>OX637535.1:115108100-116508100 GCA_951800035.1 Linnaemya tessellans
TTTTTCTCTGCACAGATATCAGTTAAGACCCAAAAACAGGAACAAAAAGGGGCAGAAATAATAAATTATTTTAATCCAAGACTAACCCGTCTTCATGAAAGAAATTATAATTTCTAGTGTACAAGAATAATTTCAATAGCAAATAAAAGTTTAAATACAAAATGGCTTGTCTATACAATTTTTCCAATTCTTCTAATTTGAAAATGTTATTATATTGTAGCAAAACTTACTTCATTTAAATAAAATAGTTTTCATTCAATTTGAGTCCTTACCTAAAAGAGAAAAATAAACAGAAAAGGAATATTAGTTTCAAATATCAAAATTCAAATTCTTATTGTAATAAATAAATAAATGTATGTGAAACTAGACAAGACTAAACAAGAACAGACAGAACTACAGAAGAATTTACTGGACCTCAAGGACTAGACAAGACTTTTTAACAAAGAACTTGGTGAAATAAACATTTTAATTTAATACTTTTTGGATAAAGTTCCTTTCGGAAAAGGTACTTTTTTGGTAGCGTTTTTTTTTTCAAAAAAGTACTTTTTGAAACAGGTACATTTTGGAAAAAATACTTTTTCCGAAATGTGTTTTGAAAAAAAAATACTTTTTGGGAAAAGTAGTTTTTGGAAAGGTACCTTTAGGAAAGGGAACTTTAAAAAGTACTCTGTGGAAAAGGTACCTTAAAACGTATTTTTGTAAAAGGTACGTTTTTAAAAAAGTACTGTTTGGAATAAGTAATTTTTCAAAACAGTAATTTTTGAAAAAAGTACTTTCTTAAAACATTACTTTTTGGAAAGGTACTTTCTCAAAACAGTACTTTTTGGAAAAGGTATTTTTTAAAACAGTACTTTTTGATAAAAGTACTTTTTCAAAGAATTCCTTTTTTTAGAAGATACTTTTTCATCGAAGTACTTTTGGTAAAAGGTACTTTTTCAAAAAAAATACTTTTTGGGAAAAGTACTTTTTGGAAAAGGTACTTTTTCAAAAAAGAATTTTTTTTTAACAGATACTTATCCAAAAAAAAATATTTTTTACACAAGCTACAATTTGAAAAAATGTACTTTAAAAGCACTCTTTGGAAAAGTTACCTTGAAAATGTAATAGGTACTTTTAGAAAAACTTCTCTTACGAAGAAGTAATTTCTGGACTAGGTTCTTAAAAAAAAACTTTTCAGAAAGGATACATTTTGAAAAAGTAGTTGGAAAAAGTACTTTTTGAAAACAAAATCTTTTTGGAAAAAGTACTTTTTGAAGTATTTTCGGAATACTTTATTTTGGAAATGCACCCTTTGAATAGGTACTTTACAAAAGTACTTTTTGGAAAAAGTACATCTCGAAAAATTTACTTTTTGGGAAAAGTATTCTTTGGAAAAAACTTTTTGGAAAAAGTACTTTTTGAAAAAAAAGATTTTTGGAAAAAGTACTTTTAGAAAAAAATAAGCTTTTTGGAAAAAGTACTTTTAGAAAAAAAAATCTTTTTGGAATAAGTACTTTCTGAAAACAAAATCGTTTTGGAAAAAATACTTTTTGAAAAAAAGCTTTTTGGAAAATTACTTTTTGAAAAAAAAAACTTTTTGGAAAGAGTACTTTTTGAAAAAAAAATCTTTTAAAATTTATTGCAAGTTTTTATTTTTTGAACTGTTTAACTTTATTATTAAGACAAAAATTTTTTATTCAGACTCAAGTTCAAATCTGCAATCTGCCAATTATTTTTGTTTACAAATTTTTTTTAATAATTTGCGGATTGCAGATTTGAACTTGAGTCTCAGTAAAAAAATTGTTACCTTAATAAAAAAAAACATTTTGGAAAAAGTATTTTGTGAGAAAAGCACCCTTTAAGAAAAGGAGTTTCTAAATATATTATTTAAAAATAAAAAATACTTAAAACGAATAAGGCCTAATTTATAAAATATTCTATCAATTTACAACAAACTAATAAGACAAATGAACTGGCTTGGGGAAGTTAGTGGTGAAAGGCGACCGTATTGAGCTTGAATTTTTTTTTTTACAAAATTGTTGAATCAGCATGAAATCATAAATCCACCACCATATATAAATCCATACTTCAATTTTCAACATGAACAATAATAAGTAAAGAATCAAGAGAGCTGTTATATTTGGGGTACTTTAATTTATATGTGTTTTTAATACAAAAATTCCTTATAATTCTGCTAGTTTCAAAGTGGAAGTAATTTTAAATCAAGGCACTTGTTGATATTGAGCAAGGGTTGTTCTATAGAATTTTTCTCAAGCAAGTGGGGGAACCAAAGGCTTAGACAAGGGGGGGAAACAAGAATTAAGATTCATGGGAATCTTGCAGGAACAACAAACAAAATTCTTCCCTATCCGCTTTACAAATACATTCTAAGTCATTCTCTGATTAGTAGACAATCCGAAACAGTTTTAATACAATTTTCACGGTATGAAGCGTCAGAGAGCATTATGAAAAGGACACACGTCTCCAGGCTCAACAAGCAGCAAATAAGTGTTGCATTTAAGGATTTATAGAAATTAAGCGGAAACAAAAAAATTCATGATGTTGAGTATATTAAAGGCTCAAGGCTGCTGCACTTTTCTTGTACTGAAAACAATTATGAGCTGTTAAAAAGTATTTTAGAAAATAATACAGCTGCTTGCCTGCTCTCGACACTTCCCACACTTTGGGTGCACAACAAACACAATAGCTTCTGTAAAATTAGTTATCAAAATACTCGTGTGTAAGTGTTTGTTTAATTTTCCCATGACCTTTTCTTTTTCTTGTATTCTTCATAAGGCTCAATGTTGAGCCAAACATTCACTGTGAAGTCAGAAGTTCTTCCTTTTATATTGAGTTTCCTTTATATTGAGCTAGTAACGACTGGAGGTCGTAAAACCTATTGCGTTTCATTATAACTTATTCACAAACGATTTTAATTTGTTAAGAAATTTGTACCACATGAGCCAAGGATGCCAGGATAATAAATATCTGTTATGATATTGATATAAAATGCAGCGTGGGAATGTTGAGTAAAGAGAAAATCGTACACGACTACACAGATAAGCCTGTCATCAAAATGCCAAACAAAATTTGTAGCAAAAGGCTCATTCTTTATTTTTGTATCCTTAGAAGTGTGTAAGACACAGACCCTTGTTTCAATATGGTGTGGGATAGACTCCAAAAATGTTTCCAGTTTTTTTTTTGCACAAATATTTCCAATCAATAATAAAGCAATAAATCTTATTTTTATATAGGCCAATGAAAAAAATATTTTTGGTTGCAAATATAATTTTTCTATAGTAAAACAAAACCTTTTCAATTTATTTATTTTTACAAAACATAAAAGAAAGGAAATTCTTATGCCAAAAATTAAAAAATAGGAAAAATAAAAGAAACAGATTAGATGTAAAAATAAGAATTTGCGGGCCAACACAGTAGCCGCCAGTAAAAAAAAACACACCTGACACTCGAAAGACAGTGATTTTTTTAAATATCTTTTTAAAATCTAAAGGCTCCTAATCTTGTAAAGGACTTTTTCAGTAGGCACATTTTTCAAAACCTATTTTTTAACAACTAGAACTTTTTAAAAGTTATTTCTTTAAAAATAATGTATTTAAAAAAAGTATTTCGCAAAAATTTTTCAAAGTTGCTAAAAAAAATTGTATATTAAAATTAAATATTTAGCCAGGACTTTATTTAAAAGACATTTTGTTCTGAAGGTACTTTTATTAAAGGATACTTTTATGAAAGCCACTTTTTTTAAAGGTATTTTTAATAAAGGTGCTTTGCCTAAAAAGTGTTTTCTTAAAAGGTCTTTTCATGTACTTTTTAAAGGCTATTTTTTTTTAAAGGTACCTTTTATATAAGGTACTTTTCTTAATAGGTACCTTTCTTAAAAACCAATTGCTTTGAAAGGCATTTTTTTAAAAGGTACTACTCTAAAAGGTACTTTTTTAAAAGATACTTTTTTAAAAGGTATTTTTTCAAAGGTACTTTTTTAAAAGGTACTTTTTTAAAAGGTACTTTTTTAAAAGGTACTTTTTTAACAGGTACTTTTTTAAAAGGTACTTTTTTAAAATGTACTTTTTTAAAAAGTACTTTTTTAACATGTACTTTTTTAAAAGGTACTTTTTGTACTTCTTTTAAAAGGCACTTTTTTAAAAAAGAGTGCTTTTCTTAAAAAGTACTTTTTCTTAAGGAGTGCTTTTCTCAAAAGATACTTTTTCTTGAAAAGTGCTTTTATTTCAAAGGTAGTTTTTTATAAAGGTACTTCTTTGAAAAGGTACTTTTTTTATAAAGGTACTTTTTCTTAAAAAGTACTTTTTCTTTAAAGATACATTATTTTAAAAGGTCTATTTTTCAAAAGTAATTTTTGTACAATAATTATTTTTTTTAGTAACTACTTTTTCCAAAATTTACACTTACCAAAAAGTTTTTTTATAGTAACTATTCCAGAAATTATTCTTCGTAACAGAACTTTTTCTACAAGCACTTTTAGAAAAAGAAGTACAAGCAGAACATTTTCAAAGTAACTTTTCCAAAGACTGCTTTTAAAGTCCATTTTATCTTAATAAGTTGTTTTCTTTAAGGATACATTTCTTTTTAAAGGCCCTTTAAAAGTAATTTATCAAACTATTTTTTAACAGTTGGTTTTTTAAAAAGCTACTTTTTTCTTTAATTTGTTAGGGAGACTTTTTTTAAGGTAGATTTTTTAAAGATACTTTTTTAAAAGCTACTCTTTTTAAAAGGTACTTCTTTTACAATGTACATTTTTTAAAAGGTGCTTTTTTATAAGGTAATTATTTTAAACGGTGTTTTAAAGGTACTATTTTTTAAAACAACTTTTTTTAAAGATACTTTTTTCAAAAAGTACTTTTTTAAAAGGTACTTTTTTGAAAGGCCCTTTTTCAAAAGGCACTTTTTAAAAAGGTACTTTTTAAAAGGTACTTTTTTCAAAAGATATTTTTTGAAGGTACTTTTTTCAAAATATATTTTTTAAAGGTACGTTTTTATAGGTACTTTTTTTTAAAAAGATACTTTTTTAAAAAGACATTTTTTTAAGGTACTTTTTTTAGTACATAGATACTTTTTGTTTTTAAAATGTACTTTTGTATATATGTAATTTTTTTAAAGGGCACTTTTTTTAAAAAAGTACTTTGTTAAAAGGATACTTTTCAAAAAAAAAGTAAATTTTCAAAAGTGTACTTTTTTTCAAAGGAGTACTTTTTTTGAAAAGGTACTTTTTTTAAATGTACTTTTTTAAAGGGCAATTCTTTTAACATAAGGTACTTTTTTGCAGGTGATTTTTTTAAAGGTAATTTTTTCAAAAGGTACCTTTGCTAACTTTTTAGCAGGTAGATTTTTTGGAAGAATTTTTTTTTTAATTTTTTTAAGTTATTTTTTAAAAGGTACTTTTTTATAAGGTACTTTTTTAATTGTACTTTTTTAAATGTACTTTTTTAAAGGTACTTTTTTAAAGGTACTTTGTTAAATGTACTTTTTTAAAGGTACTTTTTTAAAGATACTTTTTTAAAGGTACTTTTTTAAAGGTACTTTTTTAAAGGTACTTTTTTAAAGGTACTTTTTTAAAGGTACTTTTTTAAAGGTACTTTTGCAAAGGTACTTTTCTAAAAGTACTTTTGTAAAGGTACTTTTTTAAAGGAACTTTTTTAAAGGTACTTTTTTAAAGGTACTTTTTTAAAGGTACTTTTTTAAAGGTACTTTTTTAAAGGTACTTTTCTAAAGGTACATTTTTAAATTGTTAATTTTTTTTTCATACATAATTCATACATAATTTTTACTTTTTTTAAGGTACTTTTTTAAAGGTACTTTTTTAAAGGTACTTTTTTAAAGGTACTTTTGTAAAGGTACTTTTTTAAAAGATACTTTTTTTAATATGTACTCGTAAATATTAATGTAATGTAATTGATTCAAACTTTACTCTTCTAGAAAGCCTTTTTTTACAAACTAGTTCTTTCTTAAAAATTAATTTAAAAAAAAACTTAAATGTAAGGTTTTCTTTAAGGATACTAAACGCAATTTTATTAAGTACTAAATATTTGTGTTTCAAAATGCATTTTGCTTAAATAATAATTGTTAAGCAAATATTTTTTGAGCACACATTTATAAAAAAAGAAAAGTACTTTTTTAAGTTTCCTAGGAACAGAATTTCGAAAAAAAGGGTGACAGCGAGTTTTTATTTAGCTTCGTTCGAGAAGGGACTCAGCACGGGGTATTTTCAGTTGAAACATGTAGTCGTTGCGTTAAAAAGTCTTGAAATATTTCTTTGTTTACTGAAGAGGACAATTTATTGAGATAAATATTAAAACTCCAGCTTGGCTTTGCACAGTGGCTGGAAGTTCTTTGCATGTGTTGGTACAAGATAATGCTATGCAGAACACTGATAGGACTGAACAATGGAAACTAAATACAATGACACGTCGGCTAGACAATACATGAACATCTCTCTGAAATACTTTTAAAGAAGTAAACGTCCGCAATACAAAAGTATGCTAAGCACGGGTTGGAAAGATCATTTATTCATAAGAAAATATATGTAAAGCAACCCACGCAAATGAATAATTTAAGCAGCAAATGTGAAACCCGAGAAAATAAAAATAAATAGAAATTTTAATTCTTAAAAATAAACTTGTTTGTGTAGAATGAAATGCAAGCAGGCAAATGTGTTGTTCAAGAATATTCTCATTTTATTTATTCTAAAGACTAATAAAAATAAAAAAAAAGCTATATATATAGCCGCTATAAATCTAATACTGACCTTTGACAAAACAACAAGCAATAACAGATAAAATAAATTGAAAAACTACCTGCTGCAATATTCTTGTTCGTCTCTGTTGCTCTGCCCTTTAGAAGCCACCAGCTATAACTTATCTCTTTCCTAAAAACCGCTTTCAAATAATCAAATTAAATCAACCCCAAATTTCTTTTCAACACTAAAAAACATTTGAATTGTTCAGATATATAATTTTTTATTTTATATTTTGTTGTTGTTGTTTGTTTTTTTTCCAGTATAAATATACGCGATATTTAGTTAAAAAATCAGTTTGATGCACAACTTCAAAGTGTTTGCAACTCAGAGGAGTTCGACAGTTCGACATAAAACGCTAAATAATGCTGCTGTAGGAAATAAAAAATAAAGTTTGTTCGGCAGTTTTGTTTTTGATGGAAATTTAAAACTCGAAAAAGTTGTCTATTAACTGGAAACTTGGGAGCTTTTAACTGTGGAACATGTCTTCTTAGCAAAAAAAAAAAAAAACTCCCCGCTAGCATTAAGGTTTGGCTTCCTTCACCTCAATGTGCCTTATTTGTAACATTAAATGGTTCTCCTGCCAAAGGATGCACCCTTGCAGGACAGTCTATGGTATGAAGCTTTAATATCATCCACATATTTGAAATATAACAAGTGCTATTCTTATGTGGCCAACAACTGTGATACTCTTTAGATTAAGTTTAATATTTTAATTAGATTTTATATTAATTAATGTAAGTGATCCAACTCAAAATCATTGTCTTCCGGTTTGTTTGTTTTGCTTTGGAAAAATAAAATTCTAGTATATAAAATTTTTAGATATAAGTTACTTTTATAAAATAAATAAAAATAAAGGTAGAAGAGAGGAGAAACACGAACTTTTTTATTTAAACAAAAAAAAAAGATGAAATAACTTTCACATTAACAATTAATTGTGCTTTTGTGGTGCATAAATGGTGTAACCAGGTGTAAAGGGCTCGTAAAATATATGAAATATTTTTAAGCAATTTTTTCTAATATTTTTTACAATCTCGAGAAAATAAATTATATAATAATTATTTGATAATTTAAGCTGAGGGACTTAATGAAAACAACTTAAAATATTTACTTGTTGAATATGACAGGAAGAAAATAATGATATGGCAACATGGGTATTAAACAAAATTGGGTTACCATCAGTTTGACGCAATTCTCGTATGCAATTTCCTAATCAAATTTCTATAAATAATAACTGTTCTCATAGTCAACCTAATAAATGGTGATAAACAATGTACACATGAGTACTGGCGATGCAAGTGTAGCGGCTTTCGAAAACAGTTGTTCTGCTCTGCGGTGTAAATTGAATAATTAAAACTAATGTTGAGTTTCCTTTGTGCATTGGAATATTTATCATCTCTTTTTGAATTTATAACAAATTTTCGCACATTAAGTTCATCATTATTAATTGAATTTAATATAAAATTATAATGTAAACAAGTAAAAATTTTATATTCAACCAGGTCGAATCTTAAATACCGTCCAAATATTTAGTAAGTAAATTTAAAATGTTTAACTGGGTGGGAGAGAGTTCCTTTAAGACATCTTTGTACCCAATTTCTAATCTCTATGTTGACAGAGTCATTCCCGGAAGGGCCGTGGGGTAGACGTTTCACCTCTACAAGATCAAAGAACATCTCAGCTTCTTATAGGCTTACGGAATAAAAATTGTTCAATATTTACACTATTTTTGCATATAATATCGTACGTAAATGCCCACTAAAGGGGGCAGGGTCATAAAATAGACTATATCATGTTTTCTACAGACGAACGCATGGGCATTGCTAGACCGTCTTAGACTTCGTCACTGATCTAGAATATGTATATTTTATGGGGTCCAATTCTTTTTGGAGGGCATTCAAACTGTATTTTAACGGGGTCTCTCGGGCAAGGGCCGTGGGGGAGACATTTCACCTTTGCCATAAAACACTAAATATAAATATGTGGGATAATTACATGTAAAATTTATTTATTATGTGAGTGAAGATAAATATTCCGAGTTAAACATGTTTTGACGTAAGCAGTTACGAAACAACGTATTTAGCTGTGACGTTAAATATGTTATGACGTAACGTAATGGCAAACTGAAGTTTTTTTTATTAAAATCCATATATAATAAATTTGTTGAGCATTTTGTGAAAATATTTACAGGCCATGAAAAGTCAATTTACAGGCCATGAGAGTGTGTGTGTGATCGTGGAGGAATTTTGGCCCCCAGTGGCCAAATAAGGAGTTGGCATGCATTGCCGGTATATACAAAATGATGTATGGGATAGAAGACACTCCCATTATCATTTTGATTGCCATTTCGTTACGTCATAACGTATTTAACTTCACTTCGTAACTGCTTACGTTAAAACATATTTAACTCGACATATTTATCTTCACACACATAATTTTATTTTTAATATTTTAATTTTTTTTATTTTGAAAGGGTTATTTAGGAGGCAATGGAGAGGAGGGGGTAGGGCAGAGGAGTACCAGGTTACGTCTCAGCTTCGTCATTAAAGTTTAAAAATTTTATTTTTAAGGGATTTCGGCTTAAGTAAAACAATTTGTTAGATTTTTGCACTGTTTTTGCATATAACAACGCCCACTAAAGGAGGCGGGGTTCAAAAATTATTTTTATTTTATTTTATGGGTCCAAGTTTAACGCGTTGAACCTTTTTTTTACATAAAAATATATAATTTGCTTAACACAATTACGAAAAAAAATTTAAAAATTATGTTGATTTGTAGAGGTTGATTTAGTTCTTCTTAGGAGAACTTTTTCCCTTCTGGACCGATTCAGCCCATTTACGAACTTGACCTGTGCCATCCTTCAAGATAGGTTTATACCAAATTTCAGGATTCTGGCTCTTTTCGT
The DNA here is from genome assembly GCA_951800035.1 of Linnaemya tessellans. Classification (NCBI taxonomy): domain Eukaryota; kingdom Metazoa; phylum Arthropoda; class Insecta; order Diptera; family Tachinidae; genus Linnaemya; species Linnaemya tessellans. Next base: position 115,117,751 of record OX637535.1, read on the forward strand.
TTGGACTGAATCGTGATTTTCACAGACGGACGGACATTCTCAGATCGTCTTAGATATCATCACTGATCAAGAATATATATACTTTATGGGGTCTCAGATGGATATTTCGCTGCGTTACAAACGGAATGACAAAGTGAATATACCCTCCATATTCTCTTTTGGAGGGTATGAGAACGTGTTTTCTATTACACTTAATTACCCCAAAAATTTACTTTTAAAATTTTTCCGACAAAGGTGAGATGTCTCTCCCAGGAGCCTTCCGGGATTGACCCTGTTACAATAGAGTTTTAAAATTGTGCTCGGAAATGTCTTAAAAGAACTCCACCCAGCAGGTTAAATATTTATCTCCGTCCCTTTTTGTGCACATTAATATAAAATATGATGAAAAGGTGTCCCAGCCATGCTGCTGCTATTGGGAGGGTATTTAAGATTCGACCCGGTCGAATCTAACGCTCTTACTTGCTTTTATAGTTATTTCAATAGAAATTCAGAGGCGAAAATTATTTTCTTATACCTTCACTGGTAATATAGATTGTATACCAACAACAATAGCATTTGGACCCAATTGGGCATTTTGGAACTAGTTTAGTACTAGTGAAGAAACAGTTTACAATTGATAGTTTTATATATAGTCAAAAATCGTTTATTATTTATCTAGCTTCTCATATTTCTTCATCAATATTATACCCTCATTTCTAGTTCGGAAGCCATCTCCTGAGTGCTGGTCCGAATTAAAAATTAGAAATAATAATAATAATTATTTATATGTAAGTATTTTTAATATTTATTTAAATTCAGAAAGACATGATAAAAATTCCAAGGCACATCAGTTTTTAATTATTCAACTTACACGGCACAGCAGAATGGCTGTTTTCGAAAGCCGCAACACTTTCATCACACGACTGATGTGTATTTTGTTTGGCACCACTTTTTAGATGAATGACTTGAATATGTTAACAGTTTTTATTTATAAAAATTTTATTAGAAATTTTTTTTATCTTGGACCAGCACTCAGGGGATGAGCCCTACATATGCAGTTCATTGTGTCGGAACTAGAGAGGAGGTGATGGTATTGAGGGGACAGATGAAAGATGAGAAGACTTTTTTGTAGCTTTTTCCACGTTTTTACTTCGCCGGTTAATTATTTGCACTCAGGACCTTCCGCTTCTTAGTCTCGTGTTCTACTACTTCAGCCAACAGCATCCCCGACATTTTTATTTAATACCCGTGTTGCCGTCTCATTATTTTTTGCATGTCCCATTTTTGTGATCTTTTTTTTTTAAGCCCTCACCGGGATGCCATGGCGGGGCTCTATGTCAGTTTAGTATTGAAGCAGTTTTCGTAACAATTTTTATAAATGGAAAAACAATTTTTATCAATGGAAACTATTTTCACATATCTAATAAGTAGCAAAATGTAACACATGCGAGTACTGATGATGAAAGTGCAGTGAGTTTCGAATATAGAGCTGTTCTGCTTTAATGCATGTACTGAAAACTAAATTAATGTTGCTTTCTCGTTTGATTATCAATAAAAATTTAATGTAATAATTTAATATGATTATGTTAATTCAAAATCGATTCTTTAGTATTAGATTTTTGCAAGCTCTTTGAGATAGACAAAAAAAGATCATCCAAAGACTCAATATTGCCAATTCACTCCTAAACTGCAAGTTGGTAGAGGACAGCTCGCACATAATATCGCTTACCGTGTGAGCAGGTAGAAAGAAGTTGTTCAAAGTGTGACAAATATGATTTAAAAGATGTATAACATTTTGCGCCACCAGATAGTGTTTGCTTTGTTGCTTGAAAATCCTGACGCTAATATGCTAATTGTTTTTGTAACACACAAGCATATAACCTTGAATTTTTACATCACACTGAGAGGAGTTGAGTTGAAAATGTGTTAGAGAGAGGCAAATTGCTTTTAGCATATGCATACAATTAACAAGCGAACCCCTGAATATCAGGTAACAGTTACACCAACAAAATTATAAATAGTTGTAACCGAAACCTCATGAAATCAGTCTAACTCTAATTCTCAAGCACACAATACGACAATAGTGAATAATATTTTTTTGCTCTTCACAATCTACCTGCAGTCAAGATAGATTTTGAAAATATTTTTCAATCACTACAAATCAATTCGCAGAGGCTTTAGCAGCAAAACCCGTAAAATCTTTGTGTTTCTAATTTTTTTAAAGGACTTATTTAAACTTCCCGTGTGGTTCGTTGTTACGCTTGCAAGCACATCAAGTAAGCAGCAATAGTGTTTTGCTCATCTTATTAAAAACTTTGTGGACACCCTACTTAACAGCAGCTTTACCGATCGTACATCGCCAGTTTTATTTTATAAAATGAAGTTATTTGATATTTTTAGCTTACTTGAAGTTTTATATAAATCTATGTTATATTGTCTTTTACACTTTTTGTACTTCATACTGTACTTAATACCTTTCTGTTTCGGAATTATTCTGACTTTTGAATTTGAAAACGTTTTTGGAGGAACAAAATATGATTGCGCAATATCTATAGGTTTTGCACTTACACTAACGCATATAGTCATTTTTATAACAAAGTTGTATGCGCGGTATTCATAATTTAGTTTTAAGTTGTTCACATTCAATATGAAATTTCTGTCTAGTCTTAAATAAAATAATTTTTATAAGACGTTTCATTGGAAACGTTTTGTAACCAAAAACCCGCCCAAAAAAAACTGAATTTTTATTTTTTCCATAGATGTTCAAAAAAGAAAAAATAAAGGAAATGTTATGCCAAACACTACTTATTACTCAAAAAAAAATTTGTTAAAATTAAAATTTTCTTAGGCCACTGTTAACGATTTAAAAGAAACTTTTTCCTACAATTTCTATAAGTAAAAATTAAAATAAAGCGACAAACAATTATGCAATTTTGTAAACTATTGCAATGAAGGGGCGGACTTTCCAATACTTGAACCAGAAGACGTCGCACAGAAGAAGACACTGGACATTTTTTTTTGTAATACCGCAATAAAACGTAGCATTTTATAAAAATTTTATAACATGTGGTTTTTACATAAAAGTATATTTTGCAAAAATTATTTGCCATAAAAAATTAACTATGTATCAAAATATTGTTTGCCTAACAAGTACATATTTTTAATACAATTGTTTTTCGATATACATTTTCCAAAAAAAAAATTCTTTTTACAAAAAAGTACTTTTTACAAAAAAGTACTTTTTAAAAAAAAGTACATATTAAAAAAAATTACCTTCTATAAAAACTAACTGTTGAGTACCACTAATAAAATGTAAGTTTTTGAAAAAGTACTTTTTTGGGAAGAACTTTTTCAAAAAGTAATGTTTAAAGAAGTATTTTTTTTTTAAAGTACTTTTTAAAACAGTACTTTTTTGGAAAGTAATTTGAAGTATTTTTTTAAAAAGTAATTTTTAAAAAAGTACTTTTGAAAAAAGTACTTTTTAAAAGATACATTTTAAAATATTTACATTTTACTATCGTTTTAAAAAAGTTTGTTTTTGGAAAGAACTTTTTTAAAAATTCCTTTTTTAAAAATACTCTTTTAAAACGCTAATAAAATTCAAATTTTTGAAATAGTACTTTTTTGGAAAGCACTTTTTCAAATAGTACTTTTTTGGCAAGTACTTTTTCAAATAGTACCTTTTTGGAAACTACTTTTCCAAATAGTACCTTTTTGGAAAGTACTTTTTTGGAAAGTACTTTTTTAATAAGTACTAGTTTAAAAAGTACTTTTTCAAATAGAACTTTTTGTAAAGTAATTTTTCAAATAGTACTTTTTTGGCAAGTACTTTTTTCAATAGTACCTTTTTGGAAAATACATTTTCAAATAGTACCTTTTTTGAAAGTACTTTTTCAAATAGTACTTTTTTGGAAAGTACTTTTTTGGAAAGTACTTTTTTAATAAGTACTTGTTTAAAAAGTACTTTTCAAAATACTACTTTCCAAAATAGGTACTGCTTTAAAAAGTACTTTTTCAAAAATTTACATTTTATTGGTGTCTTAAAATTTTTTTTTTCTTTTTCAAGTTTTTTGCCCAAAAAAAAAGTACTTTTCAAAAACCATACTTTCCAAAAACAATACTTTTTTAAAAATTACTTTTTAAAAAATTTACAAACTAATTTTAAAATTATGTTGTTTTTTAGAGGTTTGTTTAGTTCTTCTTAGGGGAACTTTTCTTACTCTGGCCCGCTTCAGCCCATTTAAAAACTTGGCTTTTGCTATGCTTTGAAATGTATCAATTTTGGACTGCATCCAGATTTCCATAGACGGACGGATGGACGGCCATGGCCAGAGCGTCCTAGATTTCGCCACTGATCAAGAACAGATATATTTTATTGAATCTTAGAGGGATATTTCGCTGCTTTACACATGGAATTAAAAAGGGAATATAGCTTCCAATTATTTTTTGAAGGGTATAAACAGGGTTAATTTCGCAATATAAAATTGATTCTTCTTTTTTGTCTATTTTTGATTTCTTAATTTTGATTAATTAATTTTTATGTACCAGACGAAATAAAGTACCAAACAACTGTTGAATTTTGTTTTTTAATTTCCCGTATTTAAAAGAAAAATATTTTACCCGAACATGAACACAAATAATTTTTTTGAAAATATTTAAATCCTTAAAATATGTTTCATCTTTAGCCAAGAAATATTTTATGTTTTTATTACGGGTTTATTTGGCAATTTTCGTGCAAGAATTTAATTAGTGGCAATAAACATAAATTTTTATGAATACGGAAAATAGTCTTGAATTTCAAACTACCTGAGTTGCGTGCTAGAAAAGGACACAAGATGCGGAAATCGCTTTCAGTATTTGCAGGCAAATTAACGGACAATTAACGCCTAAATTAACGATCAGTTAACAATTACAATATCAAAGTTTTAAATAGATGCAGCAAATGACCAGAAATATCATTCTGAGTGTAATTCTCAAGGCGACAATACTACGGTGAAAAAAGAAATTTGCTATTCCTGATCCTCACTGAGTCAACAGAAATTTCAACTAAGAATTGCAAAAAAAATTCTTACATCGTGCAGAGTTTTCTACTACAACCATTCGAAAATCCTTTAGAATATTTTTGTTTCTAGTTGGAGTCTCTAGTGCTTCATTTTAAAGGATCTACTTCAGCTTCTCGAGTGGCTTGTTTTAACGCATCAAGGACATCAAAATCCAGCAAAAACTCTTTATACAGCAACAGTTTTAGTGATCTCAGATCAATTTTTGCAATTGTGATTAATATTTTAAAAAATGCCTTTTGTTTATTATATTGTATTCTCTTTAATTATAGGTGCTATATTCGGCATAGAATTTTTGTGCATGTCATATTTTTACTATTTATTTTATCTGTACTGTTTTATTCTTATTTATAATCTAGAACCGCTATTTTCCAATTTAGGATTTAATTACAAACATTTAAGACTTTTGGTTAAATATTAACGAATTTTTAAAACTCATTTATGTGACAAACTTGTAAAGTTGCTATTCAGATTATGTGATTTATTCGGTATTTAGTTTTAATTTTATTATAGAATATGAAATATGATCTAGTCCGAAATGAAATAATGCTTGCAAGCTATTTCTATTGAAATTTCTGACCAAAAATAAAACTGACTTTTTATTTCTCAATTATTTTCAATAAAGAAAAATTAAATACAAAATATTTTTTTAATTCTTTTAATTATGCAAAATACGTTGTAGGTTGAAAGTGCAATAACTTCTCGATTTTATTTATTTATTAATTTTTTTTTTTGTTAAGTAGAGAAAAACTTTTTCTAAAAATGCTATGAAATATTAGTGTCCGACCGAAGCCGAACATTTTTTGCAAAAGTCCGGCCGAACATGAACTTTATTTTTATACTAAAATTCTTAATAATTGTTTTTATAAATTTTTTCTATGATTGTAAATTTTATTATCCGAACTTATTAATTTTATTATTAAGATAAGAATTTTTCTATTCAGACCCAAGTTCAAATCTGCCATGTGCAATATAATTTATTTTTTTTTTTAATTTTATTAAATTCAAATTGCTTTATATCAAGAGCGGAATATTTAGAATATTTTTATAAATTTTTATTTAATATGTCGTTGACACTTTTCATATTAATAAATACAATTTTTACTGATAATGAAAGTGCAGGGTCAGTCGAAAACAGGTGTTCTGTTGTTCGGTGAAAATACTCTACACCAAACGTCATTGTCGTGGAACTCCAAAGCCGAACCCGAACATTCGGTCGGACACTAATATATAATAATTGAAATCCACAAATTGTTTTGACATTTTGGGAAATCCTTAGAGGCAGATTTTCTTTAATTTTTTTCATGCAACGAATAATTGCTACTTTTATATCATTCACAATAATAATTGCGATTATTAAATCACAATAATAACACATGTTTTAACTCCCAATGGACCCTGAGTTATGATTTCGTAAATTTTACCTGCATGTGCTACACACGATTTCCTAAGCATGTTTTCCTTTTCTAACACATTTTCAATTTCAAGTCAGGTACTCGTATATTGTAATATTCAAGGCACAAGACGACCTTGAATATTATATTTGAATAACAATTGAAAAGGGACAAGGATTTTCTTTAATTGCCCTACACATGTTTAAGATATTTATGGCAAAAGAATTCCAGGATTTGTTGGAAAACCATTATTCAGGCTGAAGCAACGGAAAACAAAAACAGTATTTACAAAAGGTTAGTTTATAATGGGATTTCCAAGGTACAGTTTTAGAAACATAATATTATAAAGTAATTTGGTATAATATCGAGATAAAAACTAATACGGTTGAATCAGGAATAAAGGATAATTAAAAATTTCTTATATTAATATTCGAAAGTTTAGTTTTAACCCACATGAATTATATAACAATTGTTATTTAATATTTAAGTTTTAAAGGATAAAGGAAAACTCAGTTTCAAAGACACAAATGGTATATGTATATAAATAAAAAATTAAACTAGGACATCTGAAGATAAATAGATTTTCGAAAAATGTTCGATATTTTAATGTGCATAGTCTAACATTGAACAATATTTTTAAACTGTTTTCTTAGTTTAAATTTTTCTATTTGAACTTAAGTTCGATTTCTTGTTGCAGAAGCCAAAAAAAAATCGAATCTCCATAATACTCGAAATATAATTACTTTTTTAGTTAAGGAGAATTTTTTTGAGACTGAGTGAAAAAGCATGAGTACAAAATTTCATAATTATGGAAAATCGAAAATATTTATATCAAAATCCGCCTTAAAAACTAAAGAATCCTAAATTAAAGCAAATTAAAAATTTTAAGTTTTTATGAAGTTCGAATATTCGAACTTGATATCGAAAGCACAGTTTTAGCATTAATATGAGTTGCAGCTCATTCCTAATAACTAATTTTACAAATTTTATAAATTTTCTGAGAGTTTGTAATATTGTCTTTAAATTCAAAGGCTTCAAGAAAACATCAATATATTATAAAAATCAAAAAATTTGCATAGTTAAAGATCTATAAATAGTCTACGATATTAAAAAAATAATTATATATTAAATCAGTGATAAACAGTTATTCTTAATTTCAAAATTTTGTTATGTTCGAATTTTCGAACTTATGTTCGAATATTCGAACTTAAGTTCGAATGCTTATTTTTAATGCCAAAACCATTTTAAACACATTTTTTACATGATGACTAAGAAATACAAACTATTCCTTCGCAGTTCACAACTATAAAAGTCAGAAATTATAAGTATATTTCTGTAAAAATTTACTTGTTGAATACAAAACTAAAATACTTTAAAGCATTAACATATAATTAATTTATAACTATCAAAATGCAGCCATAAAATATTTTACTGCAATACTATATTCGAGATTTCGAACATTATTTAAAGCTACAGTTTTAATCCGTAAAAAGATATTTTGATAAGAAGTGAAAGTAGATTAAATATTATTTGTAATCTGATTTTCTAATTAAAAGTATTATGTGAAAAAATGGCTAAAAACTTAATGTCGAAGTTTTTCTGTTTCGATATCAACAGATTGTTAATATACATACTAGTTTAATCTTAAATACATGCCAATTGTTTACTTGCTTATTAATAGATTTTGCTTAATTAACAATTAAGTTTAATATTTAAAACTACGTTATACTCGAACTTAATTTCGAATGCTTATTTTTAATGCTAAAAGGATTTTAAATGATTTTTAATAAATTCTAGGCTTTCATGTTCGAATATGTCTGGAGTTTGGCCTTAACTATTTAATATAAGATTTATGGCGTTAATATTATGAACGTTTGGCGAAGTTTTTAAGGATGGAATATTCAAACTTGGTTTCGAATTTTTAGTTTTAACTGTATTTGTATGTTTATGGAAATCTTAAATATCTCGCACATTTTTAATTTTATATTAATAGATGTTGCTTGATGTTTTTTTTTGCACTTTAAAGCCATTAGTTTTGAGAAATTAATATGTGGTTTTCATGTTCGAATATCCTTAATATGCTTGCAGTTTACATTTAACCATTTAATATACGATTTATGGAGTTAAAATTATCAAAATTTTGCAAAATTTCGAATGTTCGAATTTTCGAACTTAACTTCGAATTTTTATTTTTTTTGCTTAAAATTACTTAATTACTTATTGTCATTAGATTTTACACTTCCTAGTGTTAGTTACATTTAAACTTTAGCCTGAATTATGACTAGAAATGTAAAGGATTAAAATTTAAGTAATCCCGCCACAAAGATTGCTTTGACAAGCGTAATTATGGTATTTTTCTTTTTTTTGATAAGAAAACTTTTTGCTGGTGTAAAGCAGCCCCAAGTCATACACTTATGATTTGGGCATGTGATCATTGTTAAATGCTAAATACATTAACACATCGAACATAATAAAATATATTGAATTTCTTTGCGTCGAACAATAATATATATATTACATTAACATATTACAAGGCGTTTGGGCTAAATTCTCTTCAATAACACATAAATTCTTAGAAAATAGTTAGTTTTAAATTTCCCTTATTATAGTAGGAGTATTTGTGGACAAACACAATGACTTTGTATACACTCTTTGGCGGTAGATTGCAAAAAACGTCTTGCAATTAACAAAGAATATTTTAATTATCATACGAGTACATAAGAAATTCAAATCGTTTGGACATTCTATGTATTTTTCAGGATGCTAAAATTTTGGTATGGCAAAATCGGGAAAGTAAATTAAAATTAAAACGTCTTGTATAATTGTTGCAATACTATGATTTTATTTAAAAAAAAACATATGCTAGAAATTCGCGCATGAAAAAATATATTTACAATAATCCAGGATATATGGAACCCTTCTTTGGAAAATTACTGATGTCGTACATGTACACCAAAAAGGTATATATCTGTACATAAATAGTAAATTAAAAAACTAATACAATTTTAAGAAAAGGACAAGCAATAGCTATTTATTGCAGTCACTCTTTTAAGGTAAAAGTGAAATACAAGGAGTGGGGGTTAAATTCTTAATTTTTTGTAACAACAACTTTTTAAAACCACTCCTTACAAAAACTACCACTTTGTCTTAGAGCCAATAGGAATTTTCCAAAACTATTCAAACAGTAGGAGAATTTCAAAATAAATACATGAGCAGTTGGAGGAGAAAAGTTAGTTTACTTCCTATTCTCAAAGTGGAATCAACTCATCTGCTGAAAGTTTAGTTTTAAATTAACAAAAATTTGGTAGATTTTCTTGGCTATTTCTATAAAACGTGGACGTGTCTGCAGTACGAAATAGAAACCGAAGCTGAATAATTCCTAATGGGTGTCGTCTTTACATCAGCGATATAATGGGCCTTAATACAGCTTGAAAGGAAATTGCCAAAGTCCATGGTTGGCCAGCTTTAATTTGTTTAAAAAAATATATATACATATAATAATAAACTGTGATATATAAATATAATACATTTAAGTTGTATCCTATATAAATAGTTTAGTATTAAATTAAGTTTTTAGTTTTAGTTTAAGGACATTTATCATCAATGTCCTCTGGTTAGTTTCGCTTTAAAAATTAATTTTACAAATATTTTGTATATTTTTTCAAATGTCTTCTTGTAAGTTTAATAGTTTCTTGTAAATAAAACCTTAGAAACCGAAACTGTTATGGAGTTTAATTAATTTTACAAAAATATATATGTATTTTAAAAATATTTTACATGGACATTTAGTTTTCGAATACTAAATTGCAATATATAAATGAATATTATAGGCATTAAATATATTGAACGATTTGTTCTAATAAATGAATGATTTGAATACGGGAACTCAATAGTTTTCTTTATATAAATATTTTAAAATATTTACAATCATAATCAGGTTTCACCATAATGAAATATATATTAGGTTGGAAAAAACAATATCTTTTCATTTCATCAAACATTCTTGTTATAATTTTTTGATTGAAAACAAAACAACAAAATAATAAAAACTACATAGAAAATTTCCTGAATAAGTTAACAAAAGATTAATGAAATATGGAAAATCAAAGTGACTACAATCACCAAAGGTTAAACAAATTTTTTAATTACACTAAAAACAGGTCCAAAAATTATAAAAAGAAAATTAACAACTAATTTTTTGCACTTTTGATGAAATAGCACATTTCAGCTTTAAATATATAATTTAAAAATTATTTTTAAATCTTTAATTTGAAATTGGAATACTAGTTTCGATACTAGAATTGTCGAAAATAAATGGGAATTTTCGAACATATGTATGTACATAGGTTCGAAGTTTCAAATGTAAGTTTAAATTTTCGAAGAAAAATTCCGATTTTCAAACATAAGTTCGAATTTTCGAACATTAGATCGAACTTAAATTAAAATTTTTTGGCATAAGTTTTAATTTTTGGGCGTAAGGTAGAATTTTTGAGCATAAGTTCGAATTTTCGAAAATAAGTTCGAATTTCGAACATAAGTTCGAATTTCGAATATAAGTTCAAATTTTCGAAAATAAGTTCGAATTTCGAACATAAGTTCGAATTTTCGAATATTAGATCGAACTTAAATTCAAATTTTTCAGCATAGGGTTTAATTTTTGGGCGTAAGGTACAATTTGTGAGCATAAGTTTGAATTTTCGAACATAAGTTCGAATTTTGATATATTACAATATTTAATTAATTTTTTTTTTGCTAAATTTCAATTGCTGCAAGATGTTTATTAACAAATTATACTTAAAAGTTTAAAGTGTAGTTTAAATTTAAAAGTCGATTTTGAATTAAAACATATTTGAGTCGCTTTGAACATTTTTAACAGTCTGCATTGCAATTATTGCAATAAGAATATGTAATTGCATTTTACTTAAAAATCACAGTAAGATTTTTATAAAATGTTTGCTATTTTTGGTGTGTCTTTTTTTTAATCTTTTTCTATTATTTTGTTAAATTTACAAAAAGCCAAATAGTCGTAAATCGTCATTTGCTTATGTTCTGTTACAAAATTTCCCCCTAATTCATGAAAATTATAAGAGTCTAATAAACCAAAATTTCAAATGAAATTTGCTCTATTACACTCTTATAAGGCTCTCATAATTTTTATGAATATTTTTTTGGCATTTCGAATTTCGCCCGGTTTTAAAAAAATTTAATAAAAACATCTATAATGACTATACTTAAAGAAAATTGTGTAAAATAATCCAGCTTTTCCAGTTCATTAGTTCAATAAATTTTAAAAAGACATAAAAATATTAAAAAATTCCAAAATCACAAAAAGAAGATATATTTTTTTGGTCGCTTCTTACAAAATATTTTCCATTTTGAAAAATACTTTGCAAAATATTTTATTTACAATAAATTACAATTTAAAATTACATGATGGAAAAAAGTCTTAAACTAAAAGAGCAAAACAAACAAACCGAAGACCTAAAATTATTTAAAACTGAAATTATCTTAAAATTATAAATGGAAGACGTTTTATATTTTTAACTACAGTAAATCTCTTAAAACTATTAAAGCTATTTTTATTAAAATAAATTTTAAGTGCTTTCCACACAACTTGGCACCTTTTCCATTTGTAGGAGGGGAGAGTATGGGGTCAAGATTAGTCGAGTACAACAAATTTTCAGTTGAAAGATAAACAGCAGGATTACTTCCGCTTGGTAATATTCGTTTCTACCTGCTGAGTGAAACTACAAGACGCCACAGAGTTTGCTGCAGAAAAATCACTAGAGACTAATTTTAAATCCAACAAATACTCTTTCTAGCAGTAGTTTTTCTTTCAAGTTCTCAGAATATTATTTCAACATTTTCTTTGTTATTTTATTTTCTTTTACTTTGTTTTCCGTCTGAGATTTAAGCTGGTGTTTGTTGTAAGACTGTTTGAGTTAGACTATTTTATGAAGGCCAAAGAGCCTTGAATTTAAATCAAAATTTCACGAGAAAATAAAACCATTTTGGTAATTATTTTTATGCCAGGTAGTTGTTACGGATGGTGGTAGTTTTTAGTCGTTATGTTTCATTTTTTATTTCACGATTTCTGTCTCTTCTTCTCTTTAGAAATAATTATGTGTGTAGCAGCATTATTGTATTTGTATATATTTTTAGTTTAAGATTTCGTTGGTTAATTTGTCGACATGTTTTTCTTTCACATTCATGTTTAACAAATAGTAAACAACAAAAAAAAAGTTCAAGTTATCAGTTTAATTACTATTTTCATTACAAATAAAAATAATTCTGTGCCGTATATAATATACCCTTCTGGAGTATACACATGCATTCATTCCAACCCCGGAGCCATTTTTTGATCTTTCCGATTTTCAGTACTAATTTAATTTTGTTTTTCCAAAATATTAAACATGTTTGCTTGCCCAAGAAATGTTAGTGACTTCATCACTGATCAAGAATAAGAATAATTTACGTGGTCTAATTCTCTTTGGAGAGCATTAAATCTGTATTTTTAGGGTCTCTCTGGCAAGGGCCGTGGGGGAGACATTTCACCTTTGCCATAAGACTCCAAAAATAAATAGTTGGAATAATTAAATATAAAATTTATTATGTGAGTGAAGATAAATATGCCAAATTAAACATGTTTTGACGTAAGCAGTTACGAAACAACGTATTTAGCTGTGAACTTAAATAGGTTATGACGTAACGAAATTGCAAACAGTGAAGTTTTTTTTTATTTAAAAAATTTTTTGAGCATTTTGTGAAAATATTTACAGGCCATGAAAGGCCTGTAACCATAAGAGTATGTGTGTGATCTTAGAGGGATTTTGCCCCCAGTGGCCGGAATTGCCGGTATATACAAAACAATGTATGGGAAAGAAGACACTCCCATAATCATTTTGTATATAAATATGGATTTTCATAAAAAAAAATTTCACTAATTGCCATTTCGTTACGTCATAACATATTTAACTTCACTTCGTAACTGCTTACGTCAAAACATGTTTAACTCGGCATATTTAACTTCACACACATACATTTATTTTTAATATTTTTTTTGATAGGGCCATCTAAAGGGCAAAGGGGGAGGATGGGGTAGGGCAGAGGAGTACCAGGTTACGTCGCAGCTTCTTCATTAAGGCTTAAAATTTTTTTTAGGAATGTTGGCTTAAGTAAAACAATTTGTTAAATTTGTACACTATTTTTGCATATAATAACGCCCAATAAAGGGGGCGGGGTCCAAAAATTAATGTTTTGATTTTATGGCTCCAAGTTTAACGCGTTGGACACGCTTGGTTGTAAAAATATATCATTTGCTTAACAAAATTACGAAAAAAAACTTTAAAAATTATGTTGATTTTTAGAGGTTGATTTAGTTCTTCTTAGGGGAACTTTTCCCCCTCTCACCCGATTCATCCGATTTACGAACTTGACCTGTGCTATCCTTTAAGGTATATTTGCTGAAGTAGTAGAACACGAGTCGCGAGCCCGCGCTGAGTCATGAAATATTGTGTTGAATTCTTCTGATCAGCATTAGTGCGTGGTTGTGTTAGTTGTTGCCAGCCTGTTTCAATGATGAAGGCATAGTCACTGGTCACTGAACATAATTGGCGGCGGCTGACACTATCATGCTCTAAAAAGCAGAGAAACAGCACCCACCTTCGTCGGCCCTGTAGCAAAAATTAGCCGGCGAAGTAAAAGGTTGAAATAGCTACAAAAAAACTGTCTATCTTCTCATCTTTCTTCATCTGTCCTTAATACTATCCCCTCCTTTTCAGTTCTGGCGCAATGCATTGCATATGTAGGGGTCATCCCCTGAGTGCTGGTCCTACTCCTAAAAAAAAAGAAAAAAAAAAATTCAAGAGTTTGGCTCTTTTCGTTTGGACTGAATCGTGATTTCCACAGACGGACGGACATGCTCAGATCGTCTTAGATTTCATCACTGATCAAGAATATATATACTTTATGGGGTCTCAGATGGATATTTCGCTGCGTTACAAATGGAATGATAAAGAGAATATACCCTCCAAATCTTTTTTGTAGGGTATAAAAATTAGTTTTACTTGGTTACTTTTATGTATCAAAAAAAGTTTCAATTGTCCAAGCTTGGAATCGTCTTTTTGATTTTTAATACCAATTTAATTAATTATAAGAAAAACAAAATTAAATAAAAATAAATTTAAATTTTCCATCTCTGGATCGTATTTTGAACTTTGCTGAATTTCAATATTGGCACCTAAGGGAATTCTTCAAAACTTCTTTGCAGCCAAAATATGTTGCCGCGTTTTAAGAAAAGCTGTAAAATCTCTGTGACGCACGCTACGTGACGCACGTTACAGGTGCTTTATTAGTTAATTAAATAAACTATTTGTCGCATAAGTGTAATTACAAAGTAAATCGTAAGAAAATTGTAAAAAAACGAAATAAAACTCTTTCGATATGAAAATGAGTGTAAAACATTTTTCTATAATTTTCTTCTAGTTTTACTGCCTATTTCACAATATCGAATGAATTATTTCTTTCGTACAAATATATTTGAAATCAAAACAAAATTTTATAAATCGTTTTTGTTTAAAATTTATTTATATGAAAGTAAGAACTGTATTGACTTGATGAAATAGGCAGTTACACAAACCCTTCCCTAGTCATATTACAAATACACCATCCCAGACACTTGGTACGGCATTTTCCACAGGGAAATTAAAGCCCAAAACGAACAAAAAAGAAGAAGGAGTTTTTGATTTATTTTTTATTTTATAAAAGCAATTTTAGTATACATAAAACATTATTTTAAAATCATATCATATAAATCAATCTATTTCTAGGCTAAAACAAAGCAAACAAACCAAACTTATATTTATTAAAAATTGACAAAAATATAATTATGATAAAAAATATATATTTTAAAATACTAGGATTATCAAAGGGAAGAGCAAGGACTTCGTTAAAATTTATATAATACACTTAAATAACTAAAACTGACAATAGAAATATAAAAAAATATGTTGAAAAAAATTAAAACTGAAAGTCGTACATAATTAATTAAAATTAAAAACCAGGCAATGGAAAAGTTAAGGTATTATTATTATTATGATTATGATTATTACAAGGATCGCACAGTAGTCAAATAGCGAACACTTGATTTTATTTTTATAAGATTTACAAAAATTATTTATATTGTGCATATCTAGACAAAAATATCTTTAAAATTTTGTATGTTTCATTAATATTGGAGGTTGCTAAGATAGTTAAAAGTGTACCACAAAAAGATGTGTGGCGTATTTATATATATATTATTATTATTATTGTTATCGCTGCAGTTATTATCGAGGTTAAATATTAAAATGTTAAGTATAGCAAAAGCATTCTATTTTTGTATTATTATTATAAATATTATTATTATTATTATTATGTTTCAAAGGCACATGTGGTGAAAAGGCCACTTGCATGAAAAATGAGTGTAACATTTTTCTTAATATTCCAAACAAATAGATTTTGTTGCAATTAAAAGACGTGGAAGAAAATTTAATTATTTTGCATTTAAAAAAGCAATGCAAACAATATAGTAAATGGCTATTAATATTGCAGATCAAATATCTTTTCTATCTAATTTTTTATATAAATTGTAAATAAAAATAAATTTCTTTTTTTTTAAGTAAGCGCATGAAAATAAAAATTAAAGCTTTTTACATTATCACAGAGATTTTGAGATCTATTTGTCAAAATTATGCAAAGCTGGTACAAAAATTTTATAAAAGTTACTTTTTTTATAAAACTTTAATACGTTTTTATAAAAAATCAAAATTATTATTAAAGCTATTTCAACTGAATCGCTTATCATGCAGCTGTTTGTGGAAAATTATAAAAGAATTAAAAAAAGTTATAAAAACATTTAAACAGATTATTTGTTGAGTGTTAGAAGCTACAGTGGCATTTGAAATTGAAATTTAAAATTTCCATACCTGTTATGCTTATATAAAAACTCTCATGAACCAAATGAGAATTACCAATATACAAACATAGTAAATTTCAATTTCAAATAACAGCAGTACAACAAATAATTTGTTATATACTAAATGAATTTATATATTTTTCTTATTTTTTATAGTTTTGTATTTAATTTTTTTTTTTAAATTAATATTAAAGTATTTAAATTTTTTTTAAATATCGCAGAAGTATCAAGACGAGTTTATACCAATATAAAGAAAAAATATTTTAAGAATATAAAAATTTGTTTTCACTTAAAAAGATATGTAAAAAAATTAAATTTGATTAAAAAAAATTTTTTTAAGAAAAATTTATAAAAAAAAATTTTTTAAGAAAAATTTATAAAAAAAATTTTTTTAAGAAAAATTTATAAACAAAATTTTTTTTTTAAATTAAAAAAAAAATATATAAAAATATTAAAATTTTTTTTTACAAAAAACATATATTTAAAATAAAAATTATTTTTTTTAAATATTATATAAAAAGTCAAAATAAGTTTTTGATAAAAAAAAAATTATAAAAAGATATAAGTTTTTATTAAAAATATATGCATATATAAATAATGAAAATTAAAACAATTAAAATAAAAATCTGTTTATTAAAAAATTTATATAAGAGAAACTTATTAAGCTTTAGGTGTTTGTTTGTTCTTTAAAATTATAATTAATTTTATTTATATGCAATACGTCGTTGTTGGTTTTCTGAAACTTATTCCGGCTAATGTGATTAATTATAATTTTCTGAAGAAACAAACCCAAGCTTAATAAATTAAATACAAAACATTTTTTTAAATCTTTAAGACTTAAGCTTTTTTTATTAACCATAATGTTCAATTTTATTGAATAGCTGTTGTTAAATTCTTAATAATTTTTTCTTATTCTTTGCAAAAGAGTTGTCTGCTTTAAATGAAGGATTTATAAAAAAAAAATATATATAAAACAAGGTGCACAATAAAATTTGTTTTGCATACTTTTTTTCAAACCTTTAATAAATACTACAGAAAACAGTCTGTACGGCATTTATTGCAGGATCTTATCGTTTAAGATAACAAACAATTATCAGACTCTTAACACCAGCCATTCAGTAACATTGAAGATATCACAGGGTCCTGTTTAAAATTTTCCTAATATAAAACTAATATGACATTAGATTTTTAAAAATTATGATTTAAATTTGTTTCAAGACAGAACATTTTTCAAAACAACTATGCAAGATTTTATAGTTTTTTTTTTTTTTTTTTTTTTTTTTTTTTGTAAAAAGTTAAAAATAAAATTTCGATAAAATAAAAAACCTCAAAAAGAAGGGCTAAAAAATTACTGGGCATTTTTAAATAAAAAAAGTATATAAGGAAGATAAATTAAAGCTGCTAAATATTATCACAGTAAATTTAGAAATTTCACTGGCCCAAGAGCTTTTACTGAAGCTTTCGAAAAGATAAAGTGGACTTTAAGTGTGTGTTAACATCAATTTTGTCGAAAAATTGATTTCAATAAATTTTTCTAAATACACTAGATAAGCTTAAAACAATTGTATGTATTTCATTGTGTGTTAAAAGCTTTTGGGATAGTTTAGGGAGCTTTAAGCATATTTTACAAAAAAAAAAAAAGCTTTTGAGCTATAATTTAATTAAAATATTACACTTCGTTAGCAGATAAACTTCCGCAGGTTTATACATCACAGTGTTTTAATAAAAGCTTTTACAAAAAAAATTTTCATAAAAGCTTTTAAGCTTTTAATAAACTAAACTGGTTTCATTAAAAATATTACACTTTAAACTTAAAGCTTAAAATAATGTTAATGTAATGAGAGAATAAGTAAATTAGAAAAAAAAGCTTTCTGGAAAAGGCTCTTGGTCAAAGGCTTTTGTAGTGTATTTTTATAATTAAAGAATATGTATGAAAGCTTTTTTTTAATTAACTTATTACAATTTATTAAGGACAGCTCACCTTTTTCACGCAATTTAAGAAGAAAGAAAATTGGCCATTAAGCACTTGAATAACGTGGAATGCTTGCAGCTAAAGGCAGATGATGATATTTAATTACCCGAAAAGCTTGCTGCGGCCAGAACATCCTTTATGCGGTTGGTGGCTGTGCTGTTGTTTTCCAATTCTTGGCGAAATGTTTCAGAGAGGCTGCTTATGTAACTGCTTAACTAATTATAAGAAATATTGCAGTGCTATTATCGCCATGACTGTATCATGATGTTGCAAGTTTTCAAACAAGACGAAGTTTTTATGCTTTGCATTACATGCAATGATGGTTATTCGTCTTTCAACACGGTGGTCATCTTATGCATGTTTTAAACATGCCAGCTGGCTGGTCAGAGGAAGACATTATTATCACAGAATATGTTGCTATAGATTTAGTTGCCATTTTAGAGCTTAAGCGTAATTGTGTTTTCCATAAACTTGAGAGAGAAAAATATCACAGCTTTCTACAGTTTATGAGCTTTGAATTATCACAGTTTTGTATACGACGATAGATTTGTAGGCAATTTAACTTGAGGTCAGCCATTATCGAACACCTTGAATCGTAAGGCCAATTTAGAGAATCTTAGCGGCCTTAGAATAAAGTTTTTAACGTCTGGCATAATTTTTGCTTAAGAAATTCGGTTTTATTGTGTGTTTTCAAAATCTTTTCGTTGTGAAGGTTATTTAGGAACTGAATTTTTAGTGAAAATATCACGGCTATTTATAGTGGGTGCAACCCCTAAGAAAAAGGTAACAATTGTTTTTTAGTTTTTCTTCTTTTTTTCCCCCCTCCGTGTGTTTGCAAGGGAGTGTCCATTGTGTTAGACACACACACAACCACATTTCTATAGGTAAGCCAGCAATTGCATTGATCCTTTATTTAACCAACACTAGCATCAGGGTCAGGTATGAGCAGCAGGGGAAAGTGAGACCTGCGTGTACATGTCAAGGTGGTGGAATTGATAACAACAACCATCGTGTAATAGTTTTACAGTCAACCTATTGTTTAGAATTATAGTGCATTTGGTGGTTCATTGACATGCTAGAGTGAACAGCTCCTCCTCTTTTGCTAGTCAGGGGTGATAATGCACAAGGCAATAGAGCGCGGTTGTATTAAGTATTTCCTTGGTTTCGTAAAGAAATTGTCAAGCTATGAAATAAGTTAGAATTTATGTTTAAAACTAGTTGCGAGTAAATAATAATGGCGAATATCATTTAACCATGATATAAATTATTTTACGATAAATTAAATTTTCAAATAAAACTCTAAAAATGAAATATACAAGAGTAGAATATTTTATTCTGCATACGAAAGCTTAATAATGAATTGGGGGAGTCATTGTTTGTTGAAACTAGTAAAATATCTTAATTAGTTTCGCTGTAGCTCCTGCTGTGACCAAATTTATGTGCTTCATAATTTTTTCTTTTTCTTGGCACCAAGAAATCCTTAGCCTTAATTCAGTTTTAACCTACTTGTGCTGCACTTGAGGGTTAAACGTCTAACCTTGAGTTGCATCTCATTACCATTAGCTTTAAACTACCTGCTAACCTTTTTGCAATTCCCTGTTTATTTATTGCATTTCTTTTCTTCTTTCTAAATCCGCAGCGCCTTAGCCCAGTCCAACAAATTTATTTCCTTTAGGAGATAGACACAGAAGAGAGTTAAAAAAAAATATATATACGAGGTCCGTTCAAAAATTAACCAAATTTATATACGAGGTCCGTCCAAAAATTAGCCAAATTTATATACGAGGTCCGTTAAAAAATTAATAAAATTTTTATACGAGGGCCGTTTAAAAATGAATCAAATTTATATACGAGGTCCGTTAAAAAAGTAATCAAATTTATATACGAGGTCCGTTCAAAAATGAACCAAATTTATATACGAGGTCCGTCCAAAAATTAGCCAAATTTATATACGAGGTCCGTTAAAAAATTAATAAAATTTTTATACGAGGGCCGTTTAAAAATGAATCAAATTTATATACGAGGTCTGTTCAAATATGAACCAAATTTATATACGAGGTCCGTTCAAAAATTAACCAAATCAATATACGAGGGCCGTTCAAAAATTAACCAACTTTATATAGGAGGTCCGTTCGACAAATTAACCAAATTTAAACACAATAGTCTTAAAATTATATAGTGGCACATGTGTAACCATCCCTATTTTTCCATAATGGCCCCTGTTTGAAAAAAAATTTTTTAATTCATATTATTCGAATTCCAAAATTATATCAGATATAAGACTTTTTGTGCAATATAAAGGATCCTCTGGGCCACCTTTTGTATATAAAGGCATATGTGTACCCATACCCATTTTCCCACCATGACCGAAAACCTCTTCAGAAAAAAAAAATTTTTTCAGATGAATGTTTTTACTATCTTTTATATTTTCAGTACATCCCTTAAGTATTTATGGACCATAATTTCTATTCACTTGTGTGGGCAGAACTGGCTCCAGTTCCTACATTTTGCCTTAATAATAAACTTAATCAAATTTTACTTCAAATGTTAAGTGCTTAACAGACCTCTGTTAACTGAAGAATAGTTTTGATATAACTTTCGGTTTGCGTCTTCGCTCATATAAATTTATATTTATCTTCATACACATTATAAAAAAATTGTTTAAATTTTCCAGCTCTGGAGCTGTCTTTTCGTGTTTAGTGATTGCTAATACCAATGGTTTCTTTTTTTTCAAAAACATCAAATATATTTCATATAAAATAAAGAAAAATTTAATTTTGTCTGTTTTCAATTGTCCAACCCTGGCATCGTCTATTTGATTTCGTTTGATTTTTAATATCTATCAATTTAATTATTCCTGAAACTTGAACTTAACCTAATTAACAAACAAATTTGTTTTAGTTACTTACTTTTATATACCACAAATAACTAAATTTTCCAGCTCTGGATTTTCTTATTTCTAATGCAAAAGCCAGAAATTCTAATCAAGTATTTTTCATAGATAAAGAAAACAATTATTTAAGTGATTTACTTTTAGGTGCCAAAAAAAATTTCAATTGTCCAACCCTGGAATCGTGTTTTTGGTTTTATTCGATTTTTGAAAGCAATTTAAATCTTTCGGAAGCAAAAAATTGTTTTAACTAACAAAAAAATAATATAAATTTGTTGTTTGCTGGTTACTTTTATATACCACAAATAAGTTTAAGTTTTCCAGCTCTGGATTTTCTGATTTCTATTTCGAAAAAATTTCTTTTAAAAACATCAAACATGTTTAAAAAATAAAGAAAATGAAATAAATTATTTTAGTTGGTTACTTTTACGTATCAAAAAAGTTGCAATTATCCAACACTGGAAGAGTTTTTTTTTTATTTTGTTTCAGTTTTAATTTAATTTTTCCTGATATATAAAATAGGTTTGATTAACGGAAAAAACACTAAAATTGGTTTTATACCAAACATAAGCTGAAATTTTCCAGCTCTGGATTTTTTGATTTCTACTATAAATGAATTTCTTTAATAAAAAAACCAAATATATTTAATTTATAAAGAAAAACAAAAAAATTATTTAATTTCCTTACTCCTTGTTACTAAGGAAAGTTTCAATTGTCCAACTCTGGAATCGTATTTTTGATTCTGTTTGATTTTTAATAGCAATTTCATTCTTTTTGAAGCATAAAATAGTTTTAGCCAACAAAAAAAATATAAATTTGTTCTAGCTTGTTACTTTTATATACCACAAATAACTTTAAATTTTCCAGCTCTGGATGTTCTGATTTCTACTATAAATTCATTTCTTAAAAAAACAACAAATATATTTAATATATAAAGAAAAATAACGAAATGATTTAAGTTGGTTACTCTGATGCCCTAAGAAAAGTTTCAATTAGCCAACTCTGGAATAGTGTTTTTGATTTTGTTTGATTTTTAATGCAATTTGAATATTTCCTGATATATAAAATAGATTTCACTAACAAGCAAACAATAGTTTTATTTCAAAAAGAACTTTAAATTTTCCAGCTCTGGTATCATATTTTGGATTTTGTTAATTTTCTATGGCAATCTATTTAGAACTAGTTCCAATACATCAATCCAATACCGAAGTATCTTTTCTGGGACTTTGTAAAACTGATTTCACTTACAGACAGACGGATGTCTGATATATATTTTTTTCACTACCCATTACGTTGTGGTTTTTGTTGCTGTAAAAATGTGCTTAAGGTTCCCTAATTACAAGTATTTTTCTTTTATCAGTTTTATTTTTATTCTTGTTTTTTATCACTAAAATGATAACACAATTTGTTATTTACTTTTCCTGTTATCTCTGAACATAAAAACAATATTGACTTTTAATTTGTACAGCAACTCGAGTCATTTCTTTAACTAAACCAAACAGCGCGTTAGATGCTTACAACAACCAAAGTCCAAAAATTATCATCATGTTAGACGAAACAAGTATGAATAGAAAGAAAATTAATGTAGTATTTCAATAGAAATATTTTTGAAAAAATAAAAAAAAATCATAAGAAAGTTGTGTTCGGTTTGAGGCGATTACAGCTCTTTAACCCAGCAATTTTATGTAACTAATACATTTTGAATAAGGAATATAAGCATACAATCAAAATAAATAAATTTGACCCTAAAACTGATTGTAGTAAACCCATCTTTTACAAACACACACACACAATCGGCTCAAAGGACCATCAAGAACTTTAGAGCCGCAACTTGTCTTCTTTATCTGGTGGAAGTAAAACCGGTATTCATTGAGACCTAAACATGTTGCTACAGCCGACACTTTAAGTAACGAACTTGTAATTCGTTGTTAACGATGTTCAGATAGTAAATGCAAATTTACTCTGGCTCGAAGGACCATAAGTAGCCCAATGAATTAAAAACTTTCAGCAATTTTGTGCATGAAATTCTGTGTCACTAGCGTGATGCCCAAAATTAAAAAAAAAGAAATTACACGGCAAACGATATGACGATATCGTCAGCCACTTGTCTAATAGTAATTCAAGGATTCTCCATATTTTAATCGGTTGTTGGATGCGGTCGAGTGTCCAGTTTAGTGTTTCGTCATTCACATCTTCGTCTGCTGCTTTTCTTTGAAAAGTGTGTACCAATTATGCCACTGCCCACATATCAAGTGCTTTGGAAAACTTAAGTTCATTTTAGAACCTTTATCAAAAATGGGTTTGTCATTCCGTGTGTAATTTTCAGAATATTAATATGCGGCCCCATAGAGAAAATATATTATGGGTCCTTATAAATAAGGGAGACGAATAAGCGATGAGCGTGTGTTCTTTTGTTCGTTCCAAAGACCCCACAAAACCTATAAACTTCTGTGTTGGATTGATGTATTGGAAATCAGTAAAATCCAAAATACTATACCAAAGCTGGAAAATTTGAACTTGTGTTTGGTACATAAAAGTAAGCAGCTAGAGCTAATTTTTTATATATATTTTTTTTTTGTTAGTTAAAACTATTTTATACTTCAGAAAGATTGAAATGTCTATTAAAAATCTACCAAAATCAAAAACACGATTCCAGGGTTGGACAATGGAAAATTTTTTTGGTACATAAAAGTAAACAAAAAAAAATTTTTTTTTCATTTTCTTAATTTTTAAACACATTTCATGTTTTTTAAAGAAATTCATTGTGGTATTAGAAATCAGAAAATCCAGAGCTGGAAATTTTAAACTTATTTTTGGTATATAAAAGTAACCATGTACAACATATTTATATATATTTTTGTTAGTTAAAACTATTTTATACTTCAGAAAGAATTGAATTGCTTTAAAAAATCGAAAAAAATCAAAAACACGATTCCAGGGTTGGACAATTGAAATTTTTTTTTTACAAAAGTAACCCACTTAAACAATTTATTTTTTTTTTCTTTATTTATGCAACATAATTGATTAAAAGTCAGCAAATTGATATTAAAAATCAGAAAATCCAGAGCTGGAAAATTTTAACTTATTTGTGGTATATAAAACTAAGTAGCTAAAAAAAAATTTTTTTTTTGTTAATTAAGCTATTTCAAAGTATTAAAAATCAAACAAAATCAAAAACGCGATTTCAGGGCTGGACAGTTTGACAAAACTTTATTTGGTGTCATAAAAGTAATCAAGTAAATTTATTTCTATTTATTTTTGACTTCTCGATATGATTTTAGTAATAATTTTTTAAAGCTTGAGATCTTTTTATAAAAAAAAAAAAAATTTAATATTTATTTTATTTCAATATTTCATTTTTTTTTTAGGGGAACTTTTTTCCCTCTGGCCCCAATTCAGCCCATTTACGTACTTGACCTGTGCTAGCCTTTAATATATATTTACAGCAAATTTCAAGGGTCTGACTCTTTTCGTTTGGACTAAATCGTGATTTCCGGACGGACAGACGGTTATGGCTAGATCGTATTAGATTTCATCACTGATCAGGAATATATACATATATACTTTATGGGTCTCAGATATGGCAAAGTGTATATACCCCACAATTCTTTTTTCGAGGGTATAAAAACAATATTTATTTTTCAATTGTTGTAATTTCATATACAAAAATTTGTCAAGTTACTTTTATTTACATCTGAGGTCCTGAAGAACAGGATATTGAAATTTGATAATAAAAAATTACCTCAATTTTATTATTAAAGGATTTAAATTGAATGATTTTTTTTGTAATTATTGTTGCAATAAAAAAAGTTTTGTGTATCAATAGTTCGCTATGATATGGCAAACCCTTGGAACAGTCGTTAATGTTGTTCCATAGAAAATTGTAATGAACGTTACCCAAAACTGGTAGATTAATAAAAAAAGTCTTTTGTACACATACTATTAAGATCATTCACAACTTTTTTAATTATTTAGCGATAGCAGGTTAATGTGGCTTCTGGAGAAAACGGTAATACGGCACTTCATATTTTCACCAGTCCTGGCACTAGTACGTTCAGGGTATATTAATACAAACTAAATGCAATATTTCAAGTTTTTTTCTTTTTTATGTTACTTTTATTTTTATTAAAACTTTTTGTTTATTTATATATATAACTAAAATTACACAGCTTATAAATAATATAAAATACTTAGTTGAAATTGATATGAATGATACTTGGTTGAATATTCAATATTATTAAAATTAAAAATATTGATATGAGAAATATACATTTTATACAAAACACGTTGCAAAAATTATAATAAACATTAAGGGAATTACTTAAATACAATTAAAAATATACAAACTTAAAAACGACATATAAATGTATTAAAATTTTTCACAACTTTGTTTTGGACTCAACGAAATATATTGAAATTTCCTGGTTGAAAAAAATTAATTAAATGCATATTTAAAAAAATTTTATAAAACGCTTAAGCTGAAAATAATTACTAAATTATTTCTAATGAAAATGAAAACAGTTTTAAATTTCTAAATTGTACATATTTCTAATTTCATAAGTTTTTAATGTAAAATCTTATATATAAAAATAAAAAAAAATAAATGCCACAAAAATATTGGAAGACTTTTAAAGATTTTGTTGAATTTTATGCGGCACTTAGCAGATAATAAATCATAAAAAAATTACTTATAAAAATTTAAGCAAAAATGTGTAAAAAACATTCGATAAAATTATAATTTTGAGATCAATAATATTTTCAAATTTATACTAAATAAACAAAAATTATTGATAAAATATGATACAAATAAATAAAAAAAAAAGTATTTTGAAAAAATTAAAAAAAAACAATGAAGCCTAATTTATAGAAAATATGTTGATTAACAAGAGGTTTTAAAAAAAGGAATTTTAAGTATGAAAATTCAGTTTTTTCTTAATAAATTAGGCCTATTGAATGTAATAAAATTATAAAAAAAAATAAATTATAACTTTTAATTTAAAATAAAAATATAAAAATTATAAAACGAAAAAAACATAGAAATCAACAAAAAATCATATTGAAAAGTATTACTAAAAAGCGTTAAAATGTTTTAATATAATTTATAGAAAAACAAATACGGGAACAAAATTTAATATTAAGAAGCTGGAGCTTTCAGAGTTATTAAAATAACAAAAGCTCCTTAAAACAGTTGCTAAGCTTTTCTTGAGCTAAATGCTGGGTTGCAAAAATAAATAGGCTATAAAATAAGACTGGGACCAAATAAAATATTTAAAACAAAAATTATCACAAGGCACTAAAAAAATATATATGAAAAAAAGCTTTGAAAGCTGCAAAAATAAAAATAAAATTATCTAAAAGAAAATTTTGTAAAAATTAAAAAAAAAGGATATGAAACCGTGTGATGTTTAATAATTTAAAAGTTTTAAAATAAAAATATTAATAAAACAAATTTTAAGTGCAGAAAAGCTGCTGTAAATTGCAATTGTATTATAATTAAGAAATTGAAAACTAAATTGAAAAGAAAGAAACCAGAGCAACAAAAGAAAAGTGTTTTTATATGAAAAAATATTCATAATCCAGCAGCCGGACAAATTTTTGTAGAAAAAAAAATATATAAAATACTTTTTTTTGGGAAAACGGCTGAAAGTTTTTAGTTCTTTAAAGCTCTATCGGTTATGAAAGCTTTATTTTAAAAAATTTTCATATATAAAAAGCATTTATGAAAGCTTTTTAAAATCAAGTTTCACAACTTTTAGGAATTTTAATATTAATAAAAATTATTAAAGCTTATCCAAATAAAGACTTTTGCAAAGCTTATAAATTGCAATTTGTTTTTAAATCGTAAAGTTTGAAATTTGAAATGAATAAAACAGTAAAATATGAACTAATGTTTAAAGCTTTTGGGGAATATTAGGCAAAAAAATTAAAGAAAAAAAAAATTTTTATATATAAAAAAACTATAATAAAAATTATAAAAAAAAATATTTAAATATAAAACAAAACGAAAACAGAAAAAAAGCTACTAATAAATAGCCTATTAAAGAAAAAAGTTAAATAATTGGCAATTAAACACAAACTAAAAAAACTATATAAAAAATAAAATATTTAATAATAATAATAATGAAACTAAAAATGAAAATTATAATTAAAAAAAAAACTTAAAATAAATCACACTAATATTCAACTTAAACTAAGTTTTATCAACTTTCCAAGTTTAAAAACTATTGCACATTTCCTAACGCCCACAAATTGAAAGCTTTTTCGCTTTTCAATATTGCACAGTGTTCCACATGATCTGTTCTTCCTTCTACGCAGAAGCAATGCCGTTCAATAGGATTTTTCTGTTTTTGTTTTTGAGTGTTTGACAGGCATTTTGCTGGCTCCAAATTGCACTTTACCAATTACGCCCGGACCTGGTGTTGTTGACGTTATAAAACGCTAAAAGCTTTTTGGCTCATTCTTCAGGAGCTTTTTTTCGTAAAGCTTTTTTTTATTAACCATTCGTTTGTTATTAGCAATAAAACTGTTAACAGTTTCTTTTGTTAATTGTGAGCTCTATGAGCTTTAAAGCTTTTGAGGATAATTTAGAATTTAAAGCTTTGAGATTGAAAATTGTTGGGTGTTTTGAAACACTTAATTAAAGCTTTATTTTCACATTTCAATGTTTAATCTTAAATCTTTCCTTAATTGTTTTGCATGAAATCACGTTTTGTCTTTAGTTTTTAGGTAAAATTTTTTCTTGGATTTTTTTGCTGCGTTATAAGGAATTATTTTATTACTTTTCATTTTGCTTTTTGTGTGTTATTTTGTTTTTTTTTTTTTTTTTTTTTTTTGTTTATTTATTTTTCTTTTCAACTTTAGCTGTTTGTCTGCTGTGATCTGTTTTAGAACTGACTTCTTACTTTAAGCGTTCGCGTTATTTTATGCGTTTTCATTTTTTTTCGTGTTGTTTCATTATTCATGCTGCCTTTGCAG
The DNA here is from genome assembly GCA_951800035.1 of Linnaemya tessellans. Taxonomy (NCBI): domain Eukaryota; kingdom Metazoa; phylum Arthropoda; class Insecta; order Diptera; family Tachinidae; genus Linnaemya; species Linnaemya tessellans. Next base: position 115,145,976 of record OX637535.1, read on the forward strand.
CCCGCTTTTCGTGCCTGCTTATCACTTTCAATAAACAACGACGTAAAGCTAAAGCAACAAAAATGCTAACGAATACAATACGTATCTTACATTTACAACGTTCCCTGCCCAAAAGTACCAACAAACAGAGGCAGACAGACAGATAGACAGACAGACAGTCATTGAAACAGCCAGCCATACTCAGCCAAACATTATTATCGCATTTATTACACATTACCCGCAGCCTTTTATCAGGAAAAAAAAAGATTTAGTCGTACACACACATACAAGTTTATTTTTTATAAACTTTGCTGCCACATATTCTGGCTCTCCCTGCGCAGCAGTGTTTGGTATACTGCCGCCTCCATAGCCGCCGCGTTTTATTATTGTGTGTCGTTTACTTTACATTTACTACAGTGGTTTTTGTTGTGCTAGTGCTTCAATTTAATTAAGATTGATTAGTTTTATATTTTGGGCTACAAAAAGGCCTCTCAGTTAAGAGTACAGAGACACGTTGATATTTTTATTATTTCGTAACCGCATTAGACCACAAAATAATAAACAAGATCGTTATTTATTTATTTTTTTCTTTTCTAACTGAAACTACATTTGAAATACTCGTAGTTTATAATTTAATGGCCTTCAGCAACATCCTCATGCCGATTGATATTGCAAGACCTAGACAGCAAAAGAATTCTTTGACTCAGGGAGTGGAATCACGGTTCCCCAAATTAAAATTTTTTACTTTTTAGCTGGTTATATCGACAGACTTGCCTATGCATGCATTGAAATTAATTAGAGCAACACTGTTATTGTTTCCAAATAAAAGCTTCATTTTAAAAACAATAATTCATATTTTAGATTTAAACACGTCATACATATTTTTGTGGTACACTTTCAGGTATCTCAACTTCTTTTAATATTAATGGAACTTCAAAAATTTAAAAGGTATTTTTGTGCATATATGCAGAATATAAATATTATTATATAAAAATACTCCACACAGATTTTTGTGGTACACTTTTAGGTATCTCAACTTCTTCCAATATTAATGAAACTTAAATAATTTAAAAGGTATTTCTGTGTATATATGCAGAATATAAATATTCTTATATAAAAATACTCCACACAGATTTTGTGGTACACTTTCAAGTATCTCAACTTCTTCCAATATTAATGAAAACTAAATAATTTAAAAGGTATTTTTGTGTACATATGCAGAATATAAATATTCTTATATAAAAATACTCCACACAGATTTTTGTGGTACACTTTTAGGTATCTCAACTTCTTTTAATATTAATTAAACTTCAATAATTTAAAAGGTATTTTTGTGTATATATGCAGAATATAAATATTATTATATAAAAATACTCCACACAGATTTTTGTGGTACACTTTCAAGTATCTCAACTTCTTCCAATATTAATGAAAATTAAATAATTTAAAACGTATTTTTGTGCATATATGCAGAATATAAATATTCTTATATAAAAATACTCCACACAGATTTTCGTGGTACACTTTTAGGTATCTCAACTTCTTCCAATATTAATGAAACTTAAATAATTTAAAAGGTATTTCTGTGTATATATGCAGAATATAAATATTCTTATATAAAACTATCCCACACAGATTTTTGTGGTACACTTTCAGGTATCTCAACTTCTTCCAATATTAATGAAACTTAAATAATTTAAAAGGTATTTCTGTGTATATATGCAGAATATAAATATTCTTATATAAAACTACCCCACACAGATTTTTGTGGTACACTTTCAGGTATCTCAACTTCTTCCAATATTTACGAAACTTCAAAAATTTAAAAGGTATTTTTGTGTATATATGCACAATATAAATATTCTCATATACAAATGTGCCATACATATTTTAGTAGCTCATTTTTAAGGATCTAAATCGACCACTAATATTGAAACGTACTTAATTTGGAACATATTTTTAAATAGACAAACACAATATGAATATTTTTTCTATCTGGTTATCATTGAGGTGTTGGAAAATATTTTCAAATTTGATTGAAAACTAGCATGAAACAAGTAAAAACGTTATATTCGACCGGGTCGAATCTTAATTAACCTCCAAACATATTTAGTAAGTAAAATTAAAATGTTTAACTGGGTGGGACAAAGTTCCTTTATATAATATTGTACTTCAACGCCCACTGAAGGGGGCAGGGTACAAAAATAGACTACATCATATTTTCCTCAAACGAACGTATGGGCATTGCTAGACCGTCTTAAACTTCATCACTGATCAAGAATATGTATATTTTATGGGGTCCAATTCTTTTTGGAGAGCATTAAATTTGTATTTTTTGGCGTCTCTCTGGCAAGGGTTGCGGGGGAGACATTTCGCCTTTGCCATAAGACTCACAAAATAAATATTTGGGATAATTAAATGTAAAATTTATTATGTGAGTGAATATAAATATGCCGAACTAAACATGTTTTGACGTAAGCAGCTACGAAACAACGTATTTAGCTGTGACGTTATATATGTTATGACGCAACGAAATGGCAAACAGTGAAGTTTTCTTTTTTAAGAAAATCCATATTTAATAAATTTTTTCAGCATTTTGTGAAAATATTTACAGGCCATGACAGGTCAATTTACAGGCCATGAGAGTGTGTGTGTGTGATCTTGGAGGGATTTTTCCCCCAGTGGCCAAATAAGGAGTTGGCATGCATTGCCAGTCAGACAAAATAATGTATGGGATAAAAGACACTCCCATAATCATTTTTTATATAGAAATATGGATTTTCATACAAAAAAAATTTCACTGATTGCCATTTCGTTACGTCATAACATATTCAACTTCACTTCGTAACTGCTTACGTCAGAACATATTTAACTCGGCATATTTATCTTCACACAAATAAATTTATTATTAATTTTTTTTTTTTTTTTTTTTTTTGAAAGGGTCATTTAGTAGGCAAAGGAGAAAAGGGGGTAGAGCAGAGGAGTTATTTCTCAACTTCGTCATTAAAGCTTAGAAATGTTATTTTTAAGGAATACAGGCTTAAGTAAAACAATTTGTTAAATTTTTACACTATTTTGGCATATAATAACGCCCACTAAAAGGGGCGGGGTCCAAAAATATTTTTTTTTATTTTTATTTTATGGTTCCAAGTGTAACGCGTTGGACCTTCTTTGACATAAAAATATATCATTTGCTTAACAAAATTACGAAAAAAAAAGTTTAAAAATTATTAAATTCTTCTGGTTTCTTGACCTCTTTTTAATTATTATTGTATTCTGATATTTTTAAGCTTAAGGTCTCTTTATTTTAGTTTAATTTTTAATTTCAATATTTCGTCACTCCTTTGTGTGACTTAATAATTAATTTCCTGAAGAAGTCACACAAAGGAGTGACAAAATATTGAAATTAAAAATTAAACTAAAATAAAGAGACCTTAAGCTTAAAAATATCAGAATACAATAATGTTTAAAAATTATGTTGTTTTTTTAGAGGTTGGTTTAGGGGAACTTTTTCCCCTCTAGCCCGATTCAGCCCATTTACGAATTTGACCTGTGCTATCCTTGAATTTATATTTGTACCAAATTTCAACAGTTTGGCTCTTTTCGTTTGGACTGAATCGTGATTTCCACAGACAGACGGACGGAGGGTCATGCTCAGATTGTCTTAGATTTCATCACTGATCAAGAATATATGTATATATTTCATGAGGTCTCAGATGGTTATTTCGCTGCGTTACAAACGGAATGACAAAGTGAATAGACCCTCCAATTTTTTTTTTTTTTTTTGGAGTGTATAATAACGAAGAATTAAAAGTTGTTGTAAATGTGCGAGGAAGTTATTTATGCGTGAGGTAATTCAACTGATTGTACTCTAGTTAAAAGAAAAAAGCCAGAGGATTTACTTGCAGTGTTGTTCTGGGACTATAAAACGAATAAAATTTAGAAGAAATTTTATTTTGAGGCAGTTAACGGAATTGGGTAATTAACCATATGGCAATTAAAAGAAACCCTTTTGTTGAAAAAAAAAACAATGGGGGAGAACAAACGGGTATTTAAAACTCGTTGTAAATTGGCGAGGAAGTTATTTTTGCGGTAGATAATTAAACGGGCTATACTGTAAAACGTGAATTCGGAACTTTTCGAAAAAAAAACATATTTTTTTAAATATCGGCATGTGATGAAAGACAAACTTATCACACATTTCTGGGATATTATTCTCAATTGTTTCAGCGTTTGATTGGCTGGATACGATACCGATAGCCAAAGAGATTTACCGGCGCTAATGCTACTCGTATGCGGACCATTTATTACATGAGTTGGGGTCCATTAATGACGAGAGGTTTTCCTCCGATATTAATATAAATAAAAAAATTTTGATCTACAAAAAGCTCTCCATACCACTGTGCTTCTTAACATTAACAATTTATTCCTATTCTTTTGTTTTAAGCATTAAATTAACAATTTATTTTCCAACTATTTTACAAGAAAAAGCAAAAGCAGAAATACCAGTTCAAACTCGTGTACGAGTACAAGCAAGAAAATGAAAAACATCACCATGAAAAAGAAAAAATAATAAAACCATCTCGCTTTTGGAAAGATTTCATTTCTTAACTTCCTCCTCTCATCTTAACGAATCTGTACCTCGAATCAGAACGTGAACACACACAAAAAAGAAATAACCCTCCTGCATCAATTCAAAAATAAGCTGATCTTGGGATCCAAACGAACAACAAGAAGAAAACAGACGACAAAGAAATACAGCAACTTTTAGTGGAGCTGCGGTTGAAGCACGAAAGGTCGGTCCCCTCCCGCTAACCAAACAGCAGCATCGTGAATACATACATTTTTGTTTTATACTTTTTGGAAATCTAGTTTTTAGAAGATCATGATGATACACTCGTATACCAGATTTTGTTGCATGGCCTTTGCTTGTGTGCCTCACGTGTTTGCCATACCCTTCTTTTTGGTACGTTACATTTTAGTTTGATTTCTTCTCTTTTTTTTTTTTTTTTTTGAATGTTCATTTATTTATTATTTTAATTTTTTTAAATCTTTTGTTGTCATGTGTATTCTGGTGCCCGAACTTTAATGTTCATTTTTATGCCAGCCATTTCTTGGAGATTGTTCTGGCAGGCAGCAGCAGCAGCAACAACATTTCTTGTCAGTGCATTGGAAAATTGTGTATTGACCGTTTTTTGTTTTGTTGTTGTTGTTGTTGGTGTTTTTTCTTCCTTTTTTGTATGCGTTAAAGGCAAACATTGTTTACGTGTTTAGTGCGTTGTTGGAACACGTACGACGACCTCAAGCTCAGCACACGTAGGGTTGGCTCATTCGTTGGCTGCTAGAATTCTTTATATTTTTTTAACGAGTTTTTTCCTTTTAAGAGATGAAATATTTAAATTTATTAGGGCATTGCTTAGTTAGAGTTGAACTTTTTGTGCAAAAATAAGGTGGCTTATTTTAGCATATGTTTGCCTATTTTTGCCTATTTTTGCATATATTTGCTTAAATGGTTTATTTTATATTGAACAAGTGAGTTTTTTTCTATAAAACTTTCTTTAATTGCAAATTGACCATATTTAAGTTTTTATATACGAGGGCTGTTAGAATTCATTATATATTTTTCTTAACGAGTTTTTTCCTTTTAAGAGATGATATATTTATATTTATTAGGGCATTGCTTAGTTAGAGTTGAACTTTTTGTGTAAAAATAAGGTGGCTTATTTTAGCATATGTTTGCCTATTTTTGCCCATTTTTGCATATATTTGCTTAAATGGTTTATTTTATATTGAACAAGTGAGTTTTTTTCTATAAAACTTTCTTTAATTGCAAATTGACCATATTTAAGTTTTTATATACGAGGGCTGTTAGAATTCTTTATATATTTTTTTAGCGAGTTTTTTCCTTTTAAGAGATGAAATATTTAAATTTATTAGAGCATTGCTTAGTTAGAGTTGAACTTTTTGTGCAAAAATAGGGTGGCTTATTTTAGCATATGTTTGCCTATTTTTGCATATATTTGCTTAAATGGTTTATTTTGTATTGAACAAGTCAGTTTTTTTTCTATAAAACTTTCTTTAATTGCAAATTGACCATATTTTAGTTTTTATATACGAGGGCTGTTAGAATTCTTTATATATTTTTTTAGCGAGTTTTTTCCTTTTAAGAGATGAAATATTTAAATTTATTAGAGCATTGCTTAGTTAGAGTTGAACTTTTTGTGCAAAAATAGGGTGGCTTATTTTAGCATATGTTTGCCTATTTTTGCATATATTTGCTTAAATAGTTTATTTTATATTGAACAAGTGAGTTTTTTTTTCTATAAAACTTTCTTTAATTGCAAATTGACCATATTTAAGTTTTTATATACGAGGGCTGTAAGAATTCCTTATATATTTTTTTAACGAGTTTTTTCCTTTTAAGAGATGAAATATTTAAATTTATTAGGGCATTACTTAGTTAGAATTGAACTTTTTGCGTAAAAATAAGGAGGCTTATTTTAGCATATGTTTGCCTATTTTTGCATATATTTGCTTAAATGGTGTGTTTTTTTTCTATAAAACTTTCTTTAATTGCAAATTGACCATATTTAAGTTTTTATATACGAGGGCTGTTAGAATTCTTTATATATTTTTTTTAACGAGTTTTTTCCTTTTAAGAGATGAAATATTTAAATTTATTAGGGCATTGCTTAGTTAGAGTTGAACTTTTTGTGTAAAAATAAGGAGGCTTATTTTAGCATATGTTTGCCTGTTTTTGCATATATTTGCTTAAATGGTTTATTTTATATTGAACTAGTGAATTTTTTTCTTAAAACTTTCTTTAATTGCAAATTAACCATATTTAAGTTTTTATATACGAGGGCTGTTTGATAAGTCCGTTACTATTTTGTTTGAAAAAAATTTCGCCCAATATGTGTTTTATTTTCCAACATAATTTCCTTTTAGATCAATACCTTTAGTCCAGCTTCTCAAATTTTTTTTATTTCCTTCATATAGGCGTTAGTTTTTTTTCAGTAGGACCAGCACTCACAGGCTGACCCCTATATATATTGCACATTGCGCCTCGAAAATAGGGAATAGTATTGAGAGGACAGCTGAATAAAGATGAGAAGAGAGAAGGGAGAAGATTTTCTTGTAGCTACTTAACTTTTTACTTCACCGGATAATTTTTGCTTCACAGCGGACGAATGAGGGTGGGTAATTTATACAAGGACTATGAGGCGCTCATAATCAAGCATTTTTGCTTATCACCAGGTGGCTTTCTCAAATATCATACAGAAATTTATATTTATAAAATTTTCATGAAAAAATTTCATACGAGAATTGTATGTATACTGAACTGATGTTAACACAAAATAAATTCCTGTGTTACTGTCTTCCGATTTTCTTCCTCTATTTTTTTTTTATACCCTCCAAAAAAGAATTGGAGGGTGTATTCACTTTGTCATTCCGTTTGTAACGCAGCGAAATATCCATCTGAGACCCCATAAAGAATATTTATACTTGATCAGTGATGAAATCTAAGACGATCTGAGCATGTCCGTCCGTCTGTGGAAATCACGATTCAGTCCAAACGAAAAGAGCTAGACTCTTCAAATTTGGTATAAATATATCTTGAAGGATAGCACAGGTCAAGTTCGTAGATCGGCTGAATCGGGCCAGAAGGGAAAAAGTTCCCCTAAGAAGAACTAAATCAACCTCTAAAAAACAACATAATTTTTAAAGTTTTTTTTGTGTAATTTTGTTAAGCAAGTGATATATTTTAGTCTCAAAGAAGATCCAACGCGTTAAACTTGGAGCCATAAAATCAAAAAAGTTAATTTTTGAACCCCGCCCCCTTTAGTGGGCGTTATTATATGCAAAAATAGTGCAAAAATGTAACAAATTGTTTTATTGTTTTACTTAAGCCGAAATCCCTTAAAAATAAAATTTTTAAGCTTTAATGACGAAGCTGAGACGTAACCTGGTACTCCTCTGCCCTACCCCCTCCTCTCCATTGCCACCTAAATGACCCTTTAAAAAAAATATCTATATTAAAAATAAATTTATGTGAGTGAAGATAAATATGCCGAGTTCAATATGTTTTGACGTAAGCAGTTACGAAGTGAAGTTAAATACGTTATGACGTAACGAAATGGCAATCAGTGAAATTTTTTTTGTATGAAAATCCATATTTATATACAAAATGATAATGGGAGTGTCTTCTATCCCATACATCATTTTGTATATACCGGCAATGCATGCCAACTCCTTATTTGGCCACTGGGGGCCAAAATTCCTCCAAGATCACACACACACTCTCATGGCCTGTAAATTGACTTTTCATGGCCTGTAAATATTTTCACAAAATGCTCAACAAATTTATTAAACATGGATTTTAATAAAAAAAAAACTTCACTGTTTACCATTACGTTACGTCATAACTTATTTAACGTCACAGCTAAATACGTCGTTTCGTAACTGCTTACGTCAAAACATGTTTAACTCGGCACATTTATCTTCACTCACATAATAAATTTTACATTTAATTATCCCAAACATTTATTTTTAGAGTTTTATGGCGAAGGTGAAATGTATTATGAAGCATATTTAGCATATTTTTGCTTATAAATACTTATTTAAGGAAATATTTATTTGTACTTTTTTATTACTCTGTGTGTTACGCCGTCTGTCGGTATGTGCCACCCTAGTACACATATTTTTATTTAAAATCTACGTCAGTCATTTTATGTTGATGTCCGTCTGTTGGCATGTTGGCCTGTCTAACTGTCAGTTAGCATTATTTGTAATGAGTTAAATAAATATTACAAACAAATATCGTTTGTATTAACAAAAAAAATGGAGAGAAAGAAACGTGATCTTTACATACGCGTTTAATATATTCAATATTTATTTTTAAATGTTTTTTATTTCTTTCTCGTCTCCCTATTTCAACAATTCAAATAATCGTTTTCTTTTTTAGTTTATGGCATGTTATTTAATGGAATCGATTTTTTTTTTATTTTCATATAGAATTTGTTGTCTGGATTTACTCAGGTGTTCTTGACACTTTTTTTGGAAAATCAAAAAGAAAAAAAAGAACTTTTTTATAAAAGACAACAATGTTTGTTAATGTGTCTGATAGAAAGAAAGGTTACCAAGGGTATAACAGATAAATCAATAATTATTTGAAATAAAATGAAACAGGTATGAAATAAATACCTGTTAACCTTAAGAAAATTAAAAGATTAAATAAAGATTTATTGGAAAGGAGATTTTATTTTTTTTAGTCGGAATATATTTATCATCAAACTAATTAATTTAAGGAAAACCACAGCTTATGATTATTTATACAATCCTTAATATACATGGTCTGGTGTTTTTGCATATAAATGCCTATTTTTGCATATAAATGCCTATTTTGCATATTTTACAAAATATTCGTTTATTTGGGCAACTCAAAATACTTCGTTTCATAATCATCCAAGTTTGATGTAGAATAACTGTTTTATTTTTTATAAGAAAATATATATATTTTTTTAATTTTTTTAAAAAATATTTTTTAAGAACAATTTTTTATGTTAGAAACATATTTTTTATAAGAAAAACTTGTTTTATATAAAAAAAATATTTCTTTTAAAGAATATCTCTTTTATGAAAGAAATTTTTTTATATAAAAAATTTTTCTCATAAATTTTTGTTTAAATTTGAGACAATAAAAAAAATATTTTTTTAAAAGAATTTTTTTTTATATAGAATAAATTATATTTTTAAGAAATTATTTTTTTTGCATAAAACTATAGTTTTTTATAAGAAAAAATTTTTTTATTTAAAAATAAATATTTTTTATACGAACATTTTTGTTTTATGTATATAAATACATAAGAAAAATTTTTTTATATGAAACAAATCTTTTTTATAAGAAAATATTTTTTTTTATAAAAAAATATTTTTTAAGAAAAAATTTTTTATTTTAAAACATATTTTTTATAAGAAGAACTTGTTTTATATAAAAAAAAATATTTCTTTTAAAGAATATTTTTTTTATGAAACAATTTTTTTTATATAAAAAAATTTTTTATGAATTTTTTATAATGTTTTTTTTAATTCTTCCTGGAGACAATATTTATATATATTTTTATCTTCAGAAACCGTTTTGTTAGCAATAGTAGTTACTGTGATTGCAGACTTGTCCTAATTGTCCTTCCCACCCACGTTTTGATTGGTTGGCACAGAATTAGTATTTTCCATAAAACCGTAACGTTTATAACTTTTAGTTTAAAAATTACATTTTTAAAACTGTTCCCTGAATTACATTTATAGCAGAGAAAATATGAAACTATTTTTATTTATACCTCAGAAATTTTATTGATTTTTATTTGTTCCTCAAAAAACAAAAGTTATTTTTTTAAGGAAATATAAAAATCAAGTAATAACTTTAATTTTAGGAGGACTTAAAAATAAACAAAAATAACTGTTATTTTCTTAGCGATAAATAAAAATCAATAAATAACTTTTTTTAAGAGGAATATAGATTTTTTTCCTGAGGTATAATAACGCAGCACTTCTCATTTAGTTTGATTTTTGTGGCTAAAATTTGGAGAAAACAATCTGAAGTCCCTGGTATTTTCCATTATACCATAATATATTTTTTTATACATAAAATTTCCTGCTATTCTTATTTATTTAAAAAAATGCCGACTATTGGTGCGTGCAGATCTTAGAAGCAAGATATTTGTTATGGAAAATTTTGAAAATCTAACTTATCTTTTAGAATAAACAGGCTGTCTTATCTGTCACTTTTTCAAATGCTTCTAAAGGTAATAACTTTATCAGTTTTTTTTTCTTTTTTTTCCAACTCATTTCGTTGGTCGTGATTTTTTTTAAATGTAAATTCCATGCGTTCCGATATGCTGCAGTATTATTACTTCTCGCTTCTTTTTTTATCTGTCTTGAAAGAATGCTATTTTTTTTTTACAACGACCATAAAGATAAAGAAAGTTGTTGCGGCCAGCAACACCATATAAATTTTATAGAAATAATAACAGCAACGTGAAATGCATAAAAGCAACCGGATTACGCTGAGGGCAAAATATAAAAGGAATGATCGTAAAATGCATGGAGTGGTAATTCAAGGCACGACAGAACAAATAATAATAATGGCAGCATGAAGGCGTGCTGCTAAGGAATAAACTCTTGCGAATAACCAAGTCAGAGGAAGATAAAACAAGTACAAACTTTATATTCGACCAGGTCGAATCTTAAATACCCTTCAAATATTTGGTAAGTCAATTTAAAATGTTTAACTTGGTGGGACAGAGTTTCTTTAAGACATCTCTGTACCCATTTTTTAAATCTCTATTTTGACAGAGTCATTCCAGGAAGGGCCGGGGGGAGACGTTTCACCTCTGCAACATCAGAGAACATCTCAGCTTCTTACAGGCTTAAGGAATACAAATTGTTCAATATTTACCCTATTTTTGTACGTCAACGCCCACTAAAGAGGGCGGAGACCTAAAATAGACAATATTATGTTTTCCACAGACGAACGTATGGGCATTGCTAGACCGTCTTGAACTTCATCACTGATCAAGAATATGTATATTTTATGGGGTCCAATTCTTTTTGCAGGGCATTAAATCTGTATTTTTTGGGGTCTCTCGGGCAAGGGCCGTGGGGGAGACATTTCACCTTTGCCTTAAGACTCCAAAAATAAATATTTGGGATAATTAAATGTAAAATTTATTATGTGAGTGAAGATAAATATGCCGAGTTAAACATGCTTTGACGTAAGCAGTTACGAAACAACGTATTTAGCTGTGACGTTAAATATGTCATGACGTAACGTAATGGCAAATAGTGAATTTTTTTTTTTATAAAAAACCATATTTAATAAATTTTTTTAACATTTAATCAAAATATTTACAGGCTATGAAAGGTCAATTTACAGGCCATGAGAGTGTGTGTGTGATCTTGGAGGAATTTTGGCCCCCAGTGGCCAAATAAGGAGTTGGCATGCATTGCCAGTATATAAAAAATTATGTATGGAATAGAAGACACTCCCATGAACATTTTGAATATAAATATGGATTTTCATAAAAAAAAAAAATTTCACGTAATGCCATTTCGTTACGTCATATCGTATTTAACTTCACTTCGTAACTCCTTACGTCAAAACATATTTAACTCGGCATATATATCTTCGAACACATATGTACATTTATTTTTAATTTTTTTTTTTCAAAGGGTCACTTAGGAGGCTAAGGAGAGGAGGGAATAGGGCAGAGGAGTACCAGGTTACGTCTCAGCTTCGTCATTAAAGCTTAAAAATTTTATTTTTAAGGAATGTAGGCTTAAGTAAAACAATTTGTTAAATATTTACACTATTTATGCATATAATAACGCCCACTAAAGGGGGCGGGGTCCAAAAATTCATTTTTTTATTTTATGGCTCCTAGTTTAACGCTATGCTTAACAAAATTACGAAAAAAAACTTAAAAAATTATGTTGTTTTTTTAGAGGTTGGTTTAGTTCTTCTTAGGGGAACTTTTTCTCCTCTGGCCTGATTCAGACCATTTATGAACTTGGCCTTTGCTATCCTTCAAGATATATTTATACCAAATTTCAAGAATCCAGCTCTTTTCGTTTGGACTGAATCATGATTTCCACAGACGGACGGATGGACCGACATGCTCAGATCGTCTCAGATTTCATCAGTGATCAAGAATATATATAATTTATGGGGTCTCAAATGGATATTTCACTGCGTTACAAACAGAATAACAAAGTGAATAGACCCTCCATATTCTTTTTTGGAGGATATAAAAATATTTCCCGATTGAGAATTATATGGTTAAAGTATTGAAATCAAAAACTGAGTTTTACACGGCATTCTTTTACTCATCTGATGCAATTGGCTGGACCATACAGACATGCGTCCAGCATAAGAATTTGACTTAATTTATCTGTGCTTGTTCGTTCTTTTTTTCAATCTTATTATAATAATTTTATTTTTTGTTGTTGTTGTCTCGTTGCTGTATGATTGACATAAAATGCAGCCCCAGACAGTTCATATCACTAGAGACTTTAAGTCCCAACAAAATAGTATAGAAAACGATATGATTTTCTTAATTGACTTTTGTGAGCTGCTTTGGAAAAAATAAAAAATAAAAAAAATAAAATAAAAGATCTTAAATAATAAGTATGAAATGAAGCAAGATAAATTGTATGTTTAAGATTCGTTGCAGTGACCCTTTTCCTTTTAACGATCACCAAGTGAAGTTTTCAAAAGTTAATGAAGGGTCTGGTGATTTGTTTTCTTTCTTTTCTTTTTTGTACTGAAGAAAATTTTAATTAAAAAGGAGTTTCTTTGAGGCTGAAAACTTGTTTTTAATTTTACCTGTAGGACTGTTTCAAATTGTTAGTTGAGTCTTATCAACTTCGAGTTTATTTGAAATTTAAATAACTTTTCATGAGCTGCCCCAACAAGTTTTTGCTTTTCCTTTTAAAATGTATTTAATTTTTTATTTTTAACCTCTAAAAATGTATGCATTTGTGTTGGTTTTCTTAATGTATTGAAAACTTTTTGTTATCTTTTATTTTTCATAATTTTTTCTTTACACTCATTCAGTTTTAAGACACTCAGTAAAAAGTGTGTCGGCTATTGGGTACTAAATTATTAAAATACCGGCTATTGTGAATAGTGCCAATTGCCAATCCTTTAAATTTTTTGTTACCAATTTCGGCAGCTTAAAAAATATTTTTTTTTATAAGAATTTTTTTTTTTTAATTGTATTTTTTTCAAAGAAAACGTTCTTTTATATAAAAAAAATTTTATGAGAATTTATTTTATTAAACAAAATATTTTTTTAGAAAAACATATTTTTATATAAAAAAAATTTTTATATAAAAAAAAATTTTTAGAACATATAACAAAAATATTTTTTTATTTTTTACCTCAAAAAAATGTTTTTTGTATAAGAAATTGTTTTGTATTAAAAAATATTTTTTTCAAAGAAAATGTTCTTTTATATAAAAAATAAATGTTATTAAATTTTTTTTTATTAAAAACATAATTTTTTTATATCAAACATTTTTGTATATAAACAAAAAAATTTTTTAGAACATATTGTTTTAGAAAATACCTTTTTATATAAAAAATATTTATTTTTATTTTTTACCTCAAGAAAAATATCTTTTATAAGATTTTTTTTTTACATAAAAATATATTATTTTATAGGAAAAATTTTTTTTATATCAAAAAATATATTTTTATAAAAAATACTTTTTTTATATCAAAAAATATCTTTTCATAAAAAATATTTTTTTTACATAATAATATTTTTTATAAGAATTTTTTTTGAACATAAAAAAATATTATAAGAAACATTATTTTTATATCAAAACAATATTTTTGTAGAAGAAAAAATTTTTTTAAAGAATTTGTTTATAAAACAAATATTTTTTTATAAGAACAAATTTATTTATAAAGAAAAACAATTTTTTATAAGAACAAATTTTTTATATAAGATAATAATATTTTATAAGAAAAAAATTTTTTTAAATCATAAAAAATATATTTTTTTATAAAAAATTTTTGTCACATAAACAAAATGTTTTTTTTTTAAGAAAAATTTTTTTATACAAAAAAATATATTTCTTTATAATAAAAATATTTTTATAAGAATTTTTTACATCAAAAATATACATTATACAACTATTTTTTACATAAATAAAACAAAACAAATACTTTTTTTACTTAAAAAAATTTTTTATACCAAAAAAAATTTTTTTAAGAATTTTTTTTAAGAATTTTTTTTACATATATAAAATATTTTTTTTATAAGAAAATTTCTTTTATAAAAAAAATATATTTTTTATAAGAAAGATTTTTTTATAAAAAAAAGTTATATAAATTTTTTTTATATAAAAAAAAACTTTTTTATAAGCAAATTTGTTTTTGTATAAAAAAGAACTATTTTTTATAAGAAAATTTTTTTTTTGTTTCATATGTATATGGGCATTTCCAGAAAAAAGTCCACCTTGATCGAAAAATTAAAAGTTAACAAACAGATTTTTTCCTAATGTATTATAAAAGAGAAACTTCTAAAATAAATTAAATTTAGGAGCTCAAAGCTTTCTTTTGTTGGGATGGTGAAATACTGAGCTACAAGTTTGAAGTTCCCGTTTTTGTAAGTGTTTCTTACCTTCAAGGGCATTTTCTCTTTATAATTAACATTCCTAAAAGCAATTTCATAATAATACTCTTAATGCAAAACTGTTGCTACAAACATATTTAATCATAAAACAAATGCAAAAAATAGTATTTAGTATAGTATAATAGTATTAGTATTTTGTAGTTTTTATATAATTTTCTAATATTTATGTCTTTTTCGCATTTTTTTAACATAATAAAATAAAGTGGAAATTTTAGTAATGTAACGCCAGTAACGTAACGCCAGACCAGTTTTCATAAAAGAAAAAAAGGAAAAAAGATTTGTTCAATTTATAACTTGGAAAATAAATGTATATTGGTCCAAAACCTATCAAAAAAAATTTGATTAAAAATACTTGCCCAATTCGCAGAGTTCAACAATTTTGTTATCAAAGTCAAATCGCACTTCCGTTTTTTGTAACCTAACGCCAGGTCACTTTTTGGAGTATATCTTGAAATTCTTAGGCTCAACTATTTCCATTTTTTGGCTGAATATAGAGCTATCCAATCACTTCTCTAATGTGAGAAAAAAACTTTTTTAAATTCTGGTTTTTAACGTTTTTTTTCAACATATCGTCGTACAAAAGTAACGTAACGCCAAAATGGAAATGCCCATATACATACATACATATATATTTTTTTTTACAAATAAATTTTTTCATATAAAAAAATATTTTTATAAGAATCACTTTTGTATAAAAAAACATTTTTTTATAACAAAAAAATTTTTTTATATAAAATAATATTTTTATAAGAACCATTTTTGTATTAAAAAATATTTTTTTATAACAAATAAATTTTTTCATAAGAATCATTTATAAGAATCATTTATAAGAATCATTTTTATATTAAAAAAAATATTTTCTTTATAACAACAAAATTTTTTCATATAAAAAATTATTTTTATAAGAATCGTTTTTTATAAAATTTTTTTTGTAACAAATAAGTTTTTTCATATAAAAAAAAATATTTTTTAAGAATAATTTTTTTATAAAAAAAATATATTTTTATAAGAAAAACTTTTTTTATATAAAAAAAAAATATTTTTTTATAAGAAAAATTTTTTTTATATAAAAAATAAATATTTTTTCTAAGGAAAATGAGCACTGATGATGAAAGCGTGGCGGCTTTCGAAAACAGCTCTTCTGCTCTGCTGTGTAAGTTGAATAACTAAAAACTGATGTTGACTTTCCTTTGCGCCCTGGAATATTTATCATGTCTTTCTGAGATTTAAATTATAAAATATCGAACAATTAGACTATAAATCTTAATTCAATTTAAAATGTTTATTGTTTTTTTTTTTAATTTATCTTGAGAACCGTATTTTATATATTCAGAGACCGCTTTGTTAATAATAGGAGTAACTATGATTGCAGACCTGTCCTAGTGGTCAATTTTTAAATTTTTTTTCTTTGTTTATTAGCCAGCATAATTTTTGATTTTTATTTAGGTAGAGGTGTGTGCTTCCTATTTTTTTTATTTCTCTGTTTGATTTATTAAATTTCTTGTCATAATAATAATGTTTCCTTTTCGTTGTTAACAGGGAACAATGCTCCACCATATGCGTATGTGTGATAAGGACTTAGTGCAGACTGTGCAACAGGACTTTTTAGGCAATTTATAAAAATTAGCATGAGGCATAATGACCCTGTATTATTCTGATTTTAATTATAACAAAACTGTGTGACTGTGTGCTGGCATGCCAACAGAATTTAAATTAAAGTAGTTGCATGCAAAATTGCATTAAGAACATGAAAGAAACTCTTAATTAAATGCCATTGAGGCGGCATTTATAATTTATTCCGCAAGGATATAGAAATGCTGGTATGAATGCGGTCTGCATTATTCTCATCTAATAAAATAAATATATCGGTGCTGATGTGCAGATTACTTTCGCAAGAAAACGTGAGAGGGAGATTGAAGAGGGAAGAGTTGAAATAAAATATACAGTTTCCATATATTTTTAGACATGAGACTAGCACAAGTTTAGCTCCAGCTAAAAAGCTCGTACTAAAGACACGCACCCAAAAAATAAAGTCGCCATATAGATCAGTTGGTATAAATGTGCTAGACACCAAGAGGATTTCATCAACAGAAACCAAAAACTATTTTAACATTTGCTTTGGCACAACCCTCCACAACATGAAGATCCTTTGGGGGAAAAAAATAAGTTTGCATAAAATATTTTTAACTTTCCCACGATCGCAACGCACCTGTAAACAATCTTGTAAAACTGAAATTTAAAGCAGCGCAAAAAAATATCCTTTAAAACAGCTCATTCATTCAGGCAGGCAGGCAGGCAGCCCTTGTTTTAAGCATGCAAGAGGGACTCAGTTTATTATACTCGTATATTTTGGCGCTCACTTTGCGCATGCGCAGTTAAAAATTCCTTTTATTTTGTGTTACAAAAATATAAAATTCAAAACGTGTTTTTTGTACTCGCATTAAAAATTTACAAAATGCATAAAACGAAAAAAATATCACGTTACACGGCCCTTATTTTCATTTAAAAAATTAAAATGACAACAACAACAACAACTGAATGAAATAAATAAATAAAAGTAACCCAATTTTTGATCCTTTTGGATTTGATTGCTCTATGGTTGCTGTGCGTTTCTTTTTTTTTTTTTTTTGTATGTTTATCTTTGTCAGCATCTTGCCAGGAGTTGCAGTACAACTTCTTGCCATTTGTGTTCCCACGGTTTTTGTTTAGTCAGCAAAAACATAAAGTTAAACAGTCCCCGTAGCATGTGCAGTTGTTGTTTGAAAAAGTAAAATATTTATTCCTGTTTCAGGTTTTCTTAAAATACTCGTATGCATGTGTGTGTGTATGAATTTATCCTGGCTGCAAGTGTTTTTGAAAGATTTCTGTAAAGCATGTCCTGCTTTAACCTTAAAAAGGCCTAGATCTTAAAAATTCAGGTACAGATTAGGCTGCGCTGAATTCACAGTTGGAAAAGTGGGCGGTATTACGCCCACCTTGATTATATACCTCTTTTAAATATCCCGTTTCTAGGGAGAATTTTCACACTCTGAATTATCTGAAAAATACGAGTATAATTTAGTGGCCAGTGCCACGCCCATTATTACAGCGTTGAACACTTTTACAATTATTTACACATAAACAACTCTGAACCCCCACATCCACAAAGAATTTAAATTATTTATCAAGAATTTTAAATAAATCTTAACAAATTTTTTCGTATATATAAAAATCCTCAAAAAATATTATAAAAGTGGGCAGCGCCACGCCTATATAAAATATGCATACATACTACATGCCATTCAAACTAGTATTTCTACTCAACCGATTAAAATAAACTCTGGCACCAACAAGATCCAAGAATTGAATTACAGACCAAAGTGGGCAGTGCCACGCCCACACCAAGTGCAAACTTACTATTTCTAATCTATTGTTACTTAACCAATTCCTATAAAATTATTTGCACATGCTGACTCAATCTAAAGAATTTCGTCATCTTTAAAAGTGGGCAGTGCCACGCCCACACCAAGTACAAATTTACTATTTCTCATCTATTGTTACTTAACCAATTTCTATAAAATTCTTTGCACATGCTGAGACATTCTAATTAAAGAATTTTGTCATGTTTAAAAGTGGGCAGTGCCACGCCCACACCAAGTGCAAATTTACTCTTCCTCATCTATTGTTACGTAACCAGTTCCTATAAAATTCTTTGCACATGCTGAGTCAATATAATTAAAGAATTGTGTCATCTTTAAAAGTGGGCAGTGCCACGCCCCCACCAAGTGCAAATTTACTATTTCTCATCTATTGTTACTTAACCAATTCCTATAAAATTCTTTGCACATGCTGAGACATTCTAATTAAAGAATTTTGTCATCTTTAAAAGTGGGCAGTGCCACGCCCTTACAATTTAAATGTTATTCCTAAACATTGCAATGCTCTCAATACCAATAATTCTTGTAAGATTTTACATACACACACACATTGAAACAACGTGAATATACAATTTCGTAATCATAAAAAGTGGGCAGTGCCACTCCCACATTAAGTAAATGCTGTTTTTGGCTATTTATATATGTACATCCAGCGATTCTCACAAAATGTTGCACACGCTTTGAAATGTCTCGAAAATATGTATAATTTCGTGACCATGAAAAGTGGGCAATGCCACGCCTACATAACTTAACTATCCGCTTTCTACTACATACATTTATCAAACTGTTGTCACACACATTGATCTTCTACGAGAATACAATTTTGTGATTACAATTTTGTGGGCAGTGCCACTCCCACACAAATTAAAAACTATTACCGGCCACTTTTACTCAAACCATTCCTGTAAGATTTCTCACGTACACACTAAAATAAGCTGAAAGTCAGTAACTAAAAAAAGTGGGCAGTGCCACTCCTTCTTTTGCAAGCACTTCTTTTAATAAATATTTTTCAAATTTCATTATCACACACATTGTGCTTCTCTAAAAATATAGTTTTGTGATGACAAAAGTGGGCAGTGCCACGCCCTTACATATTAAATGTCATTTACAATAGTTTTTGCTTCAACATTCTTGTAATCTTTTGCGCACACATTCAAGTAAATCGAAAGTAAAATATCAGGACCATAAAAAGTGGGCAGTGCCACACCTACATAAACTAACTGTTTTTTTTTGCTGCTTTTCTGCTAAATATACTTTTCGAAAACGTATCGCCCTTATTGACTTTCACTTAGGATACAATGTTGCATGCTGGGTGCTGTTGGCTGAAGTAGTAGAACACGAGACTATGAAGCGGAGAGTCCTGAGTTCGAGCCCCCGCTGAGTCATGAAATATTGTGTTGAATTCTTCTGATCAGCATTAGTGCGTGGTTGTGTTAGTTGTTGCCAGCCTGTTTTCAGTGATGAAGGCATAGTACTGGTCACTGGACAATTACTGGCACCGACTGACCCAATCATGTACTAAAAGCAGAGTAACAGCACCCACCTTCGTCGGCCCTGTAGCAAAAATTAGCCGGCGAAGTAAAAGGTTGAAATAGCTACAAAAAAAAAAAAAAAAAAAAAACTGTCTATCTTCTCATCTTTCCTAATCTGTCCCCTCAATACTATCCCCTCGTTTTCAGTTCCAGCGCAATGCATTGCATATATAGGGGACATCCCCTGAGTACTGGTCCTACTCCTAAAAAAAAAAAAAAAAAAAAAGTGGGCAGTGCCACGCCCTTGAAATGTAATTGCCAATTCAAGCTATTTCTATGCACACACATTGTTTATTAAAATTCATCACACGCCTTACATTCGACTATACTCGTATATATAATAAGAAAAACAAAATGGCGCAATGCCACGCCCATGCCTTCTAATCAAAAAAATTCTTTTTTCTTGCTTTTGCTAATTTTATTCTTAAGAAACCTGCTACACATATTAAATTCGAGCCACTCCAAAAGCACGTATGTGTGTTAACAAAAAAAGGGCTGTGCCACGCCCATTTATGATAAACACTCTATTCAACTATTTCTAGGAAACTTGCCACACATTTTTTAGATTCACGATTTAGAAAGTGGGCAATGCCACGCCCAAACAATATACAGTCAACTACGCTTTACTGGAAATAACCCAAACCCAATTTTTTTCAGTTATCCGATTTTTTTTCTAAAAATTAGTTTGGATTACTGAAATTTGTTACAGTTAAGCGTACTGCTCAAAATCAGTAAAACACTAGTTTTTATATCAAATCTGTATATTTTTTTACGTCAATTTCATGTAAAAATTTTATTAAAGAAAATATTATTCATAGAATTATTCATTTTGTTGTTGAAATTTTTCACGAATTACTTGAAAATGTCTAGCCACTTGCATTGACAATATAATAGAAAAATACAATAAAGTACGTAAGAGCGAAAAGGACAAATACATTTTGCCATTTAATTTTTTAACGGACAAAACATGCAAAATTTGTTCAGCCTTAAGTTATGCCATCGATTTCTAATAAATAAATTTGTCATTGTTTATTTTTTCACTAAAGCGAAGTAAGTTTCATACAAAACGTAGTTGTGGACTTGCTTTTGATTTTCAGCAAGACGATATTTTCAGTAAAGCGATGTTTCGCTAAAGCGAAGTGAATAAGACTAGCTGCGTTTAAAATCAGTGCGGGGATATGTATTGCTTTCAGTATTCCGATTTTTTCAGTAAAGCGTGTTGCGCTAAAGCGGATTCGACTGTATATATTTTTTCTTTAATTTAAACATGAAGGTAAATTTTTATTTTTCGAACTTATTAATTTTATTATGTATTAAGATAAGAATTTTTTATTCAGACTCAAGTTCAAATCCACAATCTCCAAATTATTTTTATTTTAATTCAATTTAAATCATTTTATTATTAAGAGTGGAATATTTAGAATATTTTTATAATCATCAAACTAGCAGAACGGATTAGTACCGATTTCGTGACCGCTACACCATCTCATCAGCGTTATCGTAAAAACTGATCTTAAGTAAATATCTATATATTAATATCTCAAAATAAACATGGAAAGAGGTGTTATTCAAAAACAAGTTGTGCCAACATAATGAACGCTATCATGATTTTTGAATTGATTTCGATGGCTGGCTTTCGTAATTTTCCGAATCGCTTTGAGAGCGCAAAATTATTGATTCAAAATTTACTTATGAGTCGTCATTAATTAATTTATTTAATTTTTTTTCCCTCCCGTTTAATCTTATTACTTTTTAATTAAACATTTAATGTATTGAATAATTGGGTACACGTCTCAGGGTTAAATGTGATGTTGTTAGATGGCTCGTTTCTTGCCCGTGATGTGCGCATGCTTGGAGTGCGTATGTGCGCATAAATTTTTAGTTGATTTTAAGCAAAGGACTTAGCTGCCTCACTTAAATAACTGTAGTCCTGCCCTAATTCTTAATCACTAGCAGCATATTTGTTGTTGTTGTTGTTCTTGCTGTTGTTCTCCTTAAAACTCCTTTGGCTGTAATTTTTACAGCATATAAAGATTGTCGTTGCTGCTGTTGTGGCATGAACAGCAATGCATTTTCGTGTGGAAAATATTTTCCCAGGATCTTAAAAATTACTTTACATGCAGGGCATGTCATATGATGATTAAGCAGGATTCAAATGAATTGTTTTTTTTTTTGTTATTATTATTTCTTATACGTTGTATTTGTCCGGCCTTGGCAGTGTGTGGATTTTTCCTGCTTTGTTGTGCTGGTTTTTAATTTAGTTTACTAGTGGTGCAAGCAACACCTGCTCCCTTTTATTGAGCACAACTAGAATCGTGGGAAATATTTCCGTTACGAGTGTTGAAATGACTGAAGATTTGTTTTAAGTAATTTTAAAGTTTTTTTTTTTCTTTTTTTTTTTGATGTTGTTGTTAATAAATAAAAATCTAATTCTTTTAATGGATCTGTCTGCCATTGAACCTATCGATTGTATGAGTGCATGTGGTTTGTTGAGGTCTCTCAAGGACTACAAAAAAGGTGGAGGTTTTAGGATTTAAATAGATCTTTGTTGCGAGTTGAGTTGAATTTTGTTTTGCGCATGCGTAAAGTGTGCATTTGTTGGGGTGATGGAAACAAATAAGGGTGATTAGATTTATTTTTATTCGCCTCACAGGTGTTTAAGGGGTTTTATATTCAACTGCTTGATTGAAACAACCGTGGGAATGTTTTACAGAATTTTCTGTTTTTTTTTTCAAACCTGTTTTGTGTATTTGATTTAATGCACATGTTAAACACGCTTAGGGAAAAGTATGACCTTTTTTGCTGGAAAAAATGGCAAATACAAAGGTCATTTTGTTTAGGAATGAATAATTCTTTATGATAGAAACTTTAAGTAGACATGCTTTTTTATATCTCCCAAAAAAGTATTGCAGGGCATATTCACTTTGTCAATCCGTGTGTAACGCAGTGAAATATCCCTCATAATAAATAATAATGAAATAGATCTCATAAGGTATATATATTCTTGATCAGTGATGAAATCTAAGACGATCTGAGCACGTCCGTCCGACCGTCCATCTGTGGAAATCACGTTTTAGTCCAAACGAAAAGAGTCAAACTCTTGAAATTTGGTACAAATATACCTTGATAGCACAGGTCAAGTTCATAAATGGGCTGAATCGGGCCAAAGGGGAAAAAGTTCCCCTAAGAAGAACTAAACTAACATCTAAAAAGCAACATAATTTTTTAAGTTTTATTTCGTACTTTTGTTAAGCAAGTTATAAATTTTGTACATCAAAGCAGGTTCAACGCGTTAAACTTAGAGCCATAAAACCAAAAAATTAATTTTTGAACCCCGCCCCCTTTAGTAGGCGTTATTATATGCAAAAATAGTGTAAAAATTTAATAAATGGTATTACTTAAGCCTACATTCCTTAAAAATAACATTTTTAAGTTTTAATGACGAAGCTTAGACGTAACCTGGACCTCCATTGCCTCCTAAATGACCCTTTCAAAATAAAAAATAATTAAAAAATTAAAAATAAAATTATGTGTGTGAAGATAATTATTCCGAGTTAAATATGTTTTGACGTAAGCAGTTACGAAGTGTAGTTAAATACGTTATGACGTAACGAAATGGCAATCAGTGAAATTTTGTTTTGTATGAAAATCCATATTTATATTCAAAATGTTTATGGGAGTGTCTTCTATCTCATACATAATTTTTTATATACTGGCAATGCATGCCAACTCCTTAAGATCGCACACACTCTCATGGCCTGTAAATTGACCTTTCATGGCCTGTAAATATTTTCACAAAATGCTCAAAAAATTTATTAAATATGGATTTTCTTAAAAAAGAAAACTTCACTGTTTGCCGTTTCATTACGTCATAACATATTTAGCGTCACAGCTAAATACGTTGTTTCGTAACTGCTTACGTTAAAACATGTTTAGTTCGGCATTTTTATTTTCACTCACATAATAAATTTTACATTTAATTATCCCAAATATTAATTTTTAGATTCATATGGTAAAGGTGAAATGTCTCCCCCCACGGTCCTTGCCAGAGAGACCCCAAAAAATACAGATTTAATGCTCTCCAAAAAGAATTGGACCCCATAAAATATACATATTCTTGATCAGTGATGAAGTTTAAGACGGTCTAGCCATGCCCATACGTTCGTCTGTGGAAAACATGATGATGTAGTCTATTTTTGGACCCCGCCCCCTTCAGTGGGCGTTGACGTACGATATTATATAAAGGAACTGGGGCAGAGTTAAACATTTTAATTTTACTTACTAAATATTTGGAGGATATTTAAGATTCGACCAGGTCGAATATAATGTTTTTACTTGTTTAATAATAGAGCATGAATATTACTAAAATAATACTGACAATAATAATAGAAATACGTGATGAGCTCGGCAGCTTTATTTTATAAATGTGTAGCCAAAAAAGAAATTTGTAATAAATTTGAAATAAATTTGATTATTTCGAATAATTTTTCGTTGATAACACATGCAATAAAAAGCTGATAACACACTATGGCATTTTTGTGGCATCTCATTTGCGCTGTGATTTTTACAGCTAATTTAAGTGTTTACTTTACACAAATTGTTTCTGCTCAACTATTTAAGCTGTCTATTTACTTTAGGAAAATTAAAAAAAAAGCTAAATGAATTCTTAAGGAAAATTAAAACAATAATATTATTTATCACGTATGTAGAGAAATGCCTATTTATTTGTATATTAAAAATCAACCACGTCAACTGTTTGCAGAAAACTGTTGCATCCCTTAAGACTTGCACCAGTTCTGTTATTTGCACCCCGAAAAGTATGCTACACATTTGTATGCATTTCACAAGTCGTTGTGCCTGGCAAGAACATTCATGATGCATGTGCTTACAACAAACAGGGTTGCTTTTTATGTTACTGAACGGCCGAATATTTAAATATGTAGTTAAAAGCAGAAGTTGATGGACAAAATTCAAGTTTTCAATTAACAAGAAACATATTTTATGTTCACAAACTATTTATTTAAAAATTTTGTATAGAAATTTTTCAAATAAGTGTGAAATATTTTTTATAAATTTTTAGTCTACTAACACTCTTCTTTCATTAGATGGTAAAAGAATATTTCTAATTCTAAAGCTCAATAAATATATTTTCATTGAGCAATTGCAAAAATTGTTTTTACAATATATCTAACAGTTGTTAACTTCTTCAGGGATGTAATATTTTCAACAATGTTTATAAAAAAAGTCGTATTTATTAATTTTATTTTTGGTTAAAAAAAACTAGAAAATATACGTAAAACAGAAAGATCGAAAAAATTAGAAAACCATTAGCTCAATTAACATTTTAGGCAGAGAAAAAGAAAATAAACCAACAGCGATGGGAGTTTCGTTGCATATAACTTTTGAGAATATTAATCAAAATTAAATTGATGATTTCATTAAAATGAAATCATTAATTTTTTATTTGTTTGAAAGCATGATTTATATTATTACTGAAAAAAACATCAGATATATCAAATATATGTGTAACCGTTACTCCCTACAGAAGACACTCCGTTTTTGTATGATTTGTTAAAAAAATTATTAAAGTGTCCTTTCTTTAATTGAATTATCCTTCATGGACCTGTTTTTATTATTATTTTATTCCCCTTGAATTTCCAAAAATATAAGTTATAATCATCAAATGGGCTGTACAGAATTTAAATTGTTTTTATGAAATGACAATAATTTTTCTGGACTTATTTTAATTTCTGCGCGTATTTGTTTTCTTTTTTAACATTAAAATTACATATATTATTTTAAGTAAGTGTGTAACGCAATATATTCAATAAACTTGGTAATAATTGAAATGTTTATTACATTTCTAAATGTCCTTCTCTTTATCTTGAAACATATAGTCAGCGTAGCCATATATGGCAACTTTACAAATTTACCCCCATTTACATAAAATTTAAAATGGGTTTGATATGTATTTTATTGAAAATTTTTTATACTAAATTTTCTTAAAATAGTTTTCAAATACATTTTATTTTTTTATGTTAGTGTTTAAATATTTTTTACCACATTTTATTTAAATTATATTTCAAAAATTATAAAATTTTGAATGTCTGCATTTCATAAAAAAGCCTATATTTTCAAACTCAGCGAATTGTTTAATTAAATTTTATTTTTATTATTTTTTTTTTTTTGTTTTTTTTTGGTTTCAACCCATTGTTTATTTTGAAGTCAATTTAAAAAAAAATTAATTGGACTATTTATTTATTTTATTTTTATATTATTTGAGACTAAAGAAAAATCGTTAAGGATTTGTACAAAAGTTATGTCTTACCTTCTGATCTTTCGGTGATTGCAGGTTACTGTAGAGATCTAAGCTGCAATGAAAAAGAGAACAATTGTTAATAAATTTGGTTTTTTTAAAATGTACTTTAAAATGTTTATATATTAGTTCAATAACACATACGTATATATATATGACTTTTATTGGATTTGAAATTAATATATCACCTATGTAATTTTTTTTAAATAACATCCGAAATAAGTCAAATTACAAGACGCATTATTAAATGATATATACGTATGTTCGTATAATAATAAGCATAATAAATATGTAAATACAAAATTTCTTAGTGAAATATCTACCCCCACCCCGTGGAGTGCCGTGGGGGACATCTTACCTTTTTAGGGTTAAATGTAGAAAAATTATAATTTTTTATAGGGTCATTTAGGCTGCAGTAGGGCAGAGGAAGACTAGAGAACATCTCAGCTTCGTCATAAAAGCTTTCAAATTTCATTTTTAAGGAATACAATTTGTTAAATATTTACACTATTTTTCCATGTAATATGTTACTTCTCCACCTACTAAAGGAGGCGGGGTCCAAAAAAATAAGTTTTTCTGTTTTACTGGATACAAGTTTAACTCTTTGAACTTTTCTTGGCATAAAAATATATCATTTGCTTAACAAAATTACAAAAAAAAGCTTTAAAAATTATGCTGTTTTTTAGTGGTTGGTTTAGTTCTTCTTAGGGGAACTTTATCCTACCTGGACCTATACAGCCCATTTACAAACTTGACCTATGCTATCCTTCAAAATTTATCTATACCAAACTTTAAGAGTCTGACTCTTTTCGTTTAAACTGAATCCTGATTTCCACAGGCGGGGGCGGACGGGCATGGCTGGATCGCCTCAGATTTCATCCCTGGTCGAGAATATATATACTTTATGGGGTGTTAGAGTGATATTACACTGGGTTCTTTTTTGGATTGTATAAAAACGTATTTATTTTTATTTGAATACAAAATCCCAAACGAATATTTTTATTTTACTGCCTATTTCCCATTGCCGAATGAATTCTTTCTTTCGTATAAATACAGTTGAAACAAAAACATTTTATAAAATCTTGTTCTAAAGATATTTGTACGAAGGAAAGAGTTTAGTCGACAATGAGAAATAAACAGTTATTTACAAAAACGGTCTCACTAACCTAACTCCTCTTTTTTTATTCTTATTTTCATATATCCATTTTTTTATTGTTTTTTCTTCATAAAATGTATCTGTACTTCTTTGTAAAGACAATTACTGTGTTGAAGTTAATTCCGGCCTATAGAGAGCAACTGTGTTGTAGAATAATAAATAACGCAACCCTGAAAATGTTTACATTTCTCTATTTCTCTTTTCCTTTATTTTCGTTAAATATTTATAAGATGATGCTAAATTTAATAATAAATTTATTAAGAAAGATATAAACGAATATTGTTAAAATTTTTAATTTTGGAACTGGTAGAAATCTTGAAATTATCGTGTGGAAGTTAATTCAAAAAGTTTATTAAAAGTGAGTAATGAGAAATGCAGTATGCAAAATTGCACGTGTAAACGGAATAATGATATGAGGTGCAATAAAAAATGCAGGGAAGTATTAGGATTCAAAGATACCCTACTGCATAAAATCAAATTCCAAATATAGACCAGGATGTTGGAAAGAAATTAGAAAAAGAAACCTGCCACGTTAAATATTCTTTCGCTTGCTGAAGTGGATTAGGTTGTCTCCACTTTGGAGACTACGTTGTAGAAAATGCAGGATACTTAATATATCTTTCGACAAGCTTAGTTGAACAATAATAATGAAGATATGAAAATGTAATGAATGCCAAGTGATGTAATACCCATCCGAATAACATTTTGCAGCTGGAACAGTTCATAGAGCGTACAATCTTCTCTTCTTTGCTTTGAAAAATACAGAAATAATTTTAGGAAATATTTAAAGCCCTAACATGCGCACTGACACTGAACCCAAAAGAAAGCAATATACAGGGGGAAATGTTATTATTGAAACAATAATCATTTTAAGTTTTGTATGCATCTTGTAGCCTTATTAAAATGGTTTTTAATAAAGTAAAATGTTTGCTAGATGGAGTTTTAAGATTAGCACTAAATTCAATTTATTTCATTTGCAGATTCTTACTGCCTTATTCATAAAAAATTTATTTGTTTTATAAAGGGTTTATAAAACAAATTCTGTATGTGAGTCTGCTATTAATCAAAAATATTTGTTATGAATAATCACTTTAAAGTATTATTCATAAAATATAGTTTATGCTTATTATTTTCTTATTTGACAATTTTTGTGCAAGAATATGTCGAATAGCGATATACTTTATGAATTACATCTTTACAATATATTTTATTTTATTATTATTTTATTTTTTATTTTGTCTATTTATAAAATCATTATCAAACGGATGTCCATGCAAAATTTGTTTTATAACCCCTTTATAACACGGAAATATTTGTTATGAATAAGGCAGTAAATATAAGATTTCATTTTCGTTGATAAAATTAACGATTTCATTTTATGAAATAATTGGCACACTGTACCAAAATCTATAATATATGTATAATTTTCTTTTTGCAAAATTTTTTATATCGAGCCAACCCTTTTGAAGTATAGAACTGCGTTCATTAATTTTCGTGGCTGTTTACCTTCCTATTTTCTAATGTCCTGATCATTGCTTGATTCAGCTCATATTTTATTTAGATTTGAAGTTTATTCCAGCTTCTATTTAACTTATTTTTTTCAAATTAAGATCTGAACATTATGTGTAGATGTGGAGGAAAAAGTGGAATTTTGCAGTGCAGTCACACACATGAGTAAATTTTTAGGTTATAATTTTCCAAGATAATTTTATACTACAATTTTGGGAGTTTTTTTTTTTTCTATTTGTGATCAGTTTTCTTATAAACTTAATTATATTCTTGAAAACTGAATGTAGACTAACAATTAAAAGAAGGAAGGTGGCCTTGTGGCTGATTGATAGCACTGCAAGCCTTTTAGTACAGAGGCCGTGGATTCGATCCCCAACAAAGACCGGTGGACATTTTCAGGGAACACAATGGAACAGACTAGCACTCAAGTGAGCTGGATTTGTTACTCAATTACACAAATTAGGTTATGTAAAACCTAACCTTACAAATTAAAAAAGGTCAATTTAAGAAGTGCAAATAATGCTAATTTAAAAAAAAAAAAAGTTAAGTGAAACCGATTATAACCTTTTGGCTAGGTTTTTCGTTTTTTTGGGATGAATAAAATAAATAAATAAAAGGTTGCTAGATTGATAAATATTTATAGTTGTATCTAAATGCAAAATAATCCAGTTCAACAAAATTTTTAGTTTTTTTTTTTTTAAATTTATTTTGTTAATTTAATTAGTAATAAAATTAAAATTTTCCATTGAAATAATGTAATTGTGCAAAAAAACTTATCATTACATTTAGTAAAAAATATTTTTGATTTAAAATTGTTAGATAACACCCTAAAAACAAACTCGAAAGTTGAAGCAACGTGCCAACAATTTAGTTCGCTACCTAAAATCCTGAAGACGGTAACTGGCAAAAAAAATTCAAAATCGTCTTTTTTTATTATTTATCATGAATTTTTGTTATTTTTTAAAGATTCAATGGAGAAAGCAATTTCAATTTTTTGTCACTTGCATGTAGAGATGGAAGACTATCGATAGTGTTATTATCGACATATTTTGATAGTTTTAAAAATGATATCGATTGCAGAGTATCAAAATTTAGAAAACTTATCGATTATCGACGATAGTATCGTGATTTCAGAGTGCATTTGTTTACACTGCAAATTGCAAAGTTAAAAAGGGGACAATTCACAACGTTCGGTATCGATGGAAATTTGTGTGTCAATTTTGTGCTGAAATATCGAATTATTTCTTTAGTCTTGCTGAATATTTTTAAGTAAACTTAATGATTTTGCGTGCTGATATTAAAAAAATATTTGTTTTTTTAATCACTTACCATCGATAGTTTTTAAAAAATATCGATTGTTACGAGTATTAAATATTAATCGATTACAAAATACAATCATCGATAGCAACAAAAAATAACAATCCATAGGAGCGATAGTTTTTCATCTCTACTGGCAGCCTTTTGAATTTAAGTAAAATATCATTACTATCGCTAGCCGAAACGAAAAAGGCCAAATAAATTTAAAAGTCATGGAAAAAATGTTTTAATTCCAAAAATTGGGATATTTAGTGATCAGTGATTATTTTGATGAACGAAAACGCAATTTATAAAACAAAAATCAAATTTAGAATTACATGTTAGGGCGTTTTGTGTTTTAGGTAACGATATGATTGCAATTACTTGTAAATATATATCGGAATGTCTCAATTCTCGTATTACAAGAAAAAAAAAACCATTCACTTGTTCTACATCTAGACCACCTTGTCTGGGGAAAATAAAGTTCATAAGCGATTCATTCTCTTGCCCCAAAACATTTAGAACAAAAGCTTGTATAAAACAAATTTTTGCTTAGCTTTTTTCACAAATGTTTTCCATAAAATGCGTACTGCTGCCCCCGCCGGTGTAGCTCAATCTGAAAAGTTATTAACAAAAAACAATTGTTTACATTCATTGAACATTCATTGATTCATGCCGTGCACACAGCCACAGACAAGAGACTAGCAGCCAACGGCCGCTATCGTGAAACAGAAAACAACAACAACAACAGCAAAAAAGAACAACATAGACTAGACCCAGCGAATAAAGAGCATATGAGAGTGCATAAGTAGAAACAATTGTTTCACTCAAGTCTTGGACAGCTAACGAAGCGCATGTATTTATTTGTATTTTTCTTATTAAAAGAAAACACATTCAAAGCGGTTCGGGTCTTCTTGTTTGTCTTGTAACAAAAAATTTGGACAAAGAATTACACAAATCAATCAGTTAAATATTGAAAAATCAATAAAATTTTATTAAAAGAAATATAAACAACCGCACACACACACCGACTGTACACACAGCAGTAAATCTTTAAATTAAAGCTAAAAAGTTTTAGAAAAAAAGCCTTCAAAACGGGTCAACTACTGAGTTTAATAACCACCTCTTTGGCATTTATATCCTATAGTCGGCGCTTAAGGCCATCAACAATCTGGAATTTTTCACCATTAACGAATTTAATAAAACATCCATCATATTGGCTGGTAGATACAGTAAACCACGACGAACCATCGCCGAACTTAGCCATCATGCCTTATAACAATCGTTTCGATGATGAGTTTTTAATGGCTCATCCCTGTTACAAAGGAAAGGCGAATGGTAATACTATGCCGTTACTGGACGCCTATTGCGATTGCGAATTTCCTACGGCCACAGCTGTGACATATTTTAAGGGTCCTATACCAGATTTGATTAAATGCCGTTGTGGTGAAGATGATCCGGCTACACACACGGTGCACTGGAATTGGCAGCAGTGCTCCGAAACGGATACCCTGATTAATGGTCCAGATATAACATTCCATCCAACGTATTCACAGGGAACGGCGGTTGTAAGAGGTGAAAAATGTCTCGAGCCGGGTATGATACATTTTTGGGAAATGCGTATACTGACCGCCTTGTCCGGCACAGATGTGGTGAGTTGACAATGATTTTATATCTACTTTATTTTTAATATTAAAAATACTTAAGGAGAATGAAATTTAATATTATTATCGAATTGAATTACTAGGCATGTGACTGAAACAGAAACTGTTACCAATTACGAAAGTATTTCGAGTATTTAATTAATTTAATGTTAAAATTCGGCCAACAATCAAAACCTTTTGATTATTTGAAAACATTATAATTTTTTATAAATTTGGAACAAAAGAAAGTTTGTGAGAAAAATATTGTCCAATAAAAAAATGCACTCCAGTACTTTTTATTTTGTATAAATATTTACTCCGGTATTCATAAAAATATAAAACGTTTTCAAACTCATTTTAAATGTTATGAATACTGGGGTTAGTTTTTAGTTTTTTAGGTCTGAAATGTAGTCTAAAAAAAATTTCCACATAAATTTTTATTCAAGTGAATTTGCCATACAAAATTCGCATTTCATTACAAATAAATCCATGTTCAAACACACAAGGCGTCAGTTGTGAACTCAGTTTCTAATCTGATAATCTTTTAGCAGATTTTTTAACAAATCATTGTTTCTTTTTATTTTAATTTCGACATAGATTGAAATCATATTTTAATACAAATTGCAAACATTTGTGTAATAATTTATTAATGCAAAGGAAATTAACTAATGTTTTAATTAGTTAATTTATTTATTTATTAATTTATTTATTTATTTATTAATGCAAAGGAAATTAATTTGAATTAATTAATTCATTTATTAATTAATGAAATTAATTAATTAAATTTATTTTATTAAGCAATTAATTCATGTTTTAATTAATTAATTAAATAAATTAATTGCTTAATTAAATAAATTTAATTAATTAATTAAATTTAATTAATTTAATTAATTAATTAATTAATTAAATAATAAAATTAATTAGTTAATCAATAAATTAATTATATAATAAAATTAATTAGTTAATTAATTAATTAATAAATTAATTAAATAATAAAATTAATTAGTTAATTAATTAATTAATTTAATTAATTAATTTAATTATTTAATTTTATTAATTAATTAATTAAGTTATTTAATTAATTTAATTAATTAACTTAATTAATTTAATTAATTAACTTAATTAATTTAATTAATTAACTTAATTATTTTAATTAATTAACTTTTTTGTGTCAAAATATACGTTAAAATAAGATTTCTTAAAAATTTTAAATTAAAATATTATTGAAAATAAATTTGCTTTAATTTTTCCATTGTATTAAACTGAGAATTATAAAACATGATTTTCAACCAAAAAAAAAATCGAATAAATTTCTCGTTTTCCAAAAAAATAAAACCAATTATTGTCAGCTATGATATTTTAAGCTTTGAAAAATAAAAATAAAACTACGAAAATGTCGGAAAATTTTTGCTACTAGCGCTTTTGATTTTTACGTGCACTCGAAGAATTTTGTAATTTGTTTTATTTTAAAATTTAAAATAAATACTAACGAAAATTTAAAACAATTTTAATTACTTTTGTAATTGAATCAATAACTCATGTAATCAGACATAATGGAAAAAAATCAGTGAAAACTTATTTCTAATGCATTAGCAATCATTAATTATAATCAGGAAAAAAAAATTATTTTCATTATCGTCGAATTTGCTTCAGTTACTCGTATAAAATTAATTCATAGTGCCATTTAAATAATTGTTAGAAATTTTATTATAAAAATAATTAAGAATTTTGTAATGCAAGAGCATTCACAAAATTACACATATTTCAAAATCATAATTCTGCAACAAATTTTGTGCCTAAACCAGGAATTTACTTAGAAAATGTGCTGGTGAATAATAATATTTAAAACAAAATTTTAAAATTTGTCTGATATGTAATTGTGTGACCGAACGATATCTAGGGACACTGTGGCACTGGCAGTTAACCATATATGCAGAAAGAAGTTTCAGATTTTCTATAATAAAATTTTTATAAAAACTTAATATCAAATATTTGATACTTTAATTTCCAAAATAAAATCTTTTTGCCTAAGTATTTCAAGATGCCGAAGGCAGGAAGCTTTCATCAAGTTGCATTTAAAATAAAATCAAAATATAAATTCTTTTTGTTTTAAATGTAATTGTACCAAAGCAAGATTTAGTCCGATATCGTTTAAAGTTATTCAAAATAATTTAATGGAATAAGTAGTAAAATAATAAAACCATGTATTTTTGTGGTACACCTTTAAGTCTTGTCACGTCTACCAAAACCAATGGAAAATATGTGATTTGAAAGGTATTTTTGTGTAGATCTGCACAAGATAAATAATTTTTAAGAAAATGTAAAATCAACATGTTTAATTAGCAAAAAAAATCTTTCAATATCGTTTTTTTTAACAAGTTTCCTTAACTTTTGCTGTATAATGAATAAGAGAAAATATGAAAAGATATTTGTTAGTTTTTTTTTTAATTTAAAAAAAGAACTAGGTATAACATAAAAGTGGTCGAATTTTGATCACCTTAATAAAATATTTATTAGTTTTTTTTTTTTTTTTTTTTAATTTTTATGCCATATTTTTAGATTTTTCTGTATTTCTAATGCGCATAAAATATTGTTTTTAAAAATATATTTAATTTTCGTGCTTATTAAAAAATAAATATTATGGAATCTGTTTTTGAAAAAAAAAACAAAAATATGAAAAAATATTGAGTTGCATTTATGGCAAGAATATCGTGCATATTTATTTGATATTTAATCTCTAGTTAAACTCTTTTCAGTGAGACGTATTTTCAATAGTTCTAAAACGACTTATTCATGTCTAAAATGAATCATTAATGACTGATTACACACTTGTGAACTATGCGTTGAAATAAACCAGCCATATTACTTCCAGTCTTAATATGTTTAAAATCAAAATTTTGGTATTTGTTACCTATTGTGTGTTGTGCAAACAAAACACTTGGTTTCAAAGTTCGACTCTTATATGCTGAAATCAAAGACCTTTACTGCAAGTTTGTTTTGTTGAAATAAAATATCAATTTTATGAAATAACAATATAAAAAAATTAATGAATTTTTGGAATTGACTCATTTAATTGTTAATATATTTTTTTAATTTAATAGGGCAAAGTAGACAAAAGAACACAAAAAAAAAACAATCTGGGTCGTTAGGTCTACAAATTATTAAAACAATCAACTAAATTAAGGAATTTTTATCAACAAAAAAATGCTGTGAGACAAAAAGCCATTTAAAAAACATCTTGACAGTCTCTTATCAGCAGGTTAGACTAGGCAAAAAAAAAAAAAAAAAAATAGCTGGGAACAATTGCTTTTGGGAACACTTTTTAATTCGATTGCATTTAAGTTTTAAATATGATGTTATCACATTTTACACATGCCTGCATGTCTTCTAAATAATTGTTTACCTCGGCAAAAACATTTTTTAAATGACTTCTAAAAGTCAGTGTATAAAAATGCTGAGTTGAAAAACTTTGTAGATGATCGATCCCTGGTAACACAAAATCTCTGTAATATTTATTGAAAAAGTATAGAAATGAATTTGTACTAAAGGTGCTGGTTTTGTTTACAAAACTTGATAAGGAAGTCTTGAAATTATTTTTTAATATTAAAAACACAAACGCACAGAAAATTGATATAAAAAAAAAAATCATGATTTACAACAATGTGGGTCAATATAAAGTGAAATGCATTTAGAGCTGATTATAATACGAGTAAAACGCTATTGCACTACAAACATAAATCATGGACTGATTTAAAATGGAAATATTTCAACAATAAACCTTTAGTCTGTTTAGAAATCAAATGATAAGGATCGAAGGACCAAACATCCATGTAAGAAAAATTATGGCTTTTTAGTAAAGAACGTTGTATATTTTTAAACTAGTGTAATGATATTGATAAATAACTGTAGCAATTTATGACTTGCGATTAATTTTAAAGAATAGTAAATTTTTTTTAATGCAAATAAAATGTAGGGAACAAGTTCGAAGGACCACATTTATATTTGCAAAATTATGAAAAATGATGAAGAAACAATTAATACTCTTAATCAAATTGTTATTTATTATAAATAAAAACAAATTCAGATTATCATAAAGAAATATTTGAATAAACAAAAGTTTGCTTAAATATGATAGAAAAACTAAAATATTTAAAGTTATATAATTTATTTAGTACAAGTGTGCCAGTTGCGCTAAAGGTAAATGGTGAAGTTGCGGCAATTCTTGCTTTTAGCATAAAAAAGAAACTGAAATTAATGTTTTTTATTTTATTACTGCTTTTATTATTAATAGAGCGAATAGCCCTAAATAAAATGAAATATTTTTGTGTAAAATAAAAATATTTTTTTTTTGGAAAATTTTAACAAAAATTTAAAAAGTAGCCCATCAAAATGAAAGACCTTAAATTTTAAACATAAACATAAATGTGGTAAGTGTTTATAAAGCCTCTATTAATTTAGGGGAAAGTCAATTACGCTTAAATATTCATATTTCAACTGCGTCATTTGTGTCATGGGAAACAATTTATTAAAGGCATTTGAATAGATTGAAAAAATAAAATAAAAATAGTTAAATATAAATAAACGTCCAATAAATCAATAGTTAATTCCTCGATTTTTTTTTGTTTTATTATATTTTGCAATTAGCAGCTTGATGCGTTGTTAATGTCAGTATGTTTATTTTTACAAAATACATTTTTATTTATATTGTTTTATTTATCAAACAAAATATAAGACAAAAAAAAATTCTACAATTGTTTATTTGTTTTGTTACAAGTTGTCAAAAGATAAGGCTTGTTAAACATCACTGAGTATTGTTCATGTAAATAGTGATAACAAGAAAGCGCGTAGGAAAATTTCAAGTACTAAAAATAAAACAAATAAGAAAATGTCCATTTGACTGTAGACACGTTGCTTCATTTCGTTGTTAAGATTGCATGAATTTCCCAGAAATTAATCAAGAAAAAATTTTACTAAGAGAAAAATTAAAAAGCTAAGAATAAAAATTTTAGTACTAAAAATCAAATGTATGTTACATAGTACTAAAATTATAAAATTTCTTTGTAACACTACAAGAGTTTTTCAATAGTAATTATTATTAGATTATATTTTAAGTACTAAAACTAAGAAAAACTGATTTTAGTACAATAATAGCTTTGTACTAAAAATAAAATTTTTAATATAATATTAAATTTTTGTATATACTATATTGTGGAGTAAATTGTTAGTTTAAAAAACAAAATCAATTTTAAATTGTAATACTTATTACAAAATTTTTTTAGTACAATAAAAGCATATCTTCACGAAAATATCATTGAAACTATATATATTTTAGCAATATTGGCGATAGCTGCGGTACCTAAAAGTATACCACAAAGTGATTGGTCTTTAGGTAAAAGCTTTGGAAAAAAATATTTAAAATATAATTTTAAATAAAACCATAATTTTTAAAGTCAGTAAAATTTTAGTTTTTGATACTATTAAGTTTGTTAAAAAAAAAACTAAAAAGTTTTTCAGAGAATTGTAGGTTAGTACTAAACTGGTTTTTTGTACTAAAACTAAGTTTTAAAACTCATTGTTTTTCTAAGAGGAAAAAATTACACTGAAAAATTTAAGAAAACTATTGACTGAAATTAAAATTTAATTAAATTTCCTATACAAAAATTGTTTAACAAAAAATGTTGTTATTATTAGAAACAGCATCATGAATTCGTACTTAATTTTTATAGTTTTATAATTTTAATTTCTGAAATTAATTTTATAGCATTTATTTTGTTTCGCTTAATTTTTAAATTATCTCAAAAATACATACTTGTTTGTAATATTTTTCTCAAACTATTTACCATTCAATTAATTAAATTTACTGAATGATTTACTGAACAGTGGAGGAGAGCGAGCAAATTTCAATTCACTATGATTTGTTTTCATTAAACATCAATGAATTCTAAAAATATTGACTTTTATAGCGTTAAATCTAAAAATAATTATGATCAAAACAGAATAGAGTGCAGTAATCACATATTTTATAAAAATATAAATTAGTTCTTTAAAGTGTTTGTTAACAATTTAATTAATTAAATTACGATCAACTAAAAAATGGGATCAATTCATTTATATATATATATATTTTTTTTGTTACTCTTGTCATTATTGAATATATATGTATTTAAATTGATCGATCCCATTTTAAAAAAAATGTGTTCTTAAACATGTTCCCTTCTCCATCTATTCACATGTCTTTTTTTGGGAGTTGGTTTTTTCCAAGATCCATAGATTAAAAATAT
This sequence comes from Linnaemya tessellans, assembly GCA_951800035.1. Classification (NCBI taxonomy): domain Eukaryota; kingdom Metazoa; phylum Arthropoda; class Insecta; order Diptera; family Tachinidae; genus Linnaemya; species Linnaemya tessellans. Next base: position 115,184,304 of record OX637535.1, read on the forward strand.
AAAAATTGTTAGCCAAGATCTTGACTATCATCGAGTAGGCTTTTTGGAAGTATTTTGGAGATGTGAAGTTCTAAAGTTAAATTGTTTCATACTCATTGTAAATTTTTTTGCAAACAGTTTTTAAACTTTCGCCAAAAAAAATACAAATTCAATGTAATTGAAGCGCCATAAAAAATGCAGCCCTATTGGCGTCTAATTTGACTAATTATTTCGATTGCCAAAAGACTTGCCGCCAACTATAATACAAAAAGAAAATTTAAAAAAATGACATCACAGTTTCAAAGATAAAGCGTGCCGCTTACGAAAATGATAGAGTAGAAAATGTCTATGTATTTACTTTTGTTCTTCCTCGTAACGATCAATTTATTTTGCCTGCACAAGGGGACTACATACGTTTAGTTTTCATTGTAATGCAAAGCTTTTATTTATTCTTTCATATTATTTAAGCAAACAAATTTACATGTAATTTCATATGGCTGCATTAAATAACAAATAAACAAAATCTACCGTGCTTTATAACAAGTTTTAACTATAGTAGATTATTTGTTTCAATTTTACTGATCACTCACTATTCACGTGCTGGATTTTTTTTTATGAATTTTATTACCTTTTGTCTGTTGCTGCAACGTATTATTATGTACTTAATGCTTAATGAATATTATTGTTCATAAAAAAAGCCTGCAGCAAAATGATAAGGTCTGTGTTGTATGTAGTGCGACATTGTGTTAAGAAATTATTAGTTCTCTTACTGCTCATGATTAAATAATTAACTTCCAATGATAGATAATCATCAGCCATCTGCAGACAAAAATTATTAAAAGCATAACACTGCCGAATGATGCTGTGAACTTCGAAAGCATTATGATTTGAATTATACGAAATAATTTGTTTCCGTTTTGTAATAAAATTAATTTATAATAGCCACATTTAAAAATAGTTAACCTTACTCTTTTGACGTGTATCAGATCGTTGCTATTTTTATTTCTTTTTGTTTTTCGTAGGTGTTTCTGATTAAAAACAATCATATTATTATTAAATTAAATTGACTATATAATTCAAACAATATGCAGAAGCTTTTTTTTTATAAAAAAACTTACTAAAAAATATTTCAATAAAACGAAACGAAATTTCAGTTAACAAATTTTTCAATAAAAAATATTCGATTACAACTATTGCCAATAAACATCGGAAAGTTATAATCAAAATTATTCGTAAACAACTTAATAGAACAAAAGTTATTGGAAGACAAGTTCTTCAAATAAAAGTTATGCGAATAATTTTAGTCAAATGAAGTTATTCGAAGAAATTTAGTCGAATAAATATATTCGATTACTTAAGTCGAATAAAGTTATTCGAATGAATTTATATAGTTATTGAATTAAACATAGTCGAATGAATTTATTCAATTAAATCTAGTCGAATAAATTTATTCGAATAAATGTAGTCGAATAAATTTAGTCGAATAAAATTATTCGAATAAATTTGGTCTCACAATGTTATTTAAATTGATTTGGTCGATTAAATTATTCGAAAAAATTTAGTCTAATAAATATATCCGATTAATTTACTCGAACAAAGTTCTTCGAATAAATTTAAATATAGCCATTGAATTGAAAGTAGTCGAATGAATTTATTTGACTAAATTTGGTCGAATTAATGTATTCGATTAAAAGTACTCGTATAAATTTATTCGAATAAAGTTAGTCGTATGAAATTATTGAAAGAAATTTGGTCTAATAAAATTATTTAAATAAATTTAGTCGAATAAAGTTATTGGAACAAATTTAGTCGAATAAATACATATATTCGTTTAATTTACTCGAACGTAGTCGAATGAATTTATTTAATTAAATGTAGTAGAATGAATTTATTCGATTAAATGTAGTCTTATTAATATATTCGAATAAATTTAGTCGAATAAATTGGGTCTAATAGCGTTATTCAAATAAATTTGGTCGAATGAAGTTATTCGAACAAATTTAGTCGAATAAACATATTCGATTAATTTAGTCGAGTAAAGTTCTTCGAATAAATTTAAATATAGTCATTGAATTGAAAGTAGTCGAATGAATTCATTTGATTAAATGTAGTCGAATTAATGTATTCGATTAAAAGCACTCGTATAAATTTATTCGAATAAATTTAGTCGAATAAAATTATTGAAATAAATTTGATCTAATAAAGTTATTCAAATAAATTTAGTAGAGTAAAATATTCGTACAAATTAGTCGATTAATTTAGTCGAATAAAGTTCTTCGAATAAAAATAAATAGTCATTGAGTGTAGTCGAATGAATTTATTTAATTAAATGTAGTAGAATGAATTTATTCGATTAAATGCAGTCGAATAAATTTTCAAATAAATTTGGTCGAATAAAGTTATTCGAAGGTGTGAAATTAATATATCAACCAACAAAAGAAGGCTTTTTTGTTTGTTATGGAATACATATTCAGCGTCCATCCCCACCTTTGTCGCTCACTCTATTTTTCTAACCTGACACACTCAAGCACATTGCCAAAGTGGGAATATTTCTTTATATTTCTTCTAACTAATATTCATTTAGCTTAAATTAAGTGTAAAATATTCACATTTGCATATGCAAACGTTAGGTTTTCTAGCGAAACAAAAAATCACATAACGAAACTGTAGACAAGATGTGATGGGCAATAGCAATTGAAATTAATTGTGAGAAATAGCTTTAATGAATAACAATTAAAAAGCATTTTATCTTCATCTGTTAAATAAACGTAGATTGGGGGAAAAAATTTAAACCAGCAAATGCACAACGGCTGGCTTATTGCGTTGTTTATGAAATAGTTCAACTAAATCTCCTAAGTATTGAATAATATTAAATATTTTATATCCACAGTCTAGTAAAAAATGACGTTTTTATAAATAAAATATAATAAAAGATTACAAATAGATATTTATACAAAAAGGAGAAAATTTAACTATATTCGAAATTTCGAACATTCATAGTCATGTTCGAAATTTCGGACATGGTTAAATAAAATATAATAAAGGGTTATAAATAGCTATTTATACAAAAAGAAGCCAATTTAACTATATTCGAAATTTCGAACATGACTATGAATGTTAAATAAATTATAATAAAAGATTACAAATAGATATTTAAACAAAAAGGAGCAAATTTAACTATATTCGAAATTTCGAACATTCATAGTAATGTTCGAAATTTCGGACATGGTGAAATAAAATATAATAAAAGATTACAAATAGTTATTTATACAAAAAACGAACGAATATAACTATATTTGAAATTTCGAACATGACTATGAATAGTAAATAAAATATAATAAAATATTACAAATAGATATTTATACAAAAAGGAGAAAATTTAACTATATTCGAAATTTCGAACATTCATAGTCATGTTCGAAATTTCGGACATGGTTAAATAAAATATAATAAAGGGTTATAAATAGCTATTTATACAAAAAGAAGCCAATTTAACTATATTCGAAATTTCGAACATGACTATGAATGTTAAATAAATTATAATAAAAGATTACAAATAGATATTTAAACAAAAAGGAGCAAATTTAACTATATTCGAAATTTCGAACATTCATAGTAATGTTCGAAATTTCGGACATGGTGAAATAAAATATAATAAAAGATTACAAATAGTTATTTATACAAAAAACGAGCGAATATAACTGTATTCGAAATTTCGAATATTCATAGTCCTGTTTGAAATTTCGAATATTCATAGTCCTGTTCGAAATTTCGAATATTCATAGTCATATTCGAAATTTCGAATATTCATAGTCATGTTCGAAATTTCGAATGTTCATAGTGATGGTGTATTAAAGAAATGTACAAACAAATAAGCAAACGGGACGATTTTTAACTTCCATATTTAATTTTTAAAATCGATTTCTTGCAGCAGAATTATTTAATTTGGAAAAATTGTTATTTGTATGCATTTTATTTCCTATATTAAAATTTAAATTAAATTTTCTTTCAGATGTTCGGCATTGGCACCGATAAAGTCGATGTAGCACAATTCAAATTCCACTTTCTGTCTGCACTGGGCACCAACTGCAACTCGTGGGGTTTTTCCTACGAGGGTAAAATACAACACAACGGTGTGCATTTAAAATATGGACAAAAATTCTCACAGGGCTGTATTGTGGGGGTATTACTGGACCGTGTACGTGGCCAGTTGGAATTTTTCCTAAATCGTCGTTCCTTAGGTGTAGCCTATACCAACATTCCCACAGATGCCAATACAAAAATTTATCCCATGGTTTGTTCTACAGCAGCCAAATCCTGTATACGTCTCATGAATGCCACCTCACAATTAGAATGCCTACAATTGAGAGCTTTTAGAGCCTTGGCTGAACAACCCAAGGCCTTGGCGGAATTAAGACAACTGCCTGGCTTAAGGACAATATTAAATAATTATTGGTTTTTAGCCCCACCCGTTAGATATTCGCAAGAAAGTAAAACCAATGAATATGATATGCTCGATGAGGCCGTTATTTCTTCTAAAACACGCTTAAGCCGCAAGCATAAATATAAAGGTAATTTGAACAAATTTGAATTTAATAAAATTGCCAAAATCCATAAAAAAATATATTTCTCCAACAGATGACGATACGGATGACATTAATGATCTCTATAGTAATGCCCATAAAATTGCTGTTCATCATCAGCACGACCATGAAGATGAACTTGTTTTAAATGAATACTTTGATGAATATTTTCATTACTTATTTTAATGCCATACAAACAACTGACATTTCCTTTTTAGACCTACTGGCAACAACTATTATCTAGTGCTTTTAGTATCATAAGGACTTAATATTAATTAATCTGTTGTTGTATTTAAAATGTGTTCATTTTATTTTTCTGGATTAAATGAATATTTTTTAAAGTAACCTGACTAATTTAAACTTAACACTAAATTTTTAGCTGTATAAGTTTTATTATAAAAATAATTAAATGTAAAAATTTTAAATTTAAATGTGTTTGTTATTTATGTTGGATTTGAGTTGTAAGAAAGTTAATTTTTTGTTAAAAAGTTGATCTCAAACAAATTTCAATAAATGTAGTGCAATTTTTGCCACACCAAACAACGAACGTATTGCATATAAACATTTTACGAAATAGTCGTTAATATAGAAAGTCGAAATTTGTTTTAAAAAGTTTTATGCTAGAGTTAATGTCGACGTCGTCGACGGCGTCAAATGTCAAAAAAAAAGTTGAATCGTATGAAATTGTATGGGAGCAGTTAATCTCAACGCGTTGCAACGCCGTAAAAGTTCAATCTATTTCAACTTTTTCGGCGTTGAAACGCCGTCAACGGCGTCGACATTAACTCTAGCATTATGTTAAAAAACAAGTAAATTTTACAAGAGAAGAGAAGTTTAAATTAAAATACAGCCTTAATATTGGATACACAGGACTGTAGTCCACCACAGTAATAATGTGGCACATTTCTGGTATTAATAGATTTTCTATAAAAGAGTGCTTGTTTTGTGGCGCTTAAGACATTTTGAGATATTCTTGACAATCAGTCAATTTAATCAAATTAAAGCGGTATTAAGGTTTCAATGGTATTCTTAAGGTTTTACTCTATTTGGAAAATAAAATTTTAGCTTGACCAACACTTCGCACTTACAAAAATATATTAAAAATGTATTTCTATTTATTATTGATCTTTCAATATTATTTCAGTAATAATTCTTTAAGCTTGAGGTATTTTTATATAAAAAAATGTTTACAGTATTAAGTAAAAAATTAACAAACCAATCAAAATATAAAAAAAATTTTTCATAAAATTTTGAAACCAATTAAAATGCGAAAAAAATTTATAATATTTATAGAATTTTGAATTTTATGTTAAAAATGTTTTTCATATTTTGAAACCAATTAAAATATGAAAAAAAAATTATAGAATTTTGAATTTTATGTTAAAAATGTTTCTAATATTTTGAAACCAATTAAAATATGAAAAAAATGTTATAAAATTTATAGAATTTTATGATAAAAATGCTTTTCATATTATGAATGGTTTATTAATATTTTTATTATTGTTGTTTTCTTTTTTTTTCAAAAAAAATATATAAAATATAATATCCCGAAGAAGCCACCCAAAGGAGTGGCGTAATATTAAAAAATTTTAATATAAAAAAAAAATTAATTTTATATAAAAAGACCTCAAGCTTAAAGAATTTTTACTAAAGCCAGCAATTTTTTTTGTATTAATTATTTTATATTTTCTTTTTTAATTTCCGTAACGGCAATTGACACAGCTTTGATAAAGAGACAGGTGTTTCAAATTATCGTAAATATGTATTTGATTTTTGTAAAAAAAAAAATTTTTTGACAAAAAAAAACGCCAAGAAAAGCTTAACTGCGTTTTTGTAAAATGAATACAAATTTTCGTTTGGGTATTTATATTATAACAACAATAAAAAAAACTCAAAATTTGTTTTTGTTTCAATATAAATACCCAAAATAAAAATTTGTATTCTTTTTACAAAAACTGGCAGTTAAGCTTTTCTTGGCGTTTATAACTCGCGATTGCGGTTGTGCTACTCATAATCGAAATAAACAGATTAAATGTTAAATTATTGATTTCTATTCATTACTCAACTATTTATTAAATATTTTAATAATAATTTCTTAATTTAGATCTTTTTATATAAAAAATTTTTAAATATTTATTTATATTTTCAATATTTCGCCACCCTTTTGGGTGGCTTGTTCAGCAAAATATTGCTTATTTTTTATTATTATTTTTTTTATTGTTTTAAAAAAACGAAAAGATAAGCAATATTTTGCAAAATATTGAAAAAAATTTAATTAAATTAAAATAAATATTTAAAAATTTTATGTAAAAAGATCTCGCAATATTAAATAAATATATGGCAAACGTTGCCATATTTTATTGGATTCTTCACGACTACGACAACCATAATTAGACTATAAATTTAATTATTATTACTTAATCAGGGAGCGAATTACGGCAAAAATTTTTATTGAAATCAATTGTATTGAAGTTTCGCTCGATATCGAATGCGCACCAAAAAGAAAATAAAAACAAATATATCGTTTTAATGAAAAACAAATTTACTTTTAAATATACGCCCTCGTTTCGAAAAATAATAAAATTTTAATTTTTCTCAAAAAATATTTATTTATTCATCAATTCCTAATTTGTCCCCCTCAGTTGCATTTTTTGGTATGTCCTTAAGCTCTCTCAACGTCGTTTTTTGGTTGGTCTCTTCAATTTCGGCAACAAGAAAAAGTCACAGAAAATCTGGTGAATTCGAGGGTGAGATACGATAATTTTTTTTCCGAAAAACTGGCGTTTTTTAGTCACAATTCAGGAATTTTGAATACGAACTTCGCTTTTCCTTTGCTCCTGCCTAATATTTCCGAAAAAATACTCATGACGCGAGACCACCCATATGCCGTCATGGTCACAGAATTCTCTCATACTGATACGAGGAAGAGTTTTAAAGGAATGTAGACTTAAGTAGACATTTTTTTTTAAATATTAACAATCTGCCTTATTACCGTTCTCGAATCGACTCGAGTGTTTGTAATAGATTAAAGAAAAATCTTGAATTTTTCTTTAATTTATTACATTCTTTCGAGTCGAATCGAGAACCGTAATGAGGCCCAATATTTTTCCATACAATATGTTATTTCAACGCCCCCTAAATGAGGCGGGATCCAAAAATGGATTTGACCTTTGGACCTTCTTTGACATAAAAATTTATATTTTGCTTAACAAAATTACAAAGAAAACTTTAAAAATTGTGTAGTTTTTTAGAGATTGGTGTAGTTTTTCTTGGGGGAACTTTTTGCCCTCTGATCCGACTCAGCCCATTTACGAACTTGACCTGTGCTATGCTTCAAAATTTATCTATATCAAATTTAAAAAGTGTGGTTCATTTTTTTTTTGGTTTGGACTGTATCGTATTTTGCACGCAGGGACGGACGGACATGGCTAGATCGTCTTAGATTTCATCACTGATCAAGAATATATATACTTTATGGGGTCTTACGAGGGACTAAGTAAATATATTCTCCTTTCTTTCTTTCTGTTTTGGAGATTAGAAAGGAAACTAATCAAATGTATGTACGTGTAAAGCGAATATTTAAAGTTTCGCTTATTTTTTGAACAGACCTCGTATATTGATTTTCAACATAATGTCCTTCTAGATCAATGTATTTAGTCTAGCGTTATTAACATCTTTTTTATTCCTAACAAATAGTAGATGTAGTGAGTGCGAAAGAAATTCAAAAAGCCAAGGAGTGGGTGCTGTTGGCTGAAGCAGTAGAACACGAGACTATGAAGCGGAGGGTCCTGAGTTCGAGCCCGCGCTGAGTCATGAAATATTGTGTTGAATTCTTCTAAAACAGCATTAGTGCGTGGCTGTGTTAGTTGTCGCCAGCTTGTTTCAGTGATGAAGGCACGGTCACTGGTCACTGAACATAATTGGCGGCGACTGACCCGATCATGTACTAAAAGCAGAGTAACAGCACTCACCTTCGTCGGCCCTGTAGCAAAAATTAGCCGGCGAAGTAAAAAAGGTTGAAATAGCTACAAAAAAAACGGTCTATCTTCTCATCTTTCTTAATCTGTCTCCTCAATACTATCCCCTCGTTTTCAGTTCCGGCGCAATGCATTGCATGTGTAGGGGTCATCCCCTGAGTGCTGGTCCAAGATAAAAAGAAAAATAAAAAATCAGTTTCATATTGTAGAATTTTATATTTAAAACTGGCTGCGGGAGATTTTTCCGATTATTATATTTACTTTATTGATGTGTTAACATCTATACGAGCGCCTCTAGGGCAGTAAACTATCAGTTTCAATACATACGCAAGTGTTAGTGTAAGAGTTTGTTTGTTTGTTGTTGTTGCTTGGCAGTCGGTATTGAAAGTGATTATTGGGCGATTTTCATATAATTTTCCCACGCGATTTTCTCCGGAATTTCATAGCCGATTTTATTAATTTTTGGATTAAAACGCTAGTGCGCGTTTCGACGAAGAGTTTAGGCCAAAAATTAAGGCGATCCGATGTCGGCGAGCGGAGATTTAAGTGTTTTAATTCGGAGTATTAATTTGGAGTAATATTAAAAAAGTGTTTTATGTTGATCTTCGGTTTTGTCTTATGCATAGCAAAGAGAATAGTGACGTGGTTATACGTACATATATAAAAATGAGATGAGATGATGTACATTTGTCTGTTGCTTTGCATTCTCTTTGTTTTTTGTGGGTTTAATATAAAATAAATAAAAAATACTTTATATTAACTCTACCTCCGGGTTTGTGGGTCTGTGTTCATAGAAATCGAACAGGTATCGTGTAACAAAAAGGTGTTAACACATCGCCCGTGAGTTCGAACACTCATTGATTTTTTTTTTTTTATTATTATGCTAATTTCAATTAAAAACGTTTGCTGGGTTATTCTTTAACACTTGCTACTTTGCCAGTTCTTGGTGCCTTAAAATATGAAAATTTAGAGAATCCATAGAGAGACATCAAGCAACAATTATAATTATTGCTTAACAAGAATAATCGACTTGTTTTGCCAATTGTTGTCGTATTTCGAATAAATCACAGACCGACCGACCCAAAGCTGTTCCACCAGCTAAAGAGCAAAACAAAATACATAAAAAATTAAGAGTATTCGTAAAAAGCCGAATGAATAGCAAATGAGTAAGAGAGCCGTTGGACAATTTCATACAAGATATGCAGCCACACAACAATAACAACAACAACAACAAAAAAGGAAAAGTTTTAAAGTTGTGTTGTGTAGATGACGATGGGCTGGCTGGCCTCTTTCTAAACTCTACTACTAGAAACTAGGAAGTAAAGGAAGTTAAATAAAGTGAAGAAGTGAAATTAAGTGCGAGAAAGAGAGAGAGAGAGAGTGATGAGAGAGCATAAATAGCATAAACTAAGCGAGCAGAGTGTAGCAGAGGGTATGAGTGGCAAAGGAGTAATGAACTTTAGCTGGAAGTGTAAAGGAAATGGCCAAGTTGGCCTGCAATGGGGGTGGGGTGGGGTGTATTTTTATTCTTTTTGTTGTTGTTGTTGCTGTGTGTTAAACAAGGTGCATTGGCCTGCATTCTAATCAATTCCAGAGTGCAGTGCAATTTTCGTTTTACATTTAGAAGGTGTGCAAAAAGAGCTGGCGAGAGGAATTTGTTAGGGCGTGATGAGGGGGGAGGCTGTTAAATATAAATCTTTGTGTTAGAATGTGGTACAACAGGAATTGTATTATTGCCAGGGCAGAGTGTGAGTACTCGTATTTTGTTAAGGCCAGTAGCATTGAATTGAGGCTTGCAAGTGCAAGGACAGAAATGTGTGCAGCCGCTACCACGTATTAAACAACGAATGCAACAGCAAACACCTCTTTCACCCACGTACTCATATCAGCGGCAATAATTCTGTCGTGGTTGCTGGCATCCTCATCATCATCATCACCATCGTTGTCGTCGTTGTTGTTGTTGTTGTTATTCGCATTTTGTTTTGTCGTGGTTATTGTGCCAAAAGGAGTCCTCAGCCAGCACCTTATAGCCAGAGATTTTTGCTACTGTTTTCTGGATTGTCGATGGAGGAGTCAAATGTACGTTAAGTGTATGCTTGTTTGTATTTGTTGTTGCTATTCCTGTTGCTGTTGCATGCGGTTGAGTCAATGGCGTTTTGGTGGTTGCTGGTTGCTGGTAGAGGTACAATCATTCAACAAATAGACGTGGGAAACTTGTGCCTGTTGTTTGCCTTAAACGGTGTTTGTGTGTTGAATTGCTCGTGCACTTATTGCTGGCGATGTTGGCGTTAAATATGGTGCAAGGGTGCTGGGTGTTGGTGTTGGTGCTGATAATGCTACTTGATTCGGCTGCGGATGATGGAGATGGTGTTGTTTGTTGCCTTTAGCTTTAGTGACTTTACTTTTTGCTTCGCCATTCAGCCAGTCAGACAGCCAGCCTTATTATTGTTAAGTGCATGTGAGAGTGTGCGTGTGTGTGAGTGTGTGTGTGTTTGTGTGGCACAATAACATTGACATCGAACTAGGTCGAGGACGTATTTAATTTTTAGCCACCGTTACCATGTTGCTGCATACACATACACACTCGCATATTCACACATACATTCAATTCCTCATTGCAACAGTTATAGCCCATCTTGTTGCATCCACACTTTAGGTAACATTCCTTTTATTAATGTTTTATTAATGTTGCTGGTTTTGTTGTTGTGTCGTGTGTGTGTGTGTTTCAGTGTGCTTTGCTTGGCTCGGCTCGGCTCGGCTTGGCTTTACTTTGCCACATGCCACACCATTAATGAAGCAAGTATTTAGCTGATTGTTAATGAAATGTCTGTGGCACATATTTGATTATAACACTCGTATGAGCCATCATGTGTTTAAATAATTAATTGTTCTATGACTTTAAGGTCAGTGAAAATTCTACACATAATTGTGTGTTTAAGGGATAATTATTCCAAATATTTGCTAAACAAAATATGGGTTGCCAATAAATTTGGTTGTAAAATTAAGCAAATTTAGTCATTATCTTTAACTGCAATTGTTTGTTAATTAATTTGTGAACATTCTTAGACTTCTGCTAATATTGAGCAGAGAATATTAAGTTTCTTTGTAAGTTTTATGATGAAATGTGTGCTACTTAATTATTTAACGATTATTCTAAGGATAGTAAATAGTTGTTGTAGTTAAGAAGCATTTCAGGTGTAGCCCCCAGTTACACTGCCTTTAAGGTGATTGTCAAGAAGTAAAGGCGACTAGAACTGTCTATGGTGGGAAAAACAGTTTTTAGTGTTTCTCATAATATTTTAATTTGACCTCGAGGTCTTTTTATATTAAAATTTTTTTAAATATTTTTTATTTTTAAATTCTTCTGCTTTCTTGACCTCTTTTTTTAATTATTTAAAATAAAATAATTAATTTCTTGAAGAAGTCACACAAAGGAGTGACGAAATATTGAAATTAAAAATTAAACTAAAATAAAGAGACCTTAAGCTTAAAAATATCAGACTACAATAATTTTTTATTTTTATGCAAGTATTTTTTTTTACTAAATTCAATTAAGATTTTTATGGGCTAATTGTTCGAAATTTTTTTGTTTTGAAATTCAAAAAGACATGACAAATATTCCAAGGCACAAAGGAAAGTCAGCAACAGTTTTTTTTAAGTTATTCAACAGAGCAGAACAGATGTTTTCGAAAGTCGCAACGCTTTCATCATCAGTGATGAAATATTTAATTTTTTTCTGGGGCTCTTCAGGAAAATATTGCTTATTTTTTCTTCTCTTCTTTTTTGCAAAACAATAGATAATAACAAACAACTCAATATGTAAAAAAATGTCATAAAATTATAAATACTACTTAAAAAAAATGGAAATGGTAGTCGTGTGTGTGAAAAAATTTTATTGTTATTTATCCTACTAATTTTGTTCATTGTTTTTTTTTAATTTTTTAAAGATTTTTTTTTAATTTTTAAATGATTTTTTTTTAATCTGTTAATGATTTTTTTTTTTTAATTTCATAAATACGTTTCTTTATTAATTTCTTTTATTTGTTATTATTATAATTTTTTAGTTTCTTTATCCCTTATTACTTTTTTTAATTTTGTTTTTATTTATTATTTTTTTTTAATTTTTTTATTATTTTTTTATATATATATTTATTTTTTAAATTATATGTATGAATTTTTATTAGTCGAACTTTGTAATGTAAATTGTTAATTTTGGGCTTAAAAAAATCATTTGCAGTCATGCAGATTCGAACTTAAGCCCAAAATTAACAATTTATTTTTTATTTATTTTGATTATTTATTTTTGTTATTTATTTTTTGTATTTATGCTATTTTTTTGTTTTATTATTATTTTTTTAATTTCCTTAATTTCCTTAATTTCCTTTATTTTAATTTTTTATTATTTTTTTTTATTCAGGAAATTAATTATTTTATTAAAATAATTAATTTCCTGAAGAAGTCACCCAAAGGAGTGACGAAATATTGAAATTAAAAATTAAATTAAAATAAAAAAATCTTAAGCTTAAAAATATCAGAATACAATAATAATTAAAAGAGGTCAAGAAACCAGAAGAATTTATTATTTTTTATATATTATTTTTGTTTATTTTTTATTATTATTATTTTTATTTTTTTTTTTTTTGTATTTATGTTATTTATTTTTTTCCTTTATTACTTTTTTTTAATTTCTTTATTTTGTTTTTTTTTTATTATTATTATTTTTTATATTTTTATTTATTATTATTTTTTATTTTTTTGTTTATTATTGTTTTTTATTTTTTTGTTTATTATTATTTTTCTAATTGTTTATTATTATTATTATTTTATTTTTTATTATCATTATTATTATTACTTTTTTTATTTTTATTTTTTATTATTATTATTTTTTATTATTATTATTTATTATTTTTATTATTTTTTTTTTGTATTTATGTTATTTATGTTTTTCTTTTACTATGTTTTTGTTTTTACTTTTTTTTATTATTTTTTATTATTATTTTTTATTTTTTTCTTTATTATTTTTCTATTTGTTTATTTTTATTATTATTATTTTATTTTTATTTTTTTTATTTTTTATTATCATTATTATTATTATTATTTTTTTTTATTTTTATTTTTATATATTTTTTTTTTATTTTTTTATTATTTTTTTTACAGAATTTTGAATTTTATGCCACAAAATTGTTCATATTTTAATTGGTTTGATTTTTGTTTATTATTGTTTTTCAAAAACAAAGAAAAGACAAACATTATTTTCCTGTAGAAGCCACCCAAAGGAGTGGCGAATTATTGAAAATATAAAAACTAAACATTTTAAAATTTTGTATACGAAAAGACTTCAAACTCAAAAAGCTATTACGAAAATAATATTGAAAAGTCAAGAATAAATAGAATAAATCAATTTTTATTTATTTTATTTTTTAAATTATTGTTAAGTTTATATTTCAATGCAGACCGAAAAATATTTTCTCGAAGCTTACAAAGTCCCAAAAAGAACAACCGAAACAGTATAAATACCACCGGGGGAAAAATGTCACGTGCGACATATGTATCAAGTGTAACTTATAGTACATTCACATATACGCCAAATATTTGTGACGAAAAGGTATATATTAATGAAGAACAGTTTGATTGAGACAAGTGTTTAGTGGGTTAAATAGTTTCCAATAATATTGTATTCTATGACAGTGTCTGTCTATTAGTCATGTCTGAAACTGTTTTACTTAATAAACGTGTGTCGGCATCAAGAAATTTTCCACTTTTTAGTATTTAGTTGTTACGCTTTTTCGGGCAAATATTTGAAAGTTTCGTATAGATGAGTTTTGAATCGAGCCAGAGGCGAAGAAGTTCGTTCCTCTAAGAAGAACTAAATCAACCTCTAAAAAACAACATGATTTTTTTTATTTTTTTTTGTTATAATCTTGTTAAGCAACTGATAAATTTTTATGTCAAAGAAGATCCAAGCTTTGAACTTGAAGCCACAAAATCAGAAAAATCTATTTTTGTACTCCGCCTCCTTTAGTGGGCGGTGACGTAAGACATTCTAATATAAAAAATAAAATAATGGAAATATTAAACAAATTGTATTACTTAAGCCTAGATTTCTTAAAAATTTAATTATGAAGCTTTTTTGAAAAAAATTAGACGTTCTCTGGTCTTCCTCAAAATATGTGGATTTTTATCAAGGATTTTTCGTAATTTTTTAGATTTGGCGCCCTGTGACATTTTTTGGTTCCTCAGTATCAAGATAAATATAAAAGGACATCGTTATAAAAACCGAAAGACGGCGAGAGCTCAATGACATAATAAAACGTCTATATCAGAACTGTTTCGAGTATTGGAAAATGCTTTGGCTGAAGCGAAAGAACTATGTACTTTGAAAAATGCAAAATAGATATTGATGAATAAACGAATATTAAAATTCTTCTGGTTCTTTGACCTCTTTTCAATTATTATTATCCCTTAATGTTTTTAAGCTTAAGCTCTCTTTATTTTAATTTAAAATATATTATTTTCCAATATTTCGTCACTAAGTCACACAAAGATGTGAAGAAATATTGAAAAAGAATATATTTTAAATAAAAATAAAGAGACCTTAAGCTTAAAAAATAGAGTATAATTATAATTAATGAATTTAAAAAAAAAAAAAATTAACATATTTTTTGAACAGACCTCGTATGTACTGATATACGAGCTCCATTTAAAAACGCTAATACAAATATATTATACCTGGGCATGATTATTTTGAAGTATTTTTGGAGAAAAACTTTTTGAACAGGCCTCGTATATTTTAAAAAGTCTTTAATAATTTAATTTTTAAATTTGTCTAGCTTTCTAGTGAGCTGTGTGTGTGTGTGTTTTGAAAAGATGAACTAGTTCCTGGCGCGGTATTCAAACACTGCCAAAAGTAGTGATCGGCAGTGAAAATTATTTTATTTTTACGATGCGATGGTTGTTTCACAAAAAAAATACAATATAACAAAAGAGCCGAGATATGAGGGTATGAAATAAACTGATTGCTTTCGATGAAAGAATTAAAAGAAAATTTAGCGCATAAAGATGCTGGATAAAAGGAGTCCATCCAGAAACTTATTTTCGCAGTTACTTAACACTTCAATTATAAAATAGGCTCTAAATTGTATCACATATTTAAAGTGTAGTTTATAAAATATATTGAGATATTTAGAATAGAAATTTGTCAAATAAGAAGTTTGTAAGTATGTATGAAATATTTTCCATGAATTGGTCATTTAAAGTTTAAATGATTTTAGGGACTTTTATTTTCTAATTGTTGAAAGTAATAGACGTTTTGTCCAGACTGTACTAAATTGTTTATGTATATGCACATATGGGGATAGTGTTTGTATATTTTAGATAATATTTATTTTATTTTTTCAAGTTGTTTAATACTTTTTTTATATTTTTTATATATACATACATATTTATGCAATTTAAAGTTTAGCTGCATATTTTTTATATCTGCGAATGCATTTAAGTGCATAGAATTACATGTGTATGTAAGTGCATATAGATACACATACATATCTATATATCTGTAGTTGTGTGCATATACAAAAAGTATTTATTATATTCTGTTATTTTTTGTGTACTTAATCATCAATTTCAAATCATATACAAATAACATGCACACACTTTTAAACACGAAAGTTTAAATTTATACAGAAAAAATTCTTTTTTTATGAATAATATAAATATATAAATTAAAAAAAAAAATTACTAAATATATATAGAAATCAAACAAACGCACAAATATAAGTGCATGAATAGCAGCACGTACATAATCACCTTTTGATAAAAATAACTGCATAAGCGTACACAGATATTGTGATACATGCACTACATATACATACATACATATGTATGGGTATGTATGTATGTATGTCTGCACACTTGCATATAGTATATAGTTTTATATATTTACATTTATTTAAATATTTTATTTATTTTTTTTTATCAAAATGTACAAGTGTATAGGCTTGTGTTTTTAAAATAAATTTTATTTTACACTTTCAAAGCCTATTTTTTATTGTGTAGGTAGATTTTACACAAACATACAGAGACACACACTTGCACTTTGCTACGCACACATTTGTTAAACAATATGGCAAAAGCGTACTGTTGCAAAGCATCTATCTATTTGCATTATAAAAGGGCTTCATACACACATAAACACAATTTCATGAGTTTGACAATCAATTATAGAAAAGTTGTTCTACAGCAAGAGAGATAAAGGGCCTAAAAACAATCAGCACATATTTAAAAGGTCTTACACGAAAAGGTACTTTTTTGGAAGTACCGTTTTGAAGGGCTTTTGAAACACACATTTTTTTTAACTAATTATTTTTGAAAGTTTAAATATTTTTTAAAATACGCTTTTGTGCGGTACTTCTTTTCCCATGTTCGTGTAATTTATAATATGTAAGGGTATTTTTTATGGTACTTTTCGAATAGCAACTTAAAAGGATATTTTTTCAACTATATGCCACCTAATTCAGTGTCCTTCTTTTCATATGCTCATTCTTTTAAGATAAAGTTTTAAAAGGAACTTTACTTAACAGCTGCAGCGGCATTTTTTTATATTTATTTTTAACAGGTACTTTTTTACATGTACCCTTTTCAATATGTACTTTTTTGCAACTTGCTCTTTTAATAATAATTATTATTTATTTTATTATATTTATTAAAATTATTACAAATATGGATGTACATTTTATTTATTTTTCAAACCTATTAATTTTGTTACTAAAATAAGGATTTTTACTAAGGCTCAAGTTCAAATCTGCAAGCTGCAAATTAATTTTTAATAATAATTCCTTTTTTAAATACTTTTTTACTCGTTATTTTTAGAATATATTTCCTTTAGCAGAGTTTTGGTAAATGTGGTTTGTTTAATAAGACAGTTTTTTTTCTAAATACTTCTTTGTATGTGACTTTTTAAAAGTACTTTTTTAAAAAGTTCTTTTTATAAAAGTACTTTTTATAAAAGTAATCTTTATAAAAGTACTTTTTATAAAAGTACTTTTTTAAAAATACTTTTTTTATAAGAATCTCTTTAAAGTACTTTTTGTATAAGTACTTTTCATATGAATTTTTTTAAAGTTACTTTTTGTAAAAGTACTTTTTTTAGAAGTACATTTTATAATAGTACTTATTTAAAAAGAAACTCTTGCAAAGAGTACTTATTTAAAAAAGAAATTTTGGGAAAATACTTTTAAAACGCTCTTTTTTAAAAAGTATTTTCTACACAAGTACTTTGTTAAACCTTTTTTAAAGTACTTTTGTATAAGGACTTTTTAGAAGTACTTTTTGTATAAGTATTTTTTTTATAAGTACTTTTTAAATGTATTTTTTTAAATACACTTTAAACTTTGTAAAAGTACTCTTTTTAAAAGCACTTTTTGCAAAAGTACTCATTTAAAAAATATAACTCTTTCGAAATGTGCTTATTTAAAAATACGATTTTGAAATACACTTTTTTTTTAGAAATACTTTCTTTTTTATATGAATTTTTTTAAAAGTACAGTTTGTAAAAGTACTTTTTTAACAATACTTTTTTTTTAAATACTCTTTTTAAAAGTATTTTTAAAGTACTTTTTTAAAAGCACTTTTTTAAAAGTACTTTTTTAAAAGTACTTTTTTGAAAGTACTTTTTTAAAAGTACTTTTTTGAAAGTACTTTTTTAAAAGTTTCTTTTTAAAAGTATTTTTTAAGTACTTTTTTTAAAAGTACTTTTTTAAAAGAACATTTTTAAAAGTAGTTTTTTGAAAGTACATTTTTTTAAAAGTACTTTTTTTAAAGACTCTTTTTAAAAATATTTTTTCTTTTATAACAGCACTTTTTTAAAAGTACTTTTTTAAAAGTACTTTTTTGAAAGTACTTTTTTAAAAGTACTTTAAAAAAAACTTGCCAAAAGTTTTTTAAAAGTACTTTTTTAAAAGAACATTTTTAAAAGAACATTTTTAAAAGAACATTTTTAAAAGTAGTTTTTCGAAAGTACATTTTTTTAAAAGTACTTTTTTTAAAGACTCTTTTTAAAAATATTTTTTCTTTTATAACAGCACTTTTTAAAAAGTACTTTTTTAAAAGTACTTTTTTGAAAGTACTTTTTTAAAAGTACTTTTTTGAAAGTACTTTTCTAAATATACTTTAAAAAAAACTTGCCAAAAGTGCTTATTTAAAAATAAGAGTTCGAAAAAATACTTTTTAAAAGTACTTTTTTAAAAGTACTTACTTCTTTTATTTGAACTTTCTTTAGAGATACATTTTGTAAAAGTACTTTTTTAACTTTTTGTAAAACTACTTATTAACATCAAACTTTTGCAAAAAATTAATATTAAAAAGAAAGAGTATTAAAAAATACTTTTTAAAAGTACTATTTTAGTAATACTTTCTTTCGAATTAAATTTTTCAAACGTAGTTTTCGTATAAACTATTTTTCTAAAAGGCCCTTTTTTGAAAAGTACTTTCCTAAAATGTATTTTTATAAATGTCCGATTTTTTCAAGAAGTAAATTTCTAAAATCTAGTTGAGTATTGCACAGATAATTTTTCCAAAGGTGTAAAGATACTTTTGACAAGAATTTTCAAAAACGTAAATTTTTATCTTAACCATACTTAAGATAGATTGACAATAAAAGTCTTTTAAATGCTTCCTTTTGGAAGAACGCCCTGCACAACTTTCTCTGATAACCCTTACCCTATTCCTCTATTTTTGTACTTACAAATATACTGGCATTTTCATATATGTACAATTGGATAACTAAATACATATACATCAATGAATTTATATAAAATCCAGACAAAAATTGCATACTTTTCTCTATGCAATCGAATGCACATACGAAAACACACAAACAGATGCACACTGCATTGAAAATCCTAAGGAAAAAATAGTATAAAATAAATTCTTGTAGTTTTGTTCGCCCTAGTCCAAAAATGTGCAAACATACGCACACTTATATGCATATATGGATGTATGTACACACACACAAAATATACATATATATTTTTATTGAAACAAATGCATAAATGCAAATGTTCTGCTGTCTGTGTGTTGCATTAATTGTATGTATTTTCTATAAAATAAAATTGCATTTTGTTATGCAGACTTTTAGGCTGGTCATCATCTCCGTCAGGATGGACCTACAGATAAACGCACACAACATACATACTCGTACTTACACACTAGGGCATGTGTGTATATATGGCAGCACATACAGACGTACACCTACAAAAGTTATTTAAACATACGAAACTTTTTGAACATTCGATGAGGTTTTTAGTATTTTGCATACAACAATTGTAGCAACAACAACATTACACTAATACAAGATATTTAATTTTTTGTTTTTGTTTTTTTTTTTTTGTTTCTTGTGCATACAAAAATATTTATTGAATTGATGCAGTTTTAAATGCATTTTAACTACAACAACCACTTTGGCTACACATACTCTGGCACACAGTGCACATACATATATATATATGCGTTACTAGTATGCGTGTCTCCGTGTGTGTGTGTGTTTCTGACTTTAAGTGCAATCAACTCAACAACAACTTAAACTACACAACAACTACAACGTTCAGCTTCAGTTTTTTAGTTGCCAGGCATTGAACGCTTAAGCATTGTACGCTTTTTCTCAGTGTGTGAGAAAGAGAGAGCGGGACGAAAGAGGTTCAGAGCCTTTAAATGTTGTAAAATACTTTAGAATTTGATACCGAATCCAATGTTTATTTAATTGTGCAGAGCTCATAGAGGAGCCACTGTGCATTGCAAACAACTGATGCAAAATAGGAAGGGATGGATCATGTTTTTAGTGTTTTTTTTTTATTTTTAATTTTGTTGTTGCAACTGTGCTGCTGTGTTGTTGTAGTTGTTTTAGGTTTAATTTTATTATTTTTTTTTTATTTTGAATTTTATGCTTTAGCACTTGACAACCAAACTCAGACATATAAAATAAAATATATACGCTTTTTTTATTAAATTTGTAAACAAAAAAACATAAAATGTATAAACTAAACGCACATCGTGTCGTTATAGGCTTGTATTTGTGTTCGTTACACATATACACACTCGACAAAAATGAATTTAATTTTATTGGAATTTAATTAAAGATTCAAAGTTTATACTACGGAAAATTATATATATGTAACAGTTTTAGTTAGATTCAAGTTGAAACTTAAATTTTATTTATTAATTTTATTTATACGTTTTCAAGGAATGAGCAGCAAATGATATAACAATTCTTTAGCCTTTAATCAGACTTGGAAAAGTATGTAAATGTAACTTTTAGTGAGAAATTCAATGGGAAATGGCGTTCAATAAGCGTTCAAATCAAAGATATTAATGTTTTTGAAATCTTATTAATGCATCGCGTTCTTGTATAACAAAATAAAAATATTAGAAGGATTTACCTTGGCCTGCATGATAATTTTATTACCAGTACATATTAATTTCATAGTGGAGGCGTATACGTGTTATATTTCAATATTTCAATATGAGATATAACTCATACGTATAGGGGGCTAAACAGTTTCTTTCACACTGTGCATGAATTGTGTCCTCGAAAGCAATCGTTCAGGTCCGTTTACTATGTAATTTTTATTTATTTATTTTTTTTTTTGTAATTTGCAAATAATTTTTTTTACGAATTTTTATTCAATTCAAATTATTTTGAGAACGACTGGAATATTAGAATACTTTTTATACTAGCAGAACGGAACAGTACCGATTTCTAGGCCGCTATGCCATTTCATCAGCATTCTTTGTTCAGCTTTTTCCACTTTTCACGGTGGTATTAATCATTAGTGCTAATAAAAATAACTTGAATTTAATAAAAACTCGTAAAAAAATAATTTGTAGATTGCAGATTTGAACTTGAGTCCATCTAAAAAACTGTTAACTTAATAATAAAATTAATAAGTTCAACAAATAAAATTTCCATTCATTGCCATTTATTTTATACCGTTCAAAAACGAATTGGAGGGTATATTCACTTTGTTATTCCATATGTAACGCAGGGAAATGTCCCTCTACAACCCCATTAAATATATATATTCTTGATCAGTAATGAAAACTAAGACGATCTAGCCATGCCCGTCCGTCCGTCTATGGAAATCACAACTCAGTACAAAAGAACCAGACGCTTAAAGGTTGAAAACTATTTCATACCTCATGAAAAATTAAATTAAATTTAAAAATCAAATAGAAATTTGGTATAGATAAGAATAGCAAAGGTCAAGTTTGGAAATGGACTGAAGCCGGCCGGAGGGGAAAAAGTTCCCCTAAAGAAAAACTAAAACAACATAATTTTTAATGTATTTTTTTTTTTTTTTTGGTAATTTCATTATGCAAATGATATATTTTTATATTAAATTGAATTAAGATTCATAGGCTAATTGTTCGAAATTTGTTTTTTTAAATCTCAGAAAGACATGATAAATATTCCAAGGCACAAAGGAAAGTCAACATCAGTTTTATTCAACTTACACAGCAGAGCAGAACAGCTGTTTTCGAAAGACGCAACCTTTTCATCATCAGTGCTCATGTGTATTGTGTTTGTCACCACTTATTAGGTGGCTTAGTTGAATTTGATAACAGTTCCTATTTACACAAATTTTATTGTGAAAAAGAATACGAGAACTGTATCAACCTGATGTTAACATGTTATTGTTATAATACCCGTGTTACCGTTTGATTATTTTTCTTCATGTCCCATTTTTTATTTTTATGTCAAACAAGGCCCAAAGTGTTGAACTTGCAGGCAGAAAATCAGAAAACCAAATTTGTTGCGCCCCGCCCCCTTTAGTGGGCGTAAAAATAACATATTACAAGGAAAAATAGTGTAAATATTTAACAAATTATATAATTTAAGTCTACATTTTTTAGAAATTAAATGTAAAAGCTTTTATGAAGAAGCTGAGATGATCTCCGATCTTCCTCTGCCCTCACCCACCTTTGCCCCCTAAATGACCCTATCAAAAAAAACTTTTTTTCACTTAATAACCCCAAAAATTTACCTATTAGTGTTTTATGCAAATATTTAGTAAAAAAAAAACTCTGTTTTGTAGGAGTCTCTCCGGCAGGGTATACCCCAAGGCCCCTACAAAACAGAGTTTTCATTTACTAAATATTTGCAGGGTATTTAGGATTCGACCAGGTCGAATATAACGTTTTTACTTGTTTTAATTTAATTAAAATTTATAGGCCGACAGTCGTATGCAGAAGGACATGATCAACATTCTGCGCATCAAAGCAAAAACCAGCATTAATTTAATTTTTAAATTTACACAGAAGAGCACTTTCATCGTCAGCAGTCAAGAGCATTTTTTTCTTTAATTAAATGCAATAATTATTTATAAAATTTTTATGAGGAAATTGTGTACGAGAATTGTATTTGAGGTTTTTAAAAGAAATTCATTCGATAGACCTGCCAAATACACAGAGAGAGAGAGAGAGAGAGAGCGAGAGACAAGCGAGAGACAAGCGCACAGTGGCCTCTATGGTTACTATGCTAGCCTTCCTATATTGTATTCTTTTCGTTTTTTATGCCGGTAAAGCATCAGAATCATTCCAGGTTCGTTTTGTATCTAGAATTGACTGTAAATATTTCAGACTAACATATGATTTGTTTGTTGCCTGCATTTCATTGGCTCCTTACAAAAATCGTCATATATGGACTGAGACAATCCCCCTTATTCTGTAACAATTTATTAACGTCCAGACAATATCAAAACTAAGACATGTGTATACTCTTCTTCCTCGGCTCGTAATTACTTTTAACAGGCTCTTCTTATTTTCTAGCCCTTAGAGAATAGTCAGAGCCCGTCGTCAGCCGCATTCAGTTATATTACCCACAGCCAGAATCTAACTGCCCTGTTTACGATATTGTCTTAATGTGACATTGACAAATAGTTACAGAATAGAAGGAAATATATTAAAAAAAAAATATTTTCATTGAATATTTAAGACTGTCCACAAATAATTCTCTGATCCACAGAAGCAAAGGCCTGGAAAAATACACAAGGAATTTGTAGAGAGAATTGCCAGATTACAGGTATAACTTTAAAGCTTTTGTATGTTTATAAGTATTACTCACCCTTATTCTGTAGCTATTTGTCAACGTCACGTCAAGACAATATCAAAAATAGACCACTTGCCTTCTCCTTGTGGAGAACAGTTAAATATCTCTGACTACTTTTTAAGGTCTGGAATATAGCCTGGGGCTGTTAGAAATTGCAAATTGCTGAAGAAAAGGAATACAGGAGTGTCGTATTTTTGATATTGTCTTGACGTGACGTTGACAAATAGTTACAGAATAAGGAGGAATATCAAAAGTAGAGCAGTTTTTTTTTTTTTTTTTTTAGGAGTAGGACCAGCACTCAGGGGATAACCCCTACATACGCAGTGCATTGCGCTGAAACTAAGAATGTCTGTGTCTGTGGATATTCGACTTGAACCCCCTCAAATTGTAAGTGGCGGGGAAGACATCTGCAGGTAGTTTGTTCCACATACGGACTGTTCGGCCAAAAAACGAATTCGTTGGAATATCGACCACAAACGCATGCGCTCTTGATGAAAAACGTGTTGAACGTAAGAAAGAATGGGTTCAGGAACAAGTTCCCTAATTTCACCAGATCACCTGCCATTATAGTAACGATAGAACAACGATACGCACCCCACATTGCGACGATGCTCAAGAGAGTCAATAGAGTTGGCTACCCTACTGTCTCCGATGAGTTTTATCATTCTCGTTGTGGGCAACAAGTAATTGCTGATGATTATTCTGTAAGGACTACAAATTAATGGGAGACTGATAAAAAGTAATTAAAAGCCGAGAGAAAAGAGAATATAAATGTTTTAGTTTTGATATTGTCTTGACGTGACGTTGACAATGAATTACAGAATAAGGGTCACTGTTTCTATATTCTAGAAACTTTTTGCAACACTTTTATATTCACAGCCTATGGAATAATTGACACAAAACTGCCCGCACAAGAATTCTTTAAGTAAACATTTTCCTATTCCTAAATATATGTTTTTAAGTTGAAACCTGGGATTTATATTACACAAGATCAATGGGGAGTTAAAATTGCAAATTTTAAATTAAAAAAAACCTATAAAATATATACTAAAACGAAAATTTGTTAGAAGCTGCATATAAACATCCACACAATTGCTGCCGTCAGTACAAAAACTAGACAAAAAAAGAAAAATCATGAATTAAAAGTTTTTACGCGAGCATTTTCACTACAATTGCGACTCATCAAAAAAAAAAAAAAAATGTCTGCATTTACAGCGAAAAACTTGTATTCACAGTTTCAGTTGGCCGTTAAAGACCAGGATGTGTTTGTTACTCGTATAGAGACTTGTGTGATGGCTGGGAAAAAAGAAACTAATACAAACTCATACTACGGCTGAAAAGTGCAGCATGCAGTACAGACATGCAACTATGCACACACACACACACACACACACACCTACACAATCATGCATACATGTACATTTGAATATTGTGTAAAAATTTCATTGTATACCAAAAGTGGCAGACCAAAGCAGTCAGTTGGTTGGTTGTACCCCTGGCGTGTACATAGAGGATGCCATCGCTCCTGTTTTTGCTCATGTATTTCGGAATTGGGTATCCATTCGTTGCATGAACGTCACATTGGTTTAGAGTTTGTGTTTTTTCCATGTGTTTAGAATTTTAGATTTTTAGCGTATTTTAGAATTTTATGAATGAAATTTTTAGTGACTCGAATATTTACATAGAATTTGTAGGGGGTGTGTTTTAGTTGCTTATTCCCCATTATTTAGGGGCTTTAAATGGGTGTTAGCAAAAGAGTCCTGCTATATATATATTTTTTTTTATTTCTGCCTCAAATCTATACATCAACGAGTTCAGTGTCATTTTGCTAAGCCGCAGTATGAGTTGAATAGGAGATGCGGCTGCTGTGGGTCTTTTTATAGTTTAGTTTTGCATATGCAAAATTTATTAAGTTTTTGGTTTAGAAATTTTGGTTGTATTTCGATTTGTCTATCCACTTGTCTGTCTGTCTGTCCGCACGTTTGCCTATGTATTTGTCTAACGTACAGTTTGTGTTTTACTTTTTCTATTATTTTTTTTTTTATTTGTAACAGTTGACCTTGTCCGTTGCAAAATAAACCAGACAAAAAGCAACAAAATTCTTTTAGTTTCAATGTGTTTTTTCGTTTGATTTTATAGTTTAGCTGAGTCTTGTTGTATGTGAAAATAGTTGCAAGTTTTTAAGTTTTTTTCATTATTTTTTTTTTTTTAGAAAAAATGTGCAATGGCAAGGTTGCCGGTTTGTATGTAGTATGTGTTCATGGTAGAGTCGTTGTTTTAGGATTTATTGCTTTAAAATAAATGTAGTTTAAGCATATTTTTTGTTTTATTTCCTAATGCCCATGTCGTTGTGTTTGTTGGGCAATATTTGGCTGGGGAATTTGTATGTCTGTTAGAAAAAAAGAGGAACTTTTAGTGCTCATCACTATTTAATAAACTAGTGGCATACTTTCGAAGTCTGACTGAATTCAATAAGTTAGTTTGCATGTTTGTCTAATTTAAGTGCCAATATGTTTAGAAAAAGTGTTGAAGGTGAAATAGGAATTAAAACAGGAAAAAATATAGTTCAATTTTAATAAGAAGAAATGGCACTCTTATTTGGAAGAATTTACTTAAATATTAATATTCTGTTTTACATTTTTATCCGTCTATCAGTTATTGCGCCACAAACAAAATTTAGAAATTTATTAAAATAAATATAAAAATATATTAAAATAAACTTAAAAATGTATTGAAATATATTTAAAAATTTATTGAAATAAATTTAAAAATTTAATGAAATAAATTTAAAAATTGATTAAAATAAATAATAAAATTTATTGAAATAAATTTAAAACTTTATTGAAATAAATTAAAAAATTTATTGAAATAAATTTAAAAATTTATTGAAATAAATTTAAAAATTTATTGAAAGATATTTAAAAATTTATTAAAATGAACTTAAAAATTTATTAAAATAAATAATAAAATTTATTGAAATAAATTTAAAAATTTATTGAAATAAATTTATAAATTTATTGAAATAAATTAAAAATTTTATGAAAATGAACTTAAAAATTTGTTAAAATAAATTTGATTAAGCAAATTTAGAAATTTATTGAAATAAATTTAAAAAATTTATTAAAATAAATTTAAAAATTTATTGAAATAAATTTAAAAATTTATTAAAATGAACATAAAAATCTGTTAAAATAAATTTGATTAAACAAATTTAGAAATTTATTGAAATAAATTTAGAAATTTATTGAAATAATTTTAGAAATTTATTGAAATAAATTTAGAAATTTATTGAAATATGTAAATATAAAAATTTATTAAAATGATCTTAAAAATTTATTAAAATAAATTTTATTAAACAAATTTAGAAATTTATTAAAATAAATTTAGAAATTTATTAAAATAAATTTAGAAATTTATTGAAATAAATTTAGAAATTTATTAAAATAAATTTAAAAATTTATTAAAATAAATTTAAAAATTTATTGAAATAAATTAAAAAATTTATTGAATAAATTTAGAAATTTATTAAAATAAATTTAAAAATTTATTGAAATAAATTTAAAAATTTATTGAAATAAATTTAAAAATGTATTAAAATGAATTTAAAAATTTATTAAAATAAATTTGATTAAACAAATTTAGGAATTTATTGAAATATATATAAAAATTTATTATAAAAAATTTAAAAATTTGCTAAGAAATTTATTAAAAGAAATTTCAAAATGTATTTAAATAATTCAGAAATTTATTGGAGCAAATTTTAAAATTTACTAAAGCAAAGTTTAAAATTTTATTGAAACAAAATGAAAAAAGATGTGTGGTGTCGTGGGACACCGGATAGGAACGAAGTTCCTTATTATAAAAATATTAACTTTAAATTCTATTCGAGGTATAAAGAAAATAATTATTCGGGTATACATTTTTTATTATGATTTGTTTTTCGCCGACCAACGAAAATACAGAATCAATTTTGTTCCCAAATGAAATTGAGTTCAGTCACGGCACGGCTGCGTATGATTAATATTTGTTTGTAAGGAATTGTATTACTCATACGTCTTAAACATTTATTGAGAAACAAAAAATCTGACGTTACGGACGTTTTGCCCGGTTAGGGTACCCCTCCGCATCGTCCCAAAATTTATATAAATTTAATTTACTATAAATTTAACAATTTATTAAAACTAATTTGGAAATTTATTGAAACATATCTAGAAAATTATTAAAATAAATTTAAAAATTTATGGAAACAAATTTAAAAATGTATTAAAGCAAATTTATAAATTTATTAAAATAAAATCAGAAATTTATTAAAATTTATTAAGAATTTTTTTAAAACAAATTTAAAAAAATATTTTAACACAAATTAAAACAAATTGAAAAATTTATTAAAAAAATTTGTTTATACGATTCGCAAAAATTTTTAGAGTAAAGAAAACAAAAATTTTCCATAAATTTCCATTCAAAATCTGTCCCAAATATTTTGGGACATATATAAAATTTTACGATTGAAGATTACTCGCGGCATACCTGCTGTAATATTACTTTGTAGCCGATTAAGGAAAATTTTTTATGTCCCAAAAAATTTGGGACAGACTAAATTATTTAAATTTTATATATTATTTCATTCTGCAAAGATAATCAATATATTATTATTTAATAGACAAAAAAAATAAAGTAAAGAAAACTAAAATTTTCCATATATTTCCATTGAAAATGTGTCCTTAATATTTTGGGACATATATAAAATTTTACGATTCAAGGTTACTCGCGGTATACCAGCTGTAATATTACTTTGTAGGCGATTAACGAAAAATTGTATGTCCCAAAAAATTTGGGACAGACTATATTAGTTAAATTTTATATATTATTTCATTCTCCAAAGATAATCAATATATTATTATTTAATAGACAAAAAAATTTAGGGTTCCAAAATATTTGCGACAGTTGAAATTATTTAATTTTTGTAGCATTTAATTTTCCGAAAATAATCAAATACATTGAATTTTATTTCTTATAAAGATATTTTAAAACCGCTGAAAAACATTTACTTTAAAAAGAAAAACGGGGACTCAAAAACACATATTCATTTTGTTGCGGTATATTGACAGTCTTAGCGATATATTTCCTAAAATTCTATATTTTGAGCCCAGATGTGATATATACACTTTGAATTAAGAAGATTGTTTGCTTTAAGAAGTCCTGTTGCGGGGTTAAGGGTAACATTTATTTTCAGTTAACTTACAATTTAAAATATTTAGTAGTTTTTTATTTTATTCGACATAATCATAATTTCTATGTTGAAAATAATTCCATATGTAAACATTTCTACACAAATTTTGTAAACCTCTTCTCTAATGTCTCTTCTCTTGATGATTGACATCCCTTTGCCAAATACTTTAAAAGAAAATTCTCAATAATCTTCGACTTGAGGTAGGTAAGTGTTTACCAGCGAACTCTTTATCCACCATCTCCAAAAGGCTTGATAAGGTACACAGAAAAAGTTTGAAAAAGTTCTTAAGAAAAATATTTGCAAGAGTTTTATGCAATAAAAGAAAATCATAAAGTTTCATAAACTTAAGGTAATAAAAGGAGTCTGCAATAATTTCAAATGTACAAAAGAAAGAGTTGGTTTCATTGTGTACTCGTACTCCTTTTTGCGAATCAGATGGTGATTTGGAAGACAAAGAAAACGGTAGCTGCAATAGGCTGTGCCAAATGTTTTAGTTTAAAATTTTGGACTTTTTTCTGTTTAATGTCCAGCATACATGAAAAAGTGTTTGAATTAATTTACAGGTTTTTTGTTCAAGCATGCGCCACATATTAATATGATGACATGCATGATAGTCCTGTATTAAATTTTCCAATGTAGTATTTAAAAAAAACCCCCTCATACACACATAAGTACACATGTACTCACTAAATTCCCACATTCTCATAGAGCCTCCTACAATAATAGGTACTTGTAGACACACATACACAACAGCAGCTACATACTTTTATTATTTGCATATACATACATACATAGATACATAGATACATATGCAGGCAGGTACATAAGTTCATACATACAAATTAAAAAATTAAATTTTGAATTTTAATACGAGTACAAAAGTACGCACAAGTGTATAGTTTTTAGATTTTTGCTGCATAAAAGTAAATGACTTTTTTTTACTTTTATGAACAGATTAAAGCAAAAATACAAAACATCAGCATAACAACAACAACATCTATAAAAGAAACATTTAACATTTGCTCTCTTTTTAGTTGATTTGTTTTGTTTGCAAATCTAGTCGAACAAACAGTGGAACTAGAAACCCAACTTAAGGGTTGCAATCTATTCGAACTTGTTTGGGTTTTCAATGCTCGAGAAGGCTGCCTGACTTTTAAAATAATGCTTGATTCAAATATTTAAACAATTTCGATTTGGTCTGATAACCAAAATAACGATTATTTTCTAAATTTAAACTAAAATAAACCTTTAGATGCTTTGATTTTTTTCATTTAAGTTTTATTAAGAAACTCAAAATTACCCATTATTTTCTGCATTTTATTAATTCCTCTCAAAATATTAGTTATTTCTTGATTTTTACTTATTACTCATAAAACAAACGTTTTTTTTAGTCCTCACAAAATAAAAGTAATTTTTTTTTTTTTAGTTATTCCTCACAAAATAAAAGTTATTCCTCAAAAATAAAAGTTATGTATTTCTTGATTTTTATTTATTTCTAAGAAAATAAAAGTTATATCTTTATTATTTTTTATTCCTGAAAAAAATAAGATTTATTTCTTGAGTTTTCTTTATTCACAAAATAAAAGTTGTTTCCTAATTATTATTTATACCTCACAAAATAAAAGTTATTTCCTGATTATTGTTTGTACCTCACAAAATAAAATTTATTTCCTGATTAAAATTTATACCTCACATAATAAAAGCTGTTTCCTGATTATTAATTATACCTTACAAAAAAAAGTTGTTTCCTGATTAATATTTATACCTCACAAAATAAAAGTTATTTCCTGATTACTACTTATACCTCACAAAATAAAAGTTGTTTCCTGATTATTAATTATACCTCACAAGATAAAAGTTATTTCCTAATTATTATTTATACCTCACAAAATAAAAGTTAATTCCCGATTATTATTTATACCTCACCAAATAAAATTTATTTCCTGATTATTATGTATGCCTCACAATATAAAATTTATTTGCTGATTATTATTTATACCTCACAAAATAAAAGTTGTTTCCTCATTATTATTTATACCTCACAAAATAAAAGTTGTTTCGTAATTATTTTGTGTACCACACAAAATAAAATGTATTTCCTGATTATTATTTATACCTCACAAATAAAAGTTATTTCCTGACTATCATTTATATGTACCTCACAAAATAAAAGTTATTTCCTGATTACTACTTATACCTCACATAATAAAAGTTGTTTCCTGATTATTATTTATACCTCACAAGATAAAAGTTATTTCCTAATTAATATTTATACCTCACAAAATAAAAGTTGTTTCCTGATTATACCTCACAAAATAATATTTACATCCTGATTATTATTTATACCTCAAAAAATAAAAGTTATTTCCTAATTATTTTTTGTACCCCACAAAATAAAATTTATTTCCTGATTGTTATTTATACCTCACAAAATAAAAGTTATTTCCTGACTATCATTTATACCTCACAAAATAAAAGTTTTTTCCTGATTATTATTTATACCTCACAAAATAAAAGTTTTCTCCTGATTATTGTTTGTACCTCACTAAATAAAATTTATTTCCTGATTAATATTTATACCTCACAAAATAAAAGTTGTTTCCTAATTATTATTTATATCTCACAAAATAAAAGTTATTTCCTGATTATTATTTATACCTCACAAAATAAAATTTATTTCCTGATTAATATTTATACCTCACAAAATAAAATTTATTTCCTAATTATTATTTATACCTCACAAAATAAAAGTTATTTTCTGATTATTGTTTGTACCTCACTAAATAAAAGTAGTCAGTTGTTTTATAACTGTCGTATTTTTGATATCGTGTCGACGTGGCGCTGACAAATAGTTACAGAAAAGTTTTTCCAATTATTTCACGCTTATCCCACTGTTAGTTTGTTGTTAATTTTAAAAATTCCATACATACAAGCAAACGTATGCATCGTTTGTATGTGTATGTGTGTGTATGTATGCATAAAAACCCAAACTAATACACAGACTTCTTTACAAACATTTATTTCTATGTATATCCTTTTTGTTGCGTTTTCTATCATCATCAACAATAACTATAGAAATTTAAATCATGTATCCAAAATTGCAATAACAACAAATATCCAGCAAAAAACACGCATGTATTTGTAAATAGAAAAAAGAAAATAAAACAACAAAAATTGTAGTATTACAACAATCCAAACAAAATACATAGTACTCGTACATGTCTACAGTAGGGTGGCATTTGAAGGTACGGAGAAATATCGGACTTGGCGGCTTTGCATTAAAGCTGAGGCGGAATATTCAAAAATGCTTTCCACACTCAATTTGTAATTGATTTTTCAGCTACATTCGACCACGTTTTTTTATTATAACCTTCATACACATTCTACAAGTAAAATGTTTGATGTGTTAACCCATAGGACTTGGACTTTGAGCTATTGCATTGGCAGGCAAAAAAAATGTTTTTCTAGTTTCTAATAAAAAAGTGATATATTTGTTTACCTTCCAAAAACGAATTGGAGAGTATATTCACTTTGTCATTCCGTATGTAACGCAGGGAAATATTCTTTTGAAGCCCATTAACTATATATATTTTTGATCAGTGATGAAATCTAAGACGATCGAGTCACGTCCGTCCGTCCGTCTGTAGAAATTTCGATTTAGTGCAAACGAAAGGAACCAGACCTTTGAAATTTGCTATAGATAAATTTTGAAGGATAGCACAGGTCGAGATCATAAATGGGCCAGAGGGGAAAAAGTTGCCCAAAGAAGAACTAAAGCGACTTTCAAAAAACAACATGATTTTTAATTTTTTTTTTGTAATTTTGTTAAGCAAATAATATATTTTTATGTCAAAGAAGGGCCAAAGCGTTGAACTTGGAGCCAGCTTTCCCTCACAATTAGCAAGAAGTACAATTCGATACGTTTCCTGTGATTTTGTTATATATTTTAAATTGATCAATTGTAGGCAGACAAATTTATGAAATACAAATTTCTACTGCCAGGCTAATGTAAATATGTGTGCGCGTGTGTGTGTGTGTGGATGGTTATAACTTCAACGCATAGAAGTATGCACTAAAAATAAATCAACTTTTGATTTTAACATATATTACCTAGAATTATCTACATACACCCATGCATCAGATACGCATACACACACACACACACAAAACTTCTACGGACACACATGTTGTTGATGTTAATAAAATAAAAGCATTTTGATTATAAGGACAAGTGTGTATATGCATGTCGCTAGCTGAACTGACAAAACCATTACAATAAATAAAATTTTAATTATTGTGTATTAAAACACATACACCTGCACACATGTGTATGTATATAAGCATGTATGTATGTAAGCAATTGAAACTTTGTACTAAAATCGCTACCTCAGTCTCAAATTAAAAACATGCGTGGCTGGATTTAACTTTTCAGCTGACGATACAAAGTACTGCTAATCAGCAACAACATCATCATGATTAACAGTTTTCAACATCGTAAGGACCATAATGATGATGATGATAGTGATGATGAGGATGGTGATGACCATGTGTTCCTGTTCTTGTCCATTGTCGATATCTGCCTATTCACAAACGCACATTTACACGTATGAATTGATTATGATGACGATGACTACGTCGAGAGTTAAAACACAGACAAAACTATGAGAATCAACAAACACAACAAAGTGAACACAATCAATCTACAAGTATTTTCGGGGAGTCATATACTACCTATAGAGGCACAAAAATATAAAATGTTGTTGTTTTGTAACCAGAATAATAAAACAAAAAACAAAATATGAAACAAAACTTTTATAAAGTAGAGAAGCAACTACAAGCAAACATACATACTTTCATATGTACAGATGCATACACATGAATATGTACGAGTATGTATACACTTTCTATATGCAACATAACAAGCATACATACACATATAACATACATACATATATACATACGAGTACATGTATGTTTGTGCTCATGTATAGAAAACCTAGTCGTATGAAAACAACATCCATGGAGAAGGATGGCTAATGGCCGTTGAAATAAGTCAGATCATGTCGAATGAAAAAGTACGAAAATAAAACAAATAAGAACGTTATATTCGATCGGGTCGAATCTTAAATGTCCTCTAAATATTTAGTAAATAAATTAAAAATGTTTAATCTGCTGGATGAGAGTTCTTTTAGGACATTTCTGTGCCCAATTTTAAAATTATATTTTGACAGAGTGATTAGGGGCCGGGCCATTTCACTTTTGTCGTAAAAACTTAAAAGAGTAAATTTATGAGGTAATTAAGTGTAGAAAAAAAAATTTTTTTACAGGATCATTTAAATGCTAGAGGTGGGTGGAAGGGTAGGGCAGGTTAAGAACATTTTACCGTCTTAAGGCATACAATTTGTTAAATATTTACACTATTTTTACATATAACATGTTACGTCAACGCCCACAAAAAAAGAGGGCGGAGTGCAAAAATTGATCTTTCTCATTTTCTGGTTTGGGCCTTCTGTGACATAAAAATATATAATTTGCTTCAAGAATGATAAAATAAAGATTACGCCAACAAGCTGAAATAAAAATACTTTTCTGCGCATGAGGGAACTCTGACGTCACTCAACATGTGTTCTGATTGGCTAATAAAATTCAGTTGGAGAACTATTATGTTATTGTAAAAACAGGACAGTGGGACAAATTGCGATTTTCCAAATTAAATTTGTTTGATAATAAACAATTTTAAAAAATTATTTTACTTTCCACTTTTTTTATTTGAAATTGTTAATTTATAGTTATTTTATATAAATATTGAACCCAAGTACTAATTATTTTTCTTTTTTCCGTATTCAAAACAAATTTTTTTGCTTGCAAAATATCAGCTGTAACTTCCTTTGAGCTTCATCTCTTGGAAAACTATCAAATGACACAGCTTTTTGAAAAGAAATTTTTATAAAAATATTACATTTTAACACAATTATTTCTCACTTGTTTTTTTGCTGTCACTTTGTTTGCAATTGCCCACTGCACATTTCATGCTTGCTCTTTTTGTTCTCTTTTCTCTTTAATTTAGGTTTTTTGTTTACAGTTTATGTGCTTTAAAAATCAAGTTTTAATAAGTTTTTTACACTTTAAGATATTAATAATTATTTTAATATATTTATTTTAAAATATAACACAATTTATTATAAAATATAACACAAAACTTGCACTTTCATAAATCCGATTTCATTTGCTTGTTGGAAATATCTCTGAGTAAATTGGAAATCTCTCTGAGTAAATTGTGTGAAGAGTTGCCAAATCTGGCATAAAATATTAATTTTGTACGAGAAAGTATTAGTTTTGCATATAATAAACATTTGGCAATCTCTTCGAGGGAACAAATACGTCATCAAACGGTAAATCATGCGCAAGGCTAAACTTTATTTTATCATTCTTGATTTGCTTAACAAAATTACAAAAAAAAACAAGTAAAAACGTTATATTCGACCGGGTCGAATCTTAAATACCCTCCAAATATTTAGTAAGTAAATTTAAAATGTTTAACTGGGTGGGACAGATTTCCTTTACATAATATCGTACTTCAACGCCCACTAAAGGGGGCGGGGTTCACAAATAGACAATATCATGTTTTCCACAGACGAACGTATGGGCATTGCTAGACCGTCTTAGACTTCATCACTGATCAAGAATATATATTATATACTTTATGGGGTCCAATTCTCTTTGGAGGATATTAAAACTGTATTTTGGCGGGGTCGCTCTGGCAAGGACTGTGGGGGAGGCATTTCACCTTTATCATAAAACTCTAAAAATAAATGTTTGGGATAATTACCTACAAAATTAAAAAAAAAAAAAATTTTATAGGGTCATTTAAGGATGCAAAGGGAGAGGAGGGGGTAGGGCAGAGTAGTACCAGGTTACGTCTCAGCTTCGCCATTAAAGCTTAAAAATTTGATTTTTAAGGAATGTAGGCTTAAGTAAAACAATTTGTTACATTTTACATTATTTTTGTATATAATAACGCCCACTAAAGGGGGTGGGGTCCAAAAAAAAATTTTATTTTTATTTTATGGCTTCAAGTTTAACGCGTTAGACCTTCTTTGACATACATATATATCATTTGCTTAACAAAATTATGAAAAAAAAACTTTAAAAATTATGTTGTTTTTTAGAGATTGAACTTAAGAGAAGAACTTAGGGGAACTTTTTTCCCTCTGGCCCGATTCAGCCCATTTACGAGCTTAACCTGTGATATGGTTCAAAATGTGTTTCTACCAAGTTTCAAACTCTTTCGTTCGGACTTAATCGTGATAGATCGTCTTAGATTTCATCACTGATCAGGAATATCTATACTTTATGGGGTCTTAGAGGGATATTTCGCTGCCTTACACACGGAATGGCAATTCTTTTTGGGAGGGTACAAAAACAAAAAACAAAAAAATAATAATAATTTCAACTTGATATTTAGTTTTAGTTGCCATACGTTAATCGAATTGATAAAATTTTGTATATGTGAACAGGAAGATAATTATGACAATTAAGTGAATAATTGACTCAATTAAAAATGCATGCCTGACTGAGCACCGTATTAAACTGAAGATAATAAAAAATAATAAATTCTTCTGGTTTCTTTACCTCTTTTTTAATTATTATTTTATTCTGATATTTTTAAGCTTAAGGTCTCTTTATTTTAATTTTATTTCTTAATTTCAATACTTCGTCACTCCTTTGTG
Organism: Linnaemya tessellans; assembly: GCA_951800035.1. NCBI lineage: Eukaryota > Metazoa > Arthropoda > Insecta > Diptera > Tachinidae > Linnaemya > Linnaemya tessellans. The sequence continues at coordinate 115,220,903 of OX637535.1, forward strand.
TGACTTCTTCAGGAAATTAATTATAAATAATTAATTTCACAAAGCAGTGACGAAATATTGAAATTAAGAAATAAAATTAAAATAAAGGGACCTTAAGCTTAAAAATATCAGAATATGATAATAAAAAATAATATTTTGTAACAATAAAGTAAATATAAAAAATATTTCATTGAAGAGTGCAGGTTATCCTTCCCCTTAATGTTTATCAAACAAAATTGAGAGTTTCATGCATACGAGTTGTAGCTACTACTCGTATGTCCGTTTGTATGAAATTTTTAGTCAAGGGTATGAACAATTTTGCTGCAGTTTTTATAGCAAAATAACACCGATGAGACATACGCACATTGAAAAACATGTTTGAAGTACAGACAAGCCAAAAAGAAGCCCAAAACAAAGAACTCATTCCTTTACATGAAAATACTAGCATCATCAGCGTCATCACTCTGGATTCACAGTTCAAATGATCTCACACTTATTTAATAGTGTAAATGGAGTTTTACTCATAGATATTTGTAGAAGAGTGTAGGTATGTGTGTGTTCGTGTGTGCGTGTGTGTGTGTGTAGGAACGTTTAGCACACATACAACCCCATCTCAAATACACATGCTAATATGTACATACACACACACACAGAGTTTGCATTTAAAATTTGTTATCGTTGTCTAACTCGGTATAGTTGTTGTGTAGTCGTCAAACTTGACGCTAGGAAAAGTTTTTGTCGACATTTAAACTCGCATCACCCGTTTATTTACTGGTTTGTTGTAATATTTTCAAAAGAAATTTTGTGTTCCTTCTTTTCAAAGAGTTGTCGTAAAGTTCTGTTCTGTGCTTTTGCCTTGCAAAACGGGAAGTAACAATTTTGTGCCTCTGTGCAAGCCTCCCAGAAACAAAACAGAACAAAAAAAAAAAAAACATAGTGTATTAAAAATAAAACAAGAACAACAACATTGGAGTAGAACGAACGTACGTACCCCTCTGCGTATGAGTGCGAGTACAATTTTGCCTTTTTTTTTTGTATGAGCAAAAGTAGAAGTAGAAAATAAGGTTCAAGTGAATGTTGAAGTGTTTCTTTGCAATATTAACGTGTTCGTGTGTTAAAATCGAGTACATAAATTCGAGAATGCTGTATATGAATCCTGTTTCTGTTACGTTTTTGGCGCCATTGTAGAGCCAATATTGTGAGTGCATTAGTGTGTACCCCATCTTCTTCTGTGGCACATGAGAGTTTAAGTAGTTGTACCCATTTCGGCAAATTATACACAGAGTCACAGGAAGACAATAATAGTAATAATAATAATAACACGAGTAATCAACAACAACAACAAAAAAAGCAAAGAGGTTTGTGCTATTAAGAGTTTAAAGTTCCTACAACATTTGCATGTTAGGAAATATATTACAAATCACACTCTTTACAGGCAGCTTTATGATAGCAAAAGGATAATAAAGGTCCAGTTGGAGGATAGACTAAGTGAGTATGTATTGGATATTGGAATAACTAAATGAGCTGGTGTACAATTATTTTTGAAATAAAATGTTATTTCCTTACAAAACTTGCTGGCAACCGTACGTTGTTATGGAGCAAAGCTTTAGGAAAACAATTATTTTAAAAGAAAAATATATTCTTTCTATTTCTAAAAAATATTAATTAAAATGGTATTTAATAACTAAAACTACGTATCAATTATAGTGTATTGTTTTATAAAATTTTTTTTTTGACTTCTTAAGATTTTCAACAAAACAAAATAGCATTAACAAAATCTATAGCTGGGAAATGTATTTTATTAGCCCAACTTTTTTTTGAAATTACCAAGTTGAAAATTGTTTAACAGGCTCAACGTCTGAATCTGCGATCTGCCATTTAATTTATTTTTTCTTTGTGAATGTGCTCAAGTTTTAATTTTTTATCAAGTGTGGAATATTTGGAAGTGCCAAATTGAACAAAGAACGCTGTTAAGACCGTGAAGTAGGGCCGCGAAATAAGTACTGACCCGTTTTGTTAGTTTGATGATTACAGTCGACTCCGCTTTACTGGAAATAGCCAAAACCCAATTTTTTCAGTTATCCGATTTTTTCTTTACAACGTAGTTCGGATTACTGAAATTTGTTACAGTTAAGCGTAGTGCTTAAAATCAGTAAAACAATATTTTTTTTATATCACTAATACACACCATACACAGGCATATGTGCACATTTTGTTGTTGAAATTTTTCACGAATTCCCCGAAAATGTCTAGCCACTTGCATTGACAATATAATAGAAAAATACAATAAAGTACGTAAGAGCGAATAGGACAAATACATTTAATTTTTTAGCGCACTAAACAATGCACAATTTTTTCAGCCTTAAGTTATGCAATCGATTTTTAATAAGTAAATTTGTCATTGTTTATTTTTTCACTAAAGCGAAGTAAGTTTCATACAAAACATAGTTGTGGGGCTTGCTTTTGGTTTTCAGTAATACGATATTTTCAGTAAAGCGATGTTTCGCTAAAGCGAAGTGAATAAGACTAACTGCGTTTAAAATCAGTGCGGGGATTTGTATCGCTTTCAGTAATCCGATTTTTTTTTCAGTAAAGCGTGTTGCGCTAAAACGGTTTCGACTGTATAAAAATTCTTCAAACTATTCCACTCTTAATAAAAACTTAGAATTTTGACCAAATTTATAAAAACAAGATATATGATAATAATAATAGAGTCTGTCAAAAAATTCTCAACTTCCCCAATATTGACATTTGTTTCTTTAAAATTTATAGAAAAAAAAATTCCAATTTATATGAGGTTAGTAGGACAAATTTTTTTCCAAAAATTTCTTTTATAAATTATTCCAATTCTAACTCATAAAATTTTTTTTTATGTATTTTAATAAAATTTAAAAAAAACTGTTATAACATTCAACTAAGCTACCGCCTACTAAGTGGTCACAAGCAAAAATACACATGAGTACTGATGATGAAAGTGTAGCGGCATTCGAAAACAGCTGTTCTGCTCTGCCGTGCAAGTTGAATAATTAAAAGCTGATGTGAACGTTCCTTTGTGCCTTGGAATATTTATCATGTCTTTATGCATTTAAACAAATTTTCGAACAATTACCCAGCCCATCAATCTTTTTTTGGTATTTATTTTTTTAAATGAAAAATAAGAGTTATTTTTGATTTTTATTTTTTTAAATGAAAAATAAGAGTTATTTTAGATTTTTATTTTTTTAAATGAAAAATAAGAGTTATTTTTGATTTTTATTTTTTTAAATGAAAAATAAAAGTTATTTTTGATTTTTATATTTTTATATCAATAATAAAAATCAATAAAAAACTCTTATTTCTTTGTTGTTGCCGTATGTATTATAATATGCTGCTTCATTCAAATTTCTATATGAATATAATATATTATGTGACTTATCCATTATCTGCTATAAAAAAACATGAATGCATAGAAATAGCTTAAAAGTTTTGGCTGCCATTCAAGTCAGTGTTAAGAGGTCGTTTTCAGGTGTTCAATTTTACCATCATAATTGATTTCGAATGTTCCTCAGATAAATTATATCTCAAATCTCCCAATATTAATCTGAGTGCTGAAAATGACCTTGCAACACTGACTTGAGTGGCAGGTACAGAATGAACAATTAAAGCTAATTTTCGAAGCCATGGAAACACAAACATATTACCTATGTCACGAATTTTGAATTGATTTTTATTATTGATATAAAAATATAAAAATCAAAAATAACTTTTATTTTTCATTTAAAAAAATAAAAATCAAAAATAACTTTCATTTTTCATTTAAAAATATAAAAATCGAAAAAAGCTTTCATTTTTCATTTAAAAATACAAAAATCAAAAATAACTATTATTTTTCATTTAAAAATATAAAAATCGAAAATAACTTTCATTTTTTCATTTAAAAATATTAAAATCAAAAATAACTTTTATTTTTCATTTAAAAATATAAAAATCAAAAATAACTTTTATTTTTCATTTAAAAATATAAAAATCAAAAATAACTTTTATTTTTCATTTAAAAATATAAAAATCGAAAAAAACTTTCATTTTTCATTTAAAAATATAAAAATCAAAAATAACTTTTATTTTTCATTTAAAAATATAAAAATCAAAAATAACTCTTATTTTCTATCTAAAAATATAAAAATCAAATATAACTTTTATTTTTCATTTAAAATAATAAAAATCAAAAATAACTCTTATTTTCTATCTAAAAATATAAAAATCAAAAATAACTCTTATTTCTAGATTTTTTTTTATAAAAGTCATAACAGTTACGGTCCCTGAAAAAAACAAATGAAATAAAACACTGTCGATGGCAGAACATATAAAATATATGTATGTATATGTAACAAAACCGGTTTATTACGTATCAAAAATTACGTAAAATCTGTCGGAAAAATAATTTAAAATTATTTAAAAACTCTTAAAACCTATTTCGGTTTAAGCTCTAAATAAAATTTTAAATAAAATCATAAATATTTTTTCAAACAGTTTTTTTTACTAGGACCTACTCTCAGGATGTGATTAATAGGAGAGATGGTGCTGAGAAGACACATAAGAAAAAAATTATAAGATACAACATTTGTTACAATCATTTTAATTTTTATTTAACCGCTAAATTTTTACTACAGTGACGACGAGGGAAGATACCTCAAGGTCTTCTTTAATACAGACTAGTGCCAGTAACGCTGTCGTTACTGTTCAATAATTTAGTATTCAGGCAATGGAAAACAAGGTTTTTAATTTAAGTTATAAAACATATTCAAAAAAAAAAACTTTTTATTTTCTTTGTTACAACATCCACAAGCATTTCAAAAATGGAAATTTATATTTTATCTTATTACAGTTTTCCTGTTACTTTCTTTTTTTTTTTTTTTTCTCAAATAATTGTGGCAACATTTTTATTATTTTCTATTTTTATTCTTACTTTAAGACCTACTTGTTGTGCTTGACATATAAACACGTTAAATCTCTATGTAAAAGCCACGACGATGACTATGACGACGACACAGCATCGCAAAATTCACTTTCAACGCGAATGTATTTAAGCGCGACACAGAAAACTGCAATAACAACAAACGGCTAAAAACAACCGGAAATAATACAGTAGAAATTCATGTACCACATACATCCAACCATCCATCTCTCAATATACTCGTACATACATATTCATATACTCGTACGGTGTGTATACGACAGTGTTTATTTTATAACGTATTCGTATGTGTACAATACAACCAACAACTCTCAAGCACCCACAAAAAGGTCTTTTACTTTAGTTTGCAAGTAAAGAACATCGTGAAATGGTTTGCCTACCAACTGCACTCACACATAGACACAATTTGTACGTGTACATGCATAAACAAGTTCATCGTCATCAGCAGCAACAAAAACAACTGCATTTACATATACTACGAGTATAGCCATCGTCATCGTTGTCGTGCAGCATAAAGTTTACTTGCACCACAACAGCCCACACACTAAATCGCATCCAGCAGCATTCCTTACACTTGTTCACAACCACTGCAACACAAACGTATAGGCGAAATGACAGAAAGACACAAAATGACACCACCCTCTTTGGTATTCTTGTTGCATAAGCGAAAAAGTACATCATTTGCAAGTTAGTGTATGTATGTATGTGTGCGGCGGAAGGCAGTAAACTGTTCAATGCTGCATGTTGCAATAGCAATTGGAACGGCCTATCCAGATTTTACTATACCATGACAGCAGACACATACTTATACATATATGAACGTGGTTGTGTATATGTGCATTTGAATGTGCACTGCATATTCAAACGAGGGCAGGTTCAATAATTCTTTTTCCTGTATTTTTTACTTCATAATTCAACTTGTCATCTGGGAGCTAAATACTACAATTTTGTAAATAATTTTTTTTTTACCCTCCCAAAAAGAATATGGAGGGTATATTCACTTTGTCATTCCGTTTGTAACGCATCGAAATATCCATCTGAGACCCCATAAAGTATATATATTCTTGATCAGTTATGAAATCTAAGACGATCTGAGAATGTCCGTCCGTCTGTGGAAATCACGATTCAGTCCAAACGAAAAAAGCTAGACTCTTGAAATTTGGTATATATATATATATATATATATATATATATATATATATATATATATATATATATATATATATATATATATATCTTGAAGGATAGCACAGGTTAAGCTCGGAGATAGGCTAAATCGGGCGAGAGGGAAAAAATTTCCCCCAAGAAGAACTAAATCAACCTCTAAAAAACAACATAATTTTTAAATTGTTAATTTTTTTTCTTTTTTTTTAATTTTTTTTTTTAATTTTTTTTTTTTTAATTTTTTTTCTAAATTTTTTTTTTTTAATTTTTTTTTTTAATTTTTTTTTTTAAATTTTTTTTTTTAAATTTTTTTTAAAATTTTTTTTTTTTTTTTAATTTTTGTTAATTTTTAAACTTTTTTTTTGTAATTTTGTTAAGCAAATTATATATTTTTATATTAAAGAAGGTGCAACGCCAGCCATAAAATTAAAAAAAAAAATTGTTTTGACCCTGCCCCCTTTAGTGGGCGTTATTATATGCAAAAATAGTGTAAAAATTAAACAATGTGTTTTACTTAAGCCTGCATTCCTTAAAAATAACATTTTTGAACCTTAATAACGGAGCTGAGACGTAACCTGGTACTGCTCCGACCTACCCTCTCATCCCCCTTTGCCCCCTATATGACCCTATATAAAAAAAAAATTTTAATTTTGTATATAATTATCCCAAACATTTATTTTTAGAATTTTATGACAAAGATGAAATGTCTCCCCCACGGCCCTTGCCAGAGCGACCCCGCCAAAATATAGTTTTAATACCCTCCAAAGAGAATTGGACCCCATAAAGTATATATATATTCTTGATCAGTGATGAAGTCTGAGACGATCTAACAATGCCCATACGTCCGTCTGTGGAAAACATGATATGGTCTATTTTATGACCCCCCCCGCCCCCTTTAGTGGACGTTGACGTACGATATCATATGCAAAAATAGTGTAAATATTGAGCAATTTTTATTCCTTAAGCCTATAAGAACCTGAGATGTTCTCTGATCTTGCAGAAGTGAAACGCCTCCCCTATGGCCCTTCCCGGAATAAGTCTGTCAAAATAGAGATTTAAAATTGGGTACAGAAATGTCTTAAAGGAACTCTGGCCCACCAAGATAAACATTTCAAATTCACTTACTAAATATTTGGAGGGCATTTAAGATTCGACCCGGTCGAATATAACGTTTTTACTTGTTTGTTTTTTATCTTGGACCAGCAATCAGGGGATGACCCCTACATATGCAGTGCATTGATCCAGACCTCGAAAGGAGGGGATAGTATTGAGGGGACAGATAAAGAAAGATGACAAGATAGAGAACTCTTTTGTAGCTATTTCAACGTTTTACTTCGCCGGCTAATTTATTGCTACAGGACCGACGAAGTAGGCAGCTGTTGCTCTGGTCTTAAGTACATGTCAGTGTCAAACGCTGCCAGTTATGTTGAATGGTCAGTGCTACGTTTCAGTGATGAACTGAAACAGGTTGACAACACCTACAGCTGATCATAAGAATTCCACACAATATTCTTGACTGAGTGCAGAGTTGAACTGGCGACCAGCCGCTTCATAATCTCGTGTTAACCACTTCTAGTTGCTAGTGGCTGCTTGCAAATTGATCAAACCGATAAAGGTAGTGCTTGGGGAGGTCCAGAATAGCTCTAGTCTGCTTTTGTATACGCCGGTCTTGCTGGTTATTATATATAACAACTGGCACAGTATTGCATGGATATGGAGGTCCTTGACACGAGAATTTTGCATGTTTGTGTAATATGGCCACATTGTGTAGTTCTCGGTATTGCCAGGTCTGTACAGGCAGATATTCAAGTTGTTTTAATCGTTGTCGGCCTATTTTCAGGAGGAAGGCATATACTCGTATAGCATTGGGGCGCTGAATGGTATTGAGTAAACCAGGAGTGCATTATGGCATCCACCTCTGCCCAGTACTGTATGAAAAATCTGTCAAACACATACACAATACAATGGCTACAACAAAATTCACTTCTCATTTTTCTTCAGCTGTCCTCTCAATACTATCCCCCTTGTCACTGTGTGCCACTCCTAAATAAATTCCATATGCAATGCAATGGAATTTAGTTCTTAGAATATTTTCTTTGTACTTTACTTTCTTCCTCTAATCCTTCTAATACGTTACAAATAACGCAAAAGATTAGGTGGCATTTGTGGCAAAGAATACACACACATACAACACATTTCCACTAAACAACTTTTCATCTTAACTTCGCATTTATGTACATCCTTGCATTGGCAGCAGCAGTAGTTTTTTGCCGGCCGGCTGGCCGGTTTGTTAATCCTTTGACTCCCCACAATAACAAAACCAACAGCATCAGAAAATTGCATACACATAAACATCAATTGGGATCATGTGTTTGTATTTATATTAAAACATTGTTTGTATGTTCTCGTATGTGAAGTTTATGTTCGTGTCAAGGCTAAAAATGAACTTTCCATTGCCAAATGCAATCTAGGCACATGAATGCAACTCAGAAATGCTACATAGACACTGGCTATGGATGTGTGTGAATTTGTTAGCAGTCGGCATGCTGCACAATAACCAAATACGTGTATGCATATGTATGTGTAGTATGTGTAGGTATTTATATGCCTGTCTGTTTTTGTTTGTCTCGTATATGCCAAAATATGGCTAGACACAACATTGCAGCAGAGCTGTGGTCATATTGACAATAAACATTTAAAAGGGGTGTTAAAGTTATGACTTAAATGTTGCAGATTATAATAGTAGAGAAAATTAAATTGAAGTTTCTAAGAAGAAGTCAGATATCATTTGGAAATGCACTTCATTCTATGCGCAATTAACAACAAAAATAGAGACAGAGAGAAAGTGAGAGAGAGAGAGGGAATATAAGCCAAGATCGTGCAAAAAGAGGCAGCTATAGTTGTGGAAATGTGAAAAAATTAAAAACTATTTAGAAGTCAGCAAGGCGAATTCAATAAGGTGAACTTATTTATGCAACTCTGTATAGGGAACATGCATTTTGTTAGTGTACAGGCTTCTGAAATGTCAAATTTTGGTATGCAGAAAAAAGTAAAAAATTGTTACACAGATGTTTGTGATATGGTAGAAAAAAGAAAAAAAATATCTGTTCTGCATTTGATTAAAACATTAAATACCTAAAATTTAAAAAGGTAAAACCAGTTTAATTTGGAGTTGTAAATGCATTAATAATACTATACAATGGAGTGATAGTATAAGAGGTATGGCTCTTACAGCAGCCAGATATTCTTTGTTGCGTTTGGAGGAGGGGCCACCACACAGCAAAAACTGGCTGGAAACGGAATGACAATTTTATGCCGAAATATCGAAAAATCTTTGCGTTTGCTACTCAACTTAAAGCCGGTAAGGGCTTGACTATTTGTATATCAGTCATACAGGAAGATCATACCAAAATCGGCAATAGCGCTATAGAGGCCAAACAGTCGTTGTGCAAGTACATGGATGATGAGAGAGTAGAAGGTTTTTGTGATGTTATGGTGGCCGTGCAGAGTATAGGAAGAGGGATCGTGTACGTGAAAGACAACGGGATCGTACTCGTAAGTTAAACGTGCTGCTCCCATTGTTCGACGTGGACGCGCTGCAAGACGCTGTATAGTTATGATGCCAAAAACATTGGACAAAAACGGTGCCAGCAAATCAACGTTACCTTTAAATGGTTAATAATATGAACATTTATATTATTAAATTGCCATTGAATAAGAGGTTTATTAATGAATTGTTTAATTTAGATACTTTGTTGATCGTGGCGATCTAATAATGGTCTTAAGATATATGAATCTTTTGCAAGGCGCCCCACGTAAAATAGCTTCCGACTGGTTGAAAGAAACCCGTCTACTGTTGGAAACTCAACAAGCTGCCAATACTCTAATGGCTCATGCTGCCGCTAGTGGTCTATTGTATTTGTAATATTTCATGTTTATTAATTTAATATAACGAAAGAAAACAAATTAGAAATTATTATGGATGTATTTACATTTTACTTAACACTTAAAATTTTATGCGATTGTTACGATTTGGTAAAAGAAGAAACCACATCACGCATGAAAGGTTCAGCATTGGGCATGAGGGAAGCTCTATTGCCGGCATGGACAATGCTGGAAGACAAGAAATGGTCAGCGCGGATCAGTGCAGCTGCGGTGAGTTTCCTGCCACAAATCTCGCTCCATTTACCTCTGCTTCCAACATCTTTCGGAATGTGGAATAAAATTCCCTCTCCCTTGCCGAACTTCTTCTTGCACACAAAGCACATCCGCATATTGTTTTTTCCACTTTTTTAGTTAAATTGGAGAAATTTTTAAAAACTGTTTTTGGCGCACAAAAATTTTAGTTTTAATTGGAAAAAAAACAGTAAGCAGAAGAAGATTTTGACAGACCAGCGTAAAATCACCTGATCGACATTTTCTGAAATAAGGCCACCTGATTGAATTCGCCTTGGAAGTCAGTATAGCCAATTCCCCATTTTACAAAACGTTAAGATTCCATTGCAAGATGTCCTTAATTTTCAGATCAATCCTTATCAAAGGGTACTGGTGGCTAAAGTAGTTAACACATAAATTACGAAGCTGAAGATGTAGAGTTCGATTCCGTACCCTCTTACAAAAAATGTTCTATCGTCTCATGCCTATTCTGCATGTCTTCTCAAAACTATTCCTCCTTTCATAGTTCCGGTATAATGCACTTCCTCAGATGGATTCCTAACTTCAGTGCGGCTGCAAATGCTGTACGAGAGTGCAATTGGCTGCAAAAAAAATTCTGTATCTTCTCATCTTTCTTTTCAATAATATCCCCTCATTTCTAGTTCCAGTGCAATGCACTGCGTATGTAGGGGTCATCCCCTGATTGCTGGTCCAAGATAAAAAACAAACAAGTAAAAACGTTATATTCGACCGGGTCGAATCTTAAATACCCTCCAAATATTTAGTAAGTAAATTTAAAATGTTTAAGTTGGTGGGACAGAGTTCCTTTAAGACATCTCTGTACACAATTTTAAATCTCTATTTTGACAGAGTTATTCCGGGAAGGGCCGTGGGAGAGACGTTTCACCTCTACAAGATCAGAGATCATCTCAGCTTCTTATAGGCCTAAGGAATAAAAATTGCTCAATATTTACACTATTTTGGCATATAATATCGTACGTCAACGCCCACTAAAGGGGGCGGGGTTCAAAAATAGACTATATCATGTTTTCCACAGACGAACGTATGGGCATTGCTACACCGTCTTAGACTTCATCAAGAATATATATAATTTATGGGGTCCAATTCTCTTTGGAGGGTATTAAAACTGTATGTTGGCGGGGTCGCTCTGGCAAGGGGTGTGAGGGAGACATTTCATCTTTGTCATAAAATTTTAAAAATAAATGTTTGGGATAATTATATACAAAATTTAAAAAACAAAAAATTTTTTTTTGATAGGTTCATTTTGGAGGCAAAGGGGGAGGAGGGGGTAGGGCAGAGTAGTACCAGGTTACGTGTCAGCTTCATCATTAAAGCATACAAATTTGTTAAATTTTTACACTATTTTTGCATATAATAACGCCCACTAAAGTGGGCGGGGTCCAAAAAAATTTTTTTTAATTTTATGGCTCCAAGTTTAACGCTTTGGATCTTCTCTGACATTAAAATATATAATTTGCTTAACAAAATTACGAAAAAAAACTTTAAAAATTATGTTGCATTTTTGATGTTGGTTTAGTTCTTCTTAGGAGAACTTTTTTCCCTCTTGGCCGATTTAGCCCATCTCTTAACTTAACCTGTGCTAGCCTTCAAGATATATTTGTACCAATTTTCAAGAGTTTGGCTCTTTTCGTTTGGACTGTATTGTGATTTCCACAGACGGACGAACGGACGGACGTCGTCAGATCGTCTAAGATTTCATCACTGATCAAGAAGATATATAATTTATGGGGTCTCAGATGGATATTTCGCTGCGTTACAAACGGAATGACAAAGTGAATATACCTTCCATATTCTTTTTTGGAGGGACGTCTTTCCACAGACGGACGAACGGACGGATGGATTTCATCACCGATCACAAATATATAGTGTACGCAATCTAACGTTTTTTTTCAACTAGTGCTTATTTCGTGAATGGTAGGTAACACTTAGCTCATGTCCGATTTGACAGATAATTAGTTTTATCCTTCCGCTGAACGCATATGGTTGTGTATACGCTTGAACATCGCTTCGCTAAGTGGGCCTGCGATCGACTTACAGAAGATGCCGATTTTGCCAAAAAAAATCATTTTTTCAGATGAAGCTCATTTTGATCTTGGCGGACGTAAACAAGCAAAATTGTCGCATTTGGGGCACAGAAAACCCGCACGCATACATTGAAAAGCCGCTGCATCCAAAACGAGTTACTATTTGTTGCGGATTTTGGTACAGAGGCATAATTGGGCCATTTTTCTTCGAAACAGAGCAAGGAGTGGCCGTTACAGTCAATGGCGATCGTTATCGGGCCATGTTGAACAAATTTTTGTTCACAAAAATTGAAGAGGAGGATATTGGCAACATTTGATTTCAACTGGACGGCGCTACGTGCCACACAGCCGAAGCTACACTCGATGTTTTGCGCCCTGTTTTTGGAGATCGCATTATCAGCCGCAGAGCATTATCAGTCGTTTGGCCACCTCGAAGCTGCGATTTCACACCGTTGGACTATTATTTGCGGGGGTGCCGTCAAAGATAAGTGTTACGCCGACAAGCCAGAGACAATTGACGCTTTAAAGTACAATATTCGTGAAGCCATTGGTGAATTACAGCTGCACACAAATCGATAATGTGCTTAAAAATTGTACCGATCGTGTTGGCTACTGTATGGCCAGCCGAGGCAGCCATTTGAATGCTGTTGGCTGAAGTAGTAGAACACGAGACTATGAAGCTGAGGGTCCTGAGTTCGAGCCCGCGCTGAGTCATGAAATATTGTGTTGAATTCTTCTAAAACAGCATTAGTGCGTGGTTGTGTTAGTTGTTGCCAGCCTGTTTCAATGATGAAGGCATAGTCACTGGTCACTGAACATAATTGGCAGCGACTGACCCAATCATTTACTAAAAGCAGATTAACAGCACCCACCTTCGTCGGCCCTGTAGCAAAAATTAGCCGGCGAAGTAAAAGGTTGAAATAGCTACAAAAAAAAAAACTGTCTATCTTCTCATCTTTCTTAATCTGTACCCTCAATACTATCCCCTCGTTTTCAGTTCCGGCGCAATGCATTGCATATATAGGGGTCATCCCCTGAGTGCTGGTCCTACTCCTAAAAAAAAAAAAATTATTTTCCATTATTAACCGGAAAAAGAAATTTGAGAAAATATTCAGTAGTTTTTTTTATAGCATTTTCAAGCAAAAAAAACCGTATTTGGCGGACCCTATATATATTTTAACGAATCTTATAGGGATATTCCCGCCGCATTGCACAAGAAATGACAAAGTGAATATAAACTGCAATTATTTTTTGGACAGTATAAAAATAGTAAACATTGATATAGACGATGGAACATTATATTTGGAAACGTAATATTCAGCCATGTCACAAAGATAAACTCCGTTCGGAAGTGGAATTGATTCCGCATTTTGCTTCCATAGAAAAAGTATTCCGAAAAATTTGTTCGGAATGAAACCACTTTCAATTTTCTATGTGGAATTGATATTTTAAGCATTTTCATAGTGTACAAAGTACTCATGATACCATTTTATTTGTAAATTAAGTTGTTTTTTTGTTTATTTTTTTAAATAAATTATCTTTGATTCAAATTTAACAAAAAATTTACATTTCTCTAAATACTTCCTTAAAGATAAAAGAACATACGGAATTATTTTATTTAGTGTTGCCGTACTCTTATTCTAGTAACTTATTCTTAAAAAAAACTCTAGTGGCAGCACGTAAAACTATGAAAAGGCACAAAGCAGAATAAAATAATAAAAAAAATTGCCGCAGAAATATCAACATCTACATAAAATTTAAATAAATATTTATTTAAGTATTTTAACATTTATTTTTGTATTCTAAAAACATTTTTAAACATATTGCCTTCCGTAGGGGCAGTCATCCAAGTGCAAATCAAGAAAAGCTGTTTGTTTTGCTATATTCGTTGTTGTGTTGCCATACTTAATACATAAAAAGTGGTTTCACATTTTTCTGCGGTTTAATGAAACCGGACGGAATCTATAGAAGCTTAAACCATTCCGATCGGAATCGTCACTACGGAATCATATCAATTCCGAACGGAATTCATGACATGCCTGATTGTCTTGAAGTGACGTTAACAATTAGTTACAGAATAAGGGTATTAAAATTAATCCTTTTCAACAAATATTTTTAGCTGCGCTCGTATCGGCTGGCTTTTCGTTGACATTGATTCCGAAAAGTGAGAAGAGTGATTTTATTTGCATTTAGCAGGCATTCATATAAAAACATTGCAACCTTTCCCAAAAAGAGATTCCCAAATACATAAATCCCATAAACAACCATAACCACACACACATTCTCACACACACTCGCAAACATGTGAGTTGTTGCAAAAGTGCATTCACATTTTGTGTATGTATAACAGCAAATGGTTGTGCGAGTACATACAAGCAAACTGAAAAGGCTTATAACAGAATATTATACACACACATACACACACACACACATAAACGGTTTATCTCAATGGTGGGTGTTAAACAGCCAGTCCACATCTGGCCTCATCTCAAGCTGAGAATGAGGGTGCGGGTACGAGCGAGCGCGCATATTTGTCTAGTTAGGAAAATGCATCTGCCTTCTAGTCAGCCATTCTTCGCCGTTTCTGTATAGGAATCCGCCGTTAACTGTGTGATGCTACTACGACGATTTCTCAAACTCTTTGGGTAGCGAACAGAAAATAGGTTGTTCGTCGTTAATATTTTGGCTTATTCTTTCTTTGTTGTAAATAGTATGTCGCTTGGTTAGTTGCATTATATGGCATACGCTGATGAGTGCGAGTGTGTGTGTGCGTGTTTTTTTGTTGGTTAGTCCGCCAAATTGTGGCGTTAGTGACCTCCAAAAATATCTGCATATACATATAGTATTTATACTTGTTGTGTCGGCGGCCAAGTATATGCGCTTCTCTAGTTGATAATCTACAATATAAAGCAACCCAATATTTTGTGTACATGTACGAGTTTGTAGGTGTGTGTGTAGGATGTGTGCGTAAAGTAGCGAAGGTGGTGTTGCCGATGATGATGGCATATTTGGTTATTGCAGCTGCTTTTCCTTTTTGGCGTTTGGTTTGACTTGGAAATTATTATGTGTTTGAATATTCGGTGAAAGTGCCGAGTGAAAGACTGAGGAGTACATGGCATTTCACTTTGCAATACTTGCACATGCAAAAAGGTTGTTGTTTGATTGTTTATGTTGCATACTCGTACATGTACTACATATTTAGTCATGTATGTATGCGTGTGTGTGTGTGTAAGTATGCATTTCTATGTGCAAGTATTTACTGTATCTTGTGGTAGTACTACTGGTCTAAATTCTTGTTTTGCCAGGGTAAATGACCTGATTAAATTTTATATTTTTGGCTGTAATACTATAATGAGGTCAGTCAGAAGAGCAGTTGCAAAGGATTCATGACAATTTGTTAAGAGCAGAGATGATAATTAGATACATAAACCATTTTATTGTTTAGTTAACTCAGACATACTCGTATGTCTGTGTATTTGTGTATAATTAGAAAGTGATTTTCATTATCGTTCGTTAATAGTATTTACGTTCTAAAGCACATGCACATTATTAATGAGTCTCAAAATGTATTAAGTGCAATGATACACTTACTTGTTCACTTTAACACACAACTGTTTGATTGTTATAAGTGTTATAAATGAAATTGCTTCTCTTAGTTAAGCTAATGTCGCAATAAAATATGCATAATTAAAATAATAATGCCGTTTTGTTAAAGAAAAATAGTTGCGAGTTAAAATGCATTTTGGATTTAAATACAAAAAGCTAAATTGAAGAAATCTCTTTTGTATTAACCACTGCCGTGAAGACAGTAAACAGTATTCAATTAATTAATTAGTGCCCGATTAACTGTTGGAAAATTGGCTGTTTTCTATTAATAATTTAAACCAACTAATTTTTGTCGATAGACCGATTAACCGTCTAACCAAAATTGCATGTGCTTTTTTTGCGGTATTTCATTATATTTTTGATATATTTAATTCTGGGATCGCAAAAAAATTTATTTGAGAAATGTAAACTAAACAAATCAATTTAAAAGAGATGAAATAACTTCTATTATTTGAGGATTAAATAAAAATTAAAAACTAGATTTTATTTTGTGAAGAATAAATAAAAATCGAAAAATATTTTTCATTTTCTGACGAATAAATAATAATCGAAAAATATCTTTTATTTTCTGAGAAATAAATAAAAAATAAAAAAATACCTTCTATTTTTGTAGGAATAAATAAAAATAAAAAAAAATATTTTGCGAGGAACAACTAAAAATCAAGAAATAACTTTTATTTTCTGAGGAATAAATAAAAATCAAGAAATAACTTTTATTTTCTGAGGAATAAATAAACATCAAGAAATAACTTTTATTTTTTGAGGAATAAATAAAAATCAAGAAATAACTTTTATTTTCTGCGGAATAAATAAAAATCAAGAAATAACTTTTATTTTCTGAGGAGTAAATAAAAATCAAGATATAACTTTTATTTTTTGAAGAAGAAATAAAAATCAAGAAATAACTTTTATTTTTTTGAAGAAGAAATAAAAATCAAGAAATAACTTTTATTTTCTGATCAATAAATAAAAATCAAGAAATAACTTTTATTTTCTGAGGCATAAATAAAAATCAAGAAATAACTTTTATTTTCTAAAGAAGAAATAAAAATCAAGAAATAACTTTTACTTTCTGCAGAATAAATATAAATCAAGAAATAACTTTTATTTTCTGAAGAAGAAATAACAATCAAGAAATAACTTTTATTTTCTGAGGAATAAATAAAAATCAAGAAATAACTTTTATTTTCTGAGGAATAAATAAAAATCAAGAAATAACTTTTATTTTCTGGGGAATAAATAAAAATCAAGAAATAACTTTTATTTTTTGAAGAAGAAATAAAAATCAAGAAATAACTTTTATTTTTTGAAGAAGAAATAAAAATCAAGAAATAACTTTTATTTTTTGAGGAATAAATAAAAATCAAGAAATAACTTTTATTTTCTGAGGAATAAATAAAAATCAAGAAATAACTTTTATTTTCTGAGGAATAAATAAAAATCAAGAAATAACTTTTATTTTCAGAGGAATAAATAAAAATCAAGAAATAACTTTTATTTTCTGAGGAATAAATAAAAATCAAGAAATAACTTTTATTTTCTGAGGAATAAATAAAAATCAAGAAATAACTTTTATTTTCTGCGGAATAAATAAAAATCAAGAAATAACATTTATTTTCTGAGGAATAAATAAAAATCAAAATATAACTTTTATTTTCTGAAGAAGAAATAAAAATCAAGAAATAACTTTTATTTTCTGAGGAATAAATAAAAACCAAGAAATAACTTTTATTTTCTGAGGAATAAATAAAAATCAAGAAATAACTTTTATTTTTTGAAAAAGAAATAAAAATCAAGAAATAACTTTTATTTTGTGAGAAATAAATAAATATCAAGAAATAACTTTTATTTTTTGAAAAAGAAATAAAAATCAAGAAATAACTGTTATTTTCTGAGGAATAAATAAAAATCAAGAAATAACTTTTATTTTCTGGGAAATAAATAAAAATCAAGAAATAATTGTTGTTTTCTGAGGAATAAATAAACATCAACAAATACCTTTTATTTTCTGCGCAATAAATAAAAATCAAGAAATAACTTTCATATTCTGAGGAATAAATAAAAATCAAGAAATAACTTCTATTTTCTGAGGAATAAATAAAAATCAAGAAATCACTTTTATTTTGTGAGGAATAAATAAAAATCAAGAAATAACTGTTATTTTCTGAGGAATAAATAAAAATCAAGAAATAACTTTTATTTTGTGAGAAATAAATAAAGAACAAGATATAACTTTTATTTTGTGGGGAATAAATAAAAATCAAGAAATAACTGTTATTTTCTGAGTGAATAAATAAAAATCAAGAAATAACTGTTATTTTCTGAGGAATAAATAAAAATCAAGAAATAACTGTTATTTTCTGAGGAATAATTAAAAATCAAGAAATAACTTTTATTTTGTGAGGAATAAATAAAAATCAAGAAATAACTTTTATTTTGTGAGGAAGAAATAATAATCAAGAAATAACTTTTATTTTCTGAGGAATAAATAAAAATCAAGAAATAACTTTTATATTCTGAGGAATAAATAAAAATCAAGAAATAACTTTTATTTTCTGCGGAATAAAAAAAAATCAAGAAACAAGTTTTAATTTGTGAGGAAGCAATAAAAATCAAGAAATAACTTCTATGTTCTGAGGAATAAATAAAAATCAAGAAATAACTTTTATTTTGTGAGAAATAAATAAAGAACAAGATATAACTTTTAAATAAGAACTGTTATCATATTCAACTAAGCCACCACGTAATAAGTGATGACAAACACAATACACATGAGCACTGATGATGAAAGCGTTGCGGCTTTCGAAAACAGCTGTTCTGCTGTGCTGTGTAAGTTGAATAACTAAAAACTGATATTGACTTTCCTTTGTGTCTTGGAATATTTATCACGTCTTTCTGTATTTAAAACAAAATATTTCGAACAATTAGACCACTATAAATCTTCATTCATTTTAAGATATTACTTTTATTTTTTGATTACTAAATGCGACTCGAGAACTAAAGTTTATTTTCTAAGCGAAAAATAAAGATCAGGATATAATGATAAAATGTAATAATTTAAGTATTTGTTTCATTTAATTTTTGTAACACAAAAAGGCATTTTACAATCAAAGCATGTGTCTATTAAGAAGCTGATAGTCTAATTGCAGTTGAAATTAATTAATTTCATATGTAAGGATTAGGTTTAACAAGAATTGTGTTAAAGTTTTGATTACATTTATATTATTCCTCAATTGCTTATGAAGCACAGCTGCTGCTTTCTTTAAGTCTGTGCATGATTTGGTGTAAGAGACAATGACATCCAGGCATAGGGACATATTTGGCCCCCAACACATAAAGTAAATGTTTTTTTTTTTAAATTAAACTAACTAAAGCGCTTAAAAATAAGCTTGAAATAATGTTGTTGTTTTTTCCAAACACCTACACAAACGTATAGTACCTTTATTTAACTTTAAAATTCGTTTATTACATAAATGCACTAATCATCCATTACTTTTTGAATTCGATTGGGCAGAAGAAGGAGGCCCACAACAAAATCATTCCCGAAATAAGGAACGCAAAAAGAGACATGTTTGTGTAAATAATGAGAGAGGGAGAGAGAAAAGATAGAGAACTAAATAGTAGAGAAAGATTTAAAGAGCGAATGAATGCCTCTCACCAAAGGACCCACCAAATGAAACTAATATTTACATCCCTACAGTCAGACGACAAAACAACATGTACAAAATAAATATAGCAACCAAAAGACCAACCCATATAAAACTCCATAGAAGACACGCATACACGCACGCACACAGTAGTTATTATTTGTTACAAACTGTTGGCGACGAGGATAGACGAGTAAATTGTCTGGCGGTGCCAGTATCAAACTTACGACACACACCGTTAGGTGGTGTATAACGGTGCTTTTGTGGAAGACTACAAAACATTTACTTGTTTTTCGCTTATACTTCTTCTTCTTTTTTTTCTACAATTTTTGTTTTACAACTGAATTTCTTTTTTGGGAATGTCGTCGTAGGGATTTTAAGGCAGAATTTGAGCCTTTTTTTGTCAGGAAAAAAAAAACAGAAAGAAGAAAGCCACCAACCATCCAAAAGGCTGAGTAAGACCCATCTTGGGCAATGTGTGGGTTAAACTTTTATTTTACTTTGTGTCTTTTATTTTTATTTGTTATTTTTTCTTGTGGGTTTTGGACATTTGGCGTTTTTCGGCTTTAATGTTGCAAAAGTAATACGAGAACGAGTAGAAAAACTGTGGTTTGTACATTGAAGTACATTCAAGTGAAGTGTGCCGTGTAGTAAAAGAAAACATTTTTGGGGTGGCAGCAGCTGCAGCAGCCGTAATAAAAGTAGTAGCAAGTGGTTTATAAATGCAGCAGCAACTCCAGCAATGCAAGTAACACTAAAAAAGTTGCAATTACATGTGGTATGAGTGCGTAACGCAGTAACACTTGACGTTGCAAACAGTGTTTTTGTGCATTTTTTTTCATTTGTTTTCTTTTTTTCCCCGTTTTTTCCTTATTTTATTTTTATTTTTATTTTTTTTTGCAAAAAAGTGCATTGAAATGCAAACAAGGCTTTTGAAAAAGTAAACGTAGTCCTCGTAATAAAATATATGTACATGTCAAAATAAAAAAAAGGAAAAAATAAATACAAGAAAAAAAAAAGTTGTTCATTGATTCTCAGATGGTGGCATAGAAAGTGTGTTATAAAACAAAATGAATGTTGCAACCAAAACCGTAACAGTAACTTAAGGAATTTTGGGAATATATTGGTCAAATGCAGCAAAGCAACTCAATAGAAAAAAGGTCCCCCCCCAATTGTATAGTAAACTTAATCAGTCTTAATTGAACAACACATACATACAACTGCAACAGTTAACACTATGGCTAACAGAAAAAAGCTAATCAAGGTAAGTATTTATGTTAACATAATTTCATTTGGCTTAAAATCAATAAATTAAAATTATACCAGCTGCTACAACATGCAGGCTTAAAGTTTATTTTTATATTAAACAAATAGTAGGCGAATTCTAAGATTAATTTTTGTTTTTGCAACAAATCAGCTATTTTGTTAAAAAACAATTATGTAGTTTATATTTATTTTTAGCGAAATAAAAGAATGAAAACAATATTTTCTTTTCGCGAATTATTGCTTTTTACCGCTATTTTTCCTTAGAGTTGGGGTAGGTAGTTGTCTCATTATGTCCTTTTTCCTACACTAATTCGTTACTACATCTACTACACTTTTTCGATGCTGTTGTTTTTGTTTTTACTTCCGTTTTTTCTTGTTGTATTCTTTGTAAATATTTTTAGCCATTGTTTTTGTTACTCTCTTTAGATACATTATTGCCATACTAGAGTTGCCAGGCTTTTTGCTTGATGAATATTTTGGAGGTAGTTTCCATCTGTGATTCTATTCGGGCCATGGTAGAGATCACTCACTCAATTCATTAATCGTGAATATACCCTCCAAAAAAGAATTTGGAGGGTATATTCACTTTGTCATTCCGTTTGTAACGCATGGAAATATCCATCTCAGACCCCATAAGGTATATATATTCTTGATCAGTGATGAAATCTAAGACGAACTGAGCATGTCCGTCCGTCCGTCCGTCCGTGTGTGGAAATCAACGAAAAGAGCTAGACTCTTGAAATTTGGCATAAATATATTTTAAAACTTGGAGCAGGTTAAGTTCGAAGATGGGCTAAATCGGGCAAGAGGGAAAAAAGTTCCCCTAAGAAGAACTAAACCAACCCAGAAAAAAAAACATAATTTTTAAAATTTTTTGGTTATTTTGTTAAGCAAATGATATATTTTTATGTCAAATACGGTCCAACGCCTTAAACTTGGAACCATTAAATAAAATAAAAATATTTTTTGACCCCGCCCACTTTAGTGGGCGTTATTATAGGCAAAAATAGCATAAAAATTTAACAAATTGTTTTACTTAAGCCTACATTCTTTAAAAATAACACTTTTAAGCTTTAATGACGAAGCTGAGACGAAACCTGATACTACTCTGCCCTACCCCCTCCTTCCCCTTCGCCCCCTAAATGACCCTACCAAAAAAAATTTTTTTTTTAAATTTTGTATATAATCATCCCAACCATTTATCTTTAGAGTTTTATGACTGCCTGCTGCTGCCCTACCCCCTCCTCCCCCTTTGCCCGCTAAATGACCCTATCAAAAAAAAAGAAATTTTAATTTTGTATATAATTATCCCAAGCATTTATTTTTAGAGTTTTATGACAAAGGTGAAATGTTTCCCCCACAGCCCTTGCCTGAGCGACCCCGCCAAAATACAGTGTTTATAGCCTCCAAAGAGAATTGTGATGAAGTCTAAGACGGTCTAGCAATGCCCACACGTTCGACTGTGGAAAACATGATATTGTATATTTTTGAACCCCGCCCCCTTTAGTGGGCGTTGACGTACGATATTATATAAAGGAACTCTGTCCCACCAAGTTAAACATTTCAAATTCACTTACTAAATATTTGGAGAGTATTTAAGATTCGACCCGGTCGAATATAACGTTTTTACTTGTTTTTGATTTAATCAGTTAAGCGACTAATACAATTTTAATAAATAAAAATTTTTGTGAGATTTTATTAGCCCAAGAACTATTAACATTCCTAAACTGGACCAATTACAGGAGAAATTTGTATTAAACAATTAATCTATTGACAAAGAAGAACTTTCCGCAAAAAATTTTTAAAATTTTATTTATTATTCTTATTCGGAAATGCTACATTTGAAAACTAAAGTGTTGTCAAAATTTACAAATATTTACTCCTTCTGCGAGAAAAATCTTGGGACATATTTGTCTCATCCGTCGTCAAAGGGTTAAGATTCATAGGCTGGCTAATTGTTCGAAAATTTTTCTTTTAATTCAGAAAGGCCTGCTAAATATTATTCCAAGGCACAAGGTAAAGTGAACATTAGTTTTAATTAGTCAACTTATACAGCAGAACAGCACAGCTGTTTTCGAAAGCCGCTACACTTTCATCATCAGTACGCATGTGTAGTTTTTTTTTCCCAAGAAATATTTATTTATTCATCTACATATTGATTTAATCCTCTTGAAATTAGTCTCCCTAAAATATAATAATCGGCCTGATTGAACTTTGTCAAAGAAAATATTTTTTATGAATTATTTCCCTTTATTCGCTACAGAACACAACTCCTTCCAACCGGCATATGCATGTATGTGAGTTGGCAAGTACAGGGTGCTGTTGGCTGAAGTAGTTAACACAAAAGACTATGAAGCTGAAGACCCTGAGTTAGACATATGTAGTGGTCATCCCCTGAGTGCTGGTCCGAGTTACAAAAAAAAAACCGAAATAGTTATAATTTCTTATTGGTTTTTAAGCAAATTTAAAACGCTGTGCAGATCTGCATAAAAATACTATTTAAACCAGATACGTTTCATCAATATTAACGAACGATAAGATTTTTAAAAGTGTACCACAAAAATATATGTGACGTATGCACTTATATTTAATTGAATTAATGGCAGAGTGTACAAGGATGCATATTTACTTCATATGAGATATATTTTGATTTTCTATTAAAATAAATCTAAAGGTTTATTATAGTTTCATAAAAATTAAAAGAGTCTAATAACAGCGTAATAAAACAAAATTTCATATGAAATTTGCTCTATTGCTCGCTTATAAGCCTCTCATAGTTTTCATGAATAGGGGGGTTAGCAAATTAAAAACTGAGCCGGTGGGGGAATCTTCGCCAGTATATCGAAGTTCTTTGAACCAATTTACTCGTACTGCCAAGACGAATCTTAAGCTCCTACACAGATTCTTACATACAAGCTTAAAACTTTTTCGTTACGTAACCATTATTACCAATTCTCTGTATTGTAAGCTGCTTAAATAAACTTCGTTGCAAAAAAAAAAAAGTTATCCGGTTTTCTTATAAGTATTTGTATTGAACAATTTGCTGCATTTGATCTCTAGAATAATTGATGCATGGAACTGCTTTTTGCTGCATAAAAATGTTAAACTCCATCAAATGACACTAGATGAATTTAAATATCTACTCTTGCTTTTCTTACTTCAAATCAGGGACCGGAAATAAGAGTTATTTTTCAACTTTTAATTACACCATCATGATTTTTAGGCGAAATGCATCCAACATATTGCATGATTTTTAAATTTTTGATTTTTATTTTAACAATCAAAAGTAAGAGTTATTTTTGATATGTATTTATTTTTTTAAATGAAATATAAGAGTTATTTTTGATATTTATTTTTTTAAATGAAAAATAAGAGTTATTTTTAATTTTTATTTTTTTAAATGAAAAATAAAAGTTATTTTTGATTTTTATTTTTTTAAATGAAAAATAAAAGTTATTTTTGATTTTTATTTTTTTTACATGAAAAATAAAAGTTATTTTTGATTTTTATTTTTTTTACATGAAAAATAAAAGTTATTTTTGATTTTTATTTTTTTAAATGAAAAATAAAAGTTATTTTTGATTTTTATTTTTTTTACATGAAAAATAAAAGTTGTTTTTGATTTTTATTTTTTTAAATGAAAAATAAAAGTTATTTTTAATTTTTATTTTTTTAAATGAAAAATAAAAGTTATTTTTGATTTTTATATTTTTAAATGAAAAATAAGAGTTATTTTTGATTTTTATATTTTTATATCAATAATAAAAATCAATTCAAAACTCTTTTTTATTTGTTGTTGCCGTATGTATTATAATATGCTGCTTCATTCAAATTTCTATATGAATATAATATATTATGTGACTTATCCATTATCAGCTATAAAAAAACATGAATGCATAGAAATAGCTTAAAAGTTTCGGCTGCCATTCAAGTCAGTGTTAAGAGGTCGTTTTCAATTATGATCGTTTTACCATCATAATTGATTTTGAATGTTCCTCAGATAAATTATATCTCAAATCTTCCAATATTAATCTGAGTGCTGAAAATTACCTTTCAACACTGACTTGAGTGGCAGGTACAGAATGAACAATTAAAGCTAATTTTCGAAGCCATGGAAACACAAACATATTACCTATGTCACGAATTTTGAATTGATTTTTATTATTGATATAAATATATAAAAATCAAAAATAACTTTTATTTTTCATTTAAAAAATATAAAAATCAAAAATAACTTTCATTTTTCATTTAAAAATATAAAAATCAAAAATAACTTTTATTTTTCATTTAAAATAATAAAAATCAAAAATAACTTTTATTTTTCATTTAAAAATATATAAATCAAAAATAACTTTCATTTTTCATTTAAAATAATAAAAATCAAAAATAACTTTTAATTTTCATTTAAAAATATAAAAATCAAAAATAACTTTTATTTTTCATTTAAAAATATAAAAATCAAAAATAACTTTTATTTTTCATTTAAAAATATAAAAATCAAAAATAACTTTTATTTTTCATTTAAAATAATAAAAATCAAAAATAACTCTTATTTTCTATCTAAAAATATTAAAATCAAAAATAACTCTTATTTCTTGATTTTTTTGATAAAAGTCTTAAAAATCGAATAACAAATACTGCCTGCCAGTCAAGAATAAGATAAATTGCCTTAGGTCGGGTTTTTGAGAGGTGGTTTAAGTTTAAGCCTAGTTTAACGAAGTCTAAAACTCTGGGGCCAAATTACCGCATTCGACATCGAGCGAAATTTCCATACAATTTAAATACAAATTTCGTTCGATATCGAGTGCCGTAATTTGGACCCAGGGGGCCAATCGATATCGATCGAAATTTGTATATAAAATGTATTGAAATTTCGATCGATATCGAGTGCCGTAATTTGCCCCCTGATCTTTCCAGCAAACTGCGATTTTTTTTTCATTATTTTATTAAGGACACACATTTTAAGCAAAACTAAGCTGTTCCGCAAAAAAAATTTTATAAAAACTTGATAATTGCGGCAAAAATCAGTTTTCAGATTAACTAAACCTAGTTTAACTGAGTTCCCAAAAATCCGGCCTTAATGTATAGAGCAGCTTCTGTGGGTCTTTATTTATATTATAAATTCCACTTCCCAAAAAATTCCTGATGAATTGTTTAAGATTTATATGAATTGCGTACCCAGCACTACTTTTGTGAAGTCACCAACAATATGTTAACTTTTGTGCATTTTCTCTTTTTCTCTTCTTATAAATCTCTCATTTCAAACCTTTAAAACACTCAATTTAGTTGGTTCTCTAAAATAATGGCTTTCAGCTCTCTCGCTCTCTCTCTACTATCGGGACTTTTGTTGTAAATTATGAGTAAAAGTTTTGTTTAAATTGTAGTACAAGTGTTTGCTGTCGGATTGTTGATATTTTTGTTGTTGCTTTAATGTCATCCTTAATTTTTTGGTAGCCAATTTCTCATCAGAAATGGAATTTCACTTTTTATTTATCGTACACATAAATATGTACTAGTACATTGTACATGCTCGTACATATAAAGCTTGTGCGAGAATTTTTTTTTCTGTGGTGCTGGCATTGTGTGGCATACACAGCCTTAAGGGAGTTGAATAACAGAACAACGAAATAATGTTGCAAACTTTATATGGAAAGTTAGAAGTATATTTAAGATGTTGTAAATTGCCCCCAACGACAACAATAATATTTTGACTCTCTGTTTATGTTTCTCAATGTTGAGATTTTCTATTCATTTTGATATGATACTGCGTGCATTTTCATCCGTGTAGTATTTTTTTAAGGCATTATGCTTAGCATTTTGCCCCCTTTTTGGGCAGCTTTACGACTTTTTATGCCCTTTTTCATTAAATTCGCTTTAGGATAAATTTTTCTAAATTTGTAATACTGATTTTGTGCCTCTTTTTAAGAAATAAATTTTTTTTAGATTGAATTAAGATTTATAGGCTAATTGTGCGAAATTTTTTGTTTTTAAATTCAGAAAGACATGATAAATATTCCAAGGCGCAAAGGAAAGTCAAAATCAGTTTTTAGTTATTCAACTTACACAGCAGAACAGCTGTTTTCGAAAGCCGCCACGCTTTCATCATCAGTGCTCTTGTGTATTGTATTTGTCATCACTTATTACGTGGTGTATTAGTTGTTCTTATTTAAACAAATTTCATTAGGAAATTGAATACGAGAACTGTATCAACCTGATGTCAATACATTTTTGTTTTAATAGCCAAGTTACCGTTTGATTATTTTCTTCATGTCCCATTTTTATACCCTCCAAAAAAGAATTTGGAGGGTATATTCACTTTGTCATTCCGTTTGTAACGCATCGAAATATCCATCTCAGACCCCATAAAGTATATATATTCTTGATCAGTGATGAAATCTAAGACGAACTGAGCATGTCCGTCCGTCCGTCCGTCTGTGGAAATCACGATACAGTCCAAACGAAAAGAGCTAGACTCTTGAAATTTGGCATAAATATAAAGCTTAGAGCAGGTTAAGTTCGAAGATGGGCTAAATCGGGCAAGAGGGAAAAAAGTTCCCCTAAGAAGAACTAAACCAACCCAGAAAAAACAACATAATTTTTAAAGTTTTTTGGTTATTTTGTTAAGCAAATGATATATTTTTATGTCAAATACGGTCCAACGCCTTAAACTTGGAGCCATTAAATAAAATAAAAATATTTTTGACCCCGCCCACTTCAGTGGGCGTTATTATAGGCAAAAATAGCATAAGAATGTAACAAATTGTTTTACTTAAGCCTACATTCCTTAAAAATAACACTTTTAAGCTTTAATGACGAAGCTGAGACGAAACCTGGTACTACTCTGCCCTACCCCCTCCTTCCCCTTCGCCCCCTAAATGATCCTACCAAAAAAAAATTTTTTTTTTTTAAATTTTGTATATAATCATCCCAAGCATTTATCTTTACAGTTTTATGACTACCGATTTCTGCCCTACCCCCCCCCCCTCTTCCTTTGCGCCCTAAATGACCCTACCAAAAAAAAATTTTTTTTTTTAAATTTTGTATATAATCATCCCAAGCATTTATCTTTGGAGTTGCCCTACCCCCTCTCCCCCTTTGCCCTCTAAATGACCCTATCAAGAAAAAGAAATTTTAATTTTGTATATAATTATCCCAAGAATTTATTTTTAGAGTTTTATGACAAAGGTGAAATGTTTCCCCCACAGCCCTTGCCAGAGCGACCCCGCCGAAATACAGTTTTTATACCCTCCAAAGAGAATTGTGATGAAGTCTAAGACGGTCTAGCAATGCCCATACGTTCGTCTGTGGAAAACATGATATTGTATATATTTGAACCCCGCCCCCTTTAGTGGGCGTTGACGTACAATATTATATAAAGGAACTCTGTCCCACCAAGTTAAACATTTCAAATTCACTTACTAAATATTTGGAGGGTATTTAAGATTCAACCCGGTCGAATATAACGTTTTTACTTGTTTTATTTAATTTTTTTTTTGTTCCATCATACCTAAGCCAAACTTTTTTGGTTTGAATTTTTTTATTTCGTAAATATTACAGTCAGAATTCATAAAAACTATTTTGTTCTTAAAGTCTTCTTATTTGTCAAACATTCTATAAAACAAATTTGTCAAATAAGCAGTTAATAGAAGTAAAATAAATTTTAAAAAATATTCTGTATTTATGTTTCTTTATTTTATACAAAAATGGTATTAAATTTTTTACAGCCTAATTTAAAAAAAAAATTTTTATGAAAATTTGTCCTATTAACCCGTTACATATCAGAAAAATTATTAATAAATTAGGCCTTTTATATTTCATCATTCCGTTGTTTGGCTACTTTAGGAAACTATTTAACTCACAAGGGAGTGTTAAAATATGGAAAATTAAATAATGTTTTTATACAAAATTAAAAAAACTTAAGCTTAAAAATTTTAGAAAATGGTTGACACTAAAGGGCATCCTTGCAACTTCCTGCTAAGTTACCAGCAAAACTATCGTAACGTGGTTTGTTGTGCTGTTCCAATCTTTTAATGCTCTTCTAAAAAAACTATTATTTTAATTTTCAAACTGCTATAACTTTTTAATGAATCAACCGATTCTTCACGATCGAGAACACTAATTGATGAGATATAGAATTTCCGAGCTTTTACAAAAAAAAATAATAATAGCTTCGAGCTCTGATGAAAACCCTTTTTGTGTAAAACGTTAAAACAAATAAAGATTTTTTGAAAATTTAAAATTTTCTTAGCGAGAAGATGATAATTTTTTCAAGTTTTTAAACTTTTTACTTTTTCTACTTTTTTTGTGATTTGAAAATAAGAAAAAATATTTTTTGAATTACGCAAATTATGGCACGAATTACTAATAGAGCCATGAAAATTTGCAGCCTATGAAAAGTTAATTAATAAACTTAAGGAAAGATACAGCAAATTATTCTGTCTTGTTATCGCTTTAGTCAACAATAAATTCGTGCTGTATTTTCTGAAACATTTAAGCAAAACATTTGTTCGTTGTAAAAAGTAAAAATAAATCTAACGCCTAGTTAGCGGCATATGACGATGTTCGCCAATGCCATGGTGTGATGTATGTGTGAGCATATCTAAATCAATGTTTTTTTTTCTTTATTTTTCAGAAATTTTCTAAATATTTTTCTAAAACTATCACACATAACAATTTAATTGTACGTTCCTTAATTAATTTTAATACGAAAATACTCGAAGAGAGAATATGAATTTTACACCGTTTGGCAATCCGTTTCCCGGTTCTATACCGGGTATAGCCCAGTTTACAACTACCAGCACACCTCTGGTGTCGACGGTAACCTCGGCCTCGGCAGTGGCTACAGCAACATCGACTACCACGCTGCAGCAACAGCAGCAGCAGCAGCAGGATACGGTGACTATATCGGGCAATCGTTATCAACAGCAACAGTCACAGCACCAGCAACAACAACAGCAGCAGCAGCAACAACAACAACAACCCAGTACCTCCACAATTAGTATGACCCATTTTCATCAGCCTGCCATACAAGTTGCTACTGCTACAGCTGTGACCGCTTTGCCAACCAAATTTCGTTCGAACAACGATGATTCCCAAGGTGATAAATATAATGGGCATATGGTTGGCTTAGCAGCTGCCAATGTGGGCAATCAGCAGCAGGCCCATCCACAGCAGCAGCAGCAACAGCAACAACAGCAGCAGGAAACGACACAATATACCGCCATACCCGCCTACAATCAACAAACTGAAGATAAACGTTTAGTACAAGCAGCCATAGCTTATCCTCAAAATACCATAACAGCTTCCACCTCAGCAGCGGCAGCTGCTACTGCCTTAGGTTTACAACAAGCTCAATTACAGCCGACAACATCAACGCAACAATTGCAGACGCAGATAGCAGCGCCTCAGGAGTTAACTCAGGATTTATGCAATGCCATATTGCAACAACAAGGTGTGGATTCAAAACGTGGTGAGTTAGAATAGTCTTAAGTGGGCGGGTCTGACAAGCAGGCAGTTATAGGAATGAGGGAGGTTAGAGGGCAATGAACGAAATAGGTCAGTATAAAAAGAAACATCTTTCAAGTTCGAGACGAGTTAACAAAAATTTGTCTTTTCCTAAATTATCAAGTGCACAGTGGAACAAAAGTGAAATTATTAAAATAATAACTTTTTCATTTCGACCTTTTTATGTGTAATTTTTCTCTAATTTATTTAGCAGTGAGGTCAGTGCATTTTTATATAAAAAAAAATATTAGAATGAAAATTTTTTTTTATAAAAAAAACTGTTTGAGCTTAATAAATTGGAGAAAATTTTAAATAAAATTATTTTCAAGCCGAAAAATAGCTAACTAACAAACATAAAATTATTTTCTATTAACTCAGCCATTTCAATAAGGCGGCTCCGAGTGTCCTATTATTTTTAAGCAAACAAAATAAATAGAAAATTATTTGAATTTCTGTTTTGAGAAAATAAGTTCAAAACTTGTGCAGGCTCTATTAAATTGAATTAAGATTCATAGGCTAATTGTTCGAAATTTTTTTTTTTTTAAATCTCAGAAAGACATGATAAATATTCCAAGGCACAAAGGAAAGTCAACATCAGTTTTATTCAACTTACACAGCAGAGCAGAACAGCTGTTTTCGAAAGACGCAACCCTTTCATCATCAGTGCTCATGTGTATTGTGTTTGTCACCACTTATTAGGTGGCTTAGTTGAATTTGATAACAGTTCCTATTTACACAAATTTTATTGTGAAAAAGAATACGAGAACCGTATCAACCTGATGTTAACATGTTATTGTTATAATACCCGTGTTACCGTTTGATTATTTTTTCTTCATGTCCCATTTTTCTGAATTTTTTTTTTTTTTTTCGTCTATATGATTTCATGCAGTAGGACAGCTAATAACTGATGGCTATAATTTTTTTCTCTTTTTATGTTTCTTGTAAAATATTTTTAATTAAACTTTTTATACATTTTCTTCTGCTATTTCTGCATATACACCCAATTCTTTTTTTTTTAAAGTGCGTACATTCCTGCAGAACGTTAAATTCCTGTAAGAACGTTAAATTCGCCCGGTTCGAATCTTAAATACTCTCCAAATAGGAGCAGCATGGCCGAGTCACATTTCCAATCAGCATAAAATCAAATGACGTTATTTTTTCAATTCATATTTTATATCGACGCGCACAAAATGGGGCAGAGAAATATTAAAACTCTATTTTGACAGGAACAGTCAGAGAAGGGCTGACGTGGGGGAGACATCTCATGTTTGTAAAAACTTAATATAACGTATGTTTTATTGAGTTCCTTGAGAAAACCTCTTTATTGCAAAGTTTTTCAAACAAAACAACATTATAGCTATAACGAACATATTCTGAGCAAAAAAGTATCCTTCAAATGCCTCATAACGAAATCAGATTAAATTCTAAATTTACCAGCACATTTTTAAAGCCTCTATATAATGAAGTACTCGTACAAAACCCTCTATACAACGAGTAAGAATAAAAGTATAGCAAAATATTTTATTTACCTTGTGATATATAAGTTTGTATTATCATTTTCATTTTAAATAGAATTTGAATGAAGAAAACTAGTTATAAAGAATTTTTTTCGCATTTCTTTAAATTTCATTATAACAAGACTTTGCAGATTATATATGTACTATATAGCGAAGCAATGGCTACAACAAAGTATTTTCGGATACCCTTGAAATTCGTTATATGGAAGTTTCACTGTATCTACATATAAATACGCACACACCTCCTTTTTCAGTAATTTTGTAAATTTTACAATCGCAGGATTACAAAGTGTATCCAAAGTTTCTTAAGTTTTCGGAGGAAAAGTAATATTAATTTTTAAAGGACATACATAAATTTACTAACTTTTCGAATTACCAAGCAGCTATTGATAGTCATATGTGTAATAGAACAAAAACAAATAAATGTGAAAATTAAAAAACAAAAAGAAACCCCCCTATTTAACAGTTTATATAATAAATATGTAAGGAAATAATATTTGCTCTTACCTGATCTTGACGTTCTGTTCTTGATTGAATTTTTACAGCAGTAGACGACCTGATCTTGATGTTCTTGATTGAATTTTTATATCAGTAGACGATTTATTTTTTTATATATGTAAATATGTATGCACACATGTACACATTCACTTTGAATCACTTTTTTTTTTTGTTTGAGACAAACCCAGATGGAGGCTATTTTATATTTCATATGTATCTAAATTCTTCGCAAGTCACTAGAGTTTAATACTAATATATGCCTATTTGTTTCATTTCCATAACTTTAGTGTTACAAAATACCTCATGGCAGTCGTTGACCCCTGGCACAACGGTTGCAGATTACCTATCACACCTTCCGGCGAATACATTGCCCTTGTCACTGCATCATTTTCTAAAATATTCGGCAGAAAATATTAAAAAAGAAAACCAAAATGTAGTAAGTATATTGACAAAAAGTGTTATTCGAAGTTGAAGGAAATAATTAATTAAGCGTTCGCTGTAATGCCTGCATATCATCAGTAGACTTTAACCGAATTCCTACAAAATGACAAAACCTTTTACCTAATGATATGATTTCTTATAGACACAATTAAACTGCCCCAAACAAAGCAAATTTTTAAAATAGCTGAGACAAATTACGTTTTTAAAATCTTCTATTCGACATATTGTCTCAATTAATCTGTTAATTAACAACAAGCAAAAAGCCCTAATATTAATGACACAATTTACTAATTTATTATGTTTATTTAAGCAAAAGGTCGATAATTTTTTTTTTATATAAAAATTATATTTTATGAAATTTTTATTTGACACATTGTTGTCACAATAAATATATAAATTTCATTTATATACTTTTATTCCAATATTTCGCCACTTCTTTGTGTAGCTTCTTCAGGCATATAGAATAAAAACATAATTTTTATATAAAAAATAAAAAATAATTGACCTTTTGCTTAAATAAACATAATAAATTAATAAAAAAAAATTAAAAAAATAAGGTCGAAGAATTTTATAAAATAAATGAGACAATTCACATTAAAACAAATAATAATTTTCAAAAATTAAATTCATATTTAAAAACACAAAACGATAATACTGCAAATTTGTTTTGCACGTACTTGTGTGTGGCAGTCTGTATAAAAGCTACACCCTGTAGCTCAGCTGATCATAACTTGTTGCTGAAAACTTCCATCCAAGTTGAAACTAAATACCTAATTCAATAAAGCTAAACACTAATTTCCAACAGCAAAATAACACTTGCCTGTACTTTAATAGACTGCCTTAGAAACAAATTTATGGTATTTTTCGAACAACATGTCTTACAGGTGCAAACCGGGCCACCCTTGGGTTTAAACACCATCGGCGGTTCAACTACAATCACTATACCTCAGCAGCACTTGCAACAAGTTACGGCCACGCTACAAGAGCAGCAGCAGCAGCAGCAGCAACAACAACAACAAGCTACTGCAACCACTTTGTCATTGCTGCAAACCCAGCCCTCTACCAGTGTATTGACGGGTACCTTGCAAACCAATCAACAGACGGCCCTAGTTGAAGCCAGCACAAGCACCGCCGCAGCTACTACTGCACCTAAACGCAAGAAGCGAAAAAAGCGTGTTAAAGAGCGCAAACCTAAACCACGACCCGGCGAAATACGCTTAACCACCGCTCTAGATGGCAGCCCGCTTTATATGTGTCCCGAATGTCAAGTAGCTTATCCCGAACCCGAACTGCTAGAGATCCATTTGATAGGTCACAATTCTGAAAGGAGATACATCTGCGATATATGCCAAGCAACCCTTAAACGAAAAGATCATTTGACGCGTCACAAACAGTCGCACAATCCCGAAAGGCCGTTTACATGTACGGTGTGCCTAAAGGCGTTCAAGAGAAAAGAGCAATTAAGTCTACACTTTGTTATACACTCCGGCGAGAAAAGACACATTTGCCAGGAATGCGGCAAGGGCTTCTATCGTAAGGATCATTTGAGAAAGCACACTAGATCACATATAGCACGCAGAGTCAAGGCTGAATTGAGTATGCAAAATGAGAGTGAAAATGGTACTAGTATGTTGCAGCCGGTGGCAGGAGCTCTGGCGGTGGTACAGGCTACATTGCAACAAGTACAACAGCAGCAGCAGCAGCAACAACAACAACAACAACCTCAAACTCAGCAAGCCTTACAAGTTCAACATCAACAACAGCAGCAGCAACAAGTACAACAGCAGTTGCAAAACCAGCAGCTGCAGCAACATCATGTGGTGGTCACCCAGCAACAGCAACAACAAAATCCTCAACAGCAGCAGCAGATGCAAATGCCTAATTAGCCCCCACCTGGTGGCGCACAACAAGAATTTTGTAAAGTTAGCTAGTTGCACATTCTTCTTGTTGTTGTCACAAACAATTAACACAGACGACACTTTCAATATGATTTCCATGCACACAATATGAATTGCTTTCTTATATTAACTTTTTCACATAGAGACCCTCTTAATAAGAAACACTAGCACAACACATATAGGGCTCTTTTATCAGCATATTTTCTTTTGATTTTTCTTACACAACACACTTACATACTGATGTATGCATGGAAATAAGCTGGTGACTTTTTCATTTTCATTTAAACACTTTTTTACAACTTTTCACTATTTGTCTGAAGATTTTGTTAAGCAAAGATTTTACTGCTAAAAAGGCGAATTTTTTATGGCGTTTTTACACATTTCGCGCCCAGTACCGTTAGTAAGCTTCACCCGCGTTGTAAAATAAGTACGTTACACAACCACCATAAATTCATTTGCACAGTTGTATCCATTGGCATTAAGCTGCAAGCAAAAACGTTTATTTAAATTAAATTGACTTGTAAATAATTTTTTTTATTTATTAATAATATCGTAAAATAGCCTCAATTATATTATATATATAAATAATTACGTTTAAGTAGTGTATATGTTTTTGTAAAATATTGTATGAAATAGATTTTTTTAAGAGATATAAACAAAACAAATCTATTTTTTTATTGTAGATATTGTGAAAAATGTATGCAACAGTACTAAAACTTAACTTCGTATGTGTTTTTGTATAACAATAACAAATATTTAAATAATTTACTAATATGTAACATAATAGTTTTAAGTATTTTATTATAGAATAAATAAAACAAACATTAATTATGATATATTTTTCATAAAAGTAAAACTTTTTATGTATTTATATTGTACTACTATGCATTTGTAATGTCAGTGTCAAAATCTTCATATATATAGGAAGCTGGCCAAATACCTAACAAATTAACTATTAAATTTCAGTTAATCCCTGCCTGGCTAATAAGACTAGGTGCATGAACTAGTTTTTTTTCTTCCGTTTTTTATAAAAATCGATGCTGCCTCGATAAAGCCAACAGAATATATAAATTTAAAATAATATGTACTTCATCATATAAGGTACCGAACTATGCTGCCCTCTATATGTCAATGTTTTCAACTTCCATATGTTTGATATTTTTTGTGCCTTAGCATACAACCCTGCAGACAAAATATATACAATACACAGATGTGCGTTTCAACAAAAACACAAATTAGATGAAGAAAAAGTGAATTGCTCCTAAGAAGTGAAATTTCCTTAATAAAAATCATGTTAATCCACAAAAAATAATGAATTTAGTAAGAAGCTGATAGTGTTCTTAGTTTTGCACACAACCATTCTAACTCTTATTTAACATTTCCAATTAAATTGTTGTTTTTTATAAAACTAACAATCAGAGTCCTATGGAAAAGATGAGATTTCCCCTACCCTTTATAAAACAAATTGTGTATAAAAAACTATAATAAAAGAAATCAAAGATAAAAACGTAGAGAAGATACAAATAGTCAGAAAAAGGTGGAAGAAGCAAGGAAAATACTAAAATAGACAAAAAAATCTGTGAATAGTCATAATAGAAAAATATATGAAATAAAAAAATAAAAGAAAACAATTGTAGTGCAGAAAGTTAGATATAGAAAAACGACTGCAGCCACGACGAAATATTTCAAGATTTGCGTCATTAATTGAAGATATATATTTTTTTTGCAATAAATTCTAATCTGAAATGACTATAAAACCTGTAATAGCACCTAACCAAAAGAGGTCTGGTACCTCGGCCAGTGAGGCAGATAAAAAGGAGTCTCATCAGGCAACCAGTGTGGGTGAAGCAGGAAGTAATGCCCTGAATCAACATCGTAATGTGGTAATAGATCCTCATGGTCAGGTATGTACAACCTGAAAGCATTTGAACAGAACTGGACATCATGTTGTTTTGTCTTTTCAATTGTGGAATAGAGTCCCCAGCGTCGTGTTGATGTATATGATGAACTGGCTAGACATCGCCGCAGTCCCCATAAGACATCTCGCAATAAACGACGCGAACATCATAGTGATACCTCGCAAATGCATCATAAAAGGGAGCGCGTACCAACCGCAATTAATGACAAGCATGGCAATGTCGGCCTGGGCCTTTCAACAATTAAATGTAACAGCCCTCATTCATCGACATCATCATCTGCTGTATCGGGTGTTAATGCTACTAACAGCTCTGTAGCGCATTCATCTATTTTGGGTAACAAGTCACCCGATCATTTGCTTAAGAGCTCTCAATCGCCCCAAACTCAGACTTGTTCAGCTGCTCAGACATCTAGTGGTTTGCTTAAAGCTATCGAAGATACATTTTCAGGTTATAATTCAGGCGATGAACATTTGCAACCGAAAGAGGGTCTACCGACAGCCGACGAATGGCAAAAGAAAGATGAACAATTTGCAAAATGTATGGCCGATCGTGGTTATATATTAAAGCCGGTGGAAGAGGATGGCGCCTGCTTGTTCCGTGCTATCTCGCTGCAGATATATGGTGATGAGGAAATGCATGATGTTATCAGGCAAAATACTATGGACTATATTGTAAGTTTTCGGAAAATTGTTGCTTAAGAATGTTTGCATCTGTGCTTGGTTCCACAAATTTGAAAGTTTTGTTTCAATTAAATAGAAGTGGGGTTTTTACGATAATAATTATAATAAACTTTTTCCTATATTTTGGGGCTTATATATAGAGGAGTTCGAAAACATTCGCAAAGAATCGATTTTAAGTTGAGAATCATTTAGTATAATAATTTTAGGAATCGCTGACCGTTTCGATTTCCCATTAAGTTGTTTTATCGAATAAACTAGAAACTGTAGCAAGAATCTGGTATGAACTGAACATTTTAAAAGGGGAAAAAAGAAAAAAAAATTCAATTATGATAAAATTTAAAATAATAAATAAAAAACTGAAGAATGACTTGTGATAGACTTTCCATATTCTGCAGAAAATTTCATATTTTATATAAAATTGGTAGAAAATATTAATTACAATATTAATAAATAAAATATTTTTCAAATACAAATTTTTGGCTTTCAAAAAACACGTAGATTTTTCAGATTTCAACAAACAGAAATGTTTTCCACATAAAATTAAAATTGATATGAAATTTTTATTTGACATATTGTCACAATTCTCAGATGGTTTTCAAAAGCATGTGCTTAAGATAAGGGGTTTTTAACTTTCCAAAACTATGGTTAAAGTCTACTGATGATTTGGTAAAGCACCAATGAAATGCATATAGACATTGCTGGACCTTCAACAAATAAATTTCATTTAAAATTTAAATATTAAAAAAAATTCTTAGTAGTAGAGAAATTTCAGTGGCAGCAAAATGTCTGAAAAGTTTCTCATTGCAAATTCTTCATTTATTTCCGCATGTGATATTTTAGAGACCAACAGCATTTCTTTTTTAATTTTTGAAACTCCAAAAGAATAAAAACTCGAAAATAAAAAAATAACAGAATTTGCATAAAGCGTTAAAGGAACTTTTTTATCTCGTGAACATTTGATTTAATTACGAAATAGATTTTACAGTAGAATCCCACAAAGTAGAACCACTTTGTGCACCGTGCTGTTTGAATTTCTGAAAAGTTCGAATTTCGGGATCGTCTAATCTGATCCAAATTTGTACAAGCATCCCTGTAGGAAGTCAAACACATTTTCAAGTAACTTAAAACTGGTTTTTAAATAAGCACAACTAGTGTATAAAGTGACTTTTTTCCTTGTCGTCGACTCATTGTAATAACATGTGCATGTCTCTGCATGACTTTTTAATTGATTACTAATTACTTATTTTTCAACCAATTTGTAGTCAGTTTAATTTAAATTATTTAAAACACTTTTTTATTAATTCATTTATAAATAGTTAAGTTTTAATAAATTTTTTATTAAAAAATAATAAAAAAGATATCTTTTTGCAACGTTGATACTGATTTTAAATACAAATTCAAGCACATTTCATGACTTAAAATGAAAATTAAATTCAAAATATTTAGGTTTTTTTTTGTTTGGTTGATATCTGCATTAGATTTAAACCAATTTGTAGTCAGTTGCAAAATACTTTATTTATAATTAGTGTTTTTATAAACCGATTATTTTATTTCCTAAAGGGATATTAAACTTCACACACATATGACCGAATTATACACACCACGAATAACTCGGTGATTCCCCGTTTTATTTTTACTTTAATGAGCGAAAACAAATAATAATTATTTGTAATGAAAAACTTCCAGAAATTAAAAACCCTGTTCTAATATTGGGGCGTTTAATCATTCAACAAAAAATATATTCTAGTGGAAATAAAAAAAAAACACTTCCAGAAAGAGCGTCCAATACATTTAAATGGCCGTTTATAATTTCTGGACGATTCGAATTTGTGAGATTCTACTGTAACCTTTTTTATTGCATTTTTTTTTATTAATACCATATCAAATGATTTTGATAATTGATTTAACATATAACTAAAATTTAAATTTTGATTTAATTAAAACTAATGAAAAAACCAATTTTTTTTAAATTTTTATGAAAAGCGGAAATGCCTAGTGGGCAAAATTCCAACACACTGACTTAGGAATCATATTTACATTGTGCTTATCGTCCTAAAATACCCTATTCAAAGATACATTTTTTATGAATATTGACGAGTGATTAGGTACTTTAAAGTGTACCACAAAAAAAGGTATATATGTGAACTTCTCCGAGAAAAGGGACATAGTGTGTCAAAAATACGGGTTTGGACTTAAGAGTGGATTCTGGTATCTAAAAGGGTAAAGAATAAGATGAAATGAGTTAGATTTCTGATAAAAATTTCACACACTAGGTCATCTTTTCTCGGAGAACGTCACATATAAGATTATCATGGGCTAAATTATAGCATTCAATATCCATTTAGTGTAATTTAAATAGAAATTTCTGTTGTCATTTAAAATTCGTTAACATGGTTGAAATTTGTTATCTTCGAAAAATATATAGTCTTATAATATTTGGATCGACTTTAAAAACAAACGGAACATCTCATATAAATTAAATGATTTAAAATTTTTGTTTAAGAGAAATCTCAATTTGCCAAATCTTATAATTCTTTCAGAACAAAAATCGAGAATATTTTAGTCATTTTGTCACTGAGGATATTAATAGTTATATTAAACGTAAACGTCGCAAGGATTCGCACGGCAATCATATCGAAATACAGGCCATGTGTGAAATATACAGTCGCCCTGTCGAGGTCTATTGTTATAAGCCCAGTAAGTTAAAAAGAAAAGAATGATTTTTAATAAAAAACCTAGTTTCAACTAATAATTTATTTTACAATACAGCTCCCATTAATATATTCAATTCCGAACAAACCAATAATGGTTATGCTCCTTTGCGTTTGTCCTACCAGAGAGGATCACATTATAATGCTATTATAGATCCCTATAATGCTACTGTAGGTGTAGGCCTGGGCTTAGCTGGCTATAAACCGGAATTGCAAACAAAAGAAGCTGTACGCATGAGCGAACAACTTGAAATAGAACAGACTATGTTTGAGGATAAACTAAAGACGACAGACTGGGAAGCAACCAATGAGGCAATCGAAGAACAAATTGCTAGGGAATCATATTTACAATGGTGTAGGGATAATTTGCATAAGACTCGTAATGCCACATCTACCTCGGCGTCAGCATCAACGTCGGCCACTGTCACCTCAAATGAAGCAGCCCATGACTCGGCGGAGGCTTCACCCTCAAAATATGCCATACAACGTTTAAATACCGTTAGCAAGAATAATATGGGCAAGATCAATGGCAATAATAATATTAGCAGTACTATTACAAGTTCCTCTTCGGCTACCGCAAACAACAATAGCAATAATAGCAATTGCAATAGCACAACTTTAAACAATATCGAACAGCATCAGCATAGTTCTTTATTTTCACACTTTAAAAAATCAGAGGATTTGGGTTTCGATAGCGATGACACCGATATGAGTAGTACTAGTTCTTTAAGTAGCAGCAAAGCCTGTGATGGCTCTAGTTCTCCTTCAGCATCGACCAGAAGTAAAAAATCCAAAACGCGTAATGTTGCAAATGCAAAGAAATTAAGCAAAAAACGCCGCAGAGATGGTCAACATTCACAACAGTAAGCCTATTTCGAAAGCAATTTATTAGAATTCAATACAATTTATAATAATATGCACAATTTCAGCGATGAGTCAACAACATTACGCAAAAGTCCCAAACGTGATTATTCATCTATATTAAATGCAAGCGAAGATAAACGTCCAGCTACTCCGGACTTTGAGCAGCAACAACCCTGTACCTCCAAACAATCTCATTCGCCGGATAAACACAATAAATCTAGCACTGCCGATACTGCAGCAACGCCATCGTCATCAAATTCATCATCATCATCATCGGCTGCAGTTAAGCAATCAATAGCGCCTTCTAGTTTTTATCAAGAGCTCTTAGAGGCCTCTTATGCCAATGACGGTAAATAGTGAATGAATATTATAAAAAATATATATCACTCAACTGTTTTGTTAATAATCTGGGATTAGATGTGCAAGTGTAGAGTAGAGATTTTTGTGCAAAATATATGTTCTACACAAATTCCGAAAGATTTCAGCTCATTCAGGTTATTTAGGAACTTTCTTTCGATTTGTTTTAGGTCCTAATTTGATTTAATGCAATTTTTAAAAAATGTTAGTATTTGTTTTAATTTACTTTATTTTAAAAGCTTTAATGAAATATATGAGAAAGCAACAACAACTTTGCCAAACAAAAAGCAAAAGACAATACAGCGAAGAGAATTTTGTTTTTCGTAAATATAAATTCTATTAACGCAAAGTGATTTACACAATTAGGGTGTTCACTTTTTTATAAAAGCAAGTATATTAAATGTAAAAATTCGGTTTTCGAACTTATTAATTTTATTATTCAACGAAGAATTTTTTATTCAGACTCTAGTTCAAATCTGTAATTTGCAAATTATTATTATTTTTATATTAAATTGAATTAAGATTCATAGGCTAATTGTTCGAAATTTGTTTTTAAATCTCACAAAGACATGATAAATATTTCAAGGCACAAAGGCAAGTCAACATCAGTTTTTGTTATTCAACTTACACAGCAGAGCAGAACAGCTGTTTTCGAAAGACGCAACCCTTTCATCATCAGTGCTCATGTGTATTGTGTTTGTCACCACATATTAGCTGGCTTAGTTGAATTTGATAACAGTTCCTATTTACAAAAATTTTATTGTGAAAAAGAATCCGAGAACTGTATCAACCTGATGTTAACATGTTATTGTTTTAATACCCGTGTTACCGTTTGATTATTTTTCTTCATGTCCCATTTTTCTGAATTTTTGTTCCATCATTATTTTTCTTTTTTTTTTTGAGAATTTCGTACTAAATTCAAATTATTTTATTAAAAGTGTGATATTTAAAAATTAAAAAAAATTTAATAAAAATTCTTAAAAAAGTAATTTGTGTATTTGAACTTGAGTCTGCATAAAAAAAATTTTATTTTAGTACTAAAATTAATAAGTTCGAAAAATGAAAATTTCACTTTTAATATATAAAAATCTTAGTTTTCTTTTTATCTCCATTTTATTTTTTTATGTAATAAATTTTTTTATTTCTATTTACTTTTTTACTATTATTTTTTATTTTTTTTTTTTTATTTTTTCACTATATTTTTTTTTATTTTTAATAATTCCTTTTCTTATTTTTATTTATGTTTTTTATTTGTATGTATTTTTTTTATTTTTATGTATTTTTTTATTTTTATGTATTTTTTTATTTTTATTAATTTTTTTTTAATTTTTACTTGTTTTTTTTTATTTTATGTATTTTTTAATTTTTATTTAGTTTATATATATATATATATATATATATATATATATATATATATATATATATTTTGTTTTATTTGTAATAATTTATTTTTATTTTTTATTTATTTTTATTTATATGTTTTTATATTGTTTATTTAATTTTTTTACTTTTTATTTATTATTTTAGTTTTTATTTATCTTAAATTATTAAGCAATGAGGTCAGGTTTTATATAAAATTAAAAAAACTGTTGTTTTTAAGAATTTTGTATAAAAACTAACCTTAACAGTTTAAGATATATTAAAAAATTAAAAAGAAGTGGAAATCAAATAGTTATTATTTTTTTTATTTTTTTGTTTACTTTTATTTATATATATTTTTATTTATTTTTTCAAATTTTTTTAAATTCATTGTAGGTTCCC
Organism: Linnaemya tessellans; assembly: GCA_951800035.1. Classification (NCBI taxonomy): domain Eukaryota; kingdom Metazoa; phylum Arthropoda; class Insecta; order Diptera; family Tachinidae; genus Linnaemya; species Linnaemya tessellans. Next base: position 115,263,890 of record OX637535.1, read on the forward strand.
TAATGTTCATATATCAAATTCCAAATTTTAAAAGATCATTCATAAATAATGGACTTGCTTATTTCTTTTAAATTGTGTGAAAACTTTTCAAGTGTAATTTTGTTTAAATTATTTGCATAAAAGTTATTCGTAATAGTGAAACAGACCATACCTAAAGATAGAAATCAAGCACACGACCTCCACATTAAAATAAAGGGAATTAATCGATTAATAAAAATGTTGGGGAAAAATTTGTTTCTATAAATTATCTATAGAAAAAGAAATAAAACTTTTTTTTTTAAAAAAACTTCGAATAAAAATTATACAAAAAATGTGATGGAATATAATTCACTAGCTTTATTCGAATATCAATATAATAACAGATGGAAATTTTGCAGAAAATAAATTTTTTTTATTTATTATTAAGATAAGAATAAAAAATTCAGACTCAATTTCAATATGTTTTAAGAATTAAAATATATTAATATATTAAAATATTTTTTAAGAATATTTTTTTTATTAAATTCAAAAAATTTTTTATATAAATGTAAAAATTTTTTTCTTATAGGTTTTGGCCAGCTAAGTGAATCTGAAATGCTGCAACGCGCCATACAAATGTCCACACACGATTATATAGAAGATCAAAAACGCAAATACTTGTATGGACCTTAAATGCAACGGATGCCATTACGTAACACGCTAAACAATTGTTTCCAAATACAACTTAAGGTATTCACAATTTCATATTGCTTTCACTTAAAAATTCTTGACAAAATCCCAAATCCCTTAGAACTAACAGGCTTCTGCTGTTATCGTTTAATGTTAATAAAATTTTATTTTGCAATGCGAAACTTTCAAAACAGATAAATAAAATCAAATTATATATATTTTAAATATTATTTTTTGTACGTTATATATTAAACAAAAAAAACAAAAAAAAGCAGCAAATTTGCTATAGCAACATACATACATACATACATACATACATTACATATAGAGTATATATTTATATTTTAGAAGGTTTTTGAATTGAAAAAAATAAAAAATATATATAAACACAAAAATTAAAAAAGGAAAAAGAATAATGGAAAACCATGCCGTGTTAGAGAAGAATAAAATAATGCATGAAAATGAATAGCAAGAGAAAACCCAAATAACGAAATGACAAAATATCAGTTTCGAAACTAAATCAATATGGAAAGTTTCTTCAAACAAAAACTTACTTTAAGGGCGGCAAAATGTATGATGCCACTGTAGTTTTATCCAAGATCTAAATATACAGATATCACACAAAAAATCGCAAGTATTCTTTAAATATAATTTTCGAAATTTCTTTATTATAAAATGTATTAAAAAATTAAAAAAAAAATTCATTTAAAATTTGCATATAAAATATTTTATGATTTATATTAAATTTTTCTTGCTTAAATAAAATGTTTTTCATGAATATGTAATTTGGGTTGCAGTCCAAAAAAAAAAATAAATTATTTTTGAAAAAAAGAAAAAAATTCCAATTGGTCTCAATTTAAAAAAAAAAATCATAATAAAATAAAACAAAATTTGTCTACCTATCCAAATTCTTATAAGATATTTAGATTTACATTTTCTGAAAATTACAATACAGTCTTAAACACCCAAAAATGTTTGCTGGTGCATAATTCAATATTCAAAAAGAAAAAGAAAACTCATTTAATTACTAAGTGTAGCTGTATGTCAATAACTTTTGAATTAAGTTTATCGATAAATAACAAATATCATCAATAAAAATTATTAAAAAACAAAAAAAAAGAAATATCCTTAAACTGCAGAAAAATTATCTCTTACGGGTTTCCTTCAGTAAAGAATTTTTTTTTCTGTAGAAAATATTCTCATATTGTAAAAGTATGGCTGCGTAAAATAAATTCATGGGCCTTATTACGGTTCTCGATTCGACTCGAAAGAATGTAATAAATTAAAGAAAAATTCAGATTTTTTTTTTAATCTATTACAAACACTCGAGTCGATTCGAGAACGGTAATAAGGCAGAATATGTAATTTTTGAGAAATTATTGTAATTTACAACATTTTGAGGGAATTTTTGAAAGATGCTTGAAAGAGCCGTCTGCAAAAATAGATGACTTCATGGTAGAGATGAAAACTCTTGTTTTGGACTATAATTACGAATTAATTAAAAATGTAGATGCCTAAAGGCGCCGCACCTTAGTCTCAATCCACTGCTAATCTGCGCTAGAGACCCAGCGATCAGTAAGAGAGACAATCATACAAGACTTTAACTTCGACAATTAGGTCGATGAGCCAACAAGTACAATCTGCCTTATTACCGTTCTCGAATCGACTCGAGTATTTGTAATAGATTAAAGAAAAATCTTGTATTTTTCTTTAATTTATTACATTTTGTAGAGTCGAATCGAGAACCGTAATAAGGCCCATTACATTCTTTCGAGTCGAATCGAGAACCGTAATAGGGCCCAATATCTTGCAAATATTAATATATTTTGCTAGTAATTTGTAAAATATTTACCCAAAAATCAATACTACACGGCAATACGAGACTGAAAAGTGTGTGCCAAAAAGTGGAAGATTACCTGAAAAGTACAGAAATTATTAAGCGATAATTTTTATATCCTCAAAAAAAAAAAAAAAAAAACAAAACAAGTAAACACGTTATAATCGACCTGGTCGAATCTTAAATACCCTCCCAATATTTAGTAAGTAAATATAAAATGTTTAACTTGGTGGGGCAGAGTTCCTTTAAGACCCAATTTTAAATCTCTATTTTGACAGAATCATTCCGGGAAGGGCCATAGGGGAGACGTTTCACTTCTGCAAGATCAGAGAACATCTCAGGTTCTTACAGGCTTAAAGAATAAAAATTGCTCAATATTTACACTCTTTTGGCATATAATATCGTACGTCAACGTCCACTAAAGGGGGCGGGGTCCAACAATAGACTACATCATCTTGTTTTCCTCAAACGAACGTATGGGCATTGCTAGACCGTCTTAGACTTAATCACTGATCAAGAATATATATACTTTATGGGGCTAATTCTTTTTGGAGAGCATTAAATCTAGATTTAATTTAGAGCCCTCTCTGGCAAGGACCGTGGGGGAGACATTTCACCTTTGCTAGAAAAATCTAAAAGTAAATAGTTGGGATAATTAAATGTAAAATTTATTATGTGAGTGAAGATAAATGTGCCGAGTTAAACATGTTTTGACGTAAGCAGTTACGACACAACGTATTTAGCTGTGACGTAATATATGTTATGACGTAACGAAATGGCAAATAGTGAAGTTTTTTTTTTATAAAAATCCATTTTTAATAAATTTTTTGAGCATTTTGGGAAAATATTTACAGGCCATGACAGGTCATGAGAGTGTGTGTGAGCTTGAAGGGATTTTGCCCCCAGTGGCCGAATAAGGAGTTGGCATGCATTGCCAGTAGATAAAAATTGATTATGGGGGTGTCTTCTATCACTCACAACAATTGGAATAGCTGAATTGAGTTTGTGAAAATATTTACAGGCCAGGAGAGAGTGTGTGATCTTGGAGGAATTTTGTTCCCAGTGGCCAAATAAGGAGTTGGCATGCATTGCCAGTATATACAAAATAATGTATGGGAAAGAAGACACTCCCATAATCATTTTGTATATAAAAATGGATTTTCATACAAAAAAAAAATGTCACTGATTGCCATTTCGTTACGTCATAACATTTTTAACTTCACTTCGTAACTGCTTATGTCAAAACATATTTAACTCGGCATATTTATCTTCACACACACATAAATTTATTTTTAATATTTTTTATTTTTGTTTGATAGGGTCATTTAGGGGACAAAGGGAAAGGAGGGAGTAGGGCAGCGGAGTACCAGGTTACGCCTCAGCTTCGTCATTAAAGCTTAAACATTTTATTTTTAAGGAATGTGGGCTTAAGTAAAACAATTTGTTACATTTTTACACCATTTTGGTATATAATAACGCCCACTAAAGTGGGCGGGGTCCAAAAATTATTTTTTGGATTTTATGGCTCCAAGTTTAACAAAATTACGAAAAAAACTTTAAAAATTATGTTGTCTTTTACAGGTTAGTTTAGTTCTTCGTAGGGGAACTTTTTCCCCTCTGGCCCGATTCAGCCCCTTTACGAACTTGACCTGTGCTATCCTTAAAGATATATTTTTGCGAAATTTCAAGAGTTTGGCTCTTTTCGTTTGGACTGAATCCTGATCTCCACAGACGGACGGACGGACGGACATGCTCAGATCGTCTTAGATTTCATCACTGATCAAGAATATATAAAATTTATGGGGTCTCAGATTGATATTTCGCTGCGTTACAAACGGAATGACAAAGTGAATATATCCCACATATTCTTTTTTGTAGGGTATAAAAAAGAAATTGGAGGGCATATTCATTTTGTCATTGCGTGTGTAACGCAGCGAAATATCCTTCTAAGACCCCATTAAGTATATATATATTATTGATCAGTGATGAAATCTAAGACGATCCAGCCAAATCCACCCCGCCCGTCCCTTTGTGGAAATCACGAATATTTGGTATAAATACATTTGAAATTTGTTATAAACACATTTGGAAGCATAGCACAGTTCATGTTCGTAAATGGGCTGGATGGGGTCAGAGGGAAAAAAGTTGCCCTAAGAAGAACTAAATCAACCTCTAAAAAACCACTTAATTTTTTTTTGTTTTTGTTTGTTAATTTTGTTAAGCAAATGATATATTTTTATGTCCAAGAAGGACCAAAGCGTTGAAATTGGAACCAGAAAATCCGGGAAATCCATTTTTGGCCCCCTGCCCTCTTTAGTAGGCATTGAAGTAACATATTACATGGCAAAATATTATAAATATTTATTAAATTAGCCCAATTCACAATCCTGTGCAAATGGTCTTGCATTATAGCATTTGCAAATTGAGAGAGTATTTGAGAGCATTTTAATGTATTTTGTTGGTGTAGAGTACAATTATTTTGCTCATGCTACGATGCAAGACTACTTGCTCGAGATTGTGAACTGGGCTATTGTATTCCTTAAGCCTACAGTCCTTAAAAATGAATTTTTTAAGATTTTATGATGAAGGTAAGATGTCCTCTGATCTTGCCCTGCCCCCTATCCTCTACATGAGGTTATAAAAAAATATTTTTTTTTCTGCACTTAATTACCCCAAAAATTTACTTTTTAAGTTTTTTACGAGAAAAGTGAGATGTCTCCCTCAAGGTTCTTGCCGGAGTGACAACAATAGAGTTTTAAAATTGGGCACATAAATATCTTAAAGAATCTCTGAGGCAGCAATTTAAAAATTTTTAATTTATCTCCGTGCCTTAAAAAATATTAAGCGCAAAAACAAAAGGTAAATTTCTTTTATACTGATGGAAAGGTGTCTCAGCTGCGCTGCTCCTATTTGGAGGCTATTTAAGATTCGACCCGGGGGAATATAACGTTCTTACTTTTAATTTATATCATTTGAAAATAACATCTCCAGAATGGTGCTGTGGTTTACTTTTTATATTTTTGTCTTGCTGTCTTTTCTTCTTTTTTTTTGCAAGTTCTAAAAAAATATTCTTTTTCTGTGAAATTGCTGTTATTAGAACCGGAGTGTAATTAAGTACATGCACACGTGTTTCCGACAAGCACCTGTTTCTTATCGCATATCGAGAGGCGTAAGCAAGAAGAAAAACATTTTAAAATAACTGCTGTTACAACTATAACTTAATGTGATAGCAATTATTTATTTGCTTTTAAAGTCTCACTTACACTCTCCGACTTAATTATAGGACCGTATACGTTTGAGTAAAATAATTCGGTACAGCAAAAAATAAGAAACTTGAGTTTTTAAATTGAAAAAGAACTTGTGCTCAAAATTATTCATTTGGATTGTTGTGTTTATCTTCCTAAGGGGATTTTTTTTTTAGAATGATTTTCTGTCTTTTCCCTAGGAAATAGTTGTTTTTTACACCCTACACCAAAAATGGTGAATGAGTACATACAGATTTTTCCATTCCGTATGTAATTTCCGCAATAAGTCCATATAACTATTCTGGATCCCTATGAATAGGGAAGTCGCAATAAGCCATGTCTGTCTGTCTGTACCTGAAATAGGGTTTCCGAAGCCCCCACAAAAGCTAGAGATTTCGGTGTTAAAGGATTGATGTATTGACTGCAGTCCTAGATAAATTGCTATTGCAAATCGAGGAAAAGCCAAAATACGATTCCAGAGTTGGAAAAGTTAAACTAGTTTTTGGTATATAAAAATAATTTTTTTTTTATAATCGAGCAAGAATAAAAATAAAAAGCAAGTTATTAGAAATATAAAAAAAGGAAATAAAAAACACCATCCCAGGGTTGGATAATTGAAACTTTTTTTTCTTTGGTACATAAAAGTAACGAACTAAAAAATTTGTTTTGTTATTTTCTGTATTTATTAAACATATTTGATATTTTTTAAAGAAATTCATTGGTATTGGAAAATCCAGAGCTGGGAAATTGAAAATAATTTGTGGTATATAAAAGTAAATGTTTAAAATTGATTTTCTTTTTTTTTTTGTTATACTTTAGGCAGAAGTAATTTGATATTGAAAATCAAAGAAAATTTAAAAAAACGATTCCAGGGTTGGACAATTGAACTTTTATTTTTCTTTGGTACCTAACAGTAACGAACTAAAAAAATTTTTTTTTCATTTTCTGTATTTATAAAACATATTTGATATTTTTTAAAGAAATTCATTGGTATTGGAAAATCCAGAGCTGGGAAATTGAAAATAATTTGTGGTTTATAAAAGTAAATATTTAAAATTGATTTTCGTTTTTTTGTTATACTTTAGGCAGAAGTAATTTGATATTGAAAATCAAAGAAAATTAAGAAAAAAAACGATTCCAGGGTTGGACAATTGAACTTTTTTTCTTTGGTACATAAAAGTAACGAACTAAAAAAAATTTTTTTTTTCATTTTCTGTATTTATAAAACGTATTTGATATTTTTTAAAGAAATTCATTGGTATTGGAAAATCCAGAGCTGGGAAACTGAAAATAATTTCTGGTATATAAAAGTAAATATTTAAAATTGATTTTCGTTTTTTGTTATACTCCAGAAAGAAGTAATTTGATATTGAAAATCAAAGAAATTAAAAAAAAAACGATTCCAGGGTTGGACAATTGAACTTTTTTTTTCTTTGGTACATAAAAGTAAAGAACTAAAAATTTTTTTTGTCATTTTCTGTATTTATTAAACATATTTGGTATTTTTTTAAAGTTATTCATTGGTATTGGAAAATCCAGAGCTGGGAAATTGAAAATAATTTGTGGTCTATAAAAGTAAATATTTAAAATTGATTTTCGTTTTTTTTGTTACACTTTAGGCAGAAGTAATTTGATATTGAAAATCAAGGAAAATTAAAAAAAAACGATTCCAGGGTTGGACAATTGAAACTTTTTTTTCTTTGGTACATAAAAGAAACGAACTAAAATAATTTTTTGCATTTTCTTTATTTATTAAACATATTTGATATTTTTTAAAGAAATTCATTGGTATTGGAAAATCCAGAGCTGGGAAACTGAAAATAATTTCTGGTATATAAAAGTAAATATTTAAAATTGATTTTCGTTTTTTGTTATACTTTAGGAAGAAGTAATTTGATATTGAAAATCAAAGAAATTAAAAAAAAACGATTCCAGGGTTGGACAATTGAAACTTTTTGTTTCTTTGGTACATAAAAGTAACGAATTAAAATAATTTTTTGCATTTTCTTTATTTATTAAACATATTTGATATTTTTTAAAGAAATTCATTGGTATTGGAAAATCCAGAGCTGGGAAACTGAAAATAATTTCTGGTATATAAAACTGCATTTAAAAATTAAATATTTTTTTTTGTTATACTTTAGGAAGAGTTAAATTGGTATTAAAAATCAAACGAAATAAAAAAAACCGTTCTAGGGTTGGACAATTGAAATTTTAAAATAATTAGTTGATATTTGAAAATCCAGAGCTGGAAAATTAAAGTAACTATTTAAAACAAAATTTTTTTTTATTATAGTTGAGGAAGAATTAAATTTGTATTAAAAATGAAACAAAATAAAAAAACTGTTCCAGGGCTGGGCAATTGAAACTTTTTTTTTGTACATAAGACATCAACTAAAAAATTTTTTTTTTAAGTTTCTTTGTTTATTTAACATATTTGATGTTTTTGAGATTCATTGGTATTAGGAAATCCAGAGCTGGAAAATTAAAAAAAATGTTTTTTTGTATATAAATTATTTGGTACATATAGAACAAATTTGTATATTATGCTTAAGGAAGAATTGTATTGAAATTAAAAAAAGCCGATTCCAGGGTTGGACAATTGATTTTTTTCTGTAGCTAAAAATGGTCAACTAAAACAATTTTTTTTTCTTTATGTATTGTAAATATTTGATATTTTTGAAAGAAATTCATTGACCTTAGCAATTAGAAAATCCAGAGCTGGAAAATTTAAAACTAAAAATTCATTTTTTTTTTGAAAATTAAAGTAACTTAATAAAAAAACTTTTTTTTTTCTTTGGCTACACAACATATTTTATATTTTAGAACAAAATAAATTAGTATGGAGAATCAGAAAGATCAAAAAGATGATTCCAGAGTTGGAATGAATGCGTGTATATACCCCAGACGTACGTCTGAATTCGGCATAGCACTTTTAATTGTTTCCTACGTTATATGACGCCTTTTTTAACTGCCATTAACGTATCTGCGAAAAAGAGAGTAGGCACTATGGCTATTTTGCTGACGGTACGGATATTCAATCACTTGTTTGTTCTCCATTTTATTTATTCAGCTTAATTTATTTATTTTACATAAATAAAAGTAGTGGCCAACTTATGTATTTTGCGTTGACGCAGAAGTACGGAATGCGTCAAAGCAGCTATTTCAACTTAATTGTCAGTTGAAAGGGTAATTTGTTGTTAATGAACATAAAATTTGTATAAAAATTTTAAATCGCACATTTTGAACTTAAACAAGGCATTTACACATACTTTCAAGTATGTATTTTTTTAGATGTTTTATCAAAAACAACTTTAGACATCCGCAAGTTATTTATTATAGAAAAGCAAATAAAATTTAAAAACAATAATATATCAAGATGAAATTAAAATTTTATCAGTTTGTACGTCAGTGACATGTTATAACAGCTATTTGCTCAAGTTGATCAAACAATTATATTTAAAGTCTTTGCTTCAACTCCATTAGGAGGGAAAAATGTTGGTGGGGCTGTCATTATGCTGGCAAATTAGTTTGATTGCTATCTCTGTTTGCTCAGTTAAATAAATATCTATATAAAAGTGGCAAAAGCATTACTGTTGGATACCCAAAACTTTTAAAAAGAGATTAAATGAAATTTTAATTTTAAATGTATTTAAAAAAAAATGTTCATGCCAAATTTCTTTTGTGAGTACATTTTGTATGAATAGGGTTCTTGATGTTTTGAAATTGTGTTGTCACTCTTTAAAAATGTGCTTCTACAAAATGCGCAAGAGATTGATTTCCAACTTCCCAAACTCAACTGAGTTGAATGAAACGCAGTAATTTGCATTGAACTCTTCAAATTTAATTATGGTAGAACTCTTGTAAAAAAAAAAAACTTTGCTAAACAAGAATTTGTTACAGAAGCAACAAGATGTAAATACTTTGAAATTGCTTTCCCTTAATTAAGAAAATTATGTATAAAAAGACCAACTCCGGCCATAGAGCAGTGCAATATCGTATTGTCTTCTACGCTTCTACGTCAAGTCATGTTAAAAGGTATGAACGCACTGCACACAAGTGCCTGGGAAAATGTATTCAATTTCTTTAAATTTTAGTTGCCTGCTACATTATAATTTTTGGCTGCAGTTTGGCCAGTGTACGCACTTTAGATGTTTGCGAGGGTAAAAAGGATGGAACACGTTTAGCACATCCAAACGATTGTGCTCGATTTATTCAATGTTATCGGGGCGAGACAGTCGCTATACGTTATTGTCCTTTCGGTTTACATTTCAATCGTTACGAGGCAATATGTGATTTTAAATTTCGTGCTGGTTGTGACTTCAATTATGTTTTGCAACTAACGGCTCTTGATAATAAAAATAATTTAGATTGCAATGCTTGTCGTGTTAAGTGCGGCCCTTTTTCTGGTAATGAGAATTTACCTTTGAGATTGCTTGGGTATTCGCATTACCAAAAGGAGCAAGTCAATGTCTTAACAACGCCTGAGGCGTCATCAAAACCATGCGTGCCTGAATCGACAACACCTTGTAGTACAAAGTCTTCGTCGACGACAGCATCAACGCCTTGTTCCACAAAAACGTCCTCGCTAACAGCATCTACACCATGTTCCACAAAGTCTACAGCAACAGAATCTACACCTTGTTCCACACCATCGCCTGAACCCACCACTCTAACAGCATCAACCCCTTGCTCCACCAAATCTTCCTCGGCAACTCCCCCCACAGCACCTACACCATGTTCCACAAAGTCCACACCAACAGCATCAACCCCGTGTTCCACGAAACCGTCCCCGGCGGCTACGCCAACAGCATCTACACCTTGTTCCACACCATCTCCTGAGCCCACCACAACAACAACAACAGCATCTACACCATGTTCCACAACACCAACAGCATCTACACCTTGTTCCACAGCACCAACAGCATCTACAACTTGTTCCACAACACCAACAGCATCTACAACTTGTTCCACACCATCGCTTGAACCCACCACACCAACAGCATCAACACCTTGCTCCACCAAATCTTCCTCAGTAACTCCAACAACAGCATCTACACCATGTTCCACAAAATCCGCAACCACAACTACACCTTGTTCCACACCATCTCCTGAACCCACCACACCAACAGCATCAACACCGTGTTTCACCACACCTACAGCATCAACACCGTGTTCCACAACTCCAACAGCATCCACACCTTGTTCCACATTATCACCTAAACCCACCACACCAACAGCATCAACACCTTGTTCCACATTATCACCTAAACCCACCACACCAACAGCATCAACACCGTGTTCCACAACACCATCCTCGCCAGCAACTCCTACCGCTTCAACTCCTTGTTCAGCAAAATCCTCTTCGCCAGCTAAAAATACTGCTAAACTGCCGCAACCAATCAGGATGTTACGATTGCAAGACAACACCAGCGGTAAATCAGCTGCAACAGTTTCTGCTTGTTCTTCTATAAAATGTGTCAGTCCAGGAAAATGTGCCGGCCAAAGAGAGGGTGCTCTTTTCGTAGATGACTCCAGTAGCGGTTATATTGTTTGCCAATGTGAGTGTGAAATCAAAATGCCCTGTCCAGCGGGTCTAGTTTATAATGCCAGGCTACAAGTTTGCGATTGGCCACAAATTTAAATAGAAATGCTCTGTAAAATTGTTGTAATTTAAATGAGTGTGAAATAAAAATTATTGCAATATGTGGAAAAGAGATGATCATAAATTGCTTTGCAAGAAAATAAAAAAAAGCAAAAATTGAGATGAGTTTTTGAAAACTTGATTATTCGAAATACTACGTGACGGGGCCCATGTATTGAGTTCTTTTTTCGAATAGTTTTTCATATTGAAAAGTGAAGAAGTTCGTTTTTCGACATAATTTCGTCACATATACATTCTTACAAAACGAACCAAATCAAAATTAATAAAATTTTTAGAATGCTCGAAAACTTTTAATTAATTTCGAAATGTATAAAACTATACATTTTAAGTTTCAATTGACGTGGCAATTAGTTTTAATTGCGAAAAGGTTCGAAATATGTGTTCGAAAAATTAATGTTCGAATTTTCGAACATCTTTTATTTTGCATTGTTTGTAATTTTTTCAACTTTTGTTTCTGCTAAAATATAAAAATATTGAAATTTAGGTCGTTTTTAATAATAAAATAAATTTCGTAATTATGTATTTTATTATTCTTTCAATACCTTGATATCATGTAGATATCCTCTTCAGGATAATAATTAAATTTATATTAAATTGAAAAGTTTCAAAGAATTTAAAATTGCCTGGAATATGAATTTCGAATGTAAAAGTTATTGTATAATTAAAAGTTTGAACTTATTTCCGAATGTTCGAAAATGTTTAATTATGCCTTTTTGCAAGATTTTTTTTTGTCATATTAACTTGTAATCGTAGTAAATATCATTTCAGAAAATATTCTGAAATTTCAGACAAATCTTATTTTATTGGCATTGACAGCTATAATAATATATTAAAAAAATGCATAATTAAAATTTTTCGCATATTCGAAAATAGATTCAAACTTTTGATTACATAATAACTTTTACACTTGAAATTCATATTCGACTCAATTTTGAATATTTTAAAACATATTAATTTAAGAATAAAAATTATTTAAAATTTTGAAGAAACTTTAAAATAAATAATTACGAAATTTATTATTTTTATTAAAAATTAGCTCAAGTTCAATATTGTTAAAAACAAAAAATATTTTTTTTAAAATTATGTATGAATTTTTATTAGTCGAACTTTTTCTTATGTAAATTGTTAATTTTTTATCGGGCTTAAGTTCGAATCTTGCATGACTGCAAATTATTTTTTGTTATTTTTTTATTATTAATAAATGAATTTGTTTTAAATTCTATTTATTATTTTATATTAAGATTGGAATATTAAGAATATTTTTAATAATCATCAAACCAGCAGAACGGATCAGTACTGATTTCGAGGCCGCTACGCCATCTCATCAGCGTTCTTTGTTCAATTTTTCCCACTTTTTTTGCAAGTGGTGCTAGTTAGTAGGAATATCAACTATTTAACCAATATTTTAACGAAAATTGAATATGAGAAGTTATCACATTCATATTATTAAGTTAAAATAAAAAATATTTTTGCAAAAAAAAATTTGCAAAATTAGAAACAATGCAATGTAAAACATGTTCGAAATTTCGAACTTTGGTTTCTCGAACACATATTAGTTTTTCGAATATTGTCGCACTTAAAACTAATTGCCACGGCAATTGCAAGTTCAAAATTATTAAAAACAAAAATATTTTTGCAAAAACAAAAGTTCGAAAAATTAGAAATTCGATGTAAAACATGTTCGAAATTTCGAACTTTGGTTTTTCGAACACATATTAGTTTTTCGAATATTGTCGCATTTAAAACTAATTGCCACGGCAATTGCAAGTTCAAAATTATTAAAAAGAAAAATATTTTTGCAAAAACAAAAGTTCGAAAAATTAGAAATTCGATGTAAAACATGTCCCAAATTTCGAACATTCGTTTTTAGAATACTCTCGCACTTAAAGCTAATTGCTACGTTAGTTCGAAGTTAAAATATACAGTTTTCTATATTTCGAAATTTCGAACATATGTATGTATGTATGTTTTTCGACTATAATTGAAAACTTTTTATTGTAATGCAATTACGAATTATAAATGATTAAGTTTATAAAAACTTTATTTCACTTAGTATTATCATTTTTTTTTTAATTTTCGAATTTTTATAAAATACTAGTTTTAAAGTTGTTTTTGAAGGGATGGATATGAATTCCCATTTGTGTACGGCCGCGTTGTATGGTTGAAAATTTCGAATGAAACTTAATTGTCTAATTATATGTATGCAAGTGTGTAAGCATTTAGTGTAGATTTATTAAAATGCTGAAGAAACAAGTGCTTTAAAATAAATATCTCACTGTGTATGTATTAGATTTTTATATTAAATATTTGTTTTTTTTTTTAACAATTTGAGGACCATAAATCATTACGAATGTAGGCTATGCCAAGATTTATAGAAGACAATTTATAATGAGGATTTAGTCTGTTATCGCTGTCAGGCATCATTGTGACGACAATGAAGACAATTAAAATGTTAACATCATCATGACATTTATATTTTTTATTTTTATGTTCAAGTTTGATACACACGTTGAATAAATAAAGTATTTTGTTAATCCCTTCCCGTTTCTGAATGTAAATAAAACAAAGTAGGTCTAAAATACCATGGAAGTTTTGATTCGTTTGACAGGCTCATTGATGCTATTCAGTGGGGAATACAATAATTTTCCATGAGTGTGAGGCATAAATCGGGGTGACTGTATACAATGGCTTGTGGGAACCGCTGTCATTTTTGGCTTATTCCCATACACCAGCGTTTTCAGCAAACCTCACACAAGAAAAACTCTAACCACATAATTTTTTAAGTTTTCGATGTGTAAACATCATCTATACGCTGGGGGTAAAAATATTTTTCACAATACAATCACAAATTTAGAGTAAGATCAAATCGGTGTGAGTTATATATGAGTGGATTAGTGTAATCATGCGGACAACAAGAAGTACAAAGAAACTTAACAGCTGCATAGAAATACACTCAACGCCATCTAGTGTGCAATAGACTTGTGTCCAACTAGCTCATTCGCTCAGTTTTTACAAGAACTTCTGATCAAACCCCTTTTAAATTACATATGTTTGATTAAAGGTTCTTGTCAAAACTAAGCGAATGAGCTAGTTGGATACAAGTCTAGTGTGCAATAGTAGGCAAATAAAAACAAATAAATAAAATGAGTCCAAAAACATTTGATTTTAATAACTTTTAAAAAGATTTTTTGCACTTTTAATAAGAAATTTACTAAAACAAAGCATAATAAGGAAAACTAAGCTTGCCAAACTAAAAGTCTTCTTCGTCTTTGAGATTGTCATTCATACGGACAACAAGAAGTACAGAGAAACCTAACAGCTGCATATAAGCACCATCTAGTGTGCAATAGTAGCTACTAATTAAATCATTAACATATAATTGCGCTAGCGCTGTACAGCTCGAAGACCATTACTGTAAAATAAGTGGATGCATTACATTTCAGTAAACAGCTGATTAATAGCTTTTTCATTACTAGATGCAAGGCGAATTCACTACAGATACAGTAGTGAATTCGCCTTGACTAGATGTTTACACATCTCCCCTATGATCGGACTCACATTGCTTTTTTTTCGAATTTTATTAAGCAAATGATATATTTTTATATCAAAGCAGTTCCAAAGAGTTGGACTTGGAACTAGAAAATCGGAAAACCCATTTTTACACCCCGCCCTCTTTAGTAGGCATTGAAGTAACATATTACATGGCAAAATAGTAAAAATATTTATTAAATTGTATTCCTTAAGCCTAAAGTCCTTAAAAATTGATTTTTTTGAGCTTTTATGATGAAGGTAAGATGTCCTCTGATCTTGCCCTGCCCTACCCTCGAAATGACCCTAAAAAATTTTTTTTTCTACACTTAATTACCCCAAAAATTTAATTTTCAAGGTTTTACGGCAAAGGTGGGATGTCCACCCCGCCCCTAACGGCCCTTCTCGGAGTGACCTTGCCAAAATAATATTTTATAATTGAGCACTGAAAGGTCTTAAAGGAGTCCAGCATTTTTAATTTATTTATTTGTTATATTTATCGATTATAACACTCTTACTTGTTTATGTTCATAAAAACCTCAAGTTCAATTTATTTCTTTATTTTTTAAATTCCTAATTAATACTAAATTTAATGCCATTAAATTAACTTTAAAATAGCTGGACATATTGTTTTTTGCTTATTAATTTTTTTTTTTTACTTTAGCCACAATTTAGGTGCTAAGTCTCGACTAACTGTGTTCAGTGAGTTGTCAGTAAACACACTATTTAGCAGTGCTGTATTTGTAATTTGACTCCATATTGTAGCAATTATGAGCTCAATAATGGCATTGATTGTGGAAAAACTCAATTAAGGTGCATGTCTGAAAATAAATTGAGCAAATAGTATTTAATTGTCTCTGACATGGTGTCCTATGCCTATTCATAACATTTATTCTTCATTAGTGTAAGATAAATAAATCTTAAAATTATTTTTATAAATATGCCTCAATTAGTTTTTGTTTCTTGCACACACACACACCCAGATTTCATATAAAATAAACTGAAATTTACAAAAAAAAAATAATAAATATATTTGGACCGAAAATGTATGGTCCTCAAAGGGTTAACCATATTAAATAAATATTTGCCATAATGCAGCTAATGCAAGACGATGTTGTATAAAAACTCCGCCATATGCTTCCATTTTGTTAATTTGTATTTGAAATTTGAATATCGCGAACTTTAAGAAAATATGAAATTCCTAGTCTACTGCTGTTGCCTTCACAGTCTGATTTATTTGTCCGCCTGCCAAAATTCAAATAAATATTATTTAGATGACATGGAAGTTATCGAAATTACATACGATGGCAGTGACGAGGACTCATACGAGCAAATGGTGGATGAATCTATTGAGGTAGTGAGGGAGTATGGCAAAAATGGTGAAGATGGAATGATTATAATTAAAGTAGGACATGATGCAAATGAAAGCTGGGAAGGCGATGGAAAAGATGTGGAGAAGAAAACTGCCAAATATCAGATGGCGGCCAATAAGAATGGTAAATTGCAGCAAAACGGCTTTGACAAACCGCCAGGTTTTTATGGGCCCAAATTGCCCCAACGTTCGTTCAAATTTTAGAGTTAGTTTTAAACGAGTTCCTTCATATAAAAGTGTGCTAATGTAAAATATTGTACATACTGTGAAATTTTAATAAAAATAATTAAAAATAAAAAAACGATAGTGTGGACTTGAATAGTGCTTGGAAATTAATTTTGTATGACACACTACAAGTACAAAATGTTTTATTTATTATTGCAGCAGTTACTCTTCTAAATATGTAAGTGATTTATGTTGTGTTCGATTCTAAAAAAAAGAGTGCAATATTTTTTGCACTTTTCAAAGAAAAATAGCCACATTATGTCTTTTGAAAACAGTGAATTTATGAGAAATTTGTCAATCAGATGTTAAGGAAATACATTTTTGGTTTAAAGCTGAGCTTAACTGAAAATCTTTAGAAAAAAGGGAAAAATGTGTTACATGTTTGTAGAAACAAAAATAGTGGAAACAGAAGCCAATAATAAAAAAACAAGAACGTTATATTCGACCGGGTTGAATGTTAACCCCCTTATTCATAAACGATATTTAGCAGTTTATTAACAGTTTAATAAGCAAACATCGCTAAATGTGTATTCATAAACGTTAAATAGCTTATTTTGCGTTTAATAAACCTGTGCAAAACTACACATTTTTATTTAAACCTTTACCCTTGTTTAACCGTTTAATAAAGAGTCATTTCATTGTTTTGAATTTTCAGTAGTGTCAGAAATTTAATTTTTTCTTTTTGGTAGAACTTTAGAAATAAATGTATAAAAAAATTAAATGAAATTGCAATGGATGTGATCAATTTGATATCAAGAATTGGTAAGTTAAATAAACTTGTGTCGTGAAAGATATGTATCTTTACTTCAAAATTTCAGAAAACATCGCAGGAGCATCAGGCGCCCGACGTTCCAAAATATTCCAGAGTCCCAATTAACTATAAGGTACAAACAAACAAATAAACAACATTCATATGTACATATATAGATTTTCTTCCGTCTTAAAAAACACAAATTCGGTTCACCTAACAAGTTGTAGTAATTAAAACTGCTGGCTATTAAAAACAAATTCTGCATAAATATGTATTTTATGAAGAATTGAGAATGTTTAACATTTTATAAAAACAAAAATAAAACTAGAATTCATTTCATAAAGAAAAAAACAAAATAAGCTTCTTCCACGGCCTGCATGTGAGCTTTTTGAATTTAATTAATCCTTATAGGTACATATGTATGAATATTTTTAGTTGGATAATGATATACATATATTCATTTAAATTAAAAATATTCATTTCAGTCTTACATAGATTAATTTAGTCTCCTTTTCTTATTTTAGTTAAAAGTTAATAAAATAAAATGTGTATGCACATATGTATATTGTCGCTAATGTCGCTATTAAATTTCAGATGACTTCTTGGAACACCATTCAGAAGGAACTACAGTAGAAAAAAATGATAACGTGAATACACAACTGCAAGGAAGAGGAGCATCAATTATTTTTTTCCATTTTTAATAATAATTAATATTTAAATTTATTTATTCTATAAGTTTTTTTGTCAAAACAGTCTTATTTTATTAAAAATCACACAAAAATTCTGCGACAATAGAATAGTGATGCATAAACAAATGCGATTCATAAGTGGGTATCTAATAACTTGCCTAGTTTTTGGGAAAACAAACACTTTTTGAACAAATTTTCTATAAATTCCTTAGTTTTTATTTCTTTTTATAAATTATTGGTTTTAAAATCATATCTCAAAATATATTTAGGTAGTTTTTCAAGATTTTTCATTTAATAGTTTTTAAATTTTGACAACTACTTTAATAATGAATTGTAGTTGTGTGCATCACTAGACATGTAATTGCGACGAAGTTGGTACGACGTTGCCAACATAAAAAGGCAAAATTGACAAAAGCGTTTATTTGTTAAACTAGCGTTATTTAACGTTTATGAATAGTAATTTTTATTACAACCTTAATAAGCAAAATCCGTTGAATAACAAAGCTAAAGAATAACGCTTAATTAAGAAATTTTTGTGAATAAGGCCGTAAATACCCTGCAAATATTTAGTAAATAAATTAAAAATATTTAATCTGCTGGGGCCAGAGTGGCTTTAAGACATTTCTGTGCCCAATTTTCAAACTCTACTTTGACAGAGTCTCTGCGGGAAGGAGCGTGTGGGAGACATCTTTTGTTGTAAAAACTAAAAAAAAATGCAATTTTTACGCTTAGTTAAGTGTAAAAAAAAATTTTGTATTTTATATGGTCATTTAGTGGGTTAAGGTGTGTGGAGGGGCAGGGAAAAATCAGAGAACACTTTATTACCTTCAACAATTTGTTAAATTTTTTTTCCATGTAACATGTTACTTCAATGCCTACTAAAAAGGGCGTGGTCTAAAAATGGGTTTTTACGATTTTCCGGTTCCAACCTCAATGCTTTGGATCTTCTTTGACCTAAAAATATGTCATTTGCTTAAGAAAATTACAAAAAAAAAAAAAAATACTTTAAAAATGTTGTGATTTTTAAGGAAAATATTTTTCCCTCTGACCCGATGCAGAGCTATAACGAAGTTGACCTGTGCTATGCTACAAAATTTATCTATACAGAATTTCAAGGGTCTGTCTCTTTTCGTTTGGACTGTATCGTGATTTCTGTAGACGGACGGACGGATGTGACTAGATCGTCTTAGATGTTATCACTGATCAAGAATATATAGATTTTAGAGGGTCTTATAGGGATATTTCGTTGCGTTATATACGAAACGACAAATTCTTTTTAATTTTTATTTATTTTTTTGAGGATATAAAAATAAACACGATATTTATTTCTTGAAAATCAACTTTCTTTTATAGAAGCAAAAAAATAGTCTATTTCATAGCGGAAATCATTGCCCAACTATTTTGTTAGGTTAGGTTGAAAAGAAGTCCCCGTCTGAAAGCGCATCATATATATTTTCAAAATGGAATCTAATCTAGATTCTAATTGATAAATCGTGTACAGCGCAGTCACAGCAAGGGATTAAAATACGGATGTCACAGACATCGTCAGTATATGATGTCAGTCACATTGTCGGCCTCTGTGCGCCGATACTTAGCAAAATTTTCTTTGCAACATATTTTTTATTTTCTATACCTAAAACATTTTCTATCTACTATATTTTTCAAATCGTTTATGAAATATGTGATAAAAATAATCATTGAATTGGTCCGAAGAGCAGCAGAGTGTATCATCTAGTGCATCTCGTGTGCAAAATATCTCTTAATTCTGGCTCTCTTAGTCCATAGAATGAAAAATTAATAATAAAAATAATGGTTACGCTTATTTCGTCAAATATTTAATGGATGTAAACTCCAGGCCCATGTACAATAATTTTTTTTCTTTAAGACCAGGGGCCAAATTACCGCATTCGATATCGAACGAAATTTCCATACAATTTAAATACAAACTTCGATCGATATCGAATGCTGTAATTTGGCCCCTGCATTCAGGGGAGGAACCCCCATATATATGCAATGCATTGCATCGGCACTGGAAAGGCCAGATAAAGAAAGATGGGAAGATAGGGAATTTTTTAGTAGGTATTTTAACATTTTTTTTGCTACAGGGCCTTCGTCACTAAAACACAACCCTGTACTAAAGCTGATGGGAAGAATTCGACACCAGGGCCCAAATTACTGCATTCGATACCAATCGAAATTTCAATACAACTTAAATGGAAATTTCGATCGATATCGAATGCCGTAATTTGGGCCCAGATTGATGACTGAGGGCGCAGTCGAACTCGGGATTTTCGTCTTATAATTCTCACAATAGCAACGTAATTTGCTCGGAATTTATAGAATTCGCATAGCTGTTTGCTTTTTATACCCTCCAAAAAAGAATTTGGAGGGTATATTCATTTTGTCATTCCGTTTGTAAGTATATATATTCTTGATCAGTGATGAAATCTAAGACGAACTGAGCATGTCCGTCCGTCCGTCCGTCCGTCTGTGGAAATCACGATTCAGTCCAAACGAAAAGAGCTAGACCCTTAAAATTTGTTATAAATATATTTTGAAGCTTAGAGCAGGTTAAGTTCGAAGATGGGCTAAATCGGGCAAGAGGGAAAAAAGTTCCCCTAAGAAGAACTAAACCAACCCAGAAAAAACAACATAATTTTTCAAGTTTTTTGGTTATTTTGTTAAGCAAATGATATATATTTCTGTCAAATACGGTCCAACGCCTTAAACTTGGAGCCATTAAATAAAATAAAAATATTTTTTGACCCCGCCCACTTTAGTGGGCGTTATTATAGGCAAAAATAGCATAAAAATTTAAAAAATTGTTTTACTTGAGCCTACATTCCTTAAAAATAAAATTTTTAAGCTTTAATGACGAAGCTGGTACTACTCTGCCCTACCCCCTCCTTCCCCTTCGCCCCCTAAATGACCCTACCAAAAAAAAAAAAATTTTTAAATTTTGTATATAATCATCCCAAGCATTTATTTTTAGAATTTTATGACTGCCTGTTTCTGCCCTTCCCCCTCCTCCCCCCTTTGCCCGCTAAATGACCCTACAAAAAAAAATTTAAAATTTTGTATATAATCATCCCAAGCATTTATTTTTAGAATTTTATGACTGCCTGTTTCTGCCCTACCCTCTCCTCCCCTTTTGCCCCCTAAATGACACTATCAAAAACTATATAAAATTTTATTTTGTATATAATTATCACAAGCATTTATTTTAAGAGTTTTATGACAAAGGTGAAATGTTTCCCCCATAGCCCTTGCCAGACCGACCCCGCCAAAATAGTTTTTATAGCCTCCAAAGAGAATTGTGATGAAGTCTGAGACGGTCTAGCAATGCCCATACGTTCGTCTGTGGAAAACAATGATATTGTCTATTTTTGAACCCCGCCCCCTTTAGTGGGCGTTGACGTACGATATTATATAAAGGAACTCTGTTCCACCAAGTTAGACATTTTAAATACACTTACTAAATATTTGGAGGGTATTTAAGATTCGACCCGGTCGAATATAACGTTTTTACTTGTTTTTTCTTGGACCAGCAGTCAGGGGATAACTCCTACAGAGTACTGAAGGGACAGATGAAGAATGTTGAGGAGATAGAGAATTTTCGGAAACTATTTCAACCTTTTACTTCGCGGGCTAATATTTTGGTACGGGGCCGACGAAGCAGAATGCTGTTACTCTGCTGGCAGTAATTGTTCGGTGACCAAGTGCTATGCCTTCATCACTAAAACAGGCTGACAAAAGACTTTCGCTCGCCAGCACAGATTCGAACTCGCGACCTTCCGCTCCATACTCTCGTGTTAACTGCTTCAGCCAACAGCACTCCCCAATTTATTATCAATTGAACGAAGATTGAGTTAATAAATTGAGCGAAGATGACCATTCAGGAGACGCTGGAACAGTGATATTTTGGGTAATAAGGTCATGCTTCTGTAGGATGCTTCTGAGGTAGATAAAATAGGAGGGCTGTTGAGAGTAAAAAAGCCCGCACTAGGAAAGGTAGTGGGTGTCTTAAGAGGCACCCATGATAAAAAGTTCACCGATACTGAGACAGTGCAGCAATTTCTTTGGCTTTCATCCGTACGTGGTGTCGATTTTTGAGGATGATACTTTAGAAAACATTGAAGGACTACATTAACTCTGCTAAGGTCCTAGGAAGTTGAAGGCAGGAGGATATTTTTTTATACACATAAGTGACTCCTCTCTTTAACTTTAACTTAAACCAACTTAACCTTCGCCATCTCTCCTCTTCACATTATAGTTTAAGTAGCTAAATTTTATGAAAGCAACATCCAGTAATTCTTGGTAAAACGTTTTACAACTGAATTTAAAACTAAAGCCAAAAAGTTATTATCTTTATGGCGAGTAGTCGCTGTTATCATACCCTAGATCGTAAAAGACAACTTCTTATAAATATTCGTATACATTAAAATGATGAAGAGTATTTTTTTCTTTGCATTTACTTTTTTGTTAAGTTGGAGGCCTTTTTAGTTTTATTTATGAATTTTATGAATATTTTAAATAAAATTATAGTTTTATCT
This sequence comes from Linnaemya tessellans, assembly GCA_951800035.1. NCBI lineage: Eukaryota > Metazoa > Arthropoda > Insecta > Diptera > Tachinidae > Linnaemya > Linnaemya tessellans. The sequence continues at coordinate 115,286,403 of OX637535.1, forward strand.
GCTAACGTAATACATTTTATTAGCCCACATCTGAAAAGGGTTAAGTAAAGATTTGAAGTTATATCGTGATATTATTATTTCAGTTAAAATTTCGACTTCAATAGCGCAAGTAATCAGATAGAATGAAAATTTTACTTTTCTACAGTCTAGCGAGCCTGATTGCTTTGACAGTCTGTGTAGAACACAGATATCAATATAGATATGATCTGATAAAAGATGAGGATATTATTGCATTTGGAGAGGACACTGAAAACGTTTCCAGCCCTCCAGAAACTGACAATACGATCTACGTAGTTAATGAATCTGGGAGCCAAATTAATGATGACGTCACCACCACACCTAAAAGTGTCGAGGTTTCAACAGACGAGGGTGAGGTTTTCCATCTTGCTGAAACTGGTGACGAAAATGTTAATAATAAAACAGATGAAAGTTATAAAGGAGTAACTGAAGCTGTTGGTACCACTTCGGAAGGTTACGATGGTTTAACTGGCGGTGATAGTGTTTCCCTTCCTGATGAAACTGGTGATAATGAAACAGCTGAAAGTTATGAAGGAGTGCCTGAAGTCGTTAGTACCACTTCTGGAGGTTACAACGGTTCAACACACGAGACTGCGACTTATTTTCCTGTTAATAATAAAACAGATGAAAGTTATAAAGGAGTAACTGAAGCTGTTGGTACCACTTCGGAAGGTTACGATGGTTTAACTGGCGGTGATAGTGTTTCCCTTCCTGATCAAACTGGTGACAATGAAACAACTGAAAGTTATGAAGGAGTAACTGAAGCTGCTGGTACCACTTCGGAAGGTTACGATGGTTCAACAGGCGAGGATGGTGTTTCTCTTCCTGATGAAACTGGTGACAATGAAACAACTGAAACTTATGAAGGAGTAACTGATGCTGCTGGTACCACTCCTGAAGTTTACGACGGTTCAACAGGCGAGATTGCGATATCTCTTCCTGAGGAAACTGGTGACAATGAAACAACTGCAACTTATGAAGGAGTAACTGAAGCTGCTGGCACCACTTCTGAAGTTTACGACGGTTCAACAGGCGAGATTGCGATATCTCTTCCTGAGGAAACTGGTAACAATGAAACAACTGAAAGTTATGAAGGAGTAACTGAAGCTGCTGGCACCACTTCTGAAGTTTACGACGGTTCAACAGGCGAGACTGCGTATTCTCTTCCTGAGGAAACTGGTGACAATGAAACAACTGAAACTTATGAAGGAGTAACTGAAGCTGCTGGTACCACTTCGGAAGGTTACGATGGCTCAACAGGCGAGACTGCGTATTCTCTTCCTGAGGAAACTGGTGATAATGAAACGACTGTAAGTTATGGAGGAGTAACTGAAGCTGTTGGTACCAGTTCTCAACAATACTACGGTTTAACTGACGAGGATGCTGTTTCCCTTCCAGATGATGCGTTTTCTGTGCGTTATAAAACTTATGATGGCTTCAGCACTCCATCCAGTGAAGAGGTTAAAACTTTGAATGCCGATTTGGGAAATCTTTTAAGAGGATTGTATACAATTCTTACTCAATCGGCGAAAGCTGGAAGTGGGGATGGAGTGACTGAAGCTGAAACTGCCACCACTAGGAGTGATGGTAGGAATAAATATGTCATCGATAATAAAAATGATAATGGCCATGACTTTAAATTGGATTTGATGGCAAATATTAGACCTGCGAAACGAGAAGAGATAATTGCAGACCATTTCGGCACTCCATCCAGCGAAACACGTAAAACTTTGAGCGTCGATTTAGAAAATCTTTTCGGTACCCTATCGGAGAAGGAAAATGAAGGACCTAAGGTAGTTTCTACTACCCCAAGCAGCGAAAGTTATAGTATTTTCCGCCCACGTTTTGGGGCTTTTCCGGTTGTATTCGGTGGCAAGAAAGCTGATACCGCAAACAAGTACAGCCTTTTTAAAAACCTTAACTTCGGCTTCGGCCTTGCGATAGACAATTAAAGTTTTCAAATGGTACTAAAAAATTCATATTTTTTAATAAATAAATTTGTTTTTTATCTGAATATAAAAAATATTTTTTATAAATGAAAAAATGTGTCAAATAAAAAATTTCATAAAAATATTTTTTAAAACTATTTTATCAATAAACCTTTAATAAATTTTTTATATTATAATAAAATTAGCTTTTTCCCCGGCCTGTAGATGTCTGATTTTGTTGGGGGCCTCTTGTTAGGTACCTTTAAATAATACTAAGTTCGAGCCAGCTGCACAGGAACTTTTCAAAACCTGTTTCGCGCCATTGCAAGTGTTTGTACGATTTTACAAACACATTAAGTTATATTTAATAATAATTTGGCAGCGAATATATGGACTGGCAAATTAATGGGCCTTATTACGGTTCTCGACTCGACTCGAAAGAATGTAATAAATTAAAGAAAAATTAAAGATTTTTCTTTAATCTATTACAAACACTCGAGTCGATCCGAGAACGGTAATAAGGCAGAATTTCAGTTCGTTTCGCTTACAAAGTATTTAAAAGCCGTTTGTGTGGTGAGTACGGCTCTGACGACGTCGCACAATGGGCCAGTTTTGGATAGAAAAGGAATTTTAACGAAATTCTGATTTTTTTCTGTTGTCAAGTCTGGCACATTCCAGTAGACAGACAGCTACGTTTATATTTTCCAGTATTGAAATTGTGACTCTGAATAATTTAAATGCAATAGTACCTTCAACTTAAATTAAGGCTGCCATGTCATATGACTTTTGTAGTATGTGGGAAGCAACAGAAAATATGCTCAAATACTACAAGAAAAGAAAATTTTCTAATCAATGCCATATTAAGCGCTTCAATCGATTAATAATTAAGCGATTTAACGGTTACAGTTTAACCGTAAACCCTAGGAATCCATTGCTAGTTATTTCGACAGATCACAAAACATTGTACGAACATCCGTTAACGTCATATTATAAAAATATTTACTTTGCGTTTTAATTACTTGAACACTTTGCGTGTGTTCAAATATTTGCCATATCTTTAGGTCTTATATAATTTTAAGCTGTTTACCTTTTTAGAAATTGCTATAAAAAACCTTAGCCAATAAGTTTTTTGTATCAGTTTATTTTTGCAAGTTCAAAGTAAAAATGAAAATTTTACACATCTGTGCCGTCGTCTTTGGTCTAATAGCTTTGACAGTTTGTCAAAACAACGGATTTCGAAGAAACAGATTCCAAAGTGTGGATGGACCGATAAACTTTAAAGATACGATTTTTTTTGAAGCAGATGTTCCAACTCCTACCGAAAATCATGCAGAGGATGACTTTTCCGTTCTTGATAATGAAACGCCTGAAAGTGTCGATGGTTTAGAAGTAGATGAGGGCGTTGGACTTCCTGATGAAACTGACTATAAAAGTATTGATAATGAAACGCCTGAAAGTGACGATGATTTAAATGAAGATGATGCGGTTTCCATACCTGATGAAACTTTTGAAAATGAAAGTGATGAAGAAGTGACTGAAGCTGAAGAGATCCCGATTTATTTTCCTAATGAAACTAGCAATGAGACAGCTGAAAGTGATGAAGAAGTGATTGAAGTCGTTAGACGAACTCCTAAAATTGGAACGACTACAACGCCTTCTCCTTATCCTGGTTACATTCCTGGCGGCTATTCATCGCGAAATAATGGTTACCAACCTAGTCGCCATCGTTGTCATAACGAATATCCCTCCAATTTCCGTTGTTACTTTGGTCATAATTCTGGCCATAATTCTGGCTATAATTCTGACTATAAGTCTACCTATAATTCTAACTATAATCCTGCCTTTCATCCTGGACAATATCACAGAAGTCCTCAACAACAGCCTGGTTACTTCAATCGTTATGGTAAATAAGAAGCTGGCCACGACCAAAATATGTTTTTTGCTTTTTATTATTAGTCATAGCATTTTTTGTTAATGGTATTTAATAATAAACAAGTAAAAAAGTAAGCAAATTTAAAATGTTTAACTTGGTGGGACAGAGTTCCATTAAGACATCTCTGTACCCAATTTTAAATCTCTATTTTGACAGAGTCATTCCGGGAAGGGCCATAGGGGAGGCGTTTCACTTCTGCATGATCAGAGAACATCTCAGGTTCTTATAGGCTTAAGGAATACAAATTGTTCAATATTTACACTATTTTTGCATATAATATCGTACGTCAACGTCCACTAAAGGGGGCGGGGGGGTCATAAAATAGACTATATCATGTTTTCCACAGACGGACATATGGGTATTGCTCGATCGTCTTGGACTTCATCATTGATCGAAAACATATATACTTTATGGGGTCCAACTCCTTTTGGAGGGTATTACAACTGTATTTTTTCGAAGTCTCTCTGGAAAGGGCCGTGGGGGAAACGTTTCACCTATGCCATAAAACTCTAAAGATAGATGTTTGGGATAAGTAAATGTAAAATTTATTTAAAATTTTTTTTTTTTTTTTTTTTTTTGACAGGGTCATTTAGGGGGAAAAGGTGAGAGGGTAGGTTAGAGGAGTACCAGGTTACGTCTCAGCTTCGTCATTGAAGGAATGTAGGCTTAAGTAAAACAATTTGTTAAATTTTTAAACTATTTTCAAACGCCCACTAATTGGGGTGGGGTTCAAAAATTAATTTCTTGGATTTTAAAATTCTCTGACATAAAAATATATAATTTGCTTAACAAAATTCCAAAAAAAAAAACTTTAAAAAGTATGTTGAAAGAAAAAGTTCCCCTAAGAAGAACTCTTAGGGGAACTTTTTTCCCTCTGGCCCCGATTCAGCTCATTTACGAACTTGACCTGTACCAGCCTTCAAGATATATTTATACCAAATTTCAAGAGTCTAGTTCTTTTCGTTTGGGCTGAATCGTGATCTCCACACACGGACAGACGGACATGCTTAGATCGTCTTAGATTTCATCATTGATCAAGAATATATATAATTTATGGGGTCTCAGATGGATATTTCTCTGCGTTACAAACGGAATGACAAAGTGAATATACGCTCCAATTCTTTTTTGGAGGGTATAAAAAGAAAAAATAAAGTTGATTGCGAAAATATTTTATGAAATTATCAAATAGGGTCTCCGATGACATTTTTGAAAATAAATTTTCTTTGCAACTTTCTTTACTAGCTTTCATATATTTCTATGCCCTTCACAAAAAATTCAAAGGGTCATCCTGTGTGTAATTTTATCAATATTAATATGGGACCCCATAAAGTATTTATATATATTCTAGATCCTTATGAATAGCGATGACGATTGAGCGATGTCCGTCTGTCCGTGTGTGATATTGGTTTTCCCCAGCCCCCAGAAGAGTTAGAGACTTTATTCTTGAGCTGGAAATGAACTTAATTAGAGTGGTATTGAAATTCAGAAAAAAATCCGATATACGGTTCCAGAGCTGGGAAGCTTACACCTATTTCTGGACGCAAGATTAATTAGCAAAAACCAATTATTTTTTTGTTTGTTAATTCAATCTATTTAATACCTTGGGAAGAAACAAATTTATATTAAAAAGTAGAAAAAATAAAAAAATTTTCCAGGGTTGGGAAATTGCATTTTTTTTTTTTTTTTTTTTTTGCTACATGCAATATTTTGTAGTACATGAAAGTGAACAAAAAGGTTACAAATCTTAAGTTTTTCTTAAATATCTTGTTAAGAGTTGCATTGGTAGAAAGAAAACAAAAAAAAAATTAAAATTTTGCTTCCAGGATTCGGGGCAACATCAAGGTCATCCGCTAGGAGAGGCTAGGAGAGGAACCGCACTTCAGGAGGCCGACACTGACCAACTGATAGGGACTCCACTCTCATCCTGCTGGAGATGCTTTGATGCTGCACTATTTGAATTGGCTCAGGACAGGTGGTTCAGGGAATCCACCTGCGAGATATCAAGAGTTTAATGGCCCGGCTGGACTCTAGGAGGACAAAGGATCTTCTGAATTTGGCAAGGGGCCATTTGCGCAATATGGTGGCCACATTTACTGGCCACTGCACTTTTGGGGTTCATGCTAGGCGCATGGGTCTCCCCTATAACGACTATTGCTCCAGCTGCAATGACCGGGAGGAGGAAGAGAGCATTGCACACTTCCTCTGTCTCTGTCCTGCTCTGGAGGAGCAGCACTGACGGTCTCTCGGCAGTACACGTTTTAGAGACATTTCGGAGATGTCAGGTATGGATCTGAGGAACCTGGGTGGGTGCACGACCAAGAAATTCTCTCTCTCCCTTATTCTATCTTCTGGCTATTCTATCTACCTAATACTTCGACTATCGTTTCCTTCGTCTCTTTTTCATCTATCTTAAGTTCACACCTTTCACCTTTCCACCTATGCAGGTAACACAAAGGGATCAAATAATTGGACCCAAGTGGGCTGGACTCTTTCTTTCCCTTACCGGCAACCTGTTAACCTAACCTAACCTTTCTCTTCCAGGGTTCGGAAATAGCAATTTTTTAGTACATAAAAGCTCCTTATTTTATTTTCTTTTAGTGAATTATACCTATTTTATAAAACGGTTACCTCCGGTTTCATAAAATTTAAAATAAGTTTGAATCTAGATTTCTCATACAAGAGTTTATTCAAATAAATTTCAACTTTATATTATTTTTTTATGAATATGGTGATTAATTATCATACAACAACTTAGATAATATTATCTCGACTAAATTTGGAAAGATACAAAATATAAATATTTTGTTAATTAGATCTTTCTCTAAAGTATGATGCAATAAGCAGTTTTTATTTCGATAAGCCTAAAATACGATCTTCAGTTAATGTTTTTGTTCTTATTTCTTTTTATAGATCCATATTTACTTAAGACGCGATTATAACTTTCATGAACGTAGCAAAGACGATAACATATATCAGTTTATGGAAAATAGTTATAAAGAGCAACATTTTAGTGAAAAATTATTTAGTTTCGGTTTTGAGTTAAACGGTAAAAGTTGTAAGTAGATATGAAAATTTTAGTCCTCTGTGGCCTGTTGAGTCTAATTGCCTTGGCAGCCTGTCGTCAGGAATTGGATAATGATCTGAGGAACACTCTACGTTATATTTTAAAGAATGAATATTATACTGAAGATGTAACTAATTTATATGGTCGCCCACTCGATGATTATATGGAGGAGAATGAACAGAATTACCTTGAATCCAATGATTTCACTTTTCTTGAAGATGATAATGGCGAAAATGGCAGCAACGAAATTTCAAAAAATGGAGAATTATTTCGCATTCACGCTGAAAGCAATGGCGAAAATGGTGACATTGGAACCAGTGCTGGTCCTAAAGAAGGGTCTGGAGCATCCAATGACGAAAATGATGATAATGAAACGACTGCAGGCGCCAATGAAGTTCCCCTTCCCGATGAAACTAATGTCGAACATGGTGACATTGGAACCAGTGCAGGTGGTGAAGAAGAGCCTGAGAAATACAATGAATGGGTTCCCCGTCTCGATGAAACCAATGATGAACATGGTGATATTGGAATCAGTGCAGGTGGTGAAGAAGTTCCTGAAAAATCCAGTGACGAAAATTATGATACTGAAACGACTGAAGGCGCCAATGAAGTTCCCCTTCCCGATAAAACTAATGTCGAATATGGTGACATTGGAACTAGTGCGCGTGGTGAAGAAGTGCCTGAAAAATTCAATGACGAAAATGGAGATAATGAAACGACTGAAAGCGCCGATGAAGTTCCCCTTCCCGATGAAACTAATGTCGAACATGGTGACATTGGAACCAGTGCAGGTGGTGAAGAAGTGGCTAAAGAGTCCAATGGCAAAAATAATGATAATAAAACTATTGAAAGCGGCGATGGTATTTTCCTGTCTGCTGAAATTGGTGACGAAAAGGGTGACAGTAAAATAACTGAAAGTGGTGAAGCAGCTTTTGAAGCCGCTACTGGCATTCCTGAAACTGATCGTAGTTTAGCTGAAGTGGAAAAGGTTCGCGATCCTAATGCAATCAGTGATGAACTTGCTGATAATGAAAATTCTGGAAGCGGCAATGAAGTTCCCCTTCCCGATGAAACTAATGTCGAACATGGTGACATTGGAACCAGTGCAGGTGGTGAAGAAGAGCCTGAGGAATACAATGAATGGGTTCCCCGTCTTGATGAAACCAATGATGAACATGGTGATATTGGAATCAGTGCAGCTGGTGAAGAAGTTCCTGAAAAATCCAGTGACGAAAATTATGGTAATGAAACGAGTAAAAGCGACGATGAAGTTCCCCTTCCCGATGAAACTAATGTCGAACATGGTGACATTGGAACCAGTGCAGGTGGTGAAGAAGTGGCTAAAGCATCCAATGGCAAAAATGATGATAATGAAACTACTGAAAGCGGCGATGACGTCTCCCTTTCTGATCAAATTGGTGACGAAAAGGGTGGCAGTAAAACAACCAAAAGTGTTGAAGCAGTGTTTGAAACCGTTAATGCCATTCTTGAAAGTGATCGTATTTTAGGTGAAGTGGAAAAGGTTCGCGATCCTAATGCAGTCAGTGTTCAACTTGCTGATAATGAAAATTCTGAAAGCGGCGATAGAGTTTCCCTTCCCGATGAAACCACTGACAAGCATGGTGATACTGGAACCAGTGCAGGTAGTGAAGAATTTCCTGAAAAATCCAGTGACGAAAATTATGGTAATGAAACGAGTGAAAGCGACGATGGAGTTCCCCTTCCCGATGAAACCAATGACGAACATGGGGATATTGGAACCAGTGCAAGTGATGAAGAAGTCTCTCAAGAATCCAATGATGAAAATGATGGTAATGAAACGACTGAAAGCGGCAATGGATTTTCCCTTCCTGATCATGAACATGGTGATATTGGAAGCAGTGCAGGTGGTGAAGAAGCGCCTGAAGAATCCAATGACGAAAATGACGATAATGAAGTCGTTCCTAGCACTCCTGCAAATGGTGCTGGTTCAACTGAAGAGGATGGTGATTCTTTTTCTAAACATGATGGAGGAGTGACCATTAATGATGGCTATCCAAACATGCTACCTAGCATCAGTACAGTTTATCTGCGCCCATCGCCTTTCCCGCCTTCCAACGGTCAGCCGGGTTATCTGCCCCAGCGACCTTTCAATAATGGTCCTGCTTATCCATACCCGCTGCCTTCCAACAGTCAGCCTGGTTATCTGCCCCAAAGGCCTTTCAATAATGGTCCTAGTTATCCATACCCACAGCCTTCCAACAGTCAGCCTGGTTATCTGCCCCAAAGGCCTTTCAATAATGGTCCAGTTTATCCATACCCACTGCCTTCCAACAGTCAGCCTGGTTATCCGCCCCAGATGCTTCTGAACAATGGTCTTGATCATCCAAACCAGCTGCCTTCTAATAGTCAGCCTGGTTATCTGCCCCAGAGGCCTTTCAATAATGGTCCTGGATATCCATACCCGTTGCCTTCCAACGTTCAACCTGGTTATCTGTCCCAAAGGCCTTTCAATAATGGTCCTGTTTATCCATACTCGCTGCCTTCCAACAGTCAGCCTGCTTATCGGCCCCAGAGTCCTTTCAATAATGGTCCTGGTAATTCAAACCCGCTGCCTTCCAACAGTCAGCCTGGTTATCTGCCCCAGAGACCTTTCAATAATGCTCCTGGTCATCCAAACCAGCTGCCTTCCAACAGTCAGCCTGGCTATCTGCCCCAGATACCTTTCAGTAATGGTCCTGATCATCCATACTCTCTGCATTCCAACAATAATCCTATTTATCCGTTCCAAAGACCATTGTTTATAGCTCCAGTTTATCCGTACCAAAGCCGTTTCAATAGTGGTGATGGTTATGCGCACGTAAATACTTTCAACAATGATCAATATATTCCATACCAGCGCTCCTTTAATGATGGTCAACGCTATCCATACCAACGCTCCTTTAACGATGGTCAAGATTCTCTATATCAACAAACCGCCGAAAATTCGTATGGTGATCCACAGCGGGACAATTCAAAAGCTTTGCAAGATGCTTTAAGGAAAGTATTTGGCCGTGAAGATCAATATTTCAGTTCTAGTACATAGTTTTGCTTAATTATGAATCAATTCATATCCAAAGTGTGAAATTATATGAAATGGTTAAGATGAAGCTTTTGAGGAAGCGAAACAAATAAATGTATTTTTTGCTCTTACGAAGGGTTGTTTTTTTTTTCTTAAAAACAAGTAGTCTTAAACAATTTACTTAAGTAAATTTAATTTTAAAAATTTTTAGCTTAAACTCCACTATTCTCGAAAACAATGTCGATAGAAAATCCTGGCAGCTTCTAAGAACCTACAGAAACAGGTCGTAGAGCCAGCATTTCCATAATCCTGCGTGTCATGGTCGAATAAACAATTCAACTCAACTCTTTAGATGATTTTTTACAAGAATATTTTTTATTGTAAGAAACACCATAGCAAAATCACAAATACATTCTTCTTGATGCTGTCGTCAAATATCTTTGGAAAACTTGAACTGAGTTGTCAGTCGAAAGAGACAAGGCATAACGTACGACGGGTTAAGCTGAAGTTCCATACCATGCGTTCATGCGTCTCTCCTTTTTATGCATCTGACAAAAAAGTAGAGTCCGCATAATTGTATGTGGCAAGTTACACAGCAAAACGCATAGAATGTATGCACGTATCAACGCATCAAAGTAGGTTTAATTTCTACTTTTGTATGCGTCGCATGCGTTTGGGGAAAAGGTTTGTGTCGTGGATTACATTTTTCTTTGTTATTGTCATGGTGAAGTATATATATTTATTTCACCATGGCTTTTTTGTATTATACGTAGGAAAAAATGTGGGCGTATAAAACGCTTTGCGTTATAACTTGAATTTAGAAACGCATAGCATGCAGAGAAAGTAAAAAACCCATATGCATAGAACGGACGGTATGGACTTCCACCTTTAAGCTGAAACTCCATACCATCTGTTTTATTTGTTGTTGCGTTTTATGCGTCTCTCAAAAAGTACACCCAAAGCAATTGTATGTGACAAGTTACAGGGCAATGCGCGTAGAATCCATAGACCCATATAACGGTTGAATTAGGTTTACTCTCTACTTTTCCATGCGTTGCACGCGTGCTGAGAAAAGGTTTGCGTCATAGATTACTTTTTCTTTGTATTTTGTGATGGTGAAATAAATATATTTCACCATAAAATTCGGAAACCTATAGAATGCAAAGATATTATGAAACGCATATGCATAGAGCGTCATTTTCGAAATTAAACAAATGTAAACTTGTTTTGAGAATCTTACGAAATCAAGTTGAAAACCGTTGGATGAAGTGTTACTGCTACTAATTAGACTGTGTTGAAGATAAATGTTGGAAAATAAACTAACGAACAAAATTTATCTTTATGGCTTTCTGGGGTTTATTAAACTATACACATGCCTAATCACATTTAATTATAAAGGTAGGCACTTTTCACTGGCCTTAATGATAATATTTGGATTTTCAAGGAGAAAACTTTTATTGTACACGAATACACATGTATATGTTTTATGATATTATTTTTATCATACTTATATATCACATGACAACATACGAAAGCAGTTTCTTTATTTCTTTAATTATTATAATATTTTTTTTTTGTAAGTTTTTTTTTTAATTGTTATTTATACCTCACAAAAAGGAAGATATTTCCTAATTTTTATCTATACCTCACAAAATAAAACTTATTTCCTAATTTTTATTTATTCCTCACAAAATAAAACGTATTTCCTAATTTTTATTTATACCTCACAAAATAAAACTCAGTTCTTAATTTTTATTTATACCTCACAAAATAAAACTCAGTTCTTAATTTTTATTTATTCCTCACAAAATAAAACTTATTTCCTAATTTTTATTTATACCTCACAAAATAAAACTCAGTTCTTAATTTTTATTTATACCTCACAAAATAAAACTTATTTCCTAATTTTTATTTATACCTCACAACATAAAACTCAGTTCTTTATTTTTATTTATTCCTCACAAAATAAAACTTATTTCTTAATTTTTATTTATTCCTCACAAAATAAAACTTATTTCCTAATTTTTATTTATTCCTCACAAAATAAAACTTATTTCCTAATTTTTATTTATTCCTCACAAAATAAAACTTATTTCTTAATTTTTATTTATTCCTCACACAATAAAACTTATTTCTTAACTTTTATTTATTCCTCACAAAATAAAACTTATTTCCTAATTTTTATTTATACCTCACAAAATAAAACTTATTTCTTAATTTTTATTTATTCCTCACAAAATAAAACTTATTTCTTAACTTTTATTTATTCCTCACAAAATAAAACTTACTTCTTAATTTTTATTTATACCTCACAAAATAAAACTCAGTTCTTAATTTTTATTTATTCCTCACAAAATAAAACTTATTTCTTAACTTTTATTTATTCCTCACAAAATAAAACTTACTTCTTAATTTTTATTTATACCTCACAAAATAAAACTTATTTCTTAATTTTTATTTATTCCTCACACAATAAAACTTATTTCTTAACTTTTATTTATTCCTCACAAAATAAAACTTATTTCTTAATTTTTATTTATTCCTCAGAAAATAAAACTTATTTCCTAATTTTTATTTATACCTCAGAAAATAAAACTCAGTTCTTAATTTTTATTTATTCCTCACAAAATAAAACTTATTTCTTAACTTTTATTTATTCCTCACAAAATAAAACTTATTTCTTAATTTTTATTTATTCCTCACAAAATAAAACTTATTTCCTAATTTTTATTTATACCTCACAAAATAAAACTCAGTTCTTAATTTCTATTTATTCCTCACAAAATAAAACTTATTTCCTAATTTTTATTTATACCTCACAAAATAAAACTTATTTCTTAATTTTTATTTATTCCTCACAAAATAAAACTTATTTCTTAACTTTTATTTATTCCTCACAAAATTAAACTTACTTCTTAATTTTTATTTATACCTCACAAAATAAAACTTATTTCTTAATTTTTATTTATACCTCACAAAATAAAACTTATTTCCTAATTTTTATTTATTCCTCAGAAAATAAAACTTATTTCTTAATTTTTATTTATTCTTCACAAAATAAAACTTATTTCCTAATTTTTATTTATTCCTCACAAAATAAAACTTATTTCCCAACTTTTATTTATACCTCACAAAATAAAACTTATATCCTAATTTTTATTTATTCCTCACAAAATAAAACTTATTTCCTAATTTTTATTTATTCCTCACAAAATAAAACTTATATCCTAATTTTTATTTATATCTCATAAAATAAAACTCAGTTCTTAATTTTTATTTATACCTCACAAAATAAAACTTATTTCCTGATTTTTATTTATTCTTCAGAAAATAAAACTTATTTCCTAATTTTTATTTATACCTCACAAAATAAAACTTATTTCCTAATTTTTATTTATTCTTCAGAAAATAAAACTTATTTCCTAATTTTTATTTATACCTCACAAAATAAAACTTATTTCCTAATTTTTATTTATTCCTCACAAAATAAAACTTATTTCCTAATTTTTATTTATTCCTCACAAAATAAAACTTACTTCTTAATTTTTATTTATACCTCACAAAATAAAACTTATTTCTTAATTTTTATTTATTCCTCACACAATAAAACTTATTTCTTAACTTTTATTTATTCCTCACAAAATAAAACTTATTTCTTAATTTTTATTTATTCCTCAGAAAATAAAACTTATTTCCTAATTTTTATTTATACCTCACAAAATAAAACTTATTTCTTAATTTTTATTTATTCCTCACAAAATAAAACTTATTTCTTAACTTTTATTTATTCCTCACAAAATAAAACTTACTTCTTAATTTTTATTTATACCTCACAAAATAAAACTCAGTTCTTAATTTTTATTTATTCCTCACAAAATAAAACTTATTTCTTAACTTTTATTTATTCCTCACAAAATAAAACTTACTTCTTAATTTTTATTTATACCTCACAAAATAAAACTTATTTCTTAATTTTTATTTATTCCTCACACAATAAAACTTATTTTTTAACTTTTATTTATTCCTCACAAAATAAAACTTATTTCTTAATTTTTATTTATTCCTCAGAAAATAAAACTTATTTCCTAATTTTTATTTATACCTCAGAAAATAAAACTCAGTTCTTAATTTTTATTTATTCCTCACAAAATAAAACTTATTTCTTAACTTTTATTTATTCCTCACAAAATAAAACTTATTTCTTAATTTTTATTTATTCCTCACAAAATAAAACTTATTTCCTAATTTTTATTTATACCTCACAAAATAAAACTCAGTTCTTAATTTCTATTTATTCCTCACAAAATAAAACTTATTTCCTAATTTTTATTTATACCTCTCAAAATAAAACTTATTTCTTAATTTTTATTTATTCCTCACAAAATAAAACTTATTTCTTAACTTTTATTTATTCCTCACAAAATAAAACTTACTTCTTAATTTTTATTTATACCTCACAAAATAAAACTTATTTCTTAATTTTTATTTATACCTCACAAAATAAAACTTATTTCCTAATTTTTATTTATTCCTTAGAAAATAAAACTTATTTCTTAATTTTTATTCATTCTTCACAAAATAAAACTTATTTCCTAATTTTTATTTATTCCTCACAAAATAAAACTTATTTCCCAACTTTTATTTATACCTCACAAAATAAAACTTATATCCTAATTTTTATTTATTCCTCACAAAATAAAACTTATATCCTAATTTTTATTTATATCTCATAAAATAAAACTCAGTTCTTAATTTTTATTTATACCTCACAAAATAAAACTTATTTCCTGATTTTTATTTATTCTTCAGAAAATAAAACTTATTTCCTAATTTTTATTTATACCTCACAAAATAAAACTTATTTCCTAATTTTTATTTATTCTTCAGAAAATAAAACTTATTTCCTAATTTTTATTTATACCTCACAAAATAAAACTTATTTCCTAATTTTTATTTATTCTTCAGAAAATAAAACTTATTTCCTAATTTTTATTTATACCTCACAAAATAAAACTCAGTTCTTAATTTTTATTTATTCCTCACAAAATAAAACTTATTTCCTGATTTTTATTTATTCTTCAGAAAATAAAACTTATTTCCTAATTTTTATTTATTCCTCACAAAATAAAACTTATTTCCTAATTTTTATTTATTTCTCACAAAATAAAACTTATTTCTTAATTTTTATTTATAACTCACAAAATAAAAGTTTTTTCTTAGTTTTTGTTTATTCGTCACAAAATAATTAATTCACAAATTAAAGGTTATTTCTTGATAAAATTCAATTACGATTGTTAGGCTAATCGTTCGAAAATTTGTTTAAATTCAGAAACAAATGATAAATATTACAAATCACAAAGGTAAGAACACAGAACAGTTGATACACTTTTATCATCAGTACTCATATATATTTTATTTATTTCTTTATTAATAATTGTTAATATTGTTTTTTTTTATAAAACGTAACCACGTAACGAGGATTACTTTAGCGAATCGTTTGCTTAAAATCTGTAAAGTAATTGTTACTAGCGATCCCTGGAAAATTCTATTACAAATAACAATTTTTATTAATAACTGGAAGCGATATTTTCTTAAAAACTTAAAGGAGAAATAAAATGCTTCCTTTCCGTCAAAAACTCACATAAGACGGCCCTCGTTTATGTATGTACATACGTATATACGGGTATAAATCTCAGTGCGAAACAATTTATATTTTAAATCTGTTTTTTAAATATGCGTAAGCATTTGAATCACGTATATTCATTTTTATTATTTACTAAATAAACAAAATAAATTATTATACAATAAGATATAGTGGGGCGATTTTGTCAAAAGATCGTGTCGTGAATGAAATGAGCACTAAGAAATTGTTAGCTTGTTTTTTGGTACTCGAAAAAAAAAAACGAAAATTAAAAATGAGATGTCGGTTAATTTAGGTGGTTTTCGTTTCCAGAAAAGAACACTGGATTTCTCCACTTTTCAATGCAAAATGGCCATATTATTCATTTGGTAATAGCGAACTTATTATGGAAAGCCATACATCACTTGCAATTTTTACATACATACAAGTATGTCCGCAAAAGAAATACCTCGTTGGTAGTAAATGTCTGGTTCCAATGTCTCCATATGATCCCAAGTGGAGTAGTGAATCACTAGTTCGTATAGAACTACTGTATTCCCAATGATGACGAGCATGTCAACTAACTGACATTTCCTACAGGGTTTGCCTTGTTTTGCTTACGTTAGTATATCGTTAACTGAAATGCAAAACGACGTATTTAACATCTTTATATTACTACAGCATATGGAAAAATATTACACGATCCAAAATATTAAAATGTGTTCAATTTGTTCTTATAATTATTACAATTAAAATTGCCATTATCATTCGGTGTACAGATTATTTGGATCACTTGCCACCACGCAATAAAAATGTTGTTGTTAGAATTGTTGCTTTGGCATTTTTAGCGGCGATATGTATAAGTTTAACGATAGTTTTGAGTTTCATATGTCGGTACTACGAATAATACTCTTTCTTGCCAACAGGAAGTCAGAGCAAAACAAAATTTGTTTTATTTAGACAAGTTTTTTTTAAATTCGTAAAATTATTGCGTCTATTTTATTGTGGTTTCCTATAAAAACGAAAAACTTTACTGACAACTTATTAATTAAACAGTTGTGCTTCAATAGTGAATTTAATTAGAAAAAATGAAAATTTTACTTGTCTGGAGCCTCCTCAGCCTGATTGTATTGGCAGTCGGCCAAAACGGTAATATTTTCGAGGATGCGGAACTGAATGAATCAATAGTTGCAAAGGATTATGATGAAACTGAAGGGGGTAAGAAAAATAAATATTTTACTTGTCTCCAGCATGTTGAGCCTGATTTTTTTTTCCAAAAGATATTAATAAAGATGCAGAAGTGAATGAGTCAATAGTTGAAAGTGGCACAGATAAAGATGATTATGGTAAGAAAAATAAATATTTTACTTGTTTCCAGCATGTTGAGCCAGTTTTTTTTTTCACAGACGCTATTTATAAAGAAGCAGAAGTGAATGAATCAATAGTTGAAAGTGATTATGAAGAAGCTGATGGGGGTAAGAAAAATACAAATTTTACTTGGCTCCAGCATGTTGAGACTTATTTTTCATTTTTTTCTTTTTACTGAAGATGTTTATAAGGATGCAGAAGAGGAGGAAGTAATGGTTGCCAATGATGATGATAAAACTGATGAGGGTAAGAAAAATACAAATTTTACTTGTCTCCAGCAGCTTGAGGGTGATTTTTTATTTTTTTGTTATTTTTTATGATTAGCTGTCACCTTTCCAACGATTTCCGACATTATTAGTGCATACGGTCCTAGAAATGATGTTCCACGAATGTGGTTACCAGAGGCTACTACAACTAAGAGTCCTCCGACTGAGAGTCCATGGAAATGGTTCCAACCCGTTGTTAATTACGTGGATAATAAGCTTCCATGGAACCCGGCGATGCCCGAGGCTACTGCCACAGCAAGTCCTGCAATATGGTTCGGTCCCAGTAAAGTTTTCGATTACATGGAGGATAGGCTTCCATTGGGATGGTTCTCTAATAATAATAACGCGAAGGAGACGATTCCCGAGGCTACTGCCACAGCAAGTCCTGCAATATGGTTCGGTCCCAGAAAAGTTTACGATTACTTGGAGGATAGGCTTCCAATGGGATGGTTCTCTAATAATAATAACGCGAAGGAGACGATTCCCGAGCCTACTACTACAAAGAGTCCTCCGTTTGATAATAATGCATGGATATTGCAAACTATCAATGACCTTGAAAAAAGTGGAAGGCCTTGGGCTTCATAAATTGTCACTTAAAAGTTCTTAATTGTAAATTTCAACACCAAAAATGAAATCGTAGCATATTACATATAAGTAAATACATATATGTTTTGCTTGTCTACTATCTTTACTTTTTTATTTTTTTAACGTTGTGTACTTAAAATTATTTATCTGCAATGATACATATAAAGTGACGTGTTAATTAAAAAAAAAAAAACAGCAAATAATAAAATGAGCTTAGAAAATATGTACAAATAGTATATAGTATATGAGATATAAATACATGCCGAATTATTTTCTCCAAAGACCCCCTCGCATCTGCAATAACAAAACCAACCGCTCAAACTTTAAAAGCTACAGAAATAATATTAAATACTATTCAAAATGCGATGCAAAATTACTTCATGATTTCATTAATTCCAAACGCAAATCACCTGTTTAAACAACAACATTATGGAATAGCAAAATGGTGAATATAGCAGCGCTTTAAACACAAGGAATTTATTTAAACACAAGGAAATTATTTATACCACGATATCCATTATATTCACCTCTAACCCGAATGTTATGGCAATAAATTGTTGGGGAGCAAGACCGACCCAACTTCCATGCTCTATTGTGAATTGTTTGCCACTAATAGAGTCTATTGTGAGCAATTTTTTGGTTATTTGAGAGAAATACAGTTTTTGTGTATGTGGCGTGTATGAGAAAAATGGCTGGGGCTGTTTGACGACTGCCATATACAAGTTATGAGAAAAGAGCGACATAGTACATTTAACATCTTACAGATAAGATAACAACTACTATATTATAGCAAACAAGCTTCGAAATAAAATTCACATGTCTTTTTCATATATAATTTCCAAGGTCTGTTTAATCAAGATTTGGCATAAGTGACTACTGCGTTGTTAGTTGCTTTAAATCAGGGCTCCTCAATGGGAGAAAATATTTAAGTATAATTTATTTGTGAATTTTTCATGTGTTAGTGACTGTTTTTTTAAGCAAGAGCGTACAAATAATGTTGCCAGACGACGTCATTTTTACGACTTTTTATGCCAAAAATAAAATGACATGAAATATTTAAATAAAGTTTTCATTAATATGTATTTCTTACATTTAGTTATTACAGGCGAACTTCCTTATAGTGAATAAATTATACACTCCACACAATATTTGTAAGGCTAAAATTATTTTAAATTTTTTTCCGAATATATTAATGTACATAATGTTGGAATATTTTGACTTATATATTGCCATTTTATTTGACATAAAAATATTGTGTTCCGTTATTTCTGTTTAAAAATAACGTGATTTAAATATTAAATTTGAACGAAATATTTAAAAGACCAAGTCCAGGAAATTATAATAAAGGAGTAAAAAAAATCTAAATATGTATGTGGAATCAAAATATTTTGCTTCTTACTTTTAATTAAGAGAAAAAACATATTTTATAAAAAAATACTTACAAATCAAAAAATTTGCTTTCAAGTCAATTCATCTATTAAAATGTTTGTAATTTTGAAAAAATTCTATATAAGGACGCTACTAGACGTTGAAACTCGTACTTCTAGCAATATAATTCGTAAAATATTAGTAATAGGTGATAGCTACATTAAAGAAGCTAATTAAAAAATCTAAATAATAATAATCGGCAATGTAACTTCTGAGATATAGAGCCTCGGAAATAAGAGCCTTATGTACCCTCTTCTCCCCATAAAACTTTTTGCAATAAAAAAATTTATAGGAACAAATATATCAAACAGAAGCAATTTCTTATTTTACGTATACTTCAAATTGAACTTACTCATTGTTTTTAAATATTTTTGTCAAAATAACACCGTTTTATATGAAAAATTTAAAGCATTTTTTAATTCTGTAGAAATGTTGAGGTATTTTTCATAAAACTACCGTAATAATTTCACATTAACGATTTGAAAAAGTAATATGAAGATTTTGATGTTTTTTCTCCAAAATTTGGCGATATTGCAGCTATTTTGTCTGGCAACTATGTATGTGAACAAGAAAGAACATTTAAAGGTGTTGCCGTTGATCACAAAATCAAATTGATAATAATATAAGAAGGCAAACTTAGTTTTCACTTTTATAAATGTGTGAAATTGATTTTTGTTTCTATAGCCTATATTCTATTCACAATTTCGACCGAAATGCTGTCAAAGCCCATATAAAAAGTATTTAGTCGAAATAAGCGTGGAAAAATTTGGAAAACTAGTTTACTATGAAAAACACGTGAAATTTTTCTGAACACAATTTTGCTAAATATTTTTCGAAAATTTAAACAGAGTACTAGCCTTAAGGAAAACAAGAAATTTATAATTTTTATTTGTAAATTTTTTCAAATGAAATAATTAATGTTGCTAAACATTTTTCGAAAATTCAAACAGAGTACCGGCCTTATCGCTGTGAGCCCTTGTATGTAGTATAATTTTTTGGCCTCCTAAGCGCACACAAAACTTTAATTTAATTGACTGTTAAAGTTCGACGAGGCAAGTCGCATGTTTTTTATGAAAAAAAAAAAATTACTGCAAAATTAAACAAAATTTGTATTTGTACATACATATAACTTTAGAAAATTGCAAAATGTGGGACAAAGAGTGAAAAAATTCTTTTTTGTTTTCTCTTAGTATAACATTTTGCTGCATAAAATAAACTATGAGCCACTGTATATACATATTTGGGAAATTATGAAATATAAATAAATAGAATTTTCTAAAATATGATAAGCAAATTCGGAAATAAAACTGTAAATGGTGTAAAGATAATGTACCAAAAATTTTAAAATACTCGTGCAACTGAGTAAATAACATTTCTTTCGATTTAAAAAAAAAGTTCCTCTGTAGAAAATTTTCATAAGGCTTATATTAAAATATTATATTATATACAATACTATCTTCCAATTATAAAACCATTTTTGTATCATACAAAATTAGTAAAAATCATAATATATATAAATTCATTCATCCAAGAATACAAAAAATCGAACGATGGCAACGCGGGTTGAAAATTTAGTCATGCATTTGTTGTTGTCTATGATTAAAATTTTTATTTTCTCTTCTCTCATTGATGTGAATTTCGTTACTGTTCGTGTTGCGTATGTGAATACATGTAGAAAATCCGATTGGCACTCGTATCTGGAGTGTAATGGCTGAGGAGCCCTGCTTTAAATACATATTTATACATGCATACATACACATACATACATACGAGTATGTACATATGTATATATGGGTTTGTACACATCGAGCCATGAGCGACATTGTCTTCGAAAATGGCTTTTCTTTATCTTGGACCAGCACTCAGGGGATGACCGCTACATATGCAGTGCATTGCGCCGAAACTAGAACGGAGGTTATAGTGTTGAGGGGGCAGATGAAGAAAGATGAGCAGATAGAGAAATTTTTTTTAGCTATTGTATCTATGGTTTTTATCTTATCATATAAAGAAATTAGACATACACTTTAAATAATTATAAAATATATCTCTGGAAAACAAATGCGAAAAAATTATGATTAAAAATAGTTTCATTATAGTCAAGACGTAAAAAGTTAAAGATGTACTGATTTATTCCGTGTTTGTAATAATGACACATACGGAAGATTCGCTTCGTCTCACCATTAACAGCAGCTCCAGCTTTTTCTCTTTCCCAATTTTTCGTTGATACTGTTTTATTTTAATATTTTTATAGGCTCTAAATTTTTATAGGCTAGAATTGGCGCATATATTCACTTAGTCATATCGTGTATAATACAGCAAAATATCCCTCCCATAAATTATAAATATTCTTGATAAGTGAAAAAATCTAAGACGAAATCTGTGGAAAACACGATAGAGCCACAGGCCCTTGAAATATAGATAAATTTTAAATCATAGCACAGAGTGCAAATTACCGCATTCGATATCGAGCTAAATTTCCATACAATTCGAATATAAATTTCGTTTGATATCGAGTGCCGTAATTTGCCACCAGGTTACGTTTGTAAATGGACTGAATCCGAGCAGGAGTAAAAAAGTTTCCCTAAGAAGAACCAAAAAATTGATAATTTTTTTTTTTAATTTTGTTAAGCTAATGATATATTTTTGTGTCAAAGAAGGTCCAGAGCGTTGAACTAGGAGCCAGAAATCATAAAACCCATTTTTTTTTGCCAATTAAAACAATTTTACTGTTTAGGAAAAATAATATTGGTATTAAAATTGAAAAAAATCTTTAAAATTAAACTGCAATATTTTGTACCACATGAAAGTGACCAAAATTATTAAAAATTTAAAGTTTTTCTTTTCCAGGGTTGGGAAATTGAAATTTTTCTTATACATAAAAGTAACCAAAAAGGCAACTGACGCTGTTTTTTTTTTTGTTTTTGATAATTAAAGTTATTTTATAATTCAAGAAGAACAAATTTGGTATTAAAAATTTAAAAAAGTCAATATTTCGATTCCAGGGTTACACAACTGCAATATTTTGTAGTACATGAAAGTGACCAAAAAGGTTACACATTTCAAGTTTTTCTTAAATAAAACCATTTTATAACTCATTAAGAGTTGCATTGGCAAAAAAAAAAAAATAAAAATAAAATAAAAAATATATATATTAAAATTTCGCTTCCAGGGTTCGGGAAATTGAAATTTTTTATGATACATAAAATTAACCAAGTAGATTACGAATTTCGGATTTATCTGTGATTTAAACCCATTTTATACTTTGTTTATTTTTTAAATTACTTTTTAGGTTAAGCAGCGAAATATCCATCTGAGACCCCATAAAGTATATATATTCTTGATCAGCGATAAAATCTAAGACGATCTGAGCACGTCCGTCTGTCCGTCCGTCTGTGGAAATCACGATTCAGTGCAAACGAAAAGAGCCAGACTCTTGAAATTTGGTATAAATATATCTTGAAGCATGGTACAGGTCAAATTCGTAAATGGGCCGAATCGGGCCAGAAGGTAAAAAGTTCCCCTAAGAAAAACTAAACCAACCTCTAAAAAACAACATCACTTTTTAAAGTTGTTTTTGTAATTGTGTTATGCAAATGATATATTTATATGTCAAAGCAGGTCCAACGCCATAAAATCAAAAAATTAATTTTTGGACACCGCCCCCTTTAGTGGGCGTTATTACATGCAAATATGGTGCAAACATTTAATAAATGGTATTACTTAAGCCTACATTCCTTAAAAATAAAATTTTTAAGCTTTAATGACGAAGCTGAGATATAACCTGGTACTACTCTGCCCTACCCCCTCCTCCGCTTTGCCCCCTAAATGACCCTAACAAAAAAAAAATGTATTTAAATTTTGTATATAATTATCCCAAACATTTATTTTTATAGTTTTATGACAAAGGTGAAATGTCTCCCCCACAGCCCTTGCCAGAGCCACCCCGTCAAAATACAGTTTTAATACCCTCCAAAGAGAATTGGACCCCATAAAGTATATATATTCTTGATCAGTGATGAAGTCTGAGACGATCTAACAATGCCCATACGTCCGTCTGTGGAAAACATGATATAGTCTATTTTATGACCCCCCCGCCCCCTTTAGTGGACGTTGACGTACGATATCATATGCAAAAAAATTGTGTAAATATTGAACAATTTGTATTCCTTAAGCCTATAAGAACCTGAGATGTTCTCTGATCTTGCAGAAGTGAAACGCCTCCCCTATGGCCCTTCCCGGAATGACTCTGTCAAAATAGAGATTTAAAATTGGGTACAGAGATGTCTTAAAGGAACTCTGACCCACCAAGTTAAACATTTTAAATTTGCTTACTTTTTTACTTGTTTATTATTAAATACCATTAACAAAAAATGCTATGACTAATAATAAAAAGCAAAAAACATATTTTGGTCATGGCCAGCTTCTTATTTACCATAACGATTGAAGTAACCAGGCTGTTGTTGAGGACTTCTGTGATATTGTCCAGGATGAAAGGCAGGATTATAGTTAGAATTATAGGTAGACTTATAGTCAGAATTATAGTCAGAATTATAGCCAGAATTATAACCAAAGTAACAACGGAAATTGGAGGGATATTCGTTATGACAACGATGGCGACTAGGTTGGTAACCATTATTTCGCGATGAATAGCCGCCAGGAATGTAACCAGGATAAGGAGAAGGCGTTGTAGTCGTTCCAATTCTAGGAGTTCGTCTAACGACTTCAATCACTTTAAGCTGTCTCATTGCTAGTTTCATCAGGTATGGAAACCGCATCATCTTCATTTAAATCATCGTCACTTTCAGGCGTTTCATTATCAAGACTTTCATAGTCAGTTTCATCAGGAAGTCCAATGCCCTCAACTACTTCTAAACCATCGACACTTTCAGGCGTTTCATTATCAAGAACGGAAAAGTCATCCTCTGCACGATTTTCGGTAGGAGTTGGAACATCTTGTTCAAAAAAAATCGTATCTTTAAAGTTTATCGGTCCATCCACACTTTGGAATCTGTTTATTTGAAATCCGTTGATTTGACAAACTGTCAAAGCTATTAGACCAAAGACGACGGCACAGATGTGTAAAATTTTCATTTTTACTTTGAACTTGCAAAACTAAACTGATACAAAAAACTTATTGGCTAAGGTTTTTTATATCAATTTCTAAAAAGGTAAACAGCTTAAAATTGTATAAGACCTAAAGATATGGCAAATATTTGAACACGCAAAGTGTTCAAATAATTAAAACGCAAAGTAAATATTTTTATGATATGACGTTAACAGACGGTTCGTACAATGTTTTGTGATCTGTCGAAATAACTAGCAATGGATTCCTAGGGTTTACGGTTAAACTGTAACCGTTAAATCGATTAATTATTAATCGATTGAAGCGCTTAATATGGCATTGATTAGCAAATTTTCTTTTCTTGTAGCATTTGAGCTTATTTTCTGTTGCTTCGCACATACTACAAAAGTCATATGACATGGCAGCCTTAATTGAAGTTGAAGGTACTATTGCATTTAAATTATTCAGAGTCACAATTTCAATACTGGAAAATATAAACGTAGCTGTCTGTCTACTGGAATGTGCCAGACTTGACAACAACAAAAAAATCAGAATTTCGTTAAAATTCCTTTTCTATCCAAAACCGGCCCATTGTGCGACGTGGTCAGAGCCGTACTCACCACACAAACTGCTTTTAAATAATTTGTAATCCAAACGAACTGATATTCTGCCTTATTACCGTTCTCGAATCGACTCGAGTGTTTGTAATAGATTAAAGAAAAATCTTTAATTTTTCTTTAATTTATTACATTCTTTCGAGTCGAGTCGAGAACCGTAATAAGGCCCATTAATTTGCCAGCCCATATATTCGCTGCCAAATTATTATTAAATATAAATGAATGTGTTTGTAAAATCGTACAAACACTTGCAATGGCGCGAAACAGGTTTTGAAAAGTTCCTGTGCAGCTGGCTCGAACTTAGTATTATTTAAAGGTACCTAACAAGAGGCCCCCAACAAAATCAGACATCTACAGGCCGGGGAAAAAGCTAATTTTCTTATAATATAAAAAATTATTAAAGGTTTATTGATAAATTAGTTTTAAAAAATATTTTTATGAAATTTCTTATTTGACACATTTTTTCATTTATAAAAAATATTTTTTACATTCAGATAAAAAACAAATTTGTTTATTAAAAAAATATGCAGTTTTTAGTACCATTTGAAAACTTTAATTGTCTATCGCAAAGCCGAAGCCGAAGTTAAGGTTTTTAAAAAGGCTGTACTTGTTTGCGGTATCAGCTTTCTTGCCACCGACTACAACCGGAAAAGCCCCAAAACGTGGGCGGAAAATACTATAACTTTCGCTGCTTGGGGTAGTAGAAACTGCCTTAGGTCCTTCATTTTCCTTTCCCGATAGGGTACCGAAAAGATTTTGTAAATCGATGCTCAAAGTTTTACGTGCTTCGCTGGATGGAGTGCCGAAATTGTCTGGAATTATCTCTTCTCGTTTCGCGGGTCTAAAATTTGCCATCAAATCCAATTTAAAGTCATGGCCATTATCATTTTTATTATCGATAACATATTTATTCCTACCATCTCTCCTAGTGCTGACAGTTTCAGCTTCAGTCACTCCATCCCCACTTCCAGCTTTCGCCGATTGAGTAAGAATTGTATACAATCCTCTTAAAAGATTTCCCAAATCGGCATTCAAAGTTTTAACCTCTTCACTGGATGGAGTGCTGAAGCCATCATAAGTTTTATAACGAACAGAAAACGCATCATCAGGAAGCGAAACATCATCCTCGTCAGTTAAACCGTAGTATTGTTGAGAAGTGGTACCAACAGCTTCAGTTACTCCTCCATAACTTACAGTTGTTTAATTATCACCAGTTTCCTCAGGAAGAGAATACGCAGTCCCGCCTGTTGAACCATCGTAACGTTCCGAAGTGGTACCAGCAGCTTCAGTTGCTCCTTCATAACTTTCAGTTGTTTCATTGTCACCAGTTTCATCAGGAAGGGAAACACCATCCTCGGCAGTTAAACCGTAGTAATGTTGAGAAGTGGTGCCAGCAGCTTCTCCTTCATAACTTACAGTTGTTTCATTGTCACCAGTTTCCTCAGGAAGAGAATTCGCAGTCTCGCCTGTTGAACCATCGTAACCTTCCGAAGTGGTACCAGCAGCTTCAGTTACTCCTTCATAACTTTCAGTTGTTTCATTGTAACCAGTTTCCTCAGGAAGAGAATTCGCAGTCTCGCCTGTTGAACCATCGTAACCTTCCGAAGTGGTGCCAGCAGCTTCAGTTACTCCTTCATAACTTTCAAGTTGTTTCATTGTAACCAGTTTCCTCAGGAAGAGATATTATAGTCTATTTTCGGAGCCCGCCCCCTTTAGTGGGCGTTATTATATGCAAAAATAGTTAAACAATCTAACCTGGTACTGCTCTGCCCTAACCCCTTCTACCCCTTTGCCCCCTAAATGACCCCATAAAAAAAATTAAATAAATTTGAAATAAATTTATGTGTGTGAAGATAAATATGCCGAGTTAAATATGTTTTGACGTAAGCAGTTACGAAGTGAAGTTAAATATGTTATGACGTAACGAAATGGTAATCAGTGAAATTTTTTTTTTTTTTGTATTAAAATCCATTTTTATATACAAAATAATTATGGAAGTGTCTTCTTTCGCATACATTATTTTGTATATACTGGCAATGCAGGCCAACTCTTTATTTAGCCACTGGGGGCAAAATCCCTCCAAGATCACACACACACTCTCCTGACCTGTAAATTGACCTTCCGTGGCCTGTAAATATTTTCACAAAATGCTCAAAAAATTTATTTACTATGGATTTTCATAAAAAAAAAAACTTCACTGCTTGCCATTTCGTTACGTTAACTGCTCTTATGTAATCGACTTGAATACACAAATAGAAAACACATAAAATGATTTAATTTTGATTTGCATATTTATTTACTCGTAATACGAATATCAGCACAAGAAATGAACGTTTCTTGCTTGCCACAGCCCAAAGCACCGGTGCCATCTTCACATACATCCCAGTTGTTGCCACCAAAATAGATCCAGCGCAAGACACAGTGATCACAGGTGAAGTCATGCGGTAAAACCAGCTGAACATTGAAAGAGCCAGTAGTATTGCCAACATGGAATCGGTCACTACCATCAATATATTTGAGATTGTACTGGCTAAAGCAGTCCTCAGATTCATTTTCATTTTTATCCAAATTGCATAATTGGTAGTAAGTGTAGCCCATATGGTTTTTCGTAATTGTAAAATCCGACTCAATTGTTGAATTCTCTTCATATGTCTGCACGATGACACCGAGTCCTCCATACAAGCCGCCAAGTTCATTAGCACGGGGCTTAGCATCGCCATAATTATCACCGCACAGGCCACATTTGCCATTATTTGCTTCATATTGCTCCTAAATATTATGTTTAAATTTTATAAAAAAAAATTTCTTAAAACTATTGTTTGAAAAGCAGATCGTAAACCTACTCCAAAGCCACCGCAGTTAAGGCCGTTATCATCATAATTGGGTTCAGCTGTAGGATCAAAACGCCAACGTGAAGATCTTCCAGGTGGATTTAACATCATGCCATGTCCCCAAGTCTCCTCGAACAATGTGCAAAATAAAAGAACAATCGCAATTTCTTCTACAAAATATTTCATATCGTTTTTTTTTCCTTATGATTATTTTAGCACATGAAATACTAAATTTTCAAGAACATGCAAATCGTATTTATACTTATTTGGCAATTTAAAGAAAATGACATGACAATAACCACCACTTGAAACAACATTTGTTTTATGCAACAGATCAGTCCAACCTATGCCTAAAAGGCATAGGCTACTATCCGGGAAATCGTTATGTATCGTCAACGAAAAGATTCGAAAAAGTAATTAGAAAGAAAAATTCCGAAATTATATAACTAATCAATTGGTATTCTCGGGACTAGGAAAACTACATCAATCACCGGTAATCACCTGGCAGCCGCTTGATTCATCCAAACGCTGCAGCAGTTTGAAAATCAAGAGCATAGAGTTTTATAGAACAACACCACATGCCACATTAGGATAGCTTTGCGTTTAAAATTAGCGCTACGTGGCAGGGATGGCCAAGTGGGTCAACCATTTTCCGAAAATGTTATTTCTTTATTAAATAACATTCATAAAGTGGTTGCCGTGGCGGGTTTTGTGAGAAGTTCTGGGTGGTTCTCAGGAACCAGTACTTCGTTTTGAAAATATTGTGTAGGGTATGTTATGGCCTCCGAGTGTTTTCTCGCTTACTGCGGGCAGCCCTTCTAACTTAACTAACATTCCACTAAAGGTTGGTTACTACCGACATTCTACGAATATAAATATTAATTGATATTAATTTTTTCAAAACAAATTTATGTTTGTGTATATTTGGAAACAGCATTTCAATTATATGATTTTCATAAATATTTACCTTAAACACATATTTCAATTGTATGTTTCCATTTGTTTGCTCAAAATAGACGCAAGAGTATAACAAACAAATGTTAATTAATTAACTTAAATATAATAACGTATTAAAGATACAATGCAAAATGCTCAAATATTTAAAACCTAAACAAAATATGCTGTTATGGGAACTGCGTATTTAACAAATAATGATATCGCATCAAATAAGTCATTATTCGCCATTGATTATTCGCAACTTTTGCAAATAATGTGTGTAATAAAATGCTGACAATCGGAACAGCAAATTACACAGTTGACAGTAAAATTATAGTGGGGAAGGGAAGTTTATAAGTTTGCCACTCTGTGTGTAATTTCCACAATATTAATATGCCATGTCCGTCTGTCTGTACGTGTAATCGGGTTTCCGCAGCCTATGGAAAAGCTAGGAACTTCGGTTTCAAGATTTCATTTATTTTTTAGAAACTTCGGTGTTATATTGATGCATTGGAAATAGTCCCAAATAGACATGGTGAAATAAATATATTTATTTCACCACATCGAAAAACTAACAAGAACTAAATCCATGACACAAACCTTTTCTCACCACACATGCGAT
Source organism: Linnaemya tessellans (assembly GCA_951800035.1). Lineage (NCBI taxonomy): Eukaryota > Metazoa > Arthropoda > Insecta > Diptera > Tachinidae > Linnaemya > Linnaemya tessellans. The sequence continues at coordinate 115,315,721 of OX637535.1, forward strand.
GCATGCAAAAATAGATGCTAGAAAAATGTTTGCACTGCTACTGGTCACATAAAGGGTGTTTTTTTTATAGAGTGACACAAGTTTAAATCATAACAAGACAAGGATATATATTTTTATTGGAAAGAAAAATTTATGGAATTAATGTTTAAATATGGAACAATAATTTTCAACAACTAAAAAAATCTTCCATAAAATGGAACGACACAACCTCAGTTGCTGAGAACGGCGACGAATTGATTGATTAGGATCATCTTCAATGCTTTTGTGTACAGCGTAGACTTGTGTCCAACTAGCTCATTCGCTCAGTTTTGACAAGAACCTCTGATCAAACCTATGTAATTCAAATGGGTTTGATCAAAGGTTCTTGACAAAACTGAGCGAATGAGCTAATTGGACACAAGTCTAGTACAGCGGCTACAGCTTTTTCAGTGCGCACTTGTTCGGCGTCTCAGTGGAAATAATGACTTGTAAAATTGTTTTTGGAAATCGTGCAAATAACAGAAACAAAACTCATTTATTTTCTACGCCTTACTTTCAATAGTTTCAGCCAAAAATATAATTAAACATCAACATTTTTATAGCATCTTTATGTCTGAGAATGTTATCTCTTTATAGTCTTAATTTATAGTAGCATTCGTACTAGTTCGTACAGCAATTGCGTCAGCAAAAAAATTAAATATTACGTATAAAGTTATGATAACCATATGTAAATACAAATTTTAATATAATAATTAAAAGAAAAAGATTATGACTGCGCAATAACTAAAGTTATTAATTTGAATGGAATTATTGTCAGTACGGTAACTTGGATATAAAATAAAATTCAAAAAAAAAAAACATAAAAAGCTTTAAAATATTTTTATTGTACTGCGTTTGTATATGGTATGCTTTTTTTTAAAACTGTCAATTACACTTATCAATGTACCGTCAGCATGGGCGATTTGTTATCATAGGGTAGTTATGAAAGTAAAAAAAAGTTTATAATCGTTGGATTGTGCCGTACTCCCTCTAATGGTGTTTAAAATCTTTGAGGTTCACATCGAGGTGTGTGTAGCGTGGTAAAGTAAATACATACAAGGTCTGTTAAAAAATTATTATGAACTTTTTTATGTCTCAAAGCGTACATTCTCAGTTTTTTTTCTTTTAAGTAGGCCCAGCACACGTGAATGACTTCTGCATTGTGGCCGGAACTAGAAAGGACAGATGAAGCAAAGATGAAATGAGATAAAAGATAAGGAAAATTGTTATGAACAATCAATCGAAACACTATTAGAGAAATTGTAAGCCATGCATTTGCATTCGCCTGCGACTTTTTCCCGTCTCCAAAGTTCAATTGCTGAGACAGTTCAAGCACATAGCAAAACATGCATATTGGAACCGCTGCTAGGATTGGTAGGGGGCGGAGTGCTTTGAAGACAACAATATAGAAATTGATGAATAAAAGTTAATATATTTGAAGAAAAACCAAAATTCGCCATATGTTTTTGAAAAGACCTCGCATACTTGAAATATATCGAGCCATGGTGAAATAATTATAAGGTGACTGTGCTAAGACAGTAAACACAACATTACGACAGCCAAAGGAAGGAATTGTTAATAATATAAGTGGCGACAAACACAATAAACATGAGCACTGATGATGAAAGCGTTGCGGCTTTCGAAAACAGCTGTTCTGCTCTGCTGTGTAAGTTGAATAACTAAAAACTGATGTTGACTTTCCTTTGCGCCTTGGAATATTTATCATGTCTTTCTGAATTTAAAACAAAAAATTTCGAACAATTAGCTTATCAATCTTAATTCAATTTAACCAAGGAATTGTTGTTTGTGTATGCGCCAAAATAATATCAACAAACACATTGAAGTGCTGCACAAATGCACAAACAGTGTTCACATATACAAAAACACAACGAGAACTTATTGCAGTTACAGAAAAAACAAAGCTAGACATCAATTTAGCCAAGCCAATGGTTGAGGAAAAAACTGTCATCTGGCATAGCACAGCCAACTTGTTTTTATTTCACCATGGGAATTGTCCGCGAGTGTATTGTACGGTTCATAGTAGACAGGATGTTTTTCATTTTTCACCTTCGGTGTTCGAATGTCTCTACTAAACATTAAATTAATATGGACATCATATCGAAGTTGGTAACTGCCAAAGTAGATCGTGAGATTCATATCTCGTCCATATCCTGCTATTGATGGTCGTCGAACGTATTGCTGGCCATTCTTGACCGAGATGACATTTTCTTTTCAAACAAGACAAACATTTAAGTTTTTGCTTTCTGAATCAACATTAAGTAGGATATGAAGGGCCGGACACTATCCCTCCTTTATTGCAATATAGCCATATCTGAAAATATCTCAGTTTTTTCATAAAGACAGATATGTGTATTTAAAAATTTCATAATTTTCAGAAATCACAAGTGGGTATTTGCAGGAAGTTTTTGTCTTTGTTTGCGGACAGTCATAGAAACATCCGGGCTACAACTCTTATCCACAATTCCACATCATTTTAGGAAATAATAGCACATTAATTGTACTCCAATCAAGTGCATGTTCTTCAAAGTTTTTTTTCTTCTCTTATATTTAAGATAAGAGCATATTGTATACAGCAATACTATTGCAGTCGATAAGAAAAATTAAAGCAAAAAAAAATAGAAATATTTATCACCTGTTAAAAAAAAATGAAACAATAACTAACAAACAAAAAAAAATTAATCAATTGATATTACTTTTAAAAAGTTCGCACATAAGAGATGTTATTGAAATGTCTAATAAATAACTTGTCTAGCAACTGGCCCTCGAGTGATAAGTGTAGGAGGCAATTGATTCCTGAAGCCGTAAATACAATGTGGCACTAGTAGCAACATTTGCCATTTTCGTACGCTGCGTAGTGTGGCAAACGTCTACATGGCCATAGTGTGTGCTCAGCATTACTTTGCCTTGCGGACGGTTTAAAATTTGTGTGAGAAACAACAGCAAATGGAGGAAGTAAGAACGTTATATTCGATTGGAAATACCCTCCAAATTACAGGTGGGACGCCTTTCCATCAGCATAAACGCAATTGACGTTATTTTCGCGGCTAATATTTTATAAGGGACAGAGATAAATTAAAAATGTTTAACCTGCTGCATCACAGAGTTCATTACGACATTTTTGTGCCCAATTTTAAAACTCTATTGTGACCAAGGTCACTCCGGGAAGGCCCACCTTTGTCGTAAAAACTTAAAAAGTAAATGTTTGGGTTAATTAAGTGTAGAAAAAAAAATTTTTTTTTATAGGGTCATTTAGGGTGTAGGGCAGGGGAAGATCAAAGAACATCTTACCGTCGTACCAAAAGCTTAAAAATTCAATTTAAAGAATTTAGACTTCAGGAATGCAATTTGTTCAATATTTACACTATTTTTCCATGTAATATCTTACTTCAATGCCTACTAAAGAGGGCGGGGTGTAAAAATGGATGTTTTCGGATTTTCTGGCTCCAAGTTCAACGCTTTGCACCTTCTTTAACATAAAAATAATTACTAAAAGAAAAAAACTTAAAAATCATGTTGGTTTAGTTCTTCTTAAGGCAACTTTTTTTCTCTGCCCCGATTCAGCCCATTTATGAACTTGGCCTTCCAAATTTTTCGATACCAAATTTCAAACGTCTAACTCGTTACGTTTGGACTGTAATGTGATTTTCACAGAGGGACGGACGGACATGGCTAGATCGTTTTAGATTTCAACACTGATGAAGAATATATACAGGGTGTTTTTTATTGAGGTATAGAACTTCGAATTGAAATAAAACACAAGAAAATCGTTTTAATGTCCATCAATTTGGCTTTATTGGAAGGATAATTTTATGCCATTAATGTTTAAATATGATTTCGGGCATGTGGTCGCCGCGGCTGGCTCGAATAAAGCCAATTCTACAGGTTCAATTTTCAACCACTTTTTCGAGCATATGGGGCCGTATGTTGGCAATAGCGCCACGAATGTTGGCTTCCAAGTCCCCTAACGTTTCTGGTTTGTTGGCGTAGACGAGCGACTTCACATATCCCCAAAGAAAATAATCCAATGGTGTCAAATCACACGATCTTGGTTGGCAATTGACAGGTCCATTCCGCGAAATTATGCGCTCATCGAACGTTTCCTTCAATAAATCGATTGTGGCGTGCGCTGTGTGGCATGTAGCGCCGTCTTGTTGGAACCACAACTCATCCACATTCATGCCATCCAATTCGGGAACAAAATAGTCGGTTATCATGGCTCTATACCGGTCTCCATTAACGGTAATTGACTCTCCAGTATTATTTCGGAAGAAGTATGGCCCAATGACTCCACCAGCCCATAGAGCACACCAAACAGTCAGTTTTTGTGGATGTAATGGCGTCTCAAGGGTCTCATGTGGATTCTCTTCACTCCAAATGCGGCAATTTTGCTTGTTGACGTAGCCATTCAACCAAAAATGAGCCTCATCACTGAACAACATTTTGCGGTAAACTTCGCGAACTGAACCATTACTTTCGAAATAAATTTGCACGATTTGCAAGCGTTGTTCTTTTGTCAACCTGTTCATGATGAAATGGCAAACCAAACTAAATATGAATCACTTGACAGCTGACAAAATGGCCGCCAGTTAAAAAAGTGATGCCAACTTAAAGTTCTATACCTCAATAAAAAACACCCAAGATATATATATATATATATATATATATATATATATATATATATATATACTTTACTAGATCTTAGATGTATATTTCGCTGCGTTATATCTATTTTTTTTCTTGGACCAGCACTCAGGGGGGATGACCCCTACATATGCGATGCATTGTTCCAGAACTAGGAAATTTGGTTATGGGAAGGAGGATAGAGGGAGTAGTGTCTGTGGACGTTCGATTTGAACTTCCCCAAGTTGAAACTGTGGCAGGAAAGACCTCTGCTGAAACCGTTCGGCTGACAAAGTGAATACACCTGCCAATTCTATTTTGCAGGGTGGAATAAGAGAGAACGAAAAGAGTAAAATTGTCTGAAATTTTGTTTTTATTCATAAAAAAATTTACGGATATTAAAACAAATAAATTTCAAAGCACTGAAAGGAAAAAAATTCTGATGTCTTTTGTGAAGGACACACAACATTTTTCGAAAGTGGAAGCCAAGGATCAATGTATGCACGCCTCGTTACTGCAGTTCAAGTCAAGGTTTTTTTTTAATCTTGGACTAGCACTCAAGGATGACTCCTACATATGCAGTGCATTGCGCCGGAAGGGATAGTATGAGGGGACAGATGAAGAAAGATGAGAAGATAGAGAATTTTTTGTAGCTATTTCAACCTTTTTTACTTCGCCGTCTAATTTTTTGCTACAGGACCGACTAAGCAGAGTGTTGTTACTCTGCTTTTAGTACATGATCGTGTCATTGAAACAGACTGGCAACAACTAACACAACCACGCACTAATGCTGATCACAAGAATTCACCAGAATACTTCATGACTCAGCGCGTGGTTGAAGTCAGGATCCTCCACTTCATGGTCTAGTGTTCTACTACTTCAGCCAACAGCACACAAGTTTTCGGAAAAGCGGAGGGAAAGGAGATTTGTGAAACCGTTCGACTGTTCTTTATAGATCACACTAAATTTTCAAGCAAAGGACTTTCTTCGTCATGACTACGCAAAAGAAATATCATGGCCAGAAGATGGAAAAAAATTCAATTTGGAAATTAAGGTAAAATTTTATAAAGACTGAGTGAGTTTTAAGAAATTTTGCAAAGTGGCCGAAATCCTATTTAGTTTTACTTTTTATATCGTTAACGTTACTTTAGATCTCCTTGCAAGCAATTCTATTATAACGGTAGTTTGTGGAGTTTTTCCATTCTTTGCAAAGCTTTTTACGACACACCCTGTGTGTATGCAAAACGTTAAACATACATAAACTATATTCATTCAACTACAACATTATCAGCTAGATTGATTACAAATAGAAAATGTATTAAATAGATAAAACAAAAAATATATAAATCTAAGGGAATATATAAAGAAGCGTAACAATTTTGCCAGTCAGTTCCCGCTGTTTTAGTAGACTTTTACAACTTTGAATAGTTTAGAAAACGATAAATGAAATATTTTAGAAATTATTTTTAATTTGAAAATGTTTAAAGGTGAGAGATAGCCGGAGAGAGAGAGAGAGAGTATGCCCAAACCTTTTAAATCGTGTTAATTGCTGTTTTCAGAACAAAGCGTTTTGCTGATTTTAAGCCTGTGCTATGGACTATCCTTAGGCGTGGACATTTGCGAGCGCCAACTGAATGGAGTTCACTTATCACATCCAGCGGACTGTAATAAATTCGTGGAGTGCCGAAATGGCAAAACACATCGTATTATGAGTTGTCCTGTAGGACAGCATTTCAATCGCTTTACAGGTGCTTGCGATTCAAAACAACGCGCTGCTTGTGATATGGCTTTTGTATATTTTGCTAGCGAGGATGCAAATCGGTCAGCATGTTGTGCTCGATATGGTTGCTATAGTTATCCAGACATATTCGAAAGTCTTGCTTTTCCTGGAAACTCCAACAGCCCTTTAGCTCCATCTAATGCTGCCACGGTCGATATACCTAGCCCAGAAACTCCTGATACGCCTGCCATTTTATTAAAAAAATTTGACAGACCTTCTGTTTATGGAAGCAGGTGCTTCAACAATTTAAACGTTTGTGTTAGCAAGCCCGACGGCAGTGTTTCGCGACTCAATGGCACTTGCAATCATTATGTAATTTGTGTGGCAGAATGTGCCACGATACTGTCGTGTCCAGCGAATTTTCAGTACAATATTGATGAAAGAAAATGTGATTATCCAAGAAATGTAAAATGTCCCTGGGAATCGAGGACAGAAATAACTGGTCCTTCGGGTGTAACATGCGCTAATCGGGGCATATGTGCTGGTCGCAAGGATGGGAAAATGTTTGCCAGTTCGGACGGTAATGGTTATATTGTGTGCCAGTGCGAGTGTGAAATACAGAGACCTTGCCCCGATGGTACAAAATTTAATGAGCAGCTGTTGACTTGTGCTCATGAAGGCGGTAATGGCAATGGCAGTGGAAACGGAGGCGGAGGCGGCGAAAATGGAAATGGTAGCGGAAATGGCAGTGGCAATGGCAATGGCAATGGTAGCGGAAATGGTAATGGAAGTGGAAACGGAGGTGGCAATGGAAGTGGTACCGGATATGGTAATGGAGGTGGTAATGGAGGTGGAAATGGATGCGGATGCGAAAATGGTTGTGTATGTTGCTGTGGAAATGGCTGTGGGTCTGGAAATGGTAACGGCACTGAGAGCGGAGGTGGTAGTGGAAGCGGAGGGGGAAATGGAAATGGCACTGAGAGCGGAGGTGGTAGTGGAAGCGGAGGGGGAAATGAAAATGGCACTGAGAGCGGAGGTGGTAGTGGAAGCGGAGGGGGAAATGGCACTGAGAGCGGAGGTGGTAGTGGAAGCGGAGGGGGAAATGGAAACGGCACTGAGAGCGGTGGTGGTAGTGGAAGCGGAGGGGGAAATGGAAATGGCACTGAGAGCGGAGGAGGTAGTGGAAGCGGAGGGGGAGGGGGAAATGGCACTGAGAGCGGAGGTGGTAGTGGAAGCGGAGGGGGAAATGGAAACGGCACTGAGAGCGGTGGTGGAAATGGAGGTGGTAGTGGAAACGGAAATAACAATTCAACTAACAATATTTGTGGTAACGACATACAAGTTTGCAAAAATCAAACATATGCTGCTCTAGTTCCTGTTGACGGCGTCTGTAATAAATTCTATCAGTGCAACCATGGCTGTGCTGTTGAGATTCAGTGTCCCAGTAACACTGTTTTTAATCCCAATAAAAATATATGTGACTATCCGGAAAACTACAAGTGTCCCTGGCCTCATAGCCCACCATCGGGACCGTCAGCAGGACCATCTGGCATTGCATGTCCCAGTGGAGGGCGCTGCACAGGTCAGGCAAATGGTAAATTTTTCCCCTCTCTAACCAGCTGTTCCAAATACGTGCAGTGCCAGTGTGAGTGTGAAATAGAACTGAGTTGCCCCAACAGTTTATACTGGGACAGCAAACTATTGACATGCAATCAGCCGGCCAATGTTAAGTGTCAATTAAATCAAAAATAATATATGTAATTAGAATAGCGCAATAAATAACTGAAACAAATGAAAGGAATCTGTATTTTGAATATTACAAGAAGAGAAAGCTTAATTTTTAGGACTTAAATAGCTGTTTTTCTACATTCTACTTTCCAACTTCAATGAAGTTGGTAATTGAGAACTTTTCACTTATTTTTTAACTACCCTTCTGATAAAAAGAAATGATCATTTGATAACAATATATAAGATCAATTGCTTGATAACTGTTAGTTAAAATGTTTTTAATTAAAATAATATATTATATTTTAAAAAAATTGATAAAAGCAAAACAAAACAACATCAGTAACCTACATAAATAGTAAATTAGGAAATAAGAATTTCATTTGTTTTTATCGTTAAAATCAACATGCAGCATCTTTGTGCTGCTCTATAAAAAGAAAGATATTGCATCTTTGCCATTCATAGCGTGTGCACCTTTAGAGATACTTTAGTAAAGGCCTGAAAAGTTATTTTTTTTTCAATTAATTTTCAGAAATAAAATATACGGTGCAGCAAGAGATATCAATTATGAAATTACCAATAATTTCATTGGCTGTGGTTTCTCTACTGCTGATAGACAACACATTAGCCAGCTATTGCAATTCTGACAATGTTGGCCAACGAATTCCTTTGCCGACAAGCTGTTCGAAATTTCTCGTTTGCTCTCCTAATCTTCGAGTTGTTGTAAGAGAATGTCCAAAAGGCTTACATTTCAATCGTGAATTGGAAATGTGTGACTTGCCCACCAGAGCACTCTGCAAGTATGGTGAAATATTTCTGTCAGTGGAAAGCCAATGTCAATGGTGTGATTTTGATGCCTGCTGTAACACACCACCACCACAAACCACCTCCGTAGCAGAGACTACTACTACACCTTGTACAACAGAGCCACCAAAACCACCACAAACTACCGTAATAACAGATAATCCTGAAGTGACCACACCAAGTGAAAATACAGACACCACAATCACATCAATACCAAGCGAAGGGCCTACAACAGGTGAAACTGTAAAGCCTACAAAAACAACTGAGGTCACCACTGCATGTGAAACAAAACCCACTGTAACTCCAAACCCTACCGAAACACCGCAACCAACTGAAACATCGAACTCCACACAAACTCCTGAAACAAGTACCTTTACTGAGTCTCAAACAGAAGTTCCAACAACTACTGAAGCTCCTGATGAGACTACAGACTCATCAACTTTACACTCAACAGAAACTCCAACATCAACTGGGAGCCCGAAACCCACGGAAACTGTAAGACCTACTCCTACGGCAACCGATGCTCCAACTGAAACTACTACAGTGACTTCTCCTTGCAACGTTACTACAGCACCATCTCCTAAACCAACTACAACAAAAACTCCAACGCCTAACGAAACCTCAGAGCCCACTACAGCTACCAATGAAACACCAAGTGCAACTGAAACTGTAAAGCCGACAGCAACCCCAAGTCCCACAGAAACTCAGACACCCACCGAAGCCCCGAATCCAACGGAAACGTCAAGCCACACTGAGCCTCCGAATCCTAATGCCACTCCGAACCCCACTGTAACTTCAAGCAGTGCAGAAAACACAAATCCAACTGAAACTCCGTGTAAAACAACCGTCTCAACAACACCAAAATCAAATGAAACTCCAATACTGACAGAAAGTCCGACTTCCACTGATTCTACTACTGAAACTTCAAGGCCCACAGAATCTCCAGGCGCAACTTCCACCAATTCCCCTAATCTCACTGAAACTACAAGCCCCACAGAAAACCCGAGCAATACCGGATCTCCTGAGACTACAAGCCCAACAGAAACTCCCATCCACACAAAATCTCCCGACACCACAGATACTCCATGCCCTACAAACAGTCAAACTGCTTCAATAACTCCAACACCAACAGAAAGCCCAAATTCGACCGAATCTCCAAAACCAACTGAAACCTCAAGCCCTACCGAAACCCCAAAGCCAACTGAAACTCCACAGTCAACTCATACACCAAAACCTACCGAAACGTCACAACCAACCGAAACTCCAGTTAACACGGAATCAACGAATCCTTCTGAAACTCCTAATTCCACAGAAACACCTTCCTATACAGAAACAACAAAGCCAAATTCCACTCAAACTCCAATATCAAGTCAAACATCAAGACCTACAGAAACACCACAACAAACAGAAACTCCTCTTCCTACTGAACCGCCAAATGCCACTGCTACGCCACTTCCTACCCAGCCTTCAAACTCAACCGACACTCCACAGTGCAGCACAGAAACCCCAGACTCTACTGAAACCCCAACGCCAACTGCAACCATAAGTCCGACTGAAACTCCAAACACCACAAATACTTTAACCTCAAATCCCACTGAAACTCCAAAACCGACTGAAACCAATAGGCCGACTGAAACTCCTCCACCAACCAAAACTCCAAATCCGACTGAAACTCCAACACCAACCGAAAATCCTAACCCTACGGAAGCTCCAAAACCGACTGAAACTCCAAAGCCCACTGAAACCATAAGGCCGACTGAAACTCCTCCACCAACCAAAACTCCAAATCCGACTGAAACTCCAACACCAACCGAAAATCCTAACCCTACTGAAACTCCAAGACCGACTGAAACTCCAAAGCCCACTGAAACCATAAGGCCGACTGAAACTCCAGAACCGACGGAAACAACAGAGCCAACCAATACTATAACCCCAAGGCCAACTGAGACTTCCAAACCAACTGAAACTCCTCGACCAACCGAAAATCCAAATCCGACTGAAACTCCAGAACCAACCGAAAATCCCAACCCTACTGAAACACCAAAGCCCACTGTAACTCCAGAACCGACAGAAACAACAGAGCCAACCAATACTATAACCCCAAGGCCAACTGAAACTTCCAAACCAACTGAAACTCCTCGACCAACCGAAAATCCAAATCCGACTGAAACTCCAGAACCAACCGAAAATCCCAACCCCACTGAAAATCCAAACACCACCAACACTCCGCCAGTTCCACCACCATCCACACCTTCCGATTGCGAAGGCGAATGCTGCGGTAAGCCAAACGACTCTACCCTACCCGGTAATATATGCCAACAGTTTATTGTGTGTAAAAACAATCAGTCGTACATCATTGATTGTCCCAATAATTTGCACTACAATGTCGCCACCGGCAATTGTGACTACCCCGAAAACGCCAAATGCAATAAGCCCTATCAACCACCAAGCGGACCAAATGCTGGTCCTTCCGGAACGAAGTGCGACAGCGGCGGTCGCTGTGTAGGAAAGCCAAACGGCACCGCCTTTGCCGATGCTAAAAATAAATGCAGCAATAATTACGTGGTCTGTCAGTGCGAATGTGAAGTTAAGCGTGAGTGCGGCGAGGGCACAATGTTCAACATCAAATTAGGTGTATGTGATCATCCAGGAGCATTCGGCTGCTAACTCGCTGACTCTTTCCCTTACATGAAAAATTATTTCAAAGTAATAATCGCTTAATAAAAGGCATATATGTTAACTATGAATTGCTTCTATGAATTTAACATTAAATTGAATAATTGTTTTAATTCAAGTAAAGTGTTCTTTTCTAGAAATGAACGCCACATAAATTAACCAACCGACATCCATTTGATTGAGAAAATCTCGAATAAGTTTAATAAATTCTTTTTCATTTTTGTTTTTGCGAGTAACAAATAGAAGCTATTAACAATTTCTTAGCACTCATCTCATTTACAGCACGATCTTTTTACTTATCTCTAAATTAATTTCATTTATTTAGTAAATAGCAATACTATACATACGTGAGTCAAATGCTTATACGCATATTTAAAAAACATATATAAAATATAAAATGTTTTGAATTGAGTTTTATGCACGTTTGTATATGAACGAGGGCCGTCTTATGTGAGTTTTTGACAGATAAGAAGCGTTTCATTTCTGCTTTAAGTTTGTGGGTGCTGTTGGCTGAAGTAGTAGAACACGGGACTATGAAGCGGAGGGTCGTGACTTCGAGCCCGCGCTGAGTCATGAAATATTGTGTTGAATTCTTCTGAACAGCATTAGGTTAGGTTAGGTTGAAGAAGAGGGGCATAAGCATCCCAATCCGTCATGGATTACACTTAGGCCTCATAGGCCTGTTGTGCGCTCTATAATAAGGAGTTCCCGTTCCACTGTAGGGAGCCTCCACCGATACCATGGAAACCTCTGAGTTTGATTACGTCAAGAACCTAGTTTCTTCAATGTACTTCCTTAAGTCTTTCCAATCAGAGCCCCTAAGGAATTCCAACTCCTGTATAATCTCCTGATTAAATGTTTGTCTTCTAATTTGACTAAAAGCTGGACAAGTAGTGCTCCAGTGTCTCGTCCTCTTCCTGGCAGGCCCTGCATGTTATACCGCCAACGATACCCATTCGTGCCAGGTGAGTCCTTAACTCTGTATGTCCTGTTATTAAATAAACCAACCTCCGTAGTGTTGGCCTACTCAATGTTAGGACCTCCTTTGTCCTACTACCATCTGGGTCCTCCCATAGAATTCTAGTCACCCTACCTATGGTAGAGTGCTGCCAATCTCCTGTATGCAATTCTATAGGTCAAGAAACCAGAAGAATTTAACTTATTTATTCATAAAATTAAAGCTTTTTTTCTGACTTTTATTTATTCTTCAGAAAATAACTGTTGATTCTTAATTTTTATTTATTCCTCACAAAATAGAAGATATTTTTAAATTCATGCAAATTAAAAGTTATTGCTTGATTAAGTTCAATTAAGATTGTTAGGCTAATGCCCTAGTTTTTAACTTCAAAATTAAGTACTATTTAAACTTAAAGTCTATTTATATATAAAATTTTGTTTTCACTAAAAAATTATATAAGACTTAATTACCCCACATTGTACATTTAAATTCAATTTAAGTTTTTCATGCAACCATGTGTTTTTCACAGTTTGTTTACATTCAACAACTTGAAAATTGGTAAAGCAGCTCTTCATTGAAACAAAACGTCGGTAATAGGGTAGTTTTATTGTATCATTTGCAGTATTTGTCTTACCATTTATTTGTGCTACCATACTTTTTATCACAATTAAATATCAAAATTAATTTCAGACTGAGAAACTGAAAGTGTATTTAAACCAGATGTAGGCAATGTGATTGAGCACAATTCACATGTATATAAATTCGCTCTTGAGAGTCACAAATCACAAAAATTGTGATTCACAATTCAGTCTATCACAAGCTTCCAACCAAGACGGTTGTTGAAAAAAATTATTTAAGGGTGGGGAGAATGCTCGTTTGTTTACAAAATTGTGAGAGATACACACAAACTCAAAATGTTGATGTGTTTGTGCCTATATCTGATTTAAACACAACTTAAGTTTATGGAAAAATTAACTAATTTTGTACTTAAATAAAAAGTCAAAAACTGGTTGTAAGTGTTTGAAAATTTGTTTAAACAGCTGTTCTCGATAGTCGCTACACTTTCATCATCAGTACTCATGTGTACTTTGTTTATTTCTAGATTTTTAATTATTCCTGAATATGACTAACTTTGCTGATGAACTATTTGACGGAGAAGAACATACAAAAACAAAAAATATATAATAAAAATTAAATAAATAAAGAAACTGCCTCCGCATATTGTCATGTGATATATAAGTACGAGTATGATAAAAATAATATTATAAAACATATACATACATGTGTATTGGTGTATGTGTGCATGTACAATAAAAATTGAATCTCCTTGAAAATCCAAATATTATCATTAACGCCAGTAAAAAGTTCCTACCTTTATAATTAAATGTGATTAGGCATGTGTATAGTTTAAAAAACCCCAGAAAACCATAAAGATAAATTTTGTTCGTTAGTTTATTTTCCAACATTTATCTTCAACACAGTCTAATTATTAGCCATAACACTTCATTCAACGATTTTCAGCTTGATTTCGTAAGATTCTCAAAACAAGTTTACATTTGTTTAATTTCGGAAATCTCGCTCTATTCATATGCGTTTCATAATATCTTTGCATTCTATAGGTTTCCGAATTTTATGGTGAAATATATATATTTCACCATCACAAAATACAAAGAAAAAGTAATCCATGACACACACCTTTTCTCAGCACGCGTGCAACGCATGGAAAAGTAGAGAGTAAACCTAATTCAACCGTTATATGGGTCTATAGCAGTGGTGGGCACCGTCAATGTATTGGTAAGTTGTGTATGTGTTGATCTTGCGAGCTACCCACCAAACAAAAAGCCAAGCGTTCGAAAGATTATGGTGCATTATATATATATCCATAAGTAGCAATATTTTCTAAGTTGAAAAAAAACGTTGATTACGTAAAATTATTAATTAAAAATAAAACTTTTTCTAAGTAAACAGTCAAATGAAAAAAATTAAAAAGATAGGACAATAATTTCTTATGTTTTCCATTCAAGAAAAAAAAATACATAAAAGAATGGTTGCTTGCTGGAGCATAACACTGAATATTCGCAAAAAAATATATGCGGTTGGATATATCAAACTTAATAAGCTTTGATATTTGTCGGCATGGAAAATCATTTTCATGAGGGAAACATATTAAAAATATTTTTGATAAGATTTTGCACAGACTAATTAGTAAGACTAAGTGTATTACCAAATTAAGAGAATTAGTATAGTCCGTTATTGGAGAAAAATTGTATAAAAGGCATAACATACAATATCGAAAGCATTGTTTATAACAAAATATATTTTGCATATCATCATGACTCAAATTGTTTGCTGGGCAAATATTCTGGAAAAATATATAAAAAAATTCGTAAGCATCCGCCTGATATTCATTCGTCGCTGTCTCATCGACGACTAAATTAAAGAGGGTAAGAATACGTGTGAATGATCTCAGCACAATTGTGCTATGAAACGCCCGTATCTGGTCTATAGATTCGATGCGCATTGCCCTGTAACTTGTCATATACAATTGCTTTGGGTGTACTTTTTGAGAGACGCATAAAACGCAACAACAAATAGAACAGATGGTATGGAGTTTCAGCTTAAAGGTGGAAGTCCATACCGTCCGTTCTATGCATATGGGTTTCTTAGTTTCTGTGCATGCTATGCGTTTCTAAATTCAAGTTATAACGCAAAGCGTTTTATACGCCCACATTTTTTCCTACGTATAATACAAAAAAACCATGGTGAAATAAATATATATATTTCACCATGACAATAACAAAGAAAAATGTAATCCACGACACAAACCTTTTCCCTAAACGCATGCGACGCATACAAAAGTAGAAATTAAACCTACTTTAATGCGTTGATACGTGTATACATTCTATGCGTTTTGCTGTGTAACTTGCCACATACAATTATGCGGACTCTACTTTTTTGTCAGATGCATAAAAAGGAGAGACGCATGAACGCATGGTATGGACCTTCATCTTAACCCGTCGTACGTTATGCCTTGTCTCTTTCGACTGACTACTCAGTCTAAGTTTTCCAAAGATATTTGACGACAGCATCAAGAAGAATATATTTGTGATTTATAATGTAGGTTCTTACCGTCTGCCAGAATTTTCTTTCCATTTCTGACCTTAATTTCGAGAATAGTGAATTTTAAGCTAAAAGTGGTTAAAAAAAAATATACCTAAAAAAGTTGTTTAAGACTACTTGTTTTTAAGAAAAAAAAAACTCTTCATAATAGCATAAAAGACATTTAATTGTTTCGCTTCGTCTAAATCTTTATCTAAACGATTTTATTTAATTTCACACTTTAAATATGAATTGGTTCATAGTTAAGCAAAACTATGAATGTCATTGGCTTTATTATTATAGATTAGGGTCAAATTTTTAATTGTAAGAAACTCTTGCTCAATACGATCAAATACTTTGCGAAGTTTGGGCAGGTTGTTCATATAGAAAACCTTTATCTGAAGGATACTGTTGCTCAACACGATCAAATATGTTCTTTAAAGCATTTTGCGCTTTTCTCGAACGATCCGTTTGTGAATCACCATCCGAATTTTTGGCAGGTTGTTCATATAGAAAACCTTTATCTGAAGGATACTGTTGCTCAACACGATCAAATATGTTCTTTAAAGCATTTTGCGCTTTTCTCGAACTATCCGTTTGTGAATCACCATCCGAATTTTTGGCAGGTTGTTCATATAGAAAACCTTTATCTGAAGGATACTGTTGCTCAACACGATCAAATATGTTCTTTAAAGCATTTTGCGCTTTTCTCGAACTATCCGTTTGTGAATCACCATCCGAATTTTTGGCAGGTTGTTCATATAGAGAATCTTGACCATCAGGTTGGTCATTGTTGAAAGTACTTTTGTGCGCATCACCAGCATTATTATTGAAAACGGCTTGGAACGGATAAAACGGAACAATAAACAAAGGTATTTTGAAGGGATTAATGTTAGAAGGCAGCGGGTATGGATGAGGAGGACCGTTATTGAAAGACCTCCGGGGCTGATACCCAGGCTGACTGTTGGAAGGCTTGTGCGAATAACCAAGACGAACATACAAAAGGCTTTGGACCGGATAACTAGGATTACTGATGATGGGCGGCTGATGTGGATAGCCACCATTTACGGTCACTCCTCCATCATGTGCTGGAAAGGAAACTCCATCCCTTTCAGCTGAACCATTTTCGTCATTGGATACTCCAAACACTTCTTCACCTCCTACACTGGTTCCACTATCACCAGGTTCATCATTGGTTTCATGAGAAGGGGTTACTCCATCGTCGCTTTCAGTCGTTTCATCACACTCTTCTTCACCTTCTGCACTGGTTCCACTATCACCAGGTTCATCATTGCTTTCATAAGAAGGGGTTACTCCATCGTCGCTTTCAGTCGTTTCATCACACTCTTCTTCACCATCTGCACTGGTTCCACTATCACCATGTTCATCATTGGTTTCATGAGAAGGGGTTACTCCATCGTCGCTTTCAGTCGTTTCATCACACTCTTCTTCACCATCTGCACTGGTTCCACTATCACCAGGTTCGTCATTGGTTTCATCAGAAGGGGTTACTCCATCGTCGCTTTCAGTCGTTTCATCACACTCTTCTTCACCATCTGCACTGGTTCCACTATCACCAGGTTCGTCATAGGTTTCATCAGAAGGGGTTACTCCATCGTCGCTTTCAGTCGTTTCATCACACTCTTCTTCACCATCTGCACTGGTTCCACTATGATCAGGTTCGTCATAGGTTTCATCAGAAGGGGTTACTCCATCGTCGCTTTCAGTCGTTTCATCACACTCTTCTTCACCATCTGCACTGGTTCCACTATCACCAGGTTCGTCATTGGTTTCATCAGAAGGGGTTACTCCATCGTCGCTTTCAGTCGTTTCATCACACTCTTCTTCACCATCTGCACTGGTTCCACTATCACCAGGTTCGTCATAGGTTTCATCAAAAAGCTTTACTCCATAGTCGCTTCCAGTCTCTTCAGTATCATTTTCACAACTATCTGTTTCATCATATTCCTTCATAAGTTGATCTGTAAGTTTCAATTCTACTTCACTTTCTTGACAGACTGTCAAGGCAATTAGACCCAACAGGATATAGAGAACTAAAATTTTCATATTTTCTTACAACTTCCACTGTTCAACTCAAAAAGAAACTGAAAAATTGTCCACTAAAATGTTACCTTTTTATAACAATCTTCCATAAAATGAAATATTTTATCGTTTTTGCTACGTCCATGAAAATTATCTCGCGTCTTAGGTAAACTTGAATCTTTCAAAATAAAATTTAAAAAAATAATATGATGCTTATCGAAATAAAAACTGCTTATTGCGTTATAATTTAGGGAAAAATCTAATTAAGAAAATATTTATATATTCACTTTGTCATTCCGTTTGTAACACATCGAAATATCCATCTCAGACCCCATAAAGTATATATATTCTTGATCAGTGATGAAATCTAAGATGATCTGAGCATGTCCGTCCGTCCGTCTGTCTGTGGAAATCACGATTCAGTCCAAACGAAAAGAGCTAGACTCTTGAAATTTGGCATAAATATATTTTAAAACTTAGAGCAGGTTAAGTTCGAAGATGGGCTAAATCGGGCAAGAGGGAAAAAAGTTCCCCTAAGAAGAACTAAACCAACCCAGAAAAAACAACATAATTTTTAAAGTTTTTTGGTTATTTTGTTAAGCAAATGATATATTTTTATGTCAAATACGGTCCAATGCCTTAAACTGGAGCCATAAAATAAAAAAAAATTATTTGTGGACCCGCCCACTTTAGTGGGCGTTATTATATACATAAATAACAAATTGCTTTACTTAAGCCTACATTCCTTAAAAATAAAATGTTTAAGCTTTAATGACGAAGCTGAGACGATACCTGGTACTCCTCTGCCCTACCCCCACCTCCCCCTTCACGCACCAAATGACCCTACCGAAAATTTTTTTTTTTTTTAGTTTTGTATGTAATCATCCCAAGCATTTATTTTTAGAGTTTTATGACTGCCTGTTTCTGCCCTAACCCCTTTTCTCCGTAAATGGCCCTATGAAATAAAATAAAAAATTTTATTTTGTATATAATTATCCCAAGCATTTATTTTTAGAGTTTAATGGCAAAGGTGAAATGTTTCCCCCACAGGCCTTGGCAGAGCGACCCCGCCAAAATACAGTTTTTATATCCTCCAAAGAGAATTGGACCCTATAAAGTAAATATGTATATTCTTGATTAGTGATGAAGTTTAAGACGGCCTAGCAATGGGCATACTTTCGTCTGTGGAAAACATGATATTGCCTATTTTTGAACCCCGCTCCCTTTAGTGGGTGTTGACGTACGATATTATATAAAGGAACTCTGATCCACAAAGTTAAACATTTTAAATTCACTTACTAAATATTTGGAGGGTATTTAAGATTCGACCCGGTCGAATATAACGTTTTTACTTGTTTATCTTTCAAAATGTAGTTGAGATAATGTTATCTGTTGTAATGTTGTATAATATTTAATGACACATTCATTAAAAAATAAAATCTATTTGAAAAAAATTTTGTATGAAATATTTTGATTCAAACTCATTTTAAATTTTATGAATATGGAGGTGAATTTCGTTTCCCCCAGAAGAGCTAGAAACTTCGTTCTTGGACCGATGGTTTGAAAATGAACTTAAATAGAGTGGTATTGAAATTCAGAAAAATCCAAAATATGGCTCCAGAGCTGGGAAGCTTGTGAATGTAAAATTAACTAGCAAAAACCAATTAATTTTTTTTTTTTTTGTTAATTGCTATTTGATACTTTGGGAAGAATCAAATTTGTACTAGAAACTAAAAAATATGTAAAACTTTTTATTCCAGGGATGGGAAATTGAAAAAAAGTTTGTTTTGCTAATTAAATCTTCTTTAGAAATTAGGATATATAAAATTGCTATTGAAATTAAAAAAAAAAACGAAATTTCCACTCCAGGGTTGGGAAACTGAAATATTTTTCGGTCACTGAAACTGTTAAAAAAGGTTATAAATTTAAATTTTTTGTTTAGCAAAACTATTTTATACTTCACTAAGAATTAAATTGCTGTTAAAAATCCAAAAAATAAAAAAATTTAAGTCAGGGTTGGAGAGCGGAATTTTTTTAGACAATTAAAATAATCCAAAAAGTCACTATTTTGTTTTTTTTTTTTTTGGTGAATTACATTTTTTTATGATTCAGCAAGAATTAAACTGGCATGCAAAATTAAAAAAATTAAAAATTCCAGGGTTGGAAAATCGAAATTTTTTGTGACATAAAAGTAAGCGCACAAAAATGTGCTAAAGAGCCGCCCGGTACTACCTATACATATGAGGAAAATAGCTCTATATATATATATTGCAAAGGCAATGAGGACTTCCTGATAATGAATTGTCCTTACAACAACTATTACTATCCGCATTCAGGAGATTGTGGCCCCAGTAGTGATAAGCATATATGTCTTAACTCAAGCCATACCGTTCCTGTTCTACTGTCCATAAGATACTGATGTCACCCTTGATACACTTATTATGCGGTGTTGCCATACGCGATGAATGTCCGATGTAGTCTTTCGAGTACCAATAAATACAACATTACATCATTTACGTCAAAATTATAGCAACAAAACTCATTGTATTTGCACTGGACACTTGCACAATTACTAACGACGCTCACATTTTACAAACAAAACAAGCACTTGTTGTACACAAAAACTTGACATCAATGTAGACTCACCATGTGGTGAGCAAAAAATTATCATCTGGCATAGCGCTGCCACCTTATATTTATTTCACCATACGATTAGCCATCTTTTAAATCGTGCATTCCAAAAGTATTCTAAGCTCTTTATTTATGAGGTCCAGAATATTCCAATGGCCTGTTAATTATTGAAAATAATTAAGATTAAAAACCTTTCTGTTCTTTAAATCTTGTTTATTAATCCGAACACGATTTTGTCAATTAAAATTGTTTTAAACATCAAACATTTAGTCTGATGATGTTGATGGCATCACTGGCTTACAAGCATATCACTGTACCGCCGGTCCACCTAGGCTACTTTCTACGTTTACGAAATTAAACTGTTGAAAATTTGTAGATATGTATCTAACATTGCAAGTCCTTTCTGAACTGCCAGTGTTGTCAATATTTAAAAAAACATAAAATACCTGAAGAAATATACATAATTTATATTTTGAAAAACTAAAATGAAACTACTTCGATTATGAACTATTGTTTTATTTTCGCCTTTTAACGTAAAATTACAATTATGTGAGTTGAGGCCTTTCTGCATGAGACTAAAAATATGTCGTCATGTGCTTGTATAGTTGCTGTCGTCTACGTGTGCGTATGTGTTTGAAATATTATGTTGGCACTTGGCATTTAAATGTCATTACAAATACTATTGACATCTCGTGTACAAGAGTTTTGAATGTTATTGAAATAATAACCGCTGGGGCATTGGGCCTCGAACAGCGACTGCTTCAAACAGATATAATATTTATAGCATTTGGCATGAACCAGACGTATACCGTCATTGATATCCTTGCAATCGGGTGTTCTCAGGTCTTGCTGGCAAATACCCTTAACACATTTACCCAAATTGCCGTCAAAATGTTGGCCATATAAACACGATTTGGTTGAGGTGCGCTCATTTTCACACTCATAATACTGATAACAATTGCTGGAGGGAAACCGGCTGCCATCCCTTTTGTTTTTACACCATTTGGAGCTGGCCGCACAATTGGCTTCGTAGTAGTTCAGACAGGTCTTTAGCTCTGCCGAATAGTGTAAATGGGCAGGACATTTTTGTGGCAAAGGGTCTACATTGTTACCCACACATATATAATAGGAATTACAGTCTTTATCATTTGCAACAGCATCCAATAGCGGTGTATCATTATCGTTGCAATGATTTTTAACAGTTTGATCAGCAGCACTTATGCTTGGGTTGCAGTTGGCCGAACAGGGTGGATTACGTTCATTGAAACATTGATTGGCAGCACATTCTTTTTCCACACCGCCGCCTGGCACGCAAATAACGTAATTTTGTTGATTTGAAGGATGAGCAAGAAACTGAAATTCAAAGCCTTCGCACAGCTTTCAATAAGAAAAACAAAATTAGGAAGGAGAAACAATGGCGTTCATTTTTAAAGCAAATTTTATATAAAAATAACTTTAAGGCCAAATCCACGTGCTTTTTATATAGGCCAAAGTTATTTTCTGCAAAAGCACAGTTTGTTGGGCCCAAAGAAGCAATTTTGGTCCCAACTCTTGGAACTCTTAATCAACACTTCGATTTTTAATTAAACGTTTTTTAAGCTTTAGGTCTTCATTTTATACATAAATTTTATTAAATTATATTTTTAGCAATTCGTTAACCTTTGAACAACTTCTTTAGGATATCGAATATTTCGTTTATAAAATCTCCTTTTTTGCTTTCAATCAAATAATAAAATAGTATATTTATTATAAGTCCTTCCACAATTGTTTTAAACGTTTTCACTTAACTAAAATTAAATGGTGTATGTTTTTTAATCGAACATGTATTTTAACATGTCCTACTAATCGAATGAAAACATGCTCTAATAATGGAACTAATTTTTTTCAAATAATTAAAAAAATATTATTACAGTAAACGAATCTGATCATTTATCTTATAATCGAATAAGATAATTTTTCGAATAATTGAATAATATAATTCAATTATTATTCAAATAATAAATATTTATTCATATAATCGCATAAAACTATTATTCGAATAATAGAATAAAATAATTATTCGAATAATCGCATAAAACTATTATTCGAATAATCGAATAAAATAATTATTCGAATAATAAAATACAATAGATATGCGAAGATCCGAATAAAACAATTATTTGAATAATCGAATACAATAATTATTCGGATTATCGAATAAAATAATTACTCGAATAAAATAATTAAATTATTATTCAAACAACAAATGATAATAAATAATTATTAAAATAATCGAATATAATTATTATTCAAAGAATGGAATAAAATAATTGTTCGAATATCATGATTATTCGAATAATCGAGTAAAATAATTATTCGAATAATCGAATACAATTATTATACAATATTTATCGAATAAAATAATTATTCGACTAAAATTCATATAAAATAATTAAATTATTATTCAAATAATCGAATGAAACTATATTCCAATAGTGGAATAAAATAATTATTCGAATAATCAAATACAATAGATATTCGAATGTCCGAATAAAAGAATTATTCAAATAATCGAATACAATAATTATTCGAATAATCGAATAAAATAATTAAATTATTATTCAAACAACAAATAGTAATAAATAATTATTCAAATAATCGAATGAAATTATTATTCAAATAATGGAATATTCGAATATAATAATTAGTCGAATAATCGAATAAAATAATTATGCGAATAATTGAATACAATAATTATACAATAACTATTCGAATAAAATTATTATATTATAATAATAATAAATAATAATTCGAATAAAATCATTATTCGAATAATGAAATAATATAATTATCTATATAATTGAATATAAAAATTATTCGAAAAATCGAAAAACATAATTAAATTATTATTCAAACAACAAATAGTAATAAATAATTATTCAAATAATGGAATATTCGAATATAATAATTAGTCGAACAATCGAATAAAATAATTATGCGAATAATTGAATACAATAATTATACAATAACTATTCGAATAAAATTATTATATTATAATAATAATAAATAATAATTCGAATAAAATTATTATTCGAATAATGAAATGATATAATTATCTATATAATTGAATATAATAATTATTCGAATAATCAAATAAAATTATTTTCCGAATCAACGAATACAACAATTACGCAACAACTATTGAGATAATCGAATAAAATAATTTTATTATCATTCAAATACTCGAATAAAATAATTATTCGTATAAAGAAATAAGTTAGTTAGATTATCAAATAATTCGAATAATCGAATAAAATAATCAGCTCTTGTCATTGAAAAACCACTAATCAGAGGGTATTAGAATTTTGAGATCGAATGGCACTACAAACCACGTTACGATAGCTTTGCGTTTAAAATTAGCCGTATGGCCCTTAGGGTCGATCGACCACCCAATTTGTTTATTTTTTATTCATTTATTTATTTATTAATTTTATTTTAAATTTTTTCATTTGCATAAACAAGAAGTTTTATGTTATTTTGTATTTTTTTTTTTTGTTCCCTCGAAAAACTTTTTAATGTTAAATTTATGTTATTGAAATGCTTTATAAATACCTGTTTAACTTGCAATTCTGTTAATGTAATTAAGCTGGACACACCCTGTGAATCGCTAAAGCTGGCAGCATAGCAAAATATCAAACCTATTATGGCATAAGCTGAAATAAAATTGAAATAGAATTAGTATTAAAATTTGTGTGTGAAATATATTAAAAAACTGATTTCTTTATATGAGCAAAACTTGAAAAAAATTGAGTTTCAAACATAAAATTATTCAAATATTTAAATTATAAGAAATATTGCATTTAAAGGGAAAGCCCCATTAAAATAAAATGTTCCTTTCTTGCGGATAAACAATTCCGGTCTATTTAACGATGTGCAGAAATAAAACAATAACATAATATTAGAATTTGTTTATGTTTTAAATTTTACGAAATCGTGTGTTAGTTTTTTTTTTAATTCCACTTTTCTTCACCGTTTTTATCACACATTTTTTTGGTGCTTTATATTTCCAACTGATATATATGCTGTCGAAATTATCGCCTTTAAATAAGAAATTTCTAACAAAATATGACATTAGAGATACAGGTTTTTAATTAAAAAAAAATTAATCATAATCTACATGATGTTACTTTTCTGGTGATTAAAAAAATCACCAAAACACAAAATTTCTTTATCTATTTTCTTTTCATGCTGCATTTATTGGCAAATATGTCCCAGTAGCCAACTAGAAATAGAAACAACTTATTACTCATTGAAATCCCTCAAAGAGAGACACAGAGCGGGTGAGATATACATATATACGAGCAAGAATGATAAAATAAAGATTACGCCTTGCGCATGATTTACAGTTTGATGACGTATTTGTTCCCTCGAAGAGGTTGCCAAATGTTTATTATATGCAAAACTAATACTTTCTCGTACAAAATTATTATTTTATGCTATATTTGGCAACTCTTCACACAATTTACTCAGAGAGATTTCCAATTTACTCAGAGATATTTCCAACAACCAAATGAAATCGGATTTATGAAAGTGCAAGTTTTGTGTTATATTTTATAATAAATTGTGTTATATTTTAAAATAAATATATTAAAATAATTATTTATATCTAAAGTGTAAAAAACTTATTAAAACTTGATTTTTAAAGCACATAAACCAAGGCAGATTAAACAGGTACCCTCACTAACTCAGCTGTCTATTGTTTACAAGACAACTCATTGTCAAAAGTTTGTTTACGAAGTACACAATACACAAGTAATGTGCAACTTTGTTTACAAAATACACAAATAATTTTGTTTTGCAGAACATATTAAAAAAGTTTTCAAAAATAAAATAAATCTATAAAAAACCAAACGACAAACATTTATAAGAAAATAAAATATCGAAGGAACAGATATGGAAGTGAGTTTAGGGACATCTAATGAAGACGAAAAACAAATAGATTGTAAGAACAAAGCCAATGAAACTATTACAGAAATGCAAGTTGTGGTCTTGTCAACTGCAGCATCAGCAGTAAGGGAAGCAGCAAATAGCGCTAATGCAGCAGCTATAAATAATACAAATCAAATGGGGGAGAATATAAACTCAGTAATGCTCTCATCGAAAGCCCTAAAAAGATGTTTAAGTGTGCCAATACCCAGATCGCAGCCACAGTCAAGAGAAGTATCTCCAGCTCCTGTTTTTAATATATTTGCACCACGCGGAAGACGTTATTCAGCTAGTTATAGTCCTGGTAGAGGGATGCCAGCTTCTACCATTGCAGCGGTGTCAGCTCAAACTGGAAGCGCAGTTCTTAGTGGCACCGTTGGATGTCCGAGTGCTCTTGGTGGAAGGACAGATTCCTCACGATGTGTTACTCCACGTATTTCTCAGTTAAGGCAAGAAGAGTGTGTTGATAGTTTGAATATGCGTGAGGTTACCCGCGAGCGTGAAATTCACTCGGCCATACAAATATCACAAAGCTGGGAGGATTTGTCTTTGGTGGCAGAGAACTTGTCCTGCAAATCATGAGACGAACTAAGTAATCCTTTACAAGTCATGGTCGGTGCTGGTATGAGCAGTGGCAATAGTTGCTCAAGTCCAAGCCCAACAAATAATCGCACTAACTTACGTCTTTCGTATGGATTGTCACCATCCCCCACTCGTCGCAGTACCTTTGCCACACGACGCTCGATGTCACCCATTGCATTTAACATTTAATTGAATATAAACAATTTAATATGTTTTATAATATTTTTAATATGTTTTACTCCAATTGTGAGACAGTTTACAAAATACAAGTTAGCTTCTCCCATTAAACCTTGCAAGACAGCATTTAGTTGTGCTCTTCTTCCACCAACTCCAGTGTTTATTTTGCTTGAATTGCAAGTACTAGGCAGGTTTTCGGTTTGATTTACGTTTATTAAACGAGGATGACGTATTTTCTGCAACAAAAATGTTTTACGTATTATAAAAACTTAATAAAAATAATTCAAAACATGTAAATTTACTTACATTATTTGTTTTAGCTGCCTTTTGTTTTTTGACTTTGTCCCGGTTTACACTATGCTATTTTTGTCGCAGCAATTCTTGATATTTAGTGAGGAAGAGCGAGAAAGGAATACAAATGGTATATATTCCTATTTCAGGACTCTCACACAAAATAAGAATCGCAGCGACAAAAATCGCACAATGTAAACTGGGACTTTTTGTTTTGTTTTCAAGAAAATTATATTTCATTTTGACAACAAGGCGCTTAAATTCTAGCAACAAAATACGTGTGGTTTTTGGTGTTGTTAATTGTTGTAGTTATGGGGGTACCTAGTAAAGCTGCCTTGACATAAACTGTATTCAAAAAACCTAAATTAAATAGAAAAGAGAACAAAAAGAGCAAGCATGAAATGTGCAGTGGGCAATTGCAAACAAAGTAACAGCAAAAAAACAAGTGAGAAATAATTGTGTTAAAATGTAATATTTTTATAAAAATTTCTTTTGTTTTCAAAAAGCTGTGTCATTTTATAGTTTTCCAAGAGATGAAGCTCAAAGGAAGTTGTGGCTGATATTTTTCAAGCAAAAAAAATTTGTTTTGAATACGCAAAAAAGAAATATAATTAGTACTTGGGTTCAATATTTATGTAAAATAACTATAAATTAACAATTTAAAATAAAAAAGTGGAAAATAACATTAAATTTTTTGAAATTGTTTATTATCAAATAAATTTAATTTGAAAAATCGCAATTTGCCCCACTGTCCTGTTTTTATAATAACATAATAGTTCTCCAGCTGAATTTTATTAGCCAATCAGAACACATGTTGAGTGACGTCAGAGTTCCTTCATGCGCAGAAGAGTATTTTTATTTCAGCTTGTTGGCGTAATCTTTATTTTAACATTCTTGTATACGAGTACATAGAAAAAGAGAGAGAGAGAGAGAGAGAGGGAGAGTGAGACTCTTCGCTTTAAATTCCTTTTTCTTTTATAAAAAATCGTTAGTCCTTTGGTTTTCAGTAAAAAAAATACACCAAATTTGGGTTATTACCCACAAAGTGTCCAGCGGGAAAATAGGGAATTAATTACAAAAACAAAGGAAATAATAAAGAATAATAATATTTAGATCAGTGATGTCAAATGTGATTGTGTTGGTGAGATCACTCTTATCTCTTACATTCCCAGCGGGAGAAATGTGCGGTTGCGAGGCCTAACTAGTGGCCTTTCTAAGAGTATCCTTTTATTTACCAATTATATCTTCTAATTTTATAAGTTGTAAAAAAGGGTTTCGAAAATTGCCAAGTGCTCAGATATTTAATTTTAAAATGTTTCTCCATTTTTAAGCTGAACATTTGGTTAGTTTATATACAAGAGAAACAATTTTTACAAAAAGTCTTACTTATGAATTAATTTAAAAGCTACTTTAAGAAATTTTCGAAAAGATGTACCTACATACAGTGGATCCAACTTATTTCAAACCTCTTATATGTATTGTATATATATATTTATATAAATATATTATTTCTGTTTAGAGGCCTCAAAACAGGACTTGCGATACTTCCCGCTGAATGAGAGTGTTTTTCAGTAAACAATTATATTTTACGCTCTCAAAATAAAATAGCGTAAGCGTACATGTGAGTTTTGCTTCCACAATTGTGTATGAGGCTGACATCACTGATTTAGATGCATTGCATATGTAGCGGTCATCCGCTGAGTGCTGGTCAGAGTTAAAAAAGAAAAAAAATATATTATCCATTCGGTGGAACGATACTTGGGACATGGCCGAACAGACAGTAAATAAAATTTCTTTTCAGTTGATATAAAACTTTATTTCTCTTAATAAAAACAAAAAATCAAACAAATATTCAATTGTTGACGCAAATGCGATCGCACGTATTTAATTTGGCATTCCAAAATAGATTGTCGGGACAGGTGTGTATAAAACTCCAGCCATTGCACTGTATAAACTTGTGACAATCATAAGGATGTGGTAAATAATGATGAAGATAACCCTCGCACTTCTGAGTGCAATCCAAACATTCAGTGGACGAGTTTTCAATTGATTGTGTGGTCACAGCAGGAGTAGGTGGCGCGGTGAAAGCAGTAGGTACAGCTGGCGTAGTAGTTTCATGGAATTGCGCTAGCTGAGCCTGTAAAGGACACTGTGCTGACAGAGGTGTATCACATTGTTGTATGCGGCTATTCCAATGATAATTAGCGGGGCACAACATCATGTGGCATTGATAGAATTTAGAACAGTCATTGGCATAGGGCAGGGTAGACGTGTCCTCAGCACCTATAGAAGCCAACTGCAGGGGAGGAGTTGCAACTACTTCTGCTGTATTAGCAAGACCCAGCAGATAGGGACACTGAGCATTATGGGGGAAATCACATTTTTGCAGCAAAGAATTCCAATAATAATTCGTAGGACATGCCAAGACTTGGCATTTATAGTATTTGACACAATCATGCGGATGTAATTGATAAACAATTTCGCCGGTTAAGGCGGGTGTTAAGACCTTAGCGTCTGGTCTATTCATGGTGTTTAATGTGGTTTGACATTTCGCAACATCGGGATAATCACAGCGATAGGTTGTAGGGCTCCAGTGCAAATTGTTGGGGCATTGCTGGACATAAGCGTTGCCTTTCAGGCAACTGTAATATTTATTACAATCCTGGGGGTATGGCAACATAACGGCATGATTGATATCGTCTACAGTGGGACAATCAGCGTGGGGTACGGCTGGGATCTGCAAAAAATTATTTCAAGAAGCAACAAGAAATGTGTCAAGCTGAGAGAAAAATAGGTCATTAGTGACCTATACGTTTTTGATTTTTTTTTGTAAATATTTCCATAGTTTACCGTATGGTCCACTGCCAAACTTCCGCCCATAAGAGTTAAATAAAATATTATTTTAGAAAAGCGAAACATGTTCTCTAACACAAGAGGGATATTCAGGACAACTGAAACGTCTTAGTTGCAGTTTAGTTCTTTTATATCTGACGGAAGAAAGAACTTTTCTTTTTCTTATTCCTATTAAACCACCTTGAACTTTATTTATCTGCCTTGGAAAAAAATTGCTTCTTTTAAGTTCTCTTCAAGTTGTGTTGTTGGTTTGTGAGTGCAATCAGTCTGGAATTTTATCGGTAAATATTTTAAACAAAACTCAAGTGTTTGTTTTAAACTTATTATAAGTTTAATAATACATTAAATTCCGTGGGGATTCACTTAAAATCAATATGTTCAAATGATTGTATTAAATTCCATATTATCAACAGGCAATTAACTGTCTGGCACTGGGAAAATGACATGGCAACTCACGGGGGGTTTGTGGTGATCCAGAATATTAAATTCACTTAAGATTGATAGGGTAATTATTTGAAGATTTATTTTAAATTCAAATAGACAACTTACACAGCAGAGCAGAACAGCTGTTTTCGAAAGCCGCTGCACTTCATCAGTACCCCTGTGTATTTTAGCTTGTCACCACTTATTTTTACAAATTTTATTAGAAAATTGCATGCGAGAATTGTATCAAACAGGTGGTAATACAATTTTTATTAAGCCCTCCAAAAAAGAAATGGTTGTCATTCCCTGTGTAACGCAGTGAAATATCCTTCTAGGACCCCATTAATACGCTTTAGCACAACACGCTTTATTCGAAAAAAATTGCATTACTGAAAGCGATACTAATCCCCGCACCGATTTTAAACGCAGCTAGTCTTATTCACTTCGCTTTAGCGAAACATCGCTTTACTGAAAATATCGTATTGCTGAAAACCAAAAGCAAGTCCAAAACTAGGTTTTGTATGAAACTTAATTCGCTTTAGTGAAAAAATAAACAATGACAAATTTATTTATTAGAAATCGATTGCATAACTTAAGGCTGAAAATTTTTTTCATGTTTTGTCCGTTAAAATATTAAATGGCAAAATGTATTTGTCCTTTTCGCTCTTACGTACTTTCTTGTATTTTTCTATTATATTGCCAATGCAAGTGGCTAGACATTTTCGAGGAATTCGTGAAAAACAACAAAAACAAAAACAACAAAATATGCACATACATATGTATGCATTTGTATGGTGTGTATTAATATAAGTTTTTTATATTGTTTTGCTGATTTTAAGCAGTACGCTTAACTGTAAAAAATTTCAGTAATCCGAACTACGTTTTAGAGAAAAAATCGGATAACTGGAAAAAATGGGTTTTGGTTATTTCCACTAAAGCGGAGTGTACTGTATATATATTTTTGATCAGACAGACGGACGGACAAACGATAATGGCTAGATCGTCTTAAATTTCAGCACTGATCAAGAATATATATACTTAATGGGGTCTTAAATGGATACTTCGCTGCATTACACACGGAATGAAAAAGTAAATATACCTCGCAATTCTCTTTTATAGGGTATAAAAAGTCAAATAGTACATTTCTTTAAGACTTAAGATTTATTTTTGTAACACAAGTTTAACACTCGGATAAACTGGTATTTATTTAAAATACCAGTTAACTCACTTCATTGGCTAAAGTTGTCTTCTGCGCGCAGTCGCCCAAAGCACACGATTTCTGTTCAGCATCCCAATAATGAAATTCGGGACAAACTAGTTCATACGCTTTCCCCTCGAAACACTCTATAAATTTAGTACAATCATTGGAAGATTCATAGTATTCCGTGTTGTTGCTATTGCACATGTTGGGTTCTAAAGTAGCGCTTGTCTGTTGTGTAGTTGGTTCGTTGATGTCATTCGCTGTAATTCGCTGTGTGGTGAAATAATTTTCTGCTGGCGTAGTGGATTGTGGACAATCACCTTTTACACAGGCGCCTTGGGCAGCATTCCAATAGTATAAACTGGGACAGCTGCGAATATGGGCTTGCCCATTGCTACATTCTATGAATTGGGTACAATTATTGGGATCTGGATGATATTGTGTGCTGGTAGACTGGCAGATATTTGGCTCCGGCGTCATGGTTGGTTGGATCGTTTCATTTGTGGTGGGTTCTGTTGTTCTATTGATTGTTGTATCACTTTCATTAGTTTCTGTAGCGGTGGTGTTTTCAGAAGTTGCATCTTCTGTGCTCGACCTCACATCAGTAGTTCCATTAGTTGTTGTTCCGCTTTCCGTCGTACATGCACTGGAAATTGTTGTATCAGTTGTGGAATTGTTTTCGAAAGTTGTTTCTGCTGGTGTACTAGACTCGCTTTGGGAGCTTGACTTATCAGTAGCTGCATTTTCTGTTGTTTCCTGTATAGATATTTCCGTGGAATCACTTGTAGTTATTTCCGTACAGTGACTGTCGTCTATGGTACAAGCAACGACCTGTTCATTCCAAAAAGTGCCTTCGGGACATTTTATTATCTTTGGCTTTCCATCGATACACTGGCTATAGTATTCGCAATTTTCCGTAGCAACAGCTTTTCCCTCCTCACACTCTTGCGTTACCGATGCCGTTTCTTTTGTAGTGGAAGTTGATGCAATTGTTTCGCTGGCTATTGTTGTTTCCGTAGAGTCATTAATTGCTGTTGAACTATCCGTGGACTCAGTGACCGGAGGAGTATCATCAGTGGAAATCTCTGTGGTCATTGTATTTGTAATTGATACGAGTGTTGAAGAAGTGTCTTCTCCATCTTGGGTTGTTGATATTGTAGGCGTTTCACTTGAAGGTTCTGTTGTATCATCTGTTGCAGCACTAGATGAGGAATCTAGGGATGTTTCCTGTGACGTTTCGCTACATGGAGCTTGTGTAGTGTCTGTTGATTCCGTAGTCGGTGGAGTTGCTGCTTCAGTTGATGGTTCTGCTGTTGTTAAGGGAGTTGATGAAGTGTTTTCTTCGCTTTGGCTTGTGGGGATAGTAGATGTTTCTGTTGATGGTTCCTTTGTATCATCTGTTGCAGCAGTTGATAAGGGTTCCAAGGTCGTTGCAATTGTCGTTGATATTTCCGAGGTCTGGGACGTCTTGTGCCATGGCGCTGGTGTTGTGTTTGTTGGCTCAGTAGTCAGTGGTGTTGCTACTTCCGTTGATTTTTCTGTTGCCGCAGAGGGAGTTGAAGCGGTATTTTCTCCATTTTCGGTTGTTGAAATTGTAGATGTTTCGCTTATAGGTTCGTTTGTATCTTGTACGGTTATGGTGGTTGATGAAGGTTGTAAGGTCGTTCTGATTGTAGTAGGAGGCGCTCCGGAGCATGGAGCTTTTGTACTGTATGTGGACTCCGTAGTCAGTGTTGTTGCTACTTCCGTTGAGGGTGAATACTGATTTGGTGTTGTGTGTGTAGTTGATGGTGTAGCTTCTGTTGTGGTGGAAATTTCGGTTTTAGCCTCCGTTGTCTTTTCAACTGATATTGTAGGAGTTTCAGTACTTGTCCTTGACGTGGCAGAGCTAACGCTTGATGTTTGTGTCGTAGTTAAATTATCTGTAGTAGTTGTTTTCTGCGTAGTGCTCGACTTTGTTGTGGAGGTGGCCTTAGTTGTGACCGTAGGCTCTGTTGTTGTTGTTGCCATTTGTTCTTTGCAATGATCATTTGACCACGTACACGTCAATAGCTTTTGATTCCAATAGAGTGGTGTCGCACATTTTTGCCTATAAGCAACGCCATTGCTGCATTGTATAAAGTAATGGCAATCATACGGATCGGCATGGTATTGACCACCCTGATCACATATATTTTTATTAATTTCCTCACTTGGTACATCTGTTGTCGTTTTGGGAGAAGTTACGGGCAGATCAGTTGCAACTGCTGTAGTTGTTGTCAGTTTGGTGGTCGCCTTTGTCGTGGTTGTAGCCCTGGCTGTGGTTGTAGTCGTAGCTTCAGTGCTTGTAGCAACCTGCTCTTTACATTGATCATTTGACCACGTACATGTCAATAGCTTTTGATTCCAATAGAGTGGTGACGCACATTTTTGCCTATAAGCAACGCCATTGCTGCATTGTATAAAATAATGGCAATCAGAAGGATCGGCATGGTATTGACCACCCTGATCACATATATTTTTATTACTTTCATCACTTGGTACATGTGTTGTCGTTTTGGGAGAAGTTACGGGCAGATCAGTTGCAACTGCTGTAGTTGTTGTCAGTTTGGTGGTCGCCTTTGTCGTGGTTGTAGCCCTAGCTGTGGTTGTGGTCGTAGCTTCAGTGCTTGTAGCAACCTGCTCTTTACATTGATCGTTTGACCACGTACATGTCAATAGCTTTTGATTCCAATAGAGTGGTGTCGCACATTTTTGCCTATAAGCAACGCCATTGCTGCATTGTATAAAGTAATGGCAATCATACGGATCGGCATGGTATTGACCACCCTGATCACATATATTTTTATTAATTTCCTCACTTGGTACATCTGTTGTCGTTTTGGGAGAAGTTACGGGCAGATCAGTTGCAACTGCTGTAGTTGTTGTCAGTTTGGTGGTCGCCTTTGTCGTGGTTGTAGCCCTGGCTGTGGTTGTAGTCGTAGCTTCAGTGCTTGTAGCAACCTGCTCTTTACATTGATCGTTTGACCACGTACATGTCAATAGCTTTTGATTCCAATAGAGTGGTGTCGCACATTTTTGCCTATAAGCAACGCCATTGCTGCATTGTATAAAATAATGGCAATCAGAAGGATCGGCATGGTATTGACCACCCTGATCACATATATTTTTATTAGTTTCCTCACTTGGGGAAGTAGTTTGTGTGCCTGCAACAACTTGTTCCTTACATTGATCACTAGACCACGCACACGTTAATATATTTTGATTCCAATACAGTGGTGGCGCACACATTTGCCTATACGGCATGCCATTACTGCATTGTATGAAATAATGACAATCATAAGGATCGGCATGATATTGACCACCGTGAGAACATGTGCTGCTATTAAGTGTATCGTATGTTATATCTTCAGGTAACGTATAGCCTTTTACAATTAAAAAGTAATGCAAAATATTTAAGAGAACAGCGATAATTTGCATTTTTTTTTTTTTGCCACTTAAACACAACCGTTTGAAGTAATTTGAAAAACTGTGATCATTTATAAGCTTTTTATATTTTATATAATTTTATGCATCAATTGTTATATTATATATACATGTCGTTGCAGAAAAAGCAAAAAGGCCTAAGTAACAAAAAAAAGTGCAATTGACTTTTTTTTTAATAATTTGTTATCCATACGTATTTTGAAAAAATTTCAAATGTTTCCCAAACAATGGTTTTATTAGTGTAACAAAAATATCCTAACTGTACCTCCGGTTATTTAATAAATAATAAAGGTGAAAAGTCCTAAACAACACTATGCTGGCAATAATGGCTTGTAGGGAAATAGGGATTAAATTTTCAAACCAAGAGGGCGCAACTAACCCAACTTTTTCCATATTAAAAGCAACTTGTTTTTTTCACACATCCTTTTTAAATTACATTTATTGCAAAATACTGTGCTATTTGTGGATATATTTTTTATTTACAAAATCATTTTGCTTCTCCTGTAACATTCTGAAAAGATCAGTTAGGGCGTTTTGCATTTCCTGTGACCTTATATGCATCAGTGTAATTAATTTTTATGAATTGTTATCTAGTGATCGTATAGCTTTCGGCGTCAACAAATATCAATTTTAAAAATGATTTGAAAAAAAAACAAAATTTACAACGTGATTGTTTGTTGACAAATGAAAGTAAGCGAGATAAATACGATACAACGAATCTTGATTATTTGTTTAGCAGAATAAACAAACAAACAAAAAAAGAAATAATTTTTAATTAATATTTAGCCAGAAAAGGGAATCTTTCTTAACACCAGCAATAAAGATTTTTCAAATAATTTAACTGCAATTAAAAGCAAATCATTTGAAAATTATATTATTTCCATAGAGTGATTCATAAGTTTATTTTATTTATTTCAACAGCCTTAAAGTATATTTTGCAATTATGTTGACGATCGTAAGATAACACATTTTCCTTTGTGATATTTAACCAAATAATGGGCTTTGGAAAAAGAAACAAACAACATGATCAGCAAAACCACAGAAAGCTTTTTAAAGCATAAAAAAAAATATTATCCATTGAAACACGGAATATTATTCCCTATAATAAATTAAATGGTTAATAATTTTATTTGCACACATGTAATTAAGGGCAGTGGGAAAAATTGCCCAACTTTAAAATATCCCAAATGCAATGAAAATATTCCAACAGCACAAAAACCAAAAATGAAATATTAGACCAAAAATTATGAAGAAAAACCCAACATAAATAAAAAATTTCCTATTTGTAAATTGATATTTATTTATGTATAACGAGAAAAAATTGTAAACACCCAAGGAAAAATTTCCCACACACAAAATAATTTTTTTTTGCAATTAAGACTAATAGGCTAATTGTTCCAAAAAAATTTTTTAAATGCAGAAAGACGTAATAAATATTCCAAGGCATTAAGAAAAGTCCAGGTCAGTTTTTAATTATTCATTTTACTAGCTGTTTTCGAAAGCCGCTACATTTTCATCATCAGTAGCCAGGTGTATTTTGTTTGTCACCACTTATTACGTGGTGACTTAGTTCAATATGATTTTATTAGGAAATTGCATACGAAACTTTTTCAAACCGATGGCAACACACTTTTATTTAATATCCATGTTGCCGTTTGATAATGTTCAAGGCGAATTCATACCAGGTGGCCTTAGTTCAGAAATTGGTGATCAGCTGTTACCAAGGCAAAATTATTGAACTGTTATTGTGTGTTCTTCTGGTTTTTCGTTTTTGTGTGCGGCCATTATTTTTTCCAAAGCATTTCATTTGACAGTTTAATAAATTTTACACAGAGTTGCCTAAGTGAGTTCACCTTGTATGAATTCGCCTTGATAATGTTCTTCATGCCCCATTTTGCTAAATTTTTTGTTCCATTAGAAACGAAACTTTTTTTTGGTTTAAATTCTTTTATGTGAACGTTTTCACTTTTATTTTAAGCTCAAGCCGGAGCTTAAATTTGTATGTAAGTATTTTTATCGAGCCTTTTTATTGGTATATGAAATGAAAATTAGCTGCATGTGTAACTGAAAATATTTTCGAGAAAACTTTTGAGTAAATAGGTGCGTTAATATGCAAAATAACGTTTAAGTATGCGTTTGATAATCTTTATATGAACTGATAATTGAAGTGAAATTGTGTCGATGTTTCTAAACAAATTTTAGCTCTTGGCCGATTTTCAGAAACAATTTTCTGTTGATGGTAACACACTTTTATTTGATTTGGCCATGTTGCCGTTTGGTTATTTTCTTCATGCCCCATTTGCCGGAATTTTTTGTTCCATTAGACCCAAGCCAAACTTTTTTGGTTTGAATTTATTTTATACTTAAGTACATGAGAACGCTTTAATTTTTTTTAACCCATCAGTGTGAATTGAACTTCATAAAGCGATATGAGTATTCAATAAGAATATTTACATAAAAAATGTTTCCCATTTACTGCCTGTTTTGGTAAATAAACTAAAAAATTTTACCTGGGATTTTATATTGAAACAGCAATAAAAAAAACAAAATTTGTTATTGCTTTCAATCTCAAAATTTGATTTTATATTGTGTTCAGACACACACCTTAATTGAGCTTCCCGCAATAAATAGCATTATTGAGTAGTTAACACAAGACTATGAAGCGGAGGGTCCTGAGTTCAACCCCGCGCACAATCATATATCGATTTTTTCTGATCAGCATTAGTGTATGGTTGTCTTAGTTTATGCCAGCCTGTTGCAGTGATGAAGGCATAGCACTGATCACTGAACATAACTGGCAGCGACTGACACAATCATGCACTATAAGAGCAGAGGAGCAGCACTTAACCGGCGAAGTAAAATGTTGAAATAGCTAAAAAAAAAATTCTCTATCTTCTTTTTCTTCATCTGTGCCCTCAATACTATCCCCTCCTTTCTAGTTCGGGCGCAATGCACTGCATATCTAGAGATCATCCCCTGAGTGCTGGTCCGAAATAAAAAAAATTATCCATGTAAAATTTCAATTACTTATATTTCAATAAATATGAAATTATTATAATATTGAGTGAAATTACAAATGCAGCACTGCTAAAAAATGTGTTTAGTGAGCAAAAACAACTCGCTGAACAAACTTAGTCGAGACTTAGCACCTAAAATGTGGAAAAAGTGAAAACAACATAAACCAAATATGTTGAGCCGCGTTGACGTTAAATTATTGGCATTAAATTGATTATTAATTAAAAAATTATAAAAAAAAAAGAAACAGGAAAAGAAAATCCCAGATTTAAACTTGAGGTCCTTATGAATATAAAAAAAAAGTTTACATATACTTGTCATACGTTAATTGAATTGTCTAAAATTTTGCATGTGTGAACAGGAAGATAATTATGGCAATAAAGTGAATATTGACTCAATTAAAAATGCATATTTACAAAAACATTTATTCAAAATCAAAATTGAATGATTAATTAGGCACCGCCCTGTATTTTCGAAAATAATATTATACAATTTTAATTTATGTCGTTAAATTTATTTGTAATATTTTAATAACTTTAAAGTAGACCTTCCCAAAATAACAAAATGTCTTAGCTAAAAGCAATTAAGTTTACTTTCACAATAGTGCAAAAGAAAAAATTAATATTTACATAAGCGTCACTTAAAAAATTGTTATTAGAACATCTTGCAGCAAAAGAGATTTAATTATCAGTAATTTGTTTAACAAAACAAACAAAATAGTATCTAACAAATAGACAAAATCAATTAATCAAAGATAACCAATCGCCATATTTTTCTATACCAGAATGCAATAAAGATCTACAGATGTATGAATAGTTCTTAGCAAACTTTTCAGCATGAAGGGTAATTTCGGTTGCATTTTTACAGCCTAATTTATAGAAAAATATAAGAGTTTTATAAAACAAATTTTTGTATGGAAAATTGTATTACAAACTTGTTATAAATAAGAAAAAAATTGCATATACTATTAGAAAACTTTTTTGAAAAAAATATATATTGTCATATATTTCTTTTTTAGTTTTAATTGCCTGGCTATTGATGGCAGTGGCTTGCCTTGCTGCCCAGGATGTATTTTATACGCTGTGCTTAAAGGAAAATACAGGATTTTTAAGGCATCCCTACGATTGTGAGAAATTTATAAAATGCCACCATCAACAGGCCTATGAATTCCAGTGTCCTTTAGGTTTATTATGGCATCATGAAATCAAAATATGTGATTTCTCTTATCGCACTGTATGTAAATTATATGATCAGAATGATCAAGGAAATGGTGATAAATATTTACAAAAAATTGAGCTGCTGAAAAATAAGGACTCTGAACAATTATTCGAGAGCAGATATGCAGAAAATTTGGAACACCATAATTTGGTTAGAAGAGTTAAGAGATATACGAATATTAAACGGAAATGTCAGAAGACAGTTAAAGCTGCAACCGAGACTAGATTAAATTCTTCTGCTGTTAAATTAACCGAAAAATATAAAAGAGCTACGCCTACATCGACTGAAGGTCCTAAGAAATATTTAACTGTAATAGAGAATTCTAAGCCAACAGAACCAACAAGTTTTACAAAAATTCCGGAACTCACTATGAAAAATTTTCCAAATACCTCAAAAATAAATACAACAACAATTAAACCACAAATTCCAATATTTGTAACAGCGGCAGACAACAATTATATGAAATCAACAGAAACAGTATTAAACGATTATTCTTTGCAAAGTTCTACTGTACAGCAGCAAGAAAATTTTGCTGAATTAGAAAACCAATCACTTAACATAAACGAGATAACAGACAGATCAGCTGTTTCACTTAACATAAACGAGATAACAGAGAGCTCAGCTGTTTTACTTAACATGAACAAGATAACAGAGACCTCAGCTGTTTCACTTAACATAAAGGAGATAACAGAGAGCTCAGCTGTTTCACTTAACATAAATGAGATAGCAGAGAACTCAGCTGTTTCACTTAACATAAACGAGATAACAGAGAGCCCAGCTGTTTCACTTAACATAAACGAAATAACAGAGAGCTTAGCTGTTTCACTTAACATGAACGAGGTAACAGAGAGCCCAGCTGTTTCACTTAACATAAATGAGATAGCAGAGAACTCAGCTGTTTCACTTAACATAAACGAGGTAACAGAGAGCCCAGCTGTTTCACTTAACATAAACGAGATAGCAGAGAGCTCAGCTGTTTCACTTAACATGAACAATATAACAGAGAGCTCAGCTGTTTCACTTAACATAAATGAGATAACAGAGAGCTCAGCTGTTTCACTTAACATGAACAAGATAACAGATAGCACAGCTGTTTCACTTAACATAAATGAGATAGCAGAGAACTCAGCTGTTTCACTTAACATAAACGAGATAACAGAGAGCTCAGCTGTTTCACTTAACATAAACGAGATAACAGAGAGCCCAGCTGTTTCTCTTAACATAAACGAGATAACAGAGAACTCAGCTGTTTCACTTAGCATGAACGAGATAACAGAGAACCCAGCTGCTTCACTTGACATAAACGAAATAACAGAGAGCTCAGCTGTTTCACTTAACATAAATGAGATAACAGAGAGCACCTCTATTAAGGCAGCTACTAAAGAAAATGAGAGTATAATTTTAACAGCAACAGTCCCAGAAAATCTCACTAATAAAACCATAAATAGAAAAGAAATTGGATCAATTAAACCTACCGAGCCACAGAAAAGAGACTATTATTCAGTAAATTCTACTCAAATGACTTCTGTTAACTTAAATGTGATATCGGAAACTTTGCTAAGTACGGCACACTTAACAGGCCAGCCTTCTGTTGAGATAACAGATGAGGAAAAGGAGGACCATAATATGACATCAATGAAACCAGAATATCTTTTACAAAATTCTACTGATGATATAAATGATTTACCATTGGCAGCACATGCTCTTAAGTCAACAACTTATTCGTTCCAAAATTCAATTCACCCCACAATATCAGAATATTATACAACCTCCTTCCTATTGGCAACAGAAGAATCTGTTACTTCTTCGAAATTAACAGACAGATCCTCAATTAAAATAATAGATAAAGAAAATGAGAGCACTAGTTCAACAGCACCAACATACTCCTATACAGAAAACCCATTATATTATACGGACTTGGAAACAACAGCGAGAGAGCAAAATGTTAACTTAACAGAGCCCACACAGAGAGTTCATAAGGCAGAAACTACTACGCTACATTATGATAGTAGTAAAGAAGGAATATATATTAATAACTTCAAAGACTTGGAAACTATAACCATAGCTCCAGATAATTTTACGGAAATTGTTGTCAAAACCACGGCTGTTAATTTAACAGATGGTGTAAGCGAAACTATAAGCTACCAAACAACATCTTACCAGGATCATATGCTTAAGTCTACAGAAAGTTCAAGGGAAACTAGCAACAACAAGACTTTAAAAGATATTATAATGCAAACAGCAACGCAGCTGAAAACTGTTACTTTAACAGAGCCAACTTTAACAGAAAATGTTACTGTCAGCTTTGACAGCTTAACACAACAGAAAAAAGTAAATTATGTTACAGTAAAAGAGTTAAAAGAGCTGCCAACTACTACCAGAGACATTTCAAAATCTATTACTCCTTTTTTAAGTTTAAGCGACTATTCCACTGCTGAATTAGCAGATAAAGAGAGTGAGAGCACACTGTTAACCACGGAAACATCCGATATATACACTGCAGCACAAAAAACTTTAACATCAACTACTGCAGGTCGGGACAGCAAAATCGAGGAAATAACACAAAAATCGGATAAATTAGAAAACGTCCAAGAAAATTCTGTTACAGTTACAGAAGAAAACTTCAATATTAAACCAGAAACAGCACACAAGCACAAAAGCACATTGAATGGGGAAGAAAATATGTATAAAAACGATAAGCTGGCAACACTAACAGGCTCTTCAGAATACAACTCTGTAACAACACCAATAAGCTTAATAGAAACTGTAACAGAAATTGTTAAGAAAAATGTTAATAACATGAAACCAGCAGCTGTTACAGAATTTGTCAACAATCCCGGTAATTTAGAAAGTTTTGACTACGAAAATCGATTACACTCATCAGCCGTGAGCGTAACTACAGCAGCAGCAATATTGACAACTTTAGAAAATCATTTTCCTTACGACAATACAACGCTGGATCCCCGTTTACCGTTTCGTTCAATTGAGTGTCAAGGCAACAACAATCGTCGACAATTAACTGCTCAAAAATGTTATCAATACTATCAGTGTTTTGCCGGTTGGGCTTTCTTGCTTAATTGTCACGAAGGCTGGCGATTTCAGGCTAAGCAGGAGCAGTGTGTTTTAGATATAAATCAGGAATGTGATTCAGAATAATATATTTATGTGGATTTAATTGAAAAATAAATTAATATGAATTTATTAATTAATAAATTAATAAATTGAAGAATTAATAAATAAATAAATAAAATATTATGATGGCTGAAATCAATAAACTAAGAACATATCATTAACATAAAATTAAGTTGGAAAATTATGTAACACAGTTATTAATCGAATAATTCTATCAATAAAAATTTTATTCGCATCAGAAATAAGAAATCTACTACATTGTTTTTAAGCCAATATATTGTTTAAGGGCCTATTTCTCATTGTCGAACGAATTCTTTCTTTCGTACAAATATACTTAAAACAAAAACAAAATTTTATAAATTAATTTAATTGTTTTTGTTTCAAATGTAGTATTTCTGCGACAGAAAGAATTCATTCGACGATGAGAAATAGGCAGTAAGTTCATTTATTATACCCTACAAAAAAGAATTGCAGGGTACATGCACTTCGTCATTCCGTATGTAACGCAGTGAAATGTCCATCTAAGACCCCATTAAATGTATATATTCTTGATCAGTGATGAAATCTAAGACGGTACAGTCGAAACGAAAAGAGCCACACCCTTGAAATTTGGTACTAGATAAATTTTGAAGGATAGCACAGGTAAATGGGCTGAATCGGGCAAGAGGGGAAAAAATTCCCCTAAAAAGAACTAAACCAACCTCTAAAAAACAACATAATTTTTAAAGTTTTTTTTCGTAATTTTGTTAAGCAAATGATATATTTTTATGTCAAAGCAGGCCCAACGCGTTAAACTTGGAGCCATAAAATAAAATAAAAAATAATGTTTGGACCACGCCTCCTTTAGTGGGCGTTATTATACGCAAAAATAGTGTAAAAATGTTAACAAATTGTTATACTTAAGCCTACATTCCTTAAAAATATTCTCCCATATTCTGTAACATTTTGTCAACGTCACGTCAAGACAATATCAAAATTACGACATCTGCATATCCATTTTCCTTCGTATTTAATTTCTTTTAACATCCTCTTGTTATTTTATAGGCCTTAGGGAATAGTCAAAGGCTGTCAGCAATAATCAATTGGTGCCCACAACCACCATGCAACTTGCTTATTTTTGATATTGTCTGGAGGTGACGTTGACAAATAGTTACGGAATAAGGGGGATTGTTTTTAAGTATTTATGTCGAAGCTGAGACGTAACCTGATC
This sequence comes from Linnaemya tessellans, assembly GCA_951800035.1. NCBI lineage: Eukaryota > Metazoa > Arthropoda > Insecta > Diptera > Tachinidae > Linnaemya > Linnaemya tessellans. The sequence goes on from OX637535.1 coordinate 115,358,568, forward strand.
CTACTCTGCCCTACAACCTCCTCCGCTTTTGGCTCCTAAATGACTCTTTCAAAAAAAAAAAACGAAAATTAAAAATAAATTTATGTGAAGATAAATATGCCGAGTTAAATATGTTTTGACGTAAGCAGTTACGAAGTGTACTTAAATATGTTATGACGTAACGAAATGGCAATCAGAGAAATTTTTTTTTTGTATGAATATCCATATTTATATACAAAACGATTATGGGAGTGTCTTCTATCCCATACATCATTTTCTATATACTGACAATGCATGCCAACTTTTTATTTCGCCACTGGGGGCAAAATCCCTCCAGGATCACACACACTCTTATGGCCTGTAAATATTTTCACAAAATGCTCAAAAAATTTATTAAATATTTTTTTCATAAAAAAAAACTTCACTGTTTGCCATTTCGTTACGTCATAACATATTTAACGTCACAGCTAAATACGTTGTTTCGTAACTGCTTACGTTAAAACATGTTTAATTCGGCATATTTATCTTCCCACACATAATATATTTTACATTTAATTATCCCAACTATTTATTTTTGGAGTCTTATGGCAAAGGTAATATGTCTTCCTCATGGCCCTTGCCAGAGAGACCCCAAAAAACAACAGATTTAATGCTCTCCAAAAAGAATTGGACCCCATAAAGTATATATATTCTTGCATATTCAGTGATGTAGTCTAAGACGGTCTAGCAATGCCCATACGTTCGTCTGTGGAAAACATGATGTAGTCTATTTTTGGACCACGCCCCCTTCAGTGGGCGTTGACGTGTGATATTATTTATATAAAGGAACTCTGTCCCACCCAGTTAAACATTTTAATTTTACTTATTAAATATTTGGAGGGTATTTAAGATTCGACCCGGTCGAATATAACGTTTTTAATTGTTTTTTTTTTTCAAAAACAAGAAGGGTACATTATTTGCACTTTCTAATGAAAAATGGCAATATTCGAGAATTCCTTGTTTGGCCGTGCTGTACATATGTGAAATAAACGCTCTGCATAGGTTTTCCCCTGTCATATATAGCATAGAAAAATTGAAATCGAATCTTTATCCTTCAGCCCACAACCAATTTTCCTAGTGGCAGCATAAAGCACGCTAGAGTAGGGGTAATACCCTAAGTGCCGGTCATACTTATTAGAAATTAATCTAACATTCTTTCCGAACATTTTATTTTGTTTCAAAAGTGCATCTAATTGCTAATTTTTAACCAAAAAGTGTAAAGATTTTGCAAATTTTCTAGAAAAGAATTTCACATAAAATCTTATAATTATCATGCAAGTTCATGAGGTGTAAAACAGATTCAGCAATATTTTAATACTAAAAACTTGTCTAATGGTGTTTTCTTTTCTAGAAAACATGTAAAATTTTTTCACTTCTAATCCAAAAGTTTGCATTTAAGCGAATTTTTAAAACAATAATATATTTGTCTAAGCAATGGTAGATTGATTTGTAATAGATTTACTATTTCGAAATGGCATGATGGTGCAGTTTTTTATTAAAAAGTGTAAAAAATGTAGCATTCGTTTCCAGAAAAGAAATCAACATAAGAAAATAGCTTTCGTTGATTTCTAAAGGTTACCTGGTGCTGTGTCCAGAGCTAGAATATCCTAATGGTCACATTATAAAGGGCACCTCCTTCAGTTAAAAGGCAATTTAAAGGCCCATAAGGAGGTGCAAGTAACTTATTACCATTCTTACCTAAAATAAATAAAATTCATATTAAAATACTCTGTTGAACACATTATTTAAAATGTAATTTAATAAAAAATATAACGTGAAGTCTCCAATCGTATTCTTAACTTTTGACACAATTATCGTGCAAGATTTTGCAAAAAATATATATATACTATATGATAAAACATGTGTTTGCTTTAACTATCTATCGCATTCATTCATCAAAAACTAACATTCTTTGTTACAAATTTCACTTTTTTTGAACTTGAAGGCGGACTACAGGAAAAAAATGATCATATCTGTTGTCGCTTTTAAGGTGTGTTCGATATTTTTTTTTTGTTTTTCTTAAAAGAGAATACTACACTCTTCGTTTTCTAAAATATTTATCGTAATTATTGAATTCATATATGTACATATAATTTAAAGTGTTTATCAAATTTTATTTTATTGCTGCCGGTCTTGAAGAAATATTTTCTCTAAAATACTCTTTTTCGTTTCTTAGAAATCGTTTTTGTCCGTCTCATACAAAATGATAAAATCAATTAAATGATATTGACATGATAATGATCAAAATTAGATAAAAACAAATGTTCAAAATTAATGTTTTCTAGTATTTAATTGGCAAAATGTTTCATCTCTTTTTAAAAATATATAAAAGCTAAAAATATTTCGAAAGCATCAGGGAGTTAGAACTTGACTCTAGTAACGGCTAGTGTTTTACAAGTTAGCGAATATTTAAGTTAAAAATATTATAAGTCGATTTTTATTGAGAACTTCAACAAGGACACTTGAAATGAGGGGTGAGTGAAAAGTGATACGCAAAAATATTTAAAAAGAAATATTAAGCCATTTTTGAAATATACTCGTGTATCGAATAGTAATTTTAGCAAATTTTGCAGATATTAAAAAAAATTTATAAATTAATTTTTATTAAACTCAATTACAACTAATAAGCGTGAACGTGTTACTTGATACTTAAAAACACATTATAAATATTCCAAAGAACAAGGGAAAATTAACACCAATTTAATTATTCAGAGTGGAAGACCTGTTTTCGAAAGTCTGTATACTTTCATCATCAGTACTCATGTATATTCTTGCTCATCAGCACTTATTAGATTACGTGATAGCCGTTTTTATTTATAAAAATTTGATTTAGAAACAGTATACGAGAACTGTACTAATTAAATCAGTATGACGATTATATTCTTAATATCCTATTTAATGTATAACACATCACGAATACTGGCTTATAATTTCATATTTTCTTGGTCGAAAATTTTTTTATTCGATTTTTGGAATAAATATTTGATTCGATTATTCGAATATATATTTGATTCGACTATTCGAATAATAATTTGTTTTTATTCGATTATTCGAATGAATATTTTATTACATTATTCGAATAAATATTTTATTATAACATTCGAATGAACTTTTTATTCGATTATTCGAATAAATATTTTATCAGATTATTCGAATTAACATTTTATTTGATTATTCTGATAAATGTTTTATTCGATTGTTCGAATAATTATTGTATTCGATTATTCGAAAAATACTTTCGATTATTTGAATAACTATTTATTATTTTATTATTATTTGAATAATAATTCTACTATTTTATGTAGTTATTCGAATAAATATTTTATTCGATTAATAATAAATATTTTATTCGATTGTTCGAATGAAATATTGATTCAATTATTCGAATAATTATTTTATTCGAATAATTAATTTATACGATTATTCGAATAATAATTTCTTTCTTTTATTTCAATAATTATTTATTACTTTATTATTATGTATTGGACTTAATAATTTTATTATTTTATGTAATTATTCGAATAATTATTTTATTGCATTGTTCGAATAAATATTTTATTCAATTATTGGAATAAACATTTTATTCGATTGTTCGAATAAATATTTTGTTCGATTATTCAAATAATAATTTCTTTCTATTATTATTTTAATAATTATTTATTACTTTATTATTATTTAACTAATAATGTTATTATTTTATGTAATTATTCGAATAATTATTTTATTGCATTATTCGAATAAATATTTTATTCGATTATTCGAATAAATATTTTATTCGATTATTCGAATAAATATATTATTCGATTATTCGAATAAAAATTTTTATTCGATTGTTTGAAAAAATGTTTTATTCGAATAATACTTGCTTTCGATTATTTGAATAATTATTTGCTATTTTATTATTTGTACAATAATTTTATTATGTGATGTAATTATTCGAATAATTATTATATTCCATTATTAAAATGAATATTTGATTCGACTATGCGAATAATTATTGTATTCGAATAATTATTTTATTCGAATAATTATTTTATTCCATTATTTGAATAAATATTTTATTCGATTGTTTGAAAAACTATTTTATTCGAATAAATATTTTATTAGATTATTCGAATAAATATTTAATTCGATTATTCGAATAATTATTTTAACCGACTGTTCGAACAATTATTTTATTCGAACAACTATTTTTTTATTATTGTTTATTATTTGCACGACATAAAAATTATTGAAACAATTACATATCGACAATGAAATACATATACATACATACATACTTATAAATATAATGATATAACCCTTGTTTCCATATTATTCCAGTTGTTTTGTTCGAGTATCTGATTCGAATACAGTATCATTTAAAAGAGGATTTCATTTAATTCATCAATTCTAATGAAACATTTATATCAACATTTTAGTCTTGTGTTTAATATTAAATACTTGTGTATGTATTCGCGTATAACCTTCTTCTCTCCTTCAAGATCTCCTGTTAGCTGTAGCAGTTTTTGCTACTATAGCTAAAATTTCAGCCGTTGACGAAGAATGTATTCAACGTAAAATTCGTGGTCTGCCTGTTCATTGGCCCAATCCGGCCGACTGCTCCGCTTTTTATCGTTGCACCAACAAGAACATTAAACGTGAATTATTATGCCCCGAGGGCAAAATATATAATCCGAAAAATGGACGCTGTGCTAATCAGGGAAAAAGCCCTTGCCGTCTCAGTTTAGCGGCTCCTTTGCAGAAGGCAATAAGCAACAGCTGTGATGATCAGCTGTCTGGCATATCCGTAGCTGATCCTGACAATTGTCGCGGTTACAGTATATGCAATAATAATTTGGCCTATCCTCAGACTTGCGATCCTGGCAGTTATTTCAATACCGATATATTAGCTTGTGTGCCAGATACAAAGACCGTATGCTGGCAAAATTTATGTGTGAATAAAACAGATGGTGTCCATGTGCCTGATGGAAAAGACTGCCATAGTTACTTCATATGTTACGAAGAAAATCCAACAGCGCAAAAATGTCCCAGAGGAAGTTATTTCAGTCCTGAGACTCTTAATTGTAAGCGAGGCAAGTGTCCTTCCGAGGAGACTACAACAATCACAACCACCTGTGCCCCAGAAACTACCACCATTTGTGATGCGGAGACCACAACCCGCTCGTGCACCGGTACAACCTCCACTACCACTTGCGCACCAGAAACAACCACCACTACATGCGCTGCGGTAGCTACAACCACAACTTGTACCGCAAAGACGACTACAACTTGTGCGCCGGAAACAACCACTACAACTTGTGCACCAGAAACAACAACCACAACTTGTGCACCAGAAACAACAACCACAACTTGTGCCCCCGAAACAACAACCACAACTTGTGCCCCCGAAACAACAACCACAACCTGTGCCCCCGAAACAACAACCACAACCTGTGCCCCTGAAACAACAACCACAACTTGTGCCCCCGAAACAACAACAACAACTTGTATGCGGGAAACAACTACTACATCATGTGCTCATAAAACAACAACTACGCCATGCGCTCAAAGAGAAACCACAACTTTAGCTCACCATGACTGTTCAAGCGTTAGTATTTAAAAACACTAGCTGCACGATTCATTACATTTCCAAATCTACTAGCAACATTGCCAACCAATATAAAGAAGCGATATACTTCTGTGCGTATTGAGAAATTTACAAGCCTCTTTAACGACGACGGAAGTAAAATTATGCCAGAAGATAGAATTTTTAAAGAAAAAAGTTGTTAAAAGAATTAAAAACTCCTGAAATGTCAATATGTTGAAATATAAAATGAATTGTGATGAATCGTGCAGCCAAATACACGATCCACTTAAACTCCATTTGATATAAAACTCTTTCTTTTCCCCACAGACCAAGTGTGACAGTTCAAAGTGCCAAAATTGTAAAGACAGTATCGTGTTTCCAGCCCTTAACACTAATGCTGGCTTCTGTGTTTGCCTGAATCATACAGCGGAATACCGTGAGTGTCTCGATGGTGGCATTTTCCATGAATCCCTACTGATTTGTGTGGATCAAGACAACGTGTGTCCTTCCAGTAAATGCTTGCAACAATCTGACTATACAACTTTCAGTGCGGCTAACACCACCACCGGCTTTTGCAGATGTCTACACGGGCGTGCCTCATTCTACGAATGTATTGGCAACAATTATGTTTACAACAAGACATTGGGGATTTGCGTAGACTCGACTGATTGGCAAGAGAAATCAAGTCCCACTAATAAATTGTGCAAAGGTGGCTTTAGAGAGGGTGACTTTGTGCGCAAGCCCAATAACTGTATGGAATTCTATATTTGCTATGAAGGCGAATTGGTGGAAGTAAGCTGCGAAGCTGGCAACTATTTTGATGACTCCATTAAGGCTTGTCTACCTGACACTGAGGCAAAATGTCCAGACTCTCAAACAGCTCAAGCATATGCCAACAGCAGACGCCACAAGCGTAGCATAAGAGCCTCAAAGTGCGTTGAAGGTTCCAAGATGCCTGCGGCAGACTGTGACAAATATTATAAATGCAGTGGCGGCCACAGACTATTGTATGGCTGTGGTAAGGACAACTTTTTCAATCTCACCACTTTAACTTGTCAATTGGATGTGGAACATGTCTGTTTGCCTGTCCATGCATGCACAGAAGGCGAAAAGAACCCCTATGCCGAGGATAATACAAAATATTATGAATGCTGTAATGGTAAAATAGAGATAAAGAGTTGTGGCCTCGACAGCTATTTCAATAAACTGAAGAAAGCCTGTGTGACCAAACAGGAGTGTAGCTGCCCGGGCGGCTATGTGGATGGTGAAATTTCAGCCCATCCAACTGACTGTGATAAATTCTACATATGCATCAATGGTGAGCAGACTTTGCACGATTGTGGTAAGGGAAATTATTTTGATAAGAAGAGCCGAAGCTGTAAAAAGGATGTTACAAATAGCTGTCATGTTGAAGAGACTTGTTCGTGTCCTGGAGGCTACGAAGAGGGTGAAATGTCTCCCCATCCCACTAACTGTCATGAATACTATATTTGCGTTGATGGCAAACAAATATTACAAGATTGTGGCAAAGATAATTATTTCGACAACTGCACTTTAAACTGCGAGCACGATATCTATAATGAATGTTGGCCTAAGGATGAGTGTACCTGTCCTGGCGGCTATAAAGAAGGTGAGTTTTCAGCCCATCCCACGGACTGCAACAAATACTACATTTGCCATGATGGCCGCCAAGTCTTAGAGCATTGCGGTGTCAATAATTATTTTAATAATGACACATTGAACTGCGACGCCGATGCTTATCATGTTTGTTGGCCAAATTTATGTGCGGGAAAACCAAATGGTGCTTTGGTAGCAAATCCTCAGCAGTGCAACAGCTTCTTTTTATGTTCTGATAATGAGGCTACAGCAAAGTCATGTTTCGAGGGCCAACGGTTTGATTCTACTGAATCGGCCTGTGTGGCCGATGTAAATGCCGTATGCTATAATCCTTGTGCAGATGAGAATGCTGGTCCAATTGTACTGCTACCACATCCTATTTGCAATCAATATTATTTCTGTAATGGTCGTAAAACGTTTGTGGGCACCTGCCTGGTTGGCAGTTTTGACCACGAAACTGGAATTTGCAATGACACAAAGAAATGCTATCCGAATCCCTGTGACAATCCAGATGTTGTAGTTTTTCCCGATGCCTATGATCCTTCGAAATTCTATTGGTGTAACAAGGATAAACAGCCAATACCCTATAACTGTCCAGCTGGCATGCAGTTTGATGTGCAATATAAAATATGCAAGAAAGTATCGAACGTGAGTAAAAAGTTATAAATAAATTTTAGGTCAACAGTTCGGAATTCAGTTAGAAAATATATTCATTTTTAATTCAATTTAGAGATAAGAATGTAAGTGAGATTATGCCATGAACTTTTGTCACTCTAATCCAAATACAACATATTTAATAGTTAAGAACAGCTAAAAAGGGGATCAGCTCTTTCACAGACAAGAAAAAGTTGAGGCAAAAAAAAAAAAAAATATTGTAATTAATAGGGAAATTTGTCCACTTCCTTGCCAAGTGTAAAAGCAATAGCAACTTCAATAGTAATTATAACAAATTATGTATTCCTTTTCAGCCCGACTGTGAAGTGTGCAGGGAGGATGGAGCTTTTCCCACCCTAGATGACACCAGTGATACCGAATTTTGTGTATGCGTTGATGGTATTTCAACCAAATTTGAATGTCCAAAAGAATATGTTTTCAACTCAGAGTTGGGTGTATGCTATTCGGTAATTATTTGAAAATATATTTTGGCAACATTAAAATTGTAATATGTGATTTTTCTGGCCACTGTTTGCCTTGTAGAATGCTTCCTGTGATCCCAGCTTTTGCTTGGACAGCCCAGAATATGCTATATCTCCGAATCGTAATTGTAGAAATAGCTTCTGCATGTGCATTGACAAACATCCCGTTATAATAAATTGTCCCAATAATGGCAATTTCAATCCCTACACACTGGAATGCTCCAATTATACGGTTTCGGTAAGTTTGTAAAAATGTTCTTGGGCCAAATTAATGTTTCGTAATTAGTATGGCAATATTGTAATTTTTTTAATTCACAAATAACTATTGTGATTTATGATTTGTTACCATTTAAGCCCGAATGTTTGCAATCCACCTGTGTAGGCGTGACAGATAATTACCACATCTTTAAGCCCATAGATCCAAAAAAAAGTAATGGTTTTTGCCAGTGCATAAATCAAATTGCCACTTTTAAGCCTTGTAACTATGGCAGCACCTTTAACCCAGATCTGCTTATATGTCAGCTAGCAGAGGTGAGTATTTAATACAAACTAATGTGCGAAAATAAAAGTTTATTATATATTCATATAAATATTCATATTACAGATCAATTGCAATTCATATCAGTGCCGTGGTTTGACTGACAACAGCATTATACCAGCTGTGACCACCACCCAAGGCTATTGTGAATGTGTAGGTGGTGTTGCCAGCTATCATAATTGTCCCAATAATGGTGAATTTAATGTAACTTCAAATAAATGCGAAGCTTCATTGTGCGATTTAACAAAGTGTACGGATGCAAATGCCAATGATCCTTTTGCGGCCTCGGTAGCTACAGGCTTTTGTCTGTGCAATGTTGGCTTTGTTGAATGTCCAACAAAGGGAACACTATTTAGTGAGACATTCAGCAGTTGTGTGGATCCATGTCCTCAAATGTTATGCAACGGTAAACCCGATAAATACTTGGTATCATCTTTAATCAATAAGAATAGTTTCTGTGTGTGCCATACAACTCCCAGTATGCCACCTACTTATGAAGTTTGTCCGTTAGGACTGTTTGTGTTCAATGAGGCCGAACAGATGTGTGTGGGAAATGCGGAGGTAATTTTCCAGCCATAACTTTTAGCTTGAATATGAATTTTTACGGAATATAATTTTTTTTTAAAGGAACTCTGCGGTACACAGCTTTGCAAAGTCCCCGGACCTTTTGAAGCTAAAAACACTTTAACTGGCTTCTGTTTGTGCACGGAGATTGGCAAAAAACCAAAATTCCAACAATGCTTAGAAGGCATTTTCGTTCCTGATAAAAAGGCTTGCATGCCAAGGGCAGAGGTAATATGATTTTCTTTGTAAACTAAAAACCTTAAAACAGATCTGGTGCACTGAATAATTATAAATTTTTCTTAGGACGTTTGCGATGTCAGCTGGTGTGCAGAGGCAACAATCGAACATCCCATTACTCTGCCCGCTAATAACAGTATTTCAGAGTTCTGCTACTGTTCGGGCCCCAACGATGCCATGCTATTGATCTGTCCCACTGGCAAATACTACAATGAATATAAGCGCATGTGTGTTAGTGAAGTGAATGAGAATTGCTCATGTCCAAATAATGTTGCCGATGGTGGAAAAGTGCCTGATACTACAACATGCAATAAATTTTATGTTTGTGAAAATGGTGTAATGGAGTCACGTACATGCCCCAATGGTGATTATTTCAATGTTGAGGTCAATTGTTGTGTACCAGATACCGAAGGTGTTTGTAAGAAAACAACACAATGCACCTGTTTGGGCATCTACTATGAGAATGAACGTCTGCCACATCCCGTCAATTCCCAGATGTATTACACCTGTCAAGGCAACGCTTTGCAGGAGCATAAATGTCCCATGGGCCGTGTCTTTAGTGCAGCCCAAAAGCAATGCACAAGCAATTCCAATCTACGTCAAAAACGTTCTGCTGATTTTGGCGACGATCATGAAGTAAGAACTTTTAAGAAATTTTCAAATTTCTTTAAAAAATTCTATTTTTAATTTATTAATTTAAGTGCGATTTTCTAGGATTTTAGCTTTTTCATCTCCGCTTGTATTTAAAAAATATTCTCTTATACAAATTTATATGTATTATATAGCTTTTACTCTTATATTGTGCAAGTTTCAAAACAAAAGATTGAAAATATGCTGTTAATAAAAACAAAATTTTGAAAACAAAAAAAAAAACGTTAAACCAAAATTTCTATTTCAATTGGCATTTTTATTTAAGATCATATAAAATCTGGACTGTCTCAAAAGGATATGTTATAAAATTGTTGCTTCAAAATTTTGTTTTTATATATAAAGAATTGTTGCAAAACAAAAATTAAAGGTTAAAGGTCATCTAATATAAAACAAAATTTTGCAAAGGAAACAAAAAAAGGAACACGTACATGGTGGACTGCTGAGGTCACAAGCTGTAGAAATACGATTAAAAACTTTTGCCAGCATTAATATTTTTTTGAAGCCATGCATTTTCAAAATACTCCTATATCGCTGATATTTACATAAAAATTTCTTAAGTTCTTTAAAAATACAAATTTTACAAAATATAATAACAAGAATTTGCTGAAGTGAGATTATTTATCACAAAAAAAATAGCTTTCTCGCTCATGAAAAGTATAGACTTGTACCGAACTCTTTCATTAGCTCGTTTTTGACAAGAACCTATGATCAAACCCATTTAAATTACATGGGTTTGATTAAAGGTTATTGTCAAAAACGAGCTAATGAAAGAGTTCGGTACAAGTCTAGAAAAGTACCACACAGCCCTTTCCAATTTCCTCACCTTTCAATTAATTAATCAATTGATTAATTCAACCTGCAAATTAAGGAAGTAGTAATTTTATATAAACTCTTGAATTTTATATAAACAATAAATCTAAAACTGCAAAGGGTACCAAAATTGCGAAATCTATTAAAAATCTATATCTCAGAGAAAGAAAAGACCAAAACTTACAAAATATAAAATATAAACATCGCAGCATCATAGAAAATTTTAATTAAGTACGGCATCTACAGCATTAAGCGAAGTCAAAAACCTAGAAACAACAAAATTTGCAAAAAGTTGCGACAATCATGTATGGCCCATATTCACCACTAACACGAAAAATTCCCAAAGTCTCTGACATGCTATTGTGAATATTTCCCATAACAAAATTAGTGGGATCAAATTCACAAGCATATACTCGTGAAATATGGCGTCGCCAATGTTTATGTCAGCGAATTATTTTACAAAATAAATTCCCAACAAATGGCCTTGGAAAGGAGAAAGGAACACATAAGATATAACCTTTTTGGTAGGACTTGCGCCGTAACTAGAAAAGAGTGGAGACGATAGATAAAGAAAAAAAGGAGATAGATAATTTTTTTTAGCTGTTTTAACCTTTTCTTTATTTTACCGTGTAATTTTTGCTACAAGAGGGTGCTATTACTTTGGCCTTAATACATGATAGTGCCAATCGCTGTCAGTTATGATCAGTGACCAGTGCTATGCCTTCGTCGCTGAAACGGGCAGACAGCAACTAACACAAACATGGAAAATGCGTAAAAACGCAATTAAAAAAATAAAACAAAACATGAAATATTGTGTTGAATTCTTCTGAACAGCATTAGTGCGTGATTGTGTTAGTTGTTGCCAGCCTGTTTCAATGATGAAGGCATAGTCAATGATCACTGAACATAATTGGCAGCGCCTGACCCGATCATGTACTAGAAGCAGAGTAGCAGCACCCACCTTCGTCGGCCCTGTAGCAAAAATTAGCCGGCGAAGTAAAAAAGGTTGAAATAGCTACAAAAAAACTGTCTATCTTCTCATCTTTCCTAATCTGTCTCCTCAATACTATCCCCTCGTTTTCAGTTCCGGCGCAATGCATTGCATATGTAGGGGTCATCTCCTGAGTGCTGGTCCTAGATAAAAAAAAACAAAAAAATCTATCATCTGAGAAAAAATTACTCTCAAATATTGATCCAATTTCTGTTGGAACTGCCCTGAAACTCTATTCGTTTCTTTAATTAATTTATTAATATATTTTTTTTTTACAAAATCTGCAATTTTTGTTTTTACAAAAATTATTTATAAAGCTGTAACAAGTGGTTTAAAGTAGCTAATATTACTCCCAATAATTCTCAATAGAGCTTTTATTTCTAACAAAAAAATTCACAATAGCGATTTCTTGGAAATGGGAATATAGATTTGCTCTCAAACAACTCATTTCTATAATATTCGAAATAGGGGGGTGATTTTATAGGGAATCAATGTAGATAAGAGGCACGCGCCATTTTGGTTAAAATTGCTTATTCGTAATAATATTTATTTGTATTTATATGACTCTCACTTAAAACCGTATTATGTTTCTATGATCTTCACCTCCATTTAGTTTGGCTGTTTGGAGAATGAAAAGCGTTCAGTGCCCTCGAATTGTTCGCAATACGAAATGTGCCAGCAACAGAAGTGGATAAGGGAAACATGTTCCAACTATCGTTATTACAATCCCGAACAAAGAAAATGTCTGGAGCCACGCGATGATTTTGTATGCTCGTATGCCAAAGTAACCACTTTACCCATTTGCAATGCCAGCCTGGAACAGTATTTGCTAAAAGCCAAAAGTTGTCAATACTATTATCGTTGCGAGGCTGGTAAATGGCGTCTAAATAGTTGTGGACGCCAAAAATATTTTAGTACTAAACTATCAAGTTGCTTGCCAATACCGGATGATCCCCTTTTTACGTGTGAACAATTGCAGAACGCTACTGGTGGTGCAGTTGTCAATAATAAGGACATCATCAATGTATGCCAAAATCTGAGTCAACGTTTCTATATTAAAAATTGCGCAATGTACTTGATGTGTCTGGATAATGACTGGTGGTATCAATACTGTCCCCCCGGCATGTATTACAATCGCTCATTGAATTATTGCCTGCAAGATAGCCATCAGCAATGCAAAGATGTTGTACAAATCAAAAATGTTCTAGATAATGAGGAATTTTCGAAGGACTCCTGCCAGCAAGATGGTTTCCTGAGACCCTCAGCTATGGCCTGTAATCGCTATTTTGTTTGTGTTAATGGTAAATGGCAAACGCAACGTTGTTCCTTGGGAGAATTTTACGATGTCAGTCAAGCCAAATGTTCTGTGGACACAGAGGGAATATGCAACCTATTAAATAAAGATTGCTTGCCTAAGGAAAGGAAACCAGTGCCTGGAAACTGTTCCTCGTTTGAGGAATGCACCAATGAAGGCAAATGGTTGAAAAAGTCTTGTCCTCAAAACGAAATGTATGATGATTTGCTGCATCAGTGTATAGCAAATGGAGGTGTCTGCTCTAGCCATGGCCTTAAAAGGACTTGTAGGCAAAATGAAACCATGAAGGTGAAACAGAATTGTTCCATGTTTTACTATTGCTCACAGGATAGCTGGAGTTTGGGCAAATGTCTTAAGGGTTTTATGTATGCGCCCGAAAAACAAAAGTGTGTTGCTCATATGCCGCAAGACAGTTGCAGGCCTGCAACAGAAATCTCTAGGCTGGAGAGTAGTCGCTGCCAAGGAAAAATTGATGGTTCTGCCGTAGCCCACCCTCTTGACTGTACTCGTTATTATATCTGCATTGAGGAATTGACATCCCCGGAAATGCAATGCCCTCGGGGTAGTTACTTTGACTCTAACATGAGCTATTGCCGACCAAATGACGGCAGCTGTCGTTCTCCTTTAACGGGCGTTTGTGCCAATGCCACTGATGGATCGTTAATGCCACATCCCTCCGACTGTCAAGCTTATTACTCCTGTTCTCTCATCAATGGTACTGAGCTAATGCCCTGTTCTAGGGGCCAATATTTTGACAAACTTACTCAGCAATGCCGTATTGATCGTGGCGAGTGTAACAAAGATATAAATACGCAGCAACGATGTTCTGGTTTAAGCCATGGCAGTCGCGTAGCTCATGAAACTTACTGTAATATATATTATGCTTGTGTCAAGGATCTTGCCATTCCAGTAGAATGTCCTGAGAATTATCAATTTAACAGCAATTTCAGCAAATGTACTCAAGAAAAAGAGCACCAATGTCCCACGGGTCACTTGGAGGAGCACAAGTTAATTTATAGCTGCAGCAATATGTCAGACGGCAGCTATTTTCCCCATCTAACAGACTGCACGCGTTATTATATTTGTTCGCAAAGCCGGGCATTGCCCAAGAGATGTGGCAACTCCAGTTATTTTGATAACGAACAACTGCTGTGCGTACCCGATGATGGATCATGTCCATTTGTCAACACAGCGGAAGATCAGCACAATCCAATGCCACCGGAACCATCCGTATGTGCAGGCAAACATGGCTATTTGTTGGCAGATCCTGTCAATTGTAACAACTTCTATGTCTGTATACACAACAAACTGAAACATGAGAGATGTTACAGTCAGCAATTTTTCAATGCAACCTCGCAGCAATGCCAGAAAAAAGTCTTACAAGAGATCGATCTTAATGGAAATGCAACCCTAGATGGCCCTATTAGAAAGGCTCATAAAATCTCAAGCCCACAGTGTCTACATGAAACTACATCCCTGAGGGAATTCTGCTCGGAAATGAGCGAAGGTACTTCCTTAGCTGATCTTGGTGACTGCAGACGTTACATTAGCTGTCAAGAATCAGAAGATCAGCCCGCTTCTCAACGTTGCCGTAATGGGGAAAGTTTTGATAGTCTCTTAGGATTCTGTCGACAAAACGATGGCACCTGTCTGCTAGAGAATGGCCAACGTGTGGGTGAATGTAGCGGCAAACACGGTCAGTTGGCTAGGGATCCGAATAACTGTCGCAACTATTTCGTTTGCATCAATGGCCAAAAAATCCTGCAATCCTGTGAAGATGGTGAATATTTTAGCAAAACTCAAAATATGTGCATAAAGGATACCCAGCAGGTTTGCAAACCAAACCAGAGTCCGGAGGAGGTTTATGCAGCACAGGTTTGTAGCAACCCATAAATAATTAATTTAATCATTTTATTACTCATTTCATTTATTCCTAATACAGTCTTGTGTGGGCTTGAGCGAATCTGTACTCTACCCCTATATATATGATAATTGTCGCTCCTACTTCCAATGCCTTAATGGAGTACCCAAAATACATGTGTGCGCCGATGACTTGTACTTTGATCCTTTAGCGATAAAATGTATTAAAAATAAAACAGAGTGTGTAATGCCAGCCCCAACGATGCAACGAACACCAGCACTAAGTCAAACATTTAGCACGGTAAACAGCTTTTGGTAACTCGGAAACTTTTTCCAAAACTATAACTATTTGACTGAAAGACTATTTTATAAAAATGCACTTCTTTGCAAAAAGGTACCTTTCAACATAAAGATACTTTTTATAACAAAGACCTTTTAACAAAAATAAACTTTTTACTTTTTAAAGGTACTTTTTACAAAAAGGTACATTTTACAAAAAAAGTACTTTTTTACAAAAAAGGTAAATATTACAAAAAATTTACTTTTTGCAAAAAGGTACTTTTTACAAAAAAAGGTAGGTTTTCAAAAAGGAACTTTTTACAAAAAAATAACTTTTTGCAAAAAGGTATTTTTTACAAAAAAGGAACTTTTTGCAAAAAGGTACCTTTCTACATAAAGATACTTTTTATAACAAAGACCTTTTAACAAAAATAAACTTTTTACCAAAAAGTAGTTTTTACAAAAAAATTTCCTGTTTTCAAAAAGGTACTTTTTACAAAAAGGTACTTTTTACAAAAAGGTACTTTTTACAAAAAGGTACTTTTTACAAAAAGGTACATTTTGCAAAAAAAGTACTTTTTTACAAAAAAGGTACTTTTTGCAAAAAGGAACTTTTAACAAAAAGGAACTTTTTACAACAAAAGTGTTTTTTGCAAAAAGGTACTTTTTACACAAAAAAATTAACTTTTTGGCTATAAGGTACTTCTTACAAAAAAGGTAGTTTTTGCAAAAAGGAACTTTTTACAACAAAGGTACTTTTTACAATAAAATAACTTTTCGCAAAAAGGTACTTTAAAAAAACGGAACCCTTTGCAAAAAGGTACTTCTTACAATAAGGTACCTTTTCGCAAAAAGATACTTTTTATAACAAAGCCCTTTTCACAAAAATTAACTTTTTACCAAAAGATAGTTTTTACAAAAAAGGTACTTCTTACAAAATAGTACAAAAAGGTACCTTTTTGCAAAAAGAAATTTTTACGAAAAGGCAGTTTTTACAAAAGAAGTACTTTTTGTAAAAAGTTACTTTTTACATATAAGTACTATCTAGAAAAAAATTACAAAAGGTACTTTTTTACAAAAATACACTTGTAACAAAAGGTAGTTTTTAGAAAAAAAGGTACTTTTTGCAAAAAGGTACTTTTTACAAAAATGTACAAAAAGGTAACTTTTTACGAAAATACACTTTTTATAAAAATGTACCTTTCACAAAAATAAACTTTTAGCAAAAGATAGTTCATACAAAAAAGGTACCTTTTGCAAAAAGGTACTTTTTATATAAAAGTACTTTTTAGAAAAAATTACTTGTTACAAAAAATGACTTTTTACAAAAAACTACTTTTTACAAAAACGTATTTCTTGTCACGTGCTTTTTACAAAATATTAATTTTTGGCAAAAGGTAATTTTTACATAAGGAAACAAGTACTTTTTATAGGAAGGTATTTTTATAAACAAGTACTTTTTACAGGAGGGTACTTTTTACAAAAAAGTGCTTTTTACAAAATGGACTTTTTTTTATAAAAAAGTAATTTTTACAAAATGGACTTTTTTATAAAAAAGTAATTTTTACAAATAAGTACCTTTTGTCAAAACATGCTTTTTACAAAAAGTTACTTCTTGCCAAAGGTACTTTTTGCATAAAATAAAAAACTTTTGGGTATTTTTTGATACAAATCTGTTTTATCAAACAAGTACCTTTTTACAAAAAATATTCCGTTGAATATAAACGCATACTCGCATGTATGTGTGTTTAAACAAAAGGGCTCTTTCTTCAAAGGTGCTTTCAGGAAAGTACTGTTTTAAATAGATAATATATAAATAAAGTACTATTTTAACAGGTTGCTATATTAAATAACTATTATTTTGAAAAAGTTTAAAAAGCGCATAATTTTAAAAATGTGTTATTTTGAAAAGATAATATTTTAGAAATATACATATATTTTTAAAAACATATTACTTAAAAGATACTATTTTAAAAAAGCTACTAATTTAAAAAGGTGCTATTTAAAGGTTTTAAAAGGTACTATTTTACAAAAGTACTATTTTACAACAATATTTCTGTTTGAAGGTATA
Source organism: Linnaemya tessellans (assembly GCA_951800035.1). Classification (NCBI taxonomy): domain Eukaryota; kingdom Metazoa; phylum Arthropoda; class Insecta; order Diptera; family Tachinidae; genus Linnaemya; species Linnaemya tessellans. Next base: position 115,376,224 of record OX637535.1, read on the forward strand.
AAAATTATTTTTGAAGTAGGTTTTTTTTTTTTTGAAATGAGTCACATTTGTAAAAGCTTTTCAAAATGTTACATTTTAAACGAGTACTTTTGAAAAATGCACTATTTTAAGAAGGGGCTATTATCAAAGGTAAATCTATTTAAGAAAAAATTCTTTAAAAAAACAGGCACTTACTTAAAGAGGAGTTTTTTTTAAAGATGTAGGTTTTTTAAGAATGTAACGCCAACACGGCTATTAAATAAAAGTGTGTTACCGTAGGTGTGATACACTTCTCGTATGCAATTTCCTAATAAAATCAGTATAAATAAAAAAAACTGTTATCGTATTCAACTAAGCCACCACCTAATAAGTGGTGAGAAACTAAAATACACATGATTACGGATGACGAAAGTGTAGCGGCTAACGAAAACAACTGTTCTGCTCTGCTGAACTGACTGTTGACTTTCCTTTGCGCCTTGAAATATTTATCCTAGTCTTTATGAATTTAAAACAAATTTTCCAATAATCAGCCTAAAAATTTTAAATTGAATTTGATATAGATATTGTATTATTTAAATACAAATAATATAAGAGAGTACATTTTTACTTTCAGTTGTGCTCTAACAAAAAATTTGATTATCCTTATGCAAATGTGGACAATGATTGTCGTTCATTTTATTTATGCCATGCCAATGGGGAAGTAAGTCATGAATTGTGTCCATTGGGAACGATCTTTAACGGAGAACTCTTTATATGTACGGCTGAAGATAAAACCCACTGTGTGCTAAATTAATAATTCCCAGTTGCAAAGGAAATAATGGGAAATAAGAAATACTCGTTGCAGTAAACAAAGTGATGTGAACGATTTTGTAGTTGAATTTTAATCTGTATTTTAAAACATGTACTCATAAATATATCAAATAAAAGGTGATGGTGACTATATACAATAGCTATACATATTTACATAATAAATATGTAATAGATTTTAACCGTAACTTCGGGCACTACATGTTAATGTAAGCCATAAGCTATCTAGGTATTATATTTCAGAAAAATGTTAAAAATATACCGGAAATAAACAACTAAAAATGTTATATTCTTGAATACCCTTTCAATTTTAAGTAAATAAAATAAAAATGTTTAACCTGCTGGGTCAGAGTTCATTTCATACATTTCTGTGCTCAATTTTAAAACTTTATTTTTACAGGGTCATTCCGGGAAGGGCCGTGAAGGAGACACCTCACCAGTGTCGTAAAAACTTAAAAAGGGGAATTTTTGGGGTTATTAAGTGTAATAAAAAATATTTACACTATTTTTGCACATAATCACCACTATCGTGAACAACAAGGGGAATTTTTGTTCACATGAAATTTTTATTCCACTCGAAAGAAAAAATGGTAACGTGAATCTCCCGTGAGAAATTATTCCCGCTATCAGTTCTCAGTGAATGCAAAAGAAGAGAAGAAACCGAAAACAACATGAAAAATCAAAGAATTTGTGTTTGGAAATTTTAAGTTTATGCAATAATTTAAAAAAAAAAATTAAAAGTAGTATGACTAAATATTTAGTAGAGAAATAATTTGGATACATTTTGAAAACCAGACAAAACAAATTAAAAATATTCTTAATCGTTAATTTTATCAAAGGGCTTAAGTTCGAATCTGCAAGACTGCAAACCATTTTTTATTATTTTATTAATAAATGAATTTGTTCAAATTCTATTTTATTAATTTATATTAAGATTGGAATATTAAGAATATTTTTCAATAATCATCAAACCAGCAGAACGGATCAGTACTGATTTCGAGGCCGCTACGACATCTCATCAGCGTTCTTTGTTCAATTTTTCCACTTTTGCAAGTGGTGCTAGTTCGTAGGAATATCAACTATTTAGCCAATGTTTTAAGGAAAATTGAATATGAGAAGTTATCACATTCATATTTTTAAGTTATTACCTTTTTGGTTAGTACGAAATTCCCCAACCCTGACGATTAATATTCCCAATATTCCATGTATCTCTTTCCAGAGCCATCGGCTGCTGATAATTAAAGCTTCTTTGTTATTTATGTTCAAGTAATTGAATTGATCCGTTCTGCTGGTTTGATGATTATTGAAATATATTCTTAATATTCCAATCTTAATATAAATTAATAAAATAGAATTTGAACAAATTCATTTATTAATAAAATAATAAAAAATGGTTTGCAGTCTTGCAGATTCGAACTTAAGCCCGTTGATAAAAGTAACAATTTACATAAGAAAGTTCGACTAATAAAAATTCATACATAATTTAAAATATTCTTAATCTTTAGAATTGGAACAACAAGTTCTACAAAGACGCGCAGGCAACTGATTTGTTGCAAAAAATATAAGTTTTTGTCTTATTAAACAAAAATAAAATTTGCAAACTCTAATATTCGAATTATAATAGAAAATACTTACATTTTCTACTCTATTCCCCACCAAAAACTAAGGGAATAAATTAAATCGAAAAGTGAAAAAACTCCCGGGGAAAAAACATTCACGATCAGGGGAATTTAATTTTAGCGTGAAATCATTCACGGGGAATTTTTTCATGATTGCAATTTTAGGGAAAAGGAAAAAATTTCGAGGGAAAAATTATTCATGATAGGGGTGAATATCTTACGTCAATGCCCTCTAAAGGGGGCGGAGTCCAAAATGTGATTTTTCTGATTTTATGATTGCAAGCACAACACTTTGAACCTTCTTTGCTTAACAAAATTACAACAACAAAAATTTTAGAAATTATGTTGCTTATTAGAGGTTGGTTTCGTTATTCTTAGGGAAACTTTTTTTCCCTCTGAACCAATTCAGCCCATTTACGAACTTGGCCTGTGCTATCTTTTAAAATCTGTCTATAACAAATTTCAAAGGCCTGGCTCTTTTCATTTGAACTGAATCGTGATTTCCATAAGCAGGACAGACGGACGGACCTGTCTAGATCGTGTTGGATTTCATCACAGATCACGAATATATATGGGGTCGTAGAGGGACATTTCGCTGCATTACAAACGGAATAGGTTGAAGAGAGGGACATAAGCTATCCCAATCCGTTCAGGATTACACTTAGGCCTCATAGGCCTGTTGTGCGCTACAAACGGAATAACAAAGTGAATATACCCTCCACTTTTTTTTGGAGGGTATAAAAATAATCAAGTGCCAGCTTTTGTACATTTCTTTTCCCGAGACCTAAACCAATAGCTTTTTTTTTTTATCTTGGACCAGCACTCAGGTGATGACCCCTATATATGCAATGCATTGCGCCGGTACTGAAGACGAGGGGATAGTATTGAGGGGACAGATTAGGAAAGATAAGAAGATAGATAGACAGTTGTTTTTGTAGCTATTTCAACCTTTTACTTCGCCGGCTAATTTTAGCTACAGGCCCGACGAAGGTGGGTGCTGTTACTCTGCAAAAAAAATTTTTCATAGCAAACTGACCTCAAAGAAAAAAAGTAGCAAAAGTACAAGAGTATCAGCTCTGACTATTTTTATCCTCAGCAAGTACACTGTATTTAAGTTTATACTTAATTTAATAAAAAATAAAAATATTATAATAAAACGCACCAATATTTTCCCCCAAAGGTAACTCATGTTCTAATCTATCAGTCTAACCAATATTCTTAAAATAAATAAGTAATTTGTAAATTCGTGGCTTTGAACTTGAGCCTGGTTAATAATTGTTGGACGGGTAATTAAAACTAATTTTTATTTTAACGAAACTCTAAAAAGAGAACTAAGAATATCCACTTAGTTTTCTGACGTACAAACAACAAGGAAAGGTCAGGTTAGCAGAACTAGCAACAGAACAATGACGACAGATAAATATCGTAATAAATATTTAAACACAAAGACAAATGAATTGGTGGTGGGTAGCAAACGTCATCATATAATTGATTAATTTATATTTCTTTGATACCATATTTTGGTAAAATGATTAACTGCTACAGGACTTTTTTTCAATAGCTACAAATCTGTAGGGAATATTAAGCATGCAATACAAATGTACATACATTCATACACATTTACACATGTATTTACATACATACATACATATGTGTTGATATATGTAAACAAGAATGATAAAATAAAGATTACGCCTTGCGCATGATTTACCGTTTGATGACGTATTTGTTCCCTCGAAGAGATTGCCAAATGTTTATTATATGCAAAACTAATACTTTCTCGTACAAAATTAATATTTTATGCTATATTTGGCAACTCTTCACACAATTTACTCAGAGAGATTTCCAATTTACTCAGAGAGATTTCCAACAAGCAAATGAAATCGGATTTATGAAAGTGCAAGTTTTGTGTTATATTTTATAATAAATTGTGTTATATTTTAAAATAAATATATTAAAATAATTATTAATATCTAAAGTGTAAAAAACTTATTAAAACTTGATTTTTAAAGCACATAAACTGTAATCAAAAAACCTAAATTAAAGAGAAAAGAGAACAAAAAGAGCAAGCATGAAATGTGCAGTGGGCAATTGCAAACAAAGTAACAGCAAAAAAACAAGTGAGAAATAATTGTGTTAAAATGTAATATTTTTATCAAAACTTCTTTTGTTTTCAAAAAGCTGCGCCATTTTATAGTTTTCCAAGAGATGAAGCTCAAAGGAAGTTGTGGCCGATATTTTGCAAGCAAAAACAAATTTTTTGAATGGGGAAAAAAGAAAAATACTTAACACTTGGGTTTAATATTTATATAAAATAACTATAAATTAACAATTTCAAATAAAAAAAAGTGGAAAATAAAATAGTTTTTTAAAATTGTTTATTATCAAACAAATTTAATTTGAAAAATCGCAATTTGCCCCACTGTCCTGTTTTTACAATAACATAATAGTTCTCTAGCTGAATTTTATTAGCCAATCAGAACACATGTTGAGTGACGTCAGAGTCCCATCATGCGCAGAAAAGTATTTTTATTTCAGCTTGTTGGCGTAATCTTTATTTTATGATTCTTGCATGTAAATACATATAAGCAGGCATTTAATTTTCGTGTTAAATAATCATTTTTATACCAAAAATAGTGAAAGTGTATTATAAGTTTGTCAGTCCGTGTGTAATTTCCTCAATATTAATATGCGACTCTATAAAATATTCTAGGTCCTTGCGAATGGGGAAGTCGGGTAAGCGACTTGACTCTTGGACTGATGTATTGGAAAGAGGGTGATATTGAAAAATATACTTCCAGAGCTGGAAAACGTACACTTACTTTTGGTATATAAAAGCTAAAACTGTATTTTTTGAATTTAACCTATTTTCTACTTTAGAAAGAATTAAATTGGCATTACAAATCAAAAAAATAAAATAAAGAGACGACTCCAGGGTTGGACTATTGAAAGCTTTTGTTTGGTACATAAAAATAACCAAATAGGTTATTAATTTTTGTTTTTTTTAATTCTTCTGCTTTCTTGGCCTCTTTTTAATTATTATTATACTCTAATATTTTTAAGTTTAAGGTCTCTTTATTTTTACTTAAAATATATTAATTTTCATATCTGTTGTGCAATGAGTTTTTTTTTTAAATGAAAACTATTTCATACCTCATGAAAAATTAAATTAAATTTAAAAATTTAATAGAAATTTGGTATAGATAAATTTTGAAGGATAGCACAGGCCAAGTTCGTAAATGGGCTGAATCGGGCCAGAGGGAAAAAAGTTTCCCTAAGAAGAGCAAAATTATTTTTAAGGTTTTTTTTTTTTGTAATTTTGTTAAGCAAAGGATATATTTTTAGGTCAAAGAAGGTCCCGGTTAGTGAACGTGCAGCCAGAAAAATCAATTTCTGGACCACGCCCCCTTTAGTGGGGCGTTTAAGTAATATATTACATGGAAACAAAGTATAAATATCTAACAAATTGTGTTCCTTAAGCCTGCATTCCCTCAAATTTAAATGTTTAAGTTTTCACGGTGATCTGTGATCTTCCCCTGCCCCTACACCAACTCTGCCTTTTTTCTATATTTAATTATCCCAGAAATTTACTTTTTGAGGTTTTACGAGAAAAGTTAGATGTCCCTCTCACGGCCCTTCCCGCACTGACCTTGTCAAAATAACGTTTTAAAATGGGGCACAGAAATGTCTTAAATGAGTTCTGACCCAGTAGGATAAACATTTTTAATTTCTCTCCGTCCCACTGTGGGGTGAAAGCCCTCAAAAGTGGCGACTAACTCAAAAGATTAACTTTACCTTTCACAACCGTATTTGGTACCATATGAAAGTAGATAAAATTCTACATCACTAACTGCAAAAATAAAAGTTCTTGGTTGTTTATTTTATTTGCAGTAAGTGTTCAAATTTCAATCATTTTTGTTATTTTTTCGCGCATTGATTCAAAAAGAGAAAATTTTGATATTTCAAGTGATTATAGTTTTTGTTAAGACTCCTATAAGTAAAAGTTTTATAATGGAACCGTTAACTTCAGGTATGTGAGCATTTAAAAAAGTATTTTTTGTTTAAATAAATGTTTTAGAAATATTAAAAAAAAAATTAAATGTCTCCAAAAATGTGGTATTTTTGATATATACATTGAGTTTCAACAACTTTGCGGATGAGTGCAGGAAAAAATGCTTTTATGCTCTTACCCCGGTATTCATAAAAAAATAAAACGTATTTGAAATCTGTTTTAAGTAAATTTTGTATGAAAAAATTTTATTAAAATACATTTCAAACTCATTTTAAATTTTATGAATACCGGGGTTAAAATATAAGATTTTAGCTAATAAATCCCAGATTGCCTATTTGCGCATTTGTGCGATTTTTGAGTTATGAAGGTTTTTGTGAGAGAATTCCGGTTACTAAGAATCAATGTGAAAAAAGAACCAAACAAAAAAAAATTTGTGTTTTATTATCTTCTTTATTATTTTTTTCTAAAGGCTCTAATTTACAATTTAATTTACTAATTTATCGTTTTTCATTCCAAAGTTGCAGCAAATATAGTCAAATAAGATCATTTTCTCCAAAATACAAAAAAGGCCATAATAGGTTAAGAATTTTTTTTAAATGCTGTTTTTTTATGTATTTATCAATACTCATCAATAAAATATAACAACATTTTAATATTATTTTAATATTCTATGAATTAATCGCCACTTTCTCTACCATTCACCCCACTGTGCGTCCCTTATAAAATATTAACTGCGAAAATAGCGTAAATTGCTTTCATGCTCAGTGATGCTGCTTCTATTTGGAGGGTATTTCAGATTCGACCCATGTTGTTTCTTTTTATTTTGAAATTGATATTTCATTGATATTAGAAATTAGAACAGCCAAAAAACAGCTCCAGAGCTGGCAAATTAAAACTTTTTTGGAATACTAAAGTAACTAAGTAAAACAAATTAATGTTTTTTTTTTTGGTAATGAAACATATTTTATATTTTATACCGTGCTTAGACACCATAATTGAGCTTCCCGCAATGAATAGCTTTATTGAGCTCAATTATCCATATAAAATTTCTAAATTTTTCTGGTTTCTTGACCTCTTTTTAATTATTATTGTATTCTGATATTTTTAAGCTTAAGGTCTCTTAATTTTAGTTTAATTTTTGATTTCAATATTTCGTCACTTCTTTAATAAAATAATTAATTTCCTGAAGAAGTCACACAAAGGAGTGACGAAATATTGAAATTAAAAATTAAACTAAAATAAAGAGACCTTAAGCTTAAAAATATCAGAATACAATAACATATAAAATTTGAATTAATTATTTGTCAATAAATATGAAATTGTTATAATATTGAGTGAAATTACAAATGCAGCGCTGCTAAAAAGTATGTTTAGTGAGCAAAGCACAACTCACTAAACAAACTTAGTCGAGACTTAGCACCTACAATGTGGGAAGAGTGAAAAAACCAACAAACAATATGGGTCGCGTTATGGTTGAAGTTAAGTTATTGACATTAAATTTATTATTAAATGGAAAATTCAAAAAACAAAAAAGAAAACAGAATCCCTACGAAGACAGTTTTTGATCTCCAAAATTATTCATTCATTTTATTTATTTTTTTGTTACAAATAAAATTTCTAATGATATGGGCGAACACAAGTAAATGAGTCAATATTATTTTTCATATGTGATTAAAAATAACTTTCTTCAATCATAAAAATATTAATACAGCACTGTGGTAGTAATTAAAAAGTGGTACGTTAAGAATTACTCCGTTTATTTTTTGCTGGCTTAATATAATTAATATGTAACATAAATTTTTCTTTGACCTACCCTCGCAGCTGGAGTACTGCTTTGTACCAGAGCTGTAAACGAATGATTCTTTTTTGATTGATTCTGTGAATCATTCAAGAAACTTTTTAAAATGATTTGAATTAATTCATTTTACCGGAAATATAAATTGAATTCAAAATAGAAGTAAACATTTTTTAATTAATTCCTTTCCCAAAAATGTGAATTGAATTAAAAAATGAATGAATTCATTACGATATACAAATTTTTGAATGCATTCATATTATCACAATAATGAATTGAATTGAAATTTTAATGAATTCATTAAAGGTTTATAGGGTGAATTGCAATTAATTTTTTTTCAGTCATTTGTTGTTTTAGAGGAACAAAGATCACAATTTGCATCTTTTTGCAGTGTATGAAACATTTTTTTATTCATATTTCATTTCAAAAATTAGATTATTACAAAAAATAGTTATTGCTATATAAAATAAATTTATCACATTATAAAATATTCCAAATATGCTTTAGAGCAAGGAAAAAAAGGTTTAAAATGCTATAATATTACAATAGAAGCATTTCCATGTTATCGAATAAATATTCTTTAACGCTTTTCTTAAAAATTGAAATTCTTTCAATTTTATATCTTTGGATCTTTGTTGAATCAAAAATCTGTTCGATGAAAAACTTAAATACAATGAAAAAAAGGATTGTAATTCCCCTTCTAAACCGTTAAAGTGTTAAGTTAAATTTTAATTCAATTCATTTTTGTACCGAATTGAATGCATTCAAAAAGTTTTGTTCATAATAAATTCATTCATATTGTAATTCAATTCTTTACTTTGGAAAATGAATGAATTAACATTTTTCTAATTCGTTTTTGAATGCATTCAAAATTTAATTCAATTCAAATTCTTACGAAAATGAATGAATTCAATTTTTATAATTCATGATGAATTAAAAAACGAAAATGAATCATTCAATTACAGCTCTGCTTTGTACATGACTTTTTACTACCCGAATTCAAATCGTAAGAAGTAATTGCATATGTGTGACTATAAATGTATGAGTAAAAATTCGTATACGTGCGAGTTTAAGTTTATACTCACATATAAACGTTTGAACACTAACAAATTCATTTATATATGTTCATGCATGTACGTATGCATGTGTGTGTGTATGTTTCAATTGTCTATACTTATTAGACAGGAAGTGCAAGTTTAATGCGTGACAATACCTGACTTGTTGTTGTATCTTGTATTCAATGACATTTAAACACAGTAGCACAACAATAGCAACAGAGCAACCAACGAAATATACAATTTATTAAAAATTTTCCAAGAGACGGACAAACATTCGTTAGTATGCGGTTAAAGGAAACGGTTATTAATAGCGGATTGTTTGGATATCATAGTAGTCAGTGAAAAATATTTTACTACAACAAAGTGAGAGAAAAGTTTGACAAACAAATGGATATACTATAAGTATATTGAATATGATATTTTTATGTTAAAAAAGTAAAAATAATAAATTTTAAAAAGTTAAAAATAATAATAATTTAAAGACGCCTAAAAGTAGGCATTAAATATGATAAAAATACTAGCTTAAAATGTATGCTATAATATATATTTTTTTAACGCAACTGAAATTGCTTGTAACAGTTTTTTATTAATTTTATAAATATTTTTCTTTTGTTTTCCATGATTGTATATAAAAACTGTTTAGACTATGAAAATGTTTAATTAACAAAAAAATTAAATGCGTGTATATGCAAAGTTTGATTTTGATATGTTTATTGTTAAAAAAGTGCTCAAATATGTGAAAAATATTCTGCATTTTTAAAAAAGCAAATTCAAATTTACAAATTAATTGCAATTACAAATGCAACCGTTGAAACAGTATTTTAAATAAATTTTGTCGCAAAGTGTTCAAATATGTGAATAATATTCTGCATTTGTAAAAAAAAATTATTTTAATTGCAAACACAACCTTTAAGGATTCGGCCGCTAGGTTTCTTACAATCCTGCTGTTTGGGACAGCATTTTCAAATAGAAATATATACATTTGCAAATTGGAACACTATTTTTTATAGTCCCATTCACAGTCTGGTGTAAATAGTGTTGCATCATTGCATTTGCAAATTCAATGAATTTTCTTGGTGTAGAGTACAAATATTTTGCAAATTCAATGATGCAACTCCATGTGCACAAGACTGTGAATAGGACTGTAAATGTCTGAACCATTTGGTGCAGTTCTCTGAAACCATTGGTGCAGTTCTCTGAGACAAATTTGTAGTAAATAGTATAAACCATGATTATAATTATAAAGGCTGGGAAAATTTGAGGTTAGAGAGTAAATTGACTGTAAAACGATGAAATGTCAAGAATGGTGCTGTCATCCTATGACATTTATTTAGTAAAAAGTTGGGAAATTTTAACCAGGGACCGGAAATAAGAGTTATTTTTAAATTTTTGATGAAATAAATCATACATAAATGAACATCGTAGAAAACTTTTAATTACATCATCATGATTTTTAGGCGAAATGCATCCAACATATTGCATGATTTTTAAATTTTTGATTTTTATTTTAACAATGAAAAGTAAAAGTTATTTTTGGTATTTATTTTTTTAAATGAAAAATAAAAGTTATTTTTGATTTTTATTTTTTTAAATGAAAAATAAAAGTTATTTTTGATTTTTATTTTTTTAAATGAAAAATAAAAGTTAATTTTGATTTTTATATTTTTAAATGAAAAATAAAAGTTATTTTTGATTTTTATATTTTTATATCAATAATAAAAATCAATTCAAAATTCGTGACATAGGTAATATGTTTGTGTTTCCATGGCTTCGAAAATTAGCTTTAATTGTTCATTCTGTACCAGCCACTCAAGTCAGTGTAGAAAGGTCATTTTCAGCACTCAGATTAATATTGGGAGATTTGAGATATAATTTATCTGAGGAACGAACATTCAAAATCAATTATGATGGTAAAATTGAACACCTGAAAACGACCTCTTAACACTGACTTGAATGGCAGCCAAAACTTATAAGCTATTTCTATGCATTCATGTTTTTTTATAGCTGATAATGGATGAGTCACATAATATATTATATTCATATAGAAATTTGAATGAAGCAGCATATTATAATACATACGGCAACAACAAATAAATAAGAGTTTTGAATTGATTTTTATTATTGATATAAAAATATAAAAATCAAAAATAACTTTTATTTTTCATTTAAAAATATAAAAATCAAAAATAACTTTTATTTTTTTATTTAAAAAAATAAAAATTAAAAATAACTTTTATTTTTCATTTAAAAAAATAAAAATCAAAAATAACTTTTATTATTGATATAAAAATATAAAAATCGAATATAACTTTCATTTTTCATTTAAAAATATAAAAATCAAATATAACTTTTATTTTTCATAAATTATGTATGAATTTTTATTAGTCGAACTTTCTTATGTAAATTGTTAATTTTATCAACGGGCTTAAGTTCGAATCTGCAAGACTGCAAACCATTTTTTATTATTTTATTCATAAATGAATATAAAAATCAAATATAACTTTTATTTTTCATTTAAAAATATAAAAATCAAATATAACTTTTATTTTTCATTTAAAAATATAAAAATTAAAAATAACTTTTATTTTTCATTTAAAATAATAAATATCAAAAATAACTCTTATTTTCTATCTAAAAATATAAAAATCAAAAACAGCTCTTATATCTTGATTTTTTTGATAAAAGTCATAACAGTTACGGTCCCTGATTTTAACCATGAAACACTACGCGACCATTGTTTGCGTCGAACGTTTTGTGAATTGGCTGAACGAAAACCAGGCAGTTTTCACACAAAATCATCTTTAGTGATAAGGCCCATTTTCAATTTAGCGGTCATATAAACAAACAAAAATTGTCGTAATCAAAAAATGTCGGCTCAAAAAATCCACAACACAGTCTTCCAAAAACCATTGGGTACAAAGAAAAGAACCATATGGTGCGATCAGGCACCATGAGGAAGAAAACGCCATCACAGTGAATTCTCTGCCCTACCAAAACATTATAATAGATTTTTTTGTAGCCACAATTGGCTAATGTTGACATCATTGGACGCCACAAGACACACAGTCGGCCCAACAATTCAGTTATTACATGAGAAATTTCTCAGTCGGGTAATTTCTCGAATAGGCCGCCTCGTTCTTATGATTTAACGCCGCTAGATTATTGATGTGTTAACATCTATACGCGCGCCTCTAGGGCAGTAAACTATCAGTTTCAATACATACGCAAGTGTAAGGTGTAAGATGTAAGAGTATGTGTTTGTTCGTTGCTTGGCAGTCGGTATTGAAAGTGATTATTGGGCGATTTTCATATAATTTTCCCACGCGATTTTCTCCGGAAATTCATAGCCGATTTTATTAATTTTTGGATTAAAACGCTAGTGCGGGTTTCGACGAAGAGTTTAGGCCAAAAATTAAGGCGATCCGATATCGGCGAGCGGAGATTTAAGTGTTTTAATTCGGAGTATTAATTTGGAGTAATATTAAAAAAGTGTTTTATGTTGATCTTCGGTTTTGTCTTATGCATAGCAAAGAGAATAGTGACGTGGTTATGCGTACATATTTATATAAAAATGAGATAGCAAGACAGCAACGTAAGTAGCTTATGTACAAACATAACAATGTATGTATGTACATTTGTCTGTTGCTTTGCATTCTCTTTGTTTTTTGTGGGCTTAATATAAAATAAATAAACAAAAAGGTGTTAACACATCGCCCGTGAGTTCGAACACTCATTGATTTTTTTTCAGGGGTCATTTGAAGGACCGGGTTTACGTGAAGAAATCACAAACAACTGGTGCTCTTCATTGACGAGATAATTCAGGATTTATTGCAAAATATGGTTTAAGGCTTTTGCAAAATATGCGGATGTCTGCCGACGTGCTGGAGGTAGATATTTGCCCGACATCATATTCCATTATTAATTCCCATATTTATATTTTTGATTGCGATCATCAATAAAACTGCATTTGCCAAAAAAAAACAATATTGTGTTTTTAAGCCATTCTACTTCCTAAGGCACAAATTTGCCCACCCTTTGCCAAAGGCTAAAAATGACTAACCGTGTAATAAACAAATTAAAAATGCAATTGAAGAAGAAAAAAAATCGGATGAAAGTAAAATATTTAACGTTATATGACTGGCCTGGATACAAAATAATGGCCATCATGATATGTTTTTCCTTCAAGAGGGCAAGAAAGAGGTCAAGCATTAACCAAGAGATATCCATTTCATTTTCCAACATGGCATTACATATTCTTCAATTAAACAATTATCTTTTGTAAGAAGGTTGGACATTTTAATAAATTTACTCACCTTGAAATCGAATATATGTGAAGTATGAATTTAATAAAATTTAATAATTATATGAAGACAAAATACAGTAGATTGAAATAACTGATCAAATGAAAGTTTTGTTGTCGTTAAATGTTCCTTGTAAAATTATTTTTATTAACGATAATTATTATTGGGCAGCATTTCGTTGTGCATGAGTTTTTTAGCAAACGAAATGTTCCATTAGCTAAGAACCTTCTTTCAAATGGTATTTATCAGGAAATCCACATAATGAAGTTGTTCCTTCAACCACTAAATCGCTACTTTAGTATTTAAGGATTTAGATTTAATCGGGAAATAAGCGTTTAATATTTTTTTTATTAGCAGGTTAACCAAACAATTAACCGAGGTTTTAGTTTAATCTGCCAATTTAATATTAGCCAGTTAAAATATTAATAAATAAGGATTCGTAAATTAATAAAGAGCAATAATCAAAAGCCTACAAAATATTTTAAGATTTTACTAGTTCGGCAATGCCGAATCTTATATGCCCTTTAGCAACGTATGTCTGGATTATATACGCACTATTCATTCCAGCTCTGGAACTGTCTTTTTGATGTTACTAATTTCCCATACCAATTCATTTTTTTCTAAAATATAAAATATAATTGATTACCATAAACAAAAATTAGTTCTATTAAGTAGTTTTAATATTCCAAAAAAAAAATTTTAATACTTTCCAGCCCTGGAGCAGGCTTTTTCGCTTTCCTGATTGATCGAAGGTTTTCTTTTTTTTTCAAAAACATCACATATGTTTAATTCGTAAAAAAATGAAAAAAAAAATGATTTAGTTGGTTTTCTTATGTAAAAAAAGCTTTAATTGCCCAACCCTGGATTATTATTTTTGATTTTGTTTGTTCCTTAATAGCAATTTCTTTTTTCCTGAAGTATAAAATACAATTCATTGACAAAAAAATTAGTTTTTACTTTTATATACCAAAAATAAGTTTGAGTTTTCCAGCTGTGCAACCGTATTTTTCATGTTCCTAATTTTTCAAAGCCAATTTCTTTTCTAAAATATAAAAATATGTTTAATTGCCAAAGCAAAAAATTGTTTTATTCCAAAGAGAAAAAAAGGATTATAAAAATATTACATTTTCCAGCCCTGGAGCTGCCTTTTGGCATTTTCTGATTGCTAATTTAAATGAATTTTTGTTTTTCAAAAATGTCACACATGTTTAATTCATAAAAAAAAGAAAAGAATTTTCTTTTCTTTCAATTGCCCAACCCTGGAATATTATTTTTGATTTTCTCCGCTTTTTAATAGTAATTTATTTTTGCCTTAACTATAAAATGGATTTCATTAACAAAAGAAAAAAAACCAGTTACTTTTATATATCAAAAATTAATTTAAATTTTCCAGCTCTGGAACCGTATTTTTTATCTTTCTTATTTTCAGTAATAATTTATATTTTTTCTAAAATATAAAATATAATTGATTACCAGGGACAAAAATTAATTTTTTAAGTAGCAATTCATTGCCAAAAAAATTAGTTTTTACTTTTATATACCAAAAATAAGTTTGAGTTTTCCAGCTGTGCAACCGTATTTTTCATGTTCCTAATTTTTCAAATCCAATTTCTTTTCTAAAATATAAAAACGTGTTTAATTGAAAAAGAAAAAAATTATTTTATTCCAAAGAAAAAAAAAGGATTATAAAAATATTACATTTTCCAGCCCTGGAGCTGCCCTTTGGCATTTTCTGATTGCTAATTTAAATGAATTTTTGTTTTTCAAAAATGTCACATATGTTTAATTCATAAAAAAAAAAGAAAAAAATTTTCTTTAGATGGTTTTTTACATACAGAAAAACCCCTCAATTGCCCAACCCTGGAATATTATTTTTGATTTTCTCCGCTTTTTAATAGTAATTTATTTTTGCCTTAAGTATAAAATGGATTTCATTAACAAAAGAAAAAAACTAGCTACTTTTATATATCAAAAATTAATTTAAATTTTCCAGCTCTGGAACCGTATTTTTGATCTTTCTAATTTTCAGTAATAATTTATATTTTTTCTAAAATATAAAATATAATTGATTACCAGGGGCAAAAATTAATTTTTTAAGTAGCTTTAATATTCCAAAAAAAAAACGTTTAACATTTTCCAGCCCTGGAGCTGTCTTGTTGGCTTTTCTGATTGCTAATACGAATGATTTTTTTCAAAAACATCACTTTGTTTAATTTATAAAAAATAGAAAAGATTTTCTTTATTTGGTTACTTTTATGTATCAACAATCAATTGTCCAACCCTGGCATAGTATCTTTTTTAATACCAACTTATTTTTTGCTGAAGTATTAAAGAGATTTAATTACCAACAAAAAATATAAGAAGCAAAAATTGGTTTTAGCCAGTTCGTTTTATAAATAACAAAAATAAGTTTATATTTTCCAGCTCTGGCATCGTATTTTGAATTTTCCTGATTTTCAATAGCAATCTATTTAGGACCGTTTCCAACACATCAATCCAAAACCCAGAACTGTGACTTTTCTGGGGGTCTTACGGAAACCGATTTTATGTAAAGACAAGCGGGCATCGCATATTTGACTTCCCTATTCCTAAGGGTCCAGTATCAGCCACATCAGGAACAAACAAAATACGTATTAATAAAAGAAGTGTCAACCTTCTATCAGATATATAATTTAATCTTTTAAAAAGAAAGAAGAAATTACACCGAGTGAAACATGACAAATGACTTCCTGCTGGTCAAATGTGAGGAGCATTTATTGTGCGCTACCGCCATATTGTTAAATAAAAACTTCATCAGAAAATTCCTTACACACAAAATCTATTCCATTTCATGTGTATAGCATTGAGTTCCAAAAAACAATATTTTATAGCATGTAAATATCATGTTGTATAATTAACAAATTATATATTTAATAGAACTAACACGAGCTATCAAATTATTTGGACGCGTGCACGTGGATACAACATCCAAATCAAATATGACAGTTTTGCTTTGCCCACTTTTAAAATCGATAATAAATAGCCGACAATAAATGAAAATAGCATTAATTAAGGAACAGCTCTGGACTTTTATTGTTTCCAAAAGCTTTTCAAAAAAGGTGTGAATGTTTGTTCATATTTTATTTTTTATGTACAATCCATTAGTTTATATTGTCCTAATATTTGTCTTATGACAGTTGACTAAATACCCGTACAACACATTCACAACCAGTTGTGACAAGTTTTATTCCTACGATTTCATAGTTGTAATTACGAGCGTTTGAAGTTTCATTTGTATGCTTGTTCATGCCCTAATGCTTTGTTTTTTGAAGGACGAGAATGTGCTTCAATAAACTTGTTGCATTAAGAAAATCCAACAATATCTTTTTAGTTTGCCAAGAAGTTGGCATGGAAAATTGTATCAAAAGTTAACTTGTTCATTGCTGGTCAACCCGCTTCTGTCGTAAAATGTTATTTCAAACCAAAACAACTTTTTTAAATATACATATATTAAGAAATACTTCCGAGGAATAAATAAAACTAAAAAAATAACTTATTTTCTGAGGAATAAATAAAAAGCAAGATATAACTTTTATTTTTCGAAAAATAAATAAAAATCAAAAAATAACTGTTATTTTCTGAGGAAAAAAAACCAAGATATAAGTTTTATTTCCCGAGAAATAAATAAAAATCAAAAAATAACTTTTATTTTGTGGGGAATAAATAAAAATCAAGAAATAACTTTTATTTTCGGAGAAATAAATAAAAATCAAAAATAACTCTTATTTTCTTAGGAATAAATAAAAATCAAGAAATAACTTTTATTTTGTGGGGAATAAATAAAAATTAAGAAATAACTTTTATTTTCCGAGAAATAAATAAAAATAAAAAATTAACTCTTATTTTCTGAGGAATAAATAAAAATCAAAAAATAACTCTTATTTTCTGAGGAATAAATAAAAAGCAAGAAATAACTTTTATTTTCCGAGAAATAAATATAAATCAAAACATAACTGGTATTTTCTGAGGAATAAATAAGAAGCAAGAAATAACTTTTATTTTCCGAGAAATAAATAAAAATCAAAAAATAACTCTTATTTTCTTAGGAATAAATAAAAATCAAGAAATAACTTTTATTTTGTGAGGAATAAATAAAAATCAAGAAATAACTTTTATTTTCCGAGAAATAAATATAAATCAAAAATAACTCTTATTTTCTTAGGAATAAATAAAAATCAAAAAATAACTTTTATTTTGTGAGGAATAAATAAAAGTCAGGAAATAACTTTTATTTTGTGAGGAATAAATAAATATCAAGATATAACTTTTATTTTCCGAGAAACAAATATAAATCAAAAATAACTCTTATTTTCTTAGGGATAAATAAAAATCAAGAAATAATTTTTATTTTGTGAGGAATAAATATAAATCAAAAAATAACTGTTATTTTCTGAGGAATAAATAAAAGTCAGGAAATAACTTTTATATTGTGGGGAATAAATAAAAATCGAAAATTAATTCTTATTTTCTGAGGAATAAATACAAATCAAAAAATAACTTTTATTTTGTGAGGAATAAATAAAAGTCAGGAAATAACTTTTATATTGTGAGGAATAAATAAAAATCGAAAAATAACTCTTATTTTCTGAAGAATAAATATAAATCAAAAAATAACTTTTATTTTGTGAGGAATAAATAAAAGTCAGGAAATAACTTTTATTTTGTGAGGAATAAATAAAAATCAAGAAATAACTTTTATTTTCCGAGAAATAAATAAAAATCAAAAAACAACTCTTATTTTCTGAGAAATAAATACAAATCAAAAAATAACTCTTATTTTGTGAGGAATAAATAAAAGTCAGGAAATAACTGTTATTTTGTGAGGAATAAAAAAACCAAGAAATAACTCTTATTTTGTGTCAAAAAACAGCTTTTATTTTGTGAGGAATGAAAATATCAGGAAATAACTTTTATTTTGTGAGGAATAAATAAAAATCAAGAAATAACTTTTATTTTCCGAGAAATAAATATATATCAAAAAATAACTCTTATTTTCTGAGAAATAAATACAAATCAAAAAATAACTCTTATTTTCTGTGGAATAAATAAAAATCAAGAAATAACTTTTATTTTGTGAGGAATAAAAAAACCAAAAAATAACTCTTATTTTGTGTCAAAAAACAGCTTTTATTTTGTGAGGAATAAATAAAAATGAAGAAATAACTTTTATTTTGTGAGCAATAAAAAAATCAAGAAACAACTTTTATTTTGTGAGGCATAAATAAAAATCAAGAAATAACTTTTATTTTATGAGGAATAAATAAAAATTTAAAAAATATCTTCTGTTTTGTAAGGAATAAATAGAAATCGGCTAACAAATTTTACTTTCTAAGGCTTAAATCAAGAAATAACTGTTATTTTCTAAGCGAAAAATAAAACTCAGGAAACAAAGATTAAAATCTAATTTTTAAAATGAAACTTGCTGGTATTAGGAGACAAGGTTTTCCGTTAGTGATCAGACATATAACGAGGCACGAATCAGTCGACAGTCACATCAATAATCAAGATGTTTTGAAATTTTATTGGTAGGCCGTGTCGATAAAACATTGACTTCCGCTATATGTATTTATGCTCACAATTCATGAACGTATTGTTGTGAATGCAAGTGCTCCAGGAATATCAAAAACTCTGATATATTTAAAATTTATAAATATTAAATTGAAATGAATTGTCAAGAACCTATTTACTGGTGTTGGTTATCACATATTTAAAAGATATTTACAAAATTAATCAAACAAATAGAAGAATATTCAGAGAACTGTACAACTATTTGTAGAATACAATTTTGTTGTGTAAAGTTCCAACAACAAATACACAATGCTTCAATTATACAATTTTACAATTATACAACAATACAATTACACAATTATACAATTATACAACAATACGATTACACAATTATACAACAATACGATTATACAATTATTGAACAAGTCTTGCGTGTTTTTAGTCAATAATAAAATAAATTATTTATTTATTTACAAAATAAGTTAAATTAATAAAAATGTGCAATGACTACGTTAATGATAGGAAGTTCCTACGAAATTGGGGGCTTGTTTTAATTTTCATAATTTAACCTGTTCTAACCATTTAATTAAATCAAATTTAAACCAAATTGAGGATAGGAGCATATAAAAAATTTTCAAATTCGAATAATTGCCAAACATTTACTAATTATTCATAAAAAAAGGTTTTTGCTTTATAAAGGGTTTAAAAAATAAATTTTGTATGGAAATCTGTTTTATAAAACTTTTAAGAAACAAAAATACTTTTTTTATAGATAAAGCATGTAATTGGAAAATCATTATGGGAAATTATTTTAAAGTTTCAATGGCCCACTAATTACTCGTACCATGAGCTAGAGGAAAAATGAACTTTTGAGAATATCGTTGTGTAGATTTGAATTCTTAAAAGTCATAGGACAACAAAAAGATATATATAGAAAATTTATTTATTTCGACTGAGTTATTAAAACGCTTGTTCAAAAATATAGCATGTCCAGCGATATTAGAATTTTCTTTAAACAAACACTAGCAACTTTTAACTATTTCCAACACGATTCGTCCATTAACTTAAATTATGAAAGCGAAAAGATTCATTATATTCATTGTATCAATGGTAACTACAAAAGGTTATTACAACAAAAAAAAAGTGAATAGGGAAAAGGATACTACCGCGGGGAAACAGGTGTATTCAATTTATCAATTTTCTTTTTTATATACATACATGCATGCATTTCAGTTGCAAATGTTTATTAAATATTTATCTCAAATGTTTATATTTAATATGTTAGACAATATTGAAAATAAAATACAACAATCATTTTATTATCATAATTTTAAAAACATCCATACACGCTATTGTGAATATCATCGCGTTATACTAGGGACATGTAGTACGTGTTGCAAACTGAAATACGAGTATAAACTAAAATCAATAAATTTTATATTCTCCAACTACACGTACATTTTTAACTTATTCATATGCAATTAAGTTAATTGCATTGACCCTTAAGCGAAAAAAGTAAGATATTAAAAACTATACATTTATGAAAACACATTTTTAAAATAATTTTTTTTTTTTTAAAGTATTCAAGAGAAAACTTTAATAAAATTGAGATCCATGACCATCAGTCGTACACAACAGGGATGATAAGATCAGTCCACTACTTTAAATCACATGTGATTTTTAAAACAATTCTGGTCCTGCAGAGGCTTTTCAAATCATATGCGAATATTTTCTCACAGAAACGCAACTTGAAGGGAATATTTGAAAACGGAACGAAAAAATTAAATAATTAATGATGAGAAACAAACACCCTACATAAAATAATTAATTTTAAAATCACATGTGACTTGAAGCTGTTTGTTTCGTGCCTGATAATTGTACTTTTTTCAGCAAAATTTTTACTCTAAAATTACTGCAGTACCGCAATAATATTTTCAGTGCTTCATAAAAATATTTTCAATTTCAACTTCTATAACTTGTATTGGTTGTCCTCTATGTGTCCACCTCTTTTCAAACATTTGACAAGTGAAAGCTTCCACTGTCATTTCCAGACGTCTGTAAATATGGAATATATTTTATACCCTTTGCCAAAAATGAAGAGTATAATTTCCACTGTATGTGACCCCATAAGGTATTAATATTGATTTCGTTTAAAAAATAAAAGTTGTCTTATGATTTTTATTTTTTCCTCAGAAAATAAGAAAAAATTTTTGAATTGTATTTATTCCTCAGAAAATAAGAGTTATTTTTTGATTTTTATTTATTTCTCGGAAAATAAAAGTTATTTCTTGATTTTTATTTATTCCTCAGAAAATAAAAGTTATTTCTTGATTTTTATTTATTCCTCAGAAAATAAGAGTTATTTTTTGATTTTTATTTATTTCTCGGAAAATAAAAGTTATTTCTTGATTTTTATTTATTCCTCAGAAAATAAAAGTTATTTCTTGATTTTTATTTATTCCTCAGAAAATAAGAGTTATTTTTTGATTTTTATTTATTTCTCGGAAAATAAAAGTTATTTCCTGATTTTTGTTTTATTCCTCAGAAAATAAGAGTTATTTTTCATTTTTATTTATTTCTCGGAAAATAAAAGTTATTTCCTGATTTTTATTTATTCCTCAGATAATAAGAGTTATTTTTTGATTTTTATTTATTTCTCGGAAAATAAAAGTTATTTTTTGATTTTAATTTATTCCTCAGAAAATACGAGTTATTTTTTTATTTATATTTATTTCTTGGAAAATAAAAGTTATTTCCTGATTTTTGTTTTATTCCACAGCAAATGTTCATATATTTTGAATTTTATTTACTGATCAGTAAATAAAAGTTATTTCTTGCTTTTTATTTATTCCTCAGAAAAATCAAGAAATAACTTTTATTATCTGGGCAAGGAATTACTTCTATTTTGTGAGGCATAAATAAAAATCAAGGAACAACTAGAAAAATCTAGAAATAAATTTAATTTCGGAGGAATAAATTTACGTTCGGAAGAATAAATAGAACTGAAGAAATAACTTTCATTTCCTGAGGATTAAATAAAAGTCAGGAAATAATTGGTAATTCTGGGCTTTTTCATAAAACTTAAACAAATAAAAATTGATTAAAGGTAGTCGTCGGTGTAACAAGGATTAATTTGCTGTATTGTTTGGTAAATTCCTTTTTTTAGTTTAAATTTGGAAAATAATTAATAATAATTGCGGTACCTGGTTTTTAGTGTTATTTGTTTTCAAAACATTTAAAAGTATTTGATTTAAATACTTTTTCAACTAAATTATTATTTTTCATGTGCAACTTTGTTGTTCGATCTTTATGTGATATGTAATTTATATGTGGTATTATATCATTCATTTTTTCTGTAGTATTTTCTTTTTAAAACTTGCATTTCTTATGATGACTTGCACTTTTTATAACGACTTGCACTTTTTATGATGACTTGCACTTTTCATAATGACTTACATTTTTTATAATGACTTGCACTTTTTATGAGACTTGCACGTTTTTTAATGGGTTGCACTTTTTATGATGACTTGCACTTTTTTTAATGACTTGTATTTTTTATGATGACTTGCACTTTTTATAATGACTTGCACTTTTTATGCAGACTTGCACTTTTTATAATGACTTGCACTTTTTTTAATGACTTGCATTTTTTATGATGACTTGCACTTTTTATAATGACTTGCACTTTTTATGATGACTTGCACTTTTTTAATGACTTGCACTTTTTATGATGACTTGCATTTTTTTTAACCACTTGCATTTTTTTATAATGACTTGCACTTTTTATGATGACTTGCACTTTTTTCAATGACTTGCACTTTTTGTGATGACTTACAGTTTTTTCAATGAGTTGCATTTTTTATGATGACTTGCACTTTTTATGATGACTTGCACTTTTTTAATGACTTGCACTTTTTATAATGACTTGCACTTTTTTAATGACTTTCACTTTTTATGATGACTTGCACTGTTTATGGTGACTTGCACTTTTTATGAGGACTTGCACTTTTTATGATGACTTGCACTTTTTTTAATGACTTCCAATTTTTTTGATGACTTGCATTTTTTATGATGACTTGCACTTTTTATAATGAGTTGCACTTTTTATGATGAGTTGCACTTTTTATGATGACTTGCACTTTTTATGATGACCTGAACTTACGGCTTGCCTGGTAGGCCATTAGAATTGGGTCGTGTCACGCCTGGCACATATTGTACACGGCAATTCGATGAATGTTATCGCAGTGAACGCCGGCTACAGAGTCCTAATTATCCTGTCATGTATCCCAGATATGTAACGTGCTATAGCTGTTAGCCAAGAGAACCAACATAAAGCTTTAGTAAAACGGTGAGTGTGTTTGACAAAATTGTCCACTCGCTGACTCAACAAATTAACTTTTGTTTTCAATTTTTTCATTGTAAGATCTTAAAATTGTAAAATTGAGCAATTTTTAAAAATTTATTTGAAAAACAAATCTTAAAATAATTATAGATTTAATTGACTTATTATCCTTATTTTGTCCTTAACATATTTACTTACAAAAACACACGCCACGAATAGGAATTGTTTTTAACCAACAATTAAAATTATATCTAGTTTATGACAAACAAATGCTATAACATGGAGCTGAACAATTCATTGCCTGCGTTGTGTGTAAGTGTGTGTATGTGTGTATGTGTTAGTTAAATATTTGTTTTATAGTTTTGTTACAATTGATGAATTGTTGACTCAAAGAGCACATGTGTGGTAAATTCGTATCTACTGTAGACACTCAAAATAAGTCCACAACACACGTAAATGTTTATACAATTCATGTAATTTATTATTATCTTAATGCTTATTGTTATATTTATATTCGCTGCTTTCCTCTGTCCCTTTACTGGCTGGTATTTACATAAAACTTTTCCTTTTTTTTTACTGGAACTTTCTTTCACTCAATGTGTTATGGTGTATTTTTAGGTCAAATGTTCATAAATTGAACAAAAATTAAAACCTTGCACCAATTCTGGTGTATGAGTGTGCGTATGAGTGTGTTATTTGTGTCTTTTGATATTAAAAATAGTCATACGCCATGCAGCACCGAAAGGTTTTTGTAGATGATGTTGGTTGGCGTGGTGGTGGACTTAATTCGTATAATTAATAGGAAAAATGATGATTTTAAATAATTCAATGTTTATTGACGGTGATGATTTTGGAGAATGGAATGGATTGTAAGTTAAAGAATTTTTTTTTTACAAAACATATATTGCTTTCCCCTAATGTAATTTTATTGTCCTTTTATTATCAATAATATTATTTGTATATATTATTGTCCTTTAGCGCAAATCAATAACTGCAACAGTGCTTTTAAATTGAATGTGGCTTTCAGGTTTTCTTACATAAGCTAAGCAACAACAATATAGTGGAAATGATGAGCTCAAATGACGCAGCACTGCACTGCAACCGTAATGGTTGTGCAATAAACAAAAAGAGTGCTTTATTAAATTCAATTAACAATGTTAGATTAATTGTTCGTAAAATGTTTTTAAATTCAGGAAGACCAAATAAATTTTATAAGTCCAACTTACACAGCAGAGCAGAACAGCTGTTTTCGAAAGCCGCTACACTTTCAATATCAGTGTTCTTATTTGAATATAACAATAGTTTTTATTAGGAATGGTAACGCACTTTTAATCCCTGTGCTGTTTTTAGTCAATTTTCTTCATGCCCTATTTTTTGCATTTTTTTCCACTTGTACTTAAGCCAAAATTTTATGGTTTGTTTTTTTTATACTACACCCTGTTTTATTTAATAAAATAAAAATTCTGTTGAAACAAATTAACTCAAATTAATTTTTGTTTCAATATAAAATTCCAAACGTTTATTTTTATCAGGGACCACAAAAAAAACGATTATTTTCCAAATTTAAACTAAAAAAATTAAACTAAACGAGAAGTGTTACCTACACTTGCAATATATCAATTTAATATTTGTTACGTAGACTATCTTTAGATGCATTAATTTTAATTTGTTTTTAATTTTTATTAAAAAACTCAAAATTACCCATTATTTTCTGAGTTTTATTTATTCACCGCAACATAAAAATTATTTCTTGATTTTTATTTATTACTCCGAAAATAAAAGTTATTTCCTGATTTTCCTTTATTCCTCAGAAAATAAAAGTTATTTCCTGATTTTTATTTATTTCTCACAAAATAAAAGTTATTTCTTGATTTTTATTTATTTCTCACAAAATAAAAGTTATTTCTTGATTTTTATTTATTCCTCCTAAAATAAAGGGTATTTTTTGATTTTTATTTGTTCCTCACAAAATAAAAGTTATTTCTTGATTTTTAATTATTCCTCACAAAACAAAAGTTATATCTTGATTTTTATTTATTCCTCGGAAAATAAAAGTTTATCCTGATTTTTATTTATTCCTCGGAAAATAAAAGTTTATCCGGATTTTTATTTATTCCTTAGAAAATAAAAGTTATTTCGCGATTTTTATTTATTTCTCAGAAATTAAAAGTTATTACTTGACTTTTAATTAATCCTCCGAAAATAAAAGTTATGTCTTATCGATTTCTCAAAAATTAAGAATTGTTTTCTTGAAATTGGTTTTTTCCTTCGAAAATAAAAGTTATTTCTTGATCTTTATTTAATCCTTCGAAAATTAAAGTTATTTCTTGATCTTTATTTATTGGTCAAAAATTTAAAGTTATTTCTTGATTTTTATTTATTACTCTCAAAATAAAAGTTTATCTTGATTTTTATGTATTCCTTATAAAAGTAAATAAAAGTTATTTCTTGATTGATTAATTAATCTTATGGATTTAATAGCGTGTATTTGTACGTCTCTTCTAACTTTAATTCGTCAAGTCGTTCATCATCAAGTTCTTCATTTTCAGGAATAAATAAAAATCAAGATAAACATTTATTTTCTGAGGAATAAATATAAACAAAAAAATAACTTTTATTTGCTAAGCCAAAAATGAAGCTGAGGAAGAAATGAATTGAAGAAATGAGTTTTTTTTCTTGGACCAGCACTCTGGCATTGTGCCAGAACTAGGAAAGTTGGTTATGAGAAGGAGGATAGAGGGAGTAGTGTTTGTGGACGTTCGATTTGAACCTCCCCAAGTTGAAATTGGCAGGAAAGACGTCTGCTGTAAGTTTGTTCCACATGCGAACCGTTCGGCCAAGGAACGAATTCTCTCGGCAATGAGTGGTTTTAATATCTAATAAAAGTAATCACCTAATTTTTTGTTTTATTTACAAGAGCAGACCCTTAAGCGCATGTGAACGTTTTATTTGTACTGTTAACACAGTAACTTTAATTTTTATATAAATATTTGTTAGCGAACTATTTATTGCCACATTAAATTCGTAACGTGTTTTGAATTCAGAAAGACATGATAAAGGCGATAAAATTCCCTCCAAAAACATCAAATAGGTTTAATAAAGAAACGGAAAAAAATTATTTTATTTGGTTACTTTTATATACAAAAAAATTAGAAAATTTTTTAAAATATTTAAATTTCCAATATTTCTTCAAGAAAATATCGCTTCTGTTTTTTTGCTTTTGTTTTTAAAAACTGTTTATAGAATTTTTAATTCAATGATAAACATTATTTTTATATTGTGATCGGTTTGTTACTTTTTGATGTGTTAACATCTATACGCGCGCCTCTAGGGCAGTAAACTATCAGTTTCAATACATACGCAAGTGTAAGTGTAAGAGTTTGTTTGTTCGTTGTTGTTGCTTGGCAGTCGGTATTGAAAGTGATTATTGGGCGATTTTCATATAATTTTCCCACGCGATTTTCTCCGGAAATTCATAGCCGATTTTATTAATTTTTGGATTAAAACGCTAGTGCGGGTTTCGACGAAGAGTTTAGGCCAAAAATTAAGGCGATCCGATATCGGCGAGCGGAGATTTAAGTGTTTTAATTCGGAGTATTAATTTGGACTAATATTAAAAAAGTGTTTTATGTTGATCTTCGGTTTTGTCTTATGCATAGCAAAGAGAATAGTGACGTGGTTATACGTACATATATAAAAATTAGATAGCAAGACAGCAACGTATGTAGCTTAGGTACAAACATAACAATGTATGTATGTACGTTTGTCTGTTGCTTTGCATTCTCTTTCTTTTTTATGGGTTTAATATAAAATAAATAAACAAAAAGGTGTTAACAGATCGCCCGTGAGTTCGAACACTCATTGATTTTTTTTTATCATTGTTAAAAAAGTAAAAAAAAATAAACAATATTTTTCTGAAGAATATTAAAAAAAAAATTTATATAAAAAAACTCAAGATTAACTAACGATTTCACAATGTCGACAGAGTTCTTTGTTTTCGTGTAAATAAATTTGAAACAAAACCAATTTTTAAAATGTTGTTTTTGTTTCAAATATATTTGTAAGAAAGAAAAATTTCTCTTGCAACCTTATGAAATACTCAGTTAAAACTTTTAACTAAAATAAGAAAAATAAGTTCAGATTTGCCAGCTCTGGAAGCGCATTTTAGTTTTGCAGATTTTTTAAGGATTATTTCCTTTACATCAATGCAAGACTGAAGTCTATAGCTTTTGGGGGTATTTCGTAAAACCGACTTGGCTTATTTGACCCCCTGGAATGCCATGTTAATATTGTGGAAATTGCACACGGGCTGGCAAACCCTTATACACAATTTTTGCTGAAGTGTACAACAATATTGAAAGTGGAAATTTATAAACATTGTTGTTTTTTAATATCACAGTTGATGTGATAACATATTATCGGTCATGGCTGATATAATATTTTTTGTTCCAGAAAAAAGAACATGAAAAACATTAGAGAAATACAAAACGATATCTAATACATTTTTAATTATGTGAATCAAGCCAAGTGTATAAGTGAACTATAGTAGTACTATAATTTTGTTTGAGGTTAGGAAGAAATTGTTAACCTTCAAACACATACATACAGACACACATACATATACATATATCTTTCATTAATAAAACCAAAATTACAAATACTTATACAAGTTTAGAGTGTTCAATATCGATATTATAATCAAAGTAATTCAATCAATTTACTTTCTTTCCTTATTAAAAAAGTTTTCAGCAAAAGTTTGATTTTTCTTTCTTATTATATTCCGGTAGAGAACAAATTTTGCACAAATAAAATAATACATTTTATAATTTAACAATGTGTGTGTAAGCTAAAGCAACAACAACAATTATACAATTCGCAATGTATGAAACACAAAATAGTAATAGTGCCTACAGTAACAACAGAACGGGTAACAGCTCTAGCAGCAATAGCAATAACAACAATGAGAATGGCAGCCATGAATCAATGCATATGCAACCCAACAAACATTCATATCAACTGCGTATAGATAGTGTGGAGGAGGCCAGTACAGCACCAATAACTGAATCAAATTCATGTGAAGATTTAATTGTTAGAGAGCCAGATGATGAAGAAGATGCCATGCAACAACATGGACGTCATACAGAAGAAAGCATACAAATTCCCAGTGAATATATTTTTTATACTATCGTTTTGTAATAAGAAATTAATATGGATATTTATTAAAATCCACAGGATTTTTGTCTGTGCCAGCTTTACGCAATGCAGCACCACAACGAGTGTCTAAACGTGATATTGCCTCAAGTCCGGCCAAAAGTGAACGTATCACGAGGGATTGCTCCAGTTCAAAAGTAGCCACGAGAAGATTGAGCCAAGACAGCGGTATAGTGGCAGGACGTTTATTTAATGCTGGGGTAAGTGGGGATTTTGAAAGTGTACAAGTAAATTCCACACTCTATGATCGCTTTTCAGTGACTAATTAAACTTCTACTTTTTTATGCCCTTCAGCAAAATATTCTTCTAAGACCCCATAAAGTATATAGTATATTCGTGTTCAGTAATGAAATCTAACTGCCATACCTAAATACGGGCGGCAAGCGTTTTTTAACTGTCAAAAGTTCTCATGTCCATACATTTTGTATGGAGCATACCGAAATAACGCGGCGGCAACGCTTTGCTATTGGAAAATCCGATTTTGACAGAGCGTTTTCTAATGAAGTTGGTTGCAAAAGAGGAGAATTGTAACCAGAGAAAAAGAGCAAAGATTTACAAAAGTGAAATATATAATAAAAGAAAAAATTTGTGCACTTCGTATTAGAAAATGGTGGTAAGAAAATATTTACAATATGATTATATACATACATATGTATGCACGTTTGTAATTTGTACAAAATTTCAATAACAAAATCACAAATGTCGTCCATCCAGCTGTTAAAATAATCAGGGTTGTTTAATTTGTTTGTTTGATAACCCTGTTTTTATTGTTTTTTTACATAACGCTGCCGCTTTTGTTTAGGAATGGCTTTTCGGCGTTAACGCTCAGCGGAAAAAAACGTTCCGCTTTCCGCCAGTATTTAGGTACGGGTGTAAGACCATCTGAGCATGTCCGTCCGTCCGTCCGTCTGCCTGTGGAAATCACGGTACAATCCAAACGAAAAAAGACCAGACCATTGAAATTTTGTATAGATAAATTTTGAAGGATAGCACAAGTCAAGATTGTAAATGGGCATTCAGCCCATTTAAAACACAATTGGGGTATTCACACTTCGTGCTATTTGGTCATATTGTCATAAAGTCATAATATTTTAGACCAGTTTAAAAAAGTTGTTGTTGTGCTGCATACAAAAAAGTCATAAAATAATAGCACTCTTTCACAGTATGTTTTTGTTTTGTCATAAAATAGCTCTAGAGATCTGAGTCGAACGGTTGAAAATCTTTAGGTGTTTGCCGCCGTCACTGATATATGATTCACAACAAAAAAAACGGCTAAAAAATTAGTCATACATATTTGCCTGTACATTAAATCACATTTTTATAACATAAAAAAAATTAAAAGACAACTAAATCGCAAAAACTAAATTTATACAAGTGAAAAATCTTTCTCTTTTAACTCACGTAGCTGGCAGCCGCTGAACGTTTTTCCGTATGACGCCGCAAAAAAAAATGTATTCAGCTCATATCAAGGCAGCAGCTGTTTTAGTTTATACATACAAATTCATTTAGATATTCCTGTGCACCAGAAGACAAATTTAATAATTTTAAATAGAAATGGAGTTTTACTCATATTCAGACAACTATTACAATTGCCTTACTTTTTTTTTTTTTTGCTTTGATAACATCTAATTCCAAATGTGTTGTTTTCTTATCAGCTGATCGATGTTTGAAATAGCACACTAAAGGTACGTTCACACTTATCAAATATTTGCTCAAAAAAGCGTAACCACTAAACATTAATAAAAAACTTCTTAATTCAAAAATGCATTTATTGAGTTAAATAGTCTCCAATAAAATTGGATTCATGACACTGTCTATTAGTTTTGTATGAAATTGTTTTACTAAATAAACACGTATCTGAACAAAATTATTTTTCATTAGTATTTAGTGGTTACGCTTTTCGGAGCAAATATTTTGTAAGTGTGAACGTTCCCTAAGTTATGACGGGTTGTTCACACTAGTCATATTTTTAGTGCAATTATTTTATGACTTATGACTTTATGACTACAGTGTGAATACCCCAAATATAATTTTTAAAAATTTCTTTTTTTGTAATTCTGTTAAGCAAATAATAAATTTTTATGTCCAAGAAAGTCCAAAGCGTTGAACTTGTAGTCAAAAAATTAATTAATGGAACAAAAGATTCAGAAAAATGGTACATGACGAATATAATCAAACGGCAACACGGGTATTAAAACAAAAATGTGTTACCATCAGGTTGATACAGTTCTCGTATGCAATTTCCTGATAAACTTTTTATAAATAATAACTGGTATCATATTCAACTAAGCCACCACGTAATAAGTGATGGCAGACACTATACGCATGAGCACTGATGATGAAAGCGTAGCGGCTTTCGAAAACAGCTGTTCTGCTCTGCTGTGTAAGTTGAATAACGAAAAAACTGATCTTGTCTTTCCTTTTTGCTTTGCAATATTTATCATGTCTTTCTGAGATTTAAAACAAAAATTTCGATCAATTAGCCTTTAAATTTTGATTCAATTTAATAAAAAAAACTATTACAATTATACAATTTTTTAATTACTTAAGCCTATATTCTTTAAAAACAACATTTTTAAGCTTTTATGACGAAGCTGAGACGTAACCTGATCCTCCTCTGCCCTACCTCCTCGTCCCCTTTTGCCCCCAAATGACCTTATCAAGTAAAAATTTTTACACTTAATTATGCCAAAAATTTATTTTCAGTGTTTCAAGGCAAAGGTGAAATGTCTCCCCCACGGCCCTTGCCAGAGCGACCCCAACAAAATACAGTTTTAATACCCTCCAGAAAGAATTGAATCCCATAAATTATATATATTCTTGATCAGTGATGAAGTCTAAGAAGATTTAGCAATGCCCATACGTCCGTCTGTCGAAAACACGATATAGTGTATTTTTGGACCCCCGCCTCCTTTAGTGGGCATTGAAGTTACATATTACATGGTAAAATAGTGGAAATATTTCATATTGTGCTCCTTAAGTCTACAGTCCTTAAAAATTTAAATTTTAAACTTTTATGGCGACTCTGAGATGTTCTCTGGTCTTTCTCTGCCCCTACCCCTCCAACCCGTTTGCCATCTAAATGATTTTCTACACTTTATGATCCTAAAAACGCACTTTTTAAGTTTTTCTCCCACGTCCCTTTCCGGTATGAGCCTTTCAAAATAGAGTTTTCAAATGGGACACAGAAATGTCTTAAAGAAACTCTAACCCAGCAGGTTAAACATTTCAAACCCATTTACTAAATATTTGCAGGATGGAATATAACGTTCTTACTTGTTTTCTTCAACAGGATCTTAACATTTTCGATGCCACACCATTTAACATAAAAAATACACAAAAAAATGCCCAAACAAATTTAACCGATAACATTTACGCTTTACTTATCAACGAAACGGACACGAACACCGCCGAAAAAAGTACAAAAAATTCTTACTCTGTACAATATATACCGCCGACCCCAGCGCCTCTGCAGGAAAAAACTACAACATCACTACCACCTTTCTATGTCAATCAACGGCCGCCATCATTAAACTGCAATACGTGCTTTAGCGAAAAATGGCGGCCAGGCTATAATGCCAATTATTATAAATCTCACTCGATTTCCGTGCCACTGCCAACTCACATGGAAACCGATTCGGCGGAGCCGAGTCCTACTCAGGCCTTCGGGCCGAGAGTTGAAAGCTCCGATATTCCCGGTACGGCCATGTTTAAGGAGTTGGGCTTGAACTTGAGCGCACCATCTACACCGGAACCGGAAGAATATTTAACCAGCACACAGGAAATATTAAACGCCTCCGAATTGGATAGGACAATTATTAGAACGGAGAAGAATATATTGGAGGAACAATTTGCCTACAAACAATTAGATCCTTTGGAAAAATCAAAACGCAATTCCAAGTCCTCCTCTATGGACTCCAGTCTGAATGGCAGCTACTACAATAGCCATATGCAGAGCAAGCGGAATTCTGCCAGTGAAGATGAGAATCCCTCAAGACGCGTGAGCAAACAAGATCGTGAAGGTCTGGACTCAGAGTCGCTGATGTTTAGAGATGGGCGGCGAAAGATTGATATGGTTTTGGCCTGGGAGGAAGAGGATTTGGGTGTTATGACGGAATTAGAGTCCCGCAGGCGCGATCATCGTAAGACTTTTATGGAAAATTTAATAAAGGAGGGTCTCGAAGTCGAGCTGGAGGATAAAACACAATCGTTCAATGAATGCACTTACTTTTTGAAAATACATCTGCCCTGGCGTGTAGAAACACGTTTGGCGGAGGTTATGAACATCAAGCTGCCTGTCAAACGGTTTATAACCATATCGGTTAAGCCCTCTTGGGTAAGGGGAAGAAGAGTTTTGTCCCACATTTTGGTACTAATTTAATGAACCCCCTTTTGTTGTTTTGTTTGTCAGGATGAGGAAAACATTGTGGTGCGTAATTTTCAATACTGGAAGGAGGTTTGGCAAAGGTTGACACAAAGAATACAACTGGAGCAAACTCTGTTGGAAGGAGAGACAACGTTCAAAGCCGCTACAGCCGATGGCAACCCGGAAGAGCAGTAAGTTTGTGAGAAGGAAATTATTGGAAGGTACGATATTAATCTTCTACTTTGATGACAGATTTATTGTCAAAGATCGTGGCACTTCGTATACGAGTGCCCAGCGTTCTTTGATGGTCATGCAGATATTACTGCGTACTCCTTTCGATGACAGCGATCGCTGTGGCATACGTCGTCTGCTCAACGATAACACTTACCTGGCATGTTTTCCATTGCACGAAGGCCGTTTTGATCGTCCCCATTCCAGTGGTGTCTTGCTCGATCGCCATATACTGTATAAAACTTGGGCCCATCCCTCGCAGTGGTACAAAAAGCAGCCGCTGTGTTTGGTGCGCAAATATTTTGGCGACAAAATTGCCTTATACTTTTGCTGGTTGGGTTTTTATACGGAAATGTTGGTCTATCCGGCCGTAGTCGGCAGCATATGCTTCTTCTACGGCGTGGCCACTTTAAACTCGGCAGATAATACACCCAGCAAAGAGATTTGCAATACAATGGGTGCTGGCAATATAACGCTGTGTCCGCAATGTGACCGAGCCTGCAGCTATCAGGGTCTACATGAGTCGTGTCTCTTCTCGAAAATCACTTATCTCTTTGACAATCCTTCAACGGTATTTTTTGCCATCTTTATGTCCTTTTGGGGTGAGTTGAGTCAGAGAAGAAAAAGATAGAGGGAGGAGTAGAAGCAGAAGGAGGGCAATAATTTAATTCTCTTACAGCTACAACATTTTTGGAATTGTGGAAACGCAAGCAAGCGGTCATTGTGTGGGAATGGGATTTGCACAATGTGGAATCGGATGAAGAGAATCGGCCCGAATTTGAAACAAATGCCACCAGTTTTCGCATGAATCCGGTGACTAGGGAGAAGGAGCCCTACATGTCTACATGGTCTCGAGGCATACGTTTTGCCATTACCAGCAGTGCCGTGTTGTTTATGGTAAGCGTTAGATAAGCGAAAGATAAGCAGCCTGATTGTGTAAGGCAGTAACGTTTTTTTGTACAAGATTAAAGAAACATATAAGCGGTTTTCTTTAATCTACTACAAAAAACTTCTGAGGCGTAAACGCCAACGCCAATGCCATACACAATCAGGGGGAGTATACAATTTTATAGTCTTATTATTGGCCGTTTTAGATATTCATTGTGCTTTCGGCTGTTTTGGGCACCATCATCTATCGCATTTCAGTGGTTACCTTGGTTTATGGTGGTGGGTTTTTTGTCAGAGAACATGCCAAATTATTCACCACAGTCACAGCGGCCTTAATTAACTTGGTGGTTATAATGATTTTAACCAGGGTAGGCTATTAATTACCACGCAGCTCCTTAAATTTGTTAAAGCCAAGAATTTTTATTTATCTACTATACAGATTTATCACCGTCTGGCCATACGCTTAACGAATCTGGAGAATCCGCGCACACATACCGAATACGAGGACTCTTATACATTTAAAATTTTCTTTTTCGAGTTCATGAATTTCTATTCCTCCCTGATTTATATAGCGTTTTTTAAAGGCCGTTTCTTTGATTATCCAGGCGACGATCAGGCCCGCCGAAGTGAATTTTTCCGTTTGAAAAATGAT
The DNA here is from genome assembly GCA_951800035.1 of Linnaemya tessellans. Classification (NCBI taxonomy): domain Eukaryota; kingdom Metazoa; phylum Arthropoda; class Insecta; order Diptera; family Tachinidae; genus Linnaemya; species Linnaemya tessellans. The sequence continues at coordinate 115,411,032 of OX637535.1, forward strand.
ATCTGTGATCCGGCCGGATGTTTGTCGGAATTGTGTATACAATTGGCCATAATAATGGTGGGCAAACAGTGCTGGAATAATTTCATGGAATACTTATTCCCCAAATTCTACAATTGGTGGCGCCAGCGTAAACACAAGCAGGCCACCAAGGATAGCTCTCACCTGCATATGGCTTGGGAGGAAGACTATCACATGCAAGATGCCGGTCGATTGGCTTTATTTGATGAGTATTTGGAAATGAGTAAGTTCCTAACGCATGTTGGCTATGAATTTTAAAGAGTCCTGAAGTATTTTTCTTACAGTCCTGCAGTACGGTTTCCTTACGTTGTTTGTGTCGGCCTTTCCTTTGGCTCCGCTTTTCGGTTTACTCAACAATGTGGCCGAAATCCGTTTGGATGCCTACAAAATGGTTACCCAGTCTCGCAGACCTTTGGCCGAACGAGCTATAGATATTGGCGCCTGGAATGGCATATTGCGCATAATAACATTTACCGCTGTGGTGTCAAATGCTTTTGTAATTGCCTATACCAGTGATTTTATACCGCGCATGGTTTATAAATTTGTCTACTCGGAATCGTATACTTTGGAGGGTTACATAGAGCATTCGTTGTCGATCTTTAATACGTCGGACTACAAGGAGGAGTGGGGTGCCAAAACGGAAAAGGATCCAGATACTTGTGCCTATAGGGGTTACCGGTAAAAGGATATTTCTTATTTTGCCAACATAAAATGTTTAGGCACTTTAAAATTTTTTTTTAGAAATGGCCCCCAAGGAGATGATCCCTATGGTTTGAGTCCCCACTACTGGCATGTGTTTGCGGCTCGTTTAGCTTTTGTGGTGGTATTCGAGGTGAGTTGCAATTAGACCGGACTTTGCATTACAAGAAAAATACTCTTTATACTTTCCATTCTGTAGCACGTTGTTTTCGTCATTACCGGCATTATGCAATTCATTATACCCGGCATACCGGCCGAAGTTAAAACACAAATGCAGCGTGAACAGCTATTGGCCAAAGAGGCCAAATACCAGCACGGCATGAAACGTGCTCAAGGAGATGGGCACGATCTGATTAGTCTGTTCCGCGAGGCTAGCAGTCGTAATAGTATTACAACAAATAGTTTAACTTGTAATGGCACTGAGAACGGAGGTGGCCAATATGCTGCACGACGCAGTTGGGCACGTAGATTTTCACGTTTAAGTGATGGTCTGGATGCACACGTCGAGGTGGCAGCACGACCCAAACGTTCAATGGAATCCACGGTGTGGGAAGTTTCCTGACACGAAGAAGAAGCTGAATCGGAGGAAGTGCATGCCAAAAGTAAGCATTAAATTGAAATAACATTTAAACACATAGAAATTAGAGAATTAATTTTTAAAAATGTTGTAATATGTATAAAAATAGTACAAAACAGGTTGTAAAATCAATTATCTATATGTAAAAATATATTCATGTAAATAAAAACTTAATTTTTAACAATTTTATTAAAAAAAAAGTTTTCTGTCGCGCATTGTGGAAAGAGTTATTGGCCACTAGTGGATACTGGCCAGCTCTTATCATCTTCAATGTAAAAATAATTACTAATTTAAGATTCAACTAACAAATCTATTTCAGGCATCGTAACGTAACGGCTTTATAGTTTAATTTTTTTTAAATTACATTGGGCCTTATTACGGTTCTCGATTCGACTCGAAAGAATGTAATAGATTAAAGAAAAATACAAGATTTTTCTTTAATCTATTACAAACGCTCAAGTCGATTCGAGAACGGTAATAAGGCAGATTTTAATCATTATTTATTTTTTATATAGAAAACAAAAGTTTAAGTTTCTAATGGTGTTTTCTTTTCTGGAAAACATGTAACATTGTTTCATTTTATTTCTTAAAATTTGCAGTTAGGCAAAGTTTTAAGAAACAAATTAATATTCCTAAAGGGATGGCAGTTTATATTCTAATAAATTCACTTTTTTGAAATCATATATGTAATTGTGCCATTTTTCCATAAAAAGTGCACAAAATGTTGCACTCTTTTACAGCAAAGAAAACAACATAAGTTTAATTTATTCCCCACAATATTAAAGTTATTTTTTATTTAATAATTGATGTTATAGATTTAAAAGCATGTGTTTGTACGTCTCTTAAAAAATCTTCTTCCTCAAGTTGTTCAAGATCAACTTCTATATATTTTCAGGAATAAATAAAAATCACAAAAAAAATTTATTACGTCAGAAATAAATAAAATCAAGATATAAGTTTAATTCATGAGGATTAAATAATAATAAAAAAATAACTTTTATTTTCGTGAGGAATAAATAAAAATCCAAAAAATTACTAATTTTCCGCGGAATAAATAAAAATCAAGATATAACTTTTATTTTCCTAGGAATAAATAAAGACAAAAAAAAAAATTTTTTAATTATCATTACTTGATTTTACAGCCAATTTCATAATCTATAAATTACACATAATGTAATATGGGCATTGAAAAAATTTATTATTCTTTATTTTTTTTTATTTGGTAAATTGCTGTTTTTATAAGTTCTGATATTTTAAGCAAAAGATGCACTTATGGCGATTTCTTTTCTGGAAAATATGTAAAATTTTGTCACTTTTTATTCTAAAAAGCCACAATTAGGAGCAATTTTAAAATAAAACACGTCTTCATATCAGATGGTAAATCAATTCCCAATAAATTCACTATTTTCAAATGCCATAATGTTGCCATGTTTCAGGGAACAGTGCAAAAAATGTTGCATTATTTTGTAGAAAAGAAATCAACATTAAAACAGCCGAGAACAAATTTTTATTTGTTCCAATATAGCAAACGAAACGATAAAATTGCGATTAAAAATATTTAAATTATATAGAATTTGTGAAGTCTACACAATTGCAAGAAAAATATGTTCAAACCTTCATAAAACTATACACTTGGCAATGCTGTGCAATAGAATGCTAAAACGGTACAGAATTGGCCTTGCTAAGTGTTGCACTAAGGTGTCTGCACTAAGTGTTGAGTAGCTGTTCTACATGTCGATAATTTGTAAGTGTTATAATGCAATGAAAAAATTATACACATAAATTTAATTAAATACTATTGATTAAAATATTTAAAATTTATTCATTATGTCAGCTTTAGCAAATATTCCACAATTGCACTGTACAAAACAAGATTCCAAGGACAAAATTTACCATTTTTGTACTATAAGGTGTGTTCGCGGCTGCTGTGCAAAAACCTAGAGGAAAATACTTCTGTAACATTTTAAGCTCTCCCCTTTCGTGCTCTGGCGGAAAAAGGCAGGAAAGCCCTTTTAAAAAGCGTTATAACCAATTGAAATATCTTACATACACACATACATATTACGTTTCCATGGTTTCACTTTTTAACTTTCATATGTTTTTATTTTCTCTGAAAATCTAAAATTTTAAATTTCCAATAAAACCAACATATAAAACTATGTCCAAGAAATCTCCAGAAGATGCTTTTTTTGATAATTTACTCCTGGGCCTTAATTCCACTTTAAGTATAAAATAATCTTCATAGAAAATCCTTAAATTTCATAACAGCATCCGTCCAATATTTTAGGCAATGTACCTCGAATTTGCAATGTCACCATGGAGAAGAGAGCACCGTGTGAAAAATCTAATATTATGACCTGGGAGCAGAGACATGGCGTTTATTTACCTGAGGACATGAAGAAATTTTATTTGTCTACTGATGGCTTCCTACTCCAATGGAGTTATCAATATGCCCGTAAGTTTTCCAAAATATAATATAAAATTTCTTCAGAATTATTTTCCTTCCAACTGGTTCCAGCCGATGATATCAGACGTGTGGGCCACATCCATTTTCCTCATTTGGTGCAAATAACTCTACTACGTGAGAATGTTGAGCCGATATTTCAAGCTGCTAATGATTCCATATCCATAACAGCGTCAAATAATACTCTGTCCAGCAGCCCTGGAACTTCAAAGTTATCAGCAAATCAATTCAGTAGCTCGCCTACAACTTCATCTAGCACTTCAGTGCCTTCTAAAGATCAATGGGGCAATCTTTTGCCGTCGATAGGAGTCAAAACAAAGATTTTTGAATTGAACACTGTTAATGAACTGGCCAAAGTGTGCTTGATTTATGACTCAAGTAGTTCAATTAATCCTAAAATTTATTTACTCGAATTGGATTCATTCAAGTGGAGCTTTCTAGCCGATAACTTCAGTGAGTATTTACGAATGGCCATATCCCATTTGGGATTGCCATATTGGGAGTTATGTTTTGCATCATGCGGTCTACCCTCATGGACGGAGGTGTGTGTATAATTTTTAGTTGCATACAGTAATTTAATCATTTCAATCTTTAGCAATTATTTTTACTGTTAGCTCCTCATTTGTTGGAAGAAAATGAGCCTCGTCGATCCCGAATAATTAATCCCGCTCCCGAACACCCTTATAATATATTGGATCCCAATATATTCCGTGCTAAGGTTAAGAGTGTTGTCTCAAAAACGAGTTTGAGTACCAAACAAAAATATGATGGGAAGAATAAAAACTGATATGAAAATATGTATGTATGCATATTTTCTGATATCCGTTGAAGTAAATTCTTTTTGGCAAAAAAATTTTTTTTTATTAAAATACAACAAAAACGTTTTAAAAATTTTAAATAAATAAATAAAGATATAAATTTGCATATCTAATTGCAGAAAAACTCGTCGGCCGCACTTTCCAAATCCGTAAACATTTTGTCTCTAATTTGAGGTTTAGGATCCTCCTTAATCTCTGTAGCAACAGCCCCTACTTGACCCAGCATATACTCCAATTCGTCTATAGTCAATTTTTCGCCTCTCAAGTCCAAGGGACCAATAAACTGTTTTTTCATTTGTCCCTCATGATAAACAAAAATAGTTGGCAGGTTCTTTTCAGGAAAGTTTGGTATGCAAGTAGTGGCTATAGAACGCAGGAATTTAGTTTGAGGAAATCGTATAGCTAACTGTTGCATATGATGATGTATAAGAGCGCACAAGGGCACGCCATTGGCATAGAGATGTAAAACCACCCAGATACCATCACCCGCTTTAGTCACCTCATTAACATAATCTTGGCCAGATATTTCTCTAACAGTGCCAAATTTGGCCTTTTCTGCAAAAGCTTTCATTTCAGCAATGCGTTGTTGACGATAGCGTTCTAAAACTTCTTCATCTTCAGAGTCTTCCAATTCGTCTAACTCGTCCAAGTTCATGTCCTCCACTTTCTTGGAACACCCATCATTTAGATCGGTGCGTTTTTCTATCGCCTCATCGATCATAGCCTGAATTTGGTCTTCTGTTATTTCAGCTTCCTTTTCTTTTTGGGGCAAAATGCCCTTGGACCGTAAAATATCATTCCACTCAGTATCTTCATTGCAATCCTTTAGGTTACAAAAAAACAATTTCAATCAAAGGAAATACAATTTATTTATTTAGATTTCCACAACGCCATATAAGGAAATAATAAGCATACAAATTATTTTATGCAGCATATGTTTACACAAAATTCTTTCATTCCCTTACACAGCCATTGCCCTTAAAGTATAGTTTTTACCTGCATTTTGTCGTTCCTTGATGTTTTATTTAAGTTTAATACAATATTATTTTAACAAATATTCAAAAATTTACTATTATTAGAGTTAATAAAGCGAGGTGACTAATCAACACCCACTATTGTCAAATATAAGTAGGGGCTGACACAAAAAATACAACAATGATTAGAGATGAGAAAATTTTACTCACCGCATGTATTATGAGATGCCAGATGTTTTGCTAAAACCATTAAAGGAGTGTTGCACACAAAAATCCCCTTTAATCTGTAACTTTTTGTCAACGTCAATATCACAAATAGGACAACTGCCTACTCCTTGTGATATATAATTAACTACTTCTTACAGCCTTTGACCACTTTCTAAAGCCTTGAACGTAAAAACAGAATGCTATAAACAGTCAATTAATGAAGGAGAGCACTAAAGTGTTAAAGTTGATAAATCGTTACAGATTAAGGAATATCCAATTTCATAATTCGTATTTGTGCCATGACACTCTTCTTTCTGCCAGTTTTGTACTTTTGATTAATTTCTATATAGAAAAGCACATATCCATCGTGTCAAGCAAAAATGACCTATAATCATATATTTTACGAAATTGAATTTTCCAATACATTTCACGCAAACACTTGTCGACACAAAAATATAATGCAATAGTATCAAAAATAAAAATTTTACAAGCAAATAATAATTACTGTGATCAATACAATTTCTCTTGAGTTTTTAACTTCTGTAGTTACAAATTATTTGAGTTAGGGACTTTCTACTTGAGACAAACAACATATACACCCTGAACAAAAAAAAACATTTTTGAAATAACGGCTTTTAGTCTAAAAAGGCCGAGTTTTGTTATGGACTCCATTACGGCAAACAGCTAAGTAAAAAAGTTGCAAATAACAAAATTCCATTTTTAGTTTTTACATAAATATGTTTAATTTTTAGATTCTCGTTTTAAATATTTTTCAGTAACTCGTTTAACTCTTTTTTTAAGTAAATTTTACTCTCTTTTCATAAAGTTTTACAAGAACAAACCGAATAAAAATAAAAATATATAAATTGACGAACGGAAATTAAAAACTTACAAACTAAATTTTCAAAGGCTCATTTTTTATTTTATATTTTCCAGTTTCAACAAAGTTATAAAATGTTGTTTAATTAAAAACCAGACGCCAAATTAATCCTGAAAATTGATAATAGTTAAGCAAACTCATGCGAAGAGTTGCTTAATAATTAATGAGCAACGACTATTACTTTAAACACATTTTAATAATCAATAAAAATTTTAGTGTTTTTCTTTTAAGATTATAATATGCATACAATGCTGAAGTTGATCATCTCATAAATCCTTAAAAAAATATTAAAGAATTTGGCATGAGAAAGATAATTGCTTTCTCACACTTCCTTCTTTTAAATATTATTAGTAGAAGTAAATAAACTAGTTTGAACGAATAAAAAAAAATTAAAAAAAAATTAAAAAAAAAATAAAAACAATTTAACTTGTCGCAGGAAATTTATTACATGGCTGTATAATCGAAGTTTTACGAGCAGGCACTGACTCAGGTGTGGGTATAGCTTCCCCTGTTGTAACTTTGTTGGCAAAGACCTGCTTAACACCTCCACCTTTTTGTTTGGCCATTTGGTAGTCACCAGAATCAAAATATTTTTGCTTTTAAGAAAGTTAATGGGAATTTACAACTTTTTGTACATTTTTAATATTAAGGTATTAACACTAACTAACCCCTTTCTGTAGACGCTTTTGCAAAAAAGCAGTATGACCACCAGGGCCTCGTAGTCCTACGGGGTATTTCGATTTTAACTTCTCTTCTTCGATTTTTTCCAATTCTCGGGCATTAGACTTTAGATTTATGTAAGTAAAATAAAACAAAGTATCATGTTTGATTTAGACGATTTCAATAAAATGTTATTTTCCATTACCTGATCTTCGGGTCCATCTTGGGGAGTTGTAGCTGGGCTAACAGTTTCATCAGTGGAACTCATTTTAATAAATTCTTTATTTTAATATAAAGAACAACACAAAACAAAAATGCTGCAACAATTTTAGGAAATAGGCAAAGATGTCTGTTTAATATTTTGATTTAACACAAACTCATTTAAGAGCCATGATTAAATTGATATGTTTTAGTGATGAACAAGCATTTTTAAAATTGAGTTATTTACATATTTTATTAATAAACAATTTAGTGTTGTTAGATTTTAAGATTTTTTTTTTTTTATAGATGAAGAAGTAAATTTATATGAATAACGAAACCAAAAGTATTAAAATTATAAAGTGTTATTTAAAGCGAAAAATTGCATATGTACAGATATTATGTTTAATAGGTGCAAAGCATTAAGAATCAATTGTAATTAACTAGGATTACGTTACGTGTGGTCTATCAACGAAGATTTTTACTGCAGAAATACATTTTTATACCAAGTTTTATACCTATCGAAATTTTTTTTAAGTTGATATTTGTTTTCTAAAGGAATGAATTTTTACCTGAAAGATCGGAGCCTACATACATACAAATCTAGTTAAGTCTGTATATGTATATTCACGCAAAACACCACCACCTACTGAATGCGATCTGTAGAACACAATATTTTAACGCTACATTGAACACGCGCATGACTATTTCATGATGAAATAACTGCATGTATCGTCTTATGTAGGGAAGTCTTAATTCACATAATGGTAATTTTACAGGAGAATTTAATACCACAGAAACTATAATTTGCCAATTACTTGTAAAATTACTGTTTATGATACTATAGCATTAAAATTTTGTTGTAAGTTGTAAATAATATAAACAAATATTGGGTTCAATAAAATACTACATTTTTCCCAATATTTGCTGAATTCTGTTATAAAGACTTCCTATTCTAAAAAATTAATTAAATTTTTGTTGATTTCTAATAGAAAAAATGTTTCTGCCTACGCAATAAGTACAAAATGACAAAATCAATACATACATATTCTTAATGGAAATGTTTCTACATGAAACTTATGCACTCCGAATGTAATGTATTTTTTTTCACATATATCACTTTTAACACACTATTGTTTATGAATATATTCAAGTTTACACAATTAATTTCATTTTCACGAGTATATAATTAGTAAAATAATAAACAAGTAAAAACCGCACGCACTTGCAAACGAATTATTTTCCTAACACTAATTAAAAATGGCAACTCTATAAGGCGGCAAACTATTGACAGTTATAATTACGCCGATGAAATGAGACACAATGTAAACAAACAAGACAAAAAGAAAAACACAAAACAGAAACAAGAGCAATCAAAATCACAATTACTAGTATAAAAATTATTTTCCACATATATGTGTATGTATATATAATATATTATGAAGTATTAAGTTTAAGACATCGTTTAGTAAACATAGTAAGATGTATATATAAGTTAATATGTACTAAGTAAATTACAAAAGCAAATAAATATTTTTGTACAACAATCAAAATGGCGTAGCAAATATGATAGAAAAAAGGGAAAACTGCACCAATAAAAAATGTTCGGTCTAATGAAAAAATAAAAATGTCACAAGGGCAACCACTTTCGGAAGAGGTTAAGAATTACAATTGTTAAGAAAATTAAAAATCAATCCATACAAATGATATATATTTAAAGCATCTGCATTTTTAGTATTTGAATATTATTACTTTACAAAAGCTGAACATTTACGTACCTTGAAAATTACTAAATAAATGTACAATTACAGTTCTGCAAAACGGTCTTTGTTTCCTTATCGATCAGAAAAGTCGTATCATTGAATATTATACACACTCACTTAATAAATAATGTACATAAATAAAACTTTTGGCAATGCACTCGCGTTAATTTTTAAACTTATGAAAATGCCTAAATTTTATTCCTTGAAAATTCCGTGCTTACAGTTTGCTATTTTTCTACATTTGACTCGTTTGGAGTGGAAAAAGATTTGTTTGGCATTTTATATAAATCGGACATATAACTATCTCTTTTCGTTAAAGTATTAACAGTAGATAAGAAGAGATGGTGTATTGAACAAGTTATTAACGGCACTGTAGTAATGTTTCATTAGCGATGAAATTTTACCGATAACTATTAGCTGAAATATAGTCAACTGAGCTGTACGGCTTGAATCAATTTATTTTACAGCATTACGAATTCTCTCAGACTTGTGTGGAACTCTTTACACCGACAGAAGTCTAAACAATATACGAATGAGAAAATATGACCATCCTATCAAGATAGATCATAGTGCATACGAAGCTACTGATGGCAATATTTCGTTCAATTTAAACATTTAATAAGTTGTGGTAGGAAAAAACTTTTCAGAATTAAAAAAATTCTTGTGATTATTTTTTGTAAAAGAGATTAATAAACTTAATATGTATAAATGTCTCGCGATTCTAGAATTACATCTTTCTTCCACAAAGGCATTTCTGATATGAAGTTGACAATCAATTTGAATGCAACCTGTATTACGTGTGTCTTGATAAGTTTCTCGACTAGCAATATATTGCAACAATTGTCAATATAACAGGTAGTTGCAATATATGCCGCAATAATTGTCAACGAGTTTGTTTGACACTTAATTCAAACATAAAATGCCAAATTTGATAATGTTGATGTTATGAAGAATATTAATTATATTGGAAAATATGTAGTATAACGAAAAAAAATTGTAGAAAAATAATCTCTGTGTTCATTATTACCTTAGATGATTGTAGTCAACAGAAATACATATGTACATAGTTATATTAAAAATTCACAAAAACCCTTGGGGGTTAACATACAGCATTTGACATACATCAAAACTATAGACAATAATATGACATTTTCAAGACGAACTATTAACAGCTGAAGTCGCGATGAATTCGCTGCAAGTTGGAATGTTTAAATCATAGGCTAACGTTGAAATTGTTCGGTGTAACTCTCACATTTTGTTTGCTTGATGCTGAAGAGGAGTGCTATATTAAAAAAGGCGCCATTCTGGATTGTATGCATCGAAACGTTGTTAAAAATAACTCACCATACCATTTGTATAAGAATAAACTAATGGTTCTTGTATTTGCTTTGGAATGCAACAATGGAAGGGTGAATAAATGTTGGCAGCTGGAATGGCAGCTGTTTAACAGCTGGATTGGTATAACTGGATTTGTTTGGTCAGATTATTGGTGGATTGAGCATAAAAAATAAATAGTTTATTATTGAATAATTTACAAGACGAGAAATAAGTGTGAAATATCGCAATGAGCTCGAAAGATAAGGAAATATCAAAATCAAAGTTCAAATCGTTCCTGAAAAATGCAAAAAATCCTGCGGGTAAGTAATGCAAATGGAATCTCTTTAAATCAGTAGTTACACATAAATTGGAAATAAATCCTTATCAGGTTCCAATGACAGAAGCTTAAGGCCTGAAATAGAATGGGAATTGAGGCCAGAACAACCGGTGGCTCAAAGGTGTAAGATTTTAAAAGATTTAAGTGAAGTGCATTTACATTGTTACAATCTGGACGAGGTGAGAATGATTTTAATACGAACAAAACTATTTCTAATATTTTTGTTGCATAGACGGCTATTATAAAGCTTTGGGATGTAACCAAAGATTTATTAGTGCCCACAAAATCCGCAGAATGTCGGCATACTGCTTTAACATTCTACAAAAGACTTATTTCCACACAATACAAGAATCTTACTTATATGCGTGAGCAATTCTTTTTGGTCATACAAAATCATGAAGTGCCGGAAGATCTTAAGCATAGATTGGAATTATTGGACACACTAACAGAAAATGGCAGAGATATTAAGAATCTGGAGGAAAAGGTAGTTCTTACTTCTTAATTAAATGAAAGCTTGTTTTCAATCAGAATTTCTACGATAGATTGGACGTTTTATGTTGCTGTGGCTGCCTTACATACATGAAGAAAATCTATTGCGTCCATATTTGGATATGCTGGTTAATTTGATTAAATTTAATGCTGCCCATTTAGACAACGATATTGTAATTGGCATAGTGCAGTAAGTAATTGGTAGTAATTTTCCAATAGCTTTCGTTAATTAACTTTTCTTTCTATTGCTTCCAGAAACGCTTGCAATTTAAGCTGCACTGTTTCCGACGAGGACATTGGCTTGCAATGCTTATCCATATTGGAAATGGTTATGAGCTACACAATTTTTCCTAGTGATCCTTTGCCACAGTTTGTTTTTACTTTATGTCGTACTGTTAACATTGCTCCCTACTGTCATCCCTCATGGAAGGTAAGCGATAATGAAAATTTTTCTATAATTTTTATAGGCAATTGCTAGAGTAGAACTTCTTAATATTATATATGTATAAGAAACTGCTCATACATATATTCTTATCCCTATTTTTCGTTCTCATAGTTTTATATCACATATTTAGTGTGTCCTTTAGCCTTTAGGCATTTGAGTAAAAAATGGATGTATTAATATAGAGATATGGCTAGATTTAATGAGCTTAAAAACTTCCAGTTTCATTATGACCACAACTAAAATTTTTTACTGCTTTTTGCTTTTATCACATAGGTCAAGTATGTCTATGTGCCGGCATTTCATTGGGTTTTACAGCAAATCATCTGTAGACTTGAACCTAATTCCAAAATAACAAACCTCTTAGCTTATACATAAAGTCTCAAAAATAAATTGAGAATTACACAAGCAAAACCATAGGATTAGAAAACACAACAAACAAATTTTATTCGATATAAATCCATTTTGTTTTTCCACCTTCATACAATTAGTCTGCCGTTGGCAAACAATAAAAAAGGCACAATGAAAAACAAAATCTACATAAAGCGTTTTAAAATCTTCCATTCGACATAATTAATTTCTAATTTAATGGAGACAATATGTGGAATAGAAGATTTTAATAATACATTTTTTTACAAAAATCAAAAGCTAAAGACTTCGTATTAACTTTATCAAGTTGAGGGTTTATTAGCAAAATCGTTTAAAATATGGTGTATTAAAAAGGATCAAATAATCAATAAAGAAATAGCAAATCATTTAAATACTATTTAAAACGTTTTACCTACAAAAATTTATTTTTAAAGTTATTTTTATAAGCATCATCCTTTTGTGTGAATGCTCATTATTTTGATTTTAATCTTTCGTAAGAGAACATCTTTTGATGGTATCTTTAACGCAGTATTTTTTATCACTATCATAGTAATAGTCTTGTGGGCAATGCTGGCTATAAAGTAGACCCTTCACACAAATAAAATATGTATTGCAGCTTTTGGGAAATGTTCGAAAGTGTATACCCATTAAGCCTAACTTTTTACATATGTCACTGGCATCAGCTGTTACTTCGTTTACATATTGTGGTCCAGCTGTGGGTCTTATTTGACAGAGACCCTCGGAATCCGTTAAACAAGTATTGAGTTTAGCATTATAATATTGGCCCGAAGGACACTTTTCAATAACTGCAGTCTTCTTATGGCAAACAAAGTAGGTTTCACAATTCTTTTCATTCTCAAAGACGGTGTACTCCGGCATCAAGCAGTTGCATTTAAATTGTTCATCATATTTAAAGGGCATACAAATAGATTTTTGAGCATTAAAGTAATAAGTGGGAGGACAATTTAGTTTTTGGTATTGGCCTCTGATACAAGCTTCAAAAATATTACAATTATATTGTACAGCTCTTATGTCGTTTTCTGCACAATTGATGACGGTTTTGTTAGATGCTCTAGAGCATGAAGAGCCTGCCACACAAGTACGTGTTGAGGCATCATAATGATATTCGGGCTGGCAATTATAGTCGTACGCTTTTTGCTGGACACACATGTAGAATTTATGACAGTCAGTGGGATGTGGTAAAATGGATCCGTTGGGTTGACTTTTGCAAATATTTTCGTGTTGGATAAACTGAAAAATTGATTAAATAAAATTTATTAAATAAAAAAAAATTATTAAATAAAAAAAATAAATAAATATTAAAAGGAACGGTCACACTTGGCGAACATTTCCCCACAAAAACGTAACCTCTACTTTTGGTTAGGGTTAGTGCGATTTAACTTGGTTTTTATATCACAAAATGAAGTCAATTATGCCGCAAAATGCTATTTTTATATTATTTTTAATAAATGCGAAACCATATTTAACAAAAAATCAATGAGTGTTCGAACTCACGGGCGATGTGTTAACACCTTTTTGTTTATTTATTTTATATTAAACCCACAAAAACAAAGAGAATGCAAAGCAACAGACAAATGTACATACATACATTGTTATGTTTGTACATAAGCTACATACGTTGCTGTCTTGCTATCTCATTTTTATATATGTACGTATAACCACGTCACTATTCTCTTTGCTATGCATAAGACAAAACCGAAGATCAACATAAAACACTTTTTTAGTATTACTCCAAATTAATACTCCGAATTAAAACACTTAAATCTCCGCTCGCCGATATCGGATCGCCTTAATTTTTGGCCTAAACTCTTCGTCGAAATCCGCACTAGCGTTTTAATCCAAAAATTAATAAAATCGGCTATGAATTTCCGGAGAAAATCGCGTGGGAAAATTATATGAAAATCGCCCAATAATCACTTTCAATACCGACTGCCAAGCAACAACAACAAACAAACAAAGTCTTACACTTACACTCGCGTATGTATTGAAACTGATAGTTTACTGCCCTAGAGGCGCGCGTATAGATGTTAACACATCAAAAATATATTGAAATTACAAAATTCAGATTATCTGCTAGTCTCGTTTTTTTCGGCAAATATTTGGCAAGTGTGACCGTACTTTAATTTATGAAAAAATTGAGATATACATATAACAGGCCAATAAAGTAAATTTTTATATGTAATTCTTTTTAATAATCCTCTTATGAATCAAAAATATTTTTATACCTTTTTTTTAAATATGTAATTCGAAAAATTGAGATGTATTGCAAGCTTTTTAAAATTACTAAGAATTACTTTTTGACCAACATTGCAACACTGGTGGACAAACTTTAATTTGCACTGCATTGAAAAGTTTGCCAATGATATTTTTTGTTCTCCATATTTGAGACTTATTTGTGCATCATTTTGTTTTGAGAACTATTTGAGGCCATTTCAGCTCCCATTTATTTTATGGTTTTATTTTGAATTACACTACAAAATATTCTTACCTTTTGCTTAATTGGCTGTACTTTTTCGGCTTTGCCATAATGAGCTAAATTCAGGATAGCAAAAATTACAAAAGCTTTTGGCAAACACTGCATGTTGATCTCTTATAGTTTTTAGTCAATTCAATAAGCAGAAACTATTTAAAAAAATGTGCTATTACAGTCTATTGAAATGCTATTTTGTATAAATGTTTCTTCGTTAAGTGTTTAAAATCAAATGTGTTTATTAGCAAACATTTAGTTGTTTATAAACCAGTGAATGTAACAATGATTTTCGGTAATAAAATATGTATTCCTAAAATATTTTCTTATCTACATTTTATCAGTACAGTTTTTTCGTTTAAGAAAAGAACTACAAATTAATATTTTTATTCCCTATTTTGGGTGCTTTATAATTAAACCTAAAAAAGCTCACGATTTTTGGTCCCTGGTATAAAATTCTAAAACGACGAATGGTGCTGTAATATTATTGTTAATCGAATCATTTTATAAAACCGTTGCAGGGTTAATCATTTTGTTTATTTTTTATTTTGAATAATTGGTTTGTTAGAATTGTCTTACCATAATTAGTTGTTATCTTGCGTCTAAAACAACGCCGTAATAAATAACAGTTTTTCAAATTCAACATCAATGCCTATTATCTTAAATATTATTAAGAAGTATATATATTTTTTTGTCTTATCATTTAACGAGAGTTTTGTAAGATTTTGGTTTTTCTGTTGAAGTGTGACTAATCATATTACGGGTGGGTATCTTTCTGTATATTGTATGCGAAAAATATAAATTCGGGTAGCCTGCAATATATGAAAATTCACTGCATTTGAATAGACCTCGTACATGTCGGATTACGTATAAAGATTCCCTGCTCAAACATTTTGAACCGCGAAGTCGCCAATAGAATGGAAAATTTCCTGGGGCCAAATTACCGCATTCGATATCGATCGAAATTTCTATACAATTTAAATACAAATTTCGTTCGATATCGAATGCCATAATTTGCCTCCTGGTTTTCACTTTTTGAAGTCACCGGAGTTCGTTCCTAACTTTAATCGTATTTCGTATCAATTTAAATTTATTTTAATTTAATAGAGCAAAAATTAGTGCGATGTAAAACACTTACAAGCACAAGTTTTCCTTTGTAAATAAATGTTAATTAATTGGCAGTATCTCATACCGACAACAACTTAACACCGCCCATGTAATAAAGCAGATCAGGGGCCGAATTACCGCATTCGTGATCGAGTAAAATTGTTCGTAAATTTCCTTTTTGGGATTATTGCATTCGTTATCGAACAAGTACTTTCGAAATTTCTGATTATAGCATTCGATACCGAGTACATAATCGAGTACGGGCTGTTTAAAATTCACTCGTTCGCCCTGTGTCAATCGAAATTAATCACCCCAATTATAAATATTCCCGGGGAAAAGAGTTCCCGGAGAATTCATTTTCCCGGGAATAAAACTCCCTTATTCTAAACAAACGGGGAGAACAGTATTATGGGAAAGGGAATTTCGAATTTTCGCAGTCAACTGTTTTGCTTTCAGTTGTTTTGTTTTGACTTAAAAAATGAAAAAAAAAAATTTTTTTCAGCACAACTCCCTTGCAATTTTTTGAAGGAATTATTTTCTAAATTTATTATCAAATTCTCCCTTTAATTCACATTCATAATACCTACTTTTTTCCCGGGGAAGAGTCTCCCATTTTCGAAGTTTATTTAGAATAAGGGAAAAGGGAGAAGGGAAAAATCTCCCGGGGAGATTCTATTTAGAATAAGGGAAAAGGGAAAAGAGAGAAAATTCCCGGGGAGTTGTTATTCATAATTGGGCTGAATTAATTCGCAGTACCTCAGGCCGACAACAACTTAACACCGCCCATGTAATAAAGCAGATCAGAATAATTGTAGCCGAGCACGGGACTTTCCCTCTTTAGTCGAGTAATTTCATTAACATAAAATGATTTACTCAATTAGAGTCTTATTCGTTTACAGTTTCCTAAATAAAATTTTTATTTAATGGCAGCAGTTAATAATAATATATTGTTCTATTTTTTCAGCCTTTGATTATTTTATTTTATTTTAATTTATATTGAGCTTGAGGCTTATTTTTATAAAAATTATTTATTTTATATTTAGTTCAATATTTCGATATCCTCTGGATATCTTCTTCAGGATAAAATTATTTATAATAATTTAACAATAACAAAATTTTTTATAAATATTTTTTAGAAATATTGAAAAAGCCAGTCAGTCATTAAATTGCTCTAGGATACAGATTAACAAATAAATACAGGAATATTTATAAAAAATTTTGTTATTGTTAAATTATTATAAATAATTTTATCCTGAAGAAGATATCCAGAGGATATCGAAATATTGAACTAAATATAAAATAAATAATTTTTATAAAAATAAGCCTCAAGCTCAATATAAGTTCCCGGGGAATTCATTTTCCCGGGAATAAAACTCCCTTATTCTAAACAGAAGGGGAGAACAGTATTATGGGAAAGGGAATTTCGAATTTTCGCAGTCAACTGTTTTGCTTTCAGTTGTTTTGTTTTGACTTAAAAAGTGAAAAATAAATTGTTAATTTTTGGGCTTAAGTTCTAATCTGCATGACTGCAAATGATTTTTTATTATTTTATTAATAAATGAATTTGTTCAAATTCTATTTATTATTTTTTATATTAAGATTGGAATATTAAGAATATTTTCAATAATCATCAAACCAGCAGAACGGATCAGTACTGATTTTGAGGCCGCTACGCCATCGCATCAGCGTTCTTTGTTCAATTTTACCACTTTCGCAAGTGGTGCTAGTTAGTAGGAATATCAACTATTTAACCAATATTTTAACGAAAATTGAATATGAGAAGTTATCACATTCATATTTTTAAGTTATTACCTTTTTTTGGTTAGTACGAAATTCCCCAACCCTGACGATTAATATTCGCAATATTCCATGTATCGCTTTTTCCAGAGCCATCGGCTGCTGATTGCTAAAGCTTCTTTGTTATTTATGTTCAAGTAATTGAATTTAGTTGTCAATTTACAATGAACAAGTGCGCGTGCCCCCGCAATGTTTTAAATTATGTATGAATTTTTATTAGTCGAACTTTGTAATGTAAATTGTTAATTTTTGGGCTTAAGTTCGAATCTGCATGACTGCAAATGATATTTTATTATTTTATTAATAAATGCGGGGGCACGCGCACTTGTTCATTGTAAATTAACAACTAAATTCAATTACTTGAACATAAATAACAAAGAAGCTTTAGCAATCAGCAGCCGATGGCTCTGGAAAAAGCGAAAGAGATACATGGAATATTGCGAATATTAATCGTCAGGGTTGGGGAATTTCGTACTAACCAAAAAAAGGTAATAACTTAAAAAGGTGGCATGACATAATGTCCATTGACATAATGTCCATGGACATTATGTCACCCCAAAAAGTGACATTATGTCCATGGACATTATGTCACTTACAGCAGTGTCGTAATGTCCATGGACATTATGACACTTTGGTTATGGACATTGTGACACTTTTGGTAAAGTCAATTGAACCCTTCCAAACTACTTGTAGTTCTTATTTCCTCACCATGGGCAGAAAATCCAGAGGGGGTTATCTGAATGAAAAAATTTTACGAGTTAGAGAATCAAGATTTAGCTTAACTAAATTTTCATAAGATACGTTATTCGAATCATTGTAGAATATAAAAATAAAATATGGTTACCGACTTTTTTTTTATTTTACAATGATTCGAATAACGTGTCGTGTGATAAATGTTTGTTCAGCTTATATATAAAATAAATTGCAGAGATATAAAAGAAAAGATTTGAATAAATCGGCGCCGATTTATTCAAATCTTTTCTTTTATATCTCTGCAATTTATTTTATATATAAGCTGAACAAACATTTATCACACGACACGTTATTCGAATCATTGTAAAATAAAAAAAAAAGTCGGTAACCATATTTTATTTTTATATTCTACAATGATTCGAATAACGTATCTTATGAAAATTTAGTTAAGCTAAATCTTGATTCTCTAACTCGTAAAATTTTTTCATTCAGATAACCCCCTCTGGATTTTCTGCCCATGGTGAGGAAATAAGAACTACAAGTAGTTTGGAAGGGTTCAATTCAAAAAAGTGCCATAATGTCCATGGACTTTACGACACTTTGTATATGGACATTATGTCGCTACGAGAAGTGACATAATGTCCATGGACATAATGTCACTTTTTGGGGTGACATAATGTCCATGGACATTATGTCAATGGACATTATGTCATGCCACCACTTAAAAATATGAATGTGATAACTTCTCATATTCAATTTTCGTTAAAATATTGGTTAAATAGTTGATATTCCTACTAACTGCACCACTTGCAAAAGTGGAAAAATTGAACAAAGAACGCTGATGAGATGGCGTAGCGGCCTCGAAATCAGTACTGATCCGTTCTGCTGGTTTGATGATTATTGAAAATATTCTTAATATTCCAATCTTAATATAAAAAATAATAAATAGAATTTGAACAAATTCATTTATTAATAAAATAATAAAAAATCATTTGCAGTCATGCAGATTCGAACTTAAGCCCAAAAATTAACAATTTACATTACAAAGTTCGACTAATAAAAATTCATACATAATTTAAAGTGAAAAATATTTTTTTTCAGCACAACTCCCTTGCAATTTTTTGAAGGAATTATTTTCTAAATTTATTATCAAATTCTCCCTTTAATTTACATTCATAATACCTACTTTTTTCCCGGGGAAGAGTCTCCCATTTTCGAAGTTTATTTAGTATAAGGGAAAAGGGAGAAGGGAAAAGTCTCCCGGGGAGATTCTATTTAGAATAAGGGAAAAGGGAAAAGAGAGAAAATTCCCGGGGAGTTGTTATTCATAATTGGGCTGAATATTTATATACTCGAAATCTAATACATTTTCATATATTTATAAAAAAAGTACTAAAAATTTATATACAAATTTTAACAATTTCTGAAACGTGTCAATAAGCATTCGAGATTTTTTCCACAAGTGCAGAGTACAACTAAAAATTTCTTTTCTATATCCAGTAACTTGGAAAAACAAAAACTGAGCTTTTATTCTCCATATTGACGTTTGAACAGACATCAAAAAGCCAGTCAGTCATTAAATTGCTCTAGGATACAGATTAACAAATAAATACAGGAATATTTATTTTGATCCATTACATTTTAAACTCTTCGACGCAATCATAACCCTTATGTTGAATTTTAAAAGCAGCCAAACGATTTCCATAGTTTACAGCATCGGCTAAATTCATATCCAAACTATTTATGGCATAAATGACAGCAGCTACAAATGTGTCACCAGCCCCCAACGAGTCCACAACATCTTCCACTAACACTGCTTCCACAGAATAGTATTTTTGATTGACGCAGTCCAAAGCAACCGAACACTCTGATCCCCAGGGGCATATAATCGTATTTGGAAATTTCTCGTTTTCATTTTTTGCCCCCCTTAAATCGGCAATTATATTTTGAATTTTATAAACGGCTTCTTTGGCCGTAGACCAACCCATATGTTTGGCCAAATCTTTGCTAACAAACACAATATGCGTTCTCGTGGCCAATTGAAACAACTCTTCATTGAGATTTTCCAATTCCACTGATATTTTTATTTGTTCCATGTGATGTTTGCTATTGTGATTTTGTACCATATCAATCATTTGTTTGGTTTCTGCCACATTACGTCCTTCAAAATGTATCCAACTGTAATTGTCTAGATTTATTTTGCGAAAATCTTCATACTGCAAATTTGGAAAGCCAGGATTGCTATGAATTATAGTGCGACTGCCGTTGCTCTTAACTAAAATAACACTGGAAAAAGGTGGATTCATTTCACTGCTGGGGCAATTATCGATAAGAATGTTTCTTTGCTGGCAATCTTCATAGATAAACTGAAAGGCGGGTGCTGTTGAGATCACGCCTAAAAATTCACACTTCGCACCCAGTTTACTTAGGACCGTACCACTATTTGAGGCATTGCCACCTCTTTGCCAGTAGCCATCTAAACATCTTTTCTTAATATCTTCTTGGGGGTATTCGGCGCACAAGTGAATCATGTCCAAGACACATGTGCCCACACACAGTACGCGTTTTTCCGTCATCTAAGCAATTACGAAGCAAGAAAAAAGAATTTATTAATTTTGAATTAAGATTCATAGGCTAATTGTTCGAAATTTGTTTTTTTTTTTTTTAAATCTCTAAAAGACATGATAAATATTCCAAGGCACAAAGGAAAGTCAACATCAGTTTTATTCAACTTACACAGCAGAGCAGAATTTGTTAATGAGAAGAATTCTTGCAATTGAATATACAACTTTACAACATTATTTTTTTGATGTGTTAACATCTATACGCGCGCCTCTATGGCAGTAAACTATCAGTTTCAATACATACGCAAGTGTAAGTGTAAGAGTTTGTTTGTTTGTTGTTGTTGCTTGGTAGTCGGTATTGAAAGTGATTATTGGGCGATTTTCATATAATTTTCCCACGCGATTTTCTCCGGAAATTCATAGCCGATTTTATTAATTTTTGGATTAAAACGCTAGTGCGGGTTTCGACGAAGAGTTTAGGCCAAAAATTAAGGCGATCCGATATCGGCGAGCGGAGATTTAAGTGTTTTAATTCGGAGTATTAATTTGGAGTAATATTAAAAAAGTTTTTTATGTTGATCTTCGTTTTTGTCTTATGCATAGCAAAGAGAATAGTGACGTGGTTATACGTACATATATAAAAATGAGGTAGCAGGACAGCAACGTATGTAGCTTATGTACAAACATAACAATGAATGTATGTACATTTGCCTGTTGCTTTGCATTCTCTTTGTTTTTTGTGGGTTTAAAATAAAATAAATAAAAAATACTTTATATTAACTCTACCTCCGGGTTTGTGGGTCTGTGTTCATAGAAATCGAACAGGTACCGTGTAACAAAAAGGTGTTAACACATCGCCCGTGAGTTCGAACACTCATTGATTTTTTTTTTTACATTGTAATTGTTTTTTTTACATAAAAGTTTTTTTAATTTTTATGTCAATTGAGCTTGAATTGAATTGAATTGACTATTTCTTTTGTCGTAAAAAACTTGGTTTTTCGCGTTCCGAATTTTTGTGCATTTGTCTGTTACTAAATAATTTTTCTATGTTCTCGTTTTATCGGACTCTACGCAAAGAGTACAGGATTAATTAACAACATTGTTTTCAGGTACAAAATTTAAAAATTTTTTATAACTTCATTGAAAAAATTTATAAATTTTTCGTATTGCTGAATCTTATTATTTATATGCATATGTATTTGGTTTTCAATCAGTGTTGTCAGATTAGGGGTTTCCCCCTAGATTTAGGGGGTTTTCTTCTATTTAGGGGCAGATTTAGTGGTTAATATTATTTAGGGGGAAATTTGGGGGTAAGAAAATTTTAATTAGAGGATTTTTAGGGGATTTTCAAATTTATAGTTTGGTACATAATAGTACATAATTTAACAACTGAGCTTGTCGAAGATGCATCGAAATGACGATTTTGAAACTAATCACGCAAATACAAACATTAAAACATTTTTCTCGTTAAATCAATTTTGTTGGGTTTCCTTGCACTGCAAAATATAAATTTTAAAAACTTGTTCATCTTTACAATTTATTACCAATATTCCAAAAAAGGATAACATATATAAACAAAAATATAAAAAGGAGTGGGAAGCAGATCAGCACTTTAAGGGTATTGTATTTTTAAATAAAATTTTAAACACAATGAATGCAAAATTAAATTTCAGATTGGTTAGCCCATGTCCAGGGATACAACTACAAAGCTTTATGCAAATCTTGTAAAAGCATTATGGTGGCTAACAGGAGACCTTATTGCACACCAAAATACGAAAAAACATATTGGATTTGCATTCCAAACAAAAGAAGTACATGTACCCGTAACAAATTTCCTCAAGCCGTCTCTTACAAAAGAAAGAAAGATTGCAGATATACATATATTTTTGGGGGCTTTTTATAAAAAAATAAAATAAAAATTTGGGTGTTTTCGCGCTTTTCGCGTAAGAATGATGGTACCTCAATTCAAATTTAATAGAGATAAGAATGATGAAACCAAATTACTACTTAAACTTTTCTGCTTTAGGGGTTTTTTTTTAAGAAAAAGTGTAGAATCTAGGGGGTTTCTAAATTTTTTTGGGGGGAAGAAAAAAAAATTATCTGACAACACTGTTTTCAATAGTTCTTTTTCGCTGCGATTTCTCGTTGCGGGAGAGAAAAATAAACATAATAAATAGTTCTGCTTCTTTCTCTCAATAAGAGATCAAAATACCCAAAAGTATGCGAACGCGTAAAACCAAATATTCACCCTTATTGTGTTTGGCGTTTTTCGCCTTCAGATTCGACATTTTGTAATAGGTTAAAGAAAATTTTAGCTTTTTTGTCTTTAAGCTATTACAATTTAACGAATTTGAAGGCGTAAAACGCCAAACACAATAAGGCTGATTGTAACGTAAAATAAAACATCTGTGGTTGGTCATTGCTTGTTGTAGCTTTTGTAATCACTTATAAAGGTTGAATGTATATGCAATTGTAAAACGTTGTTTGAACACAATATGAATATTTATTGAATATGCATACATACTCATAAACATACAAGTCCGCAATGAAAATACAATAGATTTTAATTTTATGCCGTTCCGCACTGCGGTTTTTTTATTTCAAAATCGTATGAAAAACCTCATCGCAGTAAATTATCGTTCAGACTCTTATTCATTTTTATATTATTATTTTTTCTTTTGTCTAATTTTTTAACCTTTTTTCTTTTATAAATAATATATTTGTTTGAGTCTTGAGGTTAATTTATATTAATATTTGTTATTCTTCGATATTTCGCTAACCATCGGTTAAGACTCAAACAAATATATTATTTATTATTATTTTTTTTAATAAAATCAATTATTATATTAAGGGTCTTTTTGTAATACGAGTAGTATTTGTAGTATCCAAAATTTCAATGTTGGCAACCCTGTTTACCTATTTATTGTATTGCCTTTTTGTTTTGCTTAAGCCCAGTGGTGGGCACCGTCAATGTATTGGTAAATTGTGTATGTGTTGAGCTTGCGAGCTACCCACCAAACAAAAAGCCAAGCGTTTGAAAGATAATGGTGCATTATATATTTATACATAAGTAGCAATATTTTCTAAGTTGAAAAAATAAGTTGATTACGTAAAATTATTAATTAAAAATACAACTTTTTCTAAGTAGACACTCAAAATGAAAAAAAATTAAAAATTATAGGACAATAATTTGTTATGTTTTCCATTCAAGAAAAAAATAAAGTAAATAAAAGAATGGTTGCTTGCTGGAGCATAGCACTGAATATTTGAAAAAAAATACGCGGTTGGATGCATCAAACTTAATAAGCTTTGATATTTGTCGGCATGGAAGATCATTTTCATATGGGAAACATATTCAAAATATTTTTGATAAGATTTTACACAGACTAGTCTTATTAATTAAGTGTATTACTAAATTAGGAGAATTAGTATAGTCCGTTATTGTATAAAAGGCATTGTATGTTATCGAAAGCATTGTTTATGACAAAATATGTTTCGCATATCATCATAAGTGAAATTGTTTGCTGGACAAATATTCTAGAAAAAAATATAAAAAAATTCGTAAGCATCCGCTTGATATTCATTCGTCGCTGTCTCATCGACGACTAAATTAAAGAGGGTAAGAATACGTGTGAATGATCTCAGCACAATTGTGCTATGAAACGCCCGTATCTGCTTAAGCCACAGATTCAGTAGGTCTTTAAAAAATGGAAATTTGTACCTTTTGATTACAACGCAAATACAATATTTTTTGTATAAAAAAAAATAGATTTTATTTGCTTGCAGATTCTTTGACCTTTAGATTTTTTTATTATCTGTTTTATTAATAAGTTTTAGGTCACTTTTTTTTTGGAAAATAAATTGATTTATTTTTTAAATTCGATATCTTTTATAAAGTTTGTTAATGAAACAGATAATTGAAAATATATTTTCATAAATTTTATAACCAATATTTGTTTTCCTTTTCATTATTTTGTGTCTGAATTAATAACTTACCGGTCTTATTTTCTTTTTAGTTAATAATTATTTACTTTAAGAGCGCTCAAACTATCCTAACGTTTTGTTTGCTTGTCAAAGTTCTTTCTGCTTGATTTAATTTTAATTCTTATCAAAATTGTGTAATAAACTACACATTTGCATTATCAAATTTTCCTCAATTCACGCTCTTGAGTTTTTATTTATAACTCTTAAACCTGTTTTGAGAGAGAATATAAGAGTTGCCTAAACTTACAAAACTTTGCATGAAATGGGGAAACTATAAATTACAAATTTTATGTTATTATATTCTAATATTTTTAAGCTTAAGGTCTCTTTATTTTAATTTAATTTTTAATTTCAATATTTTGTCACAAATTAAAAATTAAATTAAAATAAAGAGACCTTAAGCTTAAAAATTTCAGAATATAATAATAATAATTAAAAAGAGGTCAAGAAACCAGAAAAATTTATATATTTTATATATAAAATACAAATGATAAATTTTCATCATATATATACTGTCAGCTAAATCACTTTTACACAATCTGCCGGTGTATCATGTGAAATTAAAGCGTTAATTTTGTAAGTTATACACCGTCTGACCTTGAATTTCTTGTGAAATCCAACTTTCAGAATTACCATTTGAATTAATAACAGTTTTGCTTTATTCCACTTCAGATTTGGTTTGTAAATAAATGATTTTCATAAAAATTTATCTGAAATGAATTTTAAATGAAATTTATTTGTTGGTGGTCAAGCAATGTCTATATGCATTTCATAAGTGCTTTATCAAATCATCAGTAGACTTTAACCACAGTTTTGTAAAGGTAAAAACCGCTTATCTTATGCACATACTTTTGAAAACCATCTGAGAATTCACAATGAATTTTATTCAGTTAGTAACTTATGGTTTCTGTAATCAATATACATGAGATGTGCTCATTCAATTATTAATATATGATCTCGAGAATCAGTAAATAGGCGGATATATTGAAACAGACATTTTGGACAGAAATATAGTGAAATATTAAATGGCAAATAAAATAAGACAGATACATAAGGAATTTCCTTATGTATCTGCCAACAACAAACAAAAGGTGCTTTAACTTCTTATATATTTGTAGATTTTTATGATTAATCCCATAAAGCTTATATTGCAATATTTTAGTTGTTTTAAAATTAAAACTTGGCAACCCTAAATGTGAGTATCTCTTTAGCAGTAGCTTGGAGAACAGGGATGGGACTTGCAGTACGATTGTTATAATTTTTGTATAGGGAATCACGTTATATTCAACTCATATGTTAATGATTATAAAAATGTTCTAACTGCCTATTTCTCATTGTCAAATGAATTCTTTCTTTCGTATAAATACATTTGAAACAAAAACAATTTATAAAATTTTGGTGTGGTTTTAAATATATTTCTACGAAAGAAAGAATTCATTCGACAATGAGAGGCAGAAATACCTATTCCACTCTTAATAAAATAACTTGAATTCAATAAAAATTCTTAAAAAAAAATAATTTCCAGATTGCAGATTTGAACTTGAGTCTGAATAAAAAAAAATTATTATCTTAATAATAAAATTAATAACTTCGTTAAAGAAAAATTTACATTCATGTTTAATTTGTAAAATATTTTGTAAATTGTAACTTTTTTTTAATATATTGTGACATAAGAAATTGATAACTGAAGCCTTTCTCACCTTGTAGCCGATCCACTGATTCGACTAAAAAATTATATTAATTAGCCCATTATTTCTTGGCGACGCAGCATGAACTATAGCAGGTCAAACACCCGCTTGCTTACAATCACAGATCCATTTTGATAATTCATAAAAAATGGTGGGCTAAAAATATTTAATAATAATGTTGCGTCTAGGTTAAAGAAAAATTCGATATTTTTCCTAAATCTATTGTAAACTCTTGAGTCGATTCGACAACCGTAATAAGAACCGAAAAATATTGCAAATTTCTATCTAAATTCTATCGAAATCTACATAAAATCTCACATACTTTTTGCAATAAATTTTAATAAAATTAAATTTATTTCTTTTAGATAATGAAAAATCTTCTGGGCACTGAGTTGGGTTATCACTCCATGAAAATGATGTGTAACATCTTAAATGATCGCACACTGTATGAAGATAATTTCCTGTTACGGGGTGCTGTCTTTCATTTAAATATGAATATTTTTGGAGCCCCTGTGGTTTTTCAAGTGTCACCATTATTTTATGCTTCCATGGTACTCAACAGTTTCTTAAGGGTGAGTTATTATGAAATTTAAAAAGCCATTTCGAATATTTATAATAAACCTACTTAATTTACAGGCACTGGATAGTCGTCATGTTAGTGTTACATATGAGGTTATAATTGGCATACAACTTGTAATTACAAAATATAAATCTGAATTACCCGAAATTATATGGGATCGTATATGTGATATAATGTCAGCTATAGTGGACAATATAGAGTATTATGGTGAGTTAATAAGAGCTTATAATTGCACACTGAACGATATCCAGAGACATCATGAAACAGGCAGTAACTCTTTTGTTACCAACTTTAAACTCACAATCCCCCTGGTTGTGTAAGGCGTTGGCGTTTTTCGTGGTACATTAACCCTCTAACCCGCAAGAGTGCCTCAAGGCACTTATTACAAAAATTGAATTTCCTCAGAAACCAATTACCATATTTTGTTTTAATTTTAACGGAACATTTATTTACATTTCTCTCGAAAGTTCAAATACATTTCGACATTTGGCTTCGATTGTGTCGGCTGGTTAGGAAGAGGAATCAAAATTACTGCAAGTGAAATTCAGTCTGTAATTTTTTTTTTAAACTAGTTTGTATTAACTTCTAGTCGTCCGATCTATTCGAAATAATTTTTGTTGGAACGGTATGATATCGTTCTTTGAATTTATATGTTTGTAAATCCAAAACAAAACAAAGAACATGTACTGAGACTCAGGGCACTATTGCGCGTTCCGGCTAAATTTATCGATCACTTATATTCCGTTACTTTTTATCTCTTTGTTATATTATTTTAAAATTTTTGTCAAAAAGTGATAGAAATGACAGATAGAAACCGCAGACGTATTAAATTATCCTCTTTGACTGATGATGATGACGAAGCTTCATCATCATTTGTCGAAAATGTTGAGTCATGTTCTGCAGCCAAAGAACCAGTCCCATCAACAACTGAAAGAGAACCATGGAAAAGACCCCGTTCTTCGTTACCATTGATGGAAAGAAGTGGTCCAGTAAATGTGCCATCTAATGGTGGCCTCATTGCAAACTATGCAAAAAATCACAAACACAGCGTGTTTGTTCAAAGTACGACCTTCATTTGTGCTGCTCAAACGCTAAAAATTACTTTTACGAATATCATCGTAGAAAGTAAACCATACAGGCATGTTCCAGAAAAGTAAAAGTAAATGAAGTTGAATTTTTTAAATTTTTATTTTTGATTTTCTGCAAAACTAATAGTTTGCTGTTACATTTTTCAGTTAGAAATGAAAAATTATTTAAAAAGCATAAGGAAATTATAGCAAAAAAACTAACAATTTTGGATAAAATCAAAAATAAAAATTTAAAAAATTCAACTTCATTTACTTTTACTTTTCTGGAACATGCCTGATACATTTATATTTTTTATAACATTCATCCAATTTTTAATAAAATCTTATCATAAATAACATTTGTTTTTCTTACACCGGAACCGCCAACAGTGCCTTGAGGCACTCTTCACCTTTTCTCACCTAACTCTTAAACTAAGTTCGATAATGACTTTCTGATGTCTTTTTTAAGTTTATTAGGTCATAATTATTTTTAAAAAAATTAGCCAACTATTTTTTTAAAACTTAAAAGTTTGCGAGTTAGAGGGTTAAGGAAAACTGCTTGTGTGTTTCTTTAATTTTGTACAAAAAATCGCCTTCGTCGTAAAAGTCCACGCCTTAAACAATCAGGCGGAATAGAAATTTACATGCCATTTTTGGTTTTGGTTTTCTTTTGCAGAAAGTTTTTCCACTGCCACGAACGGTTTATTACAGCTGAAAAATCATTTTCATGAGAACATTAGCTGTATTGAGAAACTTTTGGAGGAGGAAAAACCCAAAATTCTAGCCAACTATGAACGTATATATGATTTGATAGAACGTGTAGCAGAAAGTCGACCGGAAACATCAGTGCTGCTTTTAATCGATTATAGATCTTCGAAAATAACTGCCACTAGGCCGGAATGGTTACTTTTATTAAATAATTTTGTTCAACGCTTCTATAAAGTGTCCAATACTCCCATACGTATTAAAGTTATACAATCATTGGTCAATATAATGGACTTGAATCGTTCCTGTTATGAAGAGGAGATTTTGGAACGTGTTGTCATACCGTTATTCGCTCACGTTTGCAATGAAACGGATGTACAATTGAGGCGAGCCGTAGCCGATGCCCTGATTGAATTTTCTCGTCACTGTGATACCAAACGGTGCGGTGAACTGTTAGATATATTGGAAAAGATTATAAATCGTCCGTATGAATTACACAAACAATATGGTACCGATATTAAAAGCGAAAAAGAAATACAGGATGTCATTACGGCCATTGATGGCCTAATTGAAGTATTTATCATAAAACTCTATCGTTTGCCCTCAAGTCATGCCATCAAAATTTTCAATATATTAGTGGGCCACTTGGAGTTGAACTATCAATATCCAAAAGTCTTTGAACAAGTCAATGTGGTTAGATATAAGGTATTTAGTATTGACTAAATGAGAATTTTCTAAATTGATAATTTATTTTATGATTTGTTTTTGGAAAGATATTCTGCTGGATGCTAAAGGCTCGTGCAAATGCCTCTTATCATATTGGCTATCCGGATCCCACTAATAATGACAGCATTAAGTATAGCTATTATTTGGGCATTGATTCCAGCTTGCCAATGCATGATATTAGCCATCATCATCAACGCCATGTCATGATGACTCAATTATCTAATCATGATGTTGTGCCAAATGCCCATTTTACTACGATTTCGATAAAAAGAGCTTGTGAGATAATTGTCAAGTGCTTGGAAAAGGATAGAGGTTTGAGATCAGTGATGATATGAAATCCATATTGCTAATTTGCCTGCTTTTAACTCAATTTTAGATTTTCAAATCTTCCAACTGGTTATAAAGGAACTGCCGAATGTGATGCAAAACAAGGCCTTAATACAAGGCAACGATGTCGAATCGTTAGCAGCAGCTCTGTTCAAAACGATTTCTGAAAGCAACAAGTCCCTGCATGTGGTCTACAAATGCACTACCGACGACTTAAATAGTCTAGTTCTGCCCGCCATAGGGGCCCTGGTGATTTACCATCAATATTTGCAGCCCTCTAATCAATATAAAATAATTGATGTTCTTAAAATGGGCATATCGAATTTTGGCAGCGGCATAGCCACCATAGCCAATATTTGTATTAACACCATAACTACCATCATATTGGAAATGCCAGAAGCTTTAATGCGCAAACTGCCGGATATTCTGTTGCAAATGTCGAAAATGTCCGATACACCGCCCGTGGCTTTATCCGTGTTGGATTTCTTGTCCAGTAAGATAAATTCTTTAATATTTCCACTAACAAAACTTAAAGGAAACAAAATATTTTCATAGTTCTTAGCCGTTTGTCCAATGATTTGTGTATGAATTTTACCTCCAAACAATACATGTACGTCTTTGCTATTTCCTTGCCCTACACCAAACCTCATCGCTATGATCATTATACTGTATCTTTGGCTCACCATGTTATTGCTGGCTGGTTTTTGAAGTGTAAATTGGAGTTGCGCAGAAACTGCATTAACTATATCATAAACGTATGTGATTTGATTTGTCATTGTGTAAGTAACGCTTAATAAATTTAATTCCAGTCCATACAGTCAAATGCCAGCATGTTGTACGAAGATATTAATAATTTAACGCGCAATATACAACGTCAAGATTTTCAAAGTTTAAATGAAGATTCGTCCAATCGTAAACGCAGTACCAGTTTAACTGAACGCGGCAGTCGTAATTCAGCACCTACAGCGGCCCGTAATCATTCCGAAATGCGTCCACTTATGAATGAGGGTTTGAAGTCGTTTCATGCTGAATTGGCCGAGACATGTATTGACTTTTTAGCGCGACACACTTTTTCACCATGTTCGGCTTTACCAAAGAGGTAAGTGTGTTTTTTTATTACATATTTGTAAACATCTTGATAAAATGGTATTTTATTTATTTATTATAACTTTGCCATTCCGTGTGTAGCGCAGCGAAATATCCCTCGAAATATCCCTCTAAGACCCAGTAAAATATATGTATATATTCCTGATTAGTGGTGAAATCTAAGACGATCTAGCCATGTCCGTCCGTCCGTCCGTTCTTCGGTCTGTTGAAATCATATAGTCCACACGAAAAGAGTCAGACCCTTGAAATTTGCTACAGATAAATTTTGAAGGATGGCATATGTCAAATTCGTATATAGGCTAAATCGGACCAGGGGGTCAAAAAGTAGAATCACTAGATCATCACTGATCAACAATAAAGGGTATTTTTATAAGAGCTTGCTGATTTGAAATTTAAATAAAACACATGCCAAATTATGAAATGGCCCAAAAAAAAATTTTTATTTGGTGGATAATTTCTTGCAATTTAACATTTAAATATAATTTCGGGCATATGGCCAAAACGACTATTTTGCACAAAGGTCATTCTGGAGGTCCAATTTTCGACCACCTTTTCAAGCATTTGAGGGCGTATTTCAGCAATGACACGTTCAATACTGAATTGAACACTGTTTTTGAAAATAAATTTCCACGATTTGGAAGCGTTGTTCTGGAGTTAACCTGTTCATGATGATTTGCCAAACAATACTGAGTAGAGACGTCACTTTAAACTGGCAAAACAGCTGTCAGACAACAGAGTGATTCGTATAAAAAAAAAACTTCATAAAAAAACACCCTTTAGATCATGACTGATCAAGAATATACATACTTTATGGGCTTCAATTCTTTTTGGAGGGTGGTAAAACTGTATTTTGTCGGGGTCGCTCTAACAAGGACCGTGGGGGAGACATTTCACCTTTGCCATAAAACACTAAAAATACATTTTTGAGATAATTAAGCGAAAAAAAAAAATTTGTCATGGGGTCAATTTGGGTGGCTAAGGGAGAGGACGGGCTAGGGCAGAGAAGGATCAGGTTAAGTCTCAGCTTCGTCATAAATTTTTACACTATTTTTGCATATAATAACGCCCACTAAAGGGGCGGGCCGCGTTACACTCGGAATGACAAAGTGAATATACCCTCCAATTCTTTTTTGGAGAGTATAAAAAAGAAAAAGCTGTACTGTTTTGTACTGTTTTTGTTTTCAAAATAACATAAGTATATACATATGTATGTATGTATGTGTTTGAAAGAAATTATTTGAATGAAAAATCGCCTTTGAAATATTTTGCTATTTTACACTCCCCGATTTAGACTTCCTGCTGTTGAGTATCTTTTGAAAGACGGCCATTCGCATACCTGGTTGGTGGGTCACAACTTGGTAACAATTACCACTTCCGGTTGTCCCTCTGGACCGACACGTAATGGCTTGTGCGACCGCTGTTCTCAGCTGGGCAAAGCTTACACTTTAAGCCCTAAAAATAGCACTGATACCAATCCGGGCACTACACCCATATCACCCGAAATGAATCATAACCAAGGCGCTCCTACGTATGAACTGCGCTACACCAAGGTCTCTTTACAGCACAGCAGCGGCAATGAGTCGGCTGGTAGCACTGACTTGACCTCATCGTCTTCTACGGCTTCACATACTACACAAAGACAAACTTCCAATAGCTCTACCGCTTCTCTGGAAGCTTTATCGCGCCGCGGCTCTAACCCTGAAGCGGGCAGTACAGATTTGGGAGTGGGCAGCACAGCTGGTGCTTTGGGAGGCGGTAGTTGTACCTCTCTTTTGGGCAACTCCTTGTCTTCCTCTAGCGCTTGTGCTTCATCGATATGTGTGCGTTCATGTACAGCTTGGGCGGAAATTTTAGTACGTCGTCCCACTGGCAATATATCTTGGATAACTCGTATACAGAATCCCATTTCAAATGATTGTTTCGGCTACGATGTGCCCTTAAGCAACATGGCGTCACTCTTCTTACCCACTCATCATGGTGGAGTCTTTGGACCAGATTTCCTATCCCCCGAAAATGTAGGAGAAGTGCCTGTTTTAAGTAAAGGCACCAAAGAAACGTTACAAACGGAAACGCTCAAAGCGGAAGTAAGCATGAGCAAACCTTTTGAAGAGAGACCGAAATCCGCTACGAAAACTAGAGCCCTGCAAAGACAAGAGGAAATTTCTTCTTCGGTCCAAGCTGTATCCAGCACGCAGGCTATTGATATTCCAAAAATGGCAGCGCCCGGTAAGAGGGGGAAAGAAGCTTTGAGCGGCAGTGTTAGTGATGGTGAAGCGGATGAAGATTATTTGGACATGGAAGATGGACAAATGCGCGCTCGTAAACCGGTCAGAAGAGTTAATTCCAGCCCTGAAATGTCTTCTAGTTGGCGCGACAACTTCTTAATGAATAAGCCTGCTCCCCTGTCGCAAGAAATGAATGTAGCCGTGGAGTCCACTTCTGAAACGGAATTGCAACAGCAACATCAGCCACAATCGCAGCAGAAAAAGAAAAGTGTGCAATATAGCAAAGTGAGCTGTGAGGCTATACCAGAGGAAATTGCTGGCTCTACACCACCTCAGCAGGCATCACAAGCTGAAAGAAATCTCAAAGCTCCAGTGGACCACAGCTTGCCACCAAAACAATTATCGGCCGATGATGTAAGTCAGAAATCAGCGGGAGTGCAAATGTCCGTGCAGCAGTCTGCCTCAGCCACATCTTTAAAATCAGCAGCTGTTGATGAGAAAATCATGGCCAAACCACCCCTCTCACCGGCCCCAATACACTCACCACGATTAGAAAGGAGCCATGCAGCTGCCACTAAATCCACTTCCTTTGGCTACCACCAAGGCCTAGCCAAATCCAGCAGTGGCGGAAACAATTCTAATATAGCCTCCTCCCAGGGAGGAGCGAATCAAAATAGTGACTACAACAATGGTGAAATGAGGGGACGCTCCAAAACCATTTCTGTGGTAAGAGAGGTGAACAATGGCAAAACCCGACCACCCACCACCACTTTCCCACGCTATGGCGCCCCTAAGCCACAACTCAATACTAAACTTTGCATGAATCCCAGTTTTGTGTTCATGCAATTATATCACACGGGACAACTGCAAGTAACTGATGTTCCCATCAAAGTGCCACCAGAACAGATGAGTGCCGTTAATCTTTTAGATCTGGCACCACCATTCGAAACACACAAAATTGGCGTGCTATATGTGGGCCAGGGCCAATGTAACAATGTGGTGGAGATCTTACGCAAT
Organism: Linnaemya tessellans; assembly: GCA_951800035.1. Classification (NCBI taxonomy): domain Eukaryota; kingdom Metazoa; phylum Arthropoda; class Insecta; order Diptera; family Tachinidae; genus Linnaemya; species Linnaemya tessellans. The sequence continues at coordinate 115,445,319 of OX637535.1, forward strand.
TCACACGGCAGTACCCGTTACGTGGAATTCTTACGCAGTATTGGTACTTTGGTTAGTTTGAAAGAAGCGGCCCAAAATAATTTATTTGTTACTCTGGACACAGATGGCGCTGATGGCAAATTTACTTATATTTGGAAGGACGATATAGTGCAGGTTTGTATCACATGAACTTGTATATGTTTTCGTAGTGATTTCACTATAGCAAATATTTGTTTCAACAGGTGACTTTCCATGTGGCCACTTTAATGCCTACTAAACTAAACAGTGACCCAAATTGTAATGAGAAAAAGAAACATATTGGCAACGATTATGTTAACATTATATACAACGAAAGTGGCGAAGAATACAATCTTAATACGATATCGGTAAGTAGAATTCTTACATTTTGCTTTTCAAGTTCTTTGACCTCTTTTTTTTTTAACAAAAGTATTTGCGATTGAAAACAGAAAAAGAAAATATAAGATTTCCTGAAGAAGTCAACAAAATATTGAAAACAGAAATAAATATATAAAAGTGGAAAAGAAATATTATTGGAAATATTAAAATCTTTTTCCTTTTTTTTGACAAAAAAATTTTTTTTGTAAATAATTTTTGTTATAAATAGGTTATACTAGATTTAGTGGTACACTTTAAAGTATCTCATCGGCGAGCAATATTGATGAAGTATGTGTGATTTAAAAGGAATTTTTGTGTACTTGTGCACAATATAAATAACTTCTAAATCGCTGCTTATTCCCTTAAAGTGGGTGGTGTAAGAAATAACATAAAATTTTAAAGTTCATTTGCCTAGTGATCTTCTTCGTCGGTCTTGTGGCAAAAGCTTAGCCGGCGAATTGAAAGGTTCATTTCAAATAGCTACAAAAAAAATCTCTATCTTCTGCTCATTTTTCTTCATCTGCGCCTCTTCGAGTTAGAAAGAGATTCTGCCCTATGGCAACATTGCTTCATTTACTAAGGATGCCACATGTACAAAAAATTGTCTGTTATTGTATTTTCAAAAATATTCCCCCTTATTCTGTAACTAATTGTCAACGTCACGTCAATACAATATAAAAAACACGACACTTACCTACTCCTTGTGGACAACAATTAGTTAATTCTGAGAGGCGGTGAATATTCTCTAAGGCCCTGGCTTTACCGGTATGCTGTTCGGAATTAACAAGTGCTGAAGAAAATGAGAACACAAATGTTCTATTTTTAATATTGTCTTAACGTGGCGTTGAGAAATAGATACAAAATAAGGGGAATTGTTATATTAATTTTAATTGTAATTATTGACGTGACAAAATAAGATGATATCGGTAATACAAAATTACAATTTCTTTTATAAAAGTTAAGTCACTTTGATAAAAAAAATTATAATATGAACTTTTTTAAATATAAGAAAAAAGAAAGAGCAAGAATTAAAATTAAAAATTCAAGTGAAATATTTATTTTCTTTTTATTTATAAAAAAGTATAAAATAACAAAATCTATTTTCTAGGGACAATTTAATTATGCCTGTGTTATTGTTGAACCCATGGAGCTTAATACCAATCGTGTTTATGTCAAAGCTCGACCTGAAATTGCACAATTTGTATGCCATCCGGGAGCAAAAATTGTTTCCGATAAAAGTGCTCCTTTACTAGCCCGACAGATGGCACTGCATGCTAATGTAAGTTTATACGCGTATAAATTCCATACATAACAAAACAAATATATAATTATAAATTGTTTTTCTTTAGTTGGCTTCAAATGTTTATCAAAGTTTGCAAAAGAAGAATCCATATGCTTCCAATTGGTTGGAAAGACTACGCAGCATTAAACGTTTGCGTACTAAGGTAAGTGTTTCTAAAATTAAAAATAAAAATATATTTCAATGGAATGTTTTAAACTATAAACTGTTTAAAAAATATTCCATCAGCTGCTTGAAAATCAAAATCGTGCCGGTACAACTGCCACCAATGCCGACATTGATGATCGTTCTGCTGATAAACAAAACGCCAATCGTGATTTTTCAAAATACACTTAAATCGTTCTTGTTTTTAATTTGAAGCTTTTTTTTCCATATTAACGCCGCTTTAATTATATCGACATTAAGATTAATAATATATAAAAAAAGAAATACTTATTTAAGGAAAAAATAAACGCTTTGTAGCTTTCTTAAAAAAAATACTTCAGCTTGTTTTCGTCATTTAAAAATGGAATCACAAAAAATAAATTTGCGCATAAGAAATTCTAAATGAATAAAGAAATATCTGTCCAACAAATCAATAGATTTTAAGCAAACTTTTTGCTGTTGGCTTGATTCGTTTTGTATTTGGGCTATCGCCCTGGTAATGGATCCTACTCATGCAATGCATTATGCCCTAGCCAAGAAAAGAGAGGATGGACGACACATGGAGAAAGATAAGAAGACACAGAACTTGTGGCAGCCATTTTCTTTTTTTACTTTTTTTGTTACACTACCGGCGAAGAAGATTGCTGTAATGAGTTCATGAACATCAATCGTTGTTGGCAATCTTCAGCGACCAACGATGCCTACGTTGTTGCATTTAAGACAAGTTTAAAAACAATAAGTGGTTTATACATTCGTAGATTTGAACTTGAGACTGACTAATATTTTTTTATATTATTTTATATTATTTGTTAGCGATATTTCAAAATAATTAGATTTCCGTGGTATTTTTCGAATTACTATTTAAGAGAAATTTCATTTCAACATTGAATATCGCTAGACAATATTTTTTTATTATTAGTTGTTCGCGATATTTAAAAATAAATAGATTTCCGTGGTATTTTTCGAATTACTATTTAAGAGAAATTTCATTTCAACATTAAATATCGCTAGCCAAGTTTTTAAAACAATAAGGGGTTTATAAATTCGCAGATTTGAACTTTAGACTGAGTAATATATTTTTTTATTATATCTTAGGCATTTTTAAAAATTAATAGGTTTCTGTGTTATTTTTTATACTACTATTTATGAAATACTTCGTTCCTGCGTTATCATTTTTTTAAAAAAGAAACACATGATTTTTTTTTTTTAAGATAATACTAAATTTATTTCATATTGTTTCCTTGTATTATAAATAAATATGTATATGAATGTATATAAGTATCATTTGATATAGCATATTTGCTTCTATTAAAAATGTTAAAACATAGTAACTAAGTAATATTTATTTTGTGATATTTATTAACACGTATATTTCATTTCAAATATTAAAAGCTTATTATCCCAATACTCTCTACCATTTACTATATTAATATATTAAATGTTTCATTAAATTAATTTACTTCTATGGAATATGATTTGATTTCTCTTAAAGTATTAAAATTGCTTATCTATATGTTGCATTTTATATGTATGTGTGTATGTATGTATTTTCGTATGGATCGCATATACTTCTGTATACATTAAAAGTGTGTTTAGGGAAAGTATTAAAGGGCTTTGAGGATCTTAATATGTATTTATAAATATGAACCAATATTTTATGATTAATATTGTTGATTGGTTTTGATTAAAATTTAATTTAGAACTTTAGTTACGCTTCTTTTTATTATTTAAATTAAAATAGTTGTATAATATATTACAATGGTAAAATCAAAAGAATGTTTTTTTTATGAAAATAAATGAAAGCAGTGCATTTTAATTAAATATGTAATCATTGCATTAAAATGATAAGGTCACTTACTTTTAGATCAATTTATGCAAAAATTTAAAGTTTTTTTAGAAACTTTTTTATGCCTTAACATTAAGTCTTTTATTTTAATTTGTATACAGTTTGTGACACAAAAATTATTTAAAAATTCTAAACTATTGGCCCTACTAGATAAATCGAGCAGGTTTGATATCGTACAATATTTAAACTTAATAATAATGCTGTAGACTTTCCTAAAACCATTTACGATAGTTATTAGATATATTAGAAATATTAAAAAAAGGTCTGAAATATATTTCTATTAGTGAAGTTAGAAAACAGTTGATTTCAAATCGACTCGATTTACGGAACGGGGCCTTATGGATTTATTTTTTGAATATATTTATTATCATAAGAGATTTTTTATAGATAATATCTGTATGTCTGTAAATCTTAATTAAGATTTGAAATTGCCTTCAAATTTGTATACTTCATTAATTTTGTGAAAAAATTGCAAAATTCGAAATTTAGTTCGAAAATTCGAAATTCAGTTCGAAATTTCGAAAATACGTTTATAAGATATTATATGTTATTTATTTAATTAAAAATATTGATTTTTCTCATGGAAAATCAAAAATTGCGAAATTTACTTTAAAATTTCGAAAATACGTTTATAAATTATTATCGCAAAATTCAAAATTTAGTTGGAAAATTCGGAATTTAGTTCGAAATTTCAAAAATACGTTTGTAAATTATTATTATTATTATTATTATTTTAGTTATTTAAATAGAAATATTAATTATTCTTATACCATTTGATTTTCAAAAAAAAAAATATTTCTATATTTTTTAAATTCTAAATTATTATTTAAAAAATGTTTTAAGATATTGTTGTGATATTGTTTGTTCGAACTTATTAATGTTATTATTACGATACGAATTTTTTTATTGAAAAACTGCCCTATTTTTATTATTATTATTATTACAAACTTGACTCGATTGGAGAACCGCATTAAGACCCAGTATCTGTCGTTGGTTTTTAATATGGAATTATTTATAGAAATAATAGTAGCTCGAATTATAAAAATACATACATATTTAAAAATGTAAGTAAGTTCGAAAGCAGTTTTCAGATCAATTCTAATAAAATCAACTGATAAAACCAACTTTTTCATGTCTAAGAATTTCGGCAAATATGTTTCGCATTATGAAATTCGAAATGTATTGAACTCTGTGATATAGGTGAATATATAGTAAAAATAATGTCAAACAAATTTTTGAAATATATATTTCTTTTTTAAATATATGAAACATACATATATTAAATTTGAAAATAAATTTTAATATAGAAAATTTTAGAATTCATAATAAATATCTAAGGATTACTCTGTAATTCGATTCGTATAAAAGAGTGCTCGAATTTATAGGTTCCTAATTTTGCAATTCGAAATCACTAGCAACGCATAGTTTTAGACAATCTTTGGTTTTAGATGTACAAGAATACCGAAATTTGTATTTGTACGTTGAAATACTTTACAAAGTAAATTTGCAAAGTATTTGGTGCACAGATTCCGAAATATTTTAAATATATCTTAGAAAGTATCGAAATTTATTGTGAAGTTTTGTCAATAAAAATTTGTGATATTAAAAGTTTTTAAATTAAATTCGAAAATACATACTATATAGAAAATTTATTACCCAGTTTTGTAATGTAATTTGAAAAGATAAATTGAGTTAAAATTCTTATTTTTAGACCAATTTATTTTAATAAAAATAGAATATGTAAAAGTAAAGCTTAAAAAGCTTGTGTTATAATCATATAAATAAGAAAACTTTAAATACAATTCAAACTGAAATGGTATAATTTTAATTATTAATAACATTAAAAAAAAACAAATGTTTCATGTTGTAAACATTCGAATTTAAGTTTTCATTAAAGAAAAAATAATCTGGTTGATGAGAAATTCCTAAATTACGTATAGAGTGTATTTTTTAGTAAAAGCTTTCAGTATCTAATTAAAAGAAAAAAGGATAATAAAACCTACATGTAAGAAACGAAAAAGTTAGTTCATACTTGTTTCAAATTTTCGAATAATAATGGAATTAATTTTATTTCATAGTGTAAACTTCGAGTTCAAGAAGAAGAAGCTTAAATTTTTGACAATCTGAAATTATTTTTTAAGTGAAAAGCCTTCAGTAATCTTTAAATTTTTGCATAAATACCACAAAATACAAATGACCTTATCATATGGCCGCGCATAATTTTGTGTGTATTACATGGGTGCGCTTTTTATTTGTTTTATTGTGAGTTTATTTCTGATTTATTATCTCTAATTGATGTTATTTTGCTCTTACAGTGGTTTATTGTGTATAACTATTGTATTTTCAATAATTATTATTTTTCCATTTTTTGGTTTAAATATTTTCTCAATTCTAAAGACTAATTTATTTTGCTAAAATATTTTGTTTAATAGTTAGTTACTAATTAGGAAGATCTTTAGACGGGGAGAGCGAGGGATTTTTTTAAGTTCTAGATTTTTAAAAATGTTTGTTGGAGAAGGCCAATTTTGGTTTAAGTTGCATTTTATTTATATTGGAAAGTATGTATATAAATATGTATGTAAGTATGTCTTAAACACAATAGATTCAGTATATTTAAGTTCATTAATTTTAAGTTTAATTTTTCATTATATATATACATACTCGTATGTAACAATTTAAAGCTATGTATTTTATAATTTAATAATAATTATTATTAAAAAGCATTATCTAATTACGCGAGGCTCTGCGGGAAAACAGTGACTTAGTGTAGTGTTTAGATGCTTGAGTTTCCTTCTGATGATTGACTTAAAGTATTTTAGTCTTTAAGCGTTTTGTGGTTTTCTGAAGAGATTGGAAAATGAACTCAATTGGCGTTTTAAAATTTTTTTTATTAACTACAAGAAAATGTTACAAACACCCTTAAGTTAAAATAAATCAGCATTTTTATGGGAAGAACAGAATATGCAATGGGGGAAAAGTTACAGAATTTTATGTGCATTTTTAAAGCCAATAAAACACAATTTAATAACTTCTAAATCCTGAAACCTGTTTTTAATTTCATTGAACAAAAGGTAAGTAAAAAATTACTTTAATATTTCTATAAATTCCTATATTATCATCGTAAGAATTCGCCTTTTTTAGTGAAACACCAGGCCAACAGAACTGAACGTGCATTCTACAAAGAGGCCAAATTTCATTATTCTAACTTGAAAAGCCGCGGAGTTATTAATTAAATTGTAAAAATCGAAGTTTCCGTAAATTGTGTATTTTGACTAAATTTCCACTTTTAATATCTCGGGAACCGCTGGATGGATTTTGATGAAATTTGTATCCAAAGATAGATTACAATCCTTGCTATAAGATGCATTAATTTTATTTTGGAGAAGAATAAGTAAAATATAATAAAACACTGTTTTCAAATTTCACGCCTACTTTTAACAATTTAGCAATGGGCGTGGCAAACAAATTTTCCATCCAATTGTTCTTCAATATCAGCTCTAGCTACACACCAAATTTCATGCACATATCTTAAATAACGACTGAGATAATAAACAAAACGTAAGAATCGTTTTTTTAACCAAAAATTTGAATTCGCCTTTTTTTGTGAAACACCAGGCCAACAGAACTGAACAGGAGGTGGATTTCCGCAACGGCCTTTCTTTAAATTGCTATAACTTTTGAACCGCTTGAGCTATTTCAGTGATTGTTTCGTCATGTGATAGATTGGAACGTTGGCTACAGGTCAGTCAACCATTGGCCCGCCCGGCGGCCCGCCATACTGGTTAAAAGTTGGAATATAAGCTTGTAAGCGTTATATCTCCCGAAGTATTCGACCTAGAACTTTCGTATAAATTGCAGAAAAATCGTGAATGTACATTCTACAAACGGACCAAATTTCATTAGTCTAAGTTGAAAAGTCGCGGAGTTATTAATTAAATTGTAAAAATCGAAGTTTCCGTAAATTGTGTATTTTGACTAAATTTCCACTTTTAATATCTCGGGAACCGCTGGATGGATTTTGATGAAATTTCATCAAAAGATAGATTACAATCCCTGCTATAAGATGCATAAATTTTATTTTGGAGAAAAATAAGTAAAATATAATAAAACATGTTTTTTAATTTTCACGCCTACTTTTAACAATTTAGCAATGGGCGTGGCAAACAAATTTTCCATCCAATTATTCTTTACTATCAGCTCTAACTATACACCAAATTTCATGCACATATCTTAAATAACGACTGAGATAATAAACAAAACGTAAGAATCGTTTTTTTAACCACAAATTTGAATTCGCCTTTTTTTGTGAAACACCAGGCCAACAGAACTGAACAGGAGGTGGATTTCTGCAACGGCCTTTCTTTAAATTGCTATAACTTTTGAACCGCTTGAGGCATTTCAATGATTGTTTCGCCATGTGATAGATTGGAACGTTGGCTACAGGTCAGTCAACCATTGGCCCGCCCGGCGGCCCGCCATACTGGTTAAAAGTTGGAATATAAGCTTGTAAGCGTTATATCTCCCGAAGTATTCGACCTAGAACTTTCGTATAAATTGCAGAAAAATCGTGAATGTACATTCTACAAACGGACCAAATTTCATTAGTCTAAGTTGAAAAGTCGCGGAGTTATTAATTAAATTGTAAAAATCAAAGTTTCCGTAAATTGTGTATTTTGACTAAATTTCCACTTTTAATATCTCGGGAACCGCTGGATGGATTTTGATGAAATTTCATCAAAAGATAGATTACAATCCCTGCTATAAGATGCATAAATTTTATTTTGGAGAAAAATAAGTAAAATTTAATAAAACATGTTTTTTAATTTTCACGCCTACTTTTACCAATTTAGAAATGGGCGTGGCAAACAAATTTTCCATCCAATTATTCTTTACTATCAGCTCTAGCCATACACCAAATTTCATGCACATATCTTAAATAACGACTGAGATAATAAACAAAACGTAAGAATCGTTTTTTTTAACCAAAAATTTTAATTCGCCTTTTTTTGTGAAACACCAGGCCAACAGAACTGAACAGGAGGTGGATTTCCGCAACGGCCTTTCTTTAAATTGCTATAACTTTTGAACCGCTTGAGGCATTTCAATGATTGTTTCGCCATGTGATAGATTGGAACGTTGGCTACAGGTCAGTCAACCATTGGCCCGCCCGGCGGCCCGCCATACTGGTTAAAATTTGGAATTTAAGCTTTTAAGCATCATATCTCATGAAGTATTAGACCTAGAACTTTCGTATAAATTGCAGAAAAATCGTGAATATGCATTCTACAAAGGGACCAAATTTCATTATTCTAACTTGAAAAGCCGTGGAGTTATTAATTAAATTGTAAAAATCAAAGTTTCCGTAAATTGTGTATTTTGACTAAATTTCCACTTTTAATATCTCGGGAACCGCTGGATGGATTTTGATGAAATTTCATCAAAAGATAGATTACAATCCCTGCTATAAGATGCATAAATTTTATTTTGGAGAAAAATAAGTAAAATTTAATAAAACATGTTTTTTAATTTTCACGCCTACTTTTACCAATTTAGAAATGGGCGTGGCAAACAAATTTTCCATCCAATTATTCTTTACTATCAGCTCTAGCCATACACCAAATTTCATGCACATATCTTAAATAACGACTGAGATAATGAACAAAACGTAAGAATCATTTTTTTAACCACAAATTTGAATTCGCCTTTTTTTGTGAAACACCAGGCCAACAGAACTGAACAGGAGGTGGATTTCCGCAACGGCCTTTCTTTAAATTGCTATAACTTTTGAACCGCTTGAGCTATTTCAGTGATTGTTTCGTCATGTGATAGATTGGAACGTTGGCTACAGGTCAGTCAACCATTGGCCCGCCCGGCGGCCCGCCATACTGGTTAAAAGTTGGAATTTAAGCTTGTAAGCGTTATATCTCCCGAAGTATTAGACCTAGAGCTTTCGTATAAATTGCAGAAAAATCGTGAATCTGCATTGTACAAACGGACCAAATTTCATTATTCTATCTTGAAAAGCCGTGGAGTCATTAATTAAATTGTAAAAATCGAAGTTTCCGTAAATTGTGTATTTTGACTAAATTTCCACTTTTAATATCTCGGGAACCGCTGGATGGATTTTGATGAAATTTTTATCAAAAGATAGATTACAATCCCTGCTATAAGATGAATTAATTTTATTATTGCATGAAATTAAATGATAAAAATTGTTAGTAAGGTATTTGATTATGTATGTATTTCACGTGTTGAACTTTTACTTCTAAATTTTGTTAGGTTATAATTTTAGCTTTTATCTTCCGTTAAAAATTGTGGTTTTGGGAAATCATGCAAACAAAGTTTAAGTAAAAGTTATTTAAAATTTAAGCAAAAAATGTATATTTATTAAAGTGTGTTGCTAAAATCACTGCAATATTTTCATGCGCTTTTGAATTTGTCTTAGTTTTAATTTATTTCCTTTTTTGTATTTTTTGTTTATAAATATTTCCCTATTTAATGTCATTTTGTTTGCAAATTTTCACATTAGTTTAATTATACGTAAAGTATTACAGTTTCTTTCAATTAATTTTTATAATATTTGTGATTTATTCCAAAAAAAAAAAATTGTTTTTTTACATATAATACATATTTAGATATTTAGTTAAACTTAAATAGCTAGCTGAAGTTTTACTATGTATACATTTTTTTCTATAAAGATTATATACAACAAAAATACTGTTAATATTTTAAAAATTTGTTTTTTAAGTTAAATATTCGTTTCTACTTCAAGAAATCATATAAACAAATAAGAAAGAGTACAACGTTAAAGATATAAAATAATGTAATTTATGACAAATAATAAATTGAAAACAAAATATAAAGAAATATTACTTTTTTTTAAATAAAGTAGTGGAATTAAGTTGTTTTGTAATATATATTTCTGTAATAATTTTTCAAATTGAAACTTTGCTATGGTTGTCTAGTTTAGTTATACTATATTATCTTTTCTAAATGGTATTTAAAATTTTATGTTCGAAAATTTTGCTGTTCTAGAAAATGTTTAAGACTTATTCTAGTAAATAATGTGGAAACTATTATAGGTTTTTGAATAATATTATTTGAACTGGTGGGTTAGCAATCAAAATCGTCTTATTTTTTTAAATAAATGCTAATATTGTTTTGCGATCGGCCCCACTGTGCAATGATGTTTCTTAATTATCTTTAAATATATCAAAGAATTAGTATTCGTTGTTGTTAAAGCATTTTAACTGGTTCAAATTACACTACTGCAATTACTTTAGTACAAGTTCTAAAAATTTGTAAACATTTTGTAAACAATTTCTTAATATTTTTTTTTCTAATATAACTTATTTTTTTTACAAATAATGTCTGTTTTAACAAAAGTTTCTTAATATCGTTTACGTAATATAAAGCCCACTTTATAAACTAAAAAAAAAAAAAATACAACAAAAACCAACATTTTGATTTAAAATTACTTTGTTTTGTCTTAAAAGAAATTTTCTATTATTAAATTATGTAATTCTTTTTTTCTCATTAAACTTACACTAAAATTTTACTAAAGCTTGGAAATTGGCTCATCACAATTTTGTAAAAAGCCCACACATATTTTTATAAAATTCTTATAAATTTTTTACAAAATTAGTTTCACATTTTGTTAATTAAATTATTCCTGACTAATTTATAACAATTTTGGTAGCAGTTATTTTTCTTTGATTTTTTGTAAGAAAAAATCAAACATCTGTTTCTGTGGAATTGGAGAGTTGTGTGTTAAATATTGCACTATTGGTCAATTGTATGCCAGTACAATCTGCTGCTGTTGTTGGTGGCGTTGCAAGTGATTGATCTGTTTGATGCTCTTGTTGTTCCATTATTGTATCCACAGTAGGATTACTGCCCACTGCTGTTGTTGTTACTTTCATGGAGACATTATTGGCCGGTGATGTGAGTTGAGACTGCGGTGCTGTAGGTGTGGGTGTTGCGGGTATTTGATGCCAATTTATACTGTTTTGTGAGGTAATATTGCGCGTCTTTAACAGAGGAGGATTTTTAATGGAATTTGAAAATGCCATGCCTCTACGAAGTGGAACTCTAGATAAAGAAGGAAATAATTTGATAATAATAAAACCATTAAGAGCATATTTTGAAAATTGGATAAACACAAAGATAGTGGGAGCAACAGGCAATTATTTAACTTTATCTTAACACATGGAATTTACAACCCAGCAATAACTGCATCAACAGGAAATTTTTCCAGCAAATAAAATTAACTGAAATTCAACAGAACATTTTTTAACTTATGGAAATATTTCATAAATTTGCTTAAAATATATCTTTATAATCGTAATTAATTAGAAAAATTTAAAAAGGATTTTTGAAATCAAACTAAAACTAAAATTTCCTTCAAGGGAAATTTTACAAGGCAAGTGAAACATTGTAAATGTTTAATGAAAATGAATGGTTGTTTGTACTAAATTATAAAATTGAAGAAAAAGTTTTAAAAATATTTGGGAAAAAAATTTCCCTGGAAGGGATTTTTTAAAACAATGCTAATTTCTATTTTTTATTATTATAAAAGGATACATATTAACGAAAACTATCGTATATTATTCAAAGGTCTTTTAGAATTGAATAAAAAAAAATTTTCTAAAAGGGATTTTGAAGTTGGGATATTTAATTATTGAGTTCGCTTTTAGAGCTTAAATATGTATCATACTTTCCCTGGGAAGGAAATTCGTATCCACTTCTTTAATATATTTTGAAAATAAACCTCTAACATAAAATTCTTTTTAAATGAAATTTGTAAACGATCGGAAATATTTTATATGGTTAAAAAAAATCAAGGTTAATTTAAATATATTATTAATGTAAAAAATTTCTAACTAAATAATATGCTCCTTGACGGCCTACTTTTACGGTGGGAGATTTCTATTTCTTATGTACCTTCAAAAATCTTTGTTCTTTTGAAATTTTTCTATATTGAAATTAATACAAAAGAAGCTTTCTGTACATATTAATTTTACTAATAACAAATTTTAATTATGTACTCGTAATACATATTTAAGAATTTTTGAATAAATATGTAGGTCTTTTCAATAATGGGAAATTTGTTCAAATTAATGAAATTAAACAAATATTTAAAATACAAATTGTAATTGTAACAAATATTTAAAATACAAATACTTAAAATACAAATTTCCCTCAAGGGAAATATTTAATTAGGTTTCAAAAAATTTATTCCTAAAAAATTTTATAATTCATCCAATTAGTTTCGATATATATTGCAACTATTTAAAAAAGATTTGGCAATCTAGCTTCAACTGAAAACATATTTTTTAAGAAATACTGGCAATTTACGAAAATTTTATAAATTAAAAAAAAAATCTTAGCTTAAATGTATTGAATTGTATATTAGAAACAATGAATTCGTATATCTGCCTAATTAAAATTTCCCTGAAGGGAATTTCTACAAAGATATTTATGTTCTTGAAATTGGTACTAATACCTATGACCGATTTTCAACATAACTGCTCAAGTCATAAGATATATATTTGCTGAGGGAAGGGATATTTAGTAAATGATGATAAAAAAATTAAAGCAAAATTGTATTATAGCTAATATATGTGGCTAAGAATTGGTTCTTATAAACCTGAGTATGCTTCTTAATAAATTCCCATAGAAGGGAAATATTTTTTTTGACCCAGAATATTAATTTTTTTTCTTAAATTGTACAAGTATGATTAAATAATTCTTCACTACGTGTTGAATATAAAATTTCCCTTGAGGGAATTTATGTCCAAAAAGGAAATTTTTGCCTTTTTATGAATTTACTAAATAAATATATATTTCTGCAGCAATTATTTAGGTTTTAATTTTTAAAATACAAATTTCCCAGGGAGGGATATTTTTCTAAAATTTCCCAGAAAGGGATATTTTTCTAAAATTTCCCAGAAAGGAATATTTTCTAAAATTTCCCAGAAAGGGATATTTTTATAAAATTTCCCAAAAAGGGATATTTTTCTAAAATTTCCCAGAAAAGAATATTTTTCTAAAATTAATAGTTAAACCAAGAACTTTTTCACTTTAAATAGTTAAAGAAGAGAGAAAACAATTATTTTCACAATTCGTGATCTATGATCAATAGTAGTCCAGTCTATTTGGGGGACAATTTTCCGAAAAAGTATATGTATTTAACCTATTTTGCTGGGGCAGCGTTGTCTTGAGCCTATTGTCCGTTAGATGTTTCTTTTTTTTAATGTTGTGTTAATTTTTTTTTTGTATGTCAGAAGTTACTGTATTTTAGGAAACAAAGAGAAAAAGCTTACCTTGTAGGACTTGGTGGCGGATATGAAATGCCACGATGACTAGGTGATAGCAATAAATTGCCGGAATGTGCACAATTGGCGGTACCGGGTACCAATAGTGTATTATTGCTATAAGTATGGTAAAGATTACTAAAATATGTCCGCAATAATCGCATGTTTACACATATAAAATTTGCACATACACAGACAGGCACACGCATATACAGTGGCAACCAAAAAACAATTTATGTATATATAAAAACAAAAAGAAAAATAAAGAAATACATTGAAAAATTAAAATATAAAAGAAAGACAAATATTATGGTTCAACTTTACGTTTTAAATAATTTCTTTTTTCAAACATTTTATTTTATACACTACGAGTATGAGCTCAGGAGAAGATAAATGATGGTGGTGGTGGTGGTGGTGGTAGTGGTGATAACCTGATGAATGAAGTTTTCGTTTTTAAGATAAAAGTGAAGAAAAGAAAAATGGTTTTCCTTTTACTACAAACTACAAATCATCTAGTTACATACATACGAGTACATGTAAATGAAAGGAAGGTAAAAACTACTGAAATTAAAGCTTAAAGCTTTTCAAACTTACGTATGACTGTGGTGCAGGTTGAGGTTAGGTAAACTCTGGCCCAAATGATTAATGGGCTGTACGGTTAACATGTTGGAAGAGGAGGTGGTATTAACTTTTAATTTCTGTGAACTAATGGTGGTTACTGGTTTTCCTTTTAAAGGAAAGCCATGAGCTCCTAAAAGTATAATTGTAATAAAAATTATAAAGAATTTTGAAAACGAATTATACACAAGCAATAAACATACCCAAGAAGGTGCAACCTTCATCACTGGACAGCGAATTGGTCTTGTCAAAATCTACGGAAATATTGCGTGAATCATTCCATTCCACTGAGCCACTATGACTATTATTGGCACTGGTCACATGCGAACAAATGGAAGAATTCAGGGGGGATTTTTTAACACCCAAAGAATCAGCAGTACTGCCCGTATAACGCATCGAGTCCCAGGGATTCATTAAAGAACTTTGCTTTAGACGGGTGTAAATCATTTTGGCCCTTTTCAAGGCCTCATACCAATTCTTAGCTTCTGTGCACTGCAGCGTAAATGCGCTTACTGCCACTTGGAATTCATTTAGATAAATACAACTTAATAAATTATTGGAATGTTGCACTATAAGCCTATCGGTTAGATAGGGCTGTCGTATCACTTTTAGGGTGCCCAAACCCTTTTTTGCTATGGACTTGCAAACCAATAGCATGTCGGTCAATAAAAAACAATGCACTTCGACTTTTCCCAGATTGTCTTTGTATTTGTGATCGCCCTCCATGAATAAATGGCGAACATGCTGAGAGGCACAGCCTTTCATGGGACCACACAAATCAAACATTTGGCTATACTGTTTAATCATCTTTTCCAAATGTTCGTTGTTGGTGTCCTGTTAATGAATATAATAAATTGTTTATTTTTTCATGGTTCTTCTGGCAGATTAAGATTGATGGGAAAATTTTGGTTTGATTGATACTTACCACCACATCATATGATTCTATGCGGGCCATAACACCCTTTAAACGTTCATTTTCTTGTCTAGTTGTTAAATGGTTATTAACGCTAAAAACAAAATTTTCGGTGGTATGAAGCTGAAATGAAAATAAAAATGGCTTTAGATAATGAGAAATAGTTCAGATTTTTAGC
This sequence comes from Linnaemya tessellans, assembly GCA_951800035.1. NCBI lineage: Eukaryota > Metazoa > Arthropoda > Insecta > Diptera > Tachinidae > Linnaemya > Linnaemya tessellans. Next base: position 115,461,009 of record OX637535.1, read on the forward strand.
GCATAAGTAATTTTTTTTTATAGTTCAAACATGCCTCGTATATTTAATTCTGAATATCCGTAGGGAATTTCTCCCTTCCCCATTTTACTTTTCCCTGGAAAAAAATCCTCTTTTTGTAATTAATTGAGGTATAAAGAAATTAGGGAAATCAAAATCAGAAAAATTTTTATTTTTTGAAAATTGTTTTAATTTTTGACAATTTTTGGCTATTCCACAAATCTTGATTTTTTCCCTGTGAGGGAAATTGTAATTCAGAATTAGAGAAATAGGAAAAAGGGAGACATTTTTCGCATAATTTGTATTCTTAATTGGGCTGTGCATGTTTTTAAAGTAAAAAGAGGTATTGGGAGTCAGGTGTGGGATTAGTTTCCCTACTAGATTAAAAATCTTTGTTTTTATAAGTCGTATGAAAATGTTATCGAATAATGCAACAATTCCCAATTTTATGAATTTAAAGAAAACAAGAAAAAAAGAAATTGATTGATGAAATTTTGTTCAGCATTAAGCAATATTTTATAATAGCGGTCGGTATTCAGTGTTCTATGCAAACGGGCTTCCTTAATTGCAAATGCAAATTCGGAGAGTAATTGAGAGAATTTTCCATATATTTTTTTTGTGTTGAGTGGAAATATTTTGCATTTGCACTTATGCAAGACCGTTTGCACCAAACAGTGAATACCACCAATGACTTTCCTGGGTTTTTACTAAAACTGCACTTTAATTAAAGAGCTTTCCTATCTATTAAATAATTTGTTTTAGATTTAAAAGATTTTTTAATAAAAATAATAATAATAATAATAATAATAATAACAATAATAATAAATCATAATGAATATTTATTTACCATCGTTTCAATCGCCTCTATTTCCTCCACATCTGTCATGTGTTTCTTTATAGCCGCCAGCAATAAACTGTATTTTGTCAAACGTTGCATTGGCCTTACCAAAATATCGGCCAAACGTAAACGATTGCACATTTTTTGGGCTTCGCACCAAGCCAAATAGGATGTGTACAAAGAATTTGTACGATTCAGTTCCTTGCAATAGAACTGGCATGTGCTCTGCTCGGCACAGTATTTTTTGTACGGGGCAAATATGTTGCCAAACGCTATAAAGCCCTGTTGGAAAAAAGCTATCCTCAAGGGCTCTCTAGTGTTGATGCTGTGCGCCACCATGGGATACAAATAAAATGACCAAAATTTTAAATTAGCCTCACAAATATCACGGATATTGGCAAACAGACGATGCTGATCGACTTCTTTGAGTAGACCTTCTTCTTGGACGGCTTCCAAGCAGGCGAGAAAAAGCTGAAAAATAAAACTTTATAAGATAATTTGCTTATGTTTTTTTTTCTTGTGTAAATGCCTACATCCGTTACAGTTTGCAAACAGTGTATGTAGTCCACTTCCGTTGTTACCATTTCCCATATGGCAGTCTGTATTCTCATCTCACTATCATTCATGCCAACACTCTCCACAATGTCCATCCATGATTTATGTCTATTGTCTAAATAGGTTATGGCATTAGCTAGATCGGGATGATTAAAAGTTAATGTGGCGGGATTTTTTTGTGGTACACCATTTTTGGAATAGTTATTAAGTAATTCACACAGTTGACTTTGTTGGGGATTTTTGACACCAAATAAGCCAGACCATCGTTGTTTCAATTGCTTGCCCGTTAAATTTTGTTCGGAGGTTTCATCCGTTGAGGCTGAAGACAAAAGGCGGGGCGGTCGATTACGTGAACCAAAGGAGGCGGCTTTTTGTAACGTCTTGCGTGAACCATCTTTGTCCATTATAATTAAATGATGGCCAGCTAAATTTTCCACTTCGGTATTTTCATCCAATGAACTTTGTAGAGGGGAAGTTCCTGCCAAAAGAGAACAAGAATGTCATTAGGATTAGAAAACATCAATGATTTGTTAAAACTGTTTCCAGAGATGTTTTGTCATATTTAATTATTTATTTAATTTTAGTGCAGTCTAAAAGGTTTTTTGTTGCTTTCAAGCACAATTTGATATAATGCACTAAAATGTACTTATATTTTAGAAGAAGTAACCTTGAAACAACCGTATTTTCCTAAAAGTACCCTTTAAAAAGGTTTTTTTAAAGTACCAATATTTCTAAAATTCTTTTGAAAAGGTAGTTTTTTACAAGGTACATTTTTGAGACTTAGTTTTCTAATAAGTGCATTTTTAAAAAGTAAATTGTTAATAAGTACTTTTATAAAAGTACTTTTTTAATAAGTACTTTTTTAAAAAGTACTTTTTTAATAAGTAATTTTTAATAAGTAATTTTCTAAAAAGTTCTTTTTTATTAAGCACGTATTTTAAAAGTACTTGTTTAGTAAGTACATACTTTTTTAAAAAATATTTTTCAAATATGTACTTTTTTAAAAAGCCGTTTTTAATAAGTAATTTTCTAAAAAGTATTTTTTTTAAAAGTACATTTTTAATAAGTCCTTTTTTAAAAAGTAGTTTTTTAATAAGTACTTTTTAAAACAGTACTTTTTTAACAAGGACAGTACTTTTTTAACAATGACTTTTTAATAAGTACTTCTTTAATAAGTACTTTTTTAATAAGTAATTTTTTATTAAGTACGTATTTTAAAAGTACTTGTTTAGTAAGTACTTTTTTAAAAAGTACTTTTTTAAAAAGTACTTTTTTAAAAAGTACTTTTTTAAAAAATATTTTTCAAATATGTACTTTTTTAAAAAGACTTTTTTAATAAGTAATTCTCTAACAAGTATTTTTTTAAGTCCTTTTTTAATAAGTACTTTTTTGAAAAGTAGTTTTTTAATAAGTTATTTTTAAAACAGTACTTTTTTAACAAGGACTTCTGAATAAGTACTTTTTTAATAAGTACTTTTTTAATAAGTAATTTTCTAAAAAGTACTTTTTTATTAAGCACGTACTTGTTTAGTAAGTACTTTTTTAAAAAATATTTTTCAAATATGTACTTTTTTAAAAAGCCTTTTTTAATAAGTAATTTTCTAAAAAGTATTTTTTTTAAAAGTACATTTTTAAAAAGTAGTTTTTTAATAAGTTATTTTTAAAACAGTAGGTACTTTTTTAACAAGGACTTTTTTAATAAGTACTTTTTTAATTAGTACCTTCTTAAAAAGTACTTTTTTAATAAGTACTTTTTTAAAAGTTTGCTTTTAAAAGATATTTTAGGTTCTTGTTTAATAAGCACTTTTTAATAAGTACTTTTTTAATAAGTACTATTTTAATAAGTGCTTTTCTAAAAAGTACTTTTTTAATAAGTCCTTTTTAAAAAGTAGTGGTTTAGTTCGTACCTTTTTAAATATGTACTTTTTTAAAAAAAACTTTTTAAATGTGTACTTTTTTTTAAAGCACTTAATAAAAATGTGCTGCTTAAATAAGTACTTTTTTCAAAAGTAATTTTATGCACCTTTAAAGGTATTAAATTTTTAAAATAAATTTTTTCATAAACAAATAATTATAGATAAGTAGAAGTTTTAAAATTAATGGTTTGAAAAAAATTTTTTTCTAGAAACTACTTAAAAAGTTATCTATAAATTGAAACAGTATTTTTAAAAAAGTAGTTTTTAAGAAAAAGTATTTTTTTGAAAAATTATTTTTAACAAAGTATTTAAAAAAGCACTTTTTGAAATATTAATTTTTTAAAAAGTAGTTTAAAATAAATATTTTTTAGAAAAGTATTTTTGAAAAAGTACTTTTTGGAAAAGTAATTTTTGAAAAAGTACTTTTTGAAATATTTTTTTTTAATAGTTTTTTGTAATTGCTTTTTAGAAAGTGGTTTTTATTAAAGTATTTAAAAAAAAAGTATTTTTTAAAAAACTATTTTTTAAAAAGTATTTTTTCTTCCAGGGAATATTTTTATTTCGGTCAAACTTACCCGCTTCCAAAAATGCTGGTGTTTGATTATTGTCATTGCTATCGGTGATTGTTAATTGTGTAAAACTTAAATTACGTCTTCTTAAAGACTGACTTAAAGCATTTCTGTTTGAAGTAGAATGAAAGTTAGAAATTTTCATATTTTTTTTTTTAGAATAAGCTACTTACGCTAACGTAACACCTTTTGTGGCAGGGAAGAACTCCTCATCCTGGCAGCCCGATTCGGTACAAAAACTAACCGAAAAATACTCCGAACTTGATACCTTTAGATTGAAAGTAAAATATTTGTGTTTTTATTTAAATTTATAGATAAATATTGTGAAAAATAAAGAGGCGAAATAAAACTAATTTTAATAAATTTGTAAAGTTGCTAAAAATATCATAACGAAAATATTATTATAGAAATGCTTGTAGGAAAATGTTATGCCCCTAATATTTTTGATTTTCGTTCACTACTTGCAATGAATAGTGAAGAGTTAAATAACCTTTGAAAATGCTCGCAGAAAATAAGCTATTAAAATATTGTTAATTAGAAAAATAATATTTTATAACATTTTGCCACCTTTGCAGCCATAAAACGCAATATATTCACACTTAAAACTTATTGCCCACCTTTAGCTTTATGAACGCTTTACACTGCTTAACGAGGTCAATTAGACTATTTTATCTGCTTCCTTTCTGTCTCTAAAATTTTTTATTTATCATCCCTTTATGGTGTTTTAGTTTTCCCATAACATTTTATTCACTCTTTTATGTGCATTTTAATTCAATTTTCTTTTGCAAAATCTCGATTACTCATCAACGTTGAGAAATATAATTTAGAGAAGACTTTCCTATTTGCCAAGGCAAAGACAAAACGGGTGGATAAATTGCTTAAATGAAAACTAACAAAAGGGAATTTTAAGGGCATCTTGGCAGTTAACAAACGCAGCATCTTAAGCTTTCAAACACAGTCATTGTGCGATTGTAAATGCAAGTGCCATGGGGTTTTGCCATGACGCAGTTCATTTTTAAAGGATTCTTAACGTACTTGATGAAGACAGAAAGGAAATATGAGTGAGGTGAGTCTTATGCAGCATTGGCAAAATCATAAGAAACCAGAGGAGCTAAGCGAACACTATAAAATTATTGCAAATTAATTCCAATATCACTTCTTATAACTTATTATTATTATTTTGAATTGTCTTTCCATAGCGACAGATTGAAGGAATATATTCCTTTATGAGTTACTGGTTTAGAGCCAAACTTAAAAAATAAATTAAAATAATGGCAAAAATTACATCACTAGAAGCTTAAAGAGATTTGACAGTTTTTTTTATAATTAAATTTATCCTTACAAAAAAAAAATGCGAAGAAGCTTTCGAAAAAGCTTAAATCGCATGCATTTAAGCAAAAAAATTTTTTGGCCAATTTTTTTGGAAAGGGGTACCTCTTTGCTAAAATCGATTTTTTGGTTGAAACACAATTTTACCCAATTTTGCCCAAAAGGCGTTTATATCTAATAACTGAGTATTGAAATTAGTTTGAAATGCGAAGAAGCTTTCGAAAAAGCTTAAATCGCATGCATTTAAGCAAAAAAATTTTTTGGCCAATTTTTTTCGAAAGGGGTACCTCTTTGCTAAAATCGATTTTTTGGTTGAAACACAATTTTACCCAATTTTGCCCAAAAGGCGTTTATATCTAATAACTGAGTATTGAAATTAGTTTGAAATGCGAAGAAGCTTACGAAAAAGCTTAAGTCGCATGCTTTTAAGCAAAAAAAATTTTTGGCAAATTTTTTTGGAAAACAATTTTACCCAATTTTGCCCAAAAGGCGTTTATATCTAATAACTGAGTATTGAAAGGAGTTTGAAATGGGAAGAAGCTTCCGAAAAAGCTTAAGTCGCACGCTTTTAAGCAAAAAAAATTTTTGGCCAATTTTTTGGAAAGGGGTACCTCTTTGCTAAAAATCAATTTTTTGGTTGAAACACAATTTTACCCAATTTTGCCCAAAAGGCGTTTATATCTAGTAACTGAGTATTGAAAGGAGTTTGAAATGCGAAGAAGCTTACGAAAAAGCTTGAGTCGCATGCTTTTAAGCAAAAAAAATTTTTGGCAAATTTTTTTGGAAAACAATTTTACCCAATTTTGCCCAAAAGGCGTTTATATCTAATAACTGAGTATTGAAAGGAGTTTGAAATGCGAAGAAGCTTCCGAAAAAGCTTAAATCACATGCGTTTAAGCAAAAAAAATTTTAGGCCAATTTTTTTGGAAAAATCGATTTTTTGCTTGAAACACATTTTTACCCAATTTTAGCCAAAAGGCGTTTATTTCTAATAAATAAGTATTGAAAGGAGTTTCAAATGCGCAAAAGCTTCCGAAAAACCTTAAATCGCATGCATTTAAGCAAAAAAATTTTTTGAAAAATTTTTTTGGAAAGGGGTACCCCCTTGCTAAAAATCGATTGAAACACAATTTTAGCCAATAGGCGTTTATTTCTAATAAATAAGTATTGTAAGGAGTTTTAAATGCGCAGAAGCTTTCGAAAAAGCTTAAGTCGCATGCTTTTAAGCAAAAAAATTTTAGGCCAATTTTTTTGGAAAGGGGTACCCCTTTGCTAAAAATCGATTTTTTGGTCGAAACACAATTTTACCCAATTTTAGCCAAAAGGCGTTTATATCTAATAACTAAGTATTGAAAGGAGTTTGAAATGGGAAGAAGCTTCCGAAAAAGCTTAAGTCGCATGCTTTTAAGCAAAAAAAATTTTAGGCCAATTTTTTTGGAAAGGGGTACCCCTTTGCTAAAAATCGATTTTTTGGTCGAAACACAATTTTACCCAATTTTAGCCAAAAGGCGTTTATTTCTAATAAATAAGTATTGAAAGGAGTTTCAAATGGGCAGAAGCTTCCGAAAAGCCTTAAATCGCATGCATTTAAGCAAAAAAATTTTTTTAACAATTTTTTTGGAAAGGGGTACCCCTTTGCTAAAAATCGATTTTTTGGTTGAAACACAATTTTACCCAATTTTAGCCAAAAAGCGTTTATTTCTAATAAATAAGTATTGAAAAGAGTTTTAAATGCGCAGAAGCTTCCGAGAAACCTTAAATCGCATGCATTGAAGCAAAAAAAAATTTTTAACAATTTTTTTGGAAAGGGGTACCCCTTTGCTAAAAATCGATTTTTTGGTTGAAACACAATTTTACCCAATTTTAGCCAAAAGGCGTTTATTTCTAATAAATAAGTATTGAAAGGAGTTTTAAATGCGCAGAAGCTTTCGAAAAAGCTTAAGTCGCATGCATTTAAGCAAAAAAAAATTTTGACCAAAAAAATTTATCAAGATTTATCTATACCAAATTTCAAGGGTCTGACTCTTTTCGTTTGGACAGATGGACGGACAGGGCTAGATCGTCTTAGGTTTTATCACTGATCAAGAATATATATCTTTTATGGGTTCTTAGAGGAATATTTCGCTGCGTTGCCCATAGTATGCAAAAGGATATTGGAAAAAGAGTTTAAAATACTTTACATTGCACTCATTTCTCAGATTTCTAGTTAAAAAAAAAGAGTTTTATTTTATTAAAAAATTTTTTTTTTCCACAAATTTATAAATTTTTATACATAAAAAAATATCCTCCAGCAAATTTACAATTTCAATTTGTGTTTTTTGTTTTTGCCTTTAATCATTGAAGAATATGTGAAAATTGTTAAAGTTTTTTTTCTGCCGTTTCCGTATTAAATTATGTGATGGAAAGTCCGGCTGTTGTGGCTGTTTGTGTTTGTAGTTACGCTTTAAGGAAATATTTTAACCAAATATTGTTAGCCTTAAGGGATTGCGGGGAATTAAGCTTATTATCAAAGAAAATTTGTATTTAAGCTGAACATGAAATTATATTCGCATAGAAGGCAACTACACTGAAGTTTGGTATAAGAGATTTTATGCCAGAAAAGAAATTGAGAATATGTTTTTCTATTTCTGTGATCCCCTTATAGACAGGATTTAATCAGTGTTTATGAAAATGACAATGTACATTAACTTTATTTACATGACATTAATTTGATTAGTTGTGTAGACATTTAATATCCCATTTTCACTTATACTTCTACTATAAGAGTATTTCTTTCTTACGGCGTTATTCTTAATTATTTTTTTTTTACTTTTTTTGTAACCAAAAACGAATTTACCGATACGAGTATTATGATGGTATGAAAATAATGGACTAAGAATTACTTGACAAGTAAGTGTAGGAGGGAAGCTGGATCTTACAAGCACACACTCACACACACACACACATGTTTGTATCGTGTACTCTTATAACTGCCAACATCGTTTCAATGGAAAACTTGTCGCACAGAAGGTGGTTAATGACATGCACTTGATTTCTATGCTTAAAATATATAAGAAGCAGCAGAAGATTATCTTGTCTTATGGATCCACCACTCACTCCATTTGCCCCCCCTTCCCACGCTGCTTAATGTTAAGTTTATTTTAATGAAACAAATATCTCAAGTGATTTAACTTTGTTTGTCTTATAAAAATAAAGTATAACGATTTTTGTATATCCTTGACCTTATTTGTTTTTCAGTTTTAGGTTTCTTAGCTAATTTTTAAAGATGGAACAGCAAAACAACATATTGCTGAATAACTTAAGAAGTCTTGAAATATAAATTGAGTTTTCTTTCATATTCGGTTGAATAGTCGATGGATTCATAACGAGAGTTGTGAATGTATCAAATTCATAAGATGTCAAACGTCGTTGATATTATTTTATGAATAGGATTATCTGTTTGATTTTTAAAAATATTTTTTTAAAAAAGTTCTTATTTCAATGCTTATTTGTTCAAGTGTCAAGGAGAAAAAGTTAACCTTTCGAACAAGACTTTTTATACTCTGCAAAAAAGAATTGGACGGTATATTCACTTTATTATTTCGTGTGTAACGCAGCGAAATGTCCATCTGAGATCCCATAATGTAGAAAGGCCCTAACTTATATTTTTACAATATTTAATTTTACCTCGATTCACAAAAATAAATAATTTTTTTTCTTGTTCACTTAAGCCAAATACCATAAAAATAAAGATAGAGTTTTTATTTGTAGGGTATTTAAGATTCGACATGTTCGAATATAAAGTTCTTTAATTTATTTAAATACGTGGCTGCCTGTAAACCACAAGCATTCAAGTAGGATCTCTGAGATCCCATTTTAATTTTAAAATAAATTGATATTATTCGAATTCCAAAATTACTTCAGGTGTAAGACTTTTTCTGCGATATAAAGGGCTCCCTGGGCCACCATTTGTATATAGTGGCATATGTGCACCCCCATCCCCTTTTTCCCACAATGACCGAAAACTTCGCTAAGAAAATATTTTTTTTCAAATGAATGTTTTTACAATATTTTATATTTTCAGTACATCCCTTAAGTATTTCCGGGTCCATAATTTCTATTCACTAGTTTGAGCAGAACTGGCTCCAGTTCCTAGATTTCGGCTTCCAAATGAACTTAATCATATTTTACTTCATATATTCAGCCTTATTGTGCTTGGCGTTTTACGCCTTCAAATTCGTTAAATTGTAATAGCTTAAAGACAAAAAGCTCAAATTTTCTTTAACCTATTACAAAATGTCGAATCTGAAGGCGAAAAACGCCAAACACAATAAGGGTGATTATTTGTTAACTGCAGAATAGGTTTGGTACAACGTTCGGTTTGTGTCTTCGCTAATATAAACTTAAATCTTCACATATATTCCAGGCTTATCCTTTTTAGAATTTTAAAATTTCTGTATAAAAAAAAATTAAAGCTTATCGGCAGTTATGGATCTGGTGGTCTGTTCCGTTAATTTTTTTTTAAAGGTTGGTCCAGAAATGTGGCCATTATTCTATTTGGAATACACACGCTCAGATTTTTTATGCTTAACAGCGCTGTGTTAATATGTAAACAGAGATCGGTTAATGTATTTGGTTTGTGTCTAGGCTTATAAATGTCAAAATTTAACTTCACACACGTAGTTTGGCTGGTATTTAAAACAAGAATACTACGAGTAGGAGGACTAATCACATTTCAATTGGAATGCAGGACAGACAAGGAGAAAAAATTTATTTATTTTTTTTAGTCAAACTTTAATTTGTTAGTCATTTTGTGTCTTTTCAGCGATTTGCAGACCATTATTTATTACAGACTAATTTATAACAAAATTTTCTGATTAATAATTGGCTTATATAAAAAATGTTTCCTATTAACCTGTTATAAATCAGATTTTTCTTTATAAATTAAAAGCCTTATTCATGGAAAAACTAGTTCTGGGGCCAAATTACCGCATTCGATATCGAACGAAATTTCCATACAATTTAAATACAAATTTCGATCAATACCGAATGGCGTAATCTGCCCCCTGGTTTTTTAAAGCAGGGACCGGAAATAAGAGTTATTTTTCAATTTTTGAAGAAATAAATCATACATAAATGAACAACGTAGAAAACTTTTAATTACACCATCATGATTTTTAGGCGAAATGCATCCAAAATATTGCATGATTTTTAAATTTTTGATTTTTATTTTAAAAATCAAAAGTAAGAGTAATTTTTGATATTTATTTTTTTAAATGAAAAATAAGAGTTATTTTTGATTTTTATATTTTTAAATGAAAAATAAAAGTTATTTTTGATTTTTATATTTTTAAATGAAAAATAAAAGTTATTTTTGATTTTTATATTTTTAAATGAAAAATAAAAGTTATTTTTGATTTTTATATTTTTAAATGAAAAATAAAAGTTATTTTTGATTTTTATATTTTTAAATGAAAAATAAAAGTTATTTTTGATTTTAATTTTTTTAAATGAAAAATAAGAGTTATTTTTGATTTTTATTTTTTTAAATGAAAAATAAAAGTTATTTTTGATTTTTATATTTTTAAATGAAAAATAAAAGTTATTTTTAAATTTGAATTAAGATTCTATAGGCTAATTGTTCGAAATTTTAATTTAAATCTCAGAAAGACATGAAAATATTCCAAGGCACAAAGGCAAGTCAACATCAGTTTTATTCAACTTACACAGCAGAGCAGAACAGCTGTTTTCGAAAGACGCAACCCTTTCATCATCAGTGCTCATGTGTATTTTGTTTGTCACCACTTATTAGGTGGCTTAGTTGAATGTGATAACAGTTCCTATTTACACAAATTTTATTGTGAAAAAGAATACGGGAACTGTATCAACCTGATGTTAACATGTTATTGTTATAATACCCGTGTTACCGTTTGATTATTTTTCTTCATGCCCCATTTTTCTGAATTTTTTGTTCCATCATACCTAAGTCAAACTTTTTTGGTTTGAATTTTATACTTAAGTACATGTGAACGTCTTTCCAATTTTTATTATTGGGTAGCTCAAGCCATAGCTTAAATTTGTATGTAGTAATAATTTTAACGAACATTTTATATTGCTATATTAAATTTGAATTAAGATTCTATAGGCTAATTGTTCGAAATTTTAATTTAAATCTCAGAAAGACATGAAAAATATTCCAAGGCACAAAGGCAAGTCAACATCAGTTTTATTCAACTTACACAGCAGAGCAGAACAGCTGTACTTAAGTATAAAATTCAAACCAAAAAAGTTTGACTTAGGTATGATGGAACAAAAAATTCAGAAAAATGGGACATGAAGAAAAATAATCAAACGGTAACACGGGTATTATAACAATAACATGTTAACATCAGGTTGATACAGTTCCCGTATTCTTTTTCACAATAAAATTTGTGTAAATAGGAACTGTTATCACATTCAACTAAGCCACCTAATAAGTGGTGACAAACACAATACACATGAGCACTGATGATGAAAGGGTTGCGTCTTTCGAAAACAGCTGTTCTGCTCTGCTGTGTAAGTTGAATAAAACTGATGTTGACTTGCCTTTGTGCCTTGGAATATTTTTCATGTCTTTCTGAGATTTAAATTAAAATTTCGAACAATTAGCCTATAGAATCTTAATTCAAATTTAATATAGCAATATAAAATGTTCGTTAAAATTCTTACTACATAAAAGTTATTTTTGATTTTTATTTTTTTAAATGAAAAATAAGAGTTATTTTTGATTTTTATTTTTTTAAATGAAAAATAAAAGTTATTTTTGATTTTTATTTTTTTAAATGAAAAATAAAAGTTATTTTTGATTTTTATATTTTTATATCAATAATAAAAATCAATTCAAAAGTGTGGCAGGTACAGAATGAACAATTAAAGCTAATTTTCGAAGCCATGGAAACACAAACATATTACCTATGTCACGAATTTTGAATTGATTTTTATTATTGATATAAAAATATAAAAATCAAAAATAACTTTTATTATTAATATAAAAATATAAAAATCGAAAATAACTTTCATTTTTCATTTAAAAATATAAAAATCAAAAATAAATCTTATTTTCTATATAAAAAAATAAAAATCAAAAATAACTCTTATTTCTTGATTTTTTTGATAAAAGTCATAACAGTTACGGTCCCTGTTTTAAAGGTTTATAAAACACCTTTCGTAAAAAATTTACTGCCTTATTCATAAAAAATATTACCGCTTTATAAAAGGTTTATAAATCAAATTTTGTTTGGAAATCTGTTTTATAAACTTTTTATAAGTCAAAAATATTTTTTATGAATAAGGCCCCAAGGGCCTGTAAACCCTTTATAAAGCAGACATATTTTTTATGAATAAGTCAATAAGTCTTTATAATTTCAGACTTAAAATTGGGCATACAATCTTGATTTTGAATAAATTTTTTACTAAACAATAATATTAAAAATAAATAAATAAAAATCAATAAAATAAATAAATTTTTTCGGTTAAGTGGACAGACTTGACAGCTTTTAAAAAAGCTCTTGCTATTCTCTAACTGCCTTATTCATACAAAATATTTCTGAATTATAAAGTGTTTATAAAACGAATGTTGTATGGAAATCTGTTTTATAAACCTTTTATAAATAAAAAATATTTGTTATAAATAAGGCCTTAGATCTCCGAAAATAGTCAGAGTTTGTCAGCAGTAGGAAATTGTTCTCTACAACTGCTTCAGTGTCTTATTTTGCTCTCCTGACACGTGACGTCAGCAAATAGTTAAGAGAATAAGAGAATACAGAATTTTTATACAAACTAATATTTATTCTACTTTTCAGATTGCAGTCGGTCTAATATTTATTTTTTAAGACCTTGAGTTTTTTTTTTAGAAAATTATTGCCAAAATTTCATAAGGAATTAACATTTTTTTTATTTTAATTTTACACAGAACCTTTGATTTGATATTCTTTCAAATTTAAATAAAACGATTGCAGCTCAAGCTCTTTTTACTGCTTTTTGTACTTTTAGGCAATTGAGTGTAATTCAAAGCAGTTGAAATATTTTTATTTTCTCCTCAAATTTTGTTTTATTTTCCATTCTTTTCAGTTTAACTGCACAATCATTGTTAAGAAAACAATATGCATATATTTTGATCACATGCTTTTTTTTAAGAGTATTGAGTATTACAATGAAATCCTTTTAAAGCATTTGTTTCTTACTTTTCAAAGGTGAAAAAAGGAAAAAAAATTTGTTTTGCATTTTTTGATTCAAGTCATATATTGTATTGCAAACATTGTAAATAACACCTGAACATGATGGGGCATGTTTAGTTTTAGTTTGACTTTTTAAAAGTTGATTATAAAGGAATGAAGAATGAGTGAGAGGTATGGGCGAGGAAATGCTGAAGTTTTTTTTATTAAGATGTTTAATTTTAAATTCGGTTTATTAAAACTGCCGTAATAAAATTTAAGAAGTGTGAGCCTTTAGTAAAAACTTAACCCAAATTTAAGCAACATTTTTGTAAAATTGTGTGGTTATTTGTGATTTAAATATATAAAAAAAATTTGTTTGTATTTATTTAAAATATCTAAGCAATTCAGCTTAACTGTTAAAGTAAATCATTGTTATAAATCAAGACTATGTCACGCGTGAGCCACGCATAGGCAACGTGTGAGCCGTCCTTAGTCTACACATCAGTGGCGAAGTCACGCATAGGTGACGCGGGAGCCACAAGTAGGTTACGCGTGAGTCGGGCATAGGTCACGCATGGGACAAGCGTGAGTCACGCATATTGAACACGTGAGTCACGCATAGGAAACGCATGAGTCACGTATAAGTAACGCGTGAGTCACGTATAAGTAACGCGTGATTCACTCATGAGTCACGTGTGAGTCACGCATACTGAACATGTGAGTCACGCATAGGAAACGCATGAGTCACGAATAAGTAACGCCTGAGTCACGAATAAGTAACGCGTGAGTCACGCATGAGTCACGTATCTATAAGTAACGCGTGAGTCACGCATGAGTCACGATTTAGCAACGAGTGAGTCACGAATGAGTCACGCATGAGTCCGCTTTAGCAATGAGTGAGTCACGCATGAGTCACGCTTTAGCAACGAGTGAGTAACCAATACGTAACGCGTGAGTCAATCATAGGTAACGCATGAGTCCGCATAAGTAACGAGTAAGTCACCCATATGTAACTCGTGATTCACGCATTGGTAACGCCTGAATCATGCATAGTTAACGCGGGAGTCACGCATAGGTCAGGCATAGGCCACGAGTGAGTTAAGCAAAAGCAACGAGTGAGTCAGGCATAGGCCAATGGTGAGTAACGCATATGCCACGCGTGAATCTCGCTAGAGTCACGCATACAGAACGCGTTACTTCAGGTGAATTATGTGCAACTGATTTTAAAAATATACCGTGAGTGATTGTTTCACAGAGCATGGGATAAATCGTATAGGAAATCATTCAGTCACTTTAGCGAAAGCTCTCTCTCTCTCTCTCCTCCTGCGTTTACGGGTAGGATTTTAATAGAACTTGTTGCTTGTTTCAACAGACTGTGAGTTGCAAACAGACTGTGTTCGCCTCTAGCAAAATTGATTGTTAGAAACTTTATATTTTTTTTTACTTTTATTTTGTTTGTTGTTGTACAGTGTAACTGTAAAAAAGATTCTAACAAGAGTTTACCTATGCAGATGAAAAGATAACAACTTAAAAGCCTTAAATTATTATTCATCTTCATGTTCTGTAATGCAAATAAGTTCAAGTGTTTTCTTTAAGGGCATGTTATTCTTGATTCTTATCTTTTTTTGTTTCTTCTGCTATATGTCTGTGTGTGTGTGCGTAGTAGTGGATAATGCGTTTTCGTGACAACTATCGCACGAAGAAGCATTTTCTTCGTTCGTGTCTTTGCATTTTTTTTTTGAGCCTTAACAGCTGCTACGTTTACTTATGCTTTTCGAACATCTGTTTTTATAGCTCTGAGCACATTAAACACTTGTTCGCCATAAAGCCAACAAGTGCAGTCAAGTGTATTAAGAGATGTTGTACTGATTTCGTAATGCGAGCGAATGTAGGAAAAACTACTACTGCCAGCGCCACTACCGCCAGCACATAATCGTACAATGCATGTGTATGAGAATTTGTAAGGGATAATAAAAATGTAATTGTATGTCCTTTGAGTATTAAGAAAAGCGGCAATAAATTTTTAAAATATGAGTTTTTTTCTTCAACTTCTGAATAATTTTGTGGAGCAAGAAAACGCAACAGTATTTCAAACTGTACAAATAAAGTGATAAAAACAAGGACATTGTAACGGTTTTCAGGACAAAAAAAATATATATTAAAAGAACATAATTTTAAAGCCATTTCATCAAGTCATAAAACGAAATGGCTGGAAATAGCAATTCCATTAAAGTTTTTAAGTTTTCCTAGTGAAATTACATTTTCTTTAATAAACTTTTTAATTTACAAATATTTTTAGTTATTAAAATTAAAAAAAAAAGAATGTCATTGTTTATAGTCTATATGGCAATATGACATCAATAAACTTTTAGCCTAATAAAATGTCACTAGTTTCGTTAATGCAGTGCCTGCCATAAACTTGTTTAGCGTAGGGCCGGCATACAAGCAAAGTTTACTTTAACAAACTTCAGTGGCTTCCCGTTTGTCCGCAAAATTATTTTATTAGGCAAAATTTCATAAAGTTCCTGTTCAGCAGGAATTATGACCAATAGCCTAAAGAAAATATTAACGTGAGTTTAGATTTCGAGTTACTCGTTTTAATGCACTTTAAGTGCTAAACAGACTGCAGGGTACAGGACTACACGCGTACAGGACTGCAAAAGTTGTTGCCTTTTGTTGTTGTTGTTGTTTAGTCTGTCACCCTCAAAATCAAATAATGACGAATAGCAGAAATGTTGCAGAATCATGCATTAAACACATTCACGACAGCAGACTACACAACTACAGAAATAAAAGACAGGTGTTTCTATGGGCAACGTAGCACGGACAACAACCTGCCGTGTAGCCGTGAAAATAATCATTAACATTTAAACATATGCATTCTATTTCTTTAGTTGTGTAGTCGGTTGCCTGCTGTCGTGTATATGTATAATACATTATTTACATGGGCCGGTCATAGCCGTGCTGCTTTTATATATTTTTGTTTTAAAAAGGGTGTTGCTCCATGAAAATATACCCAAATCTAGCTAATTTTTTTTCGCCAAATAAATTTATATATTTTCCAGCTCGTATTTATTTCTTTTATTTTTATTGAATTGGATTCTCTTTAAAACGCTCATAAAAATAGAAATTAGTTTAATTTGACTACAAACACAAAGACAGCACGGACAACAACCTGTCTTTTAGTCATGAAAATAATCATTCACATATAAACACCTGAGTTCAATTTTTTACAGGTTGTTTAAAGCTATAAACTCTTACACCACAAACATACTATCGGCTGCAATCCCTGGGAAATAGAATTCACGTGTTTATTAGACTTGTGTCGAACTCTTTAATTCGCTTTTGACAAGAACCTTTGATCAAACTAATTTAATTTAAATGAGTTTGATCAAAGCTTCTTATTAGACCCGGTTCAAATTGTTAAACTTTTGCTGCCCGTGTACAAGCAGCTCTGAACAGCAACTCGTCAATGAACTGTAACAGAAAGAAATAGAAACATATACTACTTTTAGACCATCTCCTTCTTACTCACAGAAAAATCAAAAGTTGAGCAGCAAAAGTTGAAGTGTGTGAACCGGGACTTAAAAGCGAGCGAATGGACCAGTTTGATGCAAGTCTAGTATTATACGGGATTAATTATTTTCACGGCAACAAGGCAGGTTGTTGTCCGTGCTATTAGTCTAATTGCTATTTTTAATGTTACCAGATCAATAAAAATACATACATATATAAAATAAATGTGAACTCGAAAATATTTCATCTTATTTGACAAAAAAAAAAGACCGGTAAGAACATTAGATACGACCGGGTCTAATCTTAAAAACCCTTCACATATTTTGTTAATACAAAATCTATTTTTATTGTTATTTGATTTTTTAATAACCTTTTAATAAAAATATTTAACCTGCTGGTTTAGCTTTACTTTAAAACATTTCTGTGCCCAATTTTAAAACTCTATTTTCTTGGGGTCGCTCCTGGAAGGGCCGTGGAGGAGACATCATCTAATTTTTGTCGTAATAACTAAAAAATTTAATTTTTGGGTTAATTAAGTGTGGAAAAAAAATTGTTTTGATAGGCTCATTTAGGGCATTAGAAGAGCAGAGAACATCTTACCCTCGTCGTAACAGTTTAAAAATTTTATTTTTAAGGAATGAAGGCAATTGCAGCCAACAGCATTTGCAGTCGTATTGCCGTGTAGCCTGCTGCCGTCTAAATGTTTATAACTTAATCGTTTAAATATGCTTTTTTATTTATACAGAGAAAGTTTAGCTTCAAAATTTCAGTTTCTTCTGTTTGCCAACTATAGCTTAAGAACAACAACAACACCTAAAAAGAATTTGTGATTAAAATGAATTACCCATGACACTTTAATAAAAACCAAGATTTTCCAAAAAAAACTTTTCCCAATTACAAGATTTTTTTTTTGAAAGAATTTATATTTCAATCGCTTTACGGTCTTGAAAATGTCACAATTTTTAACAGGTTTTATGAAAAAAAATGTTTATGATGAACTAACAAGTATTTAAACAATTAGCAAAAATTAAAAACCCACACACGCATGTAAAACGTAGAAACGTGCTAAAAATCCTTAAAATAACACTTACATACTTAAAGGCTTAATTGTGAAATGATAAAAGCAGTGCATACTTTAGAGAGTAATTGGGAAATAAATTAACATAAAATATTCAGCTTGAAAACAAGTAAAATAAAAAAGATAAGAGAAAAAAAAGACATTCAAGTTAATGAATGTGATTCTTTTCGCTTTTTCGCCGGTTTCTCTAGCGGCAAGCGGGAAAAGGCATAATGAATGAATGACTTTTTGCTCAAAACGAATATTAGAAGATTAAAGGAAGTGCAGGTAAAGAAAAACTCAAGTGGAAAACGCTACAACATTTAGTAAAGAGAAAGCAAGAGGCGTAAAAATAAACCAAATAGAAAAAAAGCAGAGACAGTGATAGAAAGTAATAGACACACTCACCTCACTGCGTGTGAGTAAAGGCTTTTTACGTTGCAGAAATGAAGATTTCTTTTTATAACTAGTGGGCGTTACACAGCCGCCAGGAGGAAGCAAACTGGAAGCTGAAGATATAGTAGCGGTAGAAGCGACAGAGCCAGCTTCGCCCCAGGAAAAGGAGAGCGTGCTAGAAGAGGCGGCATTATTGTCAATGGCGGAAGGCAAAGGTAATGGTTTTAGGGTGTGATAAGATGACCCCGATGCCGATGCTGTTGTCGACGATGTTGTGTTTGTAGACAATACAGCTGCTGCAGTGGCCGTATCGCCGCAGATCGACTCACTCTGAAATTTATTGTTATGATAATGATGATGAGAGGTTTGTAACTGTAGATTACTGCTGCTGCAGGGAGCACTGCCTACGTGAGATGAACATATTCTACTTTTGCAACAGGCTGCTGTAGTGGTAGTGGTACACGTTGGTGTATGTGAGGTCGGTGAATTGAGATTGTTGGGTAGTGATTTTGTGTTTGGTTGCTGCTGCTGTTGCTGTGGTGCTTGTGTATATATAGTGGGTGTGAGGCGTGTGGAGAGGCGTCTGCAGGAAAATGTTGGTAGTTTGGGTTGAAAAGATCGTACGGGTGAAAGGGAACGTCTGCCACAGTGTTGATACTGAGGCAGAGGCGGTGACAAGGATGAGGATGTGGGGGAATGAGGTAAAGTGATATTCGAACTGATAGCGGCTTTATTCTATCACAAACATAAAAGAGCAAGAGATCGTGACAAGGAGCATAAAAATAATTCAATGGTTTTTAATGAAAATGTTTTTTGTGGTTTTATATGTTATGTATTTTAAATGTGTTAATATTTCAATAAAAAGAATATAGAGCATCATATAGTTAGAATACGTATATATATAAAAAGAGCGAGAGAGAGAGAGAGAGAGAAAAAAGAGAGCAATTATAAAAAAAAAGATCTCTTCAAATTGCTACTTAAGCTTCATTCAGAAATATACATATTAAAGTAGGTTTTTAAATTTCTAGTTAAATTGAAAAAAAAAAAAAAAATACCAATACAAAAATAAATTTGTGGTGTCGTGGGACCCCGGATAGGAACGAAGTTCCTTATCATAAAAATATTATTTTAAGTTCTATTCGAGGTATAAAGAAAATAATTATTCGGGTATAAATTTTTTATTATGATTTTGTTTTTTCGTCGACCAACGAAAATACAGAATCAATTTTGTTCCCAAACGAAATTGTATTCTGTTACGGCACGGCTGCGTATGATTAATATTTGTTTGTATGGAATCGTATTACTCATACGTCTTGTGCTAGAGTTAATGTCGACGCCGTTGACGGCGTTTAAACGCCGAAAAAGTTGAAATAGATTGAACTTTTACGGCGTTGCAACGCGTTGAGATTAACTGCTCTCATACAATTTCATACGATTCAACTTTTTTTTGACATTTGACGCCGTCGACGACGTCTACATTAACTCTAGCATTAGACATTGATTTAGAAACAAAAAATTTTACATTACGGACGTTTTTATCCCGGTTAGGGTACCCCTCCGCATCGTCCCAGAAGGAACTTCGTTCCAAAACTAATTTTTTTTTATATAAAAAAGTAACCGAAAACTTGATAAAAAAAAATAAAAAATGTAAAAAGATGGAAGAATCAGCAATCAAATAATTTAAGAAAATTAAATTGTATATTTTTTTTGTTAAAACATACTTCAGCATTTTAGCACATGCTAAAAAATATATATATTTTTTAAATCTGACTTAACATTTTTAGTTATTTTATTTTTAGGAAAAAAAAATTCCGTAATGAAACTCTTTATTGCTAATATCTTTTGCTCAATAAAATCTTGAAAATTTTGCTGGGCTATTCATAGATGTCTGTTAAAGTTTAAGCTACAGAATTTCATTTGATTATAATCAAACTTTTAAGGCTTATGCTAGAGTTAATGTCAACGTCGTCGACGGCGTCAAATGTCAAAAAAAAGTTGAATCGTATGAAATTGTATGAGAGCAGTTAATCTCAACGCGTTGCAACGCCGTAAAAGTTCAATCTATTTCAACCTTTTCGGCGTTGAAACGCCGTCAACGGCGTCGACATTAACTCTAGCATCAATTTCCTTCTTGTAATCACTAAACAATTTCGAATTGTTTTTAGTTGGCCAGCCAATAAAGGGTGGACAATTTTGAGGTTAGGAAGTAAACTGGCTTAAAAGCACAACTTTCTTTGGCAAATTCAGTTTTATTAAATGGCAATAAAAAATAGAAACAATGGAATTAATATTGGAATATGATGTCGGGCAAATATCCACCTCTAGCCCATCGGCAGACGGGCACTCTTTTTACAAAGTTTTCAATCATATTTAGCAAAAAATTTTGTTTTATCTCACCAATGCAGCGCCGAATTTCATCATTCAGAACTTCAGTTGTTTGTGGTTTGTCCATGTAGATGCGGTCTTTCTAAGGACATCAGAGAAAATAATCCAGCGGTGTTAAATCACAAGAACGAAACGCCTAATTGACATCGCCAAATCGAGAAATTATGCTACCGGGAAATTTTTCATGCAATAACTGACTTGTTTGGCCGGCCACTGAAGTCAACATTAGCCAACTGTGACCACAAAAAATCGATTATTATGGTTTGGTAGCGCAGATAATTCACAGTGATCTCGTTTTATTATGCATTTTCGAAAAAACCGGGACGATGATGCCACCTGATTACAAATCGCACCATACGGTCACTTTATTTGAATGTTGTGGATTTTCGAGGGCTGTTGGTGTATTTCGTGAGCACCATATGCGACAAGGGTTTTTTTTAACCCCTAAATTGAAAATGGGCCTCATACCTAAAGATAATTTTGTGTGATAAATACGTTGTTTTCGTTCAGTTTTTTAAACAACCAATTGACAAACGTTCGACGCACGCAATGATCGCGTAGTATTTCAGGGTTAAAATTTCCCAACTTTTTACTAAATATATGCCAAAGGATGACAGCTCTATTCTTGACATTTCATCATTTGACAGGCAATTTACTTCCTAACCTCAAATTTGCCCGTCTCATCTTTGCTAATCTGTCCCCTCAATACTATCCCCTCGTTTTCAGTTCTGGCGCAATGCATTGCATATGTAGGGGTCATCCCCTGAGTGCTGGTCCTACTCCTATAAAAAAATCAATGAGTGTTCGAACTCAAGGGCGATGTGTTAACACCTTTTTGTTTATTTATTTTATATTAAACCCTCAAAAAACAAAGAGAATGCAAAGCAACAGACAAATGTACATACATACATTGTTATGTTTGTACATAAGCTACATACGTTGCTGTCTTGCTATCTCATTTTTATATATGTACGTATAACCACGTCACTATTCTCTTTGCTATGCATACGACAAAACCGAAGATCAACATAAAACACTTTTTTAATATTACTCCAAATTAATACTCCGAATTTAAACACTTAAATCTCCGCTCGCCGATATCGGATCGCCTTAATTTTTGGCCTAAACTCTTCGTCGAAACCCGCACTAGCGTTTTAATCCAAAAATTAATAAAATCGGCTATGAATTTCCGGAGAAAATCGCGTGGGAAAATTATATGAAAATCGCCCAATAATTACTTTCAATACCGACTGCCAAGCAACGAACAAACAAACTCTTACACTTGCGTATGTATTGAAACTGATAGTTTACTGCCATAGAGGCGCGCGTATAGATGTTAACACATCAAAAACCTTATTTTTAAAAATGAACTTTTAAAAGAAAATTTATTTTTAATAAAAAAATTTAAGATCAAGCTAAATAAATGATTTTAATTTAATAATTAACCGAGTTATTTATTATAAAATATTTTATAGTGAAATTGATGGCTAAATCTGCTTGTGATTATCATTTAATTTCTAGCACCAAAAATAATTAAGCTATTCGCTTTTATGAACCGCCCGCTTGACTCTTAACTGGTTGGCTTTTACAAGAAGTTACAATAGAAAAAAAAAAAAAAACAATGACACACTAATCATTAATAAAGCAAAATGTCATTGTTAACAGTGACATCAACTTCCAATTAATTTTACAATAATGGTGATGATTTCATCATCAACAACGTCGTTATCTATTTATATAAATATTTTGTAACACAAACTGAATATCAAGCAGGGAAAAGAAATAAAAAAAATAGTAAAACAAATAGACATGATAGTGCAGTGTAGAAATGAATATAAAAGTAAGAAAACAATTTTGCAAGAACCATTAAACTATAAAAATGTAAAAGTACACCAGCACACAGAGTGGAGAAGGAAAAATATTTACATACTTGTGTGCAGCAAGAAAAAAAAGAGAAAAAAAGGAAACAGTAATAAATCATATGACACATACAGGACATGTAGTAGAGTGGAAAAATCTATTTAGTGGTTAAAAAAAAAAGAGGAAAAGGAAGTTAAGAAATCAAGAGATTTTACTTCATAAGCATGTAATGAACATTCACGCTCGCACAGGCATTTCATTGATACACAAACAGGAACAATTAAAAGTGGAAGAAAAAAGAAAGTTAAACAAAAGCAGGAAACTTAATTGAAAAATTGAAAATACTCATGTTACAGATTGCACAAGCTATTCAGCTAATTTTTTTTTTTAATTTCAGCTATACAAACTAGAAGATATATGCAAATATAAATGTCCTATTGTTAGAGATTTCTGGTGTGAATAAAAAGTTTTGATCACGAAAATATTTATAAACTATTTCTAATAGACTTGTGCCGAACTCGTTTAAAGCAAAGTAATTTAAATGGGCTGCATTAGAAATTGTTGTCAAAACTGGGCGCAGCTGAAAGAATTCGATTCAAGTCGAATGTCTAATTTTTATGGCTTTCTATAAATAAACATTAAGAGACTAGGCTAAAAAAAAAACACCAAAATCATTTTAAAAAAAGTTGTATTTTTTTATAAAATTTCTAAAAAAAAGGAATCAGTACGTTTAAAATTAATAATAAGAAAAAGTTGCAATCAAGTTGCATCTTTATCGACTTAACGCTACAATTCTGTTTAGGCAGCAACATGTTGCAACATGTTCATTCAAGCAAGTTCGAAGCTATTACACACTTTTCCACTAATTGTATTTTAGCTTTTACGTATTTCGTAAAACAAACAATTTTCGGAATTCACATCATGCCGTCGAGATGACAATTAACGTGCTTTCTTTTGCCTATTTGTGTCTGAATAGATTTTTGTGCTTGTCAGTTTGTTTAGATTTCAATTTTATGTTTTTGCAATTGCCTTGTAATTGATAGTTTCTTTGAGGGATGAATGATTTCAATGTTATAACGACAGCGAGGAGTGAAAGGCACACGATAAAAAGAAAATGAAATTTGTAATTCGAACTAATTGAAGTTTTGTTAATGACATTTTTTATTTAGTTCGTGGCAGTTCATTTGAGAATTTATTAAGAGCTGTTTCTGGAGCTCCTGGCGGGTCTTCGTAAAACATTTTTTTCATAAGCCAGTCAAAATAAAGAGCCATGATGTTATAAATGCACACAGCATGCCAGGACCTCCAGTCAAATTACGCCAAAGTCCTTCCAATTATTTCTATTCTGCATCCTAATTAATAATGATTTATTGCAACTCCGGCAGTGATTTTTAATTTTCTTTTATAAACTCAAAGTTCCTTAATAATTTTGCATTTATTTTCTAAAACAGTTTTTTACTATGAAATTTTTATATGTCATGAAAATTGTCCTTAAAGCATAAGCAAATTGACAATTGAAATGTCATTAAAAGAGAAAATGTGTACAGAACTATAGATTCTGTTGTGTTTGTGTAACACAAAAGCGTAAAAATATCAATAATAAGTCACGTACGCCTGATGCCACGGAAAAATGCCATTTGAAACAAAATAAATATAAAATATCAAATGGAAAAATTTAATAAAAAATGTATATAAAAAATATATGTTAATTTTATTAAAAGGTTGTAAAGAACGCTGGGAATAATTGTCAAAAATTTAAAATGGGAAACTTAGACTTGACATTGATGAAAGTTAAAGTTGGCGAAGCTACACTCGCCACTATTGTGGAAATATATAGTAAAACTCCACAAAATCTGTTCCAATATATTTTTAAATTTGAAATAAATTTCGATATGCATTTTTTAAGTGTTATCGATACTTTTTCCGCGTTATCGTTATACTTAAAAATTTTATAAATTTTTTTTTGTGTTAGCGACAGCAAACTTCGATGTGCCACTTTTATGCGATATCGATAACAATATGTTTTAGAATTTTTTTTTAGTTACTATCGATAACATCTAAAAATTGCATATAGAAATTTGCTATCGATAACACGAAAATTTTTTTAATAGAAATTTGTTGTATGTATACAACAATAACGCAGAAAAACTGAATATGCAATTATCGATAACACCTAAAAATTGCATGTTATCGATAACACGAGATATATTTTTATAGAAATTCGTAATTGCACATGCAATGCCCGGTAACACCTAAATATTGCATATCGAAATTTGTTATCGATAACACGAACAATTTTTTACAGAAATTTATTACTTACAATGATAACGCAGAAAAATTGCATATGCAATTATCGATAACACCTAAAAATTGCATATCGATAACACGAACATTATTTTGTAGAAATTTGTAATTGCATATGAAATTATCGATAACACCTGAAAATAGCATATCGAAATTTGTTATCGATAACACGAAAATTTTTTTATAGAAATTTATTACTTACAATGATAACGCAGAAAAATTGCATATGAAATTATCGATAACACCTAAAAATTGCATATCGAAATTTGTTATCAATAACACGAGAAATTTTTTATAGAAAATTATTACTTACAATGATAACGCAGAAAAATTGCATATGCAATTATCGATAACACCTAAAAATTGCATATCGAAATTTGTTATCAATAATACGATAAATTTTTTTTATAGAAATTTGAAATTGCATATGCAATGCCCGGTAACACCTAAAAATTGCATATCAAAATTTGTTATCGATAATACAAAAAATTTTTTACACAAATTTATTACTTACAATGATAACGCAGAAAAATTGCACATGCAATTATCGATAACACCTAAAAATTGCATATCGATAACACGAACATTATTTTGTAGAAATTTGTAATTGCATATGAAATTATCGATAACACCTGAAAATAGCATATCGAAATTTGTTATCGATAATACGAACAATTTTTTATACAAATTTATTACTTACAATGACAACGCAGAAAAACTGAATATGCAATTATCGATAACACCTAAAAATTGTATATCGAAATTTGTTATCGATAACACGAGAAATTTTTTTATAGAAATTTGTGGCGTATAAAGATAATGCAGAAAAATCGCATATGCAAAATTGATGTCGATAACACAAAGCATTTTATTCTAGATTATTTATATTTATACAATCACAAATATTTATTACAGAGTTTGTATCGGAGACCGTAACAGTTATACGTGACGTAAAAAATTTTTTTTTGGCAATACAAATTTAAAAGCGATGGAGAAGAATGGAAATTGTTACCGGTAAGGCAAAAAATATTCGAAGAGGCTTAATTTAATTTTCACGGCTAATACAAAAAGTTTCCCATACAAAATTTTTACTAAGACTGTAACAAACGGCGGCGTTATATGTAGTTAATAAATTTTCTAGATATAAGTTAGACTTAAATTTATTTAGAATTGTTGAATTTATTGTCAATAAAACACAAACTTTTTTTATAGAAAAACAAAAAATAATTTAAAATATAACTCCTCTAGTTTGTTTTACCGATTTTTCTATTTTAATAATATCTAATAATTTTAAGCTTAAAGCCTTACCCCAGTATTCATAATATTTAAAATGAGTTTGAAATGTATTTTAGTAAACTTTTTTCATACAAAATTTTCTTAAAACAGATTTCAAATACGTTTTATTTTTTTATGAATATGGGGGATAATATTTTGTTATAACATTTTTCCAATAAAATTGAAGTATTTTTCTGAAGGAGGAGTGACTTTTCTTATAAAAAATAAAAAAGCCTAAAGTTAAAAAGTATTACGTATTATTAAAATTTTAAAATATATTTCATAAGAACAAAATGTAATAGAAAAATGATTTTCTCTATTTTCCAGCAGTTTAAAAACATATCAAATAAAATACTTTCTCCATAAGCAAACTATACAAATAATTTTGGTGCCATTGCATTAAATCAACCATTTAAGTGCTAAACAAACATGCCAACATTTGAATAAAAGTCCGTGAATATTATCTAAATGAATATTTCATTACTAGTTATACATATAAGAAAAATATCTATTTTAAGGATAAATAAAAAATGAAATAAAATAGAAGCAGAATAGAATAAGTAAAGCAAACTTACATTATTTGAATTTTTAGCGGGATTGCAAACCATTTCAGATTCAAGGCCATCTAAATGCGTAAGACTTTTGGATTTCAACTGAAATGAGGGGGGAAAAAATAAAACATATTAAAATATAATTTCTAGATTTAAGAGTTTTAGCAAAAGGATAAACAAATCTAATAAAAATATATTTCAAATAAGAAAAAATTAAATGTTTATTGAACTGAAACTCTGTAGGACAACTATAAAAAATGTATAGATTACAATTTAAAGTATGCGATACAATTGTGGTCTTGGCTACAAAAATCAATAAAAATCTTCCAAACAATTGAACTTTTAATCAAATAATTCAAACATGATTGAAAAAGTTAAAAAGAAGTGAAGTCAGCGAGACTCTGTAAGAGTTGTTTACCTGTATTGTGCTGTACCCTAATTCCGGTCAACCTGGGCAAATGTCAAGAATTTGTATACAAGATTTCACAATGAATAATAGTTTTTACTTTAGGGTCTTAAAACATGGTGCTTGTTTAGTTTTAATTAAAGCGTATGAGTGATATTGTATAATTAATATCACTCATACGTTGTGGAGCCCTTTAGAAATATGAGTACATATGGGTGTACATATAATTAATTGTGCACTGTGGGGGTGAATTGAATGTGAATGCACTCAATCAACATGTGGATACGAGGTGTGTTCAAAAATTTCGATGTACAATCGATTAGCGTCATTTGTGTCAGTTTTATTTAAATAATTGATATCAATCATACGTCATGGAGTACATGAAAAATATCATGTACGAGGTGTGATAAAAAAAGAACCGTTATTTTCAAATTTCGTAAGTTACGTATGTTCGATTATCGCATTTTTTTTCTCTGTTATGTAGGTACACATTTTGGATTGTCAGTTTGTTTTTGGCAGATAAAAAGTTTAGTCGTGTTTTGGTGTGCTCTTCGATTTTTTACTATTCGAAAAAATCAAGATCAAGAAAAGTTTTGTGTAAAAAAGAAATTAAATGCGCAAGGACATTTGAAATGTTGACAGTGGCGTTTGGCGAGTCTACTATGAGCAGAACACAAGTTCAATTGTGGTATAACCGGTTTAAGGAAGGCCGAGAAGATGTCAATGACGATGCTCGTCCTGGTCGCCCGAGCACGTCATCAACCGATGAAAACATTGAAGCGGTGAAGAAAATGATTTCGGATAATCGTCGAATCACTATTAGAGAAGTTGCTGATGATGTTGGCATATCGTGCGGCTCATGCCAAGCAATTTATACGGATGTTTTAGGCATGAAACGTCAGGCAGCGAAGATTGTTCCAAAATTGCAAAACATCGATGCTTGTGCGAGACTTTTTGGCCAAAAACAAAACCGTTATCATGCCTCAACCATCGTATTCACCGGACTTGGCCCCCGCTAACTTTTTCCTCTTTCCAAAACTGAAGACACCGATGAAAGGAAAGCGTTTTGCTACGCTTGAGGAGATAAAAGAAAATTCGAAACAGGAACTGTTGGCGATACCAAAAAGCGCGTTTCAGAAGTGTTTCGAGGATTGGAAAAAACGCTTTCATAAGTGTATTAGATCTGAGGGGGATTACTTTGAAGGGGACAAGATAGTTATTGATGAATAAATAAATACTTTTTGAAAAAATTGAATAATAACGGTTATTTTTTTATCAGACCTCGTATATTCTGCACGGTAGGGAGAGAATTGAGAGAGAAGCGAACAAATACATAACAACTGATATATTAATTTCTAGAGATTTTTTTATATTTTGAGAAAAAAAAATTTCTTTTTGGTTGTGGCAACACTGGTTGTAACCAAAACGCAGAGCTTTCTTAAAGATAGAACTTTTGGACAAGAATCTACTAAATATGTATTTCAAAAATATGTTCAAATGTAACTGTTTTTGTTGTTGGTATTTTTTAATTAATTATTTTTCAATACAAATTAATAATGAATTCCAAGAACTAAAAGCCAAAACTGTTCACAAGTAACTCACATGAAATTCGTCTTGGCTTTTTATAGAATTGTCTTCATTATTTCAATATGTAATAAAATGTCTTTTTTTGATCTATTTTGGTTTTATCATCATCATCATGATGATGATGATAATGATGATGATAATGATGTTGGTGACGACGCTGTTATTATTTTTATTATTATTTCGCTTCTACTATTTTCTGTTGACGTCCAACAAGAGAATATTTCAATAATTGAAATGCAGTTATTTTTGTAGCTGTTTGCTAGTTGTACTTGTTGTTGGTGTTTGGTTACAAACTTGACTGAACTCGAAGGCTTATACAGCATACACATACATACATGCACAGCCAGCATTCATGTGATTATACCAACAAAAAATATGGTCATGTAGCGTAATAAAGAATATGAGTGTAAGATGAAGAGATATGAGAGAAAAACACATTGTGTATGGCTGCCTTCTATAAAGCGTACATATTAGGGGCGTAACGGTTTTTAATTTTAGTTGATGAATAGGTCATTGACTACTACTTCTTAGAAAAATAAAATTATATGTTTTAGAATTTTTTTTAATATTAGTAGGACCAGCACTCAGTGGATGACCCCTATATATGTATATAAAGGGTGTTTTTTATGAAGTTTTTTTTTTATACGAATCACTGTCTGACAGCTGTTTTGACAGTTTAAAGTGACGTCTCTACTCAGTATTGTTTGGCAAATCATCATGAACAGGTTAACTCCAGAACAACGCTTCCAAATCCGGGAAATTTATTTTCAAAAACAGTGTTCAATTAAAAATGTTTATCCACTTTTTTTACCGCAAAATTCTCTTCAGTGATGAGGCGCATTTTTGGTTGAATGGATATGTCAACAAGCAAAATTGCCGTATTTGGAGCAAAGATAATCCACACGCCGTTCAAGAATTACTAATGCATCCCGATAAATGTACTGTTTGGTGCAGTCTATGGGCTAGTGGAATCATCGGTCCTTATTTCTTTAAAAATGATGAAGGACGACGCGTTACCGTGAATGGAAATCGATACAGAATCATGATCAATGAATTTTTGGTGCCAAAACTTCAAGATATGGATGTAAACGCAATGTGGTTTCAACAGGATGGTGCCACTTGTCATACTGCGGGCGAAACAATGGACTTATTGAAAGAACATTTCAACGACAACATTATTTCGAGAAATGGAGCGGTGAATTGGCCTCCGCGTTCGGGTGATTTGACGCCACTCGATTATTTTTTGTGGGGATACCTGAAATCATTGGTTTACGTGGATAAACCAGCAACGATTGACGCTTTGGAAACCAGTATTCAACGTGTCATTGCTGAAATACGCCCTCAAATGCTTGAAAAGGTGGTCGAAAATTGAACCTCCAGAATGACCTTTGTGCAAAATAGTCGTGGTGGCCATATGCCCGAAATTATATTTAAATGTTAAATGACAAGAAATTATCCACCAAATAAAAATTTTTTTTTGGGCCATTTCATAATTTGGCATGTGTTTTATTTAAATTTCAAATCAGCAAGCTCTTATAAAAACACTCTTTACATACATATAAAGGAATAGTATTGAGAGAATAGATAAAGCTTTAAAGTATTATGCATGACAAAACATGAAATTGACTTGCACTTTCAAGTCTGTAGCCTTTCACTTTCACCTAAAAATTCAAGATTTGATGAGACAAATTTGATGTGTAGGATTCAGGACTTAAATTATATGTGAAGTAATTTTTTCACTCTATATATTTTTAAATTTATTTTGATGCCTGCACTCAGTTTTACCCTAATGCAACCTTTTTGTCTTTCACAGTAAAACAAATACACGAATACAACTATTGTTTTTGACTAAGAAATATGCCAGTTGGCCACATCTTTAAGACATCTTTAAAGACGGCTAGAAAACCAGAGTATGTCGTAGAAGACATACTGAAGGTGGCTCCATACAAGGGCCAAATTACCGCATTCGATTTCGTTCAAAATTTCAATACAACTTAAATGGAAATTTCGATCGATATCGAATGCCCTAATTTGGCCCCAGATCGTCGACAAAATTTTCATCATTCATGAGTGCTTCTGTGGCTGTTAGGTAGCAACGTTAGCCTGACAGTCCAATGGCCGTGGGTTCGATTCCCGCCGGTTGTTTTCCGCAGACAAGCAAATCGTTTCGCGGGCTGTGTTTATTAAAAAAAAAAAAAAAAAATATATATATATATATATATATATATATAAATGGCGGCGAGATCATAGTGGGTGCTTTTTCAGAGAATGACACCAGTTTAAATCATATCTAATTCAAAAAGTATTAAAAGTGTAGACTAGAATTTCTAAAATGTACTAGTACATCACTAGTACCAATGTCAGTAGTAGAATTTCGTGCGACATTTAACATGTGCGTGTAGCACATGTTAAATGTCTATATTAAATATCCTTGTCTGGCTTATTAAAAGTCACTTGTAAAGGGTGTTTTTAATAGAATGTCACATATTATAGAATACAGATATATATTTTTAATATCAATGAAACGGCTTTTATGGCAAAGAAAATTTTATGAATTTAATGTTTAAATATGATTTCTGCCATAAGGCCGCCACGGCCGGCGCGTAGAAGACGCCATCTGGAATACCAATTTTCAACATATAAAAATATCTTCTATAAAATGAAAGGACTCAACCCCAGTTACTAAGAACGGCTACGAATTGATTGATTAGGATCATCTTCAATGTTTTCCTGTACAGCGGCTACAGCTTTTTCAGTGCGCACCGTCGTTCGGAGTCTCACGGTTTGCACATTATCAGTAGTAGTAAATGTTGTCCGAAAACGGGCTACTATTCTTCGATTTAGCCTCGCTGAAGGACGATTATGTACGCCATAAAATGGAAGAAGTGCACGATGAGTTTGACGAATAGAACAATTATTTTTGTTACAAATTTCAACAATTTGCCCTCGTTTCTCTGGTGTTGTGATACTCTAACAAAAAAAAAAAAAAAAATACGCTTTACAAGACATTGAAGAGCTCTGCCTGTCGTTAACCTTTTCACATCCTATTAAAGGAAAACTAAGAGACATTGTCGCTCAAAACGTCCGACATTGTCACGAACGTTAATTTGTTGTTGTTGTATGTACGACGTCATGTCGTACATACAACGTCAAAGACAATATCGTTGACGATAATTTGGCCACTTGGGAAACGTAAGACAAGCAGCAGACCATGCGTTTGTGTGTGCGCACGGTTAGTTAGTTGTACAAGGTAATATTTGTTGTTACTGAAAAATATTTATAAACAAGAGAAACATATAAAAACATGAGCAATATAAATTTATCAATCTTGTGAGGCCAATGCAAAAGCACCAAGAAATTCAATAACAATATACGAGCACACCTATACATGCATACACACATACATGCTCGCATATCTGTGTAGTAATGCATACGGTTCTTGGCATTATCATCGCTATAGACTTAAAGGATTTTCTTGCGGTCGTACCAACAGCTGGAATATTATACACCATCTTACATACACCCGGAATTTTATATACAATTTTTTTTTATTTTATTTTATTTTTTTTTTGTGTTCGCATGCCGTAAAATGAAAATTTCTTTTATACTCATACAAATGCTGGAAGTTATTTGGCTTAAGTCGGTGCATAGATATGAACACACATCCACGTGCTGCCAGGTAACACACTTAATAAGAGTCTTAAGGAAAACATAAAAATCTAAGATGCAATATAACGAAAACAATTTAAGTTCTTTGGAAACGTTTAAGGAATTAATATGCAATGCCATTAATTAATTTAAGGTCCTAGAAAGTTAAGCAATATCAGCATTAATGCTATAATAATACGAGGGCTGTTTGATAATTCCATGAGTAGTTGAAAAAAAAAGTTTTCAAGAAATAGGACATTCTCAATAAAAATAATTTCAGCAATTTTTCATTTAATACCTAGTTCAGACATACACCTTAATTGATCTTATCGCAATCAATTGGGCATAATTGAGCTCAATTTTCTTTATATAATTTCAATTAATTATTGTTCAATAAATATGAAATTGTTATAATATTGAGTAAATTTACAAATGCAGCACTGCTGGAATGTATGTTTAGTTAGCATAGCACAACTCACTGAACAAACTTAGTCGAGACTTAGCACCTAGAATGTGGAAAAACTTATAAAAAACATAAACAAAATATGTCGAGCCATTTTAAAGTTAACTTATTGACTTTAAATCTGGCATTAATTAAAAAATTAATAAAAACATATATATTAAAAAAAAAAAAAAAACGAAAAATTATTCCAGATTTTTTTTCATTTCATTTCATAAATTCATTTTTATTAACATATTATACTTAGCGCATAAATTTATAATTTCGAGATTTTATCTATAGATACTACAGCGAATAATATTGATAATAGAAAAAAATTAACAATTTTGATATTGTTTAAAGGAAAAATAAAGATTCCCGATTTGAACTGATGTTCATCAAGAATAAGAACAGTTTTCAGTTTTAGTTGTCATGCGTTAATTGAATTGACTAAATTTTTGTGTATGTGAACCACAAGATGATTATGACTCAATTAAAAACGCATGTCTGAAAACATCATATAAAATTTTATCAGACATACAATTAAATCACAACTCTATTTTGTCGAGGTGGGGGAGGGGCCGTGAGGTAGACATCTCACCTTTGCCATAAAATACTAAAGAGTTAATTTTTGGGATTACTAATGTAGGGGGCAACGATGGAAGAAGAAAGGGGGGGGGGGGTAGGGCGGTGTAGGTCGGAGGAAGATCAGAGAATATCTCAGCTTCGTCATAAAAGCTTCAAAATATAATTTTTAAGGCATTTAGGCCCAAGTAATACAATTTGTTAAATATTTACACTAGATATTTTTCCATATCAAATTTTACGTCAACGCCCACTAAAGGAGGCGTGGTAAAAAATAAATGAATTTTTATAACTTTTTAGTTCCAAGTTCAACGCATTTGGACCTTCTTACCAAAATTAAAAAAAAAATATATATATATGTTCTTTTTAGAAGTTGGTTTAGTTCTTCTTAGGGGAACTTTCTTCCCTCTGACACGATTCAAGCCATTTACGAACTTGCCCTGTGCTATTCTTCAAAATTTATCTGTACCAAATTTCAAGGCTCTGGCTCATTTCGTTTGGAAATATACTCTCCAATTTTATTTATTTTTTGAGTGTACAAAAGCAACCCCGCAGGAAACTGTACCGACTTACCCTAGAATTATACCCCAGACACTTAACAAGAGCGCGTTAAGGCGGATTCACCCATGTTGTCCGAACAAAATTTTTGTCCGGACAAATTTTTTTATATGTAGTTTGACGTCTCTCTTCTTGAGAGAGAGAGAAAATATTTTTTACGAACAACTCTCAGCTTGAATTGGTTTAATTTTATATTTTGTCCAGACAAAATTGAACTGAGTTGCCAATACGTTAAAGTTTTTCACATAAACTTGAGGTGTCATTTTGAGTTTGATATATTAAATTGTGTGTGAGACTAAAAAAATAAATTTTGAGAACTAATATTATCTATTTGTTTCTTTTTTTATATGTATTTTGCTAATAACAATGCTTTATGCAATTCAATGGCCATAAGGTAAAGCAATTTACTTTTCTCGTCCATTATTATTATCACAAATTCTTGAAAAATAATTTAAAATATGTAATATCCAAATATCTAATATATCAAGAAAACAAAGCAAAACATAAAAAATCGCTGCAGTACTACCATTTTGCAAAACTCATTTTTTATATGAATGGCAACTTTGATTTTCCGGACAAATTAATCGAAATGAGTGAATCGTGCTGCAGAAAACTCTCAGTAAAATAAATTTTGTCCGGACAAAATTTTTGTTCGGAAAACATGGGTGAATCCGCCTTTATTGAAAATTAATTTCTGATACAGGTACTAGTGCATCACTAGTACATTTTATTAATTCTAGTCAACACTTTTGATGTTTTTTGAAATAGATATGAATAAAGAAATTATATAGTTTGTGAACTTTTGGAGTTTTATTATAAAAAAAGAGATGTGTGGTGTCGTGGGACACCGGATAGGAACGAAGTTCATTATTATAAAAATATTAACTTTAAATTCTATTCGAGGTATAAAGAAAATAATTATTCGGGTATAAATTTTTTATTATGATTTTGTTTTTTCGCCGACCAACGAAAATACAGAATCAATTTTGATCCCAAACGAAATTGAATTCTGTCACGTCACGGCTGCGTATGATTAATATTTGTTTGTATGGAATCGTATTACTCATACGTCTTAAACATTGATTTACAAACAAAAATCTTACATTACGGACGTTTTTTCCCCGGTTAGGGTACCCCTCCGCATCGTCCCATAAGGAACTTCGTTCCAAAAACAAATATAAGACTAAAAGGCTGCAATTCCTATAAGTCCTTTTTTTAACACATTTAAATTAAAAAAAAATCAAAATAATGTACGAGTACTAATTCACTTCAGGCATTTGCTCAACGTCACAAATTTTGTTTCTTATCCAAGGCAAATATTGAAATGTAGACATTTTATTGACATTGTCGCCAAGCAGTCACCAAAATAATAGACAAAAGTGGCGACTTGGGGACACTCATACCCAGGTTTCCTTTAGGGCGAAATGAGATTAAATGAAATGAGTTTTATGAACAATGACAATTTATTACTAAAGTTTTGGTTTTTGTTAAAATTGATAATTATCTTTATAACCATTTATTATTATCGTATCATGAGTGATTTTATGCTGGTAATGATTTCTTTAATTTTTTTTTTTTTGTAAGAATTTGTTGTTGTTTTAGTTAATTCCTTGCCATTTATGCATGTGTGTTTGAAAGCATATTCGTGGTCGTTGTAATTGAGATTATCTTAATGTGCTGCTTTAGTTGTGGTTGTGTATGTAAACGACAATTTGTGTTGAATAATACTACAAGGGATTGAAGAATATGGAGATTTGCTTGCAATTAATTTACTGAATTGGTTACATTGTTAAGCCGTATTTGCTTTAAAACATATGCGAATATATGTAACTACGGTATGCAGAAGAATGTAGTATGTACATAATAACAAATATTTATATTAGAACTAAATAGGAATATATTATAATTGTATTTGGAGCCAATAATAATGAGATTCAAATTCAGTAAATATTTTTTGTTTTCCGTTAGATTTAGTTCTTAAATTAACAAATTCAATTGTTATAATTGTTGTATGCAATATATTTATGGGCATGTGTGTAGGTAACAATTTTAAATCTATTTTATAATTATGCATATTGTGTTTACGCACACAATAATAATATGTAACTAAATTGTGGTTTCAAAAATGATTCATTAGAAAATAATAATATTGTAAATTGTAAATTTTACATTTTGATTATACGTGTAAGCAATTCATTGTTATAAAAATGCACAGTTTTGTCTAAAATTTATTTTACAATGACGGATATGAATTGTAATGGTGGTAGTTCATAATTTTACCTATAGAAATTTCTAGACAACATATATGAGATTCTTTCTTCAAAATAATAAGGGCTGGAGAAATTTAAGAAAAATAAAAAAATCCATTTTAAGAAAACAACAAAAAAATAAATCATACAGCGGCAGCTTTGATCGTGTGTGATATAAATAAAACGAACTATAATATTTTTTTAATTTTTTTTGCTTTTCAAGACAACTTGAAATATTTTTTTAGCCACCAAAAAAAAAAAAAAACAAAAAAATATTATAACAATAACATGTTAACATCAGGTTGATACAGTTCTCGTATCCTTTTTCACAATAAAATTTGTGTAAATAGGAACTGTTATCACATTCAACTAAGCCACCTAATAAGTGGTGACAAACACAATACACATGAGCACTGATGATGAAAGGGTTGCGTCTTTCGAAAACAGCTGTTCTGCTCTGCTGTGTAAGTTGAATAACAAAAACTGATGTTGACTTGCCTTTGTGCCTTGGAATATTTATCATGTCTTTCTGATATTTAAATTAAAATTTCGAACAATTAGCCTATAGAATCTTAATTCAATTTAATATAAAATAATCTTCTTCTGCTTATCTACACAAAAATACCTATTAAATTTTATATATTTTGAAATATTAGCGCACGATAATATGCTTATAAGTGTACCACAAAAAAAATGTTAATAAAAATTTAAAAAATTTTTCATATTGGAAAATAATTAAGCAAACAATTTTTATACAAAAATAAGTGGCCTGAATTTTTAAGAATTCAAAAATTTATACCACAAAGATTATTACCAGTTAATACATAAAATTGTAGGGGGAAATTTTTATAATTACGTTCTGGATTATTTTTCCTTATAATATATTACATAACATATGTTTGTATATGGACTTACTATTGATGCAGTCACAAGTAAAGCGTGTTTTTTTAGAGCGTCACAACACCAGAGCAACGCGGGCAAATTGTTGAAATTTGTAACCAAAATAATTGTTTTATTCGTCAAACACATCATGCACTTCTTCCATTTTATGGCGTAAATAATCGTCCTTCAGAGCGGCTAAGTCGAAGAATAGTATCCCGTTTTCGGACCACATTTATTACTACTGATCATGTGCATCACGTGAGACTCCGTACGACGATGAGCACTGAAGAAGCTGTAGCCGCTGTACAGGAAAGCATTGAAGATGATCCTGATCAATCAATTCGTCTCCGTTCTCAGTAACTGGGGTTGAGTCCTTCCATTTTATAGAAGATTTTTTTAATTATTGAGAATTGATGTTCCAGATTACGCCTTCTACGCGCCGGCCGTGGCGGCCTTATGGCAGAAATCATATTTAAACATTAATTTCATGAAATTTTCTTTGCCATAAAAGCCGTTTCATTGATATTAAATATATATTTTCGTATTCTATAATAATTTAAACTCGTGACACTCTATAAAAAACATCCTTTACAAGTGACTTTTAATAACCCAGACAAGGATATTTAATATAGACATTTAACATGTGCGTGTAATTGAAATTCTTCTACTGACTTTGGTACTAGTGATGCACTAGTACATTTTAGAAAGTCTAGTCTACATTTTTGATACTTTTTGAATTGATATGGATAAAAAAAAAATGTGTAGTTAGTTAACTTTTGGAGTGTTACAAAAAAATAGTATTTTTTTTTTTAAATTTTAAAACAAAAATTCATTGCTGTCATCTGTCGCCTTCACTCTATTTTCTTCTCATCAAAGGCAAATATAAAAGTATAGACGCTTTATTTACAATGCCGCCAAACAGTCACCAAAATAGTGGACAAAAGTTACGACTTGGTTTCCATCAGGGTACTTTTCCCGAATTACCTAATACATATTACCATTTTTCAATGTGTACTAATTTATGTACATTTTTGGATTGTGGTCAACCACTAAATATCTACGTATGTTGCCAGAAAATACCACTTACAATTTAATTGCATAAATCAATTAAATTTATTTTTGTAAGCACGAACAAATAAAATGTGACATAAATAGCCACAGAAAAATGTTTACATTATATATATAGAATAATTGTATAAAAATGTAAAATATTTTGTAATTTAGCCACAACTAAGTGTGTGTTAAATGAAACAAAATTTAAGTTCAAGGGGTAAATGATTTATTGCTAAATAGATTGAAGGAGAAAGTAATTTAAACTTTAGTTTAACTTGATTAGAAATGATAAAATCATTTTTGGAAATATTAATTTTTTGATAGAAGAACAGAAGGGTCTTAATTTATATTATTAAAAAAATGTATTTTTGTGAATAAGTACAGTTGAAACCGCTTTAGCGCAACATGCTTTACTGAAAAAAATCGGATTACTAAATGCCCGCACTGATTTTAAGCGCAGCTAGTCCTATTCACTTCGCTTTAGCGAAACACCGCTTTACTGAAAATATCGTATTACTGAAAACCAAAAGCAAGCCCACAACTACGTTTTGTATGAAACTTACTTCGCTTTAGTGAAAAAATAAACAATGACAAATTTATTTATTAGAAATCTATGGCATAACTTAAGGCTGAAAAAATTGTGCATGTTTTGTCCGTTAAAAAATTAAATGGCAAAATGTATTTGTCCTTTTCGCTCTTACGTACTTTATTGTATTTTTGTATAGTGGCTAGAAATTTTCGAGGAATACGTGAAAAATTTCAACAACAAAATGAATAATTCTATGAATAATTTTTTTAAATAAAATTTTTACGTTAAATTGAAATAAAAAATATACAGATTTGATATAAAAAATATTGTTTTACTGAAATTAAGCAGTACGCTTAACTGTAACAGTAATCCGAACTACGTTTTAGAGGAAAAAAATCGGATAACTGAAAGAATTTGGGTTTTTGTTTTTTCCAGTAAAGCGGAGTCGACTGTATGTACTTTTATAACATGGAAAATATCTCACTATAGTGATGAACCAAGACAATTCTGAAGACTATGGCTAATATCCTAATAAAAATTGTTTAAAATATTTGCAATTCTGGTACCATATTTTATTATATGAATTTAAAAAATTAAAAACAAAATAAAAAGAAAATATTTAACAAACAATTTAATTTTTCTTGGGTTTACGTGATCGTGGCAAATTTTTTTTTTGTTCTATGTCACAAGCTAGGTAAATTAAAAAAAAAGTGCTGTATAGACACACCTTTACAATATTTACTCGCTGGCCTGACTGTCACTCGTGACTGTAAAATACATTAACGGCCCATCTCTAATTAAACTAGCAGCATTTTCTTTACAACTTCCAGCAACACTCCTGCGAACAGCAAGCAATTTGTCTAACAAATCACAAGTATTGTTGGCAACAAATATAGTTTTGTTTTTGCAACAAATTCAATTCTTAATTCAAATGAATTACAGATGTCATGTTAAGCTAACAAATTATATTAACGAAACAATAAAATTATACATTCTCGTATTTAATAAGCCACAAACAATTGCATGAAAGATTCCATTTGCAACATTGTGTGTCAGCTGACTACACAATTGTATGCTGAAAATGTAATTCAATGAAAATATAATAAATGTTTTTAAGTTGAGATATACGAGTAGAGAGTACAGAGAAATAAAAAAACAACTGATTTGAAAATAATAATAATTTTGTTTGCTGAAATGTTGTGTGAAGGATTAACAAAAAAAAACTTATTTTATCATAAGGCACACACACGAGTGTACCAGCATGGAAAAAACGCAAATGAATTGAATATTCACCTTAATTTTTAAACACACCTCGACTTAATGAATATAATTTTAAACTTAATCCCTATATATGTATGTAGCATACTTTTGAGAGCATTACGAAAAAATTTCGCAATTAATATTAATCATACGCAGCCAGCACATTTCTGGTTAAATAAATACTCCTACATTTTGATACATAAAATATAAAAATTATTTTCCAATTCTACATGCTAAATTAAACAATATTTTCAACTTTTAATTGTTTTAGTTATAAGGGCTGCGTATTCATTTTTGTAAGTAAACTTTATCGCTTGTTTATTCCACAAAATGTTTGCTTGTTTAGGATACTTTTTATTTATTTATTATTATTTTTCCCAGTTGGCCGTGAAAATATGCAGCAATTGGGACTACATACATTTTGAGCAATGGCTTATTCTACAAAAAATATGTATTCAAAATGCCCAAAGCAGTATTTAAGTAAATTTAATTTTTTTTACATGGACCACCAAATACAAAAAAAAAAAAAATTACGCTTCATTTTATTAGATTTCTAAAAATAACAAATTTTGTTTATGGCATTTTTAATAATACGCTTCATTGAGTCCATGAAAATTTGTTTAAATTAGTTCTAAAATAAACACAACAGTGTGCATAAATACATTGAATGTTTTTATGCAGTTTTAATCCGATCAAATTGATTTTTATCTACTTAATTATTAAGTCAAATTAATTTTGAATATGAGAGTAGGAGAGAAAAAAAAATTAAATAAAAACAGCAAAATTGCTTTCATTAGAGTGAAACGAACCTGGCATAAAATGTGATTAAATTTTAATTTTTTTATTTTCATAAAATATAATAAGAAATGTTTTATTTATTTTACGTGTATATTTCAATTACAAGCTATTTATTTAAAATGATTTAATTAATAAGTTTATAAAAAAAACGTTTAATTCGCTTAAGCCATAAAACGTGTGAGCTCGCATGTGACATTTTCTGTATTTGGCTTTAATTTGACCCACTAAATATGTGAATACACAAGTTTTTTGTTAGAAATATCATATACATTTATATATCCTTGATTTAAAAAAATTTCCCAAAATGGGAAATTTTTAAAATCACATTTTCTTTCTCAATAAATGTTTATTTTATACTTTATTTACAGATTAACCAATTTTAATAGTATTTTTTCTTTAAGAAAAATACCCCTATACTGGGAAATTTTATTTTCGCAAATCTTAAGACATACATATATTAAATATTTCTAAGCTATAACACTTAAAAATAAAAATTCTTATATAAAATATCAAATTTCCCCATTAGTAATAAAAATATTCAGCAAGGGAAATTTTTTAAAGCAGTTTTTTTTTAATTTCTAACATGTATTTGTAAAACATTATGTTAAAGTAATAATAAAATTCAACTCGTCTACTTAAATCGATTTTATATGAGGGACACATCCATTTAGGAAAAGCAGAACTTATTATCTCTTGTCAACTGATATTTGTCCTTGACCATTTTGGTATTAATTTTTGTGCCAAAATGTCAGTATTTTTATCAATATTTCTATTTCAACATTTTTAAGGAAATGTACCATAAACAAAGATATTTTCCAACCTTAAACATATTTTATTAATTTAACATTGTCCTGGCTATGAGTGCTTAAATGTGTGCAACTATGAGACTCTATCATATTATTTCAACATGAGCGGTTGCAACATTTATTTATTTAGTTTTTTTTTTTCATTTTTAATTTTTGTATGCCATAAAACTGAAAGAAGAATCATCAACAACGAAATCAAAAGCAATACAATGGACATTGTTGTTTGAAATTGTTGAAAACGGAAACGGAAAGCTAACATCTGTTAAGGAAGTAAGAAAACAAAATAAAGCATACAAAGCGGAGTGTTTGCAGTGCAACTAAAGATCAGCAAAGGCTGTCTGACACACATTTACGGTGTATTCATTAAAATTTTATATTTTATGTAAATAATTTTCAGTTGCCCTTTTTGAAATTAAAAATGAAATTTGTGGGCTGACCGTTTTTTTTTCTTTTCACTTGTTTAAATAAAAGGTTTCTTAAAATAATATTTATTTATTTAAGTGGATTTTTATTTTAAACGAAATATAAAAGAAAGAAAAATTTATGAAAATAGCAATTCATTTTTCAGCTTTTATATGCGAGGGTGCTTTCAAAATAACATAAATTAAATTCGTTGTTCCAAAAATGACAAGAGTCGTGCCTGAAGTAGTATTTATG
This sequence comes from Linnaemya tessellans, assembly GCA_951800035.1. NCBI lineage: Eukaryota > Metazoa > Arthropoda > Insecta > Diptera > Tachinidae > Linnaemya > Linnaemya tessellans. Next base: position 115,503,188 of record OX637535.1, read on the forward strand.
TTTGCGATTTCCTGCTGAAGCGCTGTTGTATTCGGATCTCGTATTTGTTAGCTGTAACAGCCGTTAACACTGAATCCATTAAGGATGTCTTATTTATATTTATTCTTCCGTTTTTTCTTTCAACAATTTATATTTTTGCATCACTACAGTGCCAGTCAGAATTAATGTAATGAACATACAAATAGATCTTTTTGCTAAAATTTTATTCTAAAGCATATTATTTTCATAATCTGGGGGGTTACTCTGTATTGCGATGCGAAAGGAATTGCTTTCGCATTTCAATGTAAATAGCATACAAATGCGTTCAGTTTTTCATTCGCATCGCATTACGGAGTAACCCCCCTGTTTTTTTTTTTGTGAGAGAGTTCCGAAATGAATTTTAGGTTTCTTTTATTTCATTTAATGAAATATAATATGGACGAAATATGAACGTTTCCTATTTTTAGTGCTTAAGGTTTTTTTTTTTTTTTTTATCTTGCACCAGCACTCAGGGGATGACCCCTATATATGCAATGCATTGCGCCGGAACTGAAACCGAGGGGATAGTATTGAGAAGACAGATTAAGAAAGATGAGAAGATAGACAGTTTTTTTGTAGCTTTTTTCAACCTTTTCTACTTCGCGGGCAAATTTTTGCTACAGGGCAAAACATATCTACATACATATGTATGTATATTATAATTTAAAAATTTTTTTAATATAAATTTTTTTCGAGGTCTAATTTTCAAAGTTTTATAAAATTTTATATAATGCATAAAAATTTCCCTGAAAGGAAATTTTATTTTTATTATTATTTAACAATTTTTTTAATTAAAATTTTTTTCGAGGTCTAATTTTCAAAGTTTTATAAAATTTTATATAATGCATACAAATATCCCTGAAAGGAAATTTTATTTTTATTATAATTTAACAATTTTTTTCGAGGTCTAATTTTCAAAGTTTTATAAAATTTTATATAATGCATAAAAATTTCCCTGAAGGGAAATTTTATTTTAGACCATATATTTTAAAATTTTATAATATCTACATTGAACTAGTTTAAAAATTAAGAAAAATTAAGTAAAAAAAAAAATTTCCCAAAAGGGAAATTTTTTCCAATACAGGGAAATTTTAAAATTATGTAATAAATCCTTTTGGCAAACAGTTAATTATCAAATATTACTATAAATATATTTTCTTAAGTACGTTTTGTTTACTACAATCACACTCATGGCTGTTAAATGCCGTAATGCAGTTTTTGCGCTTGTCATAACGGAAATGCTTGTGGTGGATTGTGGGCGAAAGAAAACAAAATATATCTGCTTGTATAAAAAATAAAGTAAAGTGCACAAAAAAAAAATGTCCAAGCAAACTAACTAACCAACTAACCGACCGACCAACCAACATCCCATTTACATAAATAATTAATAACCAACAAAATGAGATTTAAATACAAATTCACACATTTGTGTGTGGAAACAAAACGGACGAATAAACAACACAAATCCATTAAAATAGTCATAAGACCCATTTACATTTACAACACAGATAATTTAAATATTAATGCGTGAAGCTTAAACTATTTGTAAAAATAAAGATTTTCAACAATTGTAGAGTAGACAAGTAACTGAATTTAATATTGAAATTTTGTTGGCAATTTAAGATGAGAGCAAAATGGCAGTTGGTACAAAAAAAAAATTATTTGCGTGGAGGTACGATTGGTTACAAACTTTATTGCTGAGATTCAATTCAATGAACAGCAGATTGAAATTTTTTATTAATTATAAATAATTCAATTATAATAATTAATATTAATTATACGCCACACTCAAGTAAATCTGTTATTTAATTTCTTATCGTAATTAAATTTGTATACAAAAAAAAAAAATTTAAACTCATAAACGTTTTTTTTATCTTGGACCAGCACTCAGGGGATGACCCCTACATATGCAATGCATTGCACCGGAACTGAAAACGAGGCGATAGTGACAAAGCGGAAGTGTTTGCAATCACGATTCGTTTTGTTTAAATTCTATTTAAATGGATATTTGCAAAAACCAAAAACTCATGTGATGAACAAAGCGATAAGTTTTTAATCCTGATGCTACACAGTGGATGCAAGAGCAGCGAATTTAAATAATTTTGTGTAGGTGAAAAACAATATTTTATATCAACGTGAAAAAAAGGGGACTGGGATAAGTTAAAAATGTTTAAGCTGCTGGCTCACAATTCCTTTAAGACATTTCTGTGCCCAAAGTCCGTGGGGAAGACATCTCATCTAAATCGTGAAAATTTAAAATCTAAATTTTTGGAATAGTTAAGAGTACAAAAAAATTCTTTTTTTGATAAGGTAATTTCAGAAAGATCAGAGAACATATTACCTGCGTCGTGAAAGCTTATAAATTAAATTTTTAGGGAATGTAGACTTAAGGAATTTACACGATTACTTTATATAATATGTAACTTCAACGCCCACTAAAGAGGGTGGGGTCTAAAAATAGACTATATCGTGTTTTCCACAGACGGACGTATGGGCATTGCTAGATCGTCTTAGATTTCATTACTGATCACGAATACATATACTTTTTGGGGTCTCAGATGATATTTCGCTGTGTTACACACGAACTGACAAAGTGAATATACCCTCCCACTTTTTTCTTGGCCATTAAACTTTAAGTTTAATTAATATTCTAGAAAATAAGTTTTGTTCACATCAAAAATAAAATATTTCAAGAAAAAGTAAATAAAGAAATGCCACAAAAACAACATTTTTTTCAATAACAAGAACACATGAATTAAAATCTTAAATAAAACTCAAAATTGCTTTTAAACCAATTTATTAAGTGTTTTTGTAAACAAAATAAAAATGTTAAGTGTGGGAGTTCAAGTTGAAAGAGCGATAAAAAAAATAAAAACAAAAATTTGTTATTCTTTTCAATATCAAATTTAAAACGAAAATGTTAATTTACTGCCTAGTGACCACTAGGTCACTCGATATCGTTTTGACCAGTAAATATATGTGAAACAAAAACAAATTCTAAAACTTTGTTGTTGTTTTAAATATACATATCATCGTGGGTCAGGCAGTTGAAAAAAACCAAAACAGGCAGCAATAATAACACTTTTCCCTAAAAAGTGCAGAGAAGGTAGCATTATTTTCTAGAAAAGAACAACAACATAAATAATATAAAATAAATGAAAGTAAAAAATTTTCGATTTCGGAAATAAAACATTTTATTTGCATATAAAAACTAATATAAAATAAAAAAAAAATCGCAAAAAGGGAAAATCGGAATTTACCTGCAATCTGGAGGAGGGCGGCGAAACTACCAAACATATTTGCATGGTGGCCCTTAGAAATTCTTCTCTCCTGGCATTAAGATCATTTAAGGGGCTCGTTGTGGTCGCGGGCGGCACCGCTATGGGCGAAGTAACAGCGCGCTGTTTAAATGGTCCCATACGTTGTTTGTTCAGACTACTCGAAGACGAGGTACGCTGAGGCGGCGAAGAAGACGTCACTGTGGTGGCGGGCAGAAAAGGATTAAGACTTCGTACTAAATTGCAAGATGAAGTCTTTGTAACATTTCTATGCTGTGCCAGCGACGAGCAAGTCGAACTGCTGTCACTGCCTAAAGATTTCGGATTTTGGGAGCAGAGTTGCTGTTGCTGTGGCTGCTGATGCTGGTGCTGGTGCTGGGGAAAATTTAATTTGGTTGGTGTGCTGAGGGAGAATAATTTCCTTTTATGCTTGCCGGGTGTTAGAACGCATGTATGAGAATGCGAAGCGTGCAGGGCTGTTTTATTTACATCCAAATTTTGGCCAGCATATTCACTGTGTGTCGATTCCTGGGAACCCGTGCGACTATAGTTGGGTGTTGGCAATTGGGCCGAGTGCGTGCCTATTCTATACTTGACCGAGGTAACATTTGAGTCCAGCTCATCTTCCAGTATGCGATCTTCCTCTTCTTCTTCATATGTGCTGCGATATGTGCGTGCTGTTATTTCAGGCAAGAACGGATTGCTGGGTGAGGCCAACGTATATTGATAGTAGTTCTTTAAGGAGCCACTGTTGTCCGTGGCGGCAGCCGGAGTTTCCGTTGTTTCCGTGCTAAATGGCAAAATATCCTCATTGGAGGGAGGATTGTTGGAAGTGGAAGGAAAGTTGCATAGATTTTCCCACTCTCCGGAAGAGGAGTTAAAGGAGGAGGCTGTAAAGCCTTCATTCGAGTGGCCCTGTATACTGCGGGAGCTTTCGTTGCTGGACTTGAAGAGGAAATTTTGTAGGCGATTTAATTTGGCAGCCGTGCTGCTCTCGCTGGTCGTGCTGCAACTGCGGCTGGCCGTGGTCACAGTGGGATGTTCATATTCACTTTTACTGCTGCTTTGTTGCTCCAGACGGCGCCGATTGTCATTGGCTTGGCTAATGCGATTGTCAGCGGCGTTGTGCTGATTACTGGCAGTCGTACTCAATTCACCGCCCATATTGTTATTGTTCATATGCCACGCCCAATAGCTAATGCTGGTAGTGGGGCTCTCACAGAAATTGCTTTCCAAGGAAGTGCTGGAATTAGTGGTGGCTACGCTGCTTAAGTGCCGATAGGCAAACTCCGGAGGTGTACTTTCGTCGGGGCTGTCCAACAGCAAAGCGGGATTGATGTGGCCCCCCAAGCCGGGCAAATTCGTCAAAGAGAATATCGAGGCGGAGTTGTGCAGCTGCGGTTGCAAAGGTCTCAAACTGCTGCACCTCTCCTGGACTGCGGTCGTATCGTCGGTGTCCTTTTTATCCTGCCTCTTAATCTCCAAGGATTTGTGTTCGGCTCGCCTAAAACTGCGTCTAAGTTTTTCGGCAAATTTCGATTCTTTGCGGCCCTTCGTTTTCAGTTTCTCAGTCTTATCATTAAAGCTAGAGGCGGTTTTCTCGCACCCATCATTCTCTAAAAGTTTTTCATGCATCTGTAAATCTATGGCGGAGTGTATGTGCTTCAGGGTGCTATTGCTGCTGCAAATGCTGCAATTGGTCTTTGGTTTTTCGTTGTTCAGATTCGTTAATAACGCTGAGTTAATGGTAACAGCGTTCTGTAGAAATTGTTTGCAATAATTGGGCGGCGGTGTAGCAAAACCTCCACCCATAACGTTACTTTTGAATTCCTGTAGCTCGTGTTGGCTGCTCGACGTTGAATTGTCATCGACCTTTTCTGTTGATCTTTGTAATTTATTGCGTTTGGTTTTGTTGGAAACGTTTGTTTCTTCTATTTGATTTGTTGTTGTTGGTGTTGTTATTAATAATTTATCCTTTTTATTGGTTTTTTGTGTGAAAAAATTTTCCATAATATTTTGCTCTTAAGCCTAAATCTTGGGTTTTTCGGTCTTGCTCTACTTCTTGTTTTTTTTACTAACTTTTTTTTTTTTTTGAAAATTGAAGACCTTCAGAATTTTGATTTTGTGTTTTTTTTATATTTATTAATATTTTTTGGTTTTGTTTTCCTTTAATCCTAGAAAGAAGCGTTTTGATTTCCCCTAAATTTGTAATTTTTTTTTTCTTTAACGAATTTTTGTAGTTTTATTTCCTCAATGAAACATAAACTTTACAAATACATTTTTTTTTGTAGGTAAATATTTTTTTTTAACAAACTAAAGAGTTGAGAAGCCAAGTTTTGTAATTTTCAGATTCTGTGGCGTTTGCTGCTGAAAGTGGAAAAGAAAAGTACATTAAAATACATTTGGAGAAAAAAATATAAATATATGAAATATATGCCACAGTTGGATTTTCAAAATAATACAATAAAAATAAATTTTTAACAAAGTTAATATTTTAGAAATTTTGATTTCAAAAAAATTTTCTCCACAATTATTACTTTTCCTGAGAACGCAACACTGGAATGCTCCTAAGAGCTTCAGTGTTATCCATTTTAAACACGAGTTCACGTGTCAATTTTTATTAAATGAAATTAATAATAATTAATAAGTAATTACACCCAGGGGCCGAGTGATGAACAAACATTGAGAAACTTTAACAATTAACTTTGGGATCAATCTGACACTAAAACCTTTTAAGCAAATTTAAAATAAAATACGAACGAACAATATCTTTTTTAGCATCGTTGGAATTAAAAACCATGTCGCGAATGTGAAGAAAATTTTTTGCTCTGTAATGCGTAGAACGATTCGTTGGAATATCGACCACAAACGCATGCGCTCTAGATGAAAAACGCGTTGAGCGTAAGAAGGAATGGGTTTCAGGAACAAGTTCCCTAATTTTACCAGAGCACCTGCCATTATAGTAACGATAGAACAACGATACGCACGCCACATTGCGACGATGCTCAAGAGAGTCAATAGAGTTGGCTACCCTACTGTCTCCGATGAGTTTCATCGCCCTCTCCTGTACGCGGTCGAGTAACTTCAAAATAGACTTTGAAGCACCGGCCCAAACATGAGAGTTGTATTCCATCTTCGGTCGGATGTAAGTGGTGTAAATATTAAAAAGATCAGAGGGGTTGAAGTATCTCTTGCACCGTCTTAAGAAGCCAAGGCACTTGAATACTTCTTTTGCGACCTGAAAGACATGTTCCGTCCATCTGACATCACACTGCACTTTCATGACCAGAACATCAAGAGCCCCTGACTCCATAATACTTACACCACCCATAGAAACAGATGAAGCAGCATGGCCATACGTACGTCGATGCGTAAGCATACAACACTGGGTCTTACTGGCATTAAAATCGACCCTGTTCGCCTGACCTTATTCGGAAATCTTCGCGAGGTCACTATACAGAACGTCATTCATAAACTGCCTCCTCGTCTCGATTTCAGACGTTGACGGCCTGCAGTTAAATGAATAAGAATGCGAAAGGCTATAATATTTTATATATTTCAGTTTGAATAAAAATTCGAATAATTTGCAGATACGGAGATTTGAACTCGAGTCTGCACTAAAATTCGTAGCTTAATAATTAAATTTATATTTGAAAATAAAATAGATCTAAAGTTTGTCAAAAGTTCGAATAATTTGCAGATACGGATATTTGAACTCGAGTCCCCACTAAAATTCTTTGCTTAATAATTAAATTTATATATGAAAATAAAAAAGATCTAAAGTTCGAATAATTTGCAGATACGGAGATTTGAACTCGAGTCTGCACTAAAATTCGTAGCTTAATAATTGAATTTATATTTAAAAATAAAATAGATCTAAAGATTGTCAAAAATTATTGACATTTTTTTGGTAATTTTGAAACTCGGAAATTTGTATAAAAAGTAATTCTGTTCCAGGGATGCCAGAGTTTTTAATAAATAAATACTCATTTTATACAATAATTCAAGGTTATATACTTGACCTATTTTCTCAGTTGTTGTTGAAAAATCTAGCTAAAATTCCTTAACTCTTTTAGACTTACAAAAATATAAAATAAAATATATCTAAGAAAAAAATATACTAAAAATTGTTTATTTACTTCATGTCAAAAAGGCTAAATTGTGTACACCAAAGGGAAAGGATTTTTTTTTGCCTTATTTTAAAACAAGGTTCCGCCTACAATTTTTGTATTGAATTCAAGACCACTGCAAAATTTAAGTTGCTGTTAAGGGTAATAGGAAATTATACAGCAACAATACAATTATTTTACACCTTTTTTTAATTCACAAATGGCCAACAAAGAACTAACTCCCACATCTATTTACCGCTTCTTTTTTTAATACAAACCTAAAAAAAAATATTGCAATATAAAAATACTGGCAAAATGGAAACTTTGCGCACAGCCAGAATACAAGTGACGAAATTAGTCATAATAATGTAACTTGACAAGGGCAAAAAAAAATAAAAAAAAATTGAAATCGACAATAACAAAACCGCACTTAACAAAACGCCATGTGAGCTGCTGAACCAACCAACCCAACTGTCACAACAGCATTCTAGGATTTTAATTAAAAAAAAAAATAAAAGAAAAAATAAATAGGATATATTTATATGCTTTTTTTAAATTAAATTTTACATAAATAAAGCATTTGTGTATGTAGTGCGGCTGGGGGTCAGTTGAGAAAACTTATAAACGGAAACAGTTTTCAGAAATTTTTATTATTATTTCCCAAATAATTGGATGCCAGGCTGAATAGAAAAATATTTTCAAATACATAATAATGCGATTTACAAAAGGTAAAAGCATAAAATTTCTGGAAAACATATTTTTTCAATTAAATCAAATTTATGTAGGATGAATAAAAATGTGGCTCAAAAGCATGAAGCACGAAAGGCGAAAGGAGCACAAGCATTTACATAAATTTGCCACAGCAGTAAATAGATTAAATCGGTCCAAAAGTAACAAAATTTTCTTTTTCCAAACTTGCAAAAAAAAAAAAAAAAAAAATAAAAAAAAATGCCCGAGTGGTAAAAGATTTGAGTCGAATAGAGAAGTCGTAACCGAAACAATCGCTTAGTTTGAAGGCCTTGAAAAAAATCTATAACTTTTAAGGATTGTATGAAAATGGCAGAAAAAAGCAAATAACGAATAAAATGTATTATTATTTATTTATTTAGCATTATTTCTGTTTTATTTTAATGTATTTTTTTAGCTGGAGTGCTTTTTATAAAATTATTAAAACATGAATATAAGTTTTTATTTTTCGAACTTATTAATTTTATTATTAAGATAAGAATTTTTTTATGCAATCAGCAAATTATTTATTTAACGAACTGTTATTAAATTCAAGTTATTTTGTTAAGAGTAGAATATTTATAATAGTTTTATAATCATCAAACTGGCAGAATGGCTCAGTACTGATTTAATAAAAGTTCGTAAAATAATAATTTGCAGATTGCAGATTTGAACTTGAGTCTGAATAAGAAGTTCTTATCTTAATAATTTAATTTCATTTAATTTTAATAAATAAACTTATGCTTTAAACACATTCGAGTCAGCAGGCTACACGAACACACGGAGTACAAAAGCCGTTGGCTACAATCGTCGCCTCGTAGTCAGCTACTTAATTATTTTTTAGACGGCAGCTACATTGTCAACATCTCATTTTAGTGGTGCAACTTTCATATATAAAAAAGCGCTCATTCTAAATCTACTTATAGACCGAAACAAAATTAATAATAAAAACACTTTATATGTTTATAGCTCTTTATTGTAATAAATACATTTTGATGTCATGTTTTTGTTATGGCACTATAAAAATGAGTTTATGAGTTAATTCATTTGTGTGACCTAATTAACGTCTTTTATCGATAACGGCTATCAAATGTATACAAAATTAGAGTATTCAAAATAATGGAATTTTTACTTGAAACGTCAGATACAAAATTTCAAAATTTAATAATCACCCCTATCATGAATAATTCTTCCCTCGAAATTTTTCCCTTTTCCCTAAAATTGCAATCATGAAAAAATTCCCCGTGAATAATTTCACGCTAAAATTAAATTCCCCTTATCGGGAATGATTTTTTTCCCGTGCGTTTTTTTCCACTTTTCCCTTTAATTTATTCACTTAGTTTTTGGTGGGGAGTAGAGTCTGCGTCTTTGCAAAACTTGTTTCTCCAATTCTAAGGATTAAGCATATTTTTAATTTGTTTTGTCCGGTTTCCAAATGTATCCAAATTATTTGACTATTAAATATTTACTCGTAACTATACTTTTTTTTAAATTTCTTAAATTATTGTAATGTAATGTAATGTAATGTAATAATTTATTGAGCCTTTATGAAAGAACAATACGAGTGAAATGAATTACAGAAAATAGTAAAATTTAGGACTAGAAAGTAATATCCTAAAAAAAAACAAAATCGAAACAGTAAGTTACTTACAATATTTTGTTATCTATAATAATACATATAAAATGTTAATTTAGATTTTCGCCCTTGCTCCCGGTGCTTAACATTAAATTATTGTATAAACCTAAATTTTTCAAAACAAATTCTTTGATTTTTCATTTCTTCTCTTTTTTTACATTCACTGAGAACTGATACCGGGAATAATTTCTCACGGGAGATTCACGATACAATTTTTCCCTTCGAGTGGAATAAAAATTTCACGTGAACGAAAATTCCCCTTGTTATTCACGATAGGGGTGAATACTTCCAATATGTGAATAAATTTTATAAATAGAAAGACATTTTGGAGTACTTTGAAATGATACCCATATCGTTTATATGGGGCCTATATTCTAGAAGTTATTACCAAAAAAAAAAAAATTAATATAATAAATATATAAAATTTAAAAATAAAAGCCGAGAGAGAACAAAAAAAATATTAAATAAACATTACAAAATAATTTTTATTCTTGAAAGGCCTATTACACTTTTTTATTTTTAACAATTTTCATTTTCTTAACCAGTTTGAAAATATTTTTAAACGCTTATTCATTGTTAAATGAATAAGATGTTTCACTGTGTTAGCAGCACTAATTTATGTACTGTCGCCTATGAAAATAGAAATTAGCTTAATTTGACTACAACCACAAAAATAGCACGGACAACAACCTGCCGCGTAGCCGTTAAAATAATCATTCCCATATAAACTCAGGTATTCTATTTCTGACAGCTTGTAGTCGGTAGCCTGCTGTCGTGAATGTGTTTAATACATTAATTTCAAATTTTAAACAAAAATTTTTTCACCTCAAATAAAATAATCAATTGCCTGAAGAAGTCACCCAAAAGAGTGACGAAATATTGAAAATTCATATATTTTAAATAAAAATAAAGAGACCTTAAGCTTAAAACTATTAGAGTATAATAAAAATTAAAAAGAGGCCAAGAAATTAGATTAGATTTTTAAAAACTTAATTTAATTTTAATAAAAAAATTACATTGAAATATGTATTTCTTTTACATCAGGCTCGAGGCGAAAACAAAATTTGAACAACACTCTTAATAGTTTTATTAAATTTTCATAAGAAACTTTTATTTGTCAGCATTTCGACAACCTTCGGTTTTTTTAAATAAGGGGTTAAGCGCTTACTCAAAAAAAAAAATACTCTTTTCGTATTAGAAGAGCACCGATGATTCTCCAAATACATATTGAAAAATATAAGTTTTCTATGAAAATTAAAAAAGAAAAACAATCAAGAGTTTTATTCAAATTTTGTTTGCACCTCATGCCTGATGTACAATTATTGAATTATTGAAATTTAATTTAATTTTAATAAATAAGATTTTTAATAATTTTGTGAAAAGTCCTCAAGCTTAATATATATAATAAAATAAATTATTTTATTATTATTTTTTTTTTTGAAAAGTTATCCACGTAATTCTCAAATAGTTTTAGACAGTTTGTGCTTAAGGTAAAAGATTTTCTAATTATTTCGAAAATGATTTCGATTAAGACCAAATGTATGCAGACGTGTAGACAATGTAGAGCAATTTTCAACGAAAAATATATTTAAAAAAAAAGTATGTATATATTTTACTCAACAATCACGGTGTCGCCAGCTATTATTTTATCGCCAATTCTAACAAAAATGTTAGAATAGGTTTTTGTAAATTTATTTATAAGATAAAACATGAATTGCTGAAAACATGGCGATTATATGTACTTCAAAAAAAAGTCTGGAAATAAAAACTTTTTTTTTATTAAATAATTTTACTACACAAAAAAGAAAAAAAAAATTGAAGAACCACAAAGAGATAAAAGAGTTAAGAGATAAGTTGAGTTAAGTAGTTAAATAGTCAGCCGGAATTAGTTATGACCAGCAGCCATATTCCGCAACTCGTTAAAACTAAAAGTCTAAAAAGTATTTGTAGCCTAAGAAACTTCTGCATATTTTTAGGGGCTTATTTAGTATTTTGTACCTATTTGCTAGCAAAACAAATAATTATTATACAAAATGAGCTCCCGAAAATAAGCAGACATTTCTTACAGCCCTTAAGCAACAAATACTTTTTAGATTTTAGCTTTAGCGAGTTAGGAAATATGGCTGTAGTATTCCAAGGCACTAGTCATTTAATTTTTTTTTTTTCAATTCAAATTGTAAGGTGTCTCTGATACGGCACTGCCGCTTGTAACTCCAATTCCTATTCCATGCAAACCCCCAAAGCGGGCAACTAACAAAAGAATTAATACTTATGTTATTTTTAGTGAGAACTACACAAGGATTCTTTTTGCTCTTTAGATTTCTTTATACATAAATACACACACACACACACATGTGTTTTTTTTATATTAAAAGAATATATTTTCATGTGAAATATTTACACTACGATTTGTCCACGTTTAAGTGATGTGGGTTTCTTTTGTGGTGTTTTTTTTAAGGTTGGTTGGGTCTTTTTGTTCATAAAGCTAACACACTTTTTGATGTTTATTTCGTTCTTTATGCGCTAGCATACGAAGGCAGTTCAATAAGTTGTTATATATTTATAGCAATAGCTCTAGGACAGAAGGAGCTCAAGGTTAAACTTTTACCAGCAGCTGGTTTTCATATACCAAAAATGTTTTTTTCTAAAATTTCTTAAGCAAAAGCAAATTATAGAAATCAATTTTTAAACGTTTTCAAATAAATTTTGTTATAAAAGACACGCCGCCACTTAAATTATTTTTCATTTGTCTGAAGAAAGTAGTTTGTAAAACTTGAAAAATAAATTTAAAAAAATTTGTTTAAAAATTTTTTATGCTAACATACGAAGGTAGTTCAATAAGTCCTTATATAGGGTCCGCCAAATAACTTTTTTTTTTGAAAATTCTATAATAAAACTACTTAATATAAAGTAATAAATATAATTTGAACAAATTCATTTATTAATAAAATAATAAAAAATGGTTTGCAGTCTTGCAGATTCGAACTTAAGCCCGTTGAGAAAATTAACAATTTACATAAGAAAGTTCGACTAATAAAAATTCATACATAATTTAAAAACTACTGAATATTTTCTCAAATTTCTTTTTTTATTTGAAAGTTCAATCCTTCCGGTTAATAATGGAAAATAATTTCATTCAAATGGCTGCATGGCCCGATAACGATCGCCATTGACTGTAACGGCCACTCCTCGCCCATTTTCGAAGAAAAATGGCCCAATTACGCCTCTGGACCGAAATCTGCGCCAAACAGTGACTCGTTTTGGGTGCGTCGGCTTTTCAATGCAGTCGTGCGGGTTTTATGTGACCCAAATGCGACAAATTTTGCTTGTTTACATACCCGCCAAGATCAAAATGAGCTTCATCTGAAAAAATGATTTTTTTTTGGCAAAATCGGCATCTTCTGTAAGTCGATCGCAGGTCCAATTAGCGAAGCGTAAACGCATTGGATGGTCAACCATATTTGATCAGAGGAAGGATAAAACTAATTATCTGTCAATTCAAACATGAGCTAAGTGTTACCATTCACGAAATGACACTATTTAAGATAATATTATTTTAACGCACAAAATTATAGCATACCTTAAGGAAGCTTAAAAATAAAAAAATTGTCGAGATTTCAGGCCTTAAAAAAGTTTTTCAAATATAATATTTAATTCCTAGCGAATGAGACCAGATGTGTGAGGCAAGAAGTTTAGAATTAAACAATGAAACAGAGATAATGAAGTTTATGGTTAAACAGCCTAAAAGTAGGCAGCGAATTTGGAAACATTTAAATTTGGGCATATTTCTATATATATTCATGCCAACGGCTCTGGAAATGCACGAATTCAAAGGTAAATTTTTAACAGCAGCCAATTTGTTTTGTATAAAAAAAAAAACTTTTTTTCACTAATTTTAAAGATGACAAAAACATAAAATACATAACTGGGGGATTCACACTGTAGTCATAAAATCATAAGTCATAAAATAATAGCACGAAAAATATAACTAGTGTGAAGAACCCGTCAAACGTCGATCAGCTGCTGCGTTTATATGAGCTGAATACATATTTTTTTGCGGCGGCATATTTTTGGTTTTTCGATTTAGTTCTCCTTTAATATTTTTTTATGTTATAAAAATGTGATTTAATGTACAGACATATAGGTATGAATAATTTTTTAGCCGTTTTTTAATCGTGAATCATACATATAAGTAACGGCGGCAAACATATACTACCGCCGTCTCGCCTAAAGATTTTCAGCCGTTCGACTCAGATCTCTAGAGCTATTTTATGACAAAACAGAAAACATACCTGAAAGAGTGCTATTATTTTATGACTTTTTTTGTATGCAGCACAACAAAAACTTTTTTAAATTGGTCTAAAATATTATGACTTTATGACAATATGACTAAATAGCACACAGTGTGAATACCCCAAATATATATTGAAATTAAAAAAAAGCTTTAAAAGTTAATAGGGTGTGCTGTGAAATTTAATATTTCATTGACTACAGAAAATTATGGAAATCTATGGCCAACATTTAGGCGTTAATGAGATTTAATATTTTAGGCATAAAAGCAATTTATGGAAATCTATGGCCGATATTTAGGCGTTAACAACAAAATTTTTGTTATGAAAGACACGTTTCTCGAATTGTTCAGAAGCTTTCAGTATTTGCAGATTATTTTAAACAAAAAAGTTGTTCACAAAACTGAAACAATTATTTTCCGCCTTAAGTTATGCCAAATGTTCGCTAATAAACTACTAAATATCATCTAGAGGGGAAAATATTATTATTAAATAATTTGGTTTATTGAAAATTTTCAACTCTATTAATTACAGATATTCGTATATAATTAATTATCAATTTTAAATGAATATCAAACATTTAGTTTTATCGGGAATTGTAATCAAAACCGTAATTTATTGCTGGAAAAATACCAAAATACCTACTCATAATTTAATGAGGCATTTGTGTATATGCGTGAATGTGTGTGTACTTGTAAATACTTGTATTACTTGCGGCGCATTAGGACTTCTTAAACAGCCTATGGAATATGCTATGATTTAATGATGTTTATACGAGTTCACATATTTTTTATTTTTTATTTTACCAGCCTTCCTTTCGGACTATAAAAGCAACAATGAAATAAAAACATGCATAACAACAGAAAACATAACTAAAAATAACAATAAAGACTTAAGACATTTTGTACCGCCATCACCATTAGGAAGCAGCCTAAAGGAAAACCATAACTTTTACAATAACAATATGCTATTTGAATTTATATTGTTTTTGTTATTGTTTGTATTCTGTGAGTGGTGTAATTCCATACATATTTTGAGGGAGTGTTTTCTTTAATTTGATGTGGCATACTTTTAGGCTGTTATTAATACATTTTAATATATATTATTATTTTTTTACAAGGCATTGTGGTTAATTTATTAATAGATTTTGTTATTCAAAAGACTGGCTTTTTTGTTGTTGTTGTTACGTTGCCTTTAAGGTATCATGGAAATTGTTAATGTGTTATTAAGTTTTTTTTATTCTACTATGATTTTCAATCTTAAGTATGTGTTTTGGGGCAAAAAAGAAATTTTTTTGTTTTAGGTCTTCAAATGAAAATTCTTTTAAAAATTATACCTATTGCGTGTTTAATTTTACTGCCTTTTTATTTTTATTTCATAATCAATTCTTGCAGATGTATTGGTGTTATTTCATAAGTAGTGCTGAAAATTACATCGCAATTAAGCCATTTGGCAAAGCCATATTTTCCAAGTCCAGGGGGAGGGTTAAATTTTTCTTTTCATTAAATTTCTTTGATAAGTCTTGGTATAGATTAAAGGTGACTCCACCGGTAATTTTAAACTATTCTTAGAAATAAATAAAAAATATACTATTTTTCCTGAAACAAAAAGAAAAACAAAAGCAGCAACAAAATCAACTTCCTTTTCTAAGCCATGAAAAGTTTGATCGATACAATTTTCTAATTGTTTTTTTAATAGAAAGTTTTTAAAAGCTAACGCTTTTACAAAAGTTAATTTTGAAATGAAAAAATTACATATTTATAGAAATCAAAAACGTTATTTAACTTACAAACTTGTTTTTAAATTAGTTAATGTTTTCTTTAAAAGTTTTCTAATGATTTTTTGCATTTACTTTAAGTAATTTATTGAGTTACAAAGTGCTATTTTTCTTAAATGGAAATATTTTTAAAATAAGGTAATTTATCTTTCTTTTTCTCTAAATGAAGTAGTGATTTTTATTTTCTTTTTAATACATTCAATTACACTAAAAGATTTTCTTTTTAGCTTGTTTTCACTTCTCCGGTTTCTTGAGTGCATGATTTTTTACCTTCGTTGGTTAGTTTGATTTTTTTTTTAAACCAACACCTGCTGTCAATTTCAAATTACAAACCACCAAATAAATAAAAATCTTACGTCATGCCTCCTAAAAGTATGCTTTAGTTTAATAAAGAAAAATAATAAATGGAAAGAAGGAAAGAAAGAAATAAGCTATAAGTGGCAAGATAAATTGTATAAAACGTTCGTTTTTAGAAAAATATTTTACTTGAGGAATTAATTACGTTTTAGTGCCAGAGAATAAGGCAAGTGATATTTCCATTAAAATTCTTTGCGCGCTATTAATGGAAATTGCATGTTTTCAGGGAAAAGCTATAGTTTTTAGATTTACATTTCTTTTAAGAGATGGTAGCAGTTTTAGACAAAAAATTTTACTTAAAGCATATAAAAATAGTAGCTGCATTTGATTTTAAATTCTAATGCACTTTTTTAATTCCACCATCATTTTTTCAGTATGCAAGACAAATATTTTATTTAATCTTCAAAACAGTTTGCTTAGCCTGTTGTAGGGCGCTCAAAATAAATAGAAACTATTATATTTACTCAAGGTTGTTGTTCGTTATTTTTGTATTACAAAAAAAAAAGAAATCAAATAAAAGTTATCTACAAGCAAAAAAAAAAATTGCTACAAAGAAATACTCGTGCTATAAATCATACGATACAAAATATATATATAAAAAAAATATATATACATATATATTTTTCTCTATCATCTGAGTGCTTTTGTGTTGGTTTTGTTTTAGTTCAATTCACTTAAAACCTACTCTGTTATTATATTTTTAAGTTGCAAGACTTATTTGTCGTATTTTTATTTAAAACTAAATAAATAAAACATGTTAACATTGAAGCCAACTCTACTACCGTTTGAATTGCTGGTTTATCAATCCAAAAAAATAAAGATAAAAATATTTGTATATCTGAAAAGAAAAACTGTGGCATATTTTTAGGCTACATTATCCACTTACCTTAGGAAAATATATTGTATATTGACTTTTTTTTTTTTTATTTGGTTTGATTTAGTTAATATTCCATAGCAGTGCAGTATTTGTGTATATGAGAAACAAAAAGTGCGCCAAGAATTTTGATTCTGCATATGGTAGACTTTTGTATTTTATACCATTTTATGTTTTATTTGTTGCTTCACATATCACCAGTTTTTGATTACTTAGCATTCGTAAAAGTATTAAATTGTAGTATAAATAAAGCAATAGAAGTATAGGATAACTCAAATCGTTGCTTGTGTTACATTAAAATGGTTCCGCAAACTTGAAATAATATGAGAAATACCTGCAAAGAAAAAGAAATTAAAACAGATTAGTATTACTCGTATAAACAAGAATTACATATATGTAATTATTTAACAAAACATCCTTAAAATATGCTTTGAGTTTAAATAAATTCTAATCCCTTTAAGTATGCTGTGATTTGTAGAAATTGCTAAAAAAAAATTTTGTTACAGCAAACTGCTGCACATTTCTTTATCCACAAACATCAATTTGTTCCGCATTTTATCCTTATAAATTAAGCTCTTTTTAAAGCACTTGGTTTCGCTGCGTTGTGTTGCTCTACTCTAGCCGCAGATGAACAGCCTTAAGATGGCTTAAAATACATATAACATGACACACACTTTATTTTATTTAAACTGCAGCATTTGCAATTACATTTAACATACATATAAAATATTAATCATCTTAAAAGTATGCTTTACATTTTAAACATTTTCAACCTTGTGTGTATGCTACAGTTTGGTTTTATATAAATTAACAACCTGGGGACAGGGTAGTGACAAAAAATATTACATATTATAAACTTTTCCATTTAAATGAACAGACTGGAGAGGAAGAATTGTTGAAGGCTGGTGTAAGGTGGTAATGAATGAGCTGGCATGGAGGTTGTGGGTTCGTTACATAAATTTTTCACAGCGCTTTACAAAATTTTGTTGCAAAATCATTACAGTTGAAGAGGTAATTGTCATATTTAGATTGATTGATAAAAAAATTGAAAATTTTCAAAAAATCGGTCTTTCACCAGGTCGCAATGTTTTTATACCCTCTAAAAAAGAATTGGAGGTTATATTCACTTTGTCATTCTAAGATTCCATGAAGTGAATATGTATATTCTTGATCAGGGATGAAATATAAGAAGATATAGGCATGTCCGTCCGCCTGTGAAAATCACGATGCAGTGCAAACGAAAAGAACTAGACCCTTGAAATTCGGTACAGATAAATTATGAAGGACAGCACAGGTCAAGTTCGTAAATGGGCTGGATCGGTCAGAAAGGAGAAAGGCGACCCCTAAGAAGACCTAAACCAACCTCTAAAAAACAACAACATAATTTTCAAAGTTCTTTTGTAATTTTGTTAAGGAAATTATATATTTTTATATCAAAGAAAGTCAAAAGAATTGAACTTAAGGCTAGAAATTCAAAAAAATCCGTTTTGTACCCCGCCCCCTATAGTGGGCAGTGAAGTAACGTTTGACATGGAAAAAGTAGTGTAAATATTTAACAAGTTTGTATTCCTTAAGCCCACATTTCTTAAATATTAAATTTTTAAGCTTTTGCGACGCATGTAAGATTTAAAAAAAAACTGATAAAGAATTATACCTAAAAAGATCCTATAAAGTTTCCTGGACGTTTACCATATTTTCAGTTTTTTATAATACAAATAATAATATAGATAAATTGTTATCCATTTAGTGGTTTCAAAAGCGCCAGTTTAGAAACGCTGTCAAGTAAAGTGGAATTTAAGCATTAAACACATTCAAGACAGCAGGCTACAACCTATCAAAAATCGAATACATGAGTTTATATGGGAGTGAATATTTTCACGACTACACGACAGGTTGTTGTCCGTGCTACTTTTGTGGTTGTAGGCAAATTAAACTAATTTCTATTTTCATAGGCGACAATAAGCAGATTAGTGCTGCCAATACAATGAAAAGTCTTAAATAAATAAACGTTTAACCCTTAACTACCCAGTATGCTATTGTAACGTAAGTGACCCGTAGTGTCCAACGGACTCATTAAAGTAATCAATGAAACAAAAACGGTATACATTGTAAAAATCTGTTATTGATATTATTTACTCAGTTAGCTTGTTTATTTATCTTTAATTAATTATTTTTTAAACAAATATTACAAATAATGTTTTTTATAGAGTGTTCAGAACAGACATTCCGTTTGCATTTCTCGCAGCACTGTTACAAAACTGCTGGTACAAAAACTTATATTGTGACAAAATATCCTCTGCGATTACTTGATGTATTATAAATGCAAACAAACAACCTGTTCAGAGAAAGAAGAAGAAGCAATGATTTCAACGGCGACTAAACTGTTTCAGAACGGTGGTCACTTGTATAAAATTTGGCCGCCTCAATTCAAACAGTATATTAATGTGACTATTGGACACTTGTGGTTTGATGCGCTGCTGTTTTTGTTTATTAATAATAAATAAAAAACTATTTATGCTACAAATATTTTTATTGCACATTTCTATTCTCAAGACCATCGCTGTAGAATAGGTAAAACGGAATTTCTACAGAATAAATACTTAAGCTTTTACGAGCAATATAATTCAAAAATGTGTCCGCGAGACACTTGTGGGTAGTTAAGGGTTAAGAAATTTTATAAATTAGTCAAGAATATGAAAATTGTTGAAATAGGTTTTTCAAAATTAAGGAGGAATGTGTTATTAAATTTTGTATCTGACTTATCAAGTAAAAATTCCGTTACTTTAAAAATTAGCCGATGCAATCATACTTAATATATAATTTGTTATATACTTAATAGACGTTATCGAAAATGAGATACAAGAAATAAATTAACTTATTAACTCTTTTTTATAGTTCCAAAAACAAAAAAGGGCATCATAATGTACAAGAATTTATTAAAAGTGCAAAAACAATAAATAGATTTAGCATAAGCGCTTTTATTTTTATATATGAAAGTGGCACCACTGAAATTAAAGGTTTACGTTGTAGCTGCTGCTTTCAAAGTAATTAAGTAGCTGACGACACGGCGACAATTGCTGCTAGCGGCACTTGTAGCCATGTAGCCGGTAACCTGCTGTCGTGAATGTGTTCTAATTTACGACTCCGGACCGTTTAAGAAATGACGAACGAATAGAAATACATGTATGTGCTGTGAATCGCACGATTGTCGAATCACATGCGACTTGAAAAACGCCAGTTTCTTTTGAACGATTTTGAGCGATTGCGAGCTCCAGCACACCAATTTTGTGACTTCAAATCGAAAACGCTTTATTTCATGCGATAAGCGATTTCCATCACATGGCCGATAGTTAAAATTTTATTTAAAATATGTGATGCTTCATTTAAGAAATTAAAAGCATCGAAAATAACGCATCTGTTAGTGAAAGTGTAGTTGTCGATTTCACGGTGAAATTGGGTCCATGTGATGGCTCTCTATGCCCGTAGTTTTTGTTTAACTTTGCTTAAGTTTTATAATCCGCTTAATATTTTTCACTTCATAACTCTAACTATTCTAAACCGACTTGGAAAACAGTAGACTGGCCCTGTTTATAAAATTTCCCTATTTTATTAGTACCATAAGAATTTTTACTCAGACTCAAGTTCAAATCTGCAATGTGAAAAATATTTTTTTGTTACGAAATTCAAGTTATTTTATTAAGAGTGCAATATTTTTTTATAATCAGAACGGATCACTACTGACTTTTCTATTTAGGGTTTGTTGGCCTTGAGTGTAATTTTTTTTCTTTTTTTTTCTCTTCTTCTTTCCAAGATTAAATTACATATTTTTTGTGTTACTTTTTTAAACTTAATCCTTGAACAAAATACATTTTCTTTCCATAAAATTTCCCTACAAAATATTTTTAAAAGCTTCAAAGAAAACTTGTAATTCACTTAAATTATTTCTTCTCCAACTACAAGTCTAATCTTGCATAACATTTGATTTATAACCTCAACCCATCATCAATGCAACATATTCAGTTGAGGTCAAAGAAACTATTAGTTACAACAACTATTTACTCGTGTACACTTGCACTACTTCTGCCACAACTTTTAACACTTAAAGCCTTGTAAGAAAAACAACTGCAAGTAAGTTGTACAAAAAGAATGTGTAGTAAACACCATTCCAAGAACTAACGTGGCCAGTGTGGGAAGTAGGTGAATAACTACAACCAGTGTTGCCACTACATACAAAAATTTTTTGTTAACAAAATTTTTATATGGCGGATTTTTTTTTTACCTGCATGCGAGCTTAAAATTGAGAAATGTCTTAAAGGACACTGGCCCAGCAGGTTAAATATTTTTAATTTATCTCCGTCCCTTTTTTGCAAGTTGTTATAAAATTTTAATACGTAAATTGCTTTTATGTTGACGGAAAGGTGTCTCAGTCCTGCTCCTCCCAACACATTGGAAACGACCGTATTAAAATAATTTTTTTTTCTTGTGTACTGAAGGCAAATACCATGAAAATGGACATTTTAATAAGAATAATATAAATATTTACGAAATATTTGGAGGCTATTTAAGAATCGACCTGTTCGAATATAACGTTCGTACTTGTTTTGTTTTCTCAATATGAAAAAAAAAACCGAAATGTTTATTTTATTTACAAAATAGCACCTTTTCATATATTTTTATTCAATAAAATTACTATCCGCACACAGTAAAATTACCGAAACAGCAACACTAATGACAACATAACGCCTGTGGTCTCCATATGCCAATCGTAGTGTGGACTTCAACCGTAATTTATGTATGTGTTTAAGTAAATGTTGTCCATCATTCTTGTAGTTGCAAGAACAATGCAGAGCTGTAAGGGTAAGAGGTATTTTTTAAAACCCCACCATAATTTGCTGCAGTGGCGAACACGAACCATTTAGCAAGAAGCAGAAGAAGAAAAACAAATTGTGAAACAACTGAAAGCCATAACAATGAGGCAAAGGACCTTTTGCATGTTTTCACATCAGAGAGGGGGAGAGACAAAAAAAAAATAAACAAAAAATAAACACAACAACTGCAAACAACAAATTAAAGTGTTGTCGCAATATTAAATCTAGAACACGATGATGAGTGACGGTGAAAACCGGCTTGGTCAAGTTTTAACACCATTGCCAAGGTGCAATGAAGGCTAAACGGCTTAAAGTGTACATTGATTTTATGACAGAAATAATGCACTGCTTTGGCAGGTAGCCTTTATGCCATTTACCATGGGTTTTGTGCGAGATCTATTGCCTAAATGGCCTATAGTTCTTCGGACCGATTGTAATAAAAACAAGTAAAAACGTTATATTCGACCGGGTCGAATCTTAAATACCCTCCAAATATTTAGTAAGTGAATTGGAAATGTTTAACTTGGTGGGACAGAGTTCCTTTATATAATATCGTACGTCAACGCCCACTAAAGGGGGCGGGGTTCAAAAATATACAATATCATGTTTTCCACAGACGAACGTATGGGCATTGCTAGACCGTCTTAGACTTCATCACAATTCTCTTTGGAGGCTATGAAAACTGTATTTTGGCGGGGTCGCTCTGGCAAGGGCTGTGGGGGAAACATTTCACCTTTGTCATAAAACTCTAAAAATAAATGCTTGGGATAATTATATACAAAATTAAAATTTCTTTTTTTTGATAGGGTCATTTAGCGGGCAAAGGGGGAGGAGGGGTAGGGCAGCAACAGGCAGTCATAAAACTCTAAAGATAAATGCTTGTTATGATTATATACAAAATTTAAAAATAAAAAATTTTTTGGCAGGGTCATTTAGGGGGCAAAAATAAGGAGGGGGGGGGGGGGTAGGGCAGAAATCGGCAGTAATAAAACTCTAAAGATAAATGCTTGGGATGATTATATACAAAATTTAAAAACAAATTTTTTTTTTTGGTAGGGTCATTTAGGGGGCGAAGGGGAAGGAGGGGGTAGGGCAGAGTAGTACCAGGTTTCGTCTCAGCTTCGTCATTAAAGCTTAAAAGTGCTATTTTTAAGAAATGTAGGCTTAAGTAAAACAATTTGTTAAATTTTTATGCTATTGTTGCCTATAATAACGCCCACTGAAGTGGGCGGGGTCAAAAAATATTTTTATTTTATTTAATGGCTCCAAGTTTAAGGCGTTGGACCCTATTTGACATAAAAATATATCATTTGCTTAACAAAATAACCAAAAAACTTTAAAAATTATGTTGTTTTTTCTGGGTTGGTTTAATTCTTCTTAGGGGAACTTTTTTCCCTCTTGCCCGATTTAGCCCATCTTTGAACTTAACCTGCTCTAAGTTTTAAAATATATTTATGCCAAATTTCAAGAGTCTAGCTCTTTTCGTTTGGACTGAATCGTGATTTCCACAGACGGACGGACGGACGGACGGACATGCTCAGTTCGCCTTAGATTTCATCACTGATCAAGAATATATATACTTTATGGGGTCTGAGATGGATATTTCGATGCGTTACAAACGGAATGACAAAGTGAATATACCCTCCAAATTCTTTTTTGGAGGGTATAAAAATATATGTTGTGAAATGTTAATTTTTTAGTATTTTCGGTTAAAAATTCATACTTGGGCGCAAAATGATGTAATTAATGAGTTTTTGCGATCCCCATGATTCCCAAAAAAATTTTCAAAATCCCAATTCTGGGATTTTTCTGTATTTTTGCTGTATTTCTATGTACGCAAAATAATGTAATTACTGAAGTTTTGCCATCCCCATGATTCCCAAAAAATTTTTTCAAAATCCCAATTCTGGGATTTTTCAGTGATTTTGCTGTATTTCTATGTACACAAAATAATGTAATTACAGAGGTTTTGCAATCCTCATGATTCCCAATTTTTTTTTTCAAAATCCCAATTCTGGGAATTTTAAGAATTTTTGCTGTATTTCTATTATTGTTCGATAGACTCATTTAACTTTTTTTTATTTAAAAATTTGCTAGGTCTTAACATGGTTTAAAAATTGTTTGGGTTGCTTTAAATATGATGACTAGAAAAAAAGATGTATCTTGAAACCCTGTATTTCCTTCAAAAACGAAAATTTTTAAATTAATTTTTATAGTGAAAAAAATTTTATAATTATTTTGAAACAGCGAATATTGGACTTTTTTAAAAACTTTAATTTAAACTGTTTATTTCTTTCCTTGATATGTTGAAAATTTCCTTTTTAATTTACAAAAAAAAAAATATTATTTTTCTCTGCCTATTTTGACTGGCCTATTCTCAAAACTGTGAAAAGATCAAAATTTAAATCTTTTAGTCGACTAGTCCGTACACTATAAAAGGAAATCCACTAACTTTTTTGAGCTTTTCGGTAAGAAAATCTGCCTGCTAAATTTAATTTTTATTAGCCATCAGCTTGGTATAGATTTTAGATGTTTGTAGTCTCAAGGTGACACAATAAGGGTCCTCAAGACCTATATTTCTTTACATATTGCACTATATTTAATTACGTACTACTCGTTTAGAAACTGCAGAATTATTGCAATTATTTTTTCTTTCTTTTTTTTGCAAAATCTCCCACTGTGCGATGGTTCGAAGGACCATAAAGAAACATTTTTAATTTAACTGTTATTGTAAGAGCCAAGTGGTAGTGTGCGAAATGTTTGTATTGCCTATTTCTGGAGGCTTCCGGGACAACTCAAATAAATTTAAATACTTCTTTCCATTAAATTTTTTATTTTGTTCAAAACAACAAAAACTGGGAAACAGTTTAAGAAGCTCCCTTTTCCCAGAAATATCAAATAACAAGTTAAGATATGTTGTTAGCTGTTGTTCCATAATATGTATTTAACTAAGCCACAATTTGTTGCAATAATTTGTAGCACAGAAATAACTAGAACTGGCCAACAGCAATCAAATAACTAAAGTGGCTTGCAAAAAAAGCATAACAATACCTAAAAACTAACAAAGAAATATGAAGAACAAAAAATTGTAAACAAAAAACTAACAAGGAAATATGAAGAAAATAAAGCACTATTTTGTAAACATGGTAAAGCATGTCTTGCCGAGGTCTGGCTGTAAAACCACTCACGCTCATTTATTATTATTTAATTGTATGGCAAATATTTTAGAAGGTTTTACATGCTCATACAGTAGACCTAGAAAACTGTATTTAGCAGAGTGTTTTCCTGGAAATTGTTCCTTTTTTTTTAATAATTTGTGCAGTGCACATAAAAGTGGTAGAAATTAATTAGCAGTTGTGGAATATTCCAGGCCAGTGTAGGGAGCTGCACTTAGGAAATGATCTCTACTCATGCAATGCTTTGAGTCAGAACTATATATTTGGCTGTGCCGAATCGTATATACCCTTCACCTACATACGAATGCATGTCTGGAGTATATTCATACATTTATTTCAACTCTGGAAGTATATTTGTTTTTTTTTCCCAGAATATTAAATCTATGTATTCTATAACCAAAGAAAAAAGTATCACTTTTATTTAGCTATTTGAATATTTCAAAAATATTTAAATTTTCCAGCTCTGGATTTTTTGTAACAATAAATTTGTTTTAAAAATACCATATGTATTCTATATATTATGAAACAGGAAAAATGTGTTTTAGGTATAAAAAAAATTTGAATTATCCAACTCTGGACTCGTCTTTTTTGGATTTTAATATCAATTTAATTCTGCCTGAGGTATAAAATAGTTTTAACAAAAAAAAAAATAAATCATATATTAGTTCTCGTTGCTGAATTTTATATACCAAAAATAACTTAAAATTTCCCATCTCTGGATTTTCTGATTTCTAATAACAATGAATTTGTTTCAAAAATATCATATGTATTCCATATATAACAGGAAAAATTTGTTTTAGTTGGCATTCTTTTAAGTATAAAAAAATTTAAATTATCCAACTCTGGACTTGTGTTTTTTATATCTTAAAATCAATTTAATTCTTCCTGACGTATAAAATAGTTTTAACTAAAAAAAACCATATACTAGTTCTAGCTGCTGAATTTTATATAAAAAAAATAAGTTAAATTTTCCCATCTCTGGATTTTCTGATTTCGAATAACAATGAATTTGTTTTAAAAATACAATATGTATTCCATATATAAAGAAACAGGAAAAATGTGTTTTAGTTGGCTACTTTTAAGTAAAAAAAATTTTTTTTGAATTATCCAACTCTGGACTCGTCTTTTTTGGATGTTAAGATCAATTTAATTTTTCTTGATATATAAAATAGTTTTAACTAAAAATAAATCATAAATTAGTTCTAGCTGCTGAATTTTATATACCAAAAATAAGTTTAAATTTCCCATCTCTGGATTTTCTGATTTCTAAAAACAATGAATTGGTTTTAAAAATACCATATGTATTCCATATATAAAGAAACAGAAAAAATGTGTTTTAGTTGGCTACTTTTAAGTAAAAAATTTTTTTTTTTTGAATTATCCAACTCTGGACTCGTCTTTTTTAGATCTTAAAATCAATTTAATTCTTCTTGAAATATAAAATAGTTTTAACTAAAAAAAAAAAATCATAAATTAGTTCTAGCTGCTTAATTTTATATACCAAGAATGAGTTTAAATTTCCCATCTCTGGATTTTCTGATTCCTAAAAACAATGAATTGGTTTTAAAAATACCATATGTATTCCATATATAAAGAAACAAGAAAAAATGTTTTAGTTGGCTACTTTTAGGTATAAAAAAAATTTGAATTATCCAACTCTGGACTTGTCTTTTTTGGATTTTAATATCAATTTAATTCTTCTTGAAATATAAAATAGTTTTAACTAACAAAAAATCATAAATTAGTTCTAGCTGCTTAATTTTATATACCACAAATGAGTTTAAATTTCCCATCTCTGGATTTTCTGATTTCTAATAACAATGACTTTGTTTCAAAAATATCGTAATAAAACAAAATTTCATATGAAATTTGCTCTATTACACTATTATAAGCCTCTCATAATTTTTATGAATAAGAGGGTTAATATATATAAAAAAGAACAAATTGTTTACTTTTATGTAAAAGAAAAATCAATTGTCCAACCCTGGAACTGCGCTTATGATATTGTGCGATTTTTAAGAATTAATTCTTCCTAAAGGATAAAATTGAGTTAATTACAAAAAAAAAGAAACAATAATTAGCTTTTCTTAGTTACTGATTTCTATGCTATCAACTTCTTTTATAGTCGGCCTGATTGTGTAAGGCGTTGGCGTTTTTTGTACAATATTAAAGAAACATACACGCAGTTTTCTTTAATCTACTACGAAATACGACTGAGCCGTAGACGTTAACGCCTTACACAATCAGAGGGACTAATTAATTATTATTAAGTTGTTAATTAAATAAATACTTATTTTTAAATATATAAATAAATACAATATTTAAATTTTTTTACGTTTTTATTCCATAAATAATTTTAAATTTTCCAGCTCTGAAGTCGCATTTTGGATTTTGCTAACTTTCAATAGCAAATCTATTTAGGACTATTTCCTATACATCAAAATGCGACCAAAGTCTCCTGATTTTCTAGAAACCGATTTCAAGTACAGACAGAGAAGAGCCAGAGAATTTAAGTAAAAGGTCCGCTGAAGGCAGGAGAATGCTTAGAGGATTAGCTAAAAACTCTTAAGACGATCACTTTGATAATTTTTCCCAATAATAAATTTTACTACAATAAAAGAATAAAAATTGTTGCACCGTGTTCTGATCTTCTTAGAAGACTTTGCCATTTTTAGCTGGAAAATTATGTAAAAACAACTGCCAATGTGGCTTAACAGTATCGAAGTAACAAACAAACACACACACTCACTTTTATTTTACTTTGAAAGTTATATTCTTTTTATTGGAATTGTTACGGTTAACGACTGTGCATGTCTCAGGCAGATGCAGTGACTGTGTGTGTGTACCAGAGAACTTCACTAGTTGATTAAAAAACCGTTCAACAATAACAAAGGCACAAAAAACTTGTCTTTTATTTGCAAATGATCAAACTTGCCCGCACACTCTTTTTTGTTGTTGATTTTAAATCAACCGAACATATGCCTCTTTGCTGGTTCTGATGCTAAACACATCGGCTTATTCACAACAATAATCTTTTTTAAGCTAGGAATAAAAACATTAATCAAACTTGCTCAAGCTTTTATATGCGTTGTTCATTATAAGGCAATCGAACCACATGCAAGTTGAACACTTGCTTATTTTCATCATAGGTCGAATCAAACTTGTCAACTTGAGTACTTGTCTATTCCGCTCAACGCTCAAAAATTTGATCAACATTAAAGTACAAAAAGCAAGAAATCATTGTGTATGAATTTGTTCATTCCTATCAACAAAGGCACGCTTGTTTTTTTATTTTAATTTACAGTCCATTCGCCTTGTTTATGACAAAATAGGAAATTTTTTTAAGAAAATATTATTTTTATTTGCAGTTCGATATTGCAAATAATATTTATTATTATTTTTGTTTATTTTTATTTGTTCTCCTTTACAGTGGTGTTTTTTGTGTTATTTAATTTGTATTTCTTATTAAGCTAAAATTGAGAAGCACAAATTTTCTGCAGCATAAGTAGCCCTCCAGTACTTATTCGTTTTCCATAATTATTTCACTTAATATGGACCGTATTATATTTTTTCCCTTACGCCGAGGCGACAAGGTGTAAACTTTCTTGGAAATTTGACTTAAAAAATTTTTTTCCCCTTTTGTCATATTTGCATGTGTATTTCGGCGTATGTAATTCAACTAAATTTGTTCTCTTAATCGGACACATGTATAACAATAAAAAACAAACAAATGATCAAACTTGTGCACACATTCTCATTTGTTTCAATTTTGTAAAAAAAAAGTCCCATAAACCACCGTGCATTTGCCCATGTGTATTCCCTTTAACTTTGTTTTTGATGAACAAATGTATCAGTGTTGAATTGGTTATGTTGTTTGCATTGTTCGTATATCATATTGCTCAAGTCACACAGACGGTCGGTTCAAACATGTTGTGTGAATTAATGAGAATAAGAGCGTTTGGACACGATGAATTTACTGCAAGCCCTTCTCTTGCCTGTGCGATCTTGCTCATAAAATGCTTTTGTTAATTTTACTCATAATCAGAATTTGATGTATACATCAGAATGAAATGATTTTTAATCATCATTGAATTTTTCTTTAATCTTTACAATGAACAAAAATTTGCGTGCTGAACAAAATCAAGAAAAATAGTGATTTTGAAGTACTCTGGTGTGTACTTATGACTTCTACTTTGTTTACTTTTATTTTGTTCCCTGGAGATCTTTGCTACTTTCTATGACTTAAGCATAAGATTTCTACCTTTTTCTGCTTGAATTTTCATTTAATTGTTTAGAAAATTTGTTGTTGTTTAACATAAAATTGTTTTGAAAAACAGAATAAATTCATATTTTAAGACTACAAAGAAAGAAAGTGCTAAGAAAACTTTTAGTTTAGCAATGCTGCTCTAGTTAAATTAAACAAAATTACTTGAACTAAAAATCGAAGGAATTAATGGAGTGAAGTTTTCTTAAGTCTTAACTCCTTGGCTGTACTCGAATTTATATATACAATAATTAAATTTAGGATAACATTTTTTTTCGATTATATGAAAAGTTCACAGCAAACAACTCAAAATTTAATTTGTACTTCAATTAATTCACATGGAACACTTTATACACACACACACACACACACCAAAAAGATCTGTAGCGTATTAACACTATTTGTTTAGAGAAATACAATGACTATTGAAAATGTTTTCGAGTGGAAGGAAACGTATAAAGTACAGCGTCACAGGAATCTACTCTAAATTGTTTACAAAATTTTTCGAATCACTGCAATTGAAAGTGTGTTTGCGAAGAGAAAAAATGCTGCACAGTGGGAAATTTTTGCAATAACAGAAAAGTATTATGTAGTTCTATATATTGTAAATGAGTAATCCAGATGCAATAAAATTTCATTTGGTATTTAAGGAGTTACATTTAGACTTTATAAATCTAAAATGAGACGCCGTCACGAGATCAACCGTTTTTTTGGCAGGTAGATTTTAGGAAAAAACTAGCGACAAAAAACATTAATTTTAATTTAAGTCTTGTCGGGTTGGCAGATTAAAAACAAATAATTTAAAAAAAATTTTTTTTATTTAAAGGATTTGTAAAATTCGTTGGGGAATTTGTAAGATTACTTTGGGAATGTTGGAGATTTGTAACATTCCTTTGGCTATATCAGGGATTTGTAAAATTTCTTTAGGAATTTTTAGGATTTATTTTGGGTATTTCTAAAATTCTTTTGGGAATGTTGGAGATTTGTAACATTCCTTTGGCTATATCAGGGATTTGTAAAATTTCTTTAGGAACTTTTAGGATTTATTTTGGGTATTTCTAAAATTCTTTTGGTAGTTTTAGGGATTTGTAAAATTTGTTAGAGAACTTTGGGTAATATTCCACTGAGGATTATAGGGATTTGAAAAAATTTCTTTAGAAATCTTGGGAGGAATATGAAATTTCTTTGGGCATTTTGGGAATTTCGAAAATTTCTTTAGAAATTCTAAGGATTTAGAAAATTTCTTTGGAAATTTTGGATATTTCTAAAATTTATTTGGGAGTTTTAGGCATTTGTAAAATTTTTTAGAGAACTTTGGTTAATACTCCTTTGGGAATTATAGGGATTGGCGAAATTTCTTTAGAAATTTTAAGGATTTATAAAATTTATTTGGAAATTTTGGGGATTTTTAGAATTCTTTTGGGAATCCTAGGGATTTGTAAAATTTCTTTTAGAATTTTAAGGAACTTTTAAAATTTCCTTGGAAATTTTAAGGATTTATAAAATTTCTTTGGAAATTTTGGTGAATTGTAAAATTTCTGTTGGAATTTTAAGGATTTGTAAATTTTTTTTTGGAATGCTTGAAATTTATAGAACTTTTTTTGGGAGTTTGGCCGATTTGTAACTTTCTTTAGGGATTTTAAGGATTTTTAAAATTTCTTTGGATATTTTGGAATTTGTGAAACTCCTTTGGGAGTTCTAGGTACTTTTAAAATTACTTATAAAATTTTAGGAATTTATAAAATTCCTTTTGGAATTTTAAGGATTTGTAAAATCCATTAGGAAATTCGGCGCATATAAAATTTATTTGGGAACTGGAGAATCAGAATTTTGGTTAATATTCCTTTGGGAATTATAGGGATTTGTAAAATTTCTTTAGGAATTTTAGGGATTTACAAAATGTTATTGGAAATTTTGGAGATTTATAAAATTTCTTTAAGAATTTGGGGGATTGATAAAATGTCTTTGGAAATTTTGGAATTTTTAAAATTCTTTTGGCAGTTTTAGGCAATTGCATAACTTCTTAGAGAATTTTGAGAATTTGTAAAGTTCCTTTTAGAATTTTAAGGATTTGTAAAGTCCTTTCGGAAATTCGGGGCTTTGTACAATTTCTTTGTGAATTGGAGAATTGGTAATTATTCCAATTTTTTATATATATTTTATTTTATTTTCTATTTCTTATTTTTATTTGCCAAAAAAAAATCCCACTGTGTTTCGGAGTGTGTACAAGATTTGGAAAACTGTTGATAAACTCTTTCCGTATCTGTGTTTTAATGAAAGAAAGACAAACAAAAGAACTACACAACAATTTGTGGTAGTGGTCTAGTCATGATGATATTTCGTTAATAAAATCATTTGAAATTATCAGTTTCTAACACGACCCTGAAGTTCTGGTGTGCAAAAATAAAAATAAAATATTTTAAATTAGTTTGATTATTTCCAATCAATGAAACCAGATGAAACACCGAATAGCCTTTTAGCAATACCGAGAAGAAGTTTCTAGGGTCGCGCTATCACGGGGCTTCTATCAGCCTTAATTTGAATTATTACAAACATGGTTTCTGCAAAAGATGTTTTGAGCATCAGAACAGCGGGGGGATTCCTCTTAAAAACTAAAGCCAAATAGAAACAATAAAAAAAAAATAAACATGAGCTTGTGTCCTTTTATTTTTGTTCTGCTATTGACAGCGACTGATGACTGTTTTATTTGCGCCATTTGATTTGTACGTTTGAAGAAACACAATAACAAATTTTATCACTTCAATTAATTATTTTTCTACTGCCTCTTACTTTTTTGCACACAAAAAAATATTTATCTTAGAATTTCTTACGAGTTTTACGGGCTTAATTTGATTTTTGTCTTAATATGTTTTAGCTAATTGCTTTCAATTATGAAAAACCGCTTGAATTCCGTATGGAGTTTTTGAAATACACACAGCGATCAAACGAGAGTAGACTATAAGTAATTAAATAGAACATTTACTGACTCCCTTGTAAACAATTACTTCCCACAGCCTGCGACCACGCTCGAAGACCTGGAATATGACAGGAGGGCGCTAGAAATTGTTAATTGCTGAAGATGTGTGCTCATAAATTTTTAAGCCGACTCTTGAGTTTCCTGAGTTGATGCTTTTATTACATAAATTCAAAAATGCATTAAAAATAATATTTTGTTAACTCCTTACATTGACTTTCAATATTTTATTTCATTTCATTTTTTTTCTCTTCATTTTTAAAATACCGCTGATTTGCTTAAAACGAGTAAAAACTTCAAACAAGAGCACCGAGAATTTGAGACACCAGAAAATTGCTACTTTTGCAGCGTCTTGGTAAAAAAACAAAAAAAAACAAAAATTAAGAAAAACAACAACTTTAAAGTAGCAAAATTTGTGCAATGAAGTATAATGAAACTTTTCTTTTTATTAGACGTTCACTTTTAATGTTTTTGTTGTTTTCAGTTAAACGTGTTTGCCGTACAAATTGCTGAAATTCTGACAAAATGTGTTGCACTAAAACGTGAAAATGAAACATTCGGATATGATTTTTATTTTATTTAAGCAACAAACTTAACTTTTAACGGTAATAAATCCTAGAGAGAGAGAGAGAGAGAGAAAAAGAACTTTTAACTAAAATGTAGAGAAGAAACTTAAACGTTTATAATGAGAGTTAATTTTTTTTTCAAGTCTTGAAACTTTTCCCTTTTGCCAAACTGCACGGTAGAGGTAATAAAATTGCGAATATCTAGAATTTAAAAAAAACAAGTGAGTAGAAGAATTCTGTGAAATTATTGTGACTATTATACTATTATTTTTTTTCTTTAAGTTCAAGTTTATAGCAGAAAATATAATAAGAAATTGTGGGAAAATAAGAAAGTTGCAGGTTAAAATAGGGTTTTATTGCGTTTTTATCATCTATAGTAGAATTTTTTTATTTTTATGCTTATCACAAGAAAGTAAGCTTCAAGAAGACTTTTAACTGCAACTACAAAGAAAAAAACAACAACAAAGGAAAGAAACAGCACGAGAAGTTATTTAGAAGAATAGATTTTTATATGACTTGATGTCAATAGCTGTCATGACGGCATTTTTATACCCTCCAAAAAAGAATTTGGAGGGTATATTCACTTTGTCATTCCGTTTGTAACGCATCGAAATATCCATCTCAGACCCCATAAAGTATATATATTCTTGATCAGTGATGAAATCTAAGACGAACTGAGCATGTCCGTCCATCCGTCCGTCTGTGGAAATCACGATTCAGTCCAAACGAAAAGAGCTAGACTCTTGAAATTTGGCATAAATATATTTTAAAACTTAGTGGAGGTTAAGTTCGGAGATGGGCTAAATTGGGCAAGGGGGAAAAAGTTCCCCTAAGAAGAACTAAACCAACCCAGAAAAAACAACATAATTTTTAAAGTTTTTTGGTTATTTTGTTAAGCAAATGATATATTTTTATGTCAAATACGGTCCAACGCCTTAAACTTGGAGCCATTAAATAAAATAAAAATATTCTTTGACCCCGCCCACTTCAGTGGGCGTTATTATAGGCAAAAACAGCATAAAAATTTAACAAATTGTTTTACTTAAGCCTATATTCCTTAAAAATAACACTTTTAAGCTTTAATGACGAAGCTGAGACGAAACCTGGTACTACTCTGCCCTACCCCCTCCTTCCCCTTCGCTTCCTAAATGACCCTACCAAAAAAAATTTTTTTTTTTAAATTTTGTATATAATCATCCCAAGCATTTATCTTTGGAGTTTTATGACTGCCGATTTCTGCCCTACATCCCCCTCCACCTCTTCCTTTGCCCCCTAAATGACCCTACCAAAAAAAATTTTTTTTTTTAATTTTGTATATAATCATCCCAAGCATTTATCTTTAGAGTTTTATGACTGCCGATTTCTGCCCTAGCCCCCCCCCCCCCGCTTCTTCCTTTGCCCCCTAAATGACCCTACCAAAAAAAAAATTTTTTTTTTAATTTTGTATATAATTATCCCAAGCATTTATTTTTAGAGTTTTATGACAAAGGTGAAATGTTTCCCCCACAGCCCTTGCCAGAGCGACCCCGCCAAAATACAGTTTTTATAGCCTCCAAAGAGAATTGTGATGAAGTCTAAGACGGTCTAGCAATGCCCATACGTTCGTCTGTGGAAAACATGATATTGTATATTTTTGAACCCCGCCCCCTTTAGTGGGCGTTGACGTACGATATTATATAAAGGAACTCTGTCCCACCAAGTTAAACATTTCAAATTCACTTACTAAATATTTGGAGGGTATTTAAGATTCGACCCGGTCGAATATAACGTTTTTACTTGTTTTAACTTGAAGTAAAAAACTTCCATAGACGCGTTAAATATATTTTCGATGGGTATAAAATGTGAAATTCAAGTAAACGGCAGCGCAATATTAACAGTCTTGCCATTTTATTTTCTGAATACGATATTTTTGTGATGGGTCCGCGAAATGAACATTTTTTTTTTGAAAATGCTATAAAAAACTACTGAATATTTTCTAAAATTTCGTTTTTTATTTGAAAGTACAATCCTTCCGGTTAATAATGGAAATAATAATTTCGTTCAAATGGCTGCATGGCCCGATAATATAGTGTTCAGACATACGCCTTAATTGAGTTTATCGCAATTAATAGCATTATTGAGCTCAATTACCCATACAAAATGTTAATTAGCTAATTGA
The DNA here is from genome assembly GCA_951800035.1 of Linnaemya tessellans. Taxonomy (NCBI): domain Eukaryota; kingdom Metazoa; phylum Arthropoda; class Insecta; order Diptera; family Tachinidae; genus Linnaemya; species Linnaemya tessellans. Next base: position 115,538,258 of record OX637535.1, read on the forward strand.
ACAATTAACGCTTAATTGTCTATAAAATTGAGCAAAGCTTAAAATGCAGCACTGTAAAAGTTTGTTTAGTGAGCACCATAATGCCTGCTGAACAAACTTTATGAAATTTGACAGCTCATATGTAAACAAATTCACAGAAAAAAATGGCGAGACAAGTTGAGGGTGAGTTTTTAAAATAAAATTTTTTTCTAATTAACAATTAAAAATAAATGAAAAATAAAAATTTTATTACGTACAATAAAAGAAAACTCTTTTTAAAAGTCAAACTTTGTTCCATTTTCGCAAAATTTTAATCACAAATTTTCACAAGCCAAATGTAAACAACACCTTTTGTCAGCTGCTGTCAAACGCTAATTGAGTTAGCTATATTGAGTATGTGTGAACACTTTTCAATTAACTTATTATTGACTCAATTAAACACGCATGTCTGAACACCATATAACGATCGCCATTGACTGTAACGGCCACTCCTTGCTCATTTTCGAAGAAAAATGGCCCAATTATGCCTCTGGACCAAAATCCGCACCAAACAGTGACTCGTTTTGGGTGCGTCGGCTTTTCAATGTATGCGTTCGAGTTTTCTGTGCCCCAAATGCGACAATTTTGCCCGCCAAGATCAAAATGAGCTTCAAATGAAAATATGATTTTTTTTGGCAAAATCGGCATCTTCTGTAAGTCCATCGCAGGCCCATATTTCCTAGCGTTGTTCAAGCGTATACACAACCATATGCGTTCAGCGGAAAATATAAAACTAATTATTTGTCAAATCAGACATGAACTAAGTGTTACCATTCACGAAATAAGCACTAGTTGAAAAAAATATGTTAGATGGCGGACCCTTTATTTAAATTATAAGAAATATTGCATTTACGGCCATTTTCACAATGTATGATTAACACTTAACGTTTACTTTAACGACAACTTTTGTATGCCAAACTTGACGTTAAAGTCCACGTTAATTTTTAATCGTACATTATGAAAAGAGCCGTTAAAGTGAAAATCCCCTTTTTTAATAACAATGAAGACTGCCATATTGTTTCAAACTGCTAATAATTTCTTGTATTCATTTAATTTAAATAGCATTTAGTAATTAAGCAAAATTATTAAAAAACAAGTAGTATAATTTACAGCATCCCTAAAATCATGCTGCAAAAATTGGCTACACAATTACTTTATTATTTACGAGTAAAGCCGGCGGGAATTGGCATTTAGAAGCATAATAAATTCCACTTAAATCAAAACCTAAACAACTCATTTCCAATAACCGCCTACTAATAACTTAAATCGTTGAACAAATGAATTTATAGCAGCCTAAAACTATGCAACCAAATTTGGCCAACAATAAATTGTTGTATAGCATAACAAATTCTTGGTAAATACCCCAGAGACAATAGCAATAGCTATTAAATTAGGACACCTTAACATGACAAAATTGTAAAACGAATACAAAATGATGACAAAATGATTTATAAGCAAAATAAACAACTACACATGCACACCCACTTACACGCCCACACAAATATTGAATTTAAAGCCTACTAATGCCTGAGTCTGCATAATTCTAAAACTCAAGGCATTGGCATTGTAAACGTGTGAACTACAGTGGCTGACAATAAAAGACAAAGCTTTGAATTAATTTGATATTGAAATGCGATAAAATTAAAAATATTTACAAGTAGAAAAAAAAAGAAATGAAAACTGAAGTGTTAAAATCAAGAATGATAAAATAAAAATTACGCCAACAAGCTGAAATAAAAATACTTTTCTGCGCATGGTGGAGCTCTGACGTCACTCAACATGTGCTCTGATTGGCTAATAAAATTCAGTTGGAGAACTATTATGTTATTGTAAAAACATGACAGTGGGACAAATTGTTATTTTTCTAGCTAAATTTTTTGAAAGCAAACAAATTCTTTATAATAATTCCATATATAGATTTTCATTACTTTTAATACAATATTTCACTATTGCTGCAAATTAAAATATAGTTTTCAAAAAGAAAATTTTTTATAGAGAACAAACGTCTCAAGGCCTTCTCAAGATTAACGTTTGCAAAGCTTAATATCTGAATACGACATGACAAATTTTTTATAATGACATCACACTGACTCTTTGCTATTTTCAGCCTAAAATTTTCCTTGACAAGTGCATCTCTAAAAACGATTCAAATAAATATTTGCTTAATGTTAAAAAATGTACATACATTTTCATTTCCAAAGTTTTATTGTAAGTTTGGAGGCCATCTTCTTTTTCAAGATCTTCAAGATCAGTCGGCCGTGGAGCATTTTCCGTGACCAATTTTTCTTCAAAACTATTCGAAATATCATTTTGTTTTTCAGTTTCACATAGTCTTTCATATACTTTTGCAACTTCAGTTTCATTAGCAGTTGTCGTTTCAATTTCAATAGCACTAGTGTCTAAAGAGGGAACTGCATGGGATTTTAATATTTTTGCACGCCGTTTGCTAAATCCTATTCATAACGCCTTAGTAATGTACTGCAAGAATTAATTTTGTTTTAACTTAGCCATTTCAAATTTCAAGTTTCTTTCAAAATCCTCTTGCTTGAAATGTAATGCACAAATTATTTCTTTATCCACATTTACAGGCTTCACTCTTTTGCAAAAGATTACCCATAACTTCCTTCGAGCTTCATCTTTTGGAAAATTGTAAAACTATACAGCTTTTTGAAAACACAAACGTTTTATTAAAAATACTCAAAATATTAGGTTTTAACATAATTTCTCACTTGTTTTTTTTTTGCTGTTACTTTGTTTGCATTTGCCCACTGCACATTTCATATTTGCTCTCTTTCTTATCTCTTCACTTTATTTTGTTTTTTATTTTTCTTAGTTTTGCAGCTTTTAAACAACCAAATTTAAACACTTTTTTATAATTTTAATTATTTTAATATTTTTTATATGTATTTATTATAAAATATGACACGAAATTCGTTGTTTATTAAGCACCGATGAAATACTTTTTTTAAAACTCTCTGAGTAAATTAATTACAGGGCTGCCAACTATTACAAAATACATACATTTTTTGTAAGAAATTATAAATTTCTCATATGATACAGACTTGGTAACCTTTGCGAGGGGGATACTACGTCATGAAACGGTAAATCATGCGCAAGGCGTAATCTTTATTTTATCATTCTTGGTTAAAATAACAATTTCCAAAAATAAAAAATATTTAAGTTCCTATATATTTTTTTTTTTTTAGGAGTAGGACCAGCACTCAGGGGATGACCCCTACATATGCAATGCATTTCGCCGGAACAGAAAACGAGGGGTTAGTATTGAGAGGACAGATTAGGAAAGATGAGAAGATAGACAGTTTTTTTGTAGCTGTTTCAACCTTTTACGTCGCCGGCTAATTTTTGCTACAGGGCCGACGAAGGTGGATGCTGTTACTCTGCTTTTAGTACATGGTCGTGTCAGTCGCCGCCAATTATGTTCAGTGACCAGTGACTATACCTTCATCATTGAAACAGGCTGGCAACAACTAACACAACCATGCTGTGATGCTGATCAGAAGAATTCAACACAATATTTCATGACTCAGCGCGGGCTCGAACTCACGACCCTCCGCTACATAGTCTCGTGTTCTACTACTTCAGCCAACAGCAGCCAATATTAGAAGAGAGTTTGATAAAACAAATGATAAATTCATACCATTTTCACATTTTCAGTTAAAATATCAAGGCCTTATTCATAAAATATATATTTTTTTGTTTTATAAAAGGTTTATAAAACTGATTTTCATACAAGATTTGTTCTATAAACTCTTTATAAAATAGTCATATTTTTTATAAATACGGCAATACATTTTTTTTATTTTGTTAACCAGCGGATAAATTTTTTCTAGGAAATTTATCATGTTTTTTTTTTGTAGCATTCAAATTAGGGATGTAACGATACGCCGTTTTGCCGATCCGATACCGTTACTCAAAAAGAAATATCGCCGATATCGATTCCGATACCGATACGCATATTGAAATTGATCTCAAGTTAAAATTAAAAAACTCAAGTAGAGTAATTCTTTTATTATACTTATTATATTATACTTATTATATTTATTATACAAAATTACAGTGTACGAGATTATTAATATTTAAAATTGATATTTGAATTCATTCTGAAATTAACAAACACAAATTATTTTTTTTTAACAAAATAATAGTGTAAGCGATTATTAATGAGTCCATTCAAACTGAATGTCATACTGTTTATTTTCTGAAATCATCCAAATTTTCAATACAACGGTTAGTAAAAAGCGTTGAAAAATGAATTGTTTGCACAAAACAGCTCCAAAAAAATTTAAGAAGTATCGTCGTATCGACATTAAAATATCGCCGATATCGATATATCGGCAAATCAAAAGTATCGCCGATATATCGGAATCGGTATCGGTTACATCCCTAATTCAAATATATGTTTATGTGTAAACAAATAACTGACAAATTTAATTCCAGTTCCAGTGCTTAAGTCAATGATAAATATCTGTAAATATGTTGCTACAAAATTATTGCATTTCTATCTACACACATTTGAAGTGACACACTGTTTCACAAAAAAAATTATTATCTACTTACAACTGAACTGTCACAAAGTATCACAAAAAAAAATAATTCATAAATTATATAAAAATGAAATACATGAAATTTGACATATTTTTTGTATATTTGAAAAGTTGAACACCAGAGAAAACCTCGTAATGACAATAATGTCAATGTTGTCATTATCATTATGATCTTCAAGAAATTTATTTATATGATGATGACATGGATGAAAAGAAATAAATTATTTGATATCAAATTGTAATTGCATTTAAAATGTCAAAGCAAGTGGCAGGTGCTAATTTCTTACGGCAATATAAAGGGTGTTTTTTTATGAAGTTTTTTTTTTATACGAATCACTCTGTTGTCTGACAGCTGTTTTGACAGCTGACGTCTCTACTCAGTATTGTTTGGCAAATCATCATGAACAGGTTAACTCCAGAACAACGCTTCCAAATCCGGGAAATTTATTTTCAAAAACAGTGTTCAATTAAAAATGTTTATCCGCTTTTTTTACCGCAAAATTCTCTTCAGTGATGAGGCGCATTTTTGGTTGAATGGATATGTCAACAAGCAAAATTGCCGTATTTGGAGCAAAGATAATCCACACGCCGTTCAAGAATTACCAATGCATCCCGATAAATGTACTGTTTGGTGCAGTCTATGGGCTGGTGGAATCATCGGTCCTTATTTCTTTAAAAATGAGGAAGGACGACGCGTTACCGTGACTGGAAATCGATACAGAATCATGATCAATGAATTTTTCGAGCCAAAACTTCAAGATATGGATGTAAACGAAATGTGGTTTCAACAGGATGCAGCCACTTGTCATACTGCGGGCGAAACAATGGACTTATTGAAAGAACATTTCAACGACAACATTATTTCGAGAAATGGACCGGTGAATTGGCCTCCACGTTCGTGTGATTTGACGCCACTCGATTATTTTTTGTGGGGATACCTGAAATCATTGGTTTACGTGGATAAACCAGCAACGATTGACGCTTTGGAAACCAGTATTCAAGGTGGTCGAAAATTGGACCTCCAGAATGACCTTTGTGCTAAATAGTCGTGGTGGCCATATGCCTGAAATTATATTTAAATGTTAAATGACAAGAAATTATCTACCAAATAAAAAAATTTTGTTTGGCCATTTCATAATTTGGCATGTGTTTTATTTAAATTTCAAATCAGCAAGCTCTTATAAAAACACCCTTTATAATATTCAAAAGAAAGAGACAGCTAGAGAAAGAATGAGAGAGAGAGAGGGAGAAATTGTAAAGAAACTGATACTTGACGTGCTTGAAGAAAAACTCCTAAAAGTGTGCTCTATTTTATAGATCATAGCAGATGTGGCAGAAAGTCGGTAATAGCCCACTTTAAATTGCTAATGCAATGAGACATTTATTTATTATTCATGATTGGATTAACAAATATTAATTTAATTTTTTTTTGTTTTTTGCATAACAGAAGCCTAAGAGTTTCAATATGTTGTGCTGTTGGCTGAAGTAGTGCAACACGAGACTATGAAGCGGAGGGTCGTGAGTTCGAGCCCGCGCTGAGTCATGAAATATTGTGTTGAATTCTTCTGATCAGCAGTAGTGCGTGGTTGGGTTGTTTGTTGCCAGTCTGTTTCAATGATGAAGGCATAGTCACTGATCACTGAACATAATTGGCAGCGACTGACCCGATCATGTACTAAAAGCAGAGTAACAGCACCCACCTTCGTCGGCCCTGTAGCAAAAATTAGCCGGCGAAGTAAGAGGTTGAAATAGCTACAAAAACAACTGTCTATCTTCTCATCTTTCCTAATCTGTCCCCTCAATACTATCTCCTCGTTTTCAGTTCCGGCGCAATGCATTGCATATATAGGGGTCATCCCCTGAGTGCTGGTCCAAGGTAAAAAAAAAAAAAAAAAAAAAAAATCCTGCAAGTTTCCTTATTTCAAGGACACCTTTATTCTTCAAGAGAACATTATTTAATTTTTCAATAATTTTTTGGCAAATTGACCCTTTTACATCATTTATTTTCTTCACAGTATTATTTATTAAATCGACTGCATCTTTCAAAGAATTTCGTCCTTCTAATTTTTTTTATTACTTCGCATAAAAGCCCATAATTTCTATGTACAAAAATCAGTTGAGATTTGAGAGACGGCAAGCCAAAAAGTTCTTTTACGCTTTTAATCGATATTGAATCGGAATCGTCAAGCTCCTTTACTCCTTCGCTAAATTTTTCGATGTTCTCGGCATAATATTGGCTGTTTTTTATTGAGGTATAGAACTTTAAGTTGGCATCACTTTTTTAACGGCCATTTTGTCAGCTGTCAAGTGATTAATATTTAGTTTGGTTTGCCATTTCATCATGAACAGGTTGACAAAAGAACAACGCTTGCAAATCGTGCAAATTTATTTCGAAAGTAATGGTTCAGTTCGCGAAGTTTACCGCAAGCTCCGTCCATTTTATGGTCGACATAATCGTCCATCAGAGCAATTAATTCGGTTAACCATGGATCGTTTTCGCACTACGTTTACTCTATGTGATAATACGCATCCGCAGAGACGTCGAACAGTCCGCACCGAAGAAACAATTGCCGCTGTAGAGCAAAGTGTTGAAGAGGACCCGAATGAATCGATTCGCCACCGTGCACAGCAATTGGAGCTTTGTCCATCAACCGAATTGGATGGCATGAATGTGGATGAGTTGTGGCTCCAACAAGACGGCGCTACATGCCACACAGCGCACGTCACAATCGATTTATTGAAGGAAACATTCGATGAGCGCATAATTTCGCGGAATGGACCTGTCAATTGGCCACCAAGATCGTGTGATTTGACACCATTGGATTATTTTCTTTGGGGATATGTGAAGTCGCTCGTCTACGCCAACAAACCAGAAACGTTAGGGGACTTGGAAGCCAACATTCGTGGCGCTATTGCCAACATACGGCCCCATATGCTCGAAAAAGTGGTTGAAAATTGGACCTGTAGAATTGGCCTTATTCGAGCCAGCCGCGGCGGCCACATGCCCGAAATCATATTTAAACATTAATGGCATAAAATTATACTTCCAATAAAGCCAAATTGATGGACATTAAAACGATTTTCTTGTGTTTTATTTCAATTCGAAGTTCTATACCTTTAAAAAAAACACCCTGTAATTGACAGCATTTAGCCACGTTGCCCATGTTGTTATAATTGGCTCTGGAGGAAGCGAAATACCAGGCATTAAAAATCTGTACTAGCGAAGGCGCTTTTAAAAAGATTTTTTTCCATGTGATTTAAGAGAATTCAGTTCAATAAAATTACTTCGAATTTCTTCTGCTACTCGGTGGATAGCATGAGCGATACAAGTAACATGCAATAGCTTCGGATAAAAAATTTGTAACCCCTTTGCCGCTTTTACCATGTAGGGCGCTGCGTCGGTTAAAAAAAGAAGAACTTTATGTTTGTCAAAATCCTCACCGAGCAAGGCAATGGAGTCGTCAAAGGCACGACCTATTGTCGCGTGATTAGTTTTGTTCATTTCTACGACATTGAGCAAAAATTTTTTTGCCGCACAAATCTTCACTTTCATGTAATATTCCCACAATAACATTTGCAATATACCTCCCCGGGATATCGGTGGTTTCGTCTATGGAAATCCATAGGAAATGATCTGTTACAGTTTTTTTTGATTTTGTTTAATGAGCGAACATACAGTTCCTCGATATAAGTTTTGCGCACTGACGATTCATGTGGAATGTGCTCGTTAGTATATTTTTTGAAAAAATCTCTTAGTTTTGGGTTGCTGAGCTTAAACAAGGGAATAGCTGCTGATATGAAAGTTTCGCATAAATCCATGGAGAATTTGCTAAGTCCAGCTGCTACAGAAGTAGTAATCAAAGGCTGTGTTTTTTCAGAGCATCGATCATGCAATTCTGTTCTGTATGATTAATTGAGCTCAATTAAGGCATTAATTGCGATAAGCTCAATTAAAGTGTATGTCTGAATGCCGTATTACGGTATTAAGAAGTTTCACGTACTTTATTTTTATTACATTCTCTTAATAAAGGCAAAAATATAGATATGGCCCACATTTGCTCACTTAAAAAGTATGTTTAAAAGTGGGCGCCCATTAAGGACAACGGGTCTACGGGTTGAATTGCAACTAATGCTCCTATTGCATTGAAAATAAGTACTGGAGTGCTGCAGTGTGGCTTCTATTTTTCTTTGGCAATTCTAGTTGTTGTTATAATGAGTATAAGATTTTTTTTTTTAATATTCATTACATACAGTAGACTAATTGTACTAGTTGTTGTTATGAATTACAGCACAATTCCTATGGAATACACCTCCAAGCACATGATTCATATTACCCCATAAATCCACTTAGTAACATAAGCAAATCCAGTGATCACCAAATCATTGTTGACAAAAGAAACTTGCAGCACTTTCAGCACACTGTCGACTCGTATCATAGACATGTTTGCTGCTACATATTAATAAATATTGAAGTCTTTGGCTTTATGTGACAATTTTAATCTCAGGTAACTTGGGTAACAGCTGTAGCGGCACACAATTGCCTTTGCCCGTAATACCCCACCCACTGACAACTTCCTTGTAAACTTTTCAAAATTATTATAAAGTCGGGAAAAATTCACAAAACTTCCATTATATTGTTTGGAAATGAGTGTGTGTGTGTGTGTGTATGTGCTTCTAACGTTATAATGTTAAGTTGCTGTATCTCTTGCTCTGTGTTTTGGTGTTTAACTTGAAGACATATTGCTGACCCAGCAAACAATTTGGTTTGAAAGAATGCGCTAAGCCCAAATTACCGCATTCGAAATTTCAATACTATTTCAATGGAAATTTCAAACGATATCGAATGCCATTATTTGCCTCTAAAAATTTACAAAAAAAAAAATATCTTGGCTAATATTTAAGACAGAACTTCAATTTATAAAAAAATTAAAAAAATCGTATATAAAGGGTGTCTTTTATAGAGTGACACAAGTTTAAATCTTTATGATTTAAACTTGTGTCACTCTATAAAAGACACCCTTTATATAAGATTTCAAGGAAATATATTTTTCAATTTCCTTGAAAATGAAATGGGCTTTTTTTTTTTTTTTTTTTTTTTTTTAGGAGTAGGACCAGCACTCAGGGGATGTCCCCTATATATGCAATGCATTGCGCTGGAACTGAAAACGAGGGGATAGTATTGAGGGGACAGAATAGGAAAGATGAGAAGATAGACAGTTTTTTTTATTTTATTTATTTTTTTATTTTTTTCTTATTTTTTTATTTTTATTTTTTTTTTTTATTTTTTTTTTTTTTATTTTTTTTTTTTGTAGCTATTTCAACCTTTTTACTTCGCCGGCTAATTTTTTGCTACAGGGCCGACGAAGGTGGGTGCTGTTACTCTGCTTTTAGTACATGATTGGGTCAGTCGCTGCCAGTAATTGTCCAGTGATCAGTACTATGCCTTCATCACTGAAAACAGACTGGCAACAACTAACACAACCACGCACTAATGCTGATCAGAAGAATTCAACACAATATTTCATGACTCAGCGGGGGTTCGAACTCAGGACTCTCCGCTTCATAGTCTCGTGTTCTACTACTTCAGCCAACAGCACCCACAGCTTTATTGGAAAGAAAATTTTATGAAATTAAAGATTAAATATAATCTCAGCCATGTGGCCGCTACGGCTGGCGCGTACAAGGAGCAATCTTTCAACTATTAAAAAAATCTTCCATAAAGTGAAAGGACACAAATCTTCCATAAAGTGAAAGGACACCGCTAAGAACGGTGACGAATTGATTGATTAGCATCATTTGCAATGCTTTCCCTATACAGCGACTACAGTTTCTTCAGTGCGCACCGTCGTTCACAGTCTCACAGGGTGTACATTATCAGTAACGGTAAATGTGTACCGAAAACGATCTATTGTTCTTCGAATTAGCTGCCCTGAAGGACGATTATGTACTCGTACGAATTAAAATGGAAGAAGTGCACGATGAGTTTGACGAATACAACAATAATTTTTCGCTAAAAATTTCAACAATTTGCACGCGTTGCTCTGGTGTTGTGACACTCCAAAAAAAAATCATGCTTTAAAAATAAGCTACACATTTTTGTGGTACACTTTACGGTATCTTATCGAACAATAATATTAAAAAAATATATATGCTTTAAAAGCTATAAATGTGTAGATATGCATAATATAAATATTATATATTAATTTCATAAAATAAATATTAATTTAACTTATAAAATAAGGATTAAAACGTTAAAACTTATAGTAAATTTTCAAAAAAAAAAAATATATAAAAATATATAAATTAATAATAACAGCATTTCAATAGTTCGTTTTTGTGTTAATTGGGAGGCAGCGCAAAGTTTGTATATCTACGGTATGCTTGCCGGTGCTTGTTTTGTGTACAAAAATTCAATTTATGAAAATTCATTTGATTCTTTATTACAAATATAATTTATTTTACATGTATTATGAATACAAGTTATATTTTCGTGAAGGACGAAAAATTAAATAAATAGAAATTGTATTTTTGTACGTAGAACCTCAAAGGAAGGCAAGCATCCTAAGAGTATGCTATATTCTCTGAGGAATATTCTTGCTTTTTCCCACCACCACAAGGTTGGAATAAGACACATAATATCTTTAAAAGTTTGGAAAAAGAAAATACTTATATATTTGTGTGTTTGGAAAAGGTTATTTTTACAACAAAGAAAAAAATTTAATTCATTTCTAATGCCTAAAAATGTTCACTTTTCAGCACAGACAAGGACACAATTTCCACAAAATATATATAGATATTGAATTACAATAGTTAAAGCCAATATACACAATCATTATTAATGTCCTCTTTGCTCCTGCAGAGATGCAACGAGAAAACGTGTCTGGTTAAAAATATCTGTGAGCATATGAAAAAGAGAAAGCAAAAAAAAAATACATTATATATTAAATAAAATTATTTGATGAATGGAAATATATTCCCATGAAAGGAATTATAAATGAATAACTTAATTACCAAATTCACTGTCATTAAATGCTAAATTTAAATAATTGCAAAGTGTTTTAAACAGTTTTTGCGTTATAAAAAATACGTTTCATGATTTATATAATATTTTTGGGCAGCGAAGTTTTATTAAAGATACATTTTTGTGCAAAAAATATCCTTATTAGCCTCACAACATAATTGCTTAATAATTTATGTTGTATGAGAGAGGGCAGACATACATCAGCATAACATTGCATATTGTTAGGCATATAAATTTGTATTATTTTTTTTTTGTTTCTGCACAATACATCTATTCTTTGCCATTCATTATATCTCAACTGTATTTGTTCATTTTGTAATCTTTTGTATACAATTATAATTTATTATTTAATATTATAAACGTGCCATATAATTAAAGGAAAGACATGAAAGCATACTTTTGGGCAAAATTTCTTGTTTAGAATGAATAATTGTTTTTTTTTTATGAAACAGAAATATATTTAAGATTTTTTAAATTACATTACTTTCATCAGATTTATGCTAGAAACACAACAGGGAGGAGCGGGGAGCATTAAATCCTGAAACTAATTCTGATTCTCCTTCAGCAAAATCAATGTACAGTCGAATCCGCTTTAGCGCAACACGCTTTACTGAAAAAATTCGGATTACTGAAAGCGATACAAATCCCCGCACTGATTTTAAACGCAGCTAGTCTTCTTCACTTCGCTTTAGCGAAACATCGCTTTACTGAAAATATCGTATTACTGAAAACCGAAAGCAAGTCCACAACTACGTTTTGTATGAAACTTACTTCGCTTTAGTGAAAAATAAACAATGACAAATTTATTTATTATAAATCGATTGCATAACTTAAGGCTGAAAAAATTGTGCAAGTTTTGTCCCTTAAAATATTAAATGGCAAAATGTATTTGTCCTTTCCACTCTTACGTACTTTATTGTATTTTTCTATTATATTGTCAATGCAAGTGACTAGACATTTTCGAGGACTTCGTGAAAAATTTAAATAACAAAATGAATAATTCTGTGAATAATTTTTTTTAAATAAAATTTTTACGTTAAATTGACGTAAAAAACATATATACAGATTTGATATAAAAAATATTGTTTTACTGATGTTAAGCAGTACGCTTAACTGTAACAAATTTCAGTAATCCGAACTACGTTTTAGAGAAAAAAAATCGGATAACTGAAAAAACAAATTGGGTTTTGGTTATTTCCAGTAAAGCGGAGTCGACTGTATATGAAAAGCAAAGTATATGAAAATATATACGAACATTGGCGAATTTCCGCCGCGAAGTATGCTATAGATTTATAGATTTATTTAATATGGTGGCAAAGGTGGCAAAATTCTTAAGTTTTATATTTTTTATTAAATAAAGTTACTTTAATTTTATAACTTTTAAAATAAATCTGCAATATATTCAATCACAAAAAATTTTTTGGCCAACCATTTGCGTGTATTGGCATATGTGATTAGTGATCATAATTTGGTCGTTATAAGAAGAATATGGTGATGGCTGCAGATATGCCACTGTAGAAAAAGTCTTATATCTGAAATGATTTTGGAATTGGAATAATATCAATTAAAAAAAATTGTTTGGACGTGCTAAGGGACCGCAAGGGCTACAAAATATAAAACATTTTTAGTCACCCACAAACTCCCGTTTCCCCGGGATCCTGGATTATCTTCTCTAGAATTTCACAATTTTGTGTACAAAAAATCAAACCTTAGCGGCATAGCTTTACCAAAGTATTCATGTATATTATGAAAGCTATGGATCTGGTGGCCTGTTCCGTTAATTTCTTTCAAGGTTGGCTCAGAAATTCCATGGCCAGTATTCCATTTGAAATATAGGGTCCGCCAAATAACTTTTCTTTTTTTAAAAGCTATAAAAAAACTACTGAATATTTTCTCAAATTTTTTTTTTTTATTTGAAAGTACAAGCCTTCCGGTTAATAATGGAAAATAAGTTCATTCAAATGGCTGCATGGCCCGATAACGATCGCCATTGACTGTAACGGCCAGTCCTTACTCATTTTCGAAGAAAAATGGCCCAATTATGCCTCTGGACCGAAATCCGCACCAAACAGTGACTCGTTTTGGATGCGTCGGCTTTTCAATGTGTGCGTGCGGGTTTTCTGTGCCCCATATGCGACAATTTTGCCCGCCCAGATCAAAATGAGCTTCATCTGAAAAGATGATTTTTTTTTTGGCAAAATCGGCATCTTCTGTAAGTCGATCGCAGGCCCACTTAGCGAAGCGAAAACGCATTGGATGGTCAACCATATTCGTTCAGCGCAAGGATAAAACTAATTATCTGTCAAATCAGACATAAACTAAGTGTTACCATTCACGAAATAAACACTAGTTGAAAAAAAACGTTAGATTGCGGACCCTATACAAACATTCAGATTTTTTATGCTTTACAGTACTCCGTTAACATGCTAACAGAGCTCTGTTAACGTACTTGGTTTATGTCTAGGGTTATATATTTCGCAATTTATCCTCACACAGGGTTTTTTCTAAAACATTTTTAATAAATTCAAATTATGTAGAGTGTAATATTTAGAATGATGATTATAAAAATTCCGCTTTTAATAATCTTACTTTAATTAAAATTCTTAAACAGAAAAAAAAATAATTTGCAGAGTTGAGGGGTCGTTATAAGCGACCCCTGTTAAAAACACAATAAAAGTTAATAAAAATATTAAAGTTTTATGAAGTCCAATTCCGTAACAAATTTATTTAATAAATAATTGCCAGGGTAAAACTCGTCTTTATAATCCCTTAAGTGTTGCCTACATTAAGGATTTATATTACAAAAAATACTAAAGCATATTTTTCACAACCCTGACAATGGAATTAAAAAAAAAGAACAGCACATTAAATAGGCAACAGTCATTAGAATGTCATTTAATACCATGAACAAGTTAATGGCCAACTTATGAAAAATAAATAATGCTTTATTACACCAGCTCATAATTAAAAACTAAGCAGCAGACATTCAGGTCATTAGAGATAAATACATACAAAGAGAAAATCAATTTCTTCTTAAGATGACGAAGGTGTATGCAAAAATGTCAACAGCGCTTAACACTTTTCTTTTGAAAGCAAGAAATAGCATTTCAGCTAACGGCGGAATTTAACACAAGACGTTTTCCGTCTTGCCTTAAAAGAGATTAAGTGTAAACAAGTCACCTCAGTAAATTATTTAAGCACAAAGCCTTGACACTTCAAAGCCTTTAACAGAACACCTTTAAGAGAACAGCTTGGCTGACAAACTCTTGCAATATCAACTGCCCTACCGTATCGCCTATGCCAAATCTCTTAGATTGTTTTACATCAAAACAGTTTACTAATTAAAGCCACACAGAAATTGCCATACATTTTCTTTATTTATTTACCATAAATATGCTTAAATTAGATCTCAAATTGAAATTCACATAATAATATTATTATTCTAGTCTACAATAACTGTGCACACAACAGCTGTGACAACACAACAAGACCATGAGTCGTTGACAAACTGTCAGTCTGTTCGTGTGTAAAATGATTTTTCAGATTTAATCGCAGCGACAACCAACCCCCATTGTTTAGACATAAAAGGGAAGACACAAATACCGAGGAATTTTCAAGATTAGAAAACTCATTGTAACGGCAAGAAAATTAAAATAAAATTGGAAAAATGTCCGCCTTAAATAAAAACTGGAGAATACGACGACGAGATAAAGATCTTAAGCATGTTTCAGTAATTATTTCACGTTATTAAATCGATTAAAGGCGTATAGGGATTGGCAGCAAATATATGTGTATATTGTACATGTGTGTGTGTGTGTTTGTGTGTAAGTCCACGTAGTGGGTATGATGTAAGACATTTTTCAGAAACTATTTAGAATTTTTTTTTTTAACAAACAAGGCCAAGGATGCTTAAAAAATAATTCGAAACAAAATATAGATTATGTCCTTAAAAGTAGAAAAACTCAAGCACAAACACAACACAAAAACTGAAGATTTAGGTAAAGGAACGTGACCATACAAAATATAAATTTCAAGTAGATTAATTTTCTGACGATGTCTTGTTTATGCCTTGTCTTCCGTATGCCTTGTCTGATTTTGCTCTCAGTCTCATGCATGTCTTGTCTGTGTTTCTTCCATGTCTTGCCAATATCTTGTCTGCCTTCTACCTATGTATGTGTTGTTTATAGCTTGTCATGTCTGGCTTATTTCTTCTCTTTGTTTTGTCTATGTCCTATCCATATCTAGTCTATGTCTTGTCTCTGTTTCATATAAGTTTTGTCTATGTGTAGTTTGTGTTGTGTACGTGTTGTCTATATGGTGTCTATGTCTTGTCTTGTCTATGTCTTGTCTTTGTCTTGCCTATGTCTTGCCTATATCTTCTTTATGTCAGGTCTATGTCTGGTCTATGTCTTGTCCATGTCTGGTCTATGTCTTCTCCATATCTTATCTATGTCTGATCTGTGTCTTGTCTATATCTGGTTCTTGTCTTGCCTATGTCTTGTCTATATCTGGTCTACGTCTTGTCTATGTCTTGTCTATGTCTGGTTTAAGCCTTGTCTATGTCTGTTCCATTTCTTGTCTATGTCTTGACTATATCCAGCCTATGTCTTGTCAATGTCTTGCCTATGTCTTGTCTTTGACTTGTCTATGTCTTCCGTATGACTTGTTCATATCTTATCTTTGTCTGGTCTATGCCTTGTCTATATCTGGTTCTTGTCTTGTCTATGTCTGGTCTATGTCTTGTCTATGTCTTGTCAATGTCTTGCCTATGTCTTGTCTTTGACTTGTCTATGTCTTGCGTATGACTTGTTCATATCTTATCTTTGTCTGGCCTATGCCTTGTCTATATCTGGTTCTTGTCTTGTCTATGTCTGGTCTATGTCTTGTCTATGTCTTGTCAATGTCTTGCCTATGTCTTGTCTTTGACTTGTCTATGTCTTGCGTATGACTTGTTCATATCTTATCTTTGTCTGGTCTATGCCTTGTCTATATCTGGTTCTTGTCTTGTCTATGTCTGGTCTATGTCTTGTCTATGTCTTGTCAATGTCTTGCCTATGTCTTGTCTTTGACTTGTCTATGTCTTCCGTATGACTTGTTCATATCTTATCTTTGTCTGGTCCATGCCTTGTCTATATCTGGTTCTTGTCTTGTCTATGTCTGGTCTATGTCTTGTCTATGTCTATGTCTTGTCGATGTCTTGTCGATGTCTTGTCTATGTCTGGTCTATGTCTGGTCTATGTCTTGTCTATGTCTTGTCTATATCTTCTTTATGTCTGGTCTATGTCTTGTTTATGTCTTGTCTATGTCTTTTCTATGTCTTGTCTATGTCTTGTCTATGTCTTGTCTATGTCTGGTCTATGTCTTGTCTATGTCTTGTCTATGTCTTGCCTATATCTTCTTTATGTCTTGTCTATGTCTGGTCTACGTCTTGTCTAGGTTTTGTCTCTGAATTGACTATGTCTTGTATATGTCTTGCCAATAGTTTCTTTATGTCTGGTCTCTGTCTTGTCTATGACTTGTCTTATGTCTTGTCTTTGAGTTGTCTATGTCTTGTGTATGACTTGTCCATATCTTATCTATGTATGCCTGATCTGTGTCTTGTCTATATCTGGTTCTTGTCTTGCCTATGTCTTGTCTATATCTGGTCTACGTCTTGTCTATGTCTTGTCTATGTCTGGTTTAAGCCTTGTCTATGTCTGTTCCATTTCTTGTCTATGTCTTGACTATGTCCAGCCTATGTCTTGTCTATATCTTTTCTATGTCTGGTCCATGTCTTGTCTATGTCTTATTGTATGTCTTGTCTACTTTTGGGCTATGTCTCGCCCATGTCTCGTCTATGACTTATTTATGTCTTCTATCTGTCGTCTAAATATTAAATTTGTCTTGCCCATTTCTTCTCTATGTTTTGTCTATGTCTTTTCTATGTGTTGTCCATGTGTTGTCTATGACTTGTATATGTCTTTCCTATGTCTTATCTATGTCTGGTCTATTTCGTCTCTATGTCTAGTCTGTGTCTTGCCTGTGTGTTGCCCATGTCTTGCCATCTTGTGTATGTCTTGTTTATGTCTTGTCTATCTTTTGTCTACGTTTTGTCTATATCTTGTCTACGTCTTTTATATAACTTCCGTGTCTTCGATATCTTTTGGCCATGTCCTCTAAATTTGTCGCCTATTTCCTTTTATATCCAATCGATGTTGTTTGTATAGTTTCAGCTTCATGTGCC
The DNA here is from genome assembly GCA_951800035.1 of Linnaemya tessellans. Taxonomy (NCBI): domain Eukaryota; kingdom Metazoa; phylum Arthropoda; class Insecta; order Diptera; family Tachinidae; genus Linnaemya; species Linnaemya tessellans. The sequence goes on from OX637535.1 coordinate 115,556,085, forward strand.
GATATATTTTGTATATCTTTCGAGTACCATGTCTCTTCTTAGTACATAAAAATTTTTCAATCCATTCACTTCCCCTTCCAAATGAAATAAAATTCGTAACATCTTTTAATCACAAAGTCCTTTCGTCTGCAGCTGACCATAAAATTGTTTTTCGTTTTCCATCATTTGTTTAAAGAAAATAAAGTAGATTTTAAATATTCCTTCTCTTTTTATTTTGATTTTGGCAAAGTATGAATTTATTGAGATTCCAAGCTATAGCTTTAAGCAATTTATATCTATAAGCACGAATATATAGACGCAGTGGCCCACAAAAATAACCCCCTCAGTAAGTAAGCTGTCACTCAATCTTTATTAAAGTATAATTTCGTGGCAGCAGCGTGATTGGCGAAACTTAAAATGGCATTTGTTTGCCCGCATAAACTTCCGTAGCAGATGAAGATGAATGAATTCTCTTTCGCAAGTACGATAGTTCCTACCCAACCTTTTGTATGACCGACGATTTTAATAATAATTATAATTATTTTATTTTAAATGTAATAAAAGCAGACGTAAATTAAAAACGTTTAAGGACGAACTTATTTGCATATTTAAACAAGGACTTTCCGTACTTTTACATGCGTGCAAATAAAAGTGCGGCAGTTTGCAAAATGAATTGTGGAATTGTGAAGGAACACACTCGTAACAGCAGATAATTATCGAGGTGATAATTACCGACTAAACTCGCAGTGTGTACGAGTACGACTATTGCGTGGCAATTTATCACACACAATCGTTGCCATTTAGTTGCTGGAAATTGGAAAACGTGTAGTGGCTGATTCATTTATGTGAATTCTGCTTCAACGCACATGAAAAGCAGTCAAGGCCTGATTAATAGAGACGCAAAGGAATTTTATCAGGAATATATTTTCGATGTATATAAAAGAAAAAATGGACCAGATTTAGACCAAACTTCGACGGTGTTTGGCCTTGGCATAGATAGACTAAACATGGATTAGGTGTAGACTAGTCTTGGAAAAAACTTAAAACTGACTTAGACAAAATTTAGATTCGACTTGGATAACAGAATTATAATAGACATAGACTAGATTTAGAATGGACTTAAACAAGACTTAGACTGAACTGAGACCAGAATTGGTGTAGAATGAGACTAGACTTAGACCAGAACTAGACTTGCACTAGACACAGGCTAGACTTCGACAAAACTTAGAATCGACTTAGACTAACCTCAGAATAGACTTAGAACAGATATAGAATAGATTTCGATTAGACTTAGACTCAACTGAGACTAGACTTAGACAAGACTTAGGCCTGACTTAGATTACAGTTAGACATGACTTAGAGTACACTTAGTGCAGACTTAGACTAGACCTAGACTATACTTTAACTAGAATTAAACTAGACCTAGACTAGAATTAGGCTAGACTTAGACAGACCTAGACTCAGACTAGAGTTAGACTAGACTTAAAGTAGAGTTAGAATAGGCTTAGACTAGACCTAGACTAGACTTAGAATAGAGTTAGACTAGACTTAGACCAGATTTAGAATACTCTTAGACTTGATTTAGAATAGACTTAGGCTAGACCTAGACTAGAGTTACACTGGACCTAGACAAGATTTAGACTAGAGTTAGACTAGACTTAGGCTACACTTAGACTAGAGTTAGACTAGACTTAGACTAGACCTAGACTAGACCTAGACTAGACTTAGACTAGAGTTAGACTAGACCTAGACTAGACTTAGACTAGAGTTAGACTAGACTACGACTAGAATTAGACTAGACTTAGACTAGCCCTAGACTAGAGTTAGACTAGACCTAGACTAGACTTAGACTAGACTTAGACTAGAGTTAGACTAGACTTAGACTACACTTAGACTAGAGTTAGACTAGTCTTAGACTAGAGTTAGACTAGACTTAGACAAGATTTAGACTAGACTTAGACTAGACCTAGACTAGACTTAGACTAGACCTAGACTAGAGTTAGAATAGACCTAGACAACACTTAGACTAGACTTAGACTAGAGTTAGACTACAATTAGACTAGACCTAAACTAGACTAGACTTAGACTACACTTAGACTAGAGTTAGAGTAAACTTAGACTAGACTTAGACAAGACTTAGGCCTGACTTAGATTACAGTTAGACATGACTTAGAGTACACTTAGGTCAGACTTAGACTAGACTTAGAGTAGAACTAGACAATACTATAACTAGACTTACACTACACTTACACTATACTTCGACCCGACAAAGAGTAGACTTAGATTAGACTTATACTAGAGTTAGACTCAGCTTAGACTCAACTTATACAAGACCACACCTAGACTTGACTTACACTAGACTTAGGCTACAATTAAGCCAGACTATAATTAAACTAGACTTAAGCTAGACTTAAACTAAACTTAGACTAGACTTAGACTACACTTATACTAGACTTAGACTACACTTAGACTGGACTTAGACTATACTTAGACTAGTTTTAGACCACACTTAGACTAGACTTAGACTTTATTTGGACTCTACATCGACTGGACTTAGATCAGGCTTGGACTTAGACAAGATTTAGGCCCGACTTAGATTACAATTAGACCAGACTTAGAGTACACTTAGTGCATACTTAGAATAGACCTAGACTATACTTTAACTAGAATTAAACTAGAATTAAACTAGACTTAGACTAGAATTAGGCTAGACTTAGACAGACCTAGACTAGACTTAAACTAGAGTTAGACTAGAATTAGACTAGAGTTAGACTACATTTAGACTAGACTTAGACTACACTTAGACTAGACTTAAACTTCGACCCTACTTCGGCCGGACTTAGATCAGGCTTGGACTTAGGCAAAACTTAGGCCTGACTTAGATTACAATTAGACCAGACTTAAAACACACTTAGTGCAGACTTAGACTATACTCAGACTAGACCTAGACTATACTTTAACTAGACTTAGATTGGACTTACACTAGATGTAGACTTGACTTAGACTAGACTTAGACTAGAATTAGACTAGACTTAGGCTAGAGTTAGACTAGACTTAGACTAGACCTAGACTACACTTAGACTAGAGTTAGACTAGGCTTAGACTAGATTTAGACTAGACTTAGACTAGAGTTAAATTATACTTAGAGTAGGCTAGACTTAGCCTAGACTTGGACTAGATTTAGACGAGATAAAGACTGGTATTGGATTAGACATAGACTAGACTTCGACTAGACTCCACTTAGGCTAGACTTAGACTAAACTGGACTTAGATTAGACTTACTCTAGATTTAGATTAGACTTAAACTAGACTTAGACTAGACATGGCGTAGACTTAGACTAGACATGGCGTAGACTTAGACTAGAATTAGTTTAGAATTGGCCTAGAATTTAGAACTAGATTAGATTTATATAAAACTTAAAATGAGCATAGACTTAAACTAGAACTAGTCGCGACTTACACTAGACTTAGAATACATTAGATTAGAGAACGCTACATTTACGCTTGACAAGATTTTAGGTAGACTAGACTAGATTTAGACTAAATTCAGACTAGACTAGCCTTAGACTTAAAATGCAATAGTTTTTAAATATTTAATAAATAGTTGTTTAAAGTATTGAAATTATATATACAAATTTATATGCTTTATAGCAGCTAATTGCTTTGCAAATATGCGTGGAGAATAAACAATTCATTATTCATTTAAATATTTATTTTGCTGTTTTAGATATTAGCAAATTAGCTGCATTTGAAAAAGAGATTTAATAATTAAATGCATTTTTTTGTTATAATTTTTTTTTCTATGTAGCCAATTATGTTGGGTTAATTAAATGAAATTATTTTATTAAACTAATATGTTAAATAAGCCATATTTCTCCTATAATATATCGACACGCCCAAAAATATGCTATTAAATGTTAATTCTTAACATCCTGAATGTATAGTTCAGTCATGAGTTTAGTTAATTTTTTTTTTAGTTAAGGCCTTTGCCACCTTTCGTTTTTATACCAGATTTAGAAATTAATTTTTTTTTGTTTCAACTGTGCCTTGTGGTTGTGTGTAGCCTTAACTTTTCCATCAAAATGATTTATTATAAATTTATTCAACGTCATATGTCAATGCAGGCATATGGCGTGTGTAATTTCTGATAGACACATGCATATAAATTGACATTTGCTTTCGTTATCTTGCAGCACATCTACACCACAGAAAGTTAAAGCTATTTTTTTTATTATTTTTTAACTCAATAATTTGGCGGTATTGCATAAAATTTGATTTCGCTTATGTATTCTTTGAATGTCAATTTTTGAGCAAAAATTAAATTTTGTAATTTGTGTTTCCTAAAAGTAGTCTATGGAATTTATTAACTAAACTTTTGCCATCATGTTGCACAGGCCTTATTAATATTTTGATTTTATACATTTTCATTTTGTAAATATTTATTTAGTAAAGAAAATGATAAGTTAGTAAAGGAAATGATATAATCAGGAGAATGAGAGCCAGCAGCAAAGCACATTTTTATATAAAACCAAAATCAAATAGAGGAGGGTAATATTTTTCCATAACGGATAATACATTTGACAGTTGAGGGTTATTAACAAGCGAAAATGATTTTTTTTTTTGGTTGCGTGAACGTTTGATTAACTTAATCGAACCGCTTTGCAGTTTTTTACATTAATCATATCAAAGTGAGTGACAAGCTAAGATGCCTATTAAGGGCCGAAAAATTTTTTTGTATATGTATATGTTTGTATGTATATGTTCCCGTTTTCTTGCCTATGGGCTAAATATATTAGAGCCCGGTTGAAATGAATAAATGCTTGCGTTCTCTTTAATACAAGGCAATTTAGTATAGGTATAGCTTTTCTGGCTTAAGAAGAGTATACTCCTTATTCCATGGAAGGCGGCTGATTATCCTTCTTGTTTCCTGTTTTGCTAATGTTTTGTTATCAGGACAATTATAAATCAATTTTGGGGGTTTCTTTACGTTTATCTCAAAAGGAGTGCTTCTAGACCTATAATTTATAAGTTTTTATTTAATTTTTGTCCCTTTTGTCTGTCTTTCAGTGTTCAGTTTATTATAATTATTTTTATAGCCTTCACAAAAAAAATGAAAGGGTATATCTAGGTTTGTCATTCCGTGTGTAATTTCTTCAATATCGATATAGGACCCCATAAATTCTGGATCCTTATGAATAGCGATGACGATTAAGCGATTTCCGTCTGTCTGTACGGTTTTCCCAAGCCCCCAGAAGAGCTACAGACTTCGTTCTTGGACCCTTAGATTGGAAATGAACATAAATAGAGTGGTATTAAAATTCAGAAAAATACGAAATACGGTTCCAGAGCTGGGAAGCTTACACCTATTTCTCGACGCAAAATTAATACCAAAAACCAATTATTTTTTGGTTGCTTATAAATTAAACCTATTTCATGCTTTAGGAAGCCTCAATGGTCTATGAAAAAATAAAAAACAAAAAAAAAATTTTCAGGGATGGGAAATAAAGTTTTTTTTTGTGGCCCATTCAGTATTTTGTAGTACATGTAATAACTAAACTGGTTTAAAATTTTAAGTTTTTCTTAAATAAAACCGCTTTAAACGTCATGAAGGTTTGCATCGGTAAAAAAAAAATTTTTTATATTAAAATTTCGCTTCCAGGGGTGGGAAATTGAAAATATTTTGTATACTTAAAAGTAACCAAAAAGGCAACTGACGTTGTTTTTTTTTTGCTAACTAAAACTATTTTATAATTTAGGAAGAACAAAATTGGTATCAAAAATTAAAAAAAAAATAAAATCAAAATTTCCTATTCAGGGTTGAACAAGTGCAATATTTTGTAAAACATCAAAGTGACCAAAATGGTTAAAAATTTTAAATTGTTCTTAAATATAACTACTTTATATCACAAGAAGAGGTGCACTGATAATAAAAGTCAAATAAAATTTCGCTTCCAGGGTTGGGAAAATGAATTTTTTTTGTTGGTACATACAATATTTTGTAGTACATGTAATAACCAAAATGGTTACAAAATTTGAGTTTTTCTTAAACAAAACTACCTTATAGCTCATGAAGATTTGCATTGATAAAAAAAATTTAAAACATTAAAATTTCTCTTCCAGGGTTGGAAAATTGAAATTATTTTTATACATAAAATAACCAAAAAGGCAATTGAAGTTGTTTTTTTTTTCCCTAACTGAAACTATTTTATATTTTAGGAAGAACAAAATTGGTATCAAAAATTCAAAAAAAAAAAAAATCGAAATTTCCTATTCAGGGTTGGACAAGTGCAATATTTTGTAGTACATCAAAGTGACCAAAATGGTTAAAAATTTTAAATTGTTCTTAAATAAAACTACTTTATATCACAAGAAGAGGTGCACTGATAATAAAAGTCAAATAAAATTTCGCTTCCAGGGTTGGGAAAATGAATTTTTTTGTTGGTACATACAATATTTTGCAGTACGTGTAATAACCAAAATGGTTCCAAATTTTGAGTTTTTATAAAAGTAACTAATAACATCATTTTGCTGTTTTAATTAATTCTACTTTCTGTTTTAGCAAGAAAGAGAGAAAGATGAATTACATCTGTGAAGGGTATTTAAGATTCGGCACAGCCGAATATAGCACTTTTACTTGTTTTTATATGGTATACGTGGCTGCCTGTAACCCATAAGCATTCAAGTAGGATCTTTGAGATCCTGTTTTGTTTTTATATACTTTTATTTTCCATATTTTATTAAGCGGAAAATTTCCTATGCAAACTATAAAAACCTTGATTAATTAACTTTTTTATCTGAAATTAAGTTATTATAAAGTTAATTTATACGTGGCATTGGTTTTGCATGGGTGTGACTGTATTTGCCATCCGCCTACTTTTCTCATAATGTTAGATTGCCATGCAAAAATTAGTTTTTGTGCTAAATTTCACAAACATATGCCGAATAGAAATAGTTGAAAATTTAGTTATTTTTGTATAGGCGTGGTTTTGCCCACTTTATATATCATTATAACGTATTAGTCTTGTATCGTTTTAAATTTGTATTTGAAATGGCAGTCCCAAAAGAAATAAAAATTTTCTCATATTAAAAATATTTTAAAAATTATTTGTTTTGAGAATTTTTTTAAAATTAACTTTTTAAATAAAATTTGAAACAATAACAAGTACGAAGGTTACATTCGAGCGGGTCGAATCTTAAATACCCTTCAAATATTTAGTAAATAAATTAAAATGATTAACCTGCAGGGTCAGAGTTCATTTGAGACATTTCTGTGCCCAATTTTAAAACTCTACTTTGATAGGGTCACTCCGGATAGGGCCGTACCGGAGATATCTCAAAAAGTAAATTTTTGGGGTAATTAAATATAGAAAAAAAAGATTTTTTTTGATAGGGTCATTTCTGCGGCAAAGGTGTAGGGCAGTGGATGATCAGAGAACATCTTACCGTCGTCATAAAAGCTTAAAAAATTAGCCGGCGAAGTAAAAAGGTTGAAATAGCTACAAAAAAAAAACATTGTCTATCTTCTCATCTTTCCTCTGTCCCGCTAATACTATACCCCCGTTTTCAGTTCCGGTGCAATGCATTGCATACGTAGGGGTTATCCCCTGAGTGCTGGTCCAAGATAAAAAAATATGTAATTTTTAGAGAAGACTTAAGGAATACAATTTGTTAATATGTTGTTAACATGTTTCTTCAAGCCCCCCTAAAGGGGGCGTGGTCCAAAAATTAACTTGTCTTTTTTTCTGGTTCCAAGTTAAATGCTTTGGATCTTTTTTGACATTAAAAATATATCACTTGCTTAACAAAAAAAAAAAAAAAAAAAAAAAAAAAAAAAAACTTTAAATATTATGATGTGTTTTAGAGGTTGGTTTAGTTCTTGTTAGGGGAACTTTTTTCCCTCTGGCCCGATTCAGCACTTTTGATTCATTCTAACATTCAACTAAGTCGCCTAATAATTGGTGACAAAAAAATACACATGACTACTAAAGATTAAACTGTTGCGGCTTTTGAAAACAGCTGTTCTGCTCGCTTGAGTAAGTTGCAAAATTGATATTGACTTTCCCTTGTGCCTTGGAATAAGTTAATTTCCTTCCATAAAATATGCTGGCATTTGAGAAATTGCTGATAAAATAATTAATTAAAAAGTAGAGACTGCATGCGATTGACATGACAAAATTGTGAATTCCTTTCCACTGTTCCACTATCGGCTTTGCCAGGCACAACAGCAACTAAAATCTATCATTATTTCTGATAATAATTGCATGGCCAAATGAACTTGAACCTCACACAAATTATTCATTAAAACCAGTGTTGACAACTGCTGCATGCCACAACTTCCTCACTAGTTTCATTTCTGCACTTTTTTATTTCTATTTTTATTTTTCATTTTTCAAGCATACTTGTAGGCATTGATTGCCCTATTACTTTATATAACAACATTAAACTAAAATGTCCTTCACAAAATGAACTTGAAAATGTTTGGGAAAAAATAAAACTAGTTTCAAAAAATCTGCAAGCAAAGCAAAATGTTTGATAATTTTTTGTTTTCTTGCTGTTCACTAGTGAAATCAAAATTAAATTTACTGAAATATGCAATATTAGCGAAAACACTTCCTGCTACTTTTCTGTGGGTTTAATTAAATTTATGTTTTAATCTGCACAACTAAAGATGATATGCGGAAAGAAGTATTTGCAAGGAAAACAATTTTAAAAGATTTTTTATTATTTTTTATTTTCAATTTTTTTTTTTTTGGTAGTTTGTACGATATGAAGAAGCGAAGTTTTTCTTTTGTCCTTTTTGGTCATTTGAGGCACCACTTAAACGTTGTTGCTGTTGTAAAGTGGAACGTATTGTTGAAATTTCCTGCTAGCTTAAGTTAAATGATATCATAATGCAATTTTCTATGAAATTTAAAGTTTTTTACTTCAAGGATTTTATGGTTATTATTTTGAATTTGTTGTTTTTATCAAGTTTGGCTGCTTCCGGCTTTGTTTCTGCATAAAATAGAAAAGTTTTGCAGAAATTTCTCTAGTTGGTGGTGTGCGTGTGTGTGTGTTTTTAACGCCTGAAAATAGGCTTTTGGTTAGTGTTGGTTTATGCATTGTTACGCTTTTTGTTGTTGTTGCATTTTTTTATTTTTTTTTGCTAGCTTGCAGTGCCATAATTTTGTTTGCAAAATTTATAGTTTCCTTTAAGCAGTTAATGTGTAAGGAAATACTTTGTTTTTCAATCGTCTTAGAAAAATTATGAATTTTTTATTTTTATTTTTTTTTGTTATTGCAGAACAAGTAAAATATGCTGAAAAAGATTTCCAGTTTTTAAATAAGCATAATTTAAAACCACTTTTATAACTATTCGTAAAAAAGCGTTTTCACACAGAAAGTGGAAACCTGATTTTTAACAATAAACTCATACATACGTGATTTTGCGTTCACACTACGAGTTTAATAAATCACAGGTTTAAGACACACGATCACAATAAATTAAATTTGTCATAGAAATAAGTCGTTGTTTTAATTTATTTATTCATTAACATAATATTATGATTATACAAATATAATATTAAAATAACTGCTAGCACGGGTTGCCAAAGCCAATAGGCTAGCAGCACTTTTTGTTTGCATGAAAAACTAAGACATTTTTGCAATGCACTCAAAAAAGAAATTATTCTATATTTCTTAAATGAATATAGATATTAAAAATATGGCAATACTTATACAAAGTGAACTTCAAATTCAAATTACAGTATTTCGTATAAAAATCATAGACATTCTCAAAGAAAACAGATGGGTGTGGTAGAATTTTTTATGCCTTAACCAGTACAGACAAAATTCTCTTAAAACCAATTCAAAAATGGTTATTTTAAGAAATTTGTTTGAACTAAAATTTTTTGTTAATAGATCTTTTGTGCTGATTATAATAAAAATATTAAATTGTTATAGTCTTAATAAAGAAATAATTATTTTTGAAAATTATAAAAAAATATATGTATATAAAATACACAGGAGCACTGATGATGAAAGTGTTGCGGCTTTCAAAAACAGCTGTTCTGCTCTGCTGTGTAAGTTGCAAAAACTGATGTTGACTTTTCTTTGTGCCTTAGAATATTTATCATGTCTTTCTGAGATTTAAAAAACAAGTCTGGAACAATTAGCCTATAAATCTTAATTCAATTTAATATAAAAAAAAAATGTTCTGATAGAGTAACAACACCCTCCTCCTTCGTCGGCCCTGTAGCAAAAAATTAACCGGCAAAGTAAAAGGTGGACATAGCTGCCAGAAATTCTCTATGGTCTTATCTATCTTCAACTCTAAATACTATCCCCTGCAATGCATTGCAGGTGTAGAGGTCAACCCCTGAGTGCTACTTCGAATTAAAAAAAAAAGTTTCTATGATATTTTCAATAAATTTTTAAAAAATAATAAAAATAGCATATGCAATGCAGGAATTGAAAAAAATGCTTGTCCTAATTTAATTATAAAAAAAAAAAAAAAAAAAAAAAAAAAAAAAACTTATCGTAGTTGTTACACGAACTGAATGGAAGTTGCAACCACAAGCTAATTTAGTTTAAGCAAACATTTTTAAACTCTTCTCAATCTCTAAAACCGTCCCTGATGCAGCTTCGTAAGACAAATGCAACTGATGGCATTATATAAAAACGACTGGTGGTGATTTTTTTTCTAAAGTCATGTTACAAAATTTATTTACTGGTCCCGACTGCATTAGGAAAAAAAATTTTTATTAACACACTAATTCAATAAGACTTCCTAAAAAACTTCCTCTGACCCCGTGTCTTTTCACTAACTTTTAGTTGAACTCTGTTGTCAAATAATTTCCCATTGTTTTTACATTTCATCTCTTTTTATTTGAATTTATTTTTAACAAAAATTTTAACTGTATTTTACATTTCATTTATTGTTCTTTCATAGAATCATAAAATTCATTGCAGTTGTGTTTAAAAGTGATTCTGTTGCCAGTTTGTTGATGACCAGCAAAAACCAAAATAAACGACTTGTGGTTTTTTGTTGGCTAAACATTGATGCCGAGTGCTTTTTTGTTGTCTTTGCTGTTGCAGAACAACTGCTGACCTAATGGCAGACAGTTGAACAGAAATGTTAAGAATGTTCAGCTTAAGAAGGGAAAGCCGAAAAACATGCTCCATAAAATATGGATAACCCAGTAAATGGTTTTAACACAATTAAAAATTAATTTAGGATTGTTAAGCAATTCACAGTAAAAAAAAATTGGAATTTTATGAGCCGAAGAGGCGTAAATGAATTTTTAATGAACAGAAAAACATTTTATTAATGCCAACATACAATATCTTTTACATGTGATCTTTATATATTTAATAGATTTTCTGCGTTAAAATTGGGTAAAATCGTATATTAAGCAAAAGTAACGTTCAATACATTTTTGTATCAAATTGAAAGTTTATTAAACATATACAGAAAAAGTATATTAACAAAAATTGAGACGAAAAATTTGCGATGATCTTTTAAGGCACACTAACTAGCTTCAACTAATGGTAACGCTCAATACAATTTATTTTTTATGCGCTGTTCATTTATTTAAGATTTTGAATAAAATTTCTGCAACAAAATTTACTAAAAAACTAATAAAAAGGATAGTAAGTAAAAGTAACGTTCAACACAATTTTGTAAAAAAAAATTCAATTTTTGAAAAATATACAGAAGACAAACTAAATTAATAAAAATTAAGACGGAAAATTTGTGTTGATTTTTTAATGAACACAAAATATATTTAACTAATTTCAACATATGGTAACGCTCAATACAATGTTTTTTGTACTCTCTATCTATTTCACATTTTTAATAAATTTTCTGCGTTAAAATTGGGTAAAATCGTATATTAAGCAAAAGTAACGTTCAATACATTTTTGTATCAAATTGAAATTTTTTTAAACATATCCAGAAAAAGTATATTAAGGCACACTAACTAACTTCAACTAATGGTAACGCTCAATACAATTTATTTTTTATACGCTGTTCATTTATTTAAGATTTTGAATAAAATTTCTGCAACAAAATCTACTAAAAAAAACTAATAATAATACGGATAGTAAGTAAAAGTAACGTTCAATACATATATACGAATATTAAGCAAGAATAACGTTCAATACATTTTGAATAAAATTTCTGCAATAAAATTTACTACAAATTTAATAATACTAAAAAAACTAATAATAATACGGATAGTAAGTAAAAGTAACGTTCAATACATATATACGAATATTAAGCAAGAATAACGTTCAATACATTTTGAATAAAATTTATGCAATAAAATTTACTAAAAATTTAATAATACTAAAAAAACTAATAATAATACGGATAGTAAGTAAAAGTAACGTTCAATACATATATACGAATATTAAGCAAGAATAACGTTCAATACATTTTGAATAAAATTTATGCAATAAAATTGACTAAAAAAACTGATAATGCGGATAGTCAAAAAGTAAGTCAAAGTAACGTTCAATACATTTTTGTAAAAAAATTTTAATTTTTGAAAAATATACAGAAGACAAACTAAATTAATAAAAATTGAGACGGAAAATTTGTGTTGATTTTTTAATGAACACAAAATATATTTAACTAATTTCAACATATGTATGGTAACGCTCAATACAATGTTTTTCTGTGCTCTCTATCTATTTCACATTTTTAATAAAATTTTCGCGTAGAAATTTGGGAAAAACCGAATATTAAGCAAGAGTAACGTTCAATACATTTTTGTATAAAATTGAGAGTTTTGGTGAAATAGATTTAGGAACCACATTTAATTAAGAAAAATGTAGACGGAAAATTTAACTAATTTCAATAGTAACGCTCAATATAAATTTTTTTTATGCGATCTTCATGTATTTAATATTTTTAATAAAATTTCCGAGATTTAATTTAGTCAAACCGAATAATAAGCAAGAGTAACGTTCAATACATTTTTTTTTTAATTTTGATGGAAACCAAATAAAGCTTCAAACGAAGAATTTGAAATGAGTTTCTAATTCACATAAAAATATTTAATTAATTCCAACATATGGTAACACTCAATACAATTCCTTTTACTCCAGCTACATTTATATATTTAATATACATATTTATTAAAATTCCTACAGTAAAATTGATTAATAACGAATAATTAGCAGGAGTAACGTTCAATACATTTTTTAGACACATACAGAAGCCGTTTAAATTAACAACAATTGAGACTCCGATCCGGCAACGAATTTGTAAGGGACAGCAAACGAGTTTAATTATTTTTAACATGGGGCAACGTTTAATAAAATTTTTTTTTACAAGAGATCTACATGTATTTAATATTTGTAAACAAATTTCCACAACACTATTTAGTAATAACGAATAATAAGTCAGAGTAACGTTCAATACATTAAGCTGCAGATATATATATTCGAGCAGAGATGGGATTGATGTATTTTATTCGACATTCGATGTCTTTTTGTAGACCTGGAATTTCAATTGATATATTAGGGCTTATTTAAAGTTAAAACTGTTTTATGGGTTAAACAACAGAATATGCAGGGCAGTTGCAGGGTGTATATTGGCATAACTTGTGAAAGATCCGTCCAGTGTATTCAAAATATAGATTCCGTGTTTATATTCAATTATTTTTTCAATATATCAAAATGTTTGGCACTCTACGAAATATACGCCCTTTAACTGTTATATAATAAAAATAAAACAATGGATTTATATTTATATTTTACTTAATGACTGTAAGTGTATGTTTCCGAAAAGATTTTTGTGGCAACAATTATTAAGCTTAACCCATTAACCGTATGAACTGTTTTAATCCCATGAAAAAATAATTTTGATTTCCTTTAATTTAATTTCATGTTTGTATTTCATTTTCCTTTATCGTTTGCTAGCACATTTCTTCGTCTAAGAATGCTTTTGGGTTGATGTGAACGTCAATGCAAGTGAAACCAACAACTGGCTGATCATTTTTGTTGAAAACAAATTTAATCTTGTGTGAAATTGACCTCAAGTGGTTGCAAACGGTTGTTTATTGTGAGGCTACTATTTTTCTATCGTTTTGGATAAACAAACAAACGAAAACTAGAGTCAGATAGAAAAAATGGCAAACATTTAGAAAATAATTATTTCACAGCAGATAATAGTCGCATGAAGTAGAGTGTACTTAAAAGCATACTTTAAGGAGAGCAAAAGCTTAATTTTGATGGAGAATAAATGCTTAAGTTTAATTATTTTAATTTAAAAATAACTTAATAGATTTTGTGATGAGTTAACTTTTAATTGAGGAAAAGTAAGGTTTGTAAATTATAGAAAATTATATATTTAAAAACTAAAGCATACCGTGTGGCTTTCAGAAAATTCATCAGCTGTTGCATACACGCGTTGTTATAATACACTTAATATTTACTGCCTACTTTTGAGAGCTTAAATAATTTAAATATACAGCAGGTACTAAATAGTGTTATTAATTTATATAAATGGAAAGTATTTATTATATAGAAATACTTCTGGTGGATTATTTTAATTCTTTTTTAGGGGCATGTCCTGTTATATATAAGAGCAGTATAATAATTATATATAACAGCTCGCAGAGTCATAGCTCCCTTACTTTCCTATACCTTTATTCTCATTATTGATTTTCCCTATATTAACTTTAACTGTAGACTGTAGTGCTATAATTATTGCCTTTCGTTTTATTTTAATTAATACATTATTTATTTCTGAGCACATATCCGACTATTACTCAAACGGAAATCTACGTTTGATTTATTAGCGGAGAAAAATTATTCAACGTTAGACAGCCAGGACGTGGCAAGGATGTTGTTTTCACATACAAAAGACGTTGCTTGCGAGTAAATAACAACATATTGTTTAAACACAAACTACATGACAGGTTTGTGGGAACAACAATTTATAGCAATAAGCTAAGCAGATAATTAAAAATTGTTGGGCAAGAAGTTTGTAGCAATTTCTAGACATGAATGAATAAAATATATATATTTTTCGAATAAAATAAAGCAAGATTCTAAAATCAATCAGGAAATCTAACAGGATGTATTCAGATGTTATAATATTTCTATAGTTTTTTTAGAACCAGTTTTACTTTTAGCTTAAGGAACATTTTAATTATTATTTCAGCTGCTTACAATTTAGATATTTTCAAATCCTTAAGGGCAAAAGAAACACAACGGGCCATTTATACAAGAGTTTTAGCAAACTGGCAACTCAATAAATATTATGTGGCCACTAATGCCTCTTTGGTAAACAAAAATTTAAATAAGAAAAAAAAAATTTAATAAAAATCTGCCGTTAAGTCGAGTGGGTGTGTGCGTATTATTATGTAAATAAGTAAAATAATATTTTACATTTATTCATTTTCTTAAGGCCACATCACAAAAAAAGGGTGATTTTGCTAAGCGATTTTCTTTACTGTTGTGCAAGTGATTCAAAAAAAGTTTTTTTTTCTTTTACCTAAAACTAAAATTACATTTGCTGTTTTCAAACACCACCACTCTATACATAATTTTATGTTTGCGCGTGCTAAATGATTTTGCTTTTGCTTAAGAGATGCTAATAAATATAAAAAAAAACATTTTCATAAATAAAATTTAACCATACTTTTGGGAATATGTAACAAAAATTTGCATAGCCGACAGGCGTGTGAAAAGATTCTTTAAACCTTTTTCTAAATAAACTGTTAACCTTCTTTCCATTTGTTAAAAATGTATACAAAAGAAAAATCATGACCTTTTCAAAAAATAAAATATATTAAAATTATTGTTACCGCTGTAGCTCTTCCACTCATCAAAAACCAAATAAGATGGGCACTTACCTAAAATGAGAATAAGAAAATACTGCATTAATATTTTAATACATTCAAAAGTTAAAAAGAACTAAAAACTAAGAGGCGTTTTGAAAAATATGATCATAAATTTATAAAAACCTTTTTTTAAAACACGAACTTGCAACCCAAACAAATCATAAATTTGATTATTTAAAAGCAAGCCTTAAGAGCTTTTTTTATAAATAAAACCACTTTGCAATTTAAAATATTATATCTATACATAAAAATAAAAACAAGTTATATCAGGATATGCATATAACCATAATGCTCTACGGCTTAGAAAATGCGTTTAAAACTGTGTTTCCTGACTACCTGCCATACATATATCCTTTTTCGGAAAACCAAGTTATAGCTGCATTTATGGTTAAAATGATTTAAAAATCAATAAATATCTGTAGATTTATGGGCAAAGCTGTGCTGTGGCAGGACATGACTACCTTTCATATATCCTTTTTCCCAAAACTTAAATTACGGCTGCGTTTGTGAGGAGAATATGTTAATATTTATGGGCCTTAATTTTGTGGAAACTTGTACTTCATTCGGTGCAAGGACATGGCTACCTGCAATATCCTTTTTCTCAAAAATTTAGTTATAGCTTCCTTTTGTGATGAAAATACTCTAGGAACTATGAGTCTTAGTTTCGCTGTAAATTTTACTTCATTCGGTGTAAGGACATGACTATCTCTCATATAT
This sequence comes from Linnaemya tessellans, assembly GCA_951800035.1. NCBI lineage: Eukaryota > Metazoa > Arthropoda > Insecta > Diptera > Tachinidae > Linnaemya > Linnaemya tessellans. The sequence goes on from OX637535.1 coordinate 115,572,617, forward strand.
CCTTTTTCTAAAAAATTAAATTATAATTACATTTATTATTAGAATAATCTGGGAATGCGTAAATATTTTTAGAATTATGTGTTTCAGACCTGTTTTAAATTTTATGTTATTCGGTGGAAGGACATCACTAGCTCCCATATATCCTTTTTCTCAAAAACTAAATTATAGCCGCATTTGTGGCTAAAATGATTTGGAAATCAATAAATATCTCTAGAATTATGTATGAGCTTTGCTGTGGAAGGACATCGCTACCTGCCATATATCCTTTTTCCCAAAACTTAAATTACGGCTGCGTTTGTAATGAGAATATGCTAAGAATTATGAGTCTTAGTTTTGCTATAAATTTTACTTCATTCGGTGTAAGGACATGACTATCTCTCATATATCCTTTTTCTAAAAAATTAAATTACGGCTGCGTTTGTGATGAGAATATGCTAATAATTATGAGTCTTAATTCTGTCGAAAATTGTACTTGATTCGGTGCAAGGACATGGCTACCTGCCATATATCCTTTTTCTCAAAAATTTAGTTATAGCTGCATTTATAATGAAAATACTCTAAGAATTATGAGTCTTAGTTTCGCTGTAAATTTTACTTCATTCGGTGTAAGGACATGACTATCTCTCATATATCCTTTTCTCTAAAAATTAAATTATAACTACATTTATTATTAGAATGATCTACGAATTCGTAAATATTTTTAGATTTATGTGTTTCAGACCTGTTTTAAATTTTATGTTATTTGGTGGAAGGACATCACTAGCTCCCATATATCCTTTTTCTCAAAAACGAAATTATAGCTGCATTTATGACTAAAATGATTTAAAAATTAATAAATATCTCTAGATTTATGGGCAAAGCTGTGCTGTGGAAGGACATGACTACCTTTCATATATCCTTTTTCCCAAAACTTAAATTACGGCTGCGTTTGTAATGAGAATATGCTAAGAATTATGAGTCTTAGTTTTGCTATAAATTTTACTTCATTCGGTGTAAGGACATGACTATCTCTCATATATCCTTTTTCTAAAAAATTAAATTACGGCTGCGTTTGTGATGAGAATATGCAAACAATTATGAGTCTTAATTCTGTCGAAACTTTTACTTGATTCGGTGCAAGGACATGGCTACCTGCCATATATCCTTTTTCACGAAAACTAAGTTATAGCTGCATTTATAATGAAAATACTCTAAGAATTATGAGTCTTAGTTTCGCTGTAAATTTTACTTCATTCGGTGTAAGGACATGACTATCTCTCGTATATCCTTTTTCTAAAAAATTAACTTATAGCTGCATTTATTATTAGAATGATCTACGAATTCGTAAATATTTTTAGAATTGTGTGTTTCAGGCCTGTTTTAAATTTTATGTTATGCGGTGGAAGGACATCACTAGCTTCCATATATCCTTTTTCTCAAATATTAAATTATAGCTGCATTTATGGTTAAAATTATTTAAAAATTAATAAATATCTCTAGAAATATGTATTTCAGCTTAGCTGTGGAAGGACATGACTACCTCTCATATATCCTTTTTACCCAAAAAAAAAAATTCATTTTAAGGATAAAAAGATTTATTTTTTTTTAATTTTTTAAAACACAATATAATTATATTTTCTTCATATATCTTCAACAGCCATCTGAAAAGAGAACACCCGCTTTAAACTAATAAATTTAAAACAAATATTTATATGAACTTTTAATTGCATTTTGCGGTTCTAAATTTCATACTTTAAATGAAAATTTAAAAAGCCAAAAATGTAATAATTAATATGATTCATGAGATGTAGAATAAATGCCACAGGATAATTTATTTTGTAGTTCTTCTTTTTTCCAAAAATATTAATAAATAAAAAATAGTCATAATAATAAAAATAAAACTTTACAGTTAATCTTCTTGTTGTTGCAACTTTTGATGAATAATTTTTTTTCAGTGCCATAAAATTTATTCAATTACAACCTGGTATTTTTTAGCAAAAACTTTTTAATTTAGTTGAAAAGCAAATATTTTTTTTTTTGCAACTTTTTACAGGTTACTGCTAACATAATCGTGTGTTTTTTTTCTTCAGCTGCTTTTAAACAAATCCAACATTTTTAATTACTTTGACAAATTGAAAAGTTATTAATTATTTTATATTCTAGAGAAATTTTTCAATTAAGCTTTAAATGTGCTTAAACAAAATATTTCATATTTCCAATAATAGGTAACGGTATTATTTAATAGTCTATTTTATTCACATGGCTGCCGTTAGTAATTGATATATGAAATATTGCATACTTTCAGGTGTTGTTGTTATTGATTGAAAATCAAAAATTAAAACAAACAAATATACCAGAAAAATTCGAACACAAATCCTTACTATCCTGCAATCATACATTAACGAGTGAAATATTTATTTACATAAAAACGAAATAAAAAGTAACAACAACAAACTATGGCGACATATGGGAAAAAGTCATATATTTTTATGACAGCTACAGTGTGTAATGAAATATTAAAATGAATGCATGAAGACAGGTCACGTGACAAGCAACTACTATGACAATTTTCATGGAAGAATTTCGTTTTACATCATGTACGATATCACTGTACCCGGGTGTATATTATTAGCAGGTAAAATATGTATAAACGATTTAATACATAAATAATATTATAATGCTTGGAAGTTTACTTACATTACAGCTTAAAAGCGGTATTTATTAAGTTGCCATTATATTATTAATTTTCGTTTTTGCATAACGCATTTACATGGCCTAGTACTATGAATTTCAAAGTAACTACAAAACAAATTGTTAAAGAAAATATTTTTTGTTTTGTCATATTACCACAAAAAAAGTGATGCATACTTTAGGGGTATTTTTAAGCAATAAAAATATACAATTTCATTTAACACCATCAACGTAAAAGTTGTAGCTGAAAACATCCCGCTTAAAATCCAACACAAAATTCCATACAAATTTCAATTATATTCAAACTTGAGTGCTATATTTTTTTCAAGCATTAAAAAAATTTGTTTGCACCAAGCTTAATAAATGACAGCATACTTTGGGGAGACTAAGATTTTTTTTCTTCTGTTTTACAGAAAATAAAAAATGATGTACAAAAGAAAACAAGTGAAATATCAAAATGTTTGTGGATTAATTTTCATTTAGTAAAAAATTATTTAAGAAGTAAATTTTTTGAAGGTGTTCATTAATTGTAACACGCTTAACACCATTTTCTTTTTTTTGCATGCTTCTCAAGGCTGTATTGCATGATGACCCTTAAAAATATGCTATGGATATTGTAAATATGGCTTTATGCTATTTTTGTTTAAGATTTTACACATTGAAAGGAAGTTAAACAAAAAAAAAAAATAAATTAAATGAAAAGCAGAATAAAGCAAAGGAAGCAATAGCGAAAATGTATTCATAATAGATATTTCTTTAACACCTTTTTGAGCTGGGAGGAGGGTTACATAAAATAAGAAAAAACATGTTCAAAAATAAATTATTAAAGAGATCAAATAAAACATGGCCTTCTTGTCAAATGGAGGCTTGAAGTAAAAAAACGATTACTAATTAAGTTTAATTTGTATACATTTCTTCTGAAGCAGCAGATATTTTTTGAGGTTAAAAAAAGGATATGTAAGGACCATTTAAATGTCTTTATTAAAATAATTTTTTTTTGTTATAAATTATAGCGTTAGAAATGTTTACAAAATATTATTTAAAAGAAAACGTGTTTTAAGGAACAAATTTTTTCTTCTTATTTTCCAAAGGGTTGACGAAATATTAAATGTATTTTTCAAAGCATTACGCCCCATTTTGTTTTGTGGTACACTTATAAGTAATTTATTGGCCAGCAAAATTAATAAAGAATATATAATTTAAAAGCTATTTTCATGTAGATAACCACAATAGAAATATCTCATTTATAAATTCAAAACATATTATTTTGTGGTACACTTTTAAGCATCTTATCCTCTTCAAAAATCAATGAAAAATATATGATTTAAAAGCTGTTTGTATGTAAATAAGCACAATTAACAAATTTTTGGATAACTATATATACCTTAAAAATATTTAAGTTTGAAAACATTGTCAAACACTTTCGGTTAAAAAAAATTTTTATTCGCTATTTAAGAGCTCTAATATTAATAAAAACCATTTGGATTTTATTTGTAATTGAAAGCGTTCAAAGATAAATTATACCCGGGATTTAAATAATTTTTTTACGTGATTCAAAGGCCATTTGCCTTTATATTTTCTAGTCGACTTTTTTTAAAGAATAATTTCGTTTAACGATTTTTTTGTCAAGGCTTTTCACGCAACTGTAATAAGTTTCAGTATGCTGTCATTTATAAATTTTTAGTTATATATTACTTTGTTACAAATTCAAATATTAAAGTATAATTTTAGGCAAAAAATATATTAAAGCCTATTTGCAAGGGCAAACAATTTTTTTCGCCCTTTAAGAGCTCTAATATTAATAAAAACCATTTGGTTCAAAGACAAATTATTCCCGAGATTTAAATAATTTGTTTACGTGATTCAAAGGCCATTTGCCTTTATATTTTCTAGTCGACTTTTTTAAAGAATAATTTCGCTTAACGATTTTTTTGTCAAGGCTTTTCACAGAACTGTAATAAGTTTCAGTATGCTGTCATTTATAAATTTTTAGTTATATATTACTTGTTTACAAATTCAAACATTAAAGTATAATTTTAGGCAAAAAATATATTAAAGCCTATTTGCAAGGGCAAACAATTTTTTTCGCCCTTTAAGAGCTCTAATATTAATAAAAACCATTTGGTTCAAAGACAAATTATTCCCGAGATTTAAATAATTTTTTTACGTGATTCAAAGGCCATTTGCTTTTATATTTTTTAGCCGACTTTTTTTAAAGAATAATTTCGCTTATCGATTTTTTCGTCAAGGCTTTTCACGCAACTGTAATAAGTTTCAGTATGCTGTCATTTATAAATTTTTAGTTATATATTACTTGTTTACAAATTCAAATATTAAAGTATAATTTTAGGCAAAAAATATATTAAAGCCTATTTGCAAGGGCAAACAATTTTTTTTTTTTATAAATAAATAAATTCTTAATCTTATGATAAAAACAAAGTAATTTTCATTTATTTTAGCCTACTGCTTTTATGACTTTTGTCTTTATAACGATTGCTATTTATATATAATGTTGCTAAAATTTCCTACTTAAGTTGTGCTAAAATCTTTAAAAGTCTGTGACAAAAAAAGAAATGAATTAAGTGATAGACATATTAAGTATACTTTTTGCTTTATTTTTACTAACTTGCAAAGTTATATAATTTGCTTTCTACTATTCTTGTCATGTCAAGTCTTAGTTAAACAGGTACACTTACAGACACATCACTACTCATTGACACGTACTTCCACTTACACATTAACACATTTCCATAATTTTTGTTTTGCATTTTTAAAAATTCATGTGGTTTATGTGCTTTTCTTCCAAGCAGACAATGTCAAGTATGTCAGATTTCTGTGTTGAAATGTTCAAAAAAAAAAAAATAAAATAAAATAAATAAATAAAAATAGGCTTAAAAAACTTGTCTCATAAGGCTTATTAAATTCGTTTCAGTACGAATATTATGCTTAGACATAAAATGTTAACAACTTTATAATGCTATTTAAATTTAGTTCCATAAAATAAATAAAACGCAATTTTGGACAACCTTCTATACACTAAAACTAAAATAATACAAATTAAAGTGCTGCAAAATATCATATACAGCAGCCTACAAGAATGCAATGAAATCCTGCTTAATTCTATGACAACTTTTGCACTCTTTTACGTTCTTCAGCATGTTTCTATGACAATAATATGAAAGTGTTTTAAAAATTTATTTCATGTAAACAACTTTTAATGGAAATACAGTGTTGAATGATATGAAGAAGTTTAACAAAATATAGTACTGAAAATAGCCAGGTAGTAAATATTTCATGCGTGCCTAAAAGTATACAACTTTATTTATACTGCTAAACTGTTATGTCTTCATTAAAGTTCGTTGGGTTTGTAATGCTTTGAGAAGCTGCTTAAAGAAGCTGATGCCAAATACTTGTTGCAAACTTATGTTACAAACAATATATTAAAAATTCATTTGATACATGAAATTTTTGTTTAGAAAAATGTTGGTGAATTTCTTTAAAAAGCGAATTGATTACGACAAAAATTCATATTAAATACAACTAATAATAGGCTTAAACATAAAATAAGCTTAAGATATACTTTTGAATATAAAAAATTATGTCAAAGCCTAAAAGTAGGCAACGCAATTTTATTTAATCTATTTTAAATAAATTGGTACTTTAATAAATTGTTTCTCCTCTTTAAAAAGTAACAACTAATTGGAATATATATGTATGTACATATGTATATAATATTTAAAAAGTTTTTTACTTTGTAAACATTTTTGAGGCAATATTTTTTTATTTTTTGTATTTATGTTTTTTTGATACAATACAATATTATCCTTATATTGTAGAAAATATATAGTAAGGCTACGTTCACATCTAACAAATATTTAATGAAATAAGCGTAACCACTATTTTTTGACAAACGTTTCTTTAATATGTCGCATGTATGACCGACAAAAGAAATGATAATGGACAATTCTGATTGTGTATTGAATTTTTTACCAAATAGTCACATGCTGATTTTGAAAATTTCTCCCTAAAATTATAAAAACTTAAACCAGAAATTATTGGTTACGCTTTTTTCGTCAAATATTTGATAGATGTGAACGTAGCTTAAGGTACCACTTTCAAAGACATTTGAAATCTAAGGATGATTTCTAAATTTTGTTATTTACTCTTATTGTAGTACAATGTTTTCAACAAATAAGAAACATTTTTATTAATTTTTCGTGACAGTTCCTTAAAAACATAAAGAAGCAAAATAAAAATTTTTTTTTAATTTAAGTTCTTATGGAGGAAAAAATTATGCTTTTAAGCCTTTGAAAATTTATATATAAAATTTAGTTTCTAGCAAAAATCATAGTTTGTAATGCTACGAACTTTGCAAACAACTGTTGTTGATATTTAGATTCGTTGTATAACTCATCCCATAAGTAGGCAACAAAATTTCAAATCATTATTAATGTATTTGTACATAACATGAGATTTTTTCTCTCTGTTTTTGTGATAATAAAATAGCATGAGCTTAAAGTGGATACTTTTGATGAACTAAATATGTTAACAATTTATATTTGAAACAAAATTTTTGAAGGAATACCGCGTTTTTGGCAATAATTCATATTTTGAAAATTTATATATAAAGAAAAAAAAAACGTACCAAGGTATGAGCAATTTATTTATTCTAAAAAATTATACACAAATTTCCGTACTTGAGAAGCATGAAAAATTTAATTTATTAGACGGATAATCAATTATACGGCCGTAAGATAGGCAACAGAAAACATAATTTTTTTTTAAGATTTTTAATTTTTCTTGAAAGTGTGCTTTAAGGACTTACTAATTTATTTATTATTATTTTTTTAATTGAGGTACCTTCGACTCCGCTTTACTGGAAATAACCAAAGCCCAACTTTTTTTCAGTTATCCGATTTTTTCTCTAAAACATATGTCGGATTACTGAAATTTGTTACAGTTAAGCGTACTGCTTAAACCCAGCAAAACAATATTTTTTATATCAAATCTGTATATATGTTTTTTACGTCAATTTAACGTAAAAATTTTATTTAAAAAAATTATTCATAGAATTATTCATTTGTTGACATATTTCACGAATTCCATGAAAATGTCTAGCCACTTGCATTGACAATATAATAGAAAAATACAATAAAGTACGTAAGAGCGCAAAGGACAACTACATTTTGCCATTTAATTTTTTAACAGACAAATCATGCAAAATTTTTTCAGCCTTAAGTTATGCAATCAATTTCTAATAAATAAATTTGTCATTGTTTATTTTGTCACTAAAGCGAAGTAAGTTGCATACAAAACGTAGTTGTGGGCTTGCTTTTGGTTTTCAGTAATACGATATTTTCAGTAAAGCGATGTTTCGCTAAAGCGAAGTGAATAGGACTATCTGCGTTTAAAATCAGTGCGGAGATTTGTATCACTTTCAGTAATCCGATTTTTTTCAATAAAGCTTGTTGCGCTAAAGCGGATTCGAATGTATTGTATATGTCCCGGTTAAGACTACAACTTTTGTAGCAGCTATTCTTACTTTGTGTGAGAGTGCTGAAATAGGAATATATACTATTTGTATTCCTTTTTCGCTCTTCCTCACTAAATACTCAAACATTGCAAGTGTAAACGGGAACTATTTGCAAAAAATAAAAAATAAAATAAAAAAAAAATAAAATAAAAATATTAAAAATATGTGTCTAAAAAATATTATAATAAAAATAAAATTATAATAAATGAAAATAAATTTGTTTTAGTTATTTATTATAATTGAAGGTTATAAAAAAATATTTGTGAACTTTTCTACAAGAATTAATTTTTCAATTGAAATATATTACTGACGCAAAATGCCTACAACTAGAAGAAACGAAAATTTGCATTTTATATATCAATTAAAAATACAAATAAGGATTATATAAGAATTATACATTAAAGGCAGACTAATTAATTACATTTTCCTTTATATATAAAATGCTTAGGTTATAAAATGAAATTCTATGCTTAGTAATAAAAGCCTTTTTATATATAAAATTTAAAACAGTTTAAGCATTTATGCAAACTCTTTAAAACTATTAAGCAAAGTCCTTTAGAAATGCCACACAAAATATTCACATTTTAATATTAATGTTTTTTTTTTGTTGTTAATAATTGCAATTACTTTGCTGCTTGTTAAACTATGACCAGAATATAAATCTTGCTAAAATTGCATAATATTGTATTAACAAATGCGCACACATACACACACAATACTATATTGGAAGCAAATTGATGAAAGTACTAATAACAACATTCTTTGAGCAATTAATATATATTATCAGAACAATTAATCGCTATCAAGCACACATATGGTACGCTACAACAACATACAAGTAATGTATACATGTAAGCCCTAAAGCTAGGCTACATAAAAGTGTTTACAAAGAAGCAATTTTGCAGTTGAGTTCATGCAAATAATATATACTTTTTGTTACCACTGCGAAACTGCAGTATTATAATTGTAAGTTACAGATTACAGCATATAGGGATATATAATCTGTAATTAAATCAAAGTTATTTATTCAATAAAATATTATATGCAAAAGTAGCAAAAGTCTTGCTTGTTGGAAACTGTAATAAACCACAATTAAGAGAATTACATTTATTTTAAAGTTATAAATGGAAAATATTAAATTGGACCAAAGAAAGTTAGCAGAAGTCATTGAAAAACTTAAATTTAAACAAGCAAAAATTTTTATATGTAAAGCAATAAAATTATTTATTCAACTCCTTCACATATGCTATAATTTGGGACAACTGCTATTTGCAGTATTACATTACAGTCGACTCCGCTTTACCGGAAATAACCAAAACCCAATTTTTTTCAGTTATCCGAACTAACTGATATATATATTTTTTTTACGTCAGTTTAATGTAAAAATTTTATTTAAAAGAAAATATTCATAGAATTATAAATTTTGTTGTTGAAAATTTTCACGAATTCCTCAAAAATGTCTAGCCACTTGCATTGACAATATAATAGAAAAATACAATAAAGTACGTAAGAGCGAAAAGGACAAATACATTTTGCCATTTAATTTTTTAACGGACAAAACATGCACAATTTTTTCAGCCTTAAGTTATGCAATCAATTTCCAATAAATAAATTTGTCATTGTTTATTTTGCCGCTAAAGCGAAGTAAGTTTCATACAAAACGTAGTTGTGGGCTTGCTTTTGGTTTTCAGTAATACGATATTTTCAGTAAAGAGATGTTTCGCTAAAGCGAAGTGAATAAGACTAGCTGTGTTTAAAATCAGTGCGGGGATTTGTATCACTTTCAGTAATCCGATTTTTTTCAGTAAAGCTTGTTGCGCTAAAGCGGATTCGAATGTATTGTCCCAGTTAACACTACAACTTTTGTTGCAGTATTTTGTGTGAGAGTGCTGAAATAGGAATATATACCATTTGTATTCCTTTCTCGCTCTTCCTCACTAAATACTCAAACATTGCAAGTGTAAACGGGAACTATTTGCAAAAAATAAAAAATAAAATAAAAAAAAAATAAAATAAAAATATTAAAAAAATGTGACTAAAACATATTATAATAAAAATAAAATTATAATATATGAAAATAAATTTGTTTTATTTATTTATTATAATTGAAGTTTATAAAAAAAATATTTGTGAACTTTGCTACAAGAACTAATTTTTCAATTGAAAAATATTACTGACGCAAAATGCCTACAACTAAAGAAAACGAAAATTTGCATTTTATATATCAATTAAAAATACAAATAAGGATTATATAAGAATTATACATTAAAGGCAGACTAATTAATTACATTTTCCTTTATATACAAAATGCTTAGGTTATAAAATGAAATTCTATGCTTAGTAATAAAAGCCTTTTTATATATAAAACTTAAAACAATTTAAGCATTTATGCAAACTCTTTAAAACTATTAAGCAAAGTCCTATAGAAATGTCACACAAAATATTCACATTTTAATATTAATGTTGTTTTTGTTAATAATTGCAATTACTTTGCTGCTTGTTAAACTATGACCAGAATATAAATCTTGCTAAAATTGCATAATATTATATTAACAAATGCGCACATATACACACACAATACTATATTGGAAGCAAATTGATGAAAGTACTAATAACAACATTCTTTGAGCAATTAATATATATTATCAGAACAATTAATCGCTATCAAGCACACATATGGCACATACAAGTAATGTATACATGTAAACCCTAAAGCTAGGCTACAGAAAAGTGTTTACAAAGAAGCAATTTTGCAGTTGAGTTCATGCAAATAATATATACTTTTTGTTACCACTGCGAAACTGCAGTATTATAATTGTAAGTTACAGATTACATCATATAGGGATATTTAATCTGTAATTAAATCAAAGTTATTTATTCAATAAAATATTAAATGCAAAAGTAGCAAAAGTCTTGTTTGTTGGAAACTGTAATAAACCACAATTAAGAGAATTACATTTATTTTGAAGTTATAAATGGAAAATATTAAATTGGACCAAAGAAAGTTAGCAGAAGAAATTGAAAAACTTAAATTTAAACAAGCAAACATTTTTATATGTAAAGCAATAAAATTATTTATTCAACTCCTTCACATATGCTATAATTTGGGACAACTGCTATTTGCAGTATTACATTACAGTCGACTCCGCTTTACCGGAAATAACCAAAACCCAATTTTTTCAGTTATCCGAATTTACTGATATATATATATATATATATTTACGTCAATTTAATGTAAAAATTTTATTTAAAAGAAAATATTCATAGAATTATACATTTTGTTGTTGAAGTTTTTCACGAATTCCTCGAAAATGTCTAGCCACTTGCATGGACAATATAATAGAAAAATACAATAAAGTACGTAAGAGCGAAAAGGACAAATACATTTTGCCATTTAATTTTTTAACGGACAAAACTTGCACAATTTTTTCAGTTTCATACAAAACGTAGTTGTGGACTTGCTTTCGGTTTTCAGTAATACGATATTTTCAGTAAAGCGATGTTTCGCTAAAGCGAAGTGAATAAGACTAGCTGTGATCAAAATCAGTGCGGGGATTTGTATCGCTTTCAGTAATCCGATTTTTTTCAGTAAATCGTGTTGCGCTAAAGCGGATTCGACTGTAATTGTTTTAGTGTTAGAAATCTAGTTATTTAAATACTATTTTATGCATAGAACAACTTTAAAAATTTAGAAAATTTATTTTAAAAAAATTAGAGCTGTTCGTGAAGCAGGCAAAAGCTGGACGGATGAACATCAGCATGATATCATATTTATATATGAAATATCATTCCAACAATATTTACGACTTGTAGTATCATCTTAAGTTCTCCAGAAGAACCCCCGATATATTGGTTTGCATTTTAAATAAAAATTTTAAATTTTTGTAGGCAATTATTAAAAAATTTTTTAAACAGTAGATAATTTTGTCTAATTTTAGTGAGATAAAGAAAAATGCAGTTTTTGGTTTAACGCCAGTAAAAATTTTGCACTCATTGAGTGTGCTAAATATTAGGGCATTACATTTTGCTTGTAAGTCCAAGTCTAATTAAGAATAAATTTTCGTAATCACTATTTTATTTCTTAAATATTATTATTGCATTGAGCTGAAATTTAAAATAAATAAAAAAACAACAACAAAAATAATTAAAAAAAACCTAAAAGCTTTAGAAAAAAATAATTTTCTTAAATAGACTTAAGTCTTCATTACGTACTGCCACAGTTCTATTTTGCCCTCCTAAAACTAGGCAAATGTTTTCCTTTCTAAACTAATGAATTTACTAGGAAATCTCTTGCTAATACGTAAATTAAAATTTATTTCCGATAAATGAAAATAGTGGTTTGTGTTTTCTGAACAAACCAATTACGGAATTAAAATCAATTGCTCAGAATTAAATGTGATTATTTCTAGGCTTTACTTGTACAATACAAAATTATGCTTAAAGTGAAACAGATAAGGCAATTTAATTCATTAGCAAAAATAAAATTCAGATTACTTTACAAAAACTCTACTTTACGTTTTAAATTAAATAAAAATACTTTAAGCCTAAAATTAGGCAACATTTTATATTAATATTATAGACCAATAATCTAAATTAATATTAATTGTATTATTTGTAATGAACCCATTTTAAAACTTAACTTATTTAACCAGCTAGATTTACTGACAGCTGAGAGAAAGAAATAGCTGTAAATAAAAATATTTCTTAATGTTATGATATTTATTGAGCTTAAATCCCCTGCTGGCTATAAGTTTTACTATAAAACCAGTTTTCTTCTGCTGCTTTGTTAATGTTAATGGTAAATAATGTTTTATTTTCCCATTGTAGCACATTCGTTTAGGTCATTACCTTTATTACTGTGTATGGTTGGCAAGTGAGACTGCTCGCATGTATGTATTATTGCCAAATGGTGGGGTGGTCTACAGACGAGGGAGACTTCTGATGATTCAGTTAGAAGAACACATATTAGAAGCAGGTGGAAAGATTATATGATGGACGCAATGTGAAAAGAGCAGTTAAAAATTTTAAAACCGACAACTCAGAATGCTCTAGACAAAATTGTAAGCAGCCTTTCAGTGCAAAATAGCAACTCACTGCTCTCGAAAACTTATATTTTTTTTATTTTCTTTTCAAAGTTCCAAGGAATTATACAACGCAGGTAATTCTATTGCTATTAAAGACACACAAATTTTTAAACAAAGAGATTACATAAAATTTTTATTTATCACTATTTGAGGTTGAAAATATAACTTAGGTAATAGAAAGCAAAGCAACTGAAGTTTGTTGTTCAAATTCCCTCAATTCCCAAAAAAAAATTCAAAATCCCCATATTGGGATTTTTAAATATATTTGTGGAATTTTTCTTAGTTTTAATCCGACGCACATAAATTTATTGAAAGTGTTTAACAGCCTTTCAATAGATTGAAAACTGGTTTGATTAGAGCTTTACGATCTGATCCAGCACGTCTTTAACTTAATATTCCCAAAAAATAGGCCGATTTTGAAACATCCCAGTTCCTTCAAAACCGAAAATGTTGGAAAAAAATTTTTTTTTGTAATATGCTTTATGGTGTTAAACAGGAATACATATGGGCAAATATTTTTGCCTTTTTTTTAATTAAAAAATAATTAACGCACTTTTTCGGCAAAAAGGGAAAATTTTGACTGTGTAACTAAACTTTTTCTCTCTAGTTCCTTCAAAACTGAAAGTGTTGGAATATTTTTTGTTTTCTTTTTTTGGCAATATGCTTTTCCTTTTAAACAAGCATTAATATGGGGCAGATATTTTTGCACTTTTTTTAATTAAAAACAAATTACCGCACTTTTTTAGCGAAAAAGGGAAAATATTGAATTTTTTAAACAGTGTTAAACAGGAATACATATGGGCAGATATTTTTGCCTTTTTTTAATTAAAAAATAATTGACGCACTTTTTCGGCAAAAAGGGCAAATTTTGACTTTTTTAATTTTAACCTAAACTTTTTTTCTCTAGTTCCTTCAAAACTGAGAGTTTTGAAAAAATTTTTTTTTGTAATATGCTTTAGGGTGTTACCTTCTAAACAAGCATTAATATGGCAGATAGTTTTGCACTTTTTTATATTGAAAAAAATATTAACGCACTTTTTTTAGCAAAAAGGGAAAATATTGAATTTTTTTAATTCTTACATAAACAGTTTATAGCTTTTTTATTTGTTCCTTCAATTAAAAAATAAAAAACACACTTTTTTCTGCGGCAAGGGAATATTTAAATTTTTTTTTAATTTTTTTTTAAGCAGTTTATACCCCTTTCCTCTAGTTCCTTCAAAAACGAAAATATTGGAATATTTGTTTTTTTTTTGCAATATGAATTAAGGTGTTACCTTTTAAACAATCATAAAAAAAAATCAGAAAAATGGGACATGAAGAAAAATAATCAAACGGTAACACGGGTATTATAACAATAACATGTTAACATCAGCTTGATATAGTTCTCGTATTCTTTTTCACAATAAAATTTGTGTAAATAGGAACTGTTATCACATTCAACTAAGCCACCTAATAAGTGGTGACAAACACAATACACATGAGCACTGATGATGAAAGGGTTGCGTCTTTCGAAAACAGCTGTTCTGCTCTGCTGTGTAAGTTGAATAACAAAAACTGATGTTGACTTGCCTTTATGTCTTGAAATAGTTATCATGTCTTTCTGAGATTTAAATTAAAAATTTCGAACAATTAGCCTATAGAATCTTAATTCAATTTATTTTTTTAATTTTTTTTATTATAAAGTAATTAATGCACTTTTCTCTGTAGAAAGGGGAAATTTTGCCTTTTTTGAATTTTTACCTAAGCAGTTTATAAAATATTTTTCTAGTTCCCTCCAACCCAAAAGTGTTGGAATATTTTTTATTTATTTTTTTTTTTTGGTAATATACTTTATGGTGTTACCTTTTAAATAGGCATACATATGGGGCAGATATTTTTGCATTTTTTTTTTCAATTAAAAAATAATTAACACACTTTTTCTGAAAAACGGGCAAATTTTGACTTTTTTTAATTTTAACCTAAACTTTTTTTCTCTAGTTCCTTCAAAACTGAAAGTGTTGGATTACTTTTTTTTTTGTAATATGCTTTATGGTGTTACCTTTTAAACAAGCATTAATATGGGGCAGATATTTTTGCACTTTTTTAAATAAAAAAAATTAACGCACTTTTTTTTTAGCAAAAAGGCGATATTTTGAAGTTTTTCAATTGGTAAATATCTTAATTAATTGTTATTATATGCATTTCATTGGCGCTTTCCTAAATCATAACAGTTTATATTAATTACTTTTAAATAAATCAATTAAAAATAATTAACGCACTTTTTCGGCATAAAGGGCAAATTTTGACTGTTTAACTAAACTGTTTTTCCCTAGTTCCTTCAAAACTGAAAGTGTTGGAATATTTTTTTTTTTTTTTTTTTTTGCAATATGCTTTTCCTTTTAAACCAGCATTGATATGGGGCAGATATTTTTGCATTTTTTTTTTTCAATTAAAAAATAATTAACACACTTTTTCTGAAAAACGGGCAAATTTTGACTTTTTTTAATTTTAACCTAAACTTTTTTTCTCTAGTTCCTTCAAAACTGAAAGTGTTGGATTACTTTTTTTTTTGTAATATGCTTTATGGTGTTACCTTTTAAACAAGCATTAATATGGGGCAGATATTTTTGCACTTTTTTAAATAAAAAAAATTAACGCACTTTTTTTTAGCAAAAAGGCGATATTTTGAAGTTTTTCAATTGGTAAATATCTTAATTAATTGTTATTATATGCATTTCATTGGCGCTTTCCTAAATCATAACAGTTTATATTAATTACTTTTAAATAAATCAATTAAAAATAATTAACGCACTTTTTCGGCATAAAGGGCAAATTTTGACTGTTTAACTAAACTGTTTTTCCCTAGTTCCTTCAAAACTGAAAGTGTTGGAATATTTTTTTTTTTTTTTTCTTTTTTTGCAATATGCTTTTCCTTTTAAACCAGCATTGATATGGGGCAGATATTTTTGCATTTTTTTTTTTCAATTAAAAAATAATTAACACACTTTTTCTGAAAAAAGGGCAAATTTTGACTTTTTTTAATTTTAACCTAAACAGTGTATAACTTTCTTTCTAGTTTTCATTCTACACAAGGAAAGCTTTAGCTAATCGCATAAAGTTCGATTTCTTTCCAATTGTAGGCGGACGGCTATAAACATGGCAAATTTTTTCTTAGTTCTTGGAGAGAAAAGTCTGCCCGAAAAAATATAATTGTTTATCAGTTTAAAATTATCCGCATGATATTGTTTGTAACCTCGAATAGACTAACTTTAGAGTCTCGTGGCGACGTCCTTTTTAAAGATATAATACCTAAACTTTAATTTTAAACTCACAAACATCTCCTTAAATTTAATATACAACTTTATTAAAGTTAGAATGTGGATTAAGAAACTGCGAAATTATTTCCATTTTTCTTTTTTCAAATGAAATGGTTTTACAATTTAGTTGAAGGTATGCGACCCTCGTAGCGAGTTGTTACATTTTATGAGCGTAACATTGACTAAAGCTCTGTGTTGACCTTTACCTAAATATTAAATTCTAACACAAACATTACTTTGAGACACACACCTTCATACAACTCAACTCGCATGGAATTGGTTGCATGAAAAAGTAAATAAATTTTCCAAATGCCAACAGTGTGTAACATAAAAATGGTAGCAGCCATAATGAAACCATTTCCAATTGTTTCTTAATGCAATCCCCTGATTTTACTCTCTAAATATTGTAGTCCAACTGCTTAGGTAAATACGGAAATGTACGCACCTGTTACCGTACAACAGAAGGTTAGCGTTTCGCTTTTATTCAAGTTTGATAAATGACTTTTCTAAAGCAACACACTTCACCGTCTTCTATCGCAAGACAAATATTTCCTTTTTAAGCATTCGCTGTTATTTCATCTTAAATCTTCATAAAGCAAACATTATCTGAGGGTCTTGTGAATTAAACTTATTTTCCTTTATGGCGCACAAAAATGTGTGCGAAAAGTTCAAACCTTTAAGGAATTTGCACGAATTCGTTAGCTTTTTTGTTTTAACTTCAACAACACATTTTCTTTTCAGAGTTAAATTAAATTGTAGCTCTAATTCCGTTTAGTATTCCCGTGTAATTTATTTAGGAAGTTCAAAAGGTTTGGCAGATGTTTCAGTATTTTGTATCGTCGAGTTGATATCAACACAACAATTGTCTGTGTCTCTATTTCGAAAATACTATTTATTTTCTGTTGATTTTAATATTAAATTTTTATCTGTGACTTGTCTGCGTCTTATCTATTGTCTGTGGCTTGTCTATGTCTTGTCTATGTCTTGTGCATGTCTTGTGCATGTCCTTCATATGTCTTTCATATGTCTATTTCTTGTGTATGTCTTACCTATGTCGCGCTTATGTTTTGTCTGTGTCTTGTCTATATCTTGTCAATGTCGTGTCTATGTCTTGTATATGTCTTGTCTATGTCTTGTCAATGTCGTGTATGTGGCTTGTTTATGTCTTGTTTATTTCTTGTCTAAGTCTTGCCTATGTCGTGTCTATGGTTTGTCTATATTTTGTCTATGTCCTGTCTATGTCTTGTGTATGTCTTTCATATGTTTTGTATATGCTTTGTATGTGTCTTATCTATATCTCATTTATGTATTGTCAATATCATGTATATGTCTTGTCTATGCCTTGTGTATGTCTTGTCCATGTCTTCCTATGCCTAGTCAATGTCGTGTATATGTCTTTTCTATGTCTTGTTTATGTCTTGCCTATGTCGTGTCTCTATGTCCTCTCTATGTCTTGTCCATACCTTGTGTATGTCTTATATGCTTTGTCTGTGTCTTGTCTATGTCTTGTGTATGTCTTGTGTATGTCTTGTGTATGTCTTGTCTATGTCGTGTCTTTAGTTTGTCTATGTCTTGTCCATGTCTTGTCTAAGTCATGTCAACGGCTTGTTTATGTCTTGTCTATCTCTTTCTTATGTCTCGTCTATGTCTCATCAAGGTGTTGCCTATGTGTTGTCTCCGTCTTGCTTATGTCTGGTCTATGTCTTGCCTACGTCTTGTATATGTCTTGTCTATGATTTTCTTATTTCTTCTGTATGTCTTGCGTATGTGTTGTCATGTCTTGATTATATTTTGTGTACGTCCTCTATATGGCTTGTCAACGCCGTGTCTATGTCTTGTCTATATCTTGTCTATGTCTTGTCTTTTATTTGTATATGTCTTGCCTATGTCTTGTCTATGTTTTGTCTATGTTTTTGTCTATGTTTTTGCCTATGTCTTGTCTATGTCTTGTCTATGTTTTGTCTATGTCATGTCTATGTCCTGTCTATGTCTTGTGTATGTGTTGTCTATGTCTTGTCTACGTCTTGTCTCTGTCTTGTCTATGTCTTGCCTATGTCTTGTCTATGTCTTGTCTATGTCATGTCGACGTCTTGTCTATGTCTTGGGTATGTCTTGTCGATGTCTTGATTATTTCTTCTGTATGTCTTACTTATGCCTTGTGTACGTCTTGTCTATAGCTTGTCTATGTTTATATCCTTTCTGTGCCTTTTGTAGGTGCTGTTTTTATCGTATCCATGGGTTCTTAAAATCTTGGATAAGTCCTGACATATTATATGTATTTTCATGCCTTTTAGGACAATGAATATGTTTGAAAGAAAAACTACTGTGTAAAATATTAAACTTTCAAACAGTTTGAATGTTAAATGTAGTTTTTAGCAAAGTATATGATCTTGGAGCGTCTTTGGCCCAAGTGGCCAAATAAGGAGTTGGCATGCATTGCCAGTATATACAAAATGATGTATGTGCTTGAAGACACTCCCATTTTAAAATAAAAATATTTTTGTATAATTTACATTTTATATTATATATTTACATATATATTTTGTATTTTAATATCTCAAAAATAATAATTTAGTCTGATGGGTTTTTGAGTGAGGCACACAAATCCAAAAACGTGTTTATGTAGTGAAAAATTCTGCAAGTGTCTCACCCGTGGTAAAGAATAACGAATAGCTAAGAAGGCAAGACGCATATGCCAAAATACATGACATTTAGTATGATCAGCTTAGGATGTATAAATCCTTCGGGTTATTTTAAATCCTTTTGAAAATTTAAAGCTTCCTTTTGATTCTAGCTATTTATTTGTATAATAAAATTCATGTGTATGTGACTGAATTAACACAGGCACGTTGCGCAAATATTCACCTGGAAAATCAATAACGTGGTATGCGTTACATGGAATTTATTACACAAACATCAAGAGCGTATAGAATGTATGGAAGGTGTCACATAAATGATATTTTTTTTGTTTGTTTATTCAGCATAAATAATAATATATATATATGTATATGATATATAAAAAAATATTGTATAAAAATTTACTTAACATGAAACACTAGAGTTTTTATAAAATGGAATGGCAAAATTTAATATCCTAATGAACAAAGCAATCATACTTAAAGAAGCATTTCATTGTTATGCGATGAATAATCATTGTACTTTCAGTTCAAGTGTTTACAATTTGGCCTAAAAGTAGACAACAATACATGCTTACGACTATCAAAATGATGTTTTGTTATTTAAGGAATTTGTAGCATCACAGTCGAATTTGGTTTGTGGTTAGTAAGTTGTCAATAGTACTTTAGGGATTTTAAAGGATTTGTTTGTCATGTACAATAGCATACTTTGAGGCGTTACACAAATATTTGGTATTAAATTAGCTGAATATATTTAGTTTCAGTTTAATTATTTGTTTTTAATTATATTTTCTTAGTTGGAAAATATTTGTGTTTTTTTTTAATGAAAAATTGTTTTTTTTTTATGAAAATCATTTTAGGAATTTCATCTGGTATATAAATCAAAAGTCATAGCCTCAGGATATTGGTACATATTAAGTCAAAATGATTTATTATCAAGTTAAAGTTGCGCATAAATAATATTCCCCTTTACTTACAATCTTGTGTAGTTTATTTTTTGCTTTAAACTAAATAATATAGGATTTAAGGGGCTTAAAAACTAATATAAACTTCTTGGACAAAATTCCTTTTTGCTAAAGTGTTAATATTACGATTGAAAAAGGATTACAGCCGACTCCGCTTTACTGGAAATAACCAAAACCCAATTTTTTCAGTTATCCGATTTTTTCTAAAACGTAGTTCGGATTACTGAAATTTGTTACAGTTAAGCGTACTGCTTAAAATAAGTAAAACAATATTTTTTTATATCAAATGTGTATATTTTTTTTATCAATTTAACGTAAAAATTTTATTTAAAAAAAATTAATCATTTTGTTGTTGAAATTTTTCACGAATTCCTCGAAAATGTCTAGCCACTTGCATTGACAATATACTCGTAATAGAAAAATTCAATAAAGTACGTAAGAGCGAAAAGGACAAATACATTTTGCCATTTAATATTTTAACGGACAAAACATGCAAAATTTTTTCAGCCTTAAGTTATGCACTCGATTTCTAATAAATAAATTTGTCATTGTTTATTTTGTCACTAAAGCGAAGTAGGTTTCATACAAAACGTAGTTGTGAGCTTGCTTTTGGTTTTCAGTAATACGATATTTTCAGTAAAGCGATGTTTCGCTAAAGCGAAGTGAAAAAGACTAGCTGTGTTTAAAATAAGTGCGGGGATTTGTATCGCTTTCAGTAATCCCATTTTTTTAACTGAAACGTGTTGCGCTAAAGCAGATTCGACTGTAAAAGGTTTATTGTACTAGTGTATAAAAAGTGTAGCCTATTTTAAGGTTTTTTTATGATTGACATACTCATATATATTGAGGTTTTTGTTCTTTTAATAATTTATGAAATGTATTAACAAAAATAAACAGCATGTGTAATGAAAAGTTTACAAATTGTTTGCCATTGAAAACCATAAATCACGTATAAAAAGGAGCATATTTTTGGGTGTTTAACGTAACATAAAATAAAAAAACTTTATAACAAATTGAGCCACATAAATTAAATGACATTTGATTTTCAAATGTTTCGCCTTGTTGACTTTTAATAAAATCAAGTTTGATTTATTTTTCATATTAACATTTGCTACGACGATTTATTTAGTTTTAAAATTTTGTGGCACATACGACATTTGCAAACGTGTAGTAAATAGTTTATATATTAAAAAAAATAGCTGATTTGAAATAATTTTAAAGGCTAAAGGCTTTTGTTTCACGCTTCGAGTATTCTACAACTTCCTAAGGAATTATTATTATTATTAACTTTGTAGCACTTTCTGTTAAAGTATCTCTAAGTCTATCCCCAGGCATTCCCTTTTAAAGGCCAAAATATGTACATGCATATTAAGCAATTATACATTTACAAATCATTGACAGTAACGAGGCAAGAAGAAATTAATTTTTGATATTTTATAGATTATTTAATACTACGACAGAAGTAAATACTTTGATACCATAATGTCTTTGTACTAACACGCACTTAATATAAACACTTCATGAAAATTTGAAAGTCATAGAAAGGAAGAAGGGAGCCAAAATTATGTGTGGGCGTGTGTGTGTGTGTGAAATACAATACTAGTGTACATCAAGGATATAAAATATTTATTTTAGGTATCATTTATCCATTTAATAGTTTATATTTTATACGAGGGAAAGTGTTGAGGAAATATCGTAAAGCGTATTTATTCGGTAAGCAAATATAATATTTAAAAAAATACAGAGTCTTGTGGACGTTTATTTAAAAATTTTACAAGCACATTTTAAAAGTCACAGAAAAAGATTTTTATTTTTATTGCATATCTACACAAAAATACTTTTTATATCATATATGTTTTATTAATATCGTTGGATAATAAGACGCCTAAAACTGTACCACAAAATATGAATGTTGTAGGTATGGTGGATATATTTTATATTGATATATTAGCAGTACAGTCGAATCCGCTTTAGCGCAACACGCTTTACTGAAAAAATCGGATTACGGAAAGTGATACAAATCCCCGCAATGATTTTAAACGCAGCTAGTCTTATTCACTTCGCTTTAGCGAAACATCGCTTTACTGAAAATATCGTATTATTGCAAACCAAAAGCAAGCCCACAACTACGTTTTGTATGAAACTTACTTCGCTTTAGTGACAAAATAAATAATGACAAATTTATTTTTTAGAAATCTATGGCATAGCTTAAGGCTGCAAAAATTGTGCATGTTTTGTTCGTTAAAATATGAAATGGCAAAATGTATTTGTCCTTTTCGCTCTTACGTACTTTATTGTATTTTTCTATTATATTGTCAATGCAAGTGACTAGACATTTTCGAGGAATTCGTGAAAAATTTCAACAACGAAATGAATTATTCTATAATTTTTTTTAAATAAAATTTTTACGTTAAATTGACGTAAAAAACATATATAAAGATTTGATATAAAAATATATTGTTTTATTGATTTTGAGCAGTACGCTTAACTGTAACAAATTTCAATAATCCGAACTACGTTTTAGAGAGAAAAATCGGATAACTGAAAAGAAATTGGGTTTTGGTTATTTCCAGTAAAGCGGAGTCGACTGTATTTCTATTATATTAAAGAAACTATTTTCCACAAAATCTCTAGGTGAATATTTTAAGTAACTAGAAAAAGTAATATAATTAAAGTTTAAAATATTTTTTTTTAAATTTATTTCCTCTTAAATTTGTATATATATATATATATATATATATATATATATATATATATATATTTTTTTTTTTTTTAAATATATTTTTAAATATAAGAGAAATCGGTTTTTTTCGCAGCCAAAGACGATCGACACAGAGTATATGGAAGTTTTTTATAAAATATTTATAAAATATTTAATTATTATTAAATTTTAATTGTACATTGTTTCCCCTGAAGATGAATAGCGAAGCTATTCGAAATATTGGGATGATCAGCAATAAATATTGAAATTAAATAAAGATTAAATAAAAACAAAATGTTTAATGTTTATTAATTTTATCAAAAACATGACCTTCAGCCGAACAATAAACAAAATAATATTATAAGAGAAATTGTAAATTTGTTATTTTACTTTTGTTTTAATTATTTGTATAAAAAAAGGTTATTTTTAATAAAAGAATATATTTTATAAAAATTTAGGTATGGATTACTTAAAATTTCTATATTGTTATTTTGCACAAATAAAGTAAAAATTTTGTGTAAAAAAGATATTAGACACTTTTTTTGTGGTACACATAACGGTGTCTTATCGTTCAGGAATGTTGATTGCATATATATTTTTTGAAAGGTATTTATCCGTAGCGATGCACTCTATAAATATTATACATATATTATTTTATTTCTTATTTCGAACTTGTTAGAAAAGCAACGACAATATTTATCTATTTCATTGTTAATTTCCACTAGAAATGGAAGCAGCTACACGCACGCTAATATAAACATTCCAAGGGCTCTATATAAGTTTTTTTTACCAGCTGCTAGAAAGATAACAAGTAACTTTAAATTTGTTTTTTTAATGTATTGTTGGTCTTTGTAACAAAATTCAATAGCCCTTTGATGAAACATTCTCTGGAACCTGCATAAAGTGTAAATTCCAAGTAGTCGCATTTTTACCAATAATTATTTGTTGAAAAAGCAAGTGATATAAAAGTTTGTTTTCGTAAAAAACACCCCACCCATTGGCGTTTTGTTGTAAGTCGCACATTGCTTTATTCATGTGTATTCTTAAATATATAAAGGCTTCAAAGAGCTTCATTATAATTGTTTGCTTGTTTATCAGCTTATGCCCTTCATTAATTTCTTCGCAGTTAATAATTTAAATTTTGCCATGGCACTCACTTTTAATAACAATAACAATTATAATAAAACACCAACTCTCATCAACTGCTTACACGTGTAGGTATGCGGAAATTATTTAAACAGCACACACATTAAAGGGTTAAACTAAAAAAAAAGGACACATTTTCACCTAATTTCATAAACATAATTATGGTTCATATGCTACCATTTTAATTAAAGGTCTTAAGAAATGAACGGGCAGAGGTTTTTGTAAATTGAGAATTTCAATAGTAAATACTCAAATAAATTATAATACAGGTCGTAAAGTGTGAAAGCTGTTGGAAAAGAAATACAAACTCTGTGTAATTTACAGCGAGGCAAAAGTTGAAGCTAAATACAATTTGTTTTTTTACATTTTAACGAAGTATAAACAATATTTTTTTATTGTAAACAAGTTATTTATTACGATATCATGCAGTGGAAATCTAAAAGAGTAGATGCTGGTATCAATTTTGTTAAATAAAAATTGTATATTAATTATTCACCCACCTTAAAGTATACTACAAATTAAAATAATTGTTTAAGCCTCAAGGTATGTTATAAATATGGTTATAATCTAAAATCAAAACGCGGATAGTCAAAGATCATGTAAGTACCAATTATAGCAAATAATTTTTCTGGCAAGAGATATCGCATATATTCAGGCGACTCCTTAAAGTACACCGCAAGAAGGAAAACAAATAATATGGTGTGCAAAAAGAATATGCTCCTTAATATAACACAACAAAAAAAAAACTTATTAGTTATTGCATATAGCTGCCTTAAATATTTCCAGTATTGATCGAAAACCAGCAATCCTTAGAGCATGCTTTGCTTATAGTCTTCAATATGATTAAGTCTTGTACAAAGAAAATACACAATTGAACCACATCAAACTATATCGTAGATAACGTCGTAGAAAATGCTAAGCAAGATAATGCAAAAACAAAAAAAACAAAAAACTAACAATGTGCAAAGAAATCGTTGGTATGGCTGCATAAGCCTGAAAGTATGCAATTTAAAATATGTATATGCAATTTTTATATTGCTAAAGGTTATCGTACAAATATTTTTCCAATAAATTTTCTTTTATATAAAATAATATAAAAGGAATGAACAAAAGAATTAATATAAAATGATAAGAACATTTAAGGATCGCTGCAAAGCCGATTGGAATGGCTGGATTTCAAAGGAACATTTTACAGCAGTTGTGTATATAAATATATTAAAATAATTCATATTTTCTTTCAATACGTTTTATAAATACCTGCTTTGTGTTATAATATATAATTTCTTTATCAAGAGCATACTTTTAGGTAAAACAAGATATGAGATCTTGTAGCAATTAAAAGAAAATTTATAATAATATATTATTATGTTTAAATAATAAGTATAAAATATATTGTGAAGTCTTTTAAAACACAACATATTCATCATGCAATAATATGCAAATACATTTAAAAGCTTTATTCAGATAGAATATTTATGCAATTTTGAATTATCTTTGCAATTGCCGTTCTTCCAACTTTATATATTGCCTACTTGTAGGCTTGCAAACTTTTAAATTTTATAGCATAGAAAATCTTTTAGATTTATGTATCTATGCATTTAGGAACACCTAAATAAATGACATAAATTCTGTACAATGTATTGCTAAACATAAGCAATTGTGTTAAGTTACTTTAGAAAGTGTTGCCTATATTAAGGCTTAATTTATTAAAGACTATAAAACATAATAATTTTAACACTTGGTAAATTATACACAGATTTTTTACCTTAAATAATATATAATTTTAGGATTAAAATTGTTTTGCCATACTTTTAGGCTTACAAAAATTTTATTTTTTAATTAAAGTCATTATAAGGGATATAAAATATAAAATTGCTGCAGTGTTACAAATTTTTTTTTAATAGTATTAAATTCAAAATTGCTTTCAAATCACGTATCATTTAACATTTCTTTTCATTATTATATTAAAAGAGTTAAGTTGAGAAAATTTAAATAATTGGAGTAATTGAGAGTTTTATAGCACATATTTTTATACAAAAATACCAATCATATTTTTTAGAGTCCGCAGTTATGGCTCCAAAATTTTCTTTATAGTGACTTATATAAAAAAAAAATTTGCTTAAAATGTTTACTTAAAAAGAAGTGTTGCAATGAACCTAAACTCTAATAAGAGCGACTTTTTGAGATATGGCTTAAGTTTAAACTTAGTTTAAGGTAGTCTGAAACTCTGAATTTTCCGACGAAATGGTATTTTTTTTTATATTATTCCATAAAAGACCAACATTTTAACCAAAACTAATCTGCTCCTTCAAAAGTATGTAGACAAACTTGGCACAAATTTGTTTTCAGATTAGCTAAACCTAGTTTAACTGAGATCTCTAAAATCCAGCCTAAGGATTACAAAACTTTCTATGTCGGCTCACTGTGACAGCGGGGACAAGGGCAGAAATTTAACTCCATTGTTATACAGTGTTATTTGTAATTTAATATTAAAAATACATTTTTGGCGTTGCTGTTAAAGAATGACTGGCTTTATTACTTGTTTGTAATTGCTAGCTGCTAACCATAATTGTTGCATAGCCTTAGGCTGAAATAAAACAATTAAAAGTTTATTATTTATGTCGTTACGTTACGGACAACAAAAATTGCTTTAGGTCAGGTTTATTTTAAGCTCTTTTATTACTGTTCGAGGAAAACAATTGTATGCCATTGGCGGCTGGCAGATGTAAAACAAAATAAAACACAAAAATTCTTAAAAACTATTTTTGGTTATAATCCAATTTTTTTTTTTTATTTAATTTTAAATTTTTTTTAAACCACTTTTATTTAAATTTTTTGTTTTTATTTTTTTTTTATATTTAGTGTATTTAAGAAGCTATACTACAGTTTAAATACCAAACGTGGGTGCTGTTGGCTAAAGTAGTAGAACACGAGACTATGAAGCGTAGGGTCCTGAGTTCGAGCCCGCGCTGAGTCATGAAATATTGTGTTGAATTCTTCTGATCAGCATTAGTGCGTGGTTGTGTTAGTTGTTGCCAGCCTATTTCAATGATGAAGGCATAGTCACAAATAGTTACAAAAAAAAAAAAAAACTGTCTATCGTCTCATCTTTCCTATTCTGTCCTCTCAATACTATCCCCTCGTTTTCAGTTCCGGCGCAATGCATTGCATATGTAGGGGTCATCCCCTGAGTGCTGGTCCTACTCCTAAAAAAAAAAAAATTTATGATTTTTTTTTTTTTGGCTTAAAGTGCTCCACTAAAATTTAACTGTTAGCAAAGCAAATAATCAGCTGTTAAAATATTATAAAAGAAATCCATCAACTTCTTAATATTCTGTCACGAGGCTTATGAGACAACACACGCTTTGCTACACTTGCAAATCAATCAACAACGACAACAACAATTTATAGAAAAACAATGATGACAAAACTTTTGCATCCACTACCAACATCATTAAATAGAAAGTTAAAGAGCCGGCACAGATGTTATCAAATAGACAGAGATAAGTCAGAACAAAAAAAAAAACAAAAAACAAAACAACATTCAGTAGCAAAGCAATTACACTGTTTAACAAACTCAGAAAATTCGAATGTGAAATTGTGGTAGAAAGAAATAGTTTCGAAAGTCTTGAATTATTATTCAAACTGCTATAGATTAAATTACTACGTTGGAAATTATCAGTCAGGCTGAAGTACAAATCTACGCATATACAAAATAAATTTCTCTTAACATTAGCAAGATCGGTGTGAAATTCTAAGATTTTACCACTGCTAAAGATATATATTTTCTATAGCCCTAAAAGCATTTTGCGAAATACAAAATTAAAATATTTATTGCCCTGGCAAATGGTTATGCCCTAATGCATACTTTGGTTTTAGAATTATTACTGCCTCCCTTAAGTAGGCTTGAAAAAATAAATTCTTTACAGTAAATTAATTTACAAATAATCCTCAAATCAGGGGCCAAATTACGGCATTCGATATCGATTGAAATTCCAATACATTTTATATACAAATTTCGATCGATATCGAATGCCGTAATTTGGCCCCTGCTACGGAATAAGTAAAATTTTATAAAAGAATGTAATACATCGCAAGCTTTTACTTGTTGCCTGGTGTAATAAAAAGTTACTTTAAAATTTGCTACAAACTCAAGCATTTGCTTTGAAATCGTATTACTCAGCATTAAATAATATTTGAAGTTTTGTAATTTGTTACTTACAGCCTTAAAGTTAACCCCCAAAAAAAAACTTAAAAAGACTTAAACTGAAATAAATAATTTCCTACCTAAAGGCAAACGAAAACTTAAAATCAACACACGGCCCATCAATTTGTTATCTTTCAAAGACCAATAGAAATATTATCTTAACAAATAATTATTATTTTTGGCAACACTTAAGGCTTTTGCCTCGTCTTCTCCTCCACTGCTGACATTTTGTAAATATAAACACAATTTCAGTTATGCTAGAGTTAATGTCGACGTCGTCGACGGCGTCAAATGTCAAAAATAAAGTTGAATCGTATGAAATTGTATGGGAGCAGTTAATCTCAACGCGTTGCAACGCCGTAAAAGTTCAATCTATTTCAACTTTTTTGGCGTTGAAACGCCGTCAACGGCGTCGACATTAACTCTAGCATTAATATTGAAAACAAAAAATCAAATTTAATAACAAGAATAAAAACTGTTTCCCAACAAACTAAAAATTTCGCTAGTTAACACAAAGTAAATATAAGCATTTGTGTTCAAAGATTATTTTAAAATGCTTTTCATTTTGGAAAAAAAATATATATAAAAAACTTTTTGACAAGTAACAAAGTGTAACAAAGAAGAAAGAAACAAAAAACAGGCCAGAAGTAGCTGAAGAAGAAACGAAAAATGTTTAAGTTCACATGTTAAAACTTTGTTTACACCCTTAAAGTATGTTAAAGTTTTTTCCTTTCTTTCTTTCATTTTTTCTGCCTATAATATATTTGTTGAAGATATAAGAAATCCTTTAAGCCTAGTGCTAAACGGAGATGGATGGCCAAGTCTAAAGGGATGTAATAAAAAATTATAAAAAGATTTGCATAAAAAAATTGGGAACATTTCTGCCCAAACCAAACCCTTTTTAAATAAATTGGAAATTTGCAAAGGATTTAAATCCAGATTCTAGTGTAAAGAAACTGTGTTGTTTTAGATTTTTTTTATAGATTTCTTTAGCATACTTTTAGGCTTGTTTTAATCAAAAAAAAAAAAAAAAAAAAAAACACTTTTACTTTACCCACCAATTACAAGGATTTTCATGTTATATTTCAATTTTACTATTTTATTGACTGTCAACCTCAAACACTCTACTAAGTTTAGCAGCTGTAACGCCCACTAGTAGTCATAGACAAAATTTAATTTCACATCCCAGTTGTGGCGCACATTAATTAAAACATAACAATCATTATAAAACGATGTTGTAAAATTCCCTGTATAAATACCACACAAAAACACGAACACATACCTTTAGCTAAGTTTTGTAACAGTAAAGCCGCAGCAGCATGAAATCATATAAAAGTTTAGCATACTTTGGGGTGGTTGATTAATATAAATACTTTTATCGCTTAAAATGTATTTCATTTAAAAAAAAGATGCTACAACTAAATTTAAGTGTTTATTCAAGCGAATATATAAAGGGAAAAAGAGATTCGTTTTGTATAGGAACAACGTTTTTTTTTTTCGCTAAACTATGAGTTGGCCAAATTTGTATTTCCTTAACGAAATGTTTTTCTTTTCCCACCAACATAATTAAAATGTTCAACTTTTTTTGCTGTAAAAGTGAACAGCATAAACAAAAAATGTACGCAATTGTGTAAAAATAACACTATATTTTTTTTAGTACACCCGCAGGTATGCAACACTTTATATTACAACAGTTGTATGCTAGTGTGCTTTGGTACTGAAAACACACCAAAAATTCGATTTGTTATGCAACGCCGTGAGTACTCGTATTTCTATGGCTTTATTCAATAACTCATAAATGTATAGAAACGGTTTGGTTTTTATTTTCAGCCACAAATTATGCCAACAAATTGGCAAGTGTAACAACGTTTATACTGGGAAAAATACAGGGTGTTTTTTTAAAGGTATAGAACTTCAAATTGAAATAAAACACAAGAAAATTGTTTTAATGTCCATCAATTTGGCTTTATTGGAAGAATAATTTTATGCCATTTAAATATGATTTCGGGCATGTGGCCGCCGCGGCTGGCTCGAATAAAGCCAATTCTACAGGTCCAATTTTCAACCACTTTTTCGAGCATATGGGGCCGTATGTTGGCAATAGCGCCACGAATGTTGGCTTCCAAGTCCCCTAACGTTTCTGGTTTGTTGGCGTAGACGAGCGACTTCACATATCCCCAAAGAAAATAATCCAATGGTGTCAAATCACACGATCTTGGTGGCCAATTGACAGGTCCATTCCGCGAAATTATGCGCTCATCGAATGTTTCCTTCAATAAATCGATTGTGACGTGCGCTGAGTGGCATGTAGCGCCGTCTTGTTGGAACCACAACTCATCCACTTTCATGCCATCCAATTCGGGAACAAAATAGTCGGTTATCATGGCTCTATACCGGTCTCCATTAACGGTAACTGACTCTCCAGCATTATTAATCGATTCATTCGGGTCCTCTTCAACACTTTGCTCTACAGCGGCAATTGTTTCTTCGGTGCGCACTGTTCGACGTCTCTGCGGATGCGTATTATCACATAGAGTAAACGTAGTGCGAAAACGATCCATGGTTAACCGAATTAATTGCTCTGATGGATGATTATGTCGACCATAAAATGGACGGAGCTTGCGGTAAACTTCGCGAACTGGACCATTATTAATTTAACAGGATTAAAAAAATATTTAGCTTTTTTATTATAAAACGTATATTAATTTTGGACCTGAGGGAAAATAAAAATATTGTAAAGATTTTTCTTACACCTGCGGTCATTTTAAAATTAACTGTAAAATTACAAAAATATGATTTTTCCAAAAAAAAAAAGATATTTTAGCTGCTTATCTGAGAAAAAGTTATCCTTCAGCACTCCCTTAGTTCTTGTATATACGGAGCAGCAGTTCATTTCATAGCAGATTACACTGAGGCTTTTGAGCACGATCCATTTGCTCCTTTAATTCCTTTATTCTTTCACTACTCTGCAATCCAGCTTATCCCCTTGCCCCTCGCCTCACAATCCTCTTTTCTTGCTATTTTAAAAGTATTACAAAAATATCATACATCAGCCACTCAAGGGGGCCGATGCTAACCTGCACCTAAATTATGACCTAAAAGTTACTCATTCTATACATTTAAATTTCCTACAGATTTCCACTGGCAAAATAAATGTCACCTAAAAGTATGCTTCAGTTTTATAATACAAACTTAAGAGCTTAAATTTGAAAAAATTCGCTCCAGTCGACTTTCACAAACAATATAATTTTATTATTAGTTAATATCCCTTATCGAAATCTGTACTGATAAGTTCTGCTGGTTTGATGATTATTGAAAATATTCTTAATATTCCAATCTTAATATAAAAAAATAATAAATAGAATTTGAACAAATTCATTTATTAATAAAATAATAAAAAATCATTTGCAGTCATGCAGATTCGAACTTAAGCCCGTTGAAAATATTAACAAATTAAATTTAAATCCAAAATGTTTGAATACAACCCCGTTTTCAAAGGGAAGCCTAGCCAAGCAGCCCGCAGAAGCATTTTTGGGACAATCATAAATAAATATATCATTTCTTTTCTTAGATCCTTTTCAATTTAATTAAAACAAACAAAAAACATTAAGATTGCGAATAGCAAAATATATCTCTTACTAGCCCAAAAGTATGCTCTGGTTTATGCTTCAAACCTAATCCGTAATAAAAACCTTTAGCCCCATACTTTCAACGTACAATATAATTCAATTTATGCTTTTCTTTGCATTAATCAACTAAATTTATATTCGCTTAAAGAAAACCAACCAAACGGACAATTAGCTAAAATTTATTTTTCGCACGTTTTACTTTTCTTCTCCTTTTTTACGAAAAAGTTGGCAGTTAATTCTGTCTTCAGCACAATTTGAACAGATTTAGCCAGAGAAACAAGCTTTGGTCATCATAAAGCGTTGACAAAGCAATTGCTTACATTTGAGATTTCTATTTTTTGTAATTTATAAACATTCAACTGACAAAACGCCACAAAAATATCAAATTTGTTCATAAAGTTAATCAATAAATAACATTGTGTAACTTCATGGCATACTTTAAGGCAAGGAAACCAGTAGAAAATTATATCTTTCTATATATACATATATATTTTTTTTTCTGTACTTCCCCTACGCTGTGTAAGCATTTAAGCTACCGACAACAGAAGGTAAAAGGATATAGATAACAAACTACTTAAACAAACTTTAAGTTTAAGTAAGTATATCCTAAAAATAGGCTAACAAAATTAACATGAAACTTTTTAATAATAAAGTTTGTTTACTTTGCAAATGATATTTTTCAATATCGTTTCATGGAATATTTCCCTGAAACGAGTAGAAACCAAAAAAAAAAAAAAACAGAAAATTAAAGAACTTTGCCTTTTTGTAATATTGATTTCTTTGACTTGGGTAAATGAAATGCCTTAAACAATAAATTAGGAACAAAATCGTTTGCAACTTGAAAAGAAGAAGCGTAGTAATATCAGTTTTGAATTGTAATCATAAAACATAAATTGGGCAAAAGTTTAAATAATAGAAATTCGAAACAAATCATAAATTATTTACAGCCTGACAAGCACAGAAATTAAGCTACAGCATACTTCAAGGAGAAATGACAAGCTATCAAGATAATAATTAAAGCGGAAATGGAAATGTGGCACTCTAAGGGCCATATTAAATTTAATTTAAAAAAAATTATATTATTGAACTTGAGAAAATCAATTTCTTCCTTTTTCCCAAAACGAAGCCAAATTTCGGAGTTCATGCCACCACTCAACGGTGGTAGTAGTCTAGACTTCTCGAAAGAGGTCAAGCACAAATGAAATCTTGTGGGAAAAGTTGAATACTAAAACCGCATATTCTACTTTAGAATCGGCCAATTAATCCCGTCTAAGCAAGCAGAGCCAGTCTCGCCATATCTAAAAATGATCCTTGCTGCAAACGGTTATCGGTACATTATTTTCCGGATTTGAATAAGTCGAATCCTGAATATTTGTTCTTGTTCATTCATGGTAATAAAAATAACTGTCCCAGAGTTTCTGATTTGCAATTGTGAATATTTCGCTTAGGAAAGCGAATTCACAAACCTAACAAATGTGGCATCTCTAATATTTGATACCGTTAGTTACTTTAAAATAGAGATTTCCAAAAAATGCCAACGGGAACGCGTGCATTATTTTAAAATACAGATTTCCAAAAAAAAAAAAACAAACAAGAATGCGAGGGGAACAAACACGTAGTTATCTTTTTTATTTTTTTTAATTTTTTTATTTTAATTTTTTTTTAATTATTTTATTTTAATTTTTTTTAATTTTTTTATTTTTATTTTTTTTTAATTTTTTTTAATTTTTTTTATTTTTATTTTTTTTTAATTTTTATTTTTTATTTTTATTTTTTTTATTTTTTATATATGTATTTGTATTTATTTTTATTTTTTTAACGAAGTTCCTTATGGGACGATGCGAAGGGGTACCCTAACCGGGAAAAAACGTCCGTAACGCAAGATTTTTTGTTACTAAATCCATGTTGAAGACGTATGAGTAATACGATTCCATACAAACAAATATTAATCATACGCAGCCGTAACGTAACAGAATTCAATTTCGTTTGGGAACAAAATTGATTCTGTATTTTCGTTGGTCGGCGAAAAAACAAAATCATAATAAAAACTGTATACCCGAACAATTATTTTCTTTATACCTCAAATAGAACTTAAAATCAGGCACCGTAACTGTTATGACTTTTATCAAAAAAATCAAGAAATAAGAGTTATTTTTTATTTTTATATTTTTAGATAGAAAATAAGAGTTATTTTTGATATTTATTATTTTAAATGAAATATAAAAGTTATTTTTGATTTTTATATTTTGAAATGAAAAATGAAAGTTATTTTCGATTTTTATATTTTTATATCAATAATAAAAGTTATTTTTAATTTTTATATTTTTATATTAATAATAAAAGTTATTTTTGATTTTTATACTTTTATATCAATAATAAAAATCAATTCAAAATTCGTGACATAGGTAATATGTTTGTGTTTCCATGGCTTCGAAAATTAGCTTTAATTGTTCATTCTGTACCTGCCACTCAAGTCAGTGTAGAAAGGTCATTTTCAGCACTCAGATTAATATTGGAAGATTTGAGATATAATATATCTGAGGAACATTCAACATCAATTATGATGGTAAAATTGAACACCTGAAAACGACCTCTTAACACTGACTTGAATGGCAGCCGAAACTTTTAAGCTATTTCTATGCATTCATGTTTTTTTATAGCTGATAATGGATAAGTCACATAATATATTATATTCATATAGAAATTTGAATGAAGCAGCATATAATAATACATACGGCAACAACAAATAAATAAGAGTTTTGAATTGATTTTAATTATTGATATAAAAATATAAAAATCAAAAATAACTGTTATTTTTCATTTAAAAATATAAAAATCAAATAAAACTTTTATTTTTCATTTAAAAAAATAAAAATCAAAAATAACTCTTATTTTTCATTTAAAAAAAAATTAAATCAAAAATAACTCTTATTTTCTATCTAAAAAAAAAATAAAATATTAATCTCATTTTTCATTTAAAAAAATAAAAATCAAAAATAACTCTTATTTTTCATTTAAAAAAATAAAAATCAAAAATAAATCTTATTTTTCATTTAATAAAATAAAAATCAAAAATAAATCTTATTTTTCATTTAACAAAATCAAAATCAAAAATATATCTTATTTTTCATTTAAAAAAATAAAAATCAAAAATAACTCTTATTTTTCATTTAAAAATATAAAAATCAAAAATAAATCTTATTTTTCATTTAAAAAAATAAATACCAAAAATAAATCTTATTTTTCATTTAAAAAAATAAATACCAAAAATAAATCTTATTTTTCATTTAAAAAAATCAAAATCATAAATATATCTTATTTTTCATTTAAAAAAATTAAAATAAAATATTAATCTAATTTTGCATTTAAAAAAATTAAAATCAAAAATAACTTTTAGTTTAGCCTATAGAATCTTAATTCAAATTTAATATAGCAATATAAAAATGTTCGTTAAAATTCTTACTACATACAAATTTAAGCTATGGCTTGAGCTACCCAATAATAAAAATTGGAAAAAACGTTCACATGTACTTAAGTATAAAATTCAAACCAAAAAAAAAAGTTTGACTTAGGTATGATGGAACAAAAAATTCAGAAAAATGGGACATGAAGAAAAATAATCAAACGGTAACACGGGTATTATAACAATAACATGTTAACATCAGGTTGATACAGTTCCCGTATTCTTTTTCACAATAAAATTTGTGTAAATAGGAACTGTTATGAAATTCAACTAAGCCACCTGATAAGTGGTGACAAACACAATACACATGAGCACTGATGATGAAAGGGTTGCGTCTTTCGAAAACAGCTGTTCTGCTCTGCTGTGTAAGTTGAATAAAACTGATGTTGACTTGCCTTTGTGCCTTGGAATATTTATCATGTCTTTCTGAGATTTAAATTAAAATTTCGAACAATTAGCCTATAGAATCTTAATTCAAATTTAATATAGCAATATAAAAATGTTCGTTAAAATTCTTACTACATAAAAATAACTTTTATTTTTCATTTAAAAATATAAAAATCAAAAATAACTTTTATTTTTCATTTAAAAAAATTTAAATCAAAAATAACTCTTATTTTTCATTTAAAAAAATTAAAATCAAAAACAACTCTTATGTTCTATCTAAAAAAATAAAAATAAAAAATAACTCTTACTTTTGATTGTTAAAATAAAAATCAAAAATTTAAAAATTATGCAATATGTTGGATGCATTTCGCCTAAAAATCATGATGGTGCAATTAAAAGTTTTCTACGATGTTCATTTATGTATGATTTATTTCTTCAAAAATTTAAAAATAACTCTTATTTCCGGTCCCTGCTTAAAATTAATATTTTTATAATAACGAACTTCGCTCCTATCCGGTGTCCCACGACACCACACTTCTTTTTTTTTTATTTAAGTTAAGCCTCTATTTAATTACATTTCTAGTTTAAGCAGTAAGAAAATCTATTTATATATTTTATTTAAATGATTTAAAAAAATAATAATACTGAAAACTAAATCTATGATATCATACAACTTAAACGATTTTAAGTGTATAGCCCCACGGTGTCGCTAGATATTTTGCCTTCGCAAAATTACATTAAAACACAATCTAAAATTTTATTTTTGTTTTGAATGTAATTTTGCAACATCGTGGGCCAGGCAGTCAAAATCATTTAAGTTGTATGATATCATAGATTTCATTCTCAATTTATTCTCCTTTTTATATCCAGAAAAAAAAGAAGTCAAGGATATATTCACATTGTCATGCAGTGTGTAAAGCAGTTAAATATTCCTCTACTACCCTATAATATATATATTCTTGATCAGTCCAAACGAAAAGAGACAGACACTTGAAATTTGGTATAGCTAATTTTTGAAGGCTAGCACAGGACAAGCTCGTAAATGGGCTAAGTCAAATCAGAGAGAAAAAAAGTTCCCCTAAGAAGAATTAGACCAACCTCTAAACAACCAAATAATTTTAATTCTTTTTTTTTTTTAATTTGTTAAGCAAATTATATATTTTTGTGTCAAAGAAGATCCAAAGAGTTGAACTTGGAGCCAGAAAATAATAAAATTAAATTTTTAGATCTCGTCCTCCCTGCCCTACCCCCTCCATCCATCTTTGCCCCTTAAAATTCCCTATCAAAAAATAATTTTTTTCTACACTTAATTATCCCAAAAATTTACTTTTCAAGTTTTTAAGACAAAGGTGGTATGTCTCCCCCACGGCCCTTCCCGGAGCAATCCTATCCAAATAGAGTTTTAAAATTGGGCACATTCTGACGCAGCAATAAAATTGAATATGGGAAATAATTTCAAATAAAGTACATGCATGTAGTTTTAGATGCTTAGACAACTTTGAAGAAGTTTGCCAAATAATTTACTGCAATATGATTAATAAAGGCTGCAGTATAAATTCAAAATGTTTAGGATACTTTTAGGCATTACAAGAAATGAATAAAAGCATATTAAATAAAGAGCTTAAATATATTAAATGAGTGAGTGAATTTCGTTACAATGAATTTTTTTATTTTGCTTATATTTTTTTTTAATTTTTTTTTTTTTATTATTCTATTTTTTGTTTTAACAAGTTAAAGGTCATTTGGAAAATATTTGTATGTGATGCAATTTATTCAGCAATCGGGGGTGGATATAAACGTGAGACAAAAGAGCATGAATAAACATGAATTTTTTTGTTCTAGGCAAGCAAAAGAGAGAGAGAGAGAGGAAAGGGAAATGTTTGGCAAGACTGTGTTTCATTAAAAGTGCATAAAACAATAACAAAATGCAAATGTTGATGACAAGCATGGTTAAGGGTATGGCTGTGGGTGGGTATCAGCGCTTTGTGCAAAATATTTCTGCTGATGATGATAATGATGATGTGATAATGACTTTTAAACTATTAGTTGAGGCTAAACGTGTGTCATCAAACTGTGTTAATATTGCCATCACCTTGATGAAGGTGTGTCGCCTGCCTGCCTTTTGTTGTTTGTTGCCACACAATAGTACCTCGCAGCTGACATACAATTTTTGCTTGGGTTTAAGGACTGATTGTCCGTTGTCTTTGTCGTCACAAAGAGCGTGTGATTAGCGGGGGCTGGTGGCCAGCTGACACTCTTAGGCGCTACAAACTGTTTAATCATTGTCCCTTAAATATCAAAATCGATTGAATTGTGTTGGATATTTTGTATTGCTCGTGTGGTTGCCTTTAAGGGCTGCTTTTTTTTTTTTTTTTGTTTCGTTCTCTTTTTTGCTGGTCTCAAGCACATTTGATGCCCAAGTTTGACGCACGCACCTTGCATATTGTTTGTTATACCTCTTGTATTCGTGTGTGCTTTATATTTTGTTGTAATATTTTATTTATTTATTTTTTTTTTATTACAAAGACTTTAACACATTTGGTTTGATTTTTGTGCCCAGATTTCTTTTGATTTTATTAATGTGTTTTGCTGTTTGATTTTATGATTATTTTCACTTAAGAAAGAAATTTCTTTGTTGCTGCCAATAACAATATTGTAAAAATTTATATAAATTTATTTCTCTGTATATACGAGTACATTAACAACTGGGGACTAATTAATGGTATCATTTACTGGCCAGGGTTCTTCCTGTTGCCACACTGTGTCAAGTAATTGACTTTTTATACCAACGACTGTTTGCTACTTCTTCGAAGAAACAAACGAAAAAGGTCTTGCAGTAGATGATGTCACTTAATGGAAAATAAAAACACAACAACCAATCAGCCAGCCAACCCACCATTGATATCAATGTCTAAATGAATTAAGACCGAGATTTGCTTAGTTTTTCTCTTTAAGTTTATGGGCGTTTGGCATAGTATGACATACACGGTCATATACTGGCAAGAAAATCAAATATAGAAACAAGGCTATTAAAGGTAACAGCACAGTTTGATATGTTTTTTTTTGTATAATAAATAAAATATACAAATAATAAAATTTATTGTAATAAGTCAGACATTCCCCTAAAACAGTTCCAATAGTTAAAAGGTTAATTAAAATAACAGCCTTCAAATAGGCTACAAAAGTCATACTCATGATATGCTAACATTGACTTGGTATATTTTTTCATACTCAAATTGGAAAAAGCAATTTTAGTGGTCTTTAATAGAGCACTGTACAGTCGAATCCGCTTTAGCGCAACACGCTTTACTGAAAAAAAATTGGATTACTGAAAGCGATACAAATCCCCGCACTAATTTTAAACGCTGCTAGTTTTTTTCACTTCGCTTTACTGAAAATATCATATTACTGATTTTAAGCAGTACGCTTAACTGTAACAAATTTCAGTAATCCGAACTAAGTTTTAGAGAAAAAATCGGATAACTGAAAAAATTGGGTTTTGGTTATTTCCAGTAAAGCGGGGTCGAATTGTATATTCAATTTTTAAACCGTAGACGTAATTACCTTAAAATTACCTCAAATTGGAAAAAGCAATTTTAGTGGTATTTAATAGATCACTGTACAGTCGAATCCGCTTTAGCGCAAGACGCTTTACTGAAAAAAATCGGATTACTGAAAGCGATACAAATCCCCGCACTGATTTTAAACGCAGCTAGATTTATTCACTTCGCTTTAGCGAAACATCGCTTTACTGAAAATATCACATTACTGAAAACCAAAAGCAACCCCACAACTACGTTTTCTATGAATCTCACTACGCTTTGGTGAAAAAATAAACAATGACAAATTTATTTATTAGAAATCCATTGCATAACTTAAGACTGAAAAAATTTTGCATTTTTTGTCCGTTAAAATATTAAACGGCAAAATGTTTTTGCCCTTTTCGCTCTTACGTACTTTATTGTATTTTTCTATTACGAGTATATTGTCAATGCAAGTGGCTAGACATTTTCGAGGAATTCGTGAAAAATTTCAACAACAAAATGAATAATTTCAACAACAAAATGATTAATTTTTTTTAAATAAAATTTTTACGTCAAATTGATAAAAAAAAATATACACATTTGATATAAAAAATATTGTTTTACTGATATTAAGCAGTACGCTTAACTGTAACAAAATTTCAGTAATCGGAACTACTTTTTAGAGAAAAAAATCGGATAACTGAAAAAATGGGGTTTTGGTTATTTCCAGTAAAGCGGAGTCGAATTGTATCTTCAATTGAACAAGTTTTTAAACCGTAGACGTAATTACCTTAATATTACCTCAAATTGGAAAAAGCAATTTTATTGGTCTTTAATAGAGCACTGTAATCCCAAACCTGGCGGTTTACTATTTTATGCGATTTCTTTCGAAAATTTCCCAGATTTTATTTGGTTTTCTTTTTTAATTTTATTCCTGTTGATTCTTTTCCCGATGTTGCAAAAACAAATTAAATTGATTATTGAGGGGTTTTAGCTAGTTCCTATGCCCGTTTCATTGGGGCTACTTTAGATCATCAGAGAACCTTTGCCCACCATTTCTTAAAATAACTAGAGATATTATTTTAAACTTCGACTCAATTGAATAAGAAGCTTAAACAAATTTGTATTGTTTTCCTTTAACATTCGTAAAGCGAGAAATTTTGTATGTATTCGAAATATAATATAGAAATGGGAGTGAGGATGAAGAGAAAGCAGCTGTTGTATGATATAACACGTAAACCTCCTCTGTTGCTAGTCCTACTGCAAAGAAGGAGAATGAGATCCCTTGACATAAATAAGTGGGTTAATAAAATAGAATACACAGTAACTCACAGCGAGAATAGAATTTAGCTTTGGGATAACACATATTGGAACAGTAACTCCTGGCTGGATGGCCCACAATATAATAAGCAACACTTTGAAGTCTGAGGAAATGAGGTAAAACATGAGGCAGAACCTGGTAATGGAAAGTGACTAGAAATCTACTGATATGATGACACCCAATTTAATGTGCAACATTCGCATTTATGAGACGATGAGGCCGGCTTAAGGATGGTATTTTGTTGAAGGCACAACGTTATGCCAACTTAATATGTAACATCTGAATTGTGAGGAAGTGAGTTCCTAAGCGATTTATTTTGTAGGCAGAGGTCACAAGTCCTCTACAAGATATTCCCCAATTTAATGTAAAACACTGGGAGTGCCCATGAGATGCGGCAGAATAGGATAATTTTTGGTTGAAGATCAGCAACCTCAACTTAATGAGTTAGTCTCTGAATGCTCAATGGTGTTTGGCTAGATTCTACATTCAAGATTGACATCCCATGAATAATACGAAATTTCCTAAATTTTGAGGAGATGAGGCACAAGACGAACCAGCTTAATGACAGCTCTAGAATAACAGCCGCCCCCAACTTAATGCACAATGCTCTGAATTATGAGGAAATAATGGAATCTCTTAATGCCCAGTGGCCAGAAATCTTCTGAAACTATGGCATCCAATTTAATGTGCCACATTCTGACTTATGAAGAAATGAGGTAGGCTTGAGGCACAACGTTATCCCAACTTGATGTACAGCACTCGGAATTGTGACGATATGAGGTCCAAGGCGAATAATGTAGTGGCGGGAAATCTTCCGAAATACGTACCCAATTTAATGCGTAGCACTAAAAGTTCTAAAGAGATCAAGGGTAAAAGAAAGCGACTTAAGGGTGGTTTTTAGTTAAATACTGGAAACGTTTTAGAATGATCACCTCAATTGTGGGGAAATGAGGTTCAAGACCACCAACTTAAAGGCGGTTCGTGGCCAGAGGCCAGAAATCTTCTATAAGACGTCCCCCAATTAAATATGTAACTTTCGGAGTTCTGATGAGATGAGAGGAGACAGAAGAGGAGTCGGCTTAAGGTAAGTTTTTAGTTGAAGACCAGCAACGTTATAAAATGATTTTGTGAATTCTGAGGAGATGAGGCGCAAACCCGTTCTAATCCAACGACTCCAATTCCAAGCAACGCAAGACGAACCGACCTAAGACCGATTCTCTGCCGGAACGTTCTAGAATTAAGGAACCAAATTTCACGTGGAGATGATGCCAAAAAAGGAAACGGCTTAAGGATGGTTTTCGACCGGAGGTTAACAACAATCTGCAAAGACGCCCATAATTTAATGTGAAATACTCTGATTTCTGAGCAGATGAGGTTATTGGCAGGACGACAGCAACGTTATTATTCTGAGTTATAAAGAAATGAGACTCAAGAGGAACATACTTGAGGGCAATTTGAGACGTATCATCTTGAGTTCTGAGGAGATGAGGTAACTTGAATTCTGATCAAATAAGGCATATTGAATTTTGATTACGGAGGTAATATTTTGAATTCGGAACTGATATGATGGAAGAGCAATTACCTCAATGAGGATTTTTGCTCAGAGGCCAGAAACGTTCTGGAATGACGGCACAGAATTCAAAGTGTAGCGCTTTAAATTGAGGTTAAATTAGCATCAAGACGAAATGGTGTAGCAACGGTTCTTGGCCGGAGACCTGCAACATTCTGAAATATCGGACACAAAATTTAATGAGTATCGCTGTTAATTTGTGTGATATGAGATGAAGTGTAAGAAGAACCGGCTTAAGGTTGATTTTTGTAGGCCAGTACTATCTTTCCCCAGACTGAAGAAGTTATCATCTGATTTAAGTCCAGTTAAGAAAAGAGAAGACAAGAGAGCAGCTGCGGAAGCTTCGAGGTATTTCAATTGCAAGAGGGAAGTTACTCGAACAATATGCAGTCAAGTGAACAACTTTCTCAAAAGGTTAATCAAAGTCTCTAGGAAGGAAGTTTACTTAACAATAAATTCTTTCATTAAAATATATATTTAAGGTTCTGTTTTTAAGCCACGGTGCTGTAATTGAAAAACAATGACAAAATCCTTAGTGGAACGTATTTACGAAGGTTTCGCTTTCATTTCAACTTAAACTGTTGTTTGATTTACTTGCAAAAAAATTTAGCCAGTCGATACCAGCAACGAGTGCTGCTATTACTGGCAAATGCTTTAAAACTATACAAAATTTTATTTTTTTTTGCCTTTCGTTTGCGTGCTGAATAATAGATTGAAGAGTGAAAATGGTTTTGAATTTCTGTAAATGGAATGGATTTTATGTTTATTTGTTTTCTTTTTAGATATTTTTTGTTTGCGTGTTTGCATAATCGATTTGAGCCTCGAAAGTCTAATAGCGCAGCCATTTTTTTCTTTTCTTCATACATTCTATTTACATGAATTTGCTATTTTCGTCAATATATACTTATACATAAACACATTTCCGTAGCTGTTTAGTAAAATCCAAGAAGTAGCAAAAACGTTTCATTTCATATTTGCAAAAATGAATAGTTATTTTTGGCCACTATTTCATTCCAATCCAGTCAATTGGAATTTAGTTAAAGCTAAAAAAAAATTGCTTGCAGAAAATTGCATATTCATGTTACGAGACTCCGTATGAAAGGTTATAGGGTTCAGTGCTGTAGGGCGCCTTTAAAAGGTCACCCATAACAGATTTTGTTGAGTGGGTTTCCTTTTTATGTAATATTTCATTTTTTATTCCTATTTATTTTGGCAGCCATGCTTTTTATTATTGTATAAGGCTTTACCAATATGCATAGTCTACTTTTGGGCATTTGTTGTTTTCATTGTGTATACACAAATATAATATTAGAAAATAATTGCTGTTGAATGAAATTATTTCATATTTAAGGTTTTCTTCAGGGCTCTTTTTGTCTTTTCCTTTAGTAATAAAACTTTCTTTGCCTAAAAATATACTTTAAAAAATCATCTAACACAAACTGTCATAATTAAATTTAAAGCATACCTTTAGGGTAAATATCTAGTATTCAGGGCTTCATTTTCCTAAAAATATACTCAAAAAATTCTTATTCAACTTTGCATAATTTAAAGCATACCTTTAGGGAAAATACCTAGTATTTTCCCCCTCTCAATCAAAAATTATTTAATCCTGTTAATTTCCTTCTCACTTTCCTTATACAATTGCAATTTACTATCTAAATTATTTATTTGTCTGCGTATAAAAACTACATACAATTAATTAACAAACAATTTCCCTCACATTATGCTACTATTGTTGTTGTAGTTTATTTTTCAACAGCATACCTTTGTGCTTTATTTAAATAAAATTCTTGGCATTTTGTTGCAGTGAGGGAAAGAATTATAATGAAATTGTTATTTTTTTTTTTTATGTAGTATAAGCTGTGCGCTGCTTTTTCAATTCTTATTATCAGATTCTTATATATTGGGTGGGCCATCTAGCGGTTAAAATTTGAACCACCACACAGTGGGGTCATATGCAATTTTTTCACAGATTCATTAATATCTCAACAACAGCAATAGCAAGAATCGCAAAATTTTACAAGAATATTTCTGAAACCAATCCGTATATTTTAGCATAATTTTAGGGATATAGGAAGGGGAAGGCAGATATCACCCATATAAAATTATTATTAACTGTGATATATCTAATAA
Source organism: Linnaemya tessellans (assembly GCA_951800035.1). Classification (NCBI taxonomy): domain Eukaryota; kingdom Metazoa; phylum Arthropoda; class Insecta; order Diptera; family Tachinidae; genus Linnaemya; species Linnaemya tessellans. The sequence goes on from OX637535.1 coordinate 115,616,882, forward strand.
ATAGTAACAAACAAGAAACACATGAGTACTGATGATGGAAATGTAGCGGCTTACGAAAACAGCTTTTCTGCTCTGCTGTGTAAGTTGAATAATTAAAAACTGACATGGACTTTGCTTTGTGCCATGTCTTTCTGAATTTAAACCATTTTTCAATCTCAATTGAAAAATCGTTTATATTAATTGCGTTGAAATTTCGCTCAGTATCGAATACCGTGATTTGGTACCTGGTTTTTGTTTCAACTCCTTAACAATTAAATTCATTTTTTTATTGCATAACAAACTCATACTCATGACTTTTAATTTGAGCTATAAATGACCTTTTCAAGTAATTTCCTTTAGTCTGATATGTTTACGTGTTAAATTTTATTTAAATTTTTTTTAATAGCTTTGCAATTAAGAACTAATAGGGAAAGCCTGCAACAAAAGCAAGTAAATCGTTGGTGCTAAAAGCCAAACGACAGCGTGCAACATGCAATAAAACTTCAGCGAGCATTTTCTTACAATTGACCATCACAATAAGGAAATTGTTAAAGACAGTTAAGGTATACTTTTAGGCTTTTCTTTAGGAAATTCTAAATATATTCAAATCAAACATGAGGATTTCTATAGAGAGAAACCCTAGCAGTTTGCTATGCAATTTCTTAGCATTAGATAATATCATACAACCTAAAGGTATGGCTTAAAACAAAATGCCTAAAATTAGGCCATATAATAAGTTTATACAATTTTTGGCTTTAATTAAAATTTATATATACTTATATACGCACAATATAACACAATGCCAGCAATTTGAAGGCGAAATAGGAATTTATTATTTACAGCCTTCAGGTATGCTTTACATATTTTGTAATTGATAATAATAAGCTTTATTTCACAAAATATATTAAAACCGCTTAAAGATATTATTTACAATTAAAATTTATGGAGCATTAAAAATTTTGAAAGGAATCCCATTTTCGCTCTTTGCTTAAGACACACAAAGTTTGCTGCTACAAATATCTAGCACACAAAAGTATGCAAGATTAAAATGAAACAATTTTTATTATTTCCTTATGGACTGCTTCATACTCGTATGCTATATGATATAAGACAGCCGTAACGAAATGCCTCAAAACTGCGCCCTTAAATTTATTTAAGTATTAAGTTTGTATACATTTAATGGCCCACATAATGTCTCTATTGCAGAAAATTTTCAAAAGATTCTTTAAAAAGAGAACTGGCAAAACTTAGCAGCAATTTAAAGAGAAAAAAATTAATTTTATTTTAAGCTTGTTAAAGACGCACAAAAACAAAAAATAACAATACTTAACAAAAAAAAGCATACTATACCATATAGTTATATTGTTGTTTAGAAATGCATAAATTTATGTAAAAACTCCCGATAAATAATCTTAAAACCCATCATTTATTTTTTTTATTTATATTCTAGTTTAATTTGTTTAAAAAGCTTTTTTCTTGTACTAAACATCCTAAAAGTATGCTACATTAAATATAAAATATTCTTTTCGAACAAAATTGGCTGTAACAAAACAAAGAGCATGATTATACTTTTAAATTATTTATTTCAAATAACTGCAATGCAGCCTTAAATATTTTTTAGAAATCTATTAAGTACATATGTAGCACCCAAAAGTATGCAATATTCTATATTAGTAAAAAGTATATAATTTACTTTTTTAATCAATTAACAAATTTATTATTTTAATGAAGTGCCAGTCAAAACACATACAAAATATGCCAATTATACGTTTAGTACTTTTGACAGCCTTTAGCTATGCTACAAATAATTTCTGTCCATCAAAAAGCATATCTGTTCAAAACAAGGAAACAAATAACAATCACACATTGTTGTTAATAGAATATGTGAAAAAATATTCTCTTTAAATAATTTATGCCTAAAAAAATAGAACAATATATTTATGCCTAAAGGTAGGCAACATTAGAAAACAATTATGTTTATATTATATTACAGTAGAGTAAAACTATGCAAGTTTAAGGAAAATTATATTTAAAAAAATAATTGGATTTTACAGATATACAACACATACAAAAATATATAATTAACACCTATAAGTATGCTATATTATTAGATAAATACAATTTTACTCAGTTAAAAAAGACTCAAATAAATAAATTTAGTTCTTATCTTAATTTTTAATTACATATTTCTATCCAAAAAAAAAAAATTTATATTTGCTTGCAAAATTTCAAATTTTTTTCACGCCCTTCAGGTATGCTTTAAATAATAAATAAGCCAAATAAGCACACGTATTCTTAAGCATTTAATATTTAAAATTATTTGTTGCATTTAGAATATTTTTAAAAAATTATGCAATAAACTTTTTACAAGGATTACGTGTTTGGAAAGCATATAAAAAAATGCATTTGAATGCAAAAACAAATTTTAGGTAAAGCAATTGCACAGAAGGGAAAAATAAACCGAAGAATAGCATGCAGTCAACTACATGATAAAACCACAAACTAACCCAACTGGTACTCCTATTCAGATGCTTTCTTATAAAAATGCTTTATTTACTTTTTTTCTTGTTTGCTTTTCTAGTCCTTATGCATTCATGCAATCCTTGTTGGATTGTAATAACAATATCCTGATTTTGACAACTGCAACGTTTGTGTTTCTAATAGCAACTATTAATTTTTCCGTGCTGCTCAGTTGTTTTTGTGTAATTATTAATTACAAAATCATAATTAACAAACACTTCCTGTTCCGCTAAAATACACTTATACTACAACAGGCTACCCCATTTGTTTCCTTTCTCACAGGGTGTAGTAATTGCTGTCTGTGCTAAATATTTTTTATTTTTTTTATTTCTATATTATTTCCGAGAACCGGTAGGAAATTTCTTAATATTTCAAACAACTGCTTCGTTGAAAATTATTGCTGCAAAATAGCTGTCACGTAACCGGTTCTCAAGTGGTAGCAAACGGTACCAGTTGTGCCATTTTATATGAAAGGAAGCTTCCATTTGTACACAGATTTATTAGAAGTAGTTACTTCACTTCGCCTCTAATGCTAGTATTTTTGTACATTAAGACAAGAACATATTTTTTATCAGTCCTGGCTCAGGACCTTTTTATATCAGCCTAAGTTATGATAGAATCATGTTACTGACACCAACTAACAACACTTTTTAGCATCTATTTTCCAATAGACTTATTGCTATATCTCTCCCTCCCTACCTCTCTCTCTCTCATACCCTACATTTTTTTTTCTTTTTTTTTTAATTCATACCACCACAAGGTAAAATCTATTTACAGCTGATACTCCTACTACACAAAAGGAAAGCAAGCAAGTCATTTAAATTTTATAAACCCATGAAGCAATATATTTTTTCTCATGGTTCTTTTCCAGTTTTATTTTCTTCCTTTTATTTCCCTTCTTTGCTGATTACTTGCACTTTAAGCCAAATGAAGAGCAGAAAAACTGAGGCATAAAAAAGGAAGACGGAAACGTTAAGATGACTTATACACTCGTTTGCCTCGTTGGCAGAGTTAATATGAGTACAAGTGTGTCTGGCAAATACAACATATTAGTTGAAGGAAAATTGCATACAAGAGTTTAAAGTTGAGGCCAAATATGAGGATGATGATGACTTGAACTAAAAATTATTGTATTAATAATGGTTGCATGCTTGGAATGATTATAGGGAAATTGCAAAAAGAAAAAGGAGAAAAAATGAAAAATATATGCAGAGTATAACAAGCACTTTTTCTTTTCAAATTAATTGACGAATATTGAAAAGGCAATATAACACGCTGAAGCATGAAATTGATTAAATAGTACTACAGTTGATTAGTTTTAGCCCGCTGTAGCGTCATGAATGCCTAAACAAACACCATTTCCTGTCAATACTCTGCAAGCCTAATTCCTTCTCTTTTCATAATTCTACTTTCACGTAGTTATTACCACCAGTTAGAAAATTACAAAATTTATTGGCAATTATTTGGCAACAGAGTGCACTGTGGCGTATGATTAATATAGAATCTTTTTCTTCAAAGCATGTTTAGAGTTGAACTGCCGTATTCATCAAAATGTTGCAGTTCAAGTTCAGTACTTATAATTAAGGATATACAACGGCTAGGCATGTCCTTGTGATAATTGAGCTGATAACGCTAAAAAGCATAACAGTATGTTTTTTGAAATGTTCTAATCTAGGTTTTTACCTTATTATAAATTTTTTTAAATTAAGCACTTATAGGACGAAGGCAGACCCTTGCTGTAGATAATATGTAAAACAGAGCTTGCTGACCCACATTCGGTGTATTCTGATCAAAATTTTGGCCAAAATTTAGATTTGAAATAAACAACATATGGAAAGCAGAAATGGTATGATTGAAATTATATTTATTGCAAATAAAGGATATATGGGAGGTAGGCATGTCCTTGCTGTTATTGAAATGAATTTTAACATAAAATTTAAAAATGTACTTTTCCATACATTCTGATAAAAAAATTAACAAAAAATAATTTTTTAAGATAAAGGATATACGAGCGGTAGACATATCCTTACTTGGATTGAAATGAAAGTTAATGCAGAGTTCAATGGTAAACTTTTATGCGCATTCTACTTAAGAAATAAACAAAAATAAAAATTTTAAAATAAAGGACATTTGGGAGGTAGACATATCCTTGCTAGGATTTAAATGAAATTCGTCACAGAGATTAATAATGCACTTCCCGGTACATTCTAGTTAAAATTTTAGCTAAAATTCAGTTCTTAAAATAAAGGATATATAGGAAGGTGGCATGTCCTTGCTACTATTGACATGGAATTCGACACAGAAATTTCTAATGAACTTTCCGTTACATTCTAGACCAAATTTTAGATAAAAATTAATTTATAAATTTAAGGATATGTGAGAGATAGGCATATTCTTACTAGGCTTAAAATTAAATTTAGCACAAAACATGAAAAATTACTTTTCCATGCATTCTAATCAAAATTCTAGCTAAAATTAAATTTTCAAATTAAAGGATATATGGGAGGTAGTCATATCCTTGCTATGATTGAAATAAGATTCAACACAAAGTTTGCTAAGGCACTTTTCCGTACATTCTACTTCAAATTTTCGCAAAAACTTAATTTATAAATTTAAGGATATATGAGGGGTGGGCATATCCTTGCTATGATTTGAAATCAAATTGAATGTAGAGCTTAATAGTGTACTTTTCTAAGCATTGTGATCAAAACTTGAGCTAAAATTTAACTTTTTAAAAAAAGGATATATGGGAGGCAGACATATCCTTGCTGTGGCTGATATGAAATTTTACACAAAGATTACTAATACATTCTTCGTTATATTCTAATCGAAATTTTAGTTAAAAATTAATTTATAAATTTAAGGATATATGAGAGTTAGTTCTTGCTATGATTGATATGGAATTTAATAGATACTGCACTTTTTAATGTTGCATACTGACTATATATACTGTGATTAATATTTTAGGAAAAATTTGAATTTTAAAATTTAAGAATATATAAGAGGTCGGAATATCCTTGCACACATTGAATTTACATTATGAAATCAATAATCAATTTCAGATGTAATATTCAGGATGATTACAGCGTAGGCGTGTGCTTATTCAATATTTTTAATAATTTTTAATTCCATTCACCGAATTTTTTTAAATTCAAAGTTTTCCTCATTTAAATTTGAACTAATAGACCAACAAATTGTTAATCTCAATGTCCTTAAAATCGATAATTCACTTGTGTAGGTGTTATTAACTAAAGTAACACTTTATTAAGACCATCAAGTGAATTTGCGCAACAATATTTTGTGATGTGAAGCATGATAAAGATGAACATTCCACATTTATGTCTTTTAATAAAGCGCCATAGGTTAACCAAAGATTGCGAAATAAACAGCAATAAATGAATTATTTTCTTAAATTATCCATTGATGCTTATTTTATGATCTTTTGTTTAGCTTTCTGCCTTTATTTAATGCCATAAATTTGAAATGTTTTTCCAAAACATGTTCATCACTTGAGCATTAAACTTTTATTTAATCATGTGTGTCATCAGTTTGTTCTACACTTTTTTTTCTTGTTATTGACATTTATGTATAAAACTACCCATTGTGTGAACGTACACGTAGGGCAAACATCCTAGCGCATTCAAATGTTAATGTCAATACGAGTTTGTACGTGTGTGTGTTTTTGTGCGTGTGTGAATTTTACAGTTGTTTTTAGGCTTGTAGGTTTTTACTACTTTTACCACATGATATTATTATTATTATCAGGCACAGGTTACATGAACAAATGTGCTGCGTTACCTTAAATGTGTTGGTTGGCAGGCAGAAGAACATGAGAGAAGCCGAGAATAACGCTTTATTGCCAGTAACAACTAACAACAACTATGGCACCACATCTACATCATCATCATCATCATCAATACTTTACGATTATTGCAATTTCAGCTTCACTGGCCAAAATGAATGAATTGTGCAAAGTTATAAAGATGGATAAAAATTTCTGTTATTTTCCTCAATGTTGTGCAAACACACAAATATTTTCTAGCATGTAGCGATAAATGTTTGATAATCAAATCCATATGCATGCTTTAATTTTTACTTTTATCTATACTATAGTTTTTATAAGGCAATATATTTTGTAGGCCATTACCTCGTAATTCTGAAGGTCATTTGCTAGGGGTATATCTTAATACGTCTGCAAATTAAAATAAAAAACACAAGAATATACTGCATTCCAGGGAGACAACATCACAGAAAAACACACAGTGCCGGAAATTTTTAAGAGCCACTTTCAGAATTGCTGGGTACAGATATGTGCCCCGTATATTTGCTATAAGATTTATTATTATACTTAAGGATTTTTTATAACATTTATTGAGAATTAATTTGTAAGAGAGTTACTTTCAGAACTGCTGGGCACAGAGATGTGGACCGTATATATACGCTATAAGATTGTTTATTACAGTTAAGGATTTTTATAACATTTATTAAAAAGTAATTTTTAAGACAGCCACTTTCAGAACTGCTGGGCATAGAGATGTGTCCCGTATATATATGCTATAAGATTGATTGTTATAGTTAACGATTTTTTAAAACATTTATTGATAAGTAATTTTTAAGACAGCCACTTTCAGAACTGCTGGGCATAGAGATGAGCCCCGTATATTTGCTATGAGATTGATTATTATAGTTAATGATTTTTATAACATTTATTGAGAAATAATTTTCAAGACAGCCACTTTCAGAACTACTGGGCACAGAGATACGCACCGTATTTTTGCTATAAGATTGATTATTATAGTTAAGGATTTGTTTATAACATTTATTGATAAGTAATTTTTAAGACAGCCACTTTCAGAACTGCTGGGCACACAGTTGTGCTCCATATATTTGCTATGAGATTGATTATTACAGTGAAGGATTTTTATAACATTTATTGAGAAGAAAGTTTTAAGACAGTCACTTTCAGAACTACTGGGCATAGTATATTTGCTATGAGATTGATTATTATAGTTAATGGTTTTTATAATATTTATTGAGGAATAAATTTCAACACAGCCACTTTCAGAACTACTGGGAACAGAGATACGCACCATATTTTTGCCATAAGATTGATTATTATAGTTAACGATTTTTTATAACAATTATTGATAAAAAATTTTTTCTGCCAAGATTATAGTGATTATCCTCCATTTAAAGGATATTTTGTTTGCAGTCTCTCTTTTTTTGTTATTATTAAGTAAACTGCTTCAAACATTGATTTATTTCTCGTTTTATTATTTTTATGGCAAAACTATTATTAAAAAGGGATGACAGGCAGTTGCCAAATCAATTTTATTATATGTATCGTACATCGTAAACTCAGTTAATTTATAAGTACAAAGTTATGGACATCAATGTGTTTTTGGGAATATTATATTAATGGCACAAGCTATTCAAGATCTCCAATCAATCAATAGTTATAAAAACAGGGACAAAATGGATTAGAGATTTAACGAGCAAATAAAAGAATTTGTCAAATATTTTTATAGCCAGTCGCTTGACAATTACAGTGATTAGATTTAATGTATAAATTTGGTTTTTTGAAAAGCTCTAGAATTAATTACGAAAATTCATGACAAAAACAAAAAAGGCATAAACTTTAACCGTAACATTTAATTGCAGCACATGTGTAAAAAAACAATAAGACAATAAATCTTTATGTCGGCATGCAAACGTATTAGATACTAAACTGACAGAGTATAAAATTTTAAAAGACACAAAAAAGCCTTAAATCGGTATCTTTATAACCCGTGAACTACAACAGATAGACTCAAAAAAAATAATAATAAAACAACATATGTTTATTAAAAATGAATAATATTGAAATTGGGTACTTTTTTGCATTCTTTATAATTCAAGTGAACAGAGCAGTAAAATTGAGGAGTCAACATCGAACCCGATTTCGGTACAATTTTTGTGAATGTTAATTTACATATATGCACACACATGTAAAAATATTTAGGGCTTTGTATTGTTCAGTAGAAGCGGAAGATAATCGGATGTAGGGTTTTTACCACAAAAGTACCAAAAGTGCTTAAATAAAGGAAAACGTTGACAAAAATTTAAAATTCTACAAAATTCATATCATTGAAGCATTTGAAATATTATTCTGGAACATTGCCATTAAAGGGACACTTTAAACATTTATTTGGTACCTTTTTTTGGCAAAAGGTACTTTTCAATAAAAATGTTTGTTAATATATTCTTTAAAAACAGCATCCTTTTTTGGGATATAATCCTGCTTTTGGGATATAATACTTTTCGAAGTAGTACTTTTTTGAAAATATACTTTACGATGAAGGTACTTCATGAAAATGGTACTTTTTTAAACAAAAGTACTTTATAGAAAATCTATTCACTTAATAAAGATGCTTTTTGAAAACGATACTCGTTAACAGGTATTTTTTGGTAAAATTACTTTTTGGTAAAAGTACTTTTTGGTAAAAGTACTTTTTATAAAAAGTACTTTTTGAAAAAAGTACTTTTTGGTAATAGTACTTTTTTAAAAAAATTACTTTTTAGTAAAAGTACTTTTTAAAAAAAAATGCTTTTTGGTAAAAGTACTTTTTGAAAAAAGTAGTTTTTGAAAAAATATAACTTTGTACAGAACAAAAATTTTTTAAGAAAATAAAAAACTTACACTTTCGAAAAAAGGAAAGGAAAGGCTACCTTCTTGATATACATATATGCTTTTCAAGAAGGTACTTTTTGAAAAAAGTACTTTTTTGAGAAACATGCTGTTAAGCACAAAACTCTTTGAAAATAGGTGCGAAAAGGTTCTTTTTATTTTATTATTATTTTATTTATTTTTTTATTTTATTGGTTTTACATAAAGGTACTTTCCTAAATTTTCCTTTTTTTGGAAACAACTTGCTTAAATCATACGTTATTAAAAAGGCATTTTTAGGAAACGCTGCTTATTTAAAAGCATTTTCCGAAAAAGATAAATTTTTAAAAATTACTTTTTGCAAAGAATATTTTAAAGAGGTACTAATTTTTCAAGAAATAGGCATTTTAAGAAAGAAATATTTTGAAAATAGTTGGGAAAAGCTAGTTTTTTTAAAACTTATTTTGTTATAAATAGTACTTTCTTTTTCAAAAAGGTACTTTCTTAAAACACACTTTTTGGAAGGTACTTTTTCTAAAAATAGTTTTTCTAAAAGCCACTTTCTTAAAATACTTTTTATAGAAGAAGATTCTGAAGAATAGTACGCCTTAAAAAGCAATTTTTATACTAGGTACTATTTTGGGAAAAGTAGTTTTTAGGAAAAGTACTTTTCGCAAAAAGTACTTTTTGGAAAAAGCAGTTTTTAGAAAAAGTACTTTTCGCAAAAAGTACTTTTTGGGAAAGGGTCTTTTCAGAAAAACCATAAAATATCCTATTGCTTGCGTTTTTTTCATAACATTCTTTTTCATAACATTCGCTAACAATTTAGCGTGTCACATGCTAGTCCTTTATAAAAAAAAGAACCTGACAAGAAAAATACCTGTAATTTTTTCAAATGCACTTTTAAATTTACTCTTTCCATTTCAATTGTTTTAAACTAAAATAAATAATGTGTAAAGGATCTAAGCAAATACTAACTTAAGGAACTGAAATACACACAAGCAATTTAACGCCATTGTAAAGTTTAATATTTATTTTCCATAGAAACCAGTTTGTGAAAAATAAAATTCAAAGAGTATAAAAAGAAATAAGAAAATAAATTCATAGTCACGTTCTAGGAGCAATAACACACTGGCAAGTTTTAACAAACACAAATAATACTTGCAATACACATGCAGCTAAACACACCAGTAAAACAGGAGATAAGGGTGCTGCACATAGTTTATGGTGACAACAACATGAGCTGAAGGCGTCTTTAAGGAATTCTTTTTTTTGCCAGTTCAATTGAGGCTAAAAGTTTTTGGAAAGCAAATATTCTTCTGGAAAAGGAAAAATTTTCAAAACTTTTTTTTCTCCAAAAAGAAAAATATTGTGAACAAATTTGCTTTTACCTAAGAAGGCAGCAGTGGCTTTAAATTACCATAAAAATTACTATGGCCGCAGACTTATTTACATATAATGGGACACCACTAATAATTAAGTAATACGAGGAACATCCAGCCCGTGTGTTATGTTTGTCAACAATAACCCGACATAAAGCAACTAAATTCTAAAATCTCTATGCATTTATACAAAAAAAAGCATTTATTTCAGAATAAATAGTTGAAAAAAAAGAACAGCGGAAATTGGTTTGTAAATGTCAATTTTGCATACTAAATTATTGTAAGAGATGTACGTAAAGCAGCAAAACGTTTTGAAAATTTTGTGTTAAACCTGCTAAAATGTTACGCCACATCATATAGATTTACTAGTTTATTTTATATTGTTTGGATTTTTTGGTAATTTCCGTTTTACAATGCAAAAATATTGCCAAAATAATGAAAGAAAAAACTTTTTCTTTTGATTGTTGTATACTTTTTGGCAATTTGCCGCTGTAATTTTCTATGCAAAACAGACTTAAATACCCAAGACTATAAAAGCAACAACCATTATAATTTAGCAACTACAACATATCAGGATACTTACATATTTAAGCAGAAAGGGAGACTGTGTGAGGCAGACAAATAAACGGATGATGAAGGTAAAATGTGGATCCAGTAAACTGGGTAAAATTGTTGATATTAAATTTCTGTTGTTGTTTCACATAAATTACCTAGAAAGAGAGGAAGAGAAGAACAGAAAAATTGATATCAAAAAATCAATGCAGATACACATATTTGAAATTCGTAAAAGATTTATTTATTGTGAGTCTACTTAGCATAACTTTAGGATTTTAATAATAAATAGATTAACATAAAATTATTTGTATTGACAGATAGTTTCTACTCAAGGTGCTTAGGGGCGACAGGTAAACGTTATATATAGTGAATTCAAACAATACGAAAAAAGATGTGGGCAAGACATGTGGACGTGGATACAACATTGACATAACATAGACAAGATTTAGATCAAATAAAGACCAGACATAGACATAGCCATAGATATGGATAAACAAACAGATATAGATATAGACATAGATATAGATATAGATGTAGATAAAGATTTAGATATAGATATACATAGATATAAATATAGACATAGATATAGAAATTGATATAGAAGTATACATTGTCATAGACATCAACATACACATAGACACAGATATAGTGATATATATACACAAGGGCATCAACATGGACATGGACATAGACATATACATGTACATACTCGTAGATATAGACATAGGCATATAAATAGACACAGAAATAGACATAGGCATAGGATAATACATAGACATATACATAAACATAGACATACCGACATAGATATAGACATAGACAAAGATATAGACATAGATATAGAAATTGATATAGAAGTATACATTGACATAGACATCAACATACACATAGACACAGATGTAGATATAGACATGGGCATCAACATGGAAGTGGACATCAACATGGACATGGACATAGACATATACATGCACATATATATTGACATAGGCATATAAATAGACACAGAAATAGGCATAGACATATACATAAACATGAACGTAGACATAGACATAGCGACATAGATATAGACATAGATATAGATAGAGATATAGACATAGATAAGTATATAGACATAGATCTAGACATAGATATAGAAATTGATATTGAAGTATACATTGACATAGACATCAACAAACACATAGACACAGATGTAGATGTAAACATGGGCATCAACATGGACATGGACATAGACATACACATGCAAATATACATATATAGACATAGGCATATAAATAGACACAGAAATAGACATAGGCATAGACTAATACAAAGATATATACATAAACATGAGCGTAGACATAGACATAGCGATATAGATATGGACATAGGAGCCATAAAAATACACATAGATATAAGCATAGAAAAATAGACATTGGCATAGAAAAAGAGACATAAAAATATAGATAGACATAGGCGTAGACATAGGCATAGACAAAACATAGACAAGACACACCACATACACAAAACAAAGACAACACATAACCAAGATATGGACTAAATACGTTTAAGATATATCCAAGACTTAGACGAGGTTTAGTCATGTGCATTACGTAACATTAAGACCTTATTTTAGGTTTTAGTAGGGATTCATAGAAACCCGTATTCTAACAAAATTATATTCGCATTTTTTAATTTTATTGTTCGATAATTTTTAAAACGTTTTAGTTTTTTAATATCAGTATTTCTTTTACTGCGTTATTTAACAGATTCCATGGTATTTCAAACAACAAATAAATACTCCAACATTTTAGCAGGAAAATTGCAGCAGAAGTGACTGTGTGTAGAAGAACAAATTGGTGGCAATTTTATTATTTTACCAATATTAAAAACAATAAATCATAATAAAATGACAATAAACAAAAAAAACAACAATATTGTAAACGATAATTGATATCTTGGCCGAAATACAAATAAAAAGAATTCAAACACAGGAAAATTTAGAGCGTAGGAGAACACAATAATAAGAATATTTATGAGGAACACTGAATAGTATGAGTTTATGGCAGCAACAAAGACGTTAAGGACTTACACCGAAATTATGAGGTGCAAGGTATTTGTCTTTAAAAATTGTACGCTGTGCTGTACAACATTTTGTTTCTTTTTTTTTTTTTTTTTTAAATAAAAAATAAATTTCATTTTTTATTTTTTTTTTAATTCAAGCAAAGATATTAAGAAAATTGTTTACTTTACGATCTGACCTTTAAAATATTTAACTTTGAAATTGCACATTTGTTAAACTTTTGTCTGGCAAGTTTACTTTAGATTTGTTTTTGCTGGTCTTCCTATTTCTCCGGCTTCTTTTAAGTTACTCTCTAAAGTTTCCATGCCTCGTAGCGATATTTTGCATTGTTAAATATAAAATAAAAATGAAATAAGAAGAGAAAAGCAATCAAAAAGAAATAAAAGCCAAATATATGAATTTTTAACCGCCAAAAAGTATGATAAGTAAAGTAAACACATTTTGATTTACGTAACGGCTGCTTGGCCATTCGTTGTGTTTACGCCACCAGCCCCCCCTTAAAAATATAAATAAAAATAACAACAACTTTTAAAATCTCCGCTGATATTTTTATTGCAAGGAAAAACGTGCAAAAAAATAAAATAGCAAGACATGAAAAATTTAAAACTCTATTTGGCAGGATTAGCAGCAAGGGCATCGCATATTTTTATATGCGGCGGATTTAAGAACATTTTAAGTGTGAATACGTGCGTATCACTCTGATTTTTATGTCTCGAAAATATTTTTATTGCACTTTTTTTTTATTATCAATATTAAAGTTTATTTACAACCTTCATTAATTTTTCGCGTAATTTGATTATGTTATCAAGCCAAAGAAACACTGATGTGGGTTGCAGCGACATTTTTTGGAATAAATATTTAAACAAACATTTTTTTATGTAATTGTACATTTATGTATATGAGTTGATGCTGGGTTTGATTTCGTACTCAGTCATGAATATATGATGAAATTTTTATTATCTGCACTGTCAGGCTGTTTAAATATCGAAATGTCGGTATTGCACCAAATCTTCGCCGGCGAACTGAACTAATAAATAAAATGGCTGTACCAAAATGTCTCACTCTTTTTTAATTCCGACTTTTTAATTCCGATGTAATACATTGAATGAGTAGAGACTATCGCCAAATCCTAGAGAAAATAAATTTGCCTTACAAGTCCTTTCTATCTTGTTTCAATTACTCTGTATGTATTTTCTTTGTCTGTGGCTTGCCTATGTCTTCTCTATGATTCGTCTATGTCTTGTCCATGTCCTGTCTATGTCTTGTTTATGTCTTCTATATGTCTTGTCTACGTCTTAGCTATGTCTTGTCTATGTCTCGTGTATCTTGTCTATGTCTTGTCTACGTCTTGTCAATGTCCTGTGTATGTTGTCTATGTCTCGTCTATGCCATGTCTATGAACTGTTTATATCTTGTCTATGTCTTATCTTTCTTGCCTATGTCTTCTCTGTCTTGTCAATGTCGTGTCCATGTTGTCTATATCTCGTCTATGCCTTGTCATGTTTATGTCTGGTCTGTCTTGCCTAAGTCTTGTCTACGTCCTGTCTATGTCTTGTCTATGTATTGACAATGCCCTGTCTATGTCTCGTCAATGCCTTGGCTATGTCTTGTTTATGTCTTGTCTCTGTCTTTTTTATGTCTCGTCTATGACTTATTTATGTCTTCTATCTGTCGTTTAAATATTAAATTTGTCTTGCCCAATTTTTCTCAAAGTTTTGTCTATGTCTTTTCTATGTGTTGTCTATGACTTGTATATGTCTTGGCTATGTCTTGTCTATGTCTTCTTTAACTTTTGTCTATGTCCTTGTCTATATCTCGTCGATGTCTTGCCTGTGTCTTGTCCATGTCTTGGTATGTCTTGGTTATGGCTTGTCTATGTACGACTTGCCCAAGTCTTGCCATCTTATGTATGTTTTGTCTATGACTTGCCTATGTCTTGGCTATGTCTTGTATATGACTTCTCTAAGTTTTGTCTATGTCCTTGTCTATATCTCGTCTATGTCTTGCCTGTGTTTTGTCTATGTCTTGTCTATGTCTTGTTTATTTCTTATCGTTGTCTTATAGATGTCTTGTCTCTGTCTTGTATATGTCTTGTCCATATCTTGTCAATGTCTCGTATATGCCTTGTGTATAAGACATACATGTCTTATATGTCTCGTCTCTGTCTTGTCTATTCCTTGTCCATATCTTGTCAATGTTTCGTCTATGCCTTGTGTATGCCTTGGCTATATCTTGTATATGTCTTCTCTAAGTTTTGTCTATGTCCTTGTCTATATCTCGTCTATGTCTTGTTTATTTCTTATCTTTGTCTTATAGATGTCTTGTCTTTGTCTTGTCTATGTCTTGTCCATATCTTGTTAATGTCTCGTCTTTGCCTTGTGTATGTCTTGGCTATGTCTTGTATATGTCTTCTCTAAGTTTTGTCTATGTCCTTGTCTATATCTCGTCTATGTCTTGCCTGTGTCTTGTCTATGTCTTGTCTATGTCTTGTTTATTTCTTATTTTTGTCTTATAGATGTCTTGTCTCTGTCTTGTCTATGTCTTGTCCATATCTTATCTATGTCTCGTCTATGCCTTATTTATATCTTGTCTATGCCTTGTCTATGTCTCGTCTATGGCTTGTATATGTCTTGGCTATGTCTTGTCTATGTCTTCTTTAACTTTTGTCTATGTCCTTGTCTATATCTCGTCTATGTCTTGCCTGTGTCTTGTCTATGTCTTGTTTATTTCGTATCTTTGTCTTATAGATGTCTTGTCTCTGTCTTGTCTATGTCTTTTCCATATCTTGTCAATGTCTCGTATATGCCTTGTGTATGTCTTGTTTATATCTTGTCACTGTCTCGTCTATGTCTTGTTTATATCTTGCCTATGCCTTGTCTATGTCTCGTCTATGGCTTGTATATGTCTTTGATATGTCTTGTCTATGTCTTCTTTAACTTTTGTCTATGTCCTTGTCTATATCTCGTCTATGTCTTGCCTGGGTCTTGTCTATGTTTTGTCTATGTCTTGCTTATGTCTTGTCTATGTCTTGTCTATGTCTTGCTTATATCTTTTCGCTTTCTCGCCTATGTCTCGTCTATGCCTTGTCTATGTCTAGTTTAGATATTGACTATGCCTTATCTTCTTGTCTATGTCTTGTCTATGTCTTCTCTGTCTTGTCAATGTCTTGAATATGTTGTCTATATCTTGTCTATGCCTTGTCATGTTTATGTCTGGTCTGTCTTGCCTATGTCTTGTCTACGTCCTATCTATGTCTTGTCGATGTCTTGTTTATGTCTTATATTTGTCTTATATATGTCTTGTCTATGTCCAGTATATGTCTTGTCTATGTATTGACAATTCCCTGTCTATGTCTCGTCAATACCTTGGCTATGTCTTGTTTATGTCTTATCTCTGTCTTGTCTATGTCTTGTCCATATCTTGTCAATGCCTGGCCTATGCCTTGTGTATGTCTTGGCTATGTATTGTATATGTCTTCTCTAAGTTATGTCTATGGCTTTGTTTATATCTCGTCTATGTCTTGTCTCTGTCTTGTCTATGTCTTGTCCACATCTTGTGAATGTCTCGTCTACGCCTTGTGTATTTCTTGTTAATATCTTGTCTATGTCTCGTCTATGTCTCGTCTATGGCTTGTACATGTCTTGGCTATGTCTTGTCTATGTCTTCTTTAACCTTTGTCTATGTCCTTGCCTATATCTCGTCTATGTCTTGCCTGTGTCTTGTCTATGTTATGTCTATGTCTTGCTTATGTCTTGCCTATGTCTTGTCTATGTCTTACTTATATCTTTTCGCTTTCTCGTCTATGTCTTGGCTATGTCTTTTCTATGTCTTCTTTAACCTTTGTCTATGTCCTTGTCTATATCTCGTAAATGTCTTGCGTGTGTCTTATCTATGTCTTGTCTATGCCTTGTCTATGTCTTGTTTATATCTTGTCTAAGTCTTGTCAATGTCTCGTCTATTACTTGTATATGTCTTGGCTATGTCTTGTCTAGGTCTTCTTTAACCTTTGTCTATGTCCTTGTCTATATCTCGTCTATGTCTTGCCTGTGTCTTATCTATGTCTTGTTTATGTCTTGCCTATGTCTTGTCTATGTCTTGCTTATATCTTTTCGCTTTCTCGTCTATGTCTTGTCATTGTCTTGTTTATGTCTTGTCTTTGTCTTGTTTATGTCTTAGCTACGTGTTGCCTATGCCTGGGCTATATCTTCCAATAGTTAAGTAATTCACAACTTGACTGTGTAAGTTTTCAGAAAGCTATGCAACTTTTAATGTTTGACTGCCCATTAGTGTTAAATGTTTATGAAACATGTTCCTTACATTCTATGCCTTCTTTATTGTAGATAATAATGATTTGGTTGTCTATTTTAATTATTAATTACTTTACGCATTTTTACACAATCATATACCACATTTAAAGTGCTTCTAACTTAAGTAAAGGCAATTATTGAGACCTCAATATTTGCTTTTAATAAAAATTTCAATGAGCGTTTCGTTCATGATTTATTTATGTTTAAATGGTCGTAGATGTCATTATTTAGGAGCCCTCAAGAATTTATGTTATATGATTTTTTTTAACGGTAAATAATTTAACACCGTCAAAGACAGTTTTGCACAGGAGCATCTTGAAAATTCCTAACATGTGCTTTAAGCTATAAATTAATAAATAGAAAACAAAGAAAAAGAATGTTTGGCTAAAAGACAGTAATTTGTGAACATGGCAGGGAATTTATATTTTTTTTTTCTTATTCTTTTTCATATGTGATGCGCGTTATGACAGATAAGTTCAAGTGTAAGTGAGAAGAACAGGAAGAAAATATGTGTGGCAGATTGTTTTTGCGTAATTGAATAATAGAAGTGAAAAAATTTTAACTTTTATTAGCCGCATGTGGCTTTTTAACTTGACTTCCTGTATTTAATGTTATTCAAACGTTAAATGGTTGTAATAAAATGTCGTTTTGAAGCTTGACATTGCAGCATGGGAAAGAGTCGTGCGGGAATATTTTAGGAACATGTATGGCAAGCGGAAAAGTAAAGTACATATAAATTTCGATACGTCATGTTCTCAAGATTAAATTACTCTACAGCCGCTAGCATTAAACCTTCTCTTTTCCCTCAATTTTCACCCAACTATAGTTTCAGCATTCTGCCTGTTTTTTCAGAGCAGGGATCGGTCAGTTGAGCGTCAGTTCTAGATAAAAAAAAAATTTAAGATCTGAGGAATTACTAGGAGTTTCGTGTTAGTGAATTGATTTATAATTTTGATATGATCAAGAGGGGCATGACTCTCAGTGGCTGATTCAAAACTCCTGAAGGAACGAAGGCTGCTAAAGAGCACTTGGGCTATATTCTTAAGAGTATTTATTTAAAAAAGTACTAAACCTTTTTATAAAATTGTTCATTTTTTCAACGGGCTCAAGTTCGAATCTGCAAGTATGCAAATCATTTTTTATTATTTTATTAATAAATGAATTTGTTCAAATTCTATTTATTATTTTTTATATTAAGATTGGAATATTAAGAATATTTTCAATAATCATCAAACCAGCAGAACGGTTTGATGATTTCGAGGCCTCTACGCCATCTCATCAGCGTTCTTTGTTCAATTTTCCCACTTTTGCAAGTGGTGCTAGTTCGTAGGAATATCAACTATTTAGCCAATGTTTTAAGGAAAATTGAATAAAAATTGTTTTATTTATTTTTATTTATCTCTTTTAAAATTGTTCATACTTCAGGTATGAAAAATTTGCCCCAGTAATTGAAGGAGCGCGTGTGTGTGTGTGGCCTCTAATCCTTTTTATTGTTATGGCTTTTTATTGATTTACACACAATTGTTGCCACTAAATATTGGTACAGCTGGTTAACAAAGTAAAAGATACTTAAAACTAAAGAAACTCACGTGAAAACCATAAAAGGATATTTATGGCTAACATTTAGTGCACAGCGTTGGGCTATACAATTCAATAACGATTTTTGTTTTTATTTTTTATATATTTTTTAAATTTTTTTTTTTTTTTTTTTGGTATGCTGCCCAAAATAAATGGCCAATTTTTTTTCGCAGTCATCCGCTCAGTAATAACACAGCAGAAAACTTTTAGTTGAATAAAATTATTAAAATTTTTCACACATTTTGGCAAAAAAGCATCAGCATAATTGAAATTAAAATTAAAAATTTTATTATTACGTTAAGAATTTTTATTCAGACTCAAGTTCAAATCTGCAATCTGCAAATTATTATTATTATTATTTTTTTTAATTTTTATTTAATTCATGTTATTCCCCCTTATTCTGTATCTATTTGTCAACGTCACGTCAACACAATATTAAAAATAGAACATTTCTGCACTCATTTTCTTGAGCAATTGACAATTTCGAACAGCATTTACCGGCCAGGGCCTTAGAGAATATTCACAGCCTGTGGGAAATAATTAATTGTTGCCTACAAGGAGTAGGTGAGTGTCCTGTTTTTGATATTGTCTTGACGTGACCTTGATAATTAGTTACAGAATAAGGAGGATTATCTTAATAAAACAACTTGAATTTAATAAAAATTCGTAAAAAAATAATTTGCAGAATTGAACTTGAGTCTGAATAAAAATTCTTAATTTAACAATAAAATTAATAACACCCAATTCACACGATGAATTTTATGACGTCCAATTTTCGACGTCATTTTTGGTTTCATAGCGAACGGTGTAGAGAAGAAAGAGGGGTAGAAAAAAATGACTTGATTTCTGATTTCATGTTTTTTTTTCATATTTCTCTTCACTTCAATACCTATTCTTTTTGTTACGCATAGAGAAAGGGACCTAAGGGTAAAAAAATTAATTTTCACTTTTTTTATGTGGACAACATCTGAGCATCGCATGAGACCGATGCCATGCCCCAAACGTGTTTCCTCCCAGAGATATGCGCGTTTTATAAAAGTGATGGTACACCAAAGATACTCGTATTTAAATCTTTAAAATGGCTCCCCCGAACAAAACCGGTTTTTACCGTTAGGTCCCTTTCTATTTTGCGCGTCACATATATGTGAAACAATAACAAAAATCAAAAATAGACATCGTATGAACGCAAAGGGGTTTTTGAAACAAATTTCAAAAGGGAACTAATAAAATTAGACGTCATAAAATTCATCGTGTGAATTGGGTATAAGTTCGAAAAATAAAAATTTTAATTCATGTTTAAAAATTTTAGTGATAACATTTTTTTATATTTCCAAATTTACAAAAACTCTAAATTCGTACTTTTATTGCCGTGTTATTGCAGGTCTGTTACTACGAAACCGGTAACTCCTTGAATGTTTAGTTCCTCTATACAACAGAAATTATTGTTTTCCATATTTTGCTGCATTCTGATAAAAATTTCTAATAGCCTTTTGCATGTATTTTAAAGCCCTCACCCTCTTTACAAATTTTAATCCAAAACAATTACTTTCTGTTTGCCAAGATAATAATTTATTTGCCATTTTTTGCGCTTTCTGTAACTGCAAATAATTAAAGTGAAAATCATATAATTAGTTTACTGTTGTTTTTATTGCTTGTTATTAGAGATAAATTGCATAATAATTTGCTACAACTCCTGCAGAAGCTCGTGAAGTGGTCACACAACCAGAGGGCATGTACGAACTCACTCATACACAATCAATCATTCAATCATGCAAACACTCAAACTGCAAAATGAGTACAAGCATTTGCATACGAGGTAGCTAGAGGATATATACAGTACACAGCAGTTCTGATGATCGATGCTATAAGGCCAGGGGCCAAATTAGCGCTCTCGATACCGATCGAAATTTCAATACAAATATAAATTTCGATCGATATCGAATGCCGTAATTTGGCCACAGGAACTATAGAAATTAGGGTACGGGATTTTGAAGGATAAGAAGGGGAGAAATTTTAAAGTAGCAATTTTATTTATTATTTTATTTCACCTCCGAAGGGTTTTTGCAGTTTGTGTGACGATATGTATTATAAATGTCCACTGAAGCTCCATCTAACACTCACAGGATAGAGAAGATTTGTGTAGCTTTAACGCAATAACAAAAGGCTATTTACAAGGCTATTAATTACAAGTCAGTTTATTGCCCTGCAGTTTTAGTGATTCGTTGTTTCTCTAAATGGACTCAAACTGCTGGCCTCATTATAATTGTTTGTATAATATTGTCCATCTGTCTAGAAGCCAGAATACACTAAAATATTTAATAAAGGAAGATTTTGCAGTGCCCTGTAAGTCTGGTGCAGCTACTGACAATATTTTAAGAAAGTCTAACACACTTTATATAAAATTACATACATATACATTTTACAAAAGAGTTATCTATTAAACACAAATATTAATATTGAATTTTTATTACCCTGCAGGTTGTTGAACATTTTGAGACTACGGGTACGGAGATAATTTCATTTTCATACTTGTGAGTATGACTTTCTATATATAACAAATAAAGTTATCCAGTTAACATACAAGACTGCGAGAGGCAATTTCAGGTACCCTGTAGTTCTGGTAAAAATTTTCAAATATGTATATCAGTAATACTAATTCATATACGAACAACATGGTGTTACAGAATTTATAAAAACAATTAATATAAATTTCATAAAGTTTATGCTACCCTGATGTTTTGCGGAACATTTTTAAAGTGGCTATCTGGGCCACTATTTGTATATAGTGGCATATGTGTACCCATCTCCATTTTTCCATAACGACCGAAAACCTCTCCAAGGAAATATTTCCTTTCAAATTAATGTTTTTACGATATTTTATATTTTCAGTACATCCCTTAAGTATTTCATGGGCCATAATTTCTATTCACTAGTTTGGGAAGAACTGGCTCCAGTTCCTAGATTTTGCCTACAAATGAACTTAATCAAATTTTACTTCAAATGTTAAGTGGTTAACAGAGCTCTGTTAACTGCAGAATAGGTTTGGTACAACTTTCGGTTTAGAATGCTCCATTTATTACAAAGAAATTGTATGGGAATATACAAACTTGAATAGAGAAAGAACATTACCCTGCAGTTCTGGTGAATATTCCCGTTAAATTTACACCATTTGATTTCGCACTAGCAAAAATAATGTTCCATTTATTACAAATAAACTATATATATAGGAATCTACAAACTTTAATAGAGAAACAGTATTACCCTGCAGTTCTGATGCATTTTTCCAGCTAATGAACACACTGGAATACCGATACCTAGAAAAAATACATTCCATGTAGAAGAAATAAGTTATAAAGAAATTATATAAGCTTTTACAGAAAAAAAAATTTTACCCTGCAGTTCTGGTGTATTTTTCTAGAAAACACAATATAATTGCAATATGTATTTGCAAAAATTATTTTCCATGTATTACAAAGAAATTTGTATAGAAACTATGCATACTTTAATAACGAAAGAGTATTGCCCTGTAGTTCTGGTGAATTTTTCCAGCTAATGAACACACTGGAATAGATACCAATACCTAAAAAAAAAATTATATTGCATATAGAAGAAATAAATTATAAAGAAATTACATAAGCTTTCATAGAAAATAATTTTTACCCTGCAGTTCTGGTGTATATTTCTAGAAAACACAATATAATTGCAATATGTGTTTGCAAAAATAATTTTCCATGTATTACAAAGAAATTTGTATAGAAATCATGCATACTTTAATAGCGAAAGAGTATTGCCCTGCAGTTCTGGTGTATTTTTCTAGCTAACACAATATAATTGCAATATGTATTTGCAGAATAATATTCCATGTATTACAAAGAAATTTGTATAGAAATCATGCATACTTTAAGAGCGAAGGAATATTGCCCTGCAATTCTGGTGACTTTTTCTCAAAACTAACTCTAGCGGTGTACAGTGTAAATTTATTTATTTTATTTTATTTAATTTTTTTGCTTTGTGCCAGACCTATAGATTTCGGTTCGATCTTTTAAACTTTGTAATAAAAGCAGCTTCCGAAATTAAATATTGAAAAAAAAACAAGTGGGATTAGTTTAAAAAAAAAAAACAGGGTTAAACTTTAAAAGTTGGTAAAATTATTAGATATGCTTGTCAAGTATAATATTCAGCTAATAATTACTATTTTCTGTGGTTTTGATTTCAGTTCTATATTGTAAACTTGTTAAACGAATATTTACCAATATGTTTTTG
Organism: Linnaemya tessellans; assembly: GCA_951800035.1. Classification (NCBI taxonomy): domain Eukaryota; kingdom Metazoa; phylum Arthropoda; class Insecta; order Diptera; family Tachinidae; genus Linnaemya; species Linnaemya tessellans. Next base: position 115,640,171 of record OX637535.1, read on the forward strand.
TGTTGTGGTTAAAAATACAATTATTAATTATAATACAACTTTCAATAAAACGAAAACTTTTAAATTAATAAAACCCCCCTTAAGGAACAATCAAATATTAAAATTGTATTTAAATAAAAGCAGTAAAGCACTAACAAGCAGAAAAGCAGGAAACGAAAAAAGAAACTTTTGCAAGCATATGAATGAATGTGTGTGTGTGTGTGTTTTCATGAAAATCCTCTTGAAATATATTATCGTATAACGAACTGTTTAAAATAAAAAAAAAATTTTTTTGGACAATACTATAAAGAATTATATTTGTTTTAGCAGGCCTTAAATATAGCAATTTGCAAAATTTTTCAACGGCAAGTTTTTTTTTCTTGCAATTTTGTGCTTTGCAGTTGACAAGCAAAATTAAAAAAAAAACATGTTCAATGATTTTGTTTACTGATTGTGTTTCATACATTTATGACCAAATTAAATTATACAGACAACAAAATAGCAACATCAAGGCTGTCAAGATAAAACCAGGTATTAGGCAAGTTGCACAGTTGCAAGTTGTCGTCGTTGAATGGAAATGGAAGAGAATTAAATTTAATGAGAGCTTTCAAAAATAAAAAATAATAAACATAGAAATATAAAGGAAGAAGATAAGCTGTCATATTTATTCAGAAAAAAACATTTTATGCAGTAACATTTTCAAACAATCAATCATAATGTGGAAGTTGTGAACAGGTACACCACCGTGTACTCGTATGTCGCAACGAATGCAGACATATTTTTCACTTTTCTAATTGTCTGTCAAGGAGTTATAGTAGGTGCATTTAGTAATTGTAAAATGAATTATGGTCCTTCGAGCTGATATTAGTTGGCCAGTGATGCCAATGCTGTAATGCATGATGCTAAATGTACATGTTATTTATTGTAAGAAATTTGTTTTTTGATCTGTAGAAACTGGCAAGCGGAGACACCAGGTGTATGCAGATTTTTTATGGTCCTACGAGCCTAATATTTTTTAAACAGGGTGTATAAACCTCCGAAGAAGAATTGGAGGGTATACAGTCGACTACGCTTTATTGGAAATAACCAAAACGCACTTTTTTCAGTTATCCGATTTTTTCTCTAAAACGTAGTTCGGATTACTGAAATTTGTTGCAGTTAAGCGTACTGCTTAAAATCAGAAAACATGCACATGCATATGTGCACATTTCATGTCTAGCCGCTTGCATTGACAATATAATAGAAAAATACAATAAAGTACGTAAGAGCGAAAAGGACAAATACATTTTGCCATTTAATATTTTAACGGACAAAACATGCAAAATTTGTTCAGCCTTATGTTATGCAATCGTTTTCTAATAAATAAATTTGTCATTGTTTATTTTTTCACTAAAGCGAAGTAAGATTCATACAAAACATAGTTGTGGGCTTGCTTTTGGTTTTCAGTAATACGATATTTTCAATAAAGCGATGTTTCGCTAAAGCGAAGTGAATAACACTAGCTGCGTTTAAAGTCAGTGCGGGAATTTGTATCGCTTTCCGTAATCCAATTTTTTGCAGTAAAGCGTGTTGCGCTAAAGCGGATTCAACTGTATTCACTTTGTCATTCCGTGTGTAACACAGCGAAATATCCCCCATAAAGTATATTTATTTTTGATCAGCAATGAAATCTAAGACAATATAGCCATGTCCGTCCAACCGTGTGTGTAAATCACGGTGCAGTCAAACGAAAAGAGTCAGATCCATGAAATTTTATACAAAAAAATTTTAAAGGGTAGCACAGGTCAAGTTTATAAATCGGCTGAGTCCAGTCAGACGGAAAAAGTTCCCTTAAGAAGAACTAAACCAACCTCAAAAAAAAACAACATAATTTTTTTCGCAAGTTTTGTTAAACAAATGATATATTTTTATGTCCAAGAAGGTCCAAAGCGTTGAACCTGTAGGTAGAAAATCAGAAAAATCAATTTTTGCTCCCCGCCCCCTTTAGTGGGCGTTGAAGTAATATATTACATGGAAAAATTCTACATTCCTTAAAAATTAAATTTTTTAAGCTTTTATGACGAGAGTAAGATGTTCTTTGATCTTCCCCTGCCCTACCCCTGCACCCACCTATGCCACCTAATTGACCCTAACAAAAAAAAAAAATTTTTTTTACACTTTACAACCCCAAAAATTTACTTTTTAGTGTTGTATGGCAAAGGTGACATGTGTCGCCACGGAACGATCCTGTCAAAATAGAGTTTTAAAATTGGCCACAGAAAGAAAGTCTGATCCAGCAGGTTAAACATTTTTTATTTGTTTACTAAATATTTGGAGGGTATTTAAGAATCGACCTGGTCGAATAAAACGTTTTTTTTTGGAATCGGCACTCAGAATACACGTGATGCAATGCATGTGCCGGAACTATGAAAGAAAGTGATAGTGTTGAGAGAGCAGTTGCGGACTAAAAGATAGAGAGTTTTTCGTATAAATTTTTTTTTAGTTTTTACTTCGCCGGAAGAGGGAGTCTTTACCTTTACCTATTGATTGTATCTTTCGCTTTCGCATCAGGAACACGGATCACAATTTTCGCCAACTATTTGATTAAAAATATCAAAATCATAAAAGTTTGACTTGATTCAAAATGGAAAAAATAGGACATGAAGAATATAAACAAACGACAACAAAGGGATTCAAAGTGCCATACCATCGCTTTAATACAATTCTCGTATTCTTTTTAGTAATAAAATTTTTCGAAATAATGTTTTAGGCCGAGTACTACTAGATTGAATCTAACATGTGTGTGCTGTGAATCGCACGATTTTCGAATCACATGCGACTTGAAAAACGCCAATTTCTTTTGAACAATTTTGAGCGATTGCGACCTCCAGCACACCAATTTTGTGACTTCAAATCGAAAACGCTTTATTTCATGCGATAAGCGATTTCCATCACATGGCCGTAAGACTTTACGCTTCGAGCCTCAAATCAATCTTAGTTTTTTTTTCACTCAGCAAAATATGACTTTGGTTCTAGATTCTGCAGTATAACTGCGCTGCCCAGAAAGGATCTTGATATGTCATGATGGTAGCAGCGTTTAAGGATCTGCGAAGAATGTCTTTGCAGCTTCTAGCACTCTGCTTGCCTTATACATGGGAATATTCCCATAGTTATCGTATGAGGCTTTAAAAATATTAAAATTTAAATATTTTCATTTTACAGGATATTTTAGGAGTGTCCTGTAACATCAACCTTTTTGTTCTGTCTTTTGTAAGAGAATAATTATACTTTCCCTTATTAAATTTATAGATTTAATATTCGTTTGATAAGTCTGTGACCTGGCTCTTGTTTCTTCTTCTTTCTTTTTTTTTGTGTCTGCCTCTCCTCTGTTTAATAATTTTCTTTCATTTTCTGCCATCAAATATAAATAAAAATATACTCGTATTTTTTTTTGCTGCGTACAAGTTTTATTTTCAAATATATTTCCAGTCTATACATTCAAAAAAGTCTTGAATGCTAGACAATTCGCTGATGTCATCCTTTTTGGCGATGGCTTATGGTGGCAGGCAGTGAAGTTTGTCGTTGAGGTTGTGCTTTTAAATAACACTTCTGATTTTATTGCTCATCAAAGATTTTATTTATTATTATTATTATTTTCTTTTTTGAATTTTGTAGCATGTTGCGATATTATTTCCGCCACTCGGACTACAGCACGTGTTGGACTGCAACAGTTTTTATTGGAAATTTCCAGGAACTGCTTACTGCAGTTTCTTTTTTAATGAAACTTGTTGTGTGCCATAAAACGACGAATGAAAATTTCCCACTTAAGGGTGCTTTATGTAAGTTTTATATGATTTTTACATAAAGTCAAATTTATTTCAAGCAAATTTATTTAATTTACAAAAAAACTATTAGATATTATTTCCAGAGAATATATTTCTAAGTAATTAACAGAAATATGTATTTTCTTTTTTGGATCCAGTTGCCTATTTCGTTAATTTTTTTTTAAGGTTAATCCAGAAATATGGCCATTATGGAATACAACTATTCAGATTTTTCATGCGCTATGCTAATATGAACTCTGTGAACTAGACTTGGGTCCAACTAGCTCATTCGCTCAGTTTTGACAAGAACCTCTGATCAAACCCATTTAAATTATATAGGTTTGATCAGGGGTTCTTGTCAAAACTGAGCGAATGAGCTAGTTGGACCCAAGTCTACTGCCAACGTACTTGTTTTGTGTCTAGGGTTTTAAATTTCGAAATTTAATTTCACACACCTCGTTTTCGTAGTCTACGTGTTAAGTACTATTGGGGTTTATTAAAAGTTCTAGGACTTGCTCAGAAACTTGGATATCAAAACTTGGAAACATTGGGCAAGAGTTGTGGTATTTAGGGCAACACCATGGGCCTAAATGCGTCCAAGAGCATTTTTTTCGGCAAATAAGAGTTCTCTTCTTCAACATAATCTCCTAGTAGATCAATTCAAAACTGACCAACAAGAAATAAATAGTAATACATTTTTTTATTGATTATGAAGTATTTTTGTCTATTTTGATTTTTTTGTCAGTGGCGACCTTTTGTAATTTATGTGACGATATACAGTTCAATAAATTTTTATTTCAACCTGAATTTCGTGGCTAGCAAAAATAATCCTTAAATAAAAAGTTTTTGGCAGTATTAGTTTTGGATTTTCTTTTTTCTCTTTTTTTTACACAAAATGAAATATTAAATCGCCAAAATGCATTTCATCTTACTTTAATTGCTGCTGGCTGGCTGTCGTTCAGTTGGAATGCGAGTACCATTACGGAAATTAGAGTCCTGCCAGCTGTACGGCATGCAGCTGTTAATCCTTTTATAGCACAAATAAAAAATATATATAAAATATTTTATACATAAAAACATTTAAAAAAAATTATTTCATATATTTTTAGCTGGATCACTGATTTCATTTGCATATTGTTGACACTTTAAAAACACGTGTTTTTTTATTTATTTTGCATTTTCCGTTTAGCGCATTTTAATAAAATTTTATATTAAAGCAATAAATCTACTATAAATACACACTTTTATACACAAATTTATATTTACACAGTTTTTTTTTTGTTTTATTTAAAAACAACTTTCAACTATTTTAATTCAATAATTTATTTTTTTTTTCTTATTTTATTTATATATTTTTTCCTTTTAATTCCTTACAAATTCTAATTTTTCTTCTTAATAAAATAGATATATGTATTTTCAAATTTTGTTATGAGTGAATTAACTTATTAAATGTATTTGTGAAGTTTCGAAAAATTATTGCTGTAACCACCGCCAGGTATTACGGTTCGTAACGAACTAAATGCGAAATTGGCAAATGCTCATCTTTTTGAAAAACAAAAAATATATCAACTAAAGCCATCAATGTTAAAAGGACAAACAAACATCCATTGTGCAAAATGTTTGAAAAGGATATCTGCCAACAAAAACAACCTTAAGAACGTAAAGGATAAAAAGCTTAAGCTAAAGAGAACGGTAGTGTTCTCTTAACAATTGGAAAAACTCTTTTAAAACTTAACTTTACATATAAAAAAAAGTAATATAAAATTGATTGATAAGCCAAATATATGGACATCAAAACTTGAAATTAATTGTAAAATTTCACATATTTTTGCAAAATTTTCAAATTGCATATAAAAATATTTAGAATATTCTGTCCAGATGTGCTGGGCGGACAACCAAACTTATTTCATTAAAGAAAGCGATAATTTGCCAATAAATAAATTACAGTAACTCCGAAAAAAACTAAATCTCCGAAAAAAAAGACAATCTCAGAAAATTTAATATAATAAATTTTCAAGAGTTCAATCAAAATGTCAACAATTCAATGAGAGAAAAGCAAAAAATTTCCTAACTCCGAAAAAACCGAAAAGCTCCGAAAATTTAATATAATACATTTTCAAGAGTTCAACTAAAATGTCAACAATTCAATGATAGAATAGCAAAAAATTTCTAACTCCGAAAAAACCTGAAAATGTCCGAAAATTTAATATAATAAATTTTCAAGAGTTCAACTAAAATGTCAACATTTCAATGAGAGAAAAGCGAAAATTTCCTAACTCCGAAAAAACCGAAAAGCTCCGAAAATTTAATATACCACATTTTCAAGAGTTCAACGAAAATGTCATTAATTCAATGATAGAAAAGCAATAATTTCCTAACTCCGAAAAAAACCCGAAAATGTCCGAAAATTTAATATAATACATTTTCAAGAGTTCAACTAAAATGTCAACAATTCAATGATAGAATAGCAAAAAATTTCTAACTCCGAAAAAAACGAAAATTTAATATAATACATTTTCAAGAGTTCAACTAAAATGTCATTAATTCAATGATAGAAAAGCAAAAATTTCCTAACTCCGAAAAAAACCGAAAATCTCCGAAAATTTAATATAATACATTTTGAAGAGTTCAACTAAAGTATCAACAATTCGGTGATAGAAAAGCAAAAAATTCCTAAATATAGTTACTCCGAAAATAAATACTCCGAAAATTTTGCTCATCTAAAAAAAAACAATTAAATTTTAGATCGTCTTCAATAACAAAAGCGGCTGAAAAGTCGCACAATAATTTAAAGTTACTCTTTGATTGAAATTTCTATTTCAGTTGCATGGAATTTTCTAGCAATTCGACTTTTCGGAATAACGCCAAAATTGTGGTAAATACTTCATTTAAAGAGAGATTACTAAAGAAATCATAGACTTCACACGACAAACATTTTTTAATTTCTTAAAACAATTTAAAACTCACAGCATTATCAAAATTACTCCGCAAAAAAATAGATATTTCCGAAAGTTTTAATTCGAAAACTTTTTAAGATGAACAGAAAATACCTATTAGGTGCCTAAGGCCATAGTAGTGAAGTGAACGTTGAAAAAAACTGCAGGCTATGATTTGTAACAGGTTATTAAGGACGAATTTTTATAGCCTCTCTTTAATAAAATCTTTGTTAGAAATTAGGCTGTTATTATCTAAAATTAACTATAAATAAATTAATATTAGCCTATTACAATAAAACCGCCTTAATATATGCTGACAACCTTAACATTGAAAATGTAAACATTTTAATACAAAATTGTCATTGGCTTTTTGAATTTCCAAACAAATTGATTTCCTAAATGTAATAAATTAAGAGCAAATTCTGTTTATATTGTACACTTTTGACTCTTTTACCAGTAATTTTAATATCTCATGCTCTCTCTTGCACGTAGTACAACAAAAAAGAAAATAAAAGCAAACAGTTATCTCTCCATGTTTATTTTTCTACCATTTTGCTTTCGTTTGTTTTGTAAACAAATGAAACTTTTCATTCACAAAAGCTTAGCACAAATGTTGTTATTGCTTTTTACTTCGTTATTTACTACATACCTTTTTTTAATTTTTTTTCTTTTTAAATATATATACAATATATACAACACCGGCATGTAGTTAAATTTATTGCCAAACAAATTTTCCAGGCATGCACAGAAAATAAACAACAATAAGAGAAAACAGCTGTGTGAAATAATTATGCCCCACTGTGACTCATGTGTAACATGATGAAACGTGTTAGAAGAAGAAGAATAAGGTTACTTATTTAACAACAAATATTGTAGAAAAATTAATTAATTAAAACAAAATTTGCATTTATTGTTTTACAAAAAAAATGTTTGATTCATAAGTAGCGTATAAAACACATTTTATGGAAATTTTACCTATTAACTGCTTATAAAACGAAATGTTTTGTTTAAAAATTATCAGCAGTATTCACAAAAAATAAAGTAGACTTGATCAACACTTTAAAATAAATTTTCTATGAAATTTTTACTTTAAAGCACATTTGAAGTACACATTAATTTTTGTGAATACAGCAGTATGTCTTTAAAATGCACATTCAGTAAACCTTGTGTTAAAAACATGATTTATTACAATTTTAAAATGTATCTATAATTATTAGCCTACCTATTCAAAAACATATCAATTTCCAATTTTATGAAATATTTTTAACTTTTATATTTAACAGCTTTTTCTGCACATTATTTGTTTGTTTATACGCAGCTGTAAAGAGAGCCATCTTTTGGCATATTAAAGAACTCTTACCAACTCTTAAAATATGCATCAGGGGTGGGAATATTGGTAGGTATAAATATTTTTTTTAATCCTCCATTTAATTTTACACAACTTTAAACCTATTTTGTTAAAAAAGAAAGCAACACCATTTAGAAATACATTGTGGCTTAATTTCTAGATCTTGAAAAAGTCACCGGCTGTAAATTTTTTTTCACATATAATATATGCCAGTCCCCTCAATTCACCGGTGGCTGGAAGAGTGAGAAAACTGAAGCCGGCTTCTTTGGAACGATCATCTTTACTTAAAAGCTTTTACTTACAATCGAGGAATAATTATATATATGTGACCTTCTCCGAGAAAAGGAATCTAGTGCGTCAAAAAACGGGTTTGGACTCAAGAGTGGATGCTGGTACCTAAAAGGGTGTTATGAAACTTTAAATGCATTTTTCTCAAAACTTCATTTTCACACACTAGGTCCCTTTTCTCGGAGAAGGTCACATATACATATATAATTTTCACACTTTCATATGTGAAACTTTCTCTCATTTAAACACAGACGCGAAAGTAGTGAAGACCAAAAGGTAATAGGTAAAAATATGAAAATAAAAAACGTTTACATGTACTTAAGTATAAAAAAATTCAAACCCAAAAAGTTTGGCTTAAGTACAAATGGAACAAAAAATTCAGAATATGGGACATGAAGCAAATAGCCAAACGGCAACACGGGTATTAAGCAAAAAAGTGTTACCATCAGTTTGATACAGTTTTCGTATGCAATTTCCTAATAAAATTTGTATAAATTAAAGAAATTTTTATCATATTCCACTAAGCCACCACTTGTAATAACTGGTGGCACATGAGTACGGGGGATGAAAGTGTAGCGGCTTTCGAAAACACGTGTTTTGTTCTGTTGTGTAAAATGGATAATTCAAACTGCTGTTGACTTTCCTTTGTGCCTTGGAATATTTTTCATTTCCTTCTGAATTTGAAACGAATTTTTGAAAAATTTTCCTATCAATTTCAATTGAATTTATTAAAAAATCAAATCAAATTTTGTGATTGTTTTTTATATTAAAAAAGTGTAGGTTTTTGCTCAAGAAATTAGAAGATATAAAATTTATATATTGCTGAATAAATTTAGATAAAAACTTAGGAATTAAAAGACTCTGTAGTAACGGTTTAACCATTTAGCGTTTTAAAAACCGCCAGTATGGATAAGCTCTCTGCTGTTAAATATCTGTTATTTTAAGTGTTATTTCTTTAATGTGACATTCATTTAAGAATATAGAACGTATAACAAAAAACTAGATCCAATTTGCAATAGTGGTGGTTTAAATCTGAAAACTTCTCCAGTATTACAGGGCACTGTCGGCCTACTGTGCAAGCAATTAGCAAGATTATAAAGAAAGTTGAGCAGACTGAAAATGTTACAAATGTTGTCAGGTTTTTGCACTGTTAAAAATATCGTTTGCAAAGTGTTTTTGACTTAGAATTTTAATTTTTTTTAAGACCAGCACTCAGAGGATGACTCTTGTAAATGCATTGGATTGCACCGGAACTAGAAAAGAAGGGGATAGAGTTGAGATGACATATGAAGAAAGAAAGATGAAAAGAAATAAATTTTTTTGTCACTGATCTTTTTGGCGAACTTTACTTCCCCGGATTTTTTTGGCGAAAGAGGATGCTGGTTCACCGCTCTTCAGTGCATCACAATGTCAATCGCTGCCAGTAATTTTCTGTGGCCAGCACTATGACATCGTTACTAAAACAGGCCGACAACAACTGACACATCCATGCACTAAGGCTGATCACAGCAATTCGAGACAATAATCATGACTGAGTGCGTAGTCGAACTCGAAATTTTCGCTTCCTTATTCTTGTATTAACTAATTCAGCCAACAGCATTCTATATCTTAGCGTTATTATGGCATATATTGCATTTAGAATTGCACCTTCATCTTATGCAACAATTAAAACCGGCTGACCCATTCTAAACTTCGTAGATATTCTGATTGGCTGTTACAGCAAAAAGGCTTTCTATGCGGAATTTTGCAAGAAAATGTTCTTCAACAATTTTAGATCGACTACTGTAGCCAACTAATTGCCAATCATTTAAACTGTATTGCATTTCATACATAATGATAAGTTCCAGGCATTATCTTGTATATAAACATGTCACACATATTTTTGTGGTACACTTTTAAGTATCTTATTGTCCACCAGTATTAATGAAAAATATATATTTTAAAAGGTATTTCAGTACAGATATGCATAAAATAAATATTACTTTTGTTTGTGTTTTATAGTATCTGTGAGAACATACACAAACGCATGTATAAACGTTCAAAAGTTTGCGTAAAAGTTTTTATTGCTGCCTTTGGTTTTTAGTGAAATAAAAGAAAGTATAAAAAAAGTCATTTGTTATATTTCCTAAATTTCAGTGGCTGTAATTTGAAGAAGGAATCCGTTGTATACATGTGTGTGTGTGTATGTTTGTGTTCAGTACTTAGCTGTCATATGTATAACTAATGGTAGTGAATTTCCCATCCCCGGTAGATTAGACTTAATAGTAAAATTGTATTTATCAAATCTAATACAAAATCAAACACAGTAACAGCTACAACAACAACAATGTTAAGCTTGATTATGCTCTTAATTAAACTAATAGAAACTAAAATTTAATTAGTTTTCTACATATTTGGCGGTTCTTATTAATTTGAAAATTAACAACAAGACAAAAATAAAAAAATAAAAACACAAAGAAAATGCAACCGCACAAATTCATGTTGTAAAAATAAGAAAGAAAAATACATACATTTTGGAAATATTTATATTCAACTTGAAAACTTAATTAACCATAAATAATCAATATAATGATGCAGTCAGATTGCCGAGCCGGTTAGTGAGTCAGTGAGATCAGGCTGGGTATGCGTTGGACTGCATCACATTAATGATATTGAGTGTGAGTTTGCAATTTTCTTAATGTGGCGGGGAGGCACGAACAAAATGAAATACATATAAAGAAAACCAGCTGGTTGTCTGAGTTGCATTACCTACACAATATGTAAGTTACTTTGGAAGAATTGTGATTTTATTTGTGTATTTGTTTTATTTATTATTTTTTTCCTTTTTCAAGATGACTATACTCGTCATATATATTAAGAAATTCATTTGTTGTGTTGGTGTACGCGTTCTGGTATTGGGGTGGACATGTAAAACAAACTTTGGAACCAGCAGCAAAATTACAATTTAAATCACAGCCAAACGTTTGGGGGCAAAGTACAGCATTTAGGTTGCTATGCCTCAGACTCTCTAACCAGCTGTTGAGATGCGAAAGAAACTATTGGGAAATTTTATAATTTAAAATTTGTTGTCATATGTATGCATATAAAAAATTTTCATTACTATAAAAAAGCTTTAAATAAGTTATTAAAAACTGGAAGCAGTTTATTTGTATTCTTCTTTTGCAGTGACAAATTAAATAGTTTTAGTATTAAGATGCAAGAAGAAATATTTTTAATTGACTATATTTTCGTCTGATAATTCTCAATTAAGTAGCGAAGAATTTTTTTAACTAACCAGGCCTAACGTATTTAATGTTACTAAAACAATTTATTACATGTTTTTTACCCTGATTGCATTAATATAATAGCAAGAAAGCCAAATGAGATATTTTTTCAACTTCCCCACAATTCCCAAATAAAATTTCCAAAATCCCCTAATTGGGATTTTCCTGTATTTTCGCTGAATTTTTTTTTTTTTTAATTTTTCACAGTAATTTTTGTTTAATAACTAAGTATTGAAAGGAGTTTCAAATGCGAAGAAGCTTCCGAAAAAGCTTAAGTCGCATGCATTTAAGCAAAAAAACATTTTTGGACAATTTTTTAGCAAAGGGGTACCTCTTTGCAAAAAATCAATTTTTTGGTCGAAAGACAATTTTACCCCATTTTGCCCAAAACGCATTTATTTCTAATAACTATGTATTGAAAGGAGTTTCAAATGCGAAGAAGCTTCCGAAAAAGCTTAAGTCGCATGCATTTAAGCAAAAACAATTTTTGGCCAAATTTTTAGGAAAGGGGTACCTCTTTGCAAAAAATCAATTTTTTGGTCGAAACACAATTTTACCCAATTTTGCCCAAAAGGCGTTTATTTCTAATAACTAAGTATTGAAAGGAGTTTCAAATGCGAAGAAGCTTCCGAAAAAGCTTAAGTCGCATGCATTTAAGCAAAAAAAATTTTTGGCCAATTTTTTAGCAAAGGGGTACCTCTTTGCATATTTGGGGGATTTTGGAAATTTTATTTGGGATTTGTGCAATTAGGCCTTAAACTAGATATTTGCAATAAAAATAGCTCTTCAACTTCCCCACGATTCCCAAATAAAATTTCCAAAATCCCCCAAATTGGTATTTTCCTGTATTTTCGCTGAATTTTTTTTCCACAGTATTTTTTGTTTAGCACCCCTGCGATTTTTGCAATTAGGCCTTAAATTAAATATTTGCAATAAAAATAGCTCTTCAACTTTCCCACAATTCCCAAATAAAATTTCCAGAATCCCCCAAATTAGTATTTTCTTGTATTTTCGCTGATTTTTTTCACAGTAATTTTTGTTTAGCACCCCTGCGATTTGTGCAATTAGGCTTTAAACTAGATATTTGCAATAAAAATAGCTCTTCAACTTTCCCACAATTCCCAAATAAAATTTCCAAAATCCCCCAAATTGGTATTTTCTTGAATTTAATTTCATTTCATTTATTTATTCATATACTGAATTTTTTTTCACAGTAATTTTTGTTTAGCAGCCCTGCGATTTGTGCAATTAGGCCTTAAACTAGATATTTGCATTAAAAATAGCTCTATGTTAAGAGGCCCTAATTGGTTTAAGCCCAAATATTTTAAAATAACCTTTTTTTGTGATACGCTGAATAGTGTTACCTCTCAAATAAATATAAATATAGGGTAGCTACTTTCGCATAAAAAATTTATAATAACGAAATAATCAAAGAAAACAAAAAAATGGCGAAATTTTGAATTATTAAAATTTTTAAAAAAATTCTATTCGACATACGAGTATTGTGTCGGTTAAAAAAAATTAAAAGCGATAATATTAAAATTTTTAACTTAAACTGTTTATAAATTTAATGTAACTAATAAATTTTTATAAGAAAAATATTTTTTATTAAACATTTTCATAATTAATGTGGAAAAAGAAAATTTCCGCTAATCACATAAGATTTAATTTCTGCATTAGCCAAATAGAGGGAAAAAAGTTAAAATGTATATATTTAATTAATGTACAATTAATTATTTGAACTTTAGGATTATGAATTATTATTCAAGTTCAAATCCACGAATTTACAATATATTTGTTACTTTTAATTTTCAAATGCGCTTGTAAAATTCTAAGTGGCGTATTCATAATAAATAATGTTTAATTAAAGTGTGCTTTAAAACATTATTTTCAAAAATACATTTTAAAGCACTTTTTAAGTCCAAATTATTTTTTAGGAATACATTTAATTATGAAATAAATTGTAGCAGTTGGCCAAATTCGTTACAAGTTTATTATATTCAAATTATATATAAAATTTTACTAGTTCTTTTTTATTTTTATATTTTTTCTTGCAATACTTAATCATGACGTTAATGTTTTGTCATTGAAGTCGAGTTGAGATGTTGCTTGTTTCACAGAGTCTTCATATGAGTCATTTTACTTGTATTTGAGACTTGAATATAAATAAAATGAAATATTTATATGCTCGCAATAATACTACAACGAGCGAGGAACACACACAGAATTGCTTTGAAGCCAAACAAACATTTTTTTTATGGCAGTGGGTACGATGATGGTGATGATGATGATGGAAGTTGAAGATGGGGGTTTAGGTAACGAACGGCGCGCGTCTCAGACACGTTTTAATGCCAAATATGTATATAACGAATAAATGGCTGTGTTTTGAGAGCAGACATTTAGAAATACAGCAAATAAATAACGAAACGAAAATAATATTAAAAAGTGAACAAACAAAATAATTTTAAATAAACTAATGGATGCTATTGTATGTGGGTCCTATTTCAATTAAATTTTTTTTAATTCAACAGTTTATAACTGGAATTTTGAACAAGAATATTAATCATTTTTGTTTCCCCAATATTTTTCTTTTTTTTACAAGTACCAGACTCAGGGGATGACCCCCAGACATGCACTGCATTGCGCAGAAATTAGAAAACACGGTATAGTATTGAGAGGACAGAAAAAGAATATAATTATAGATAAAAAAAATTTTTCACTAAATTTAAATTTGATTTTGATTCTTCCAAGGCTAAAAATTTTAAAAAATCAAAATGATCATTCCAAAGGTTTTTATTTATTTATTTAAAAAAACCGTTTTTTTTCGCTTACAATTAAGCAGCTTACGATAATTATTTATTAAGTTGGCTAAAGAGATTATGTTATTTTTTGTTTGGCATTTTATTTTAATTGATATAAATGTTTAAATTGTAATTTTCTCTTCAAAAGTTTTACTCAATTGAACTATTGACCTTGTTTTTTCGGGTTTTGCTGTGATTTGTTATTTTTGCAGTAGATTTAAAAGTGATTGTTGAACAATCAACAACAACAACAAAAAACTGGTTTATAAGTCAAACAACATGATTTCGTTAAAAATAAGTTATTTTAGTTTAGCAAAAATATAAATATAAAAAAAATGGCATAGAAAAATTACATGATTGTAAAAATATATGCAACATAAAGAAAATAGTTGCAAAATAATAAGAACTAAATGGCATGTTAAAAAACAAAATTTATATTTTCGAAGTTAAATTTTTTGTTGTGTTATAATTATTAGTTCAATTGCTCTGTATTGAATTTCTATATAATATTTTAACTTTTAGAAATCAAGTTTTCTTGTTATTGTCTCGGAAATTTATTTAAAATTAGCATCAAAATTAGGTTTAAAATTTAAACGTTAAATATAAAGGTTTTAAATGAAATGTTCTTTTTATGAATTTCGAAAAAATTATATATATTCCATATTGATAAATATGCATTCTATATATTATAAATTGCTTTAAAAATTAATACAACTTTAAATTTAAACAATATTTTGAGAAGTTCCAGTTTGATACGAAACTTTTGAAGCAATTATTTTCAAAACATATTTCTATACGAGTACATCTTAATTAAATTTCAATTTAGAACCTTTTTTGAAAACTTCGAAAAAAAAATTTTTTTTTCGAAGTTCAATTTTCTTCTATTTAGTCAATTTATATAATAAATTTTCCTTTCGAAAAATTCATAAATATTTATCGAAATTACGCTATTTGATTAAACACTTTAATTTGGAACCATTTTTGCAAATTTCGAACTGACAAAATAAATTTCGAAAAAATGTTAATTTTCGATTTAGTTAATTTTAAAAATTTTTTTATTAAAAATTTATTTCGGTAACAATTTTAATTTAGAATCTTCTTTTTTTGCAAATTTCGAACTGACAAAATAAATTTTGAAAATAATTTCGAAATCTATACATATTAATTAAAATTGAGGTATTTAGTTAAACAACTTCAATTTGGAACCTTTTTTGAAAACTTCGAAAAAATTTATTTTTTCGAAATTCAATTTTCTGCTATTTAGGAAATTTATATTATAAACTTTCCTTTCGAAAAATTCATAAATATTTATCAAATTCATAAATATTTATCAAAATTAATTATTTGATTAAACACTTTATTTTGGAACCGTTTCTGCAAATTTCGAACTGACAAAATAAATTTCGAAAACAAAAATTTTTGATTTTCGATTTAGTTATATGTTAAAAATTTATTATTAAAAATTCATTTCGTTAAAAACTTTAATTTAGAATCTTTTTTTTTGCAAATTTCGAACTGACAGAATAAATTTCGAAAAATATTTCGAAATCTATACATATTAATTATTATTGTATTCTGATATTTTTAAGCTTAAGGTCTCTTTATTTTAGTTTAATTTTTAATTTCAATATTTCGTCACTCCTTTGTGTGACTTCTTCAGGAAATTAATTAATTTATTAATTTCCTGAAGAAGTCACACAAAGGAGTGACGAAATATTGAAATTAAAAATTAAACTAAAATAAAGAGACCTTAAGCTTAAAAATATCAGAATACAATAATAATTAAAAAGAGGTCAAGAAACCAGAAGAAGTTATACATATTAATTAAAATTGTGGTATTTAGTTCAACAACTTCAATTTAGAAACTTTTTTGAAAACTTCGAAAAAATTTATTTTTCGAAGTTCAATTTTCTGCTGTTAGGAAAAATTCATAACTATTTATCGAAATTACGCTATTTGATTAAACACTTTAATTTGGAGCCGTTTTTGCAAATTTCGAACTGACAAAATAAATTTCGAAAAACAATTTTTGATTTTCGATTTAGTTAAATTTGAAAAATTTTTATTAAAAATTTATTTAGGTAAAAACTTTAATTTAGAATACTCTTTTTGCAAATTTCGAACTGACAAAATCAATGTCGAAAAAAAATTCCATTTTCGATATTCATTTTTTTCTAAAAATAAGGTATTTAAAACATTAATTAGCATTTCTCTTAAAATTTCGCATTTTACCAAACACATGGCTGGACAAAACACACGTACGTAAAAACATACAAACATAAATATAACAAACATCTGTAAAATATATTCTACATCTATTTCAAATAATTCATCTTTACTGGCGCGAATATAAATATTTCCTAATACTGTGCCAGCAATGCCTGTATAGCGTGTTAATTAAAACTAAACTACGATGTGTATATTTATTCACCAACTGGTTCTGTTATGAACTGCTTGCAAAAAAAATTATTTCAATTAATTTTAACTTAAAATTCTATATGGAAATCAACTTTAAACGCTATTAGTGCTCAATGACTTCGACGAGACAAACAATTAAAACACTTGGGACACTTTAAATCCTGGTAAGTTGCAAAAAGGCAACGCTTAGTTGTGTATAAAAATATATTTACGTGTATGTACGCTGTACAATATATTCTATTCAAATCCATTAATTAATTTTATAGCTTTTTATGTCTATAATTTTACATCCCGTATTCGTGTGACACATAAAATATTAGTTTTGTTTTTTGGTTTATTTTTCTCTTTTTTAAACAAATGCCGCTTTTTTTTCACTCATGTTTAAAATTTCCTACTATGAATTGTATGTCATATGCTGTAGTATTTAATGTTTATTATTTTAGTAACAGTATTGTGGTATTATGTTTTTTTTCTTTGTAAATTACTACACAATTTCCTAATAATTAAATGCTAAATTATGTACATACATTTTCTATTCCAACACTTTAGTGGCTGGCTGTGTCTCACTTTCAATAACAATTTAAATAGATACTCGTGTTGTTTGCTATTGTTAAAAATTATTCGTGTTACGAGCATGAGTTGGTATATTAACGAGTCTAGTGTTAAGGGGGAGGGATGGATAAAATATATGGAAATAAATATTGTACTGCTTGATATTTCAAAAAAAAAATTATATTCGAATTTTCGAAATTAAATTTTTTTTCTTAAAAAAAACTCAGACTGATATTTTTCAAAACACATACATATCTATATATCGAATTTTCGAAATTTAATTTTCTTCCTTCAAAACCAGTACAAACTGGCATTTTTTAAGAAATATGCCAATTCTTTTTCTAACAGCTTAATATGCATTGTATTTCTTATTCGAATTTTCGAAATTAAATTTTCTTACTTCAAAACTACTTCAAACTGAAATATTTCAACATATATCTTCAAGTTTTTTCCAAGAGCATTAAAATATTTCTTATACGAATTTTCGAAATTAGATATTCCTGTTTCAAAAATATTTCAAAACGGATATTTTCCGACAATTATCTTGAATTTTTTTCTAAGAGACAAATATATTCCTTATAAGAATTTTTGACATTACATTTTCTTGCTTCAAACAAAGCTAAAATTAATATTTTTCAACAAATATCTGAAATCGAATTTTCGAAATTTAATTTTCCTACTTCAAAACCAATTTAAACTGACATTTTTGATTTCTTAAAATTTCATTTTAAAAGCACAAAATATTTCTTATACGAATTTTCGAAATTATAGTATTTTCTTACCTCAAAACTACTCCAAACTGAAAGTTTTTAACAAATAGTATCTCAAATTTTTTTCCAAGAGCATAAAATATTTCTTATTTGAATTTTCGAAATCACATATTCTTGCTTCGAAAATAGCTCAAACTGATATTTTTTAAGACGTATATCAAATTTTTTTCTAAGAGCACAAAATATTTCTTATTCGAATTTTCGAAATTAAATTTCTTACTTCAAAACTACTTCAAAATGAAATTTTTTAACAAATATTTCTTATTAGAATTTTCGAAAATAAATTTCTTACTTCAAAACTACTTCAAACTGCAATTTTTTAGCAAATATTTCTTATTCGAATTTTCGAAATAACATATTCTTGCTTCGAAAATTCAAATAAGAAATATCTAATGCTCTTGGAAAAAAATTTAACATACATATTTGTTAAAAAATTCAGTTTGAAGTAGTTTTGAAGTAAAAAAATTTAAATTCGAATATTCGAATAAGAAATATTTTGTGCTCTTAGAAAAAACTTTGGTACACGTCTTAAAAAAATATCGGTTTGAGCTATTTTCGAAGCAAAAATATGTGATTTCGAAAATTCGAATAAGAAATATTTTATCGAAATCACATATTCTTGCTTCGAAAATAGCGTAAACTGATATTTTATAAAGAAGTATACCAAAAATATTTCTAAGAGCATAAAATATTTCTTGTTCGAATTTTTGAAATCACATATTCTTGCTTCGAAAATAGCTCAAACTGATATTTTTTTAAGACGTATACCAAACTTTTTTCCAAGAGCATAAAATATTTCTTATTCGAATTTTCGATATTAAATTTTCTTACTTCAAAACTACTTCAAACTGAAATTTTTAAACAAATATCTTAAATTTTTTTCCAAGACCCTAAAATATGTATGTCTTATTCGAATTTTCGAAATCACATATTCTTGATTCGAAAATAGCTCAAACTGATATTTTTAAGGTATACCAAACTTTTTTCCAAGAGCATAAAATATTTCTTATTCGAATTTTCGAAATCACATATTCTTGCTTCGCAAATAGCTCAAACTGATATTTTTATTAGAATTTTCGAAATTAAATTTGCAGGTTTTAAAATTTAAATTTCCAACGTTTGTGTAAAATATATTTTATTAAAAATTAAATGTTCATCTTCTAAAGATGCCAAACTATTTTTCTAATATTTAACAATTCCAAAAAAATCCCATAAAGCGGGTTACCCTGTTCTTTATTTCAGGCAACAGTTTGTCAGTCGTCTGTATGCAATTTTTAAATTTACAGATACGACTACCATTAATTTCTTATTAGCAATTGCTTTTTAATGACTTTATATTTAATAGAAAATGTGCTAACACTAAAAAATGAAATCTTGAATATTTTTAATTAAAATTAATGTAGATATATTCAAATGTCAAGAATTTTTATTGAAAAATCACTTTCAAAGTGTTAAAAAATTTTAATTACTCATGTTGAAATAATTTGTTTTTAATTAGACAAAAATCATAATAATGACGTCATTTTAAGTTGAATTTAGCTAAAAAGGTATTGACTGCATTACAAAGTTAAGAAACAGGAAGTTTAAAGTCATTTAAATGGTTAAAGAAGAGTAGAGAGTATTTGTTAGACGGCACAAGTCAGGGGAAGCTTTTCCTATAAATAATGATGAATAATCACTTTGGAAATCATGGTAAATGTTTATCTCTAATTTGATAAGAAAAATTAATACAGTCCAATTGTGTGTGCGTGTGTGTGAGAGAGTGGATCTGCTGTAACCCAGTTAACAAACGTATATCACTAGAGTTGAAATGTTTTGTTATCATTATTTTTCCATACAAAAAGAGCCACAGGCTTTACTGTTCATTATCTAATCTTATCAGCAGAAATATTTTTAACACACCGACACTTGCTAAACAATAGAATGTGAAAAGTAAAGTGGGATTGCAAAAGCAACAGGTTGAATTGAAAATTATTTGTATTATTCTTTTATATTTTTTGTAGTTTCGGAAGACGAAGAAAAAAACTGAAAAAAGGTCTTTCGATATTATTTGTAGCTGTAGTGTGTCAGTTAACGAACGACAAACGCAACGACAAGAAGAATAAAGTGATATTTTTTTTTGAAAACAAATTTAAATTAAAAAAAAAGAAATCTTTAGAGAAAACAACAGAAATTCTAACAAAAATGGTGGATATAGAAACAATTGGTTCGATCTTTATCAAGGCCTTGAAATTGGTAGGAAACAAATATCTATTAAAAATATCAAATATTTAAATTTTGATTCAAGCTGCATAATAAACTAGAAATTAAATGAACACAAATTTTGAAAAGTGCTAAAAAACAAAATCAATATCACAGCAGTGACTCATGTCAACATCTAAAACCTTTAATACGAGTTGCAAATATTTTTAATACAAAAACTTGATGTTTTTTTTAAACGATATTAAAAAAGTCAAGCTGAAACTATTATTAAAATGGTGTAAAAGATTTACATATTTATTTGGTTTATTAAAATTGCATAACAAAATTTAAAAAACAATAAATGTTATAACAAAGATCATGAAAACGTGTTCAATCATGTTTATTTTGTTTATTTGAAATTTAACTCAATCCAGCTAGCTCTTCGAAACCTGGCCAACGCCTGTTTCTTTTTCAGCTAAATAAAGTTTCATCATAATTTTCGCTTAAGCATTTTTTTTGAAAATTTTCGAGCTATGTTCGAAATTTCGAATATATTTTAACATATAGTATATGTAATTTATCGCTAACAAACAAGTTTTAATAAAAACACGTTTTTCCGTTTTTAATTCAAATTTCGAAAATGCTTCGATCATGTTCGAATTTTCGAACATACCTGGAAAGCATATTTAAAGAAATTCATGGTTAAATAGGTTCTAAACACAAGTAATTCTACATTATAATTCAAGTTCGAAAAAATTTCCATATGTTCGAAAGTGTTCCATAATGAAAATATATCACTAAAATCAAAATATTTGAAATTCGAAGTAACCTAAAATAAATATTTTGGTACATACTCAATTTCGAAAATTTCCGAAATCGCTAGAAACACATATGTGACAGCGCATAGAGAAAGGGACCTAAGGGTAAAAAAATCAATTTCCACTTTTTTTTTTTTGATGTGGACAACATCTGAGCATCGAATGAGACCGATCCCATGCCCCAAAAGTGTTCCCTCCAAAGATACACCAAAGATATACGTATTTAAATCTTTAAAATGGCTCTCCTGAACAAAACCGGTTTTTACTCTTAGGTCCCTTTCTATTTTGCGCGTCACATATATGTCCATACATAAATGTATAATCAAAAATGTAATTGAAATCAATTTATTTATTTAAGTTTAGCAAAACATTTCGAAATTTAAATTCAAAATATTTAGTGTTTTGACCAATTTCACTTGTTTAGCAAATGATTCATTAAATAAGAAGCAAACAAATTCATTTCTTAATCAACCACTCCCAAAAGCATGGTGAACTTAAGCAAACTTAAAAAAAATACTGCTCGTATTATTTGTTGCAGTTGTTGTAATCGCTTTAACCATATTTGTAATTGTAGTAGTACGAGTATAAATACCCATTAGCATGTTTAATAATACACTCATACCACAAAAAAAGAACAATAATAATATGAGTAATTGATAACCAAAATGTTTCAAGGTATTAATTTTTTACAAAAAAGTAAATAAAATACTGATAAGGATTATCAAAAATTATGAAAAAAAATTGACTTGTAAAATAGCAACACGTTATTGAGGACACCAACTTCAGAAAAATGAAATCAAATAGTTAAGAACAGAATGCAAAACCTTTTCAGAACAAAAACAAAAATAAATCGATATTAATAATTTTTTCTGAGGGAAGACTTTTAACGAATAACAAAACTGTCCCAATAACTCTTAACAATATCCATTTAGTTATTCAAACATTTCAAAAGTAAAAAGTTAATAAAAATATTGGCCCATATTCATAAGCTTTAAATAATTAAAACCAGTCTTTATAAAATACAACTTTCAAACTTCTAAAGTACAGTGGGAAATCGGTTTTTATAACCGATCGCAACAGTCAATATTTTTACATTACGGTCTTTATAACTGCTATTTTCGAAATGGAGTCTCAATAAATCAGACAGAATTTGTTTTTATTCATGAGCAATGACTCTTTTTCTGTATTTCTTGTTCTTGTTCTGTATTTTAATCAAAGCGATCATAGTCAGGCAACAGTAACCTCATTTCAAGAATATTTCTTAACAATTTAATTATTTTGAACTACGATAATGTCACAACACTAACAGCGCAATTTTTATAAAAAATTTACTTATATAAAAATATATGATAAAAGATAATAATAAAAAACTAATTTCAGTTAATTATGTTAGTTTTTAAAACAAAAAAATTATTTGAATAAAAAGGTTAGTCGAATAAAATTTTTATTCGACTAAAAATTTTAATCGTCTGATAATTTCTTTTTTTTTTTTTTTTTTTGATAGTTCAATTGGAAGCATTAAACATTTTTTTTGTTTCTCTTTTAAACTCGGATTTTTTTTTTAAATATTCGATTACAAAATTATATAACATTTAATTTAAAAAAAATAAGTCTTTCTGAAGTAAAATTGCTTATTGGCACAAAATAAATTTATTCGGTACAGAATTTTCGGTAATTATTCTTGCATTAACTTAAAAGCAATTAAAACTTGGACTCTCTCAAGTAATTTTCGAATCGTTAAACATATTTAACTGATTAAAAACCTCATTTTATTATTTGCGATATTAAAAATTTAACCGGTTTCTTTTTTCAACAAAAACAACTTTGCTTTAAAAGAATTTGTGTTGGATTGAAAAACATTATAGTCAATTTTAAAACGTATTAATTGAATTTTTTTCGAATAATATTTTTAATCGATTAAAAATTTTAGTCGATTAACTTTTTTTTTCTTCCTTTTTTTTGCTATAAAAAGAATATTGTTAACAATAGCATTCAGTAAATATTTTAATCTGCTGTAATTTTTTTCCAAAAATATTTCATCTTTAATAATATTTTTATTCGCCATATTTTATTCGACTATAAATAATTTTCACAATAAGGGCTGAAAATAATTTTCATAATAGTTGAAAAAGTAGGAATTATTAATTTTTATTAATTTCAAATCAATCAGTTTTGGGTTAATATTTTTATTGGATTACATGTATATTTTAAGCGATTAATTTTTTCCCCCATTATTAATATTAAGTATTTAACTCTGTTGTTAATTTTTTAATAAAAAAATTTCCTTTAATAATATTTATATTAAATACGTACATGCTTTTATATTATTCAATTAAATTAATTTATTTATAGATTTTTTACCAAATGCCAAGTAATTGTAAAAAAGGGATATAGAATAGCATTTGTTTGTTGAGGATTTTAAAAGTTTCAAAGCCTATAAGGTTTTTTTTTTAAATTTTGTGTAAGCGACAAGGTTGAGAAACTTTGGAACATTCGGTGGAAGTCTAGAACAAATTACCCACAATATATAAAGCAATTTTCAAATATTTTATAATAATTTATTTAAAATAAAGGATTTCAAATTTAGTAATAGTCTTATTAATTTCTATAACTTTGAAATCATGCCTTTTTAGAATAGAATTCATAGTTGAATAAAAATTGTAATCAATTTAACTTTTTAATTAACTAAAAATTATAGTTAAGAATTTTAATCGATTAAAAATTGTAATCGATTAATAATTTTAATCGATTAAAGATTATAATCGATTAATAATTTAAATCTATTGAAAAAAAACAGCGTTCCAAAAATGTATTTAAAAGAATCATTTAATTTTTCTTTGCAACAATATTTTTAGAAATATATTTGTACATATTTCAGGTATCAGGTGCAACACAAATCTTTGCAACAAACCCAGTTGTTGTTATTCATTTAATTTCATCGTAAAATATCAAATTTCTCTTTCAAGGTTCTTAATTTAATCATATTAATTTTATACCGCATTGGCGATGGCGGTGAATTTTTGGGTGTTGGTGGAACCTGGAATTTAAACGAGGAGAAAAGTGCTGACTGTGAAATAGTGGCCTCAGGAGTAATGGTGGGCTTTTTCGTTTATACCGGCTGCCATACTATAGCGTACTTGTTCGGCACCACCAAGCACAAAAGGTGAGTTATGAAATCTATTAATAAAACGATTAACTATTCTAATAAATCTCTTCATTGATTAGGGAATTATCTGACACTATAATGAATGTGGTGGGTACGTTTATGTGGATTGCTGTGGGCGGTACTGCTCTACACTACTGGAAGGGTTATATGAAAGACAATGATTTCTTATATGTGGCCTCGGAAAGGCAAGTCGGTCTTGCCATGGGTGCTTTGTGCGTTATAGAGGGAGCTTTGTATCTTTTGGATACGGTTTTGGCGTGCATACACTACTCCAAAGGCGATAGTGATTATGTGCAATAAATGAACACATTTAACAGTAGAACGAGGAGTTGAGCACGATTTTAAGGACAGAAGAGCAGCTTACGAATACAGACAATTTTTTTTTTACATTTATATACTTTTCCTTACATAAACATTTTCTTTTAAACTATATAAGTTCAAATTAGTTTTAAATAATTTTGACATTTATTTAAAAATAACTTTAGTTCTTAACAACAACAAAAAATAGTAAGGGAACTTTGAACTCAAGTTCCAAATTAAGCGTACAAAACTTTAAATACTAACAACAAAATTTCAACCATTCATTTACTAGAAACAGAAAAAATTTGTAGTTTTTATATAATTTAAGCCTTATTTAAACGCGAAGTGAGTTTAAAAAATAGTTTCTAGTTAAGAGATGTTAAAACCAATTTTAACAAATTAAATTTCATTAATATTTCTTTTTTAATCGTATTAGTTCCCATGATTGAGAGCCAGGCGAGTTGACAACCAGTGCCTGGTTTCTGTAACGTGCGATGACTTTTTACATCGAGAAAAAAAATTTAACTCGTATTGTGAATGACTATTGCCATGAAAAACTCCAAAAGCTGTTGATTTGCTATCGTGAATGTTTTCCATACAAGAACACTGTTCATTAAATGAAACCCATCAATTTATCACATTATTCGATATTTTAAATGGTTGCGAGATTTTCTTATGCAAAATGCATTACAGAGCTGGCTATCGGCTTTATTTAGTATCAATATAAAAAATTAAAAGTCGTGCAATCTGTAAAAAACCATTGATTTGGACACGAAGTCCCTTTAATTTGTAAAATGTTTTACTATGACTTCACTGTCGTTAACCGGGCATGAAATTCGCTCACTATTCATTTCTTGCAGCACCACAAAACACAGATGAACACTATTAATTTCTTCAAAGTCTGTACCACAAATTATTAAATTACTGACATATAATTCACAATAGAAAGAGAAAGAGAGATAGAGAGAGAGAGAGAGAGCGAAAGTACATTCACTTTGTCATTTAGTGTGTAACGCAGCAAAATATCTCTCTAACACACCAAAAAGCATAAATATTCTTGATCACTGATGATATCTAAGACGACCTAGGCATGTCCTTCCGTCCGTCTGTGGAAATCACGATTCAGTCGAAATGAGGGAAGGAGGGCCAGAAGGAAAAATATTCCCCTAAGAACTAAACTAAACCTAATTCTAAAAAGCAACATAATTTTCAAGGTTTTTCTTTGTAATTTTGTTAAACAAATGATATATTTTTATGTCAAAAACAAGATCCAAGGCGTTGAACTCGGAGCCATAAAATCAGAAAAATACATTTTTGAATCACGCCTTCTTTAGTGGGCGTTGAAGTAACATATTACATGGGAAAATAGTGTAAATATTTAACAAATTGTATTACTTAAGACTACATTTCTTTAAACATTTAATTTTTGAGCTTTTACGACGAAGTTAATATATTCTCTAATCTTCTCCTGTTTCCCCCACGGCCCCTCCCAGAGTGACTTAACTTATTTATTATAAGATATATATTTAAGATTCGACCCGGTCGAATAAAACGTTCTTGCTTGTTTTTTGCTTCCAAATAATTCACAATCTCCACTATCGTGAATATTTTGGGGATGAGTTGTTTGCGCGTAAGCCTATATTCCAATTTCCTACAAAATGGTATTTTGAATATTTTGAGAGTAAAATTCGTATTGTGAATGTAAAATTCGTATTGTGAATTGCTTGGAAGTAATAGTTTTTATAGTGATCTACATATTTGTTGCTGCTTTATAAATAATTTGTGTAAAAAGAAACATAAAGATTTAAAGTGAAAATTAAAAAATTATTATTTTGCAGAAGATTTGAAGCTTTATGCTAGACCTGCGCTTTGTACAAAATAACGTATAGTACTAACGCAAAAAATCATCATATAAGATGTATGATGCCATAAACTGATGTTCATTTTCTTTTATTAGGGCATTTAAATAAAAATTTGTTTTAAATATATTTTCTTACTCTTTTATAAATTAAAAATGTAATTCTATAGAGTCGTACCTTTAATAAAACTTATAATTTAAATATTCCCTTCTCGTTCCCTGGTTGGGAAATCTATTTTGTAAAATAATTCACGGTAATAAACATTGGCGTTGCCATATTTTTTAAGTTTGTGAATGAAGTATTTGTTATGGGAAGTATTCACGATAGCAAATTAGAAACCCTAGGATTTTTTGAATGGAAATAGTTGTTGGCGTTAGGTATAAATTCGCAATAGAGTTGAATAATTATACTTGTGAAGGTATTTTTTGCAAGGAGATCCGTAAATGTATATGTTGATTGTTATATGAAGCATCCTAATCAATCTAATAACTGCTAGAAACTTTAAGAAGTTTAAAAAGAATTAAAGTTAAAACTCTGAAGATCTTCATTAGCTGCAGTGAAATAATTACCTTCACTTTTGTTTAATTACTGACTTGGGAAAAGCAGCACAGTGAAATTAAAATTTAATATCCGACAACATTTCCCAATAATAATATTTTATTTATTAAAAAATTTATTTTATAAAATGACAAAAAAATTTTCGATGCAACAGGTTGTCACACTAGATAAAGAAATGAAGCGCAGCTTGCTTTAATACAAATTCATGTTACTGAATATTGTCACATGACAAGTTCTGCAATTAAGAACCTAATAAATTTTTATAAATCTTTTAATATGTTATTAATCACTATATTGTTCTTGTTTGAAGCTGTCAAATGGAAAAAAAGAAAAGTATATGAAATACTTAGATTAGAAACTTAAGTGGAGTAACCAAATTTATAATGGAGAATGTTTCTAAATTTTAAATAAAAATATAATTATCGAATTGTGTTTACAGCCATTACTTGTATAAACACCTTATCTAAATGCACAGTAGTGGGCTAGGTCGAATTCAGCCCTATGCAGCACATAGGCCTGGACATCGATTGAGCCACGAGGCCATCACATGCATCGTTGTTTCGCCGATCGGACTCTACCACATATGGAAACTAATCTGATGTTATACCGCAAAATTATATTCAGCGATGAGCCTCATTTTCTTAGTACCGGTACAAAGGGAATGGGTCTTGTTAATGTGTCGGAATTGTTGAAAAGAAAATTAATTTTCAGTTGCCATTTTTATTTAATATTTTAATTTGTTCGAAGGGTGCCATGATGAATTCTTTCCTTTGCCTTCTTTTTGCAATTTTATTGAGACCCAATTTTTTCCAAAATAAAAACATGTGTTTTTTCATAAATTAATTAATCATTCTTAACGTTTTCTTCTTTGCATTCTTTCTTAATTTTAATTAACTTTTAACATCTTTCCATATACAAACTAAATACGCGTATTTATTTAATTGAAAAGAAAAAGCTTGTGATACTCTTTAATATCAAACAATTGCCTTTTAATTATTCGGCATATGGTCTTAATTAGACTGCAGTAGAAATAAATGTGTTGATTTGAAATCAACCACTCATTCGAATTGTTATAAATATTTATAAAACTGGTTTCTACCAATTTAAATCAAAAAAAAATAAAAATAAAAGAAAATGCGCCAAAAGATATTAATCGATTACTTTCGATTACATTGGGCAAATAAGGCCTATTAACATTCAATCAAAGCATTCGAAAATAGTAACTATTGTAATCGAATATTTTTTTCAAATATTTTTAATCGAATATTTTTAATCGAATATTTTTAATCGAATATTTTTAATCGAATAATTTAATCGAATATGGTAAACGAACAAATTTAATCGATTATAATATTCGATTATAACACTTTTTCAGATAAAAATATGCTAATTTCCTATGATCAGTAGTCGTTTTGAGCAAATTTGAAGAAAAATCAAATCGAACTAAAATATGTTACGTGAAAAAAGGTACTTGCTGGGAATACCTTGAACAATAGTAGTAATTTTAAACTTTTAATAAAGATATAAATGGAAAGTAAAGAAAATATATTTTAATACAGAATTAAGTAAAGTAATAAAATATCACTGGAACTGAAAATTTATTCTCTGATGGAGATTTTTTTAATTTCATTTATTATTTAATTCACAATTTGTATTAGCACTAGAATCAGTAAAGTTCCTTCGGCGGAAAAATCATTTAAGGCAAACAAATATTATAATCGAAAGTTCCAATTATATATTTCAATCCAACCAACATTTCAAAGAAACATATGTTGCGATTTATATTTTCGTGTTGAGATGAGACTGCAAAACAGAAAACCTAGTTCCGCCGTTATAAGAAAAATATTTCTACTACTTTTGATAGCAATTAAATGAGAATTCTAATGTAATCGGCTTAAATATATTAAATTTTGGAAGCTAAAAATTTTGTGGCGCAATTAAAACAGCATAACAAAAAATTTATTTTAAATTGTGTTTACAATTTTATATTTTCTTTTGGCAAAAGTATCAATCGTATATTTGAATGCAAAATTTTAATCGAATATAATTTTCGATCAATATTTGTGTGCTTGTGTTTCTCAGTTTACAGCTGTTACAGCTAATAAATAAAAATTATTTGCACCAATGAACTGCGACTGAATGAGAATTCCAACACACTCGATTTACACAAATCAAATAATATCAGCTGTTAAAACTTTAACTTTCTAAACCAAAATCCAAAGGCTCAATTAAAATAGCACCGGCTTAAGGTTTAAGGTAGGATAAATTTTAAAATTTTAATCTTAGACTTATTTTCACCCATTTTCACAAAAGATTTACCTAGGGAAAACTCATTATATAATGCGATCGGTATTTTCGAGCTGAGAACTATAAATTAGATTGCTAAGAAGCAAAAACAGTTGCGCAAATTACGCATGTTTTATTACGCCAATAAAAAGCAACTAAATGAGAATTCTAACATAAACGGTTAAAATATATCAAAGTTTATAAGTTTTTAAAACGTTAGTTCTAAGGAAAAAAATGTTTTGCCTAAAGTAAAAAAGCACCGGGCAGGAGAAATAGCGTTTCACCCATTTGCAATAGGTTCACTAGCTCTTGTTTGTTTGTTTGTTTGTTTGTTTCATTCGACATTTTCACTCACCTGTATATAAAACGCGCCATCGACCGCATCCTGACCCGCCTTTGTTCGGTCCGTGCTTAATTGACTGCAGCATCGCTTGTAATACGGCCGTTTGGTGGCTGTCAATGGCGTTGAAGCCAAATCCAATATGTCCACTAAATCACTGTCCAATATGTACGAATTTCGCGAAATGTCATTGAGTAACTCGAGTTTACGCGAATCCAAACTTTCGCGATACACGTTACGCGGCTTATCCAAATTATGCTCGTAATCGGTATCCATAGAAAAACTATTACGCGAAGCGCTGCGACGTTTGGCTAATTCGCGCGCGGAGCCATTTAAAGACGAAGAGGTTTTACGCCGTCGTACAACCGTTTGGGGGGTAATAAAAGGTGAACTGGTCGTGGTGTTGGGAGTGCAGGGCGAAGGTAAGATATACGAAGAATTATCCGATATTAGAGAATTATCGGGTATCAGGGACGTATTCAAGGCGGGATCCATAAGGCTAATTTGGGAGAGCTTGCGTTCCAGTTGTTTTTCATAACTATTGAATTTGTCATAGTCGATGAAGGACATGTTCTCATAGCTGACCATGTTGTCAACAGCCTGCAGCGACTGCAACGAAGCCCGCCATTTGTCATTTAATTTGTCTTTCTTTTTGTCCGCACTCAGGCCGAAGGTGGTTTTAAATGAGGATATTAGGGTGGAAGATCTGCGTTTCTTAAAATTGGCTATGGGATCAAAGCTGCCGCCATCTGCTGTTAAAACCGGCGTTGATGTCTTGCGAGGTTGGACCGCCGGTGTATCATCCTCGACCGGTGTTGAGGTGGCTGGCACTGCCATAGATTGTGGCCGTTGCGGTGTAATATTATCTTCGCTAATTTCCATTGAATTCTTGCGCGGCGAGGCCGGTGAGGTGGGATCTTCTTCGGATAATTGTTCCAATTGCGGTTCAATAAGACTGCGACGATTTGTACGACGCGGCAAAATCATCGAACGACTGCGTGTAAATTTAAACGGCAACTCATTTTCATCTTCAACTCTATTAAGACTCTCCTTGCTGCTCGTTATCGAATTGATAAGTTTCGAGAGTTTGCCTTTCAGAGAGAAACTGCCGGATCTTTCGAATTTCGGTGGGCCGACAACAGTCAAAAGTGGCGGAGTGGTGCTATTGATAAGTTGCTTTTGCAACTGTTGTTGTTCATAGTATTCCCGAAACTTTTGACTAACATTTGTTGGATTATTGTTGTTCGTTTCATTAAGATTATTATTATTAATGTTGTTGTTGTTGCTGCTGATGTTATTGTTATTCTGATTAATGGCAGTTGTGGGATTTTTGCCGAGTTTGGCTGTTTGCAGAGCATTTTTTTGGTTCTTATTCATTTCTTCCGCTTCAGATTTGGTTTTTTGTAGCTGTTGTTTTTTCACCAACTTTTGTTGCTTCCTTTGAGCCTTAACGGCCGCTTTGCTATCACGCATTGAATTCATTGAGCCAGCTATTGTCAGGCTGCACTTGCAAACCATAAAGGATTCACAGCTAGAAAAATGTATGGCCCACTAGCTGCGGCCTCATGTAGTCCTGGAAATATAAAACATATAAAAAGCATTAAATTTATGCTAAAAAAAAACATTATTTTTATATACTATTCTTCTTAAATTAAATTAATTTTTTTTTCCTTAAAATTCCGCTCGAAAAACTTTTATTCTTATCAAATTCAACTAAAAAAATGTCATTGTTTTTTATGGCCTAGAGTATTATAATAACAACATATTGCTGATTAGATTTGCTGAAAACAATAGAAGCAAAAAAAAAAACAATTGTTTTATACCACCCCAAACCCTTTGAGGGTATCGTGATTTTTGTTGTTTTGCACAATCAATTAATAATTTTGTTTGCGATAGTTATTTACAAAAAAAAAAAACTATTGGAATGAATACTTTAAACAAAAATTTTTAAAACATTCATAGTAAACTAAAATAAGAAATAATAAGTAAGAACGTTATATTCGACCGGGTCCAATTTTAAAATGTGTGTGAAGATAAATATGCCGATTTAAATATGTTTGACGTAAGAGCTTACGTCATGACATATTTAACTCAAAGTTAAATATGTTTTTAAATGCCATCACTGACATATTTAACTATACGTCATATATTTTTTACATCATATTAGATTTTCGGACCTACGCTACCCGAAAAACCATCTCCTATTTCTCAATTGTATTTGTGAAATTTTTTATTAAAATATCAAACACGACTTAGTGATTTTTTCACTCATCTTGGATAGATTTTGGCCATTTCTGGCCAAATCCTTATTTGTCACTCATATTCATCTTATTTCGTTTTTAGCTATGGACTTGCGCTACCCGAACAAACATCCCCTATTTCTCAATTGTATTTGTGAAATTTTTTATGAAAATATCAAAATCGACTTAGTGATTTTTTCAGCGATCTTGGATAGATTTTGGCCATTTCTGGCCAAATCCTTATTTGTCACTCATATTCATCTTATTTCGTTTTTAGCTATGGACTTGCGCTACCCGAACAAACATCCCCTATTTCTCAATTGTATTTGTGAAATTTTTTATGAAAATATCAAAATCGACTTAGTGATTTTTTCAGCGATCTTGGATAGATTTTGGTCATTTCTGGCCAAATCCTTATTTGTCACTCATATTCATCTTATTTCGTTTTTAGCTATGGACTTGCGCTACCCGAACAAACATCCCCTATTTCTCAATTGTATTTGTGAAATTTTTTATGAAAATATCAAAATCGACTTAGTGATTTTTTCAGCGATCTTGGATAGATTTTGGCCATTTCTGGCCAAATCCTTATTTGTCACTCATATTCATCTTATTTCGTTTTTAGCTATGGACTTGCGCTACCCGAACAAACATCCCCTATTTCTCAATTGTATTTGTGAAATTTTTTATGAAAATATCAAAATCGACTTAGTGATTTTTTCAGCGATCTTGGATAGATTTTGGTCATTTCTGGCCAAATCCTTATTTGTCACTCATATTCATCTTATTTCGTTTTTAGCTATGGACGTACGCTACCCGAAAAGCCATGCCCTATTTCTCAATTGTATTTGTGAAAATTTTTATAAAATTATCAAAATCGACTTAGTGATTTTTTCAGCGATCTAAGTCGTTTTTGATATTTTAATAAAAAATTTCACAAATACAATTGAGAAATAGGGGATGGTTTTTCGGGTAGCGTAGTTCCATAGATAAAAACGAAATAAATTGAATATGAGTGACAAATAAGGATTTGGCCAGAAATGGCCAAAATCTATCCAAGATCGCTGAAAAAATCACTAAGTCGATTTTGATAATTTTATAAAAAATTTCACAAATACAATTGAGAAATAGGGGATGGTTTTTCGGGTAGCGTAGGTCCGAAAATCTAATACGATGCAAAAAATATATGACGTATACTTAAATATGTCAGTGATGGCACTTAAAAACATATTTAACTTTGACTTAAATATGTCATGACGTAAGCTCTTACGTCAAACATATTTAAATCGGCATATTTATCTTCACACACATATTTTAAATACCCACCAAATAGGAACACCTTCTCAGCATAAAAGAAATTTAAGTTATTTTTACAGTTCATATTTTATAAGGGACGGAGATGAATTAATTAAATGTTTAAGCTACTGGGTCAGAGTTCATTTAAGACATTTTTGTGCTCAATTTTAAAATTTTGTTTTGACAGGGTCACCTCGAGAAGGGCCGTGGGGAAGACATCTCACCTTTGTCGTAAAAATTAAAAAAGAAAATTTTTTGGCCATATTAAGTGTAGAGGGGCCAAAGGTGGGTGTAGTACTAGGACACGGGAACAGCAGAGAACATCTTAACGCCGGCGTAAAATCTTGAAAATTTCTTAAGGAAAGTAGACTTAAGAAATACAATTTCTTAAATATTTACCCTATTTTTCCATGTAATATGTTACTTCAACGTCCACTAAAGGGGGAGGTATTCAAAAATTGATTTTTGTATTCTTCTGGCCTTATGTTCAATGCTTTGAAGCTTTTTCACATAAAAATACATCATTTAGTTAACAAAATTTAAAAAAAAAAACTAAAAATTCATTGTTTCTTAGAGGTTGGTTTAGTTCTTCTTAGGTGAACTTGTTTCCCGCTGGCCCGATTCAGCCCATTTACGAACTTGAGCTGCACTATATATCTACAGTCGAATCCGCTTTAGCGCAATACGCTTTACTAAAAAAAATCGGATTACTGAAAGCGATACAAATCCCCGCACTGATTTTAAACGCAGCTAGTCTTATTCACTTCGCTTTAGCGAAACATCGCTTTACTGAAAATATCGAATTACTGAAAACCAAAAGCAAGACCACAACTACGTTTTGTATGAAACTTACTTCGCTTTAGTGAAAAAACTAACAATGACATCGAATCGATTGCATAATTTAAGGCTGAAAAAATTGTGCAAGTTTTGTCCGTTAAAAAATTAAATGGCAAAATGTATTTGTCCTTTTCGCTCTTACGTACTTTATTGTATTTTTCTATTATATTGTCAATGCAAGTGGCTAGACATTTGATATAAAAGCTATTGTTTTACTGATTTAAAGCAGTACGCTTAACTGTAACAAATTTCAGTAATCCGAACTACGTTTTAGAGAAAAAATCGGATAACTGGAAAAAATTGAGTTTTGGTTATTTCCAGTAAAGCGGAGTCGAAATATACAATTCAATTGAACAAG
Source organism: Linnaemya tessellans (assembly GCA_951800035.1). Taxonomy (NCBI): domain Eukaryota; kingdom Metazoa; phylum Arthropoda; class Insecta; order Diptera; family Tachinidae; genus Linnaemya; species Linnaemya tessellans. The sequence goes on from OX637535.1 coordinate 115,674,568, forward strand.
TTTTTAAACCGTAGACATAATTACCTTTGCAGTGATATATTACAAGTCCGCATTAATGTATAAAGCATTAAACTAATAAACTTCCTCAAAATTGACTCACTGTGGATTCTTCCATCAAAATGCCTACTATGCACTTTTCATATTTGCACTTAAGCTAAGTAAAGATTTCTAATTGTTTGTTAGTGATTGTATTAGTGACGATATTTTTTTTTGTGCCACACCGTGAATTCTTCCGTCAAAATGCCTACTATGCACTTCTCATACTTCCACTTAGGCTAAATAAAGATTTCTAATTGTTTGTTAGTGATTGTATTAATTAGGATATCTTTCTTTGAGCCACACCGTGATTTTAAGCAGTACGCTTAACTGTAACAAATTTCAGTAATCCGAACTACGTTTTAGAGAAAAAATCGGATACCTGAAAAAAAGTGGGTTTTGCTTATTTCCACTAAAGCGGAGTCGACTGTATACCAAATTTCAAGGGTTTGACTTTTTTCGTTTGGACTGAATATTATAATTTTCACAGACGGACGGACGGACATGGCTAGATCGTCTTAAGCGGCATGGCCACACATCAAACTGATCCTTCAAACTTGTGTATGTGTTGGAAAAATTCTGTTTGGCAGTGAAAATCTAAATTGTTTTGATATTCTTCAAACTCACATCAAACCATACGTGTGAGTTGTTTTCACTAACACTATCAAAGAAAAGCAGAGTTTGAAGTGTCAGTTTGATGTGTGGCCGCTTTAGATTCTATCACTGATCAAGAATATATTTACTTCCTCGTCCATATAATTATGATGCCTTGTGACCGCCATCTATTTGATTCCGTTATTGGGTGGAATATTAATAAAGCAAATAGGAATTTTAATCAGTTGGAAAACTGAAATTGATAAAAAGAATTGTAAAAATTCCCTAAAAAAAACAGAATGTGAAAACACAAGTGTGTGCGCGTGAACATGAATTTTTTTGATTTATAATTAAATATTTTCGCTCGTGTGTATATTTTTGTCTTTCTTAAATTTATTTCTTCATGATTTATCTGTTTTGCTTTACTTAATTGCCGCTTGATTAAATACATTTTATTTGTTTTCAAATTTAATTTATATCAGCGTCTTTATTTAAACGCTTTTAATATTAATCATAAATTTATTTTGCTTTTATTTAATTATTTTTAACCTGAAATATTAAAATTTTTTTAAATAATCTAGTTAATTTTTTCTTCGAAACTCTTTTTATTTGCTTTACTGCGCCTTTTTATACGAGTAAATAAAATGAAAATTTTACCTCGAAATATACCTCTAAGTCCCCATGAATTATAAATATATATTCTTGGTGCATGATAAATTCTAAGACAATCTAGCCATGTTCATTTATCAGTCCGTCCGTCCGTCTGTGGAAATTCCGATTCAGTCCAAACCAAAAAAGCCAAACTCTTGAGCTTCGGTATAGATATATTTTGAAGGATATATAACAGGTCAAGTACGTAAATGGGCTGAATCGGTCCAAGGGGGAAAAAAGTTCCTCTAAGAAGAACTTAACCAACCTCTATAAACAACATAATTTGTGAAGTTTTTTTGTAATTTTGTTAAGCAAATGATATATTTTTATGTCAAAAAATGTTGAACGCGTTAAACTTGGAGCCATAAAACAAACAAAAAATTATTTTTAGACCCCGCCCCCTTTAGTGGGCGTTATTATATGCAAAAATAGTGTAAACATTTAACAAATTGTTTTACTTAAGCCTACATTCCTTAAAAATAATATTTTTAAGTTTTAATGGCGAAGCTGAGACGTAACATGATCCTCCTCTGCCCTACCCCCTCCTCTTCTTTGCCTCCTAAATGACCCTTTCAAAAAATAATAATAATTAAAAATAAATTTATGTGTGTGAAGATATATGTATATGCCGAGTTAAATATGTTTTGACGTAAGCAGTTACGAAGTGAAGTTAAATATGTTATGACGTAACAAAATGGCAATCAGAGAATTTTTTTTTTATACAAAAAAATTTTTATATACAAAATGATTATGGGAGTGTCTTCTTTCCCATACATTATTTTGTATATACTGGCAATGCATGCCGATTCCTTGTTTTTTCCACTGAGGACAAAATCCCTCCAAGATCACACACATTCTCATGGCCTGTAAATTGACCCATTCATGGCCTGTAAATATTTTTACAATATCCTCAAAAAATGTATTAAATATGGATTTTCATAAAAAAACTTCACTGTTTGCCATTTCGTTACGTCATAACATATTTAACGTCACAGCTAAATATGTTGTTTCGTAACTGCTTACGTCAAAACATGTTTAACTCGGCATATTTATCTTCACTCACTTAATAAATTTTACATTTAATTATCCCAAACACTTGTTTTTAGAGTCTTATGGCAAAAGTGAAAGGTCTCCCCCACGGCCCTTGCCAGAGCGACCCCGCCAAAATACAGTTTTAATACCCTCCAAAGAGAATTGGACCCCATAAAGTATATATATTCTTGATCAGTGATGAAGTCTAAGACGATCTAGCAATGCCCATACGTCCGTCTGTGGAAAACATGATATAGCCTATTTTTGGACCCCGCCCCCTTTAGTGGGCGTTGAAGTACGATATTATATGCCAAAATAGCGTAAATATCAAACCATTTGTACTCCTTAAACCTATAAGAAGCTGAGATGTTCTCTGATCTTGCAGAGGTGAAACGTCTGCCCCACGGGCCTTCCCGGAATGACTCTCTCAAAATAGAGATTAAAAATTGGGTACAGAGATGTCTTAAAGGAACTCTGTCCCTGCAAGTTAAAGATTTTAAATTTACTTGCCAAACAATTGGGGGGGGGGGGTGTTATTTAAGATTCGACCTGGTCGAATATAACGTTTTTACTTGTTTTAATTTTGAATTACTCTACCTATATCTAATACTTTTTAAGGTTTAAAGAAGAAAAAGTTCAGGAAATGGGTAATGAAGAAAATAGCCAAACGGCAACATAGGTATTAAATAAAAGAGTGTTGCCATCGGTTTCATACAATTCTCGTATGCAATTGCCTAATAAAATTTGTGTCAAACAAAAATATATATAAGTACGGAGTATGAAAGTGTTGCGTCTTTCGAAAACAGCTGTTCTGCTCAGCTGTGTAAGTTGAATAATTAAAAACTAATGTTGACTTTGCTTTATGTCTTACAGAATTGAAAACTTTCGAACAATTAGCCATAGAATTTACTGTCTATTGCACAATGTCGAATGAATTTATTCTTTCGTACAAATATATTTGAAACAAAAAATAAATAAATTTTATAAATTGTTTTTGTTTCAAATGTATTCATATGAAAGCAAGAACTCTGTCGACATTGTGCAATGGCCAGTTAATATTGGCCAGTTTGGATAAAAATACTTCTAAAATTCTTAGGGCCAGTTTGTAAAGAATAATTTGTTCAAATTGAAAATGTACCTGTCTTTAAAGTCTTTCGGCTGAGGTTTATGAAAAACCTCATCATAGGGGTCTTCATTATACACAATTTTTCTCATTCTTTTCAACTGAAAGTTTAGCAAATAAATTAAACATTTTACTTTGTTTTATTGCCTCAAACAAAATGCTAATAAAATCATCAACCTCAATCACATTCTTTGCATAGAGTTGAGTTTGTGTTCTGTATCATGGAATTGATTCGTTTGGGCTTGGGTAGAAAGCCATTGTTGTTAATAAATTGTTGTACTTTTGGAAACGTGTTGGGAATACAAATGAAAATATTTCATCTGGCCTAATGCACAGTAGATATTTCTAGAGTAAAACCTGTACTCTGGAAAGCAAATAAAGAACAAACTTTAGTGCTCTTTGGAGTTTACAGAAATAACTTTGCCATCCAGCAAATATTTATTATTATTATATTAAGACGTTTTAATAATAATTGTCAAAAATGGGTAAGTACGATTATTTTTTTTTTTTTGTGGCAGGTAAATATTATCTTGTTTCATAATTAAATTTTTTTTTTAAGAATTTTATCTTCAAAATCCATCATCAACAGAGGCATGAAAATATGTTTATTTATTTTGTTTGTTTTTTTTTTAGTAAATAATTTTATTAGTCTTCAAGTTCTTCTAGCCATGGGCTAAAAGTAGCATACAATTAACGAGCCTGTTAAGTTACAAAATCAATTTAAAAAAAAAATATTAAATTATCTAGCGACACTGAACACTCTTAGAATTTTAATTGATTCTTTTTAAAGAGGTTTCAATTTGAAGTAAATTTTATTTTTAGCATTCAAATACAGGTACTTGATAAGGAATTGCCCAGTGAAATATGCAAGAGTAGCAAAAGGAATGCAAAAAAAAAATAATCAAGACAATATTGAAATAAAATCATTAACAGTCGAGACTGTAAGACAAACAACACTAGAGTTTCTAACAAAATAATTTAAAATCGCAAATTCTTTAAAGAATAAAAACAAGTAAAAATTATTATTATTGAAATTAGCTGAGGCAAGTTTACAGATTAAGCAATTTATTCCAAAAATAAAAGCACAATGTTCTGTTCTGCCCCATACGATATTAATTAACTTTTCCACATAAAAATTATCTCAACTGTTATGAACAATATTCTTAGCTACTTTTGTGGCCAACTGTTATTGGCTAAGTTTAAACTAGTGTGCAAGAAAAAACATGTCTGAATTATTTAAAAGCGAAATCAATCTCTGGCATATCATTCATTAATGAATGGTCTTCAACAATTAATGACTAGAATTTCAATTTTATCCAAATGAGAATACGGGAGAAAGAAAAGAATACGAAGAAATGTTGGAAAGTTTAAAAAACCAGTAAAATTTAAGAGCAAATAAACTAATGAATTTTGTTACAAATAGAAAAGAAATTTAAAAAATAAATATAAAACCGAAAAAGCCATAAACTTGATAAATCTCTGTTCGAAGGACCAGGCAATTTGGAGCAGTTTAATTAGTGTTTTTATAAATCCAGAGATATAGTTCTGTCGACATTTACAATACGTTTCGAAGGACCATAAACATGCTCAAATTGCCACATGTTGTTTCTACACGGTAGTTCCACAGCAAAAAACAAATTGAAACAAATTAAAATTGCATATTAATATTGTAATTCAGAAATTGGGAGACCAGAACAGAGTTCGAAGGACCACAAGCAAGTTTAAACTGCCAATTGAAATTGTTTTTTATATGGTGTGGAACCAGAACAGAGTTCGAAGGACCACAAGCAAGATTAAACTGCTAATTGAATTTGTTTTTTATATGGTGTGGAACCAGAACAGAGTTCGAAGGACCACAAGCAAGATTAAACTGCTAATTAAAATTGTTTTTTATATGGGGTGGAACCAGAACAGAGCTCGAAGGACCATAAGCAAGTTTAAACTGCCAATTAAAATGGTTTATTAATATAGGGTGGAACCAGAACAGAGCTCGAAGGACCATAAGCAAGTTTAAACAGTCAATTAAAATGGTTTATTAATATGGGTTGGAACCAGAGCAGAGTTCGAAGGACCAAAAATAAGTTAAAATTGCATAATAAAACTATAATTTATAAATGGTGGAATCAGAGCAGAGGTCGAAGGACCACAAACAAGTTTAAACTGCTAAATGAAATTTGCAATTTCTAGCTGGTGGATAAGGAGTAAAGTTCGAAGGACCATAAGCCAGTTTAAAATACGAAATTAAATTACTAATTTCTAATTGGTGGTGGGAGAACAAATGACCATATGCTAGTTTAAAAGGTGTGTGAAGTTAAATTTCGAAATTTATGTATAAGCCTAGACACAAACCAAAGACGTTAACAGAGCTCTGTTATATATGAAAAATCCGAGTGTTTGTATTCCAAATGGTATACTGGCCACATTTCTGGACCAACCTTGGAAAAAATTAACGGAACGGACAACCAGGTCCATAGCTTTCATAATATATTGTACGAGTATTAATACTTTGGTATAGCTATGCCGATAAGCTTTGATTTTTCGTACACAAAAATTGTCAAATTCAAGAGAGTATAAGCCAGGAAGCTTGGAAAACGGGAATATTGGATAGGACGAGATACAGGACCACAAGAGCTACAAAATAAAGCTATTTGTAATCGCCCATATATTCCCGTTTTCCTAGGAGTCTGGCTAACTAACAAAAAAATGCTTCAAAAAAGTCGAAAACGCGCTGTAAATTTCAAAAACTGCTTGGGAAATGCTTTTTGTACTGAAACTTAAAGAAAAAAAGTTCAAAAGCTAATATATGCAAAAATATGCAAATATATACACGAGCATATTCACGCCAAAATTCATAAAAAGCTCTAAGATGGATAAATATATTGTTTCTGCCTCTATTGGTGGCACCACAAAAAACATGCAACTGCATATCGCGTGTTCCCGACCACAAATAACTAAAATTGTTGTTCTTGAGCAGATTTTTCATATTATAATTAGAAAGGAGCACAAAACTCAAGACATATTTCACAGTAACTGCTAATATTTGTACAGACTTTTCGATCACAATCATAATAAAACCTAAATAATAGTTATTGCTAGAATTTAATATGTAATTATTTCAAATTAAGATAAATTATTTTACATAAAAACGTATATATTAAAACTTTTTGAAAATCACTGTTTATAAATTTGTTTATACAACAATTGACCTTAAATTCAAATAATTATTAAAATTAAATATATCAAAAAGGTCTAGAAAAAATTTGTTAGATAAGTTTTTCACCGAAACTAATTTTTTTCCAATTATTTGCTCTTAATATAACAATAAGAGCGTTATAAACTAGTTTACTTATCTGTAAATAAAAAATGGTGTTAAATTATATCTTGTTTTACTCTTAAATTTATTTTACATATATTTTAAAAAAATATATTCTCTAAAAAGTGTTAATTAATAAAACTATACTGCAGCATTCCAAATAGCCATACTTGTGGTACGTGTATTATTAATTAAAAAAAAAATAGAGGCATTCATTGGAAATAAATTACAAAATTGTACTTTAATTTTTGTAGTATTTTTTTTTTACTGATAAGAAGGAAATACATTTCAAAGTTTATATGTTTTACAGATTGAAGGTAAATTGATAGGCACAAGCCAACAATTCTATGGTTGTGATTACAATAAAAATCAATTTTTTTTTTGTGTTTAAAATTAATGAAATATTTGCAGGTTTAAATCGTGAACATGTAATAATTTTAATAAAGGGATATTAAAAATTAAACGCAAAATGACACAACAAGAAAATTAAAAACAAGTAAGAAAGTTATATTCTTAAATACCCTACAAATTGGGGCAGCATGGCTGAGACACTTTTCCATCAGCATCAAAACAATTTAAGTTGTTTTCCCAGTTAATATTTTAAATCAAGGCGCACAAAAAGGGACAAAGATGAATTAAAATTGTTTAAGCTGCTGGGTCAACGTTCATTTAAGATGTGTGTGAAGATAAATATGCCGACTTAAATACGTTTTGACGTAAGCAGTTACGAAACAACGTATTTAGTTGTGAAGTTAAATATGTTATGACGTAACGAAATGGCAATCAGTGAAGTTTTTTTTTTGTATGAAAATCCACCTTTAGTTACAAAATGATTATGGGAGTGCCATCTATCCCATACATCATTTTGGCACTTGGGCCAAAATCCCTCCAAGATCACACACACTCTCATGGCCTGTAAATTGACCTTCCGTGGTCTGTAAATATTTTCACAAACTCAATTCAGCTATTCCAATTGTTGTGGGTGCTGGCAATGCATACCAACTCCTTATTTGGCCACTGGGGGTAAAATCCCTCCAAGATCACACACACTCTCATGGCCTGTAAATTGACCCTTTCATGGCCTGTAAATATTTTCACAAAATGCTCAAAAAGATTTATTAAATATGGATTTTCATAAAAAAAAAACTTCACGGTTTGCCATTTCGTTACGTCATAACATATTTAACTTCACAGCTTAATACGTTGTTTCGTAACTGCTTACGTCAAAACATGTTTAACTCGGCATATTTATCTACACTCCCATTAATTTAAGACATTTCTGCGCCCAATTTTAAAACTTTATTTTAGCCAGAGCTCAGATTCACTCGATTTTACTCGCGAGTGAAAAATACTCGCGAAGAAGAGTACTCGAAGATTACGAGTGTTACAAAAAGTTTACTCTCCACTCGTTTGTTTTAGGTGGGAGTACTCGCGAGTACTCCTTTTTAACAAATAAGAGTGGGAGTAAAAATCTTCGAAATAGAGTGAGAGTTTACTCTTAAGAGTAAAATCGAGTGGAAAAATAGAAACTGTTTGTCTTTGCTGATTTGTGTGCGCGTGTGGTTTTTGTGTACTCTTTCAGTCTTTCCATACAGAGCGCGTGTGCGGAGCAATTAGTTGGTTTTATAAAAAAAGTTTTATTATATTTTTAAAATTTTACTTATATTTTCTATATTATAATGAACAATAAAGACATAAATAATGAAACTCGAAAATATTTTCGTTATGACTTTGAAGGAAACAACACAATTTGTGAAATTAACAATTGTAGAAAAAAATTAAGTGGAAAATTTTTTTTTTTTTTTTGTATGAGAAAGACTGAAAGAGTACTCGGCAAGAGTATAATCTGCTCGATTTCGAGCGTATTTTACTCGTACTCGAAATCGAGCAAAGCATATGCGCTCTTATTCGAGTGGCATAGAAAAATAGAGTACACTCGATTATTTTTTTCACTCGCAGGAGTACTCGTGCTCGAATTCGAGCGAGTTTCACTCTCTACTCGAATTCGAGCGAAGATTTCGGAGCTCTGATTTTAGCAGACTCACTTCGAGAAGCCACGGCCCTTGTCTAATCACACCGTTGTCTAATTTTTAAGGAATGTGGGCTTAAGGAATACAATTTGTTAAATATTTACACTATTTTTTTTTACTAAATGTATGTGTACCCATCCCCATTTTTCCACAATAACCGCCCTAATCCTCTCAAGCCAATTTAAAAAAAAAATTTTAAATTGATATTATTCGAATTTCAAAATTATTTTAGATATAAGACCTTTTCTGCGATATAAACGGCTCCCAGGCCACCCACAATGACCGAAACCCCCTCCTTTTTTTCAGATGAATGTTTTTACAATATTTTGTATTTTCAGTACATCCCTTAAGTACATATTTATTATTTCTTGGCCCATAATTTCTATTCACTAATTTGGGCAGAACTGGCTCCAGTTCCTAGATTTTGACTTCCAAATGAACTTAATCATAATTTACTTCAAATGTCAAGCAATTAAGAGAGCTCTGCTATGTGCAGAATAGGTTTGGTATAACTTTCGGTTTGCGTCTTCGCTAATACATATTATATAAAAATTTACCTTCACACACATTTTATTTTGCTGATATCCCTTTGCTTCGTCAAGCAATTTACAGTTGCACAAATAATTTGCAATTGTGAATGATTTCTAAAAGAATTCACCTTCCATACGTAAACAAACTATTCACAATTACCGAGATAATTCACAGTGACTATTACTACAGTATGTTTACATTATAATTGCGTTTAGAAGAGCCTTCAAGCTAATAATATTTTTATATTTTGTGGTTAAAAGGTTAATTATAAAAATTACTAGTGTTATTGACAGTATTAAACATTATTTCATATTTCCAGCCATATGCGAGTGCCGTTTGAAAAGTATTAAAATTACACTTTTCTAATTAAAGTACCAATTTGCTAAAGGAATTACATAAATGCTGGTGTAACTATTGCAATGTGGTAATAATAATGCCTTAGTTGACTACTGGTCTTGGAAACTGGTGTGAACAATTTTGTATTTTCATATTGTATTTCAACCACCTCATTTATCTGTGTTTGTATATTAGATTACATTCGCTAAAAATAGGGAAAAATAAACGAAAACGGCATTTAATTATGTTCAATGTTTTGAAAATATTATTTATCTAATATATTATTTAAATAACAAACCGTATAAAATCTTTGTGTGATCATATGAAACATTATGATTGTCATAAATAGCCAATCTCTTCCCACCCACCCACTCATCCTTAAAATGTACGTCATCAACAACAATTTTCTTATTAATTTTTTTATGCCTTCTTGCATATGTTTGCTACATGCTTCTAATGAATTTGTTGTAGTTTTATTAATGATTTTGTTGTTTTGTTTTTTCAATTGGCAAACACGTACCTATATTAATATTATATATTGTTGTGATGTTTGTTGTAGTTATTGGATTTATTTATTTCTTTTTTATATTTTTTTATATAAAACTCATGGACGTTATGATGATATCGCTAATGAATTGGCAAACAACTTGAGCCATAAATTGTCTGCTGTCCAAGTGAATCTTCAGCGCGGTATTTTTAAAAACCAGTTCGTTTAAAAATTTAAGATTTTGTGAAAATGCGTTAAAAGGAATGTTTGTAAATAAATGATTGGTAAAAATTACTATTTTTATTATTTACTCATTTTTGCCTATACCTAAAAACACAGCAACCCGTGAATTGAACTTTTTGGATGTTTTTTTTTTTGTGAACATGTAATTTTTGGAAAAGGATACATTGGGTTAAAATGCAGTTTTTTTGTGAGAAGATAAATCGTTAGGTTAGGTTAAAAAGAGGGGCAGCAACTTGTCTCAAGCCGAAAATCCTTAGTTGTTGAAAACAGTTTCTTTTCTATGCACTTGTTGACAGAAAATACTTTGTGTAAAAACATACTTTTTATACGTACTATTTATTAAGACATGCTTTTTATTACAAGGTCCTTTTTTTATTAAAAGGTATTTTTAATTAAACTTCAAGAGGTACTTTTTATTGAAAGTTACTTTTTGTTAAAATTTATTTTATTTAAAACTACTTTTCATTAAAAGTTATTTTTTATTAAAACGTACTTTTTATTAAAACTTGCTTTTTATTAAAAGTTACTTTTTATTAAAAGGTACTTTTTATTAATATGTACTTTTTATTAAAAGGTACTTTTTATTAACAGGTACTTTTCACTTAAAGGTACTTTTTATTAAAAAGTACTTTTTTTTAAAAGGTACTTTTCATTAAAAGGTACTTTTTATTACAAGATACTTTTTATGAAAATGTACTTTTTATTAAGAAGTAATTTTTATTAAAAAGGTACTTTTTATTAACAGGTACTTTTCATTAAAAGTTACCTTTTATTAAAAAGTACTTTTCACTTAAAGGTACTTTTTATTAAAAAGTACTTTTTGTTAAAAGGTACTTTTCATTAAGAGGTACTTTTTATTACAAGGTACTTTTTATTAAAAGGTACTTTTTATTAAGAGGTAATTTTTGTTAAAAAGGTACTTTTTATTAACAGGTACTTTTCATTAAAAGTTACCTTTTATTAAAAAGTACTTTTCATTTAAAGGTACTTTTTATTAAAAGTTACTTTTTGTTAAAAGGTACTTTTCATTAAAAGTTACTTTTTATTAAAAGGTACTTTTCATTAAAAGTTGCTTTTTATTAAAAGATACTTTTTATTAAAAGGTACTTTTTAGTAGAAGTACTTTTTATTCAAAGGTACTTTTTATTAATAGGTAATTTTTATTAAAAACGTACTTTTTATTAACAGGTACTTTTCATTAAAAGCTACCTTTTATTAAAAGTTACATTTTATTAAAATATACTTTTCATTAAAAGGCACTTTTCATTAAAAGTTAATTTTTATTAAAAGGTACTTTTCATTAAAAGTTAATTTTTATTAAAAAGTCCTTTTTATTTATTAGTATTTTTTATTAAAAATGCTTTTTAATAAAATGTACTTTTCATTAAAAGTTACTTCTTATTAAAGGGTACTTTTTATTTAAAGATACTTTTACTTTTCTTTTACTTTTTATTAGAAGTACTTTTTATTAAAAGCTACTTTTTATTAAAACTTGCTTTTTATTAAAAGTACTTCTTATTAAAAGGCACTTTATATTAAAAGCTACTTTTTATTTAAGGTACTTTTTATTTAAATGTGATTTTTAATAAATGTACTTTTTATTAAAATGTAGTTTTTATTAAAAGGTACTTTTTCTAAATATGCTTTTTATATAATCGCACATTTTGTAGGCAGATACAGGGGTAAAGTTTAATTGTTTGTGAAAATGTATTTGTAGTAAATATATAATTTTTGCTAAAATTTACAATTAGTAAAAATTACATTTTTGCAATAAGGTACTTTTAGTAAAAAAAAAGTATTTTTTGTAAAAATTTACTTTTTGTTCAAAATTACATTTAATAAGAATAAACTTTTTGCAAAATGTACATTTTGTAAAAAGGTATTTTTTTAAAAAAGTACTTTTTGTAAAATGGTATTATATGTAAAAAGGTACTTTTTTTTAAATTTACTTTTTTTAAAAAGGTACTTTTTTAAAAAAGGTACTTTTTAAAAAGCTACTTTTTGTAAAAAGGTACTTTCTGTAAAAAGGTACTTTTTGTAGAAAGAGTACTTTTTGTAAAAAAAAGTACTTTTTGTAAAAAGGAACTTTTTGTAAAAAGGTACTTTTTGTAAAAAGGAACTTTTTGTAAAAAGGTACTTTTTGTAAAAAGATATTTTTTGAAAAATGTACTTTTTTTAATTTATTTTTTGTAATAAACTTATGATAATATCAATTATTGGAATTGTATTTGAGCGTTTTCATATTTACGAAATATTACATTAAACAACTTAAGTAACTTCTAAGTCAGAAGTTATTTTGCTTTGTTCAAAACAACTTCTAACTTAAAATATATAAATATTTTTTAGTATTAAAAGCGCCTTCAAACACTTCTTTGTTACAAATATTTTACATCATGTGAGTTTTTTGCTGAGTGTTTAGCTGCTGTGAATGTATTGAATTATTTATTTATTTGCTTTTTTTAAATGAAATTTCTATGTTGTTTTTCTATCGTTTCAAATTCAAATGTCTGTTAAAAACGGCATTTTAAGTTAAATTAGCAATTGTCTATGATATTCCAACGCTGCTTTTTACTAGTACGTTGCGTTGTTGAAATTTGTTCGGAATACAAAGCGCATTCTCATTTTAATACGGAGATTTGGAACGTGACAGAATTTTTTTATTTTTTGTCATTTCAACGCTGGACAAGGAGAGGGGCTGCCGTAAAAATAAACACACATTTGAATTTAGCCAAACAATTCAGGTTTATTTGAGTGCTTTAAGAAACGCAGTTTTAATTGTTTAGTAAATATTAAGCAAAAAAAAAATATGTACAAAATCCAATAGTAGTGAATACAAAGATATTCGTACTTCAAAAAGTGTTATGTAATGTTTTATCAATATGTCTGTATCTCGGTATTATTAATTAACTCGTTTTTATTATTTTTTCAATTCATAAAGAATTCAATGGAGAGTTTTATTTTCGGGAATACATAATAAAGTTGGTAATTTATATTACCGTGAATATTATAGTCGTCTTTGACACTTGTTGTTGTGGGTTTTATTTTCGGGAATACATAATAAAGTTGGTAATTTATATTACCGTGAATATTATAGTCGTCTTTGACACTTGTTGTTGTGGCTTAATGTTTGTCCTTTTTTAATTTATTTATCATCTCAAACTTTATCATAAATGCAAAATTACATACTCATTTACTTAACAAAAGGTCCGTGATATGCCCTGACATTCATTGGCGGCAACAACTTGTCATTAGCCGTCCCTCATATGATATTTTTTTTTTTGTCTTGGACCAGCACTCAGGCTTTGACCCACCCCACATAATATGCGATGCATTGTACCAGGACTAGAAAAATTGGTTGTGTGAAGGAGGATAGAGGGAGTAGTGTTTGTGGATGTACGATTCAAATGGCAGCAGCAGTTGCTGCTTTATTGAGTCATAACATCAAAAGATATTATGTTATTAAAATTATATTTTTCATTGGTAAATATTCCATTAAAGAAATTGTGCGGCTGTCACATTTTATAATTTCTTGTATACGTTTGCCATGACGAGTGCTAGATAAATGTCCAGCAGTTAGCTGCAGTTGGCGTGACCTTATAAGGCTGGCACAACAGAATGCAGGCAATTTTTTCCATTTGAAATCGAATTATTCTTTAAAATAAATATGTATGTATATAAATAATTAAAACTTCACCTCTTGATAAGCCATTAAAATTTTTATTTTAGTTTGTTTAACATGCTTTTGGAAAAATTTATTTTTATTTATCGTCACTACTTTTTTTTTTCTTCAAAAGAAATTTTCTATCAATTTAGCCAGCTTTAATGAATTCGAAAATTTGATCGAATAAATAAATTTGTGAGGAAGACAAACAAGCAAAATTACACGCACATTAAACAAAATAATAGATAGATATTTTTTGTCCAAAATTTGAACATCGCACATTTTTTTTTGTTCTGGCAGACGTCATCTGTTTAGTGGTTTTATTTTAATTTAGTAATCCATTAATAAAGCAAAACAGATAAAACGATTTCATGCCAGTGCTGCCATATGTATGTAAGCAAATGTGGAATTGATCATAGCATGTAAATTTTTTTAAATCAGCTCAGCGGCTATACAAATGTCTAGCCACTGAGCTGATCTCAAACGCAAATTGCATTTAAAATTAATCCCTCTGAATACATATTGTCAATCAGCTTTATTATTTAACTACTTGTCAACGTCACATCAAGAAAATATCAAAAATTCAATACGAACATACTCTTTGTGAACAACAAATAATTTATTTTGACAGGCTGTAATAATTCTCGAATGTCTAGAATATATCAACAAGCTGTTACAAATTCGTTATCGCTGAAGAAAAGGATTACGTGTTCTATTTTTGATATTGTCTTAGCGTGTCATTGACAAATAGTTACAGAATAAAAGGGAATATTTTGATATGGTATGCAATGCCAATGTTTCGTACCGCCACATTATGAAATACTACAATTTGTTGTAATACAAACCAATTGACGCTTTGCAAGTCAGACATAATGAGTTATTAAAAAAAATCTTAAGATTTAGTGCATAAATCGTCGTCTTCAAATGCTATTGTGAATAAACAAAATCATTTATATAACGATAAATCGTTGAGTCTGGCAAGCTTGCAGTAGATGAAGAACGATTATGGCCTTTAGGTTAGATTTCCTTGAAAAAATAAATTAATTAAAACTGCCGCCATATAGCGCCAATAAGTAACCCAATATTGTGTACCAAATATAAAATCGTTTGTACATTCATACATACATATATAAAGGGTGATTTTTTGGTATTTGTTTTTTTTTTTTGGCAGCACTGTTTTTTACAGCTCAGCTGTTTTCGTGCAATATGTTACTGTTAAACATGTTCAGTTTGGTCTTTAATTCAACTATAAATCGACTTAGAAACGAACAACGGATGCAAATTATTGAATTTAATTATAAAAATTCATGTTCGGCTGAGAATCTGCCTCGTTTACTTCTTCTTTTCAGTGGGCGCAGCTCATCTGATGTAAAGAGCAGCTAGAAGCATTGCCAATACATCCCGGAAAATGTACTCTTTGATGTGGATTAGGGGCCGGTATAACCATTTTTAAAACACGCCAGGCCAGGAAGATTATTGTAAAAGGTGAGCGCTGCCGTGCGATGACCACAAAAAAATTTTTTTGTCTACTTTTTTTCTTATTTTTTTTAAATTTTTTCAAAATAATTTTTTAAACTTCTTTTTCAGTTATTTTATTTTTTGAATTTCTTCTAACATTTTTTAATCCTTTTTTTTTAATTTTTTCCCCCAAAATTGAAAAGCTGAACTTGGCTAATATGTGGTTTCAACAAGACGGTGCCACATGCCACAGAGCACGAAAACCAATTTCTCAATTGAGAGGTGAGTTCGGTGAACAGTTTATTTCACATTTGTTACCGCAATTGGCCGCGTACATTGCCTGCAGCGTAACGCCTGCGGACAAGATCGCAATAGTTGACGTACTGCCAATATTAAACAATTTATTCGTGAGATTTCGGCCGATATGTTAGACAGAGTATGCAAATTTGGACCCAGTGTATTTGAGTTGGAGCGTGCATTCTATCGGCTCACCAAAAAATTAGCCGACAAATTAAAAGGTTCAAATAGGTATTTACAAAAAAAAAGTCGCTATCTCCTCATCTTTCTTCATATCTGTCCCCTCAATACTATCTCCTACTGCATATGCCGGGATTATCCCCTGAGTACTGGTCCGAGTTAAAAAAAACAAAGATTTCATAGACTTTTCAAAATTTTATTTTATTTTCTTTAAAAAATCACCCCACACACATACATATGTAAATGTTTCAGTGTTTTTTTAATTCCTTAAATATTTTTTCTCAAAGAAATAGGTTTTCGCTTTATAAACCAACTTTATTTTGATTGTCAAAATGAGCAAAAATTATGTGTATGCACTCGTATTGTACTTATGAACAGCTACACCTTCGAAAAACAAAATATATCCCATATGGTTTAAAATTAGCCAAAACAGCAACGCTGTTAACACTCACTTCAGACAAAAAAGAAGCACGATTCCTTTGTTGTTGTTGTTGTTTTTCTCTTGCTTAGCTCTTATGTATTAAAAAGACGCTCTCTTTCACTCACAACTGATAAAAAAAATTTAATCACTATTTTTAGCAGGTTTTTTCTATTTAATTTTGTATTCCTTTTTGCTTTGGTTATTGTTTGCCTTTCTTATTTTTCTTTCTTATGCATATTAAAATATCTGCAAATTTTTGTTTTTATACTGAATTTTTATAAACTGCCTCTTGATTCCATTTAATTTGGTTGCTACAATTTTTTCTGCCAATATTTATTTTGTTAATTAGCTTATTTTACTTAAATTGCTTCGCTTAAATATTCTGTTTTTCACTTCATTTTACTGATTTAACTTCAACATTTTCTTTATAAACATTGTGGTTAGGATTTTTGTTGTTTTATTACTTTAAGCTTCCTTTTCGCAACAGCGTGTATTATTCATAGGTATAAATTTTTCTGTTAAATAATTTCTTTAATATTTCCACACATTAATTTCATTAATTTTATTCCTTATTTATTATTATTTAAAACGTTTAACCAAACGGAGCACGCAAAAACATGTTTTTTCATAACATTATTTGTATTATTTAATTTCTATTTATTCCCTGTGATCACTTTAAAATCGCCGACTTTAAAATCAATTTTACGTATCCGTTGACGGCATTTAACTGTTTCAACATTGCGCAAATTAGCAGTGTGAGACGATGTTAAAGCACAACATGTGCTGTTACCAGCTCCCCTACCGCTCACTACGTAAAAACTTAATTTTCAAAACAAACACACAAACCTGTGCAGTTGTTCTCCACAAAACACTGTCAATGTTTGTTTAAGCGACAGCGTTGTCGCTTTTGTTATTTTCCCACAAAAATAGTTTTACTTATTGACCGACTTTATATATGGGAAAAATGTTGCCAGTTCGCTTATATATTTTGTTTATATGTGTTTCTCTCAGAATTATAATTCTCAGTTAGATATTATTATTATCTCTTATAATATATAAAATGATAAAAATATTTTACATAGACCCCTTTCACACACATCAGGTTTGACTCGTCAAGTCTTGATCTTTTAGGAGAGAGCGGTGAAGAGCGTGAAAAGGGGTACAGACTTGACGGTACTTGTCAGTTTTTATATTTTCTTTTGTTTTATCATCCGTAATATATTCAATGAATGTTCAGCAATGAAGAAAAACTTGACATGCCGTTTCGTGTGTGAACGTAAATGCAGGTTCGAAAGGAAATTGAAGAAAAACTGATCAAGTATACCTGATGTGTGTGAAAGAGGACATGGTTGTTTTTATTCGTTAAGGTTTTTTTTAACAACGCAAGCGAATTAATTTTTTTTATGAGTGGGTCATATACTTATACACACCCAGCCATATACAGACAAGTGAGACTTTTTCAGCAGGTGACAGGGAAGAATTCTAGGAACTCAAAACATTAAGATGTGGTGAAAACTAAATTTTTTTCAAAACGTAGTAAAACTAATAACTTTCCGGATTTTTTTAACACTTTAAATATTTTAATGGGAAGTTAATAATTAAAATACTTAAGTCTTAGCATCAATTTTGTATTATAGAATCAATTCGTATCTCATGGGATATATTCCAAAATATATAAAAGGAACTCCTTTCAACATTCAGGACGAGTTTTTTTTCAGGATGTGAGAAAGAGTCGGTTCTTAGTTATCAAGTAAATTATATTTGATTCATTTCCGAATAGACACAGCGCCATTTTGAAGTGATTTTTGAAAGTCGTTCATGCGAATGAATGATGTCACAGTGTTGTACATTGAATAACGGCCTTTCAGTATCTGATGGAAACGGGTTTTGTAATTGAATTTAAGATGTTTTTCTTATTGAAAGCGTGCAAGCAAAATTTCAACGTGTAACTGCAGCGTAAGCATCGTTCGAGCTTCAATAACGTTAATATTCCCAAACATATCAATACTTTACACCTTAATACATAAACTATAACAGACAAAACTTTCTGGCATCACTGTTATTTATGACAAAAGCCTTAACAAAATAAATAAATAAAAAAGAAACACAAATAAAAAAATTAGCAACAAACACTCATTTAGATCTCATTATTAAGAGTAGGACAAATATTAACTGAAAAATTAATCATATGGAAAATTAAAGAGACATTTTATTAAAATCAGCTCTTGTTGGATAGCATTTATTTTTATGAAAGAGAATGTGTTTTGAATAAACAAAGTGTTTTGGTCACCTCTTTTAATGCAACATGCAAATGTTGTTTTATTTAACGTGAGATATATGTATATAAAAGTATTTGTTATTAATTAGTTGATCGTGTACGACTGGAAAGAGGATGCACAATTTGTCAAGACAAGAACGCTCTGCTCTCGGTATTCAAGTGTGAACATGATCTGGCTATAATCTCTGCGCATATTGTATTCCTAGGTTGTACAATGGTGCACTGCCTCTACTAATATATGGTTGCCTATACCTACGGTGACCATGTTTTTTAACGCAAAAGAAAAGAGATTTAGAAATGCAATAAATATTGTATTTACTATTTATAGTCAATTGCATACGAGTACATACATATGTACATACATACATACATATATTCTAGGCATGGCCGACTTATTTACATATATTAATCGCCCCTATTATGAATGGCGACGTCGACGTCACATCAACTCGACAGCAAACAATTATCACTTGTCTGCAAGTTGTCGATAACAATTAATTACTCTTGACAATTTCTTATCATTCTCTAGGGTATATAATATCGATAGAACACGTCAATAGTAGTCAGTTGCTCTCGCGAAAGAGTGGACAAGCGACAATTTGTTGCTGTCGTCTTGATAGCGCGTCGATGTCGTCATTCATAATAGGGGCGAATGTTTTTTATACCCTACAAAAAAGAATTGGAGGGTATATTCACTTTGTCATTCCGTTTGTAGCGCTGCGAAATACTCATCGGAGACCCCATAAATATATATATCCTTGATCAGTGATGAAATCTAAGACGATCTGAGCACGTCCGTCCGTCCGTCCGTCTTCATTACAGTCCAAACGAAAAGATCCAGACTCTTGAAATTTGGTGCAAATATACCTTGAAGGATAGTACAGGTCAAGTTCGTAAATGGACTGAATCGGGCCGGAGGGGAAAAAGTTCCCCTAAGAAAAACAAAACCAACCTCTAAAAAATAATATAATTTTTAAAGTTTTTTTCGTAACTTTTTTATAAATTTCTATGCCAAATCAGCCCCAACACGTTAAATTTGGAGCCATAAAATAAAAAAGAAATAATTTTTGGACGCCGTCCCCTTTAGTGTTCATTATTATATGCAAAAATAGTTTAAAAATTTAACAAATTGTTTTACTTAAGCCGAAATTCCTTAAAAATAATATTTTTAAGCTTTAATGGCGAAGTTGAGACGTAACCTGATCCTCCTCTGCCCTACCCCCTCCTCTTCCTTGTCTCCTAAATGACCCTTTCAAAAAATAATTATAATTAAAAATAAATTTATGTGTGTGAAGATAAATATGCCGAGTTAAATATGTTTTGACGTAAGCAGTTACGAATTGAAGTTAACTATGTTATGACGTAACAAAATGGCAATCAGTGAAATTTTTTTTTTGTATGCAAATCCATTTTTATATACAAAATGATTATGGGAGTGTCTTCTTTCCCATACATTATTTTGTATATACTGGCAATGCATGCCGATTCCTTGTTTTTTCCACTGAGGACAAAATCCCTCCAAGATCACACACATTCTCATGGCCTGTAAATTGACCCATTCATGGCCTGTAAATATTTTTACAATATCCTCAAAAAATTTATTAAATATGGATTTTCATAAAAAAACTTCACTGTTTGCCATTTCGTTACGTCATAACATATTTAACGTCACAGCTAAATACGTTGTTTCGTAACTGCTTACGTCAAAACATGTTTAACTCGGCATACATATTTATCTTCACTCACTTAATAAATTTTACATTTAATTATCCCAAACACTTATTTTTAGAGTCTTATGGCAAAGCTGAAACGTCTTCTCCACGGCCCTTGCCAGAGAGACCCCGACAAAATACAGTTTTAATACCCTCCAAAAAGAATTGGACCCCATAAATTATATATATTCTTGATCAGTGATGAAGTTTAAGACGGTCTAGCAATGTACCATACGTTCGTTTGTGGAAAACATGATGTGGTCTATTTTTGGACCCCGCCCCTTTCAGTGGACCCCTTTAGTGGGCGTTGAAGTAACACATTACTTGGAAAAATTGTATAAATATTTAACAAATTGTATTCCTTAATTCTTTTAAATAAAATTTTTACGGTTTTACGACGACGGTAAGATGTTCTCAGATCTTCCACTGCCCTACCTCTCTATCTGCCTTTGCCCCCTACATGACCTTAACAAAAAATAAAATAATTTTTTTCTACACTTAATTGCGCCAAAAATTTTTCTTTTTAAATGTTTACAACAAACATGAGATGTCTCACCTGCGGCCCTTCCCCGAAAGACCAGTCAGAAAGTTTTAAAATTGGCCACAGAAATGTTTTAAAGGAACTCTAAAATATTTTAAATTTATTTATTAAATATTTGGACGATATTTAATATTCGACCCGGTCGAATACAACGTTTTTACTTGTTTAATAATAAATTATGTTCATTTCAATGTTGAGGTTAGTAACTGAAAATTGTGTCGATATCCATTACAAAAAGTATTTAATTTTACGGCAAACAATAGTACAAAAAAATAATAATTTGCTGTAAATGAAAGTAACAAGCAAAAGAAAGTTAAAAGTTTAAATGAAAATGTTAATTAATAAATAAAATAATTTTGTTATTTAAAGGCACACAGACATATTGTGTAGATTGTGTTTGTAAAATATTGCCAACATTCTTATCAACTTTGACTTTTGAAGCCTGCATTAAGCAAATTTTAATCATATTTATCTAATAGAATATAAACTTGAAACTTGTTAAGTTTGAGAATAATTAAAACATTTGTTTTTGCTAATGCTGTCAATGTTTTACCCTGAACTTGGGTTGTTAAAAAAAAACGAATATTATATTTTTTCACAAACCAGAACTGCTGCCTATTTTTTTTTTCTTTTTTGTTTTTTTTTTTTTTTTTTTTGTAATCCACACCAGGGCCGCGTTGAGCAAAGTGTTTTTTGTCTAGTTTAAATTAATAACTTTCTTGCTAATTTATTATAATTTTTTTCTCATTATTTTCTCACTTTTCAATTTAATTGTTCACTTGGTCATTTTAACCGTGTCGTCTAAAGGTCAGGTGTAAGAGCCAATCATACCTGCCTAAAGATATAATTCGCAAAAAAAAAACATTAACAATACATACGCTTATTATTATAAAACCAGATCGGTGACCACACGAGTTTCCCACAAATGATTCATGAGTGCTCCCAGTTGTAGTTGTTTTAAAACATTTTATTTGATGTTTAAGAGAAATAATCAAAGAAAGTATAACAAGAGTAATGGAATAGTCAGTTACAATGGAGGCGTCAGGCGATAAACTGCTAAGAATTGTACTAAAGAGCTAAAATTACCTATTTAAAAATAAAACTTAGGAAAATAGCACATCTTTAAGTCTATATAAAACCTATAATAACTGCTTCAGTCACAGTAAATCAAAATACAACTTTGAGGTGTTTTTTTAAAACGCAATTCTTTGTACAAAATTTATTCTAAAACACTCCTCCACATTAAATTTTTAACACTACAAGTTCACATTAATTTTTATAAATACAACACTAAAGATTACAGATTAAAAAGAAAACAATTCTTCTCTTTGGAAATTTTTAATTTCCCGCCAAGAAAATTGAAAATTTTCAAAAAAGTTATAGCAGTTTTAAAATTTAAAGTAATACCATTTTTAGCGGGAAGTTGCAGGGATGGCGTTTAAGGTCAACCGTTTGCCACACGTTTTTTTTTTAATTTTTATAACTTTAAATAAACATGAATGTAAATTTTTGTTTTTCGAACTTCCTAATTTGTTATTAAGTTAAGAATTTTTTTTATTCAGATTCAAGTTCAAAACCACAAATAATTTTTATTTATTTTTTTTTAAATTTTTATATTAAATTCAAGTTATTTTATTAAAAGTGAGATATTTAAAATAATTGTATAATCATTTGATGATTATAAAAATATTAATAAAACAACTTGAATTTAAGAACAAAAACTTCTTAAAAAAGTATAATTTACAGATTGCAGATTTGAACTTGAGTCTGAATAAAAAATATGCTTATCTTAATAATAAATTTAAATATATAAGAAATCATGGGATTTATATTAAAAAAATAATAATTTACAGACTGTAGATTTGAACTTGAGTCTGAATAAAAAAATATGCTTATCATAATAATAAATTTAAATATATAAGAAATCATGGGATTTATATTAAAAATAATAATAATTTACAGACTGTAGATTTGAACTTGAGTCTGAATAAAAAAATGCTTATCTTAATAATAAATTTAAATATTTAAGAAATCATGGGATTTATATTAAAAAAATAATAATTTACAGACTGTAGATTTGAACTTGAGTCTGAATAAAAAATATGTTTATCTTAATAATAAATTTAAATATATAAGAAATCATGGGATTTATATTAAAAAAATAACAATTACAGACTGTAGATTTGAACTTGAGTCTGAATAAAAAATATGCTTATCTTAATAATAAATTTAAATATATAAGAAATCATGGGATTTATATTATTTTGTGGCAGGTATGTGAAAAAATATCGCATGCAATACGAATCGTACAGATTTCATAGAAGTCTAAGAGAATATTTGATCTTGCAGAAATGTCACCAGGGGTTCCATGAAATTTTTACAAGTAGATTTTCTTTTATTGGTGGGTATATGTTTTATATCAACGTAGAGGCACTTGTCGAAAAACGAAATTAATTTTTAAGAAATTTTTATTTGACATTTTGTTGTCACAATACTATTTTAAAAGAAATTTATTTGTTGGTGGTCAAGCAATGTCTATATGCATTTCATTGGTGATTTGGTAAAGCACCAATGAAATGCATACAGACATTGCTTGACCACCAACAAATAAATTTCATTTGAAATTTATTTTTAATAACTTTTAAAAGAGCTTTAATAACTTTTGAGAGGTTTTTTGTACTTTTTAAAATATTTTTTACGCCAACAATTCGATAAAAAAAATTTTAAATTGCCTCTCTCTCTCACAATGGGTTAGTTGATTTTAAAAATTTATGTACCAATAGAATGCCATTTTAGATACACATATCGTCTATATTTGTTCTATATTCTAGGTGTTATAATAAATAAAAGTTTTGAGCTGCGCCAGTCCAGAGACAAGAAAAAAATTACTCTCTCATTTTCATTTATGAAATGGCTGTTATTTTATGCATTTTTTATTTTCCACAATTTTCATATACTATTTGACTAGTTTACAAAAATTTTTGAGCGCTTATTTATTTAAAATTTTTCATTGTATTGGCACCACTAATTTGTTTATTGTCGCCTATGAAAATGAAAATTAGTTTAAATTGGCTATAACCACAAAAGTAGCACGGACAACAACCTGTCGTGTAGTCATGAAAATATTCACTCCCATATAAACACATCGCACCCTAAATAGAAAAGGGCCACAACTCGAAATTTTCCAAAACTGACTTTTTTCCATAAATTAATTCAGAATACACATCTCTTTGTAAATTTTTATATTAAGTGTGTTGCTTCTGCACGATGAACAGTTTTTTGTCTCTCCTGAAAATTTTAGTATTTTAAGTTGTACAAAAGGGCGTATTTAGGCTACGACATGTATTGTTTTTCTGACATGTTGTAGTCGGTAGCCTGCTGTCTTGAATGTGTTTCATGCTTAAAGCATTATTCCATATATTTTCATACACCCATACCTAAATACGGGCGGAAAGCGGATCGTTTTTTTCCGCTGAGCGTTAACGCTGAAATGCCATGCCTTAACAAAAGCGGCAGCGTTATGTAAAAAAACAATAAAAACAGGGTTATCAAACAAACAAATTAAACAACCCTGATTATTTTAACAGCTGGACGGACGACATTTGTGATTTTGTTATTGAAATTTTTTACAAATTACAAACGTGCATACATATTTATGTATATAATCATATTGGAAATATTTTCTTACCACCATTTTCTAATACGAAGTGCACAAATTTTTTCTTTTATTATATATTTCACTTTTGTAAATCTTTGCTCTTTTTCTCTGGTTACAATTCTCTTCTTTTGCAACCAACTTCATTAGAAAACGCTCTGTCAAAATCGGATTTTCCAATAGCAAAGCGTTGCCGCCGCGTTATTTCGGTATGCTCCATACAAAATGTATGGACATGAGAACTTTTGACAGTTAAAAAACGCATGCCGCCCGTATTTAGGTATGGCAGATAGGCGACAATAACCAGATTAGTGCTGACAATACAATGAAAAGTTTTAAAATAAATAAAGGTTTAAATATTTTTTTTTTTAATCTAGTCAAGAATATCAAAATTGTTTAACATGAAAAGTGCATAAGGAAATAGGGCTTTCAAAATTAAGGAGAAAACTTTAAAATTTTGTATCTGACTTATCAAGTAAAAATTTCCTTACTTCAAAAATTAGCCGATGCAACGATACATAATCATAAATTTGTTATCGTTAAAAGACGTGGGTGGGGGTACTTTGAAAATGAGATACAACAAATAAATTAACTTATAAACCAATTTTTATAGTTCCATAACAAAGAAGTAAAAACGTTATATTCGACCGGGTCGAATCTTAAATACCCTCCAAATATTTAGTAAGTGAATTTGAAATGTTTAACTTGGTGGGACAGAGTTCCTTTATATAATATTGTACGTCAACTCCCACTAAAGGGGGCGGGGTTCAAATATATACAATATCATGTTTTCCACAGACGAACGTATGGGCATTGCTAGACCGTCTTAGACTTCATCACAATTCTCTTTGGAGGGTATAAAAACTGTATTTTGGCGGGGTCGCTCTGACAAGGGCTGTGGGGGAAACATTTCACCTTTGTCATAAAACTCTAAAAATAAATGCTTGGGAGAATTATATACAAAATTAAAATTTCTTTTTTTTATAGGGTCATTTAGAGGGCAAAGGGGGAGAGGGGGTAGCGCAGGAACAGGTAGACATAAAACTCTAAAAATAAATGCTTGGGATGATTATACACAAAATTAAAAAAAATTTTATTTATTTTTAATAGGGTCGTTTGGCGGGCAAAGGGGGAGGAGGGGGTAGGGCAGCAACAGGCAGTCATAAAACTCTAGAGATAAATGCTTGGGATGATTATATACAAAATTAAAAAAAAAAATTCTATTTTTTGGTAGGGTCATTTAGGGGGCGAAGGAAAGGGGGGGGGGGGGTAGGGCAGAAATCGGCAGTCATAAAACTCTAAAGATAAATGCTTGGGATGATTATATACAAAATTTAAAAAAAAAAATTTTTTGGTAGGGACATTTAGGGGGCAAAGGAAGAGGGGGGGGGAGGGGTAGGGCAGAAATCGGTAGTCAAAGACAAACTGTAAAGATAAATGCTTGGGATGATTATATACAAAATTTAATTTAAAAAAAAAATTTTTTTTTTGGTAGGGTCTGTTAGGGGGCGAAGGGGAAGGAGGGGGTAGGGCAGAGTAGTACCAGGTTTCTTCTCGGCTTCGTCATTAAAGCTTAAAAGTGTTATTTTTAAGGAATGTAGGCTTAAGTAAAACAATTTGTTACATTTTTATGCTATTTTTGCCTATAATAACGCCCACTGAAGTGGGCGGGGTCAAAAAATATTTTTATTTTATTTAATGGCTCCAAGTTTAAGGCGTTGGACCGTATTTGACATAAAAATATATCATTTGCTTAACAAAATAACCAAAAAACTTAAAAAATTATGTTGTTTTTTCTGGGTTGGTTTAGTTCTTCTTAGGGGAACTTTTTTCCCTCTTGCCCGATTTAGCCCATCTTCGAACTTAACCTGCTCTAAGCTTTAAAATATATTTATGCCAAATTTCAAGAGTCTAGCTTTTTTCGTTTGGACTGAATCGTGATTTCCACAGACGGACGGACGGACGGACATGCTCAGTTCGTCTTAGATTTCATCACTGATCAAGAATATATATACTTTATGGGGTCTGAGATGGATATTTCGATGCGTTACAAACGGAATGACAAAGTGAATATACCCTCCAAATTCTTTTTTGGAGGGTATAAAAAGGGCAGCATAACATAAAAGTATTTATTAAAAGTGCAAAAACCATAAATAGATTTAGAGTGAGCGCTTTTATTTTTATATATGAAAGTGGCACCACTGAAATCAAATGTTTACGTTGTAGCTGCTGCGTTCAACATAATTAAGTAGCTGACTACACGGCGACAATTGCTGCTAGCGGCACTTGTAGCCATGTAGCCGGTAGCCTGCTGTCGTGAATGTGTTTAATGCATAATAGAGCGATAGGCCTTTAATATTATTTTTCAAAACATTAAAAACGATTTTAAAAAAGCCTACAAGTGCGCTATCTTTTTTTATTACAATTATGCTGCGATTAAATGGCACAAGCCTACAATTAAACTGTAAATTTGAAAAATATATTTATATATATTTTTTTGTTGTTTTAAATTTTGTCATTTTGTATTAAAATTCGGCTGCTTTTTTATCGAAATTATCTTAATAAACAAATATTTTGTACTCAAGGAAAAAGATGGTTGTTTTTATTTACATACTCATTATCATTTTTAAATGTTTATCATTTATAGTTTTTTTTTTTTTTGCCCAAACTTTCAACTTGTTCTCATTATGTGAAGCATGTTATTGAAAACAAAAACTCCATAAATACAGGCCACATGCACCGACATCATGGTAATTTCAAATAGAATATTGAACACGATCAAACTGATTAAATACTAGCAGGCAATTTGTTGTGTTTGAAAATGAT
Organism: Linnaemya tessellans; assembly: GCA_951800035.1. Lineage (NCBI taxonomy): Eukaryota > Metazoa > Arthropoda > Insecta > Diptera > Tachinidae > Linnaemya > Linnaemya tessellans. The sequence continues at coordinate 115,701,973 of OX637535.1, forward strand.
TAAAATTTTATTATTCCTATTAACAACTCTGGGCAGAGTAGCGTGGGCTGAATTGGATTTCAAAAAGGTATATAATACAATTAGATCGGATGAAAAGCTCTAAAAGATTTTCTCCTTGCAGCTTTGCCTGGGCAAGAGATTGAATGAAGTTGTCGCCCATCCCCTGGATTGCCGTGGCTATATTTTATGTGCTTCCGAACCATCCCAGCACTATTGCGATGCGGGCTTTCATTTCGATATTAAAAATTTGGTTTGCAATTGGCCAGAAATTGTTAATTGCCAATTAGCCTCGCAAAATGTGCAGGATATTACGGTTGCGACAAAATCGGTATTAACACCTCTAATGGCCCTGGACATTATCACTGGCGAAGTTGTAGATCCCATGATTGCCTATGACCCCTTGCATGTGGTTTGTCGCCATTTTGGCGCCTATTTTTTGCCAAATCCCAAACACTGCCGTTCTTATTACCTCTGTGCTTACGGCCATATGCATGAACATGCCTGTGGTCCAAACACCTTGTGGGATTATAAAATTCATCAATGTGTTCTTAATCATAAGGCGCTGTGCTATCATTTAGATCCAGAGGAAGAAAACGAAATCAATGAGTCCTTGGCCAATAACATGGAAAATAGTGATTTGATTTGTTATCCCATTAATACAACTAGCACGACCACAAGCTTTCATCCCACCAGTTCGGATCATACCAGACCTCTACCCACCCCGCCCACCATCTTGCAGCCATCCTCGAAGAAGCCCAACACATCTAATCCTTTTAATATAACGTGTCCGCCGAGACGTCAAAGTTATGTGGCCCATCCCAAGGACTGTAGAAAATATTTTATATGCATCGTGGGTACAGCGGTAATGACCTCCTGTCCGGAGGGCCTATTGTGGGATTCGAAGAAGGAATATTGTGATTTAAGGAAAAATGTTAAATGTTTCCAAGAGAGAAAAAATTAAAAAAGAAGAAATAATCATTTAAGGACTTGATACTGTATTAAATTTTCATTTACCAAAAACAAATATTTCCTGATTTTAAGGCAAGATCATTCATGTTTCGTAAGTGACATTTCACACCATGTCTTGTAAATAGGGCTTCTTTCGATACATCGATTTTTAAACATTTTTATTTTTAAGCTCATATTTAAAGAATTTAGGAATTTTTATTTTAAATTAAAAATTTTACAATTTTTTATTTTAACTAAAAATCTAAGAACTTTTGTTTTTAATTCAGAATTTTTGATTTTAATTAAGAGTTTAATTGCCTATTTCCCTCCTGTCAAATTCTTTCTTTCGTACAAATATATTTGAAACAAAACCAAAATTTTATAAATAGTTTTTGTTTGAAATGTATTTATAAGAAAAAAAGAACTCTTTCGACTTTGTGAAATAAGCAGTAAGAATTTTTAGTTTTGATTCAATATTTAGGAATTTTTATTCGGAATGAATTTTAGAACTTTAATTAAGAATTTTTATTTTTAATTAAGAATTGAGAAATTTTTATTTTTAGTTAAGAATTGAGACATTTTTTTTAATTAAAAATTAAGAAATTTTCGTTTTTAATTAAGAATTTTAATTTTTAATTAAAAATTGAGAAATTTTTATTATCAAGTAAGAATTGAGCAACTTTTATTTTCAATTAAGAATGAGAAATTTTTTTTAATTAAGAATTGAGACATTTTTATATTTAATTAAGAATTGAGAAATTTTTTTTGTTATTTAAGAATTGAGAAATTTTTCTTTTTAATTAAGAATTTTTAGTTTTAATTAAGAATTGAGATTTTTTTTATTAAGAATTGAGAAATTTTTATCTTTAATTAAGAATTTTTAGCTTTAATGAAGAATTGAGAAATTTTTATTTATAATTAAGAATTAAAAATCTTTTTATTTTATTAAGAATTTTTATTTTTAATTAACAAATTTAATTTTTAATATTTTTAAATTCTTAATTAAAAATGAATATTATTATAATTAATTAAATATTTTAACTTTTAATTAAGAATTTAAAAATTTTCATTTTTAATTAAGAATTTAATCATTTTTAATTTTAATTAAAAATTTAAGAATTTTGTTTGTTCAGAATTTAAAAATTTAGATTTTTAATTAAGAGTTTAGGATTTTTTTAATTAAGAATTTAAGAATTTTTATTTTTTTAAATTTCTTTAAATTTTTATTTAGGAATTAAGATATTTAATTAAGAATTTAGAATTTTTTTTAATTAAGCATTTAATAATTTTTATTTTTATTTAAGAATTCTATTTTTTTTAATTAAGAATTTCTAAATTTTGATTTGCAATTAAGAACTTAAAAAATTTTATTTTTACTTAAGAGGCTAGACTTTTTTTAATTAAGAGTTCAGAAATTTTTAATTTCAATTAAAAATTTTGGAATTTTTATTTTCAATTAAAAATGCAGGAATTTTTATTTTTAATTGAAAATTTAGGAACGTTTATTGTTTGTCCGGAATTTAAGATATTTCATTAAAAATTTAGGTATTTTTATTTTCAATTAAGAATTTAGAATTTTTGTTTAATTAAGAATTTAAGCATTTTTATTTTTAATTAGGGGTTTAAGAGCCTTAACTAAAAACTTGTAAATTGTTATTTTCAATTAAGAATTAGGACTCTTTATTTTCAATTCCGAATTTAGACTGGCCAAATAATTTTTCGGTCGATGACTGGAGTAAAAAATTCAGAGTTTAATCATTTTAATTAAGAATGCAAAAATTTTAATTTTTAATTAAGAATTTTTATATAAGAATTTTACTTTTAGTTTCGAATTTAACAATTTTAACTAAGAGTCTAATTACTTCTATATTTAACTAAAAATTCAGAAACTTCTATTTTTAATTTAGAATTTAGGAATTTTCGTTCTTAATAAAGAATTTAAGAACTTTTATTTTTAATTATGAATTTAAGAATTTTAATTAACAATTTGAGAATTTTTATTTTTAATTCAAAATTTAAGAATTTTAATTAAGAACTTAAAATTTTGAATTAAGAATTTAAGAATTTTAATTAAGAACTTAAAATTTTGAATGAAGAATTTAAAAATTTTTAGTTTATAATTAGGAATTTAGCATTTTTATTAATTAAGAATTTTAGATGTTTTTAAATTACGAATTTACGAACTTTTAATTTTAATGAAGAATGTTTATTTTTACTTAAGACTTTGAGAATTTTAATTTTTAACTAAAAATTTATTATTTTTATTCCCGAATTAAAGAATTAAATTAAGATGTTAAGAATTTTAATTAAAAATTTATGAGTTTTTATTTGCAAATATATAGATTTTTATTATGGAAATTATATTACAGGATGTTAATTTTTTTCAACGGGCTGAAGTTCAAATCTGCGAAACTGCAAATCACCTTTTATTTTTATTTTTTTTTTTTTATTTAATTAAAGGAATTTGTTCAAATTTTATTTATTATTTATATTTTTATTACGTTCATAGTATTTAGAAAATTTACTTATGATAATGGTAACATATGATATCTAGTGTACGAGGCAAGTTAGAAGTGTTTTGGGTGTTTGACGATTTTTTGCGGTTGAAAAAAAATGGGTTAAAGAATATGTGATTAGACTTTGGCTTAGAATGTCATAAGCATATACCCAGGATTTGTCAAAAATTATGACTAAAACTGGATTGCTATTCAAGAATTCCTCTGTGATTCTACTGCAAGGATTTTTGTGATTAAAACTCAGCAATTTTGTAACGAACTTCGCTGCCACACGCTTCATAACCCAACATTTCCGAAAAAACTACAAGGCATAAGCTAACCGATGATATGCCGGGCATTCTCAGTAACTTCTGCAATAGTGATTGCAGGATTCCCCATTAAATTTTTTTATTACTGGAGGCTTTTAAGTCCCCACTTATGAATATGGGGGATCATAAAACACATCTTGGAAATAATGAAATGCCTTCGCCAAGTCTTATAGCGCAGCTGACTTGTTTTAAGTGATATAAACGCAGCATAAACAGATCTTCATATGAACTTCTGCTGAAAAATATTTTTATCAAAATATGCCATAATAAAAACTTCAAAATGTTTAAAAAATTCCAGGAAAAAAATAAATATAGCAAAATCATTGAGTAACAGGAGTTCTTTCATTATATTTGCTTGTCAGAACTGTTGTACTTTTATTTTCGTTTATCTAATTTTTTTTCTACTAATTGAAAAATTATTGTGTTAAAAAACTGTGTTTTTAGAACCTCCAAAAAAGAATATGGACGGTATATTCACGTTGTCATTCCGTTTGTAACGCAGCGAAATATCCCTCTACGACCCCATAAAGTATATATAGTCTTGATCAATGATGAAATCTAAGACGAGCTAAGCATGTCCGTCCGTGTGTCTGTGGAAATCACGATTCAGTCCAAACGAAGACAGCTAGACTCCTGAAATTTGGTATAAATATATCTTAAAGGATAGCACAGGTTAAGTTCGGAAATGGGCTAAATCGGGCAAGAGGGAAAAAAGTTCCCCTAAGAAGAACTAAAGCAACCTCTAAAAAACAACATAATTTTTAAAGTTTCTTTTTGTAAATTTGTTAAGCAAATGATGTATTTTTATGTCAGAGAAGGTCCAACGCGTTAAACTTGGAGACATGAAATCAAAAAAATTAGTTTTTGCAACCCGCCCCGTTTAGTGGGCGTTATTTTATGCAAATTGTTTTACTTAAGCCTACATTTCTTAAAAATAAAATTTTTAAGCTTTAATGACGAAGTTGAGACGTAACCTAGTACTCTGCCCTGACCCCCTCCTCCTCCCCCTTTGCCCTCTAAATGACCCTATCAAAACAAACAAATTATTTTAATTTTGTATATAATTATCCCAATCATTTACTTTTAGAGTTTTATGACAAAGGTGAAAGGTCTCCCCCACAGCCCTTGCCAGAGTGACCCCGCCAAAATATAGTTTTAACACCCTCCAAAAAGAATTGGACCCCATAAATTATATATATTCTTGATCAGTGATGAAGTCTAAGACGGTCTAGCAATGCTCATACGTTCGTCTGTGGAAAGCATTTGGACCACGCCCCCTTTAGTGGGCGTTATTATATGCAAAAATAGTGTAAAAATTTAACAAATTGTTTTACTTAACCCTACATGCCTTGAAAATAATATTTTTAAGTTTTAATGGCGAAGCTGAGACGTAACCTGATCCTCCTCTGCCCTACCCCCTCCTCTTCTTTGCCTCCTAAATGACCCTTTCAAAAAAAAAATAATTAAAAATAAATGTATGTGTGTGAAGATAAATATGACGAGTTAAGTATGTTTTGACGTAAGCAGTTACGAAGTGAAGTTAAATATGTTATGACGTAACGAAATGGCAATCAGAGAATTTTTTTTTTTTTTTGTATGAAAATCCATTTCTATATACAAAATGATTATGGGAGTGTATTCTATCCCACACATCATTTTGTGTATACCGGCAATGCAGGCCAACTCCTTATTTAGCCACTGGGGGTAAAATCCCTCCACGATCACACACACACTCTCATGGCCTGTAAATTGACCTTTCATGGCCTGTAAATATTTTCACAAAATGCTCAAAAAGATTTATTAAATATGGATTTTCATAAAAAAAAACTTCACTGTTTGCCATTTCGTTACGTCATAACATATTTAACGTCACAGCTAAATACGTTGTTTCGTAATTGCTTACGTCAAAACATGTTTAACTCGGCATATTTATCTTCACTCGCATAATAAATTTTACATTTAATTATACCGAACATTTATTTTTAGAGTTTTATGGCTAAGGTGAAAGGTCTTCCCCACAGCCCTTGCCAGAGCGACCCTGCCAAAATATTGTTTTAATACCCCCCAAAAAAGAATATGACCCCATAAAGTATATATATTCTTGATCAATGATGAAGTCTAAGACGATCTGGCAATGGCCATACGTTCGTTTGTGGAAAACATGATGTGGTCTATTTTTGGACCCCGCCCCCTTTAGTGGGCGTTGACGTACGATATTATATGCATAAATAGTGCAAATATGGAACAATTTGTATTCCTTAAGCCTATGAGAAGCTGAGCTGTTCTCTGATCTTGCAGGGGCCCTTCCCGGCATGAGTCTCTCTAAATAGATATTTAAAATGGGGCACAGAGATGTCTTAAAGGAACTCCGTCCCTGCAAGTTAAACATTTTAAATTTACTTGCTAAATATTTGGAGGGTATTTAAGATTCGACCTGGTCGAATATAACGTTTCTACTTGTTTTCTTTTTCTTGTTATCACTGCCATTATTTGAGCTAATCTTGTCAATAGATTTTGTACATTTTGAACATAATTTGAAATGATTAATTTTTCACACAGTATTTTTCTAATCAAAATTTGCTTGTACGAATATTTCTGGCGAAAATACTTTTGGTATTTAAAGGTTTTGCATGGAAGCTTCAAAATCAGTCTATAGTTTGTGAAGTGTCAGTAAACTGTATTCGAATAGGATATTCGAATTTTTAACAGCAGGAGAAGAGGAAAACGAATATCGTGAAATGATGGGTGCGTACAAAATAATAGTTTTTAATTCTTACGGCCTGTTTGCCCCACGACGTCATTATGCAGCGTTTTGTGGCACAATTATTTATATTTAAAAAAAAAAGATATTTGTCAAGTTGAGTTTTATTTTGGAAATGATTAAAATAATGAGATTGAGATCCACATTTTTATAAAAAGGTTTTTTACATTTTTGGCATCAAAATTTCGCTACTCCCTTGAGTAACTGCTTCAGGATAAATAAACAAATATATAATAAATTTATCAAGACACATGATTTTATTGTTTGTTAATTGTTTATAATGAAGCAGCTGCACAAGGGGGAGTAGCGAAATATTGATAATACAAATTTTAAAAAGTTTTAATAAAAGAAGTGAAGAATTTAATAATTATTTTAATATTTTTTAAATTTTTTTTTAAAACCGAAGTGGCTTTTAATACTTTTTCAAAATCATTGCTTTTAAAGCAGTTTTTAAACAATAATACAATCTTTTTTAAGCTTAAGGTCTTTATGATATATATATATATATTTTTCGATATTTCGTTAGCCTTTGGTTAACTTCTTCAGGAATTTGTTATAATTTGTTGTTTTCTTTCAATTGAAAAAAATTTTTTGATTACAATTCTAAAAAAACAATGTGTATCATAAAAATTGAAAAATTGCCTACATGTGAAATAACTACATAAGTCTATATGTTTATATATATGAATATTAACTAATATTAGTGAAAAATTACATAAAAAATTGTAATATGCAAAAATAAAATGTTATTATATATAATACATAGCTTTGATATTATTAACATAAAAAACAATGAAAAAACACATCGTGTGTCACTGAATTTTAAATACTACAAATACAAAATGTTAATAACATAAAATAATTCTAAATATTATGTTATTAAATATTAACATAATGTAAATTGAAAAATACAAAAAATTTTTAACATACATGGATGATTTTAAATATTTTAACCAACACAAATACATTCATATTATTTTAATATAACAAAAAACAATGAAAAATCAGTTAATATATATTACAAATTTTTATAAAAAAATATAACTGCCAAAAACAATTTTTTTATAAATATGTATGTACATATGTGTAATGTATTCAAAAATGAAAATGTTTTACATAAAAACAACATAAACAATAAATTCCAATAAACATACACATATAACATACATATACACATACACATATATATATATATATATATACATATACACACACCCATAAATATACACATACATACACATATACATACATATATACACATACATACATACATACGTACATACATATATACATATATACATACATACATACATACATACATACATACATACATACATACATACATACATACATACATACATAAATATATACATATACACATACATATACATATATACACACATACATATATATATACATACACACATATCCATATGTACAACACACATACATATATATATATACATACATACACATATACCCATATATAATGTGTAATAAATACTCTAACATGAACAAAAGAATTATTATATATACATATAATATATTTTTGTCCTAAATTCTGTTATTATTTTTGTGTAACAAATATCTATAAGATTGTGCAACATTGACTGTGTCTATTCTGAAATTCATTCTCTTATCTATAGGAACATTTATAATTTGTAACATTTCTAGCATATATCTACGTTTGTAATTAAATTCTGTATTTAAAATTGAAATATTTTCAAAATCAGGATAATGATCTGAATCAAAGCAATGTGAACATAAAGCTGTCTTTTTTGAATTAATATTCCTATATCTTTGATCTGTCTTATGTCCAGCTATTCTAGTTTTCAATTTATTCTTAGTCGTACCTACATACACGCTATCACAATTGTCATTGTCGTTTCCTTTACAAGGTATTTTGTAAATTACATTAGATTTATCTAACTTCTGAATCTTATCTTTTATGTTGGTAAAAACATTTCCTAAAGTGCTATACATCTTATATGCCATCTTGTACTTTGTTTTATCATACATATCTGACTTTTCTAATCTTTCTGACATTTTTGGTACATATATTAATGATTTATAAATTTTTGGTTCATTACCGTTATTATTATTAATACTATTATTATTATTACTATTATTATTGTTGTTGCTATTATTACTGTTATTATTAATGTAATTATTACTATTAATAATATTTCTTCCATCATTAAATTGTCCTATCAATCTACAAGAAAGATGATAAGGAAAACTATTGTCACTCAATATATGCATAATCTTTTTCTTATTTTTCTTATGGAATTCAACATCACTTAACGTTAAAATTCTCTCTATAAGATTCTTGGCCGTATTAATTATCATCCTCTTTGGATGTTTTGAATAATAATTAATAATTCTGCCAGATGATGTTGGTTTCTGGAACCAATCTATTGATAATCCATTTTCCTTTCTTAATACCAATGTATCTAAAAAAGAAAGTTTCGAGTTTTTTTCTTTTTCAATTATGAATTGTATATCAGGGTGAAAAGAATTAAATGTTGATAATATATTATCTATATCACTTTCTGAAAGAATACAAAACAAATCGTCAACATATTTTACTAAAAACTTTGGTTTATTAGTCAATTTACTAATGCATTCATCTAATAATTTTTCCATTACTATATCAGCTATAACCGGAGAGGCTGGAGATCCCATAGGAAGACCCTTATTTTGTTGATACATTTTATCTCTACATTGAAAATATCTACTATCCACTATACAAAACTTAACTATACGTGAAAACAAACTCCTACTAATGTCTGTATATTGTGTTATCTTATTCCAACTTTCATCAATAATATTCATTGCTAAATCAACTGGTATACTTGGAAATAAAGATACAACATCAAGTGATATTAATTTCTCATTAATATCTAATTTTATTTTCTTTATCCGGTTTTTAAAATCTAAAGAATTGGATATATTATATTTTGAGTCCATTGTTAATTTTTTCAAAATTCGAGTTATGTATTTACTAAGTTCATAAGAAGGAGAATTAATACTAGAACAAATTGGTCTCAACGGAAAATTATCTTTATGGATCTTAGGTAATCCATATAATTTAGGAGAAGTAGAAATATTTGATTTTAATTTATATTTTTCTATGTTAGAAATAATATTTGCCTTAAAAAGTTCTTCAACTAAGTCATTATTACATTTTTGTAATCTAGTAGTAGGATCTTTTTTTTTTTTTTTTTTTTAGGAGTAGGACCAGCACTCAGGGGATGTCCCCTATATATGCAATGCATTGTGCTGGAACTGAAAACGAGGGGATAGTATTGAGGGGACAGATTAGGAAAGATGAGAAGATAGACAGTTGTTTTTTTTTTTTTTTTTTTTTTTTTTTTTTTGTAGCTATTTCAACCTTTTACTTCGCCGGCTAATTTTTGCTACAGGGCCGACGAAGGTGGGTGCTGTTACTCTGCTTTTAGTACATGATTGGGTCAGTCGCTGCCAGTAATTGTCCAGTGATCAGTACTATGCCTTCATCACTGAAAACAGGCTGGCAACAACTAACACAACCACGCACCAATGCTGATCAGAAGAATTCAACACAATATTTTTATGACTCAGCTGGGGCTCGAACTCAGGACTCTCCGCTTCATAGTCTCGTGTTCTACTACTTCAGCCAACAGCACCTATTCTCTATATCTCTATTAATTAAATTATATGTATCAATATCATTTAAAATATTATCTATTCTTAAATTATAGTCACTTCTATTCATAGCAACTGTTACATTTCCCTTATCCGCATTCAAAATAATTATATGTTTATTTAATCTTAAAAAATTCTTTGTTGATTTTAGACAATTATTCATATATTTATCCCTATTTGTCAATTTACTTCTATTAATGTGATTATCTAAGATATTAGTAAATCTTGACCTAACTATCTCCTGTTTTTCCTTATCTTGTATAGTCTGAATGAAGTCTTCTCCATCAGCTATTACCTTCATTTTTCCTTGTAAAGGAAACGACAATGACAATTGTGATAGCGTGTATGTAGGTACGACTAAGAATAAATTGAAAACTAGAATAGCTGGACATAAGACAGATCAAAGATATAGGAATATTAATTCAAAAAAGACAGCTTTATGTTCACATTGCTTTGATTCAGATCATTATCCTGATTTTGAAAATATTTCAATTTTAAATACAGAATTTAATTACAAACGTAGATATATGCTAGAAATGTTACAAATTATAAATGTTCCTATAGATAAGAGAATGAATTTCAGAATAGACACAGTCAATGTTGCACAATCTTATAGATATTTGTTACACAAAAATAATAACAGAATTTAGGACAAAAATATATTATATGTATATATAATAATTCTTTTGTTCATGTTAGAGTATTTATTACACATTATATATGGGTATATGTGTATGTATGTATATATGTATATGTATGTGTGTTGTACATATGGATATGTGTGTATGTATATATATATGTATGTGTGTATATATGTATATGTATGTGTATATGTATATATTTATGTATGTATGTATGTATGTATGTATGTATGTATGTATATATGTATATATGTATGTACGTATGTATGTATGTATGTGTATATATGTATGTATATGTGTATGTATGTGTATATTTATGGGTGTGTGTATATGTATATATATATATATATATGTGTATGTGTATATGTATGTTATATGTGTATGTTTATTGGAATTTATTGTTTATGTTGTTTTTATGTAAAACATTTTCATTTTTGAATACATTACACATATGTACATACATATTTATAAAAAAATTGTTTTTGGCAGTTATATTTTTTTATAAAAATTTGTAATATATATTAACTGATTTTTCATTGTTTTTTGTTATATTAAAATAATATGAATGTATTTGTGTTGGTTAAAATATTTAAAATCATCCATGTATGTTAAAAATTTTTTGTATTTTTCAATTTACATTATGTTAATATTTAATAACATAATATTTAGAATTATTTTATGTTATTAACATTTTGTATTTGTAGTATTTAAAATTCAGTGACACACGATGTGTTTTTTCATTGTTTTTTATGTTAATAATATCAAAGCTATGTATTATATATAATAACATTTTATTTTTGCATATTACAATTTTTTATGTAATTTTTCACTAATATTAGTTAATATTCATATATATAAACATATAGACTTATGTAGTTATTTCACATGTAGGCAATTTTTCAATTTTTATGATACACATTGTTTTTTTAGAATTGTAATCAAAAAATTTTTTTCAATTGAAAGAAAACAACAAATTATAACAAATTCCTGAAGAAGTTAACCAAAGGCTAACGAAATATCGAAAAATATATATATATATATCATAAAGACCTTAAGCTTAAAAAAGATTGTATTATTATATAAAAAATAGGTCGAAAAATTAGAAAAAAAGCAGTTTTTAAACAAAATCAAATTTTTTTAATTTTTTCTAAAACTGCATTCTTTAAATACAACTTTTAAATTCGTTTCAAAACTGGAATTTTTATAATATAACAGTTCTTTTAAAACCATTTCTTTTATTTCAATTTAAAATATGTCAAATTTCAATATTTCCTTTGTGTGACTTCTTCAGGAAATTAATTATTTTGTTATTTTCTTTTATTTATTTATTTATTTATTTTTTTTTTGTTCTTGAAAAAAATAAAATTTTTTTGTTGATTTCTTTTCTAAAAAAGAATGCAAAATTTTTCGCTCTTTTCAGTGGAAAATGGCAACATTATGGCATTTGAAAATAGGGAATTTATTGAAAATTGATCTACCATCTCTTATGAATTTGTGTTTTATTTTAAAATTGTTCCTAATTGTGCTTTTTTAGAATAAAAAGTGACAAAATGTTACATATTTTCCAGAAAAGAAATCGCCTTAGTTAAATTTTTTTTCTAAAACGAAAATTTAAACTAAAAACTATTATTTTTAATAAATTTTTGAAATTTGTTTTTTGTAAAAAATAATTTTACATAAATTTTGTTAATGAATTTTCTAAAGGTGGTTTTTTTAGATGCCATTTTTAAATCCGTTTAAAGCTGAATTTTTTACTAAATAAAAATGTTGATCAAAAAACCCCTATTTTTAATAAATTTTTTACAATTATTTTTTATATATTACTTTTTTATTTTATTTTTTATTTCATTTTAGTTTTATTTTTACATATTTTATTTTTTATTTTTTTATATTTTATTTTAATTTTTATTTTTAATTTATTTTTTATTTATTTCTTATGTTTTACTTGTTTCATTTTTTATTTATTTATTTTTTGTCTTATTTTATTTTTGTATTACAAGCTGTTAATTAATAAAATAGAAATTCATACATAATTTATTTAATATTTAATCTTTTATTTTTATTCTTTTGTTATTTTTTATTTCTTATTTGTATTTTATTATTATTTTATTATTATTTTATTATTATTATTATTTTATTATTTTTTATTATTATTATTTTCATTTCATTATAATTTTTATTTCATTTTATATTTTATTTTATCATTATTTTTATATTTACTTTATTATTATAATTTTTTTATTATTATTTTTTTATTATTTTTTTTTATTATTATTTTTATTTTATCATTTTCATTTTTGTCTTTATTTTATTATTTTTAATTTATTATTATCATATTTTTATTATTATTTTTGTTTTATTATTATTTTTAATTGTTATTATAATTTTTTTATTATTATTTTAATTTTATTATTTTATTATTATTTTCATTTTATTATTTTATTATTAATTTTATTTTATTATTATTTTTATTTTATTATTATTTCTATTTTCTTATTTTTAATATATCATTATTATTTTTTTATAATTATTTTTGTTTTATTATTATTTTTAATTGTTATTATAATTTTTTTATTATTATTTTAATTTTATTATTTTATTATTATTTTTATTTTATTATTATTTATATTTTATTATTATTTTTATTTTATTATTAATTTAATTTTATTATTATTTTTATTTTATTATTATTTCCATTTTCTTATTTTTAAAATATCATTATTATTTTTTTATTATTATTTTTATTTTATTATTAATTTTATTTTATTATTATTTTTATTTTATTATTATTTTTATTTTATTATTAATTTTATTTTATTATTATTTTTATTTTATTATTAATTTTATTTTATTATTATTTTTATTTTATTATTATTTTTATTTTATTATTATTCTTATTTTATTATTTTTACTTTATTGTTATTTTTATTTTGTTATTATTTTTATTTTATTTTTATTTAATTTTTATTATATTCTTATTGTTATTTTATTATTATTTTTATTTTATTACTATTTTTATTTTGTTATTATTTTTATTTTATTTTTATTTTGTTCTTATTGTTATTTTATTATTATTTTTATTTTATTATTTATTTTTATTTATTATTATATTTATTTTATTATTTTTAATTTATTATTATTTTTATTTTATTATTTTTAATTTATTGTTATTTTTCATTTATTGTTTTTTTGATTTTATGATTATTTTTAATGTATTATTATTTTTTTATTATTACTTTTATTTGGTTTATTTTATTGTTATTTATATTTTGTTATTATATTTTTGCGGTTTGGCAGCTCAGTTTTATTAGCACGTAAGTTTCATTTAAAAAAGGAACAGGTTCTATAAAAAAAGAGATCCCATAAAAAGCAGAATTTTATTGAAAAAAATATTTTATTGAGAATAAATTTTTTTTGTTAAATAAAAAGAGAGGGCTGTTATGCCATTCTTATTTAAAATATCTGATTATCCCTTTCAGGCCCCACCTACACAAATGTGTAGGTAAATTTACCGTGTATTGAAAAGACGTTTATTTAAAACTGAGTGGTTGCTATTTTTTGTGTTTGTCCTGTTTCAAAGGACATACAAATCGTATTGATCCAAAAAATACATTTTTATGATTCTTAAAATCCATCGACTTTGAAATTCCTTGGGCCGGCAAGGGGTATAAAAATGTCAATAGAAAATATCCCATTTTAATAGTTTTAAATCAGCTATATATTCATATTTAATTAAAGCCGGCTTTAAGAAACCGGTTTTTTAGATAAACAATGTCGCAATGTAAATTATTGCGCGGTCGATCTAATTTAAATCGAAACTACAATTTCTAAATTGTGATTTTATATTTCTTTATTTCATGTTATTAATTTTTTAAATTCTGTAAAAATATTAAAGTCTTATCTTAACAATCATTTTCAAATTGTTTTATTTTAAAATTTAAATTTCTAGTCTTTTTTAATAAATATTTTTATGTTCTTTCTTTTATTTTGAAATTTTTTAGCTGATTTTAAAATATCATCGAGATGGTTGCTCTGCATGGTGGCTGGTTTCTTAATGCAGCAAATTGTAGCAGTATCAGCTGGCTACAGCATGGAGCAAACTTGCACACAAATTTCCGAAAGTTTTATTGCCGATCCCAGCAACTGCCAGTCCTTTGGCTACTGTAAAAATGCCACATTTATAGGCACCAAATCGTGCCCCGACGGCTACATATACCATTCCCGCAAAGGTGTGTGCGATTTTCCATCCTCAAATGGTTGCACAGTCGCCAATGTGGCAAACGTTTGCAAGTACGCACCGGATAAGTCGCACGTGGCCGATCCGACTAACTGTAATCGCTATTGCTATTGCAACCAAAAAAAGCCGGAGATTATGGAATGCCCCAAGAATCAAATATTTGATAGCAAACAAGTGAGATGTGTTTATGGTGACCAAACGTCGGCGACATGTTCGTCCAATTCGATATGCCAATTAGTTCCGGATGGCAAATTTGTCGGCGATCCGTTAAATTGTGGTCAATACGTATTGTGCGTCAATGGTGTTGGTGTTTCGAAAGCGTGTGAAAAAGGTTACTTTGACAAGCAAACGGGAACTTGTCAAGATATAAATCCCTGCCAAGGACCGGTTGCTGCCGGCATCGGCTTAGGAGTTGTGCAAGCCTTGGAAAGTTATCCAGATGCTTGTAAGGCAGCAAAAGCAGCCGACTTTCCCCAGTATTTGGCTGATGGCAAGACGTGTATGGGCTATTATATATGTGAAGATAAAACTGGACCTGGCATATGGAGCAAATGTCCGCCCGGCTTACATTTTAATGATGGGCAGTGTGTTACACCGTTTACGTTCTCCTGCACATACGATCGTTGCGGCAATGTCGATCAAACTTTTGTTGGAGCCGTTGGATCGCAATGTCACAACTATTTATATTGCCAAAATCAAACTTCCCAAGGAGCAGCAAGTGGCTACACGAAATATGTGGGCATGGCATGTAAAAACAATGAATATTTTAATGAATTTACTGCAAAATGTGAAAGTGTATCACCCGCTTCCGCAACTTACAAATTGTGCGTTTGAGATAAATAAATTGCACAAACTCCAGTTTTAACCTGATCAATCAATTATTTTTCAAGAATATAAAATTAAATAAACAAAAACTATTCATACTTCTAAACTGACTTTTTACTCATAATTTTGTTTAATATGTCTAATGGACTTTAAAGGGTTAATTTTAAGCCAATTCATGGTTTTCATTTCGTATTCATTTCTACAATTCCAATGTGATGTATTCAGTGATCTTTTAATACAATTTTATGTGAAACATGTTTGCAGGACATTTCATTTCGTTGCAGCGCCTGTTTAATGTTGTTTTCTTTTCTAAAGAAGAATGCTACATTTTTTGCACTTTTCAATGGAAAATGGTGACACTATGGCATTTGAAAACAGTGAATTTATTCGAAATTGATCTACCATCTCTTATGAAGATGTGTTTTATTTTAAAATTGCTCCTAATTGTGGTTTTTTAGAATAAAAAGTAACAAAATGTTACATATTTTCCAGAAAAGAAATCGGCATAAGTATAAATTGTTGCCTTTTTCTTGAAAAGAACATACAACAATCGTAGGCTAAAGCATTATATACATATTTATTTATCTTATTCCTATAAAGAACGACAGTCGGCAAAAAAAAGTTAAGAGGATTAAATAATTTAACAAAATTGTTACGCCTACACATTTTTTCATGGTACACTTTTAAGTAGGCCATTGTCCACCAATATTAACGAAAAATATATAATCGGAAAGGCATATTTGTGTAAATACGCACAAAAGAAATAGTTTTTTTAAATTCATGGCAAAAAAAAATTTTTTTAAAAGCTGTTTAAAGTTGCTAGTGTAGGGACAATTTCTCAACTTTCTGGCAAAATTTTGATTGCAAAAAGATAATGTTTGTCTATCGGTTGAAATCACCAGTAGCCCAGATAAATATTTCTTTTATACCCTCCAAAAAAGAATATGGAAGGTATATTCACTTTGTCATTTCGTTTGTAACGCAGCGAAATATCCCTCTAAGACTCCATAAAGTATATATATTCTTGATCAGTGATGAAATCTAAGACGAGCTGAGCATGTCCGTCCGTGCGTCTGTGGAAATCACGATTCAGTCCAAACGAAAGGAGTCAAACTCTTGAAATTTGATATATAAATATATCTTGAAGGATAGCACAGGTTAAGTTCGAAAATGGGCTAAATCGGGCAAGAGGGAAAAAAGTTCCCCTAAGAAGAACTAAAGCAACCTCTAAAATACAATACAAATTTTAATTTTTTTTTTGTAATTTTGTTAAGCAAATGATATATTTTTATATTAAAAAAAAGTCCAACGTGTTAAAAAAAATAATTTTTGGACTCCACCCCCTTTAGTGGGCGTTATTATATGCAAAAATAATGTAGAAATTCAACAAATTATTTTACTTAAGCCTACATGCCTTAAAAATAAAATTTTTAAGCCTTAATGACGAAGCTGAGACGTAACCTGGAACTACTCTGCCCTACCCCGTCCTCCCCCTTTCCCCACCAAATGACCCTATAAAAAAAAAAAAATTTTTTAATTTTGTATATAATTATCCCAAACATTTAATTTTAGAGTTTTATGACAAATGTGAAATATCTCCCGCACAGCCCTTGCCAGAGCGACCCTGCCAAAATATAGTTTTAATACCCTCCAAAAAAGAATATGACCCCATAAAGTATATATATTCTTGATCAGTGATGAAGTCTAAGACGGTCTAGCAATGCCCATACGTTCGTCTGTGCAAAGCATGATATAGTCTATTTTTGGACCACGCCCCCTTTAGTGGGCGTTATTATATGCAAAAATGGTGTAAAAAGTTAACAAATTGATTCACATAAGCCTACATTCCTTAAAAATAATATTTTTAAGTTTTAATGGCGAAGCTGAGACGTAACCTGATCATCCTCTGCCCTACCCCCTCCTCTTCTTTGCCTCCTAAATAACCCTTTAAAAAAATAATAATTAAAAATAAATTTATGTGTGTGAAGATAAATATGCCGAGTTAAATATGTTTTGACGTAAGCAGTTACGAAGTGAAGTTTAATATGTTATGACGTAACAAAATGGTAATCAGTGAAAATTTTTTTTGTATGAAAATCTATTTTTATATACAAAATGATTCTGGGAGTGTCTTCTATCCCATACATTATTTTGTATATACTGGCAATGCATGCCAATTCCTTATTTGGCCACTGGGGGCAAAATCCCTCCAAGATCACACACCCCCTCATGGCCTGTAATTTGACCCTTCCATGGCCTGTAAATATTTTCACAAAATGCTCAAAAAAAATTATTAAATATAGATTTTCATAAAAAAAAAACTTCACTGTTTACCATTTCGTTACGTCATAACATATTTAACGTCACAGTTAAATACGTTGTTTCGTAACTGCTTACGTCAAAACATGTTTAACTCGGCATATTTATCTTCACTCCCATAATTAATTTTGTCTTTAATTATCCCAAACATTTATTTTTAGAGTTTTATGGCAAAGGTGAAAGGTCTCCCCACGGCCCTTGCCAGAGAGACCCCGCCAAAATACAGTTTTAATACCCTCCAAAAAAGAATATGACCCCATAAAGTATATATATATTCTTGATCAGTCATGAAGTCTAAGACGCTCTAGCAATGCCCATACGTCCGTCTGTGGAAAACATGATATAGTCTATTTTTGAGCCCGCCCCCTTTAGTGGGCGTTGACGTACGATATTATATGCCAAAATAGTGTAAATATTGAACAATTTTTATTCCTTAAGCCTATGAGAAGCTGAGATGTTCTCTGATCTTGCAGGGGCCCTTCCCGGAATCACTCTGTCAAAATAGATATTTAAAATTGGGTACAGAGATGTCTTAAAGGAACTCTGTCTCTGCAAGTAAAACATTTTAAATTTACTTGCTAAATATTTGGAGGGTATTTAACATTCGACCTGGTCGAATATAAAATTTTTATTTGGTTTTATAGATATTTTTGTAAGTGCAACAAGCACTCAGGTGATGACCCCCACATATAAAGTGCATTTCGCCGGAAGTTGCAAGAGGGGGATACTATTGAGAGGGCAGATGGAGAACAATGAAATATGATGCATATTCTCAAACAAACAAAAATCATTGATCATGATACAGTGGCGATCTAAAGCATTAAAATTCAATTGTGCCAACAGATTGTAATCGTATATATAAATACGCCACATATTTATTTTTGTGGTACTTTTTTTAGCTATTTTATTGCACTCTATTAATGATAAAAATTATATGACTTTAAAAGTATTTTTGTGCCGATTTGCACAATGGGTATTGTTATACATGACTAACCTAAACCGACATATATTTGTAGTACATTTTTAGCCATTTTATTACCCAACAATATTTATGAAAAATTTTATGATTTGAAAAGTATTTTTGTGTAGATATGCACAGTATTAAAATTTTTTATAAAAAAATGGCATAAACGCATTTTAATTATAGTAGATAGAGAACAAGTGCTTTTTGGCATTTCCTTAAAATGTGTAACAGATAAAGGGAAATATGAAAAGCCATTTCTTATTTGGCTTAAATTTCAGTAGCTCGAATTTAAAGAATTGAGAGGGTGCTGTTGGCTGAAGTAGTAGAACACGATACTCTTAAGCGATAAGACCCTGGTTCGACTCCGCGATCAGTCATGAATATTTTGTCGAATTCTTTTGATCACCATTATTGCATGGTTGTTGCCGGCCTGTTTCAGTAACGAAAGAGGAGTAGTGCTGGTAACTGGCCATAACTGGCAGTGATTGACGCTATCATACTGTAGCAAAAAAAGGGAGGGTGAAGTAGGTTATAAAGTCTTAAAAAATGGCTGCCGAAAGTTCTCTCTCTCTCTATATATATATATATATATATATATATATATATATATATATTTCTTCTCATCATTCATCTTAGGACTATCCCATGAGAGAGCAAGGATGAGCTAAACTCTTACACACCTTGTGAAAGCATCGAGATAATATGGATTCCAGGACATCAAGGAATACCTGGAAATATTGAGGCAGATAAGCCAGCAAGGATGGGAGCATTAATGGCAAACATCACACTAGAAAATCCTAAGCCATTTCACGTTTTTAAGGACGAACTGAAGCAATATGCTATCGAATTGCATACGAGAGAGTGGCAGCAGTCTACCGTGGGTAAAGTGACTATAAATCTATGGGGAGACCCAAATGGTAACAAGCCAAAGGAAATCCTAAGATTAAGAAGACCAGCACTACGGAGACTGGTTAATTTAACAACAGGACATACAGAGTTAAGGAATCACCTGGCACGCATGGGTATCATTGACGATAATAACATGCAGGGCTTGTCAGGAAGATGACGAAACTTGTGCTACTGTCCAGCTTTTAGTCAAGTCAGGAGACAAACATTTAATCAGGAGATTATACAGGAGATGGAATTTCTTAGGGGTTCTAATTGGAGAGACTTAAGAAGATACATTGAGGAAACTAGGTTCTTAGCGTAATCAAATTCGGAGGTTTCCATGGTTTTTGATGGGAACTCCTCATAATAGAGCGCACAACAGGCCTGTGAGGCCTAAGTGTAATCCTGAACGGATTGGAATAGCTTTGCTTACGCCCCTCTCTTCAACCTAACCTAACCTAACCTAATCCCGGAACTATTTTTAATAGCTCCGGCCCAATGCATTGCAGGTATAGGGGTTGATTATCTGAGTGCTGATCATAGATTTAAAAAATTCTGAATCACTATGATGTTTCAAAACGGGATCTCAGAGCTCCTACTTGAATGCTTGTGGGTTACAGGCAGCCACTTATATGATATTGTTGAAAGTTGGTGGACTATAATTCTCCGTAAATTTAAGGTCCCACATAAGCCCTCAAAAAGCGGGTATACGAGCATTTATTGATGTGTTAACATCTATACGCGCGCCTCTAGGGCAGTAAACTATCAGTTCCTATACATACGCAAGTGTAAGTGTAAGACTTTGTTTGTTCGTTGTTGTTGCTTGGCAGTCGGTATTGAAAGTGATTATTGGGCGATTTTCATATAATTTTCCCACGCGATTTTCTCCGGAAATTCATAGCCGATTTTATTAATTTTTGGATTAAAACGCTAGTGCGGGTTTCGACAAAGAGTTTACGCCAAAAATTAAGGCAATCTGATATCGGCGAGCGGAGATTTAAGTGTTTTAATTCGGAGTATTAATTTGGAGTAATATTAAAAAAGTGTTTTATGTTGATCTTCGGTTTTGTCTTATACATAGCAAAGAGAATAGTGACGTGGTTATACGTACATGTATAAAAATGAGATAACAAGACAGCAACGTATGTAGCTTATGTACAAACATAACAATGTATGTATGTACATTTGTCTGTTGCTTTGCATTCTCTTTGTTTTTTGTGGGTTTAATATAAAATAAATAAACAAAAAGGTGTTAACACATCTCGGGGGAGGGCAGAAATCGGCAGTCATAAAACTCTAAAGATAAATGCTTGGGATGATTATATACAAAATTTAAAAAAACATTTTTTTTGGTAGGGTCATTTTGGTGGCAAAGGAAGAGGGGGGGGGGGGGGGTAGGGCAGAAATCGCCAGTCATAAACCTCTAAAGATAAATGCTTGGGATGATTATATACAAAATTTAAAGAAAAAAAATTTTTTTTGGTAGGGTCATTTAGGGGGCAAAGGAAGAGGTGGAGGGGGAGGGGGGGGTAGGGCAGAAATCGGCAGTCATAAAACTCTAAAAATAAATGCTTGGGATGATTATATACAAAATTTAAAAAAAAAAAATTTTTTTGTAGGGTCATTTAGGGGGCGAAGGGGAAGGAGGGGGTAGGGCAGAGTAGCACCAGGTTTCGTCTCAGCTTCGTCATTAAAGCTTAAAAGTGTTATTTTTAAGGAATGTAGGCTTAAGTAAAACAATTTGTTAAATTTTTATGCTATTTTTGCCTATAATAACGCCCACTGAAGTGGGCGGGGTCAAAAAATATTTTTATTTTATTTAATGGCTTCAAGTTTAAGGCGTTGGACCGTATTTGACATAAAAATATATTATTTGCTTAACAAAATAACCAAAAAACTTTAAAAATTATGTTGTTTTTTCTGGGTTGGTTTAGTTCTTCTTAGGGGAACTTTTTTCCCTCTTGCCCGATTTAGCCCATCTTCGAACTTAACCTGCTCTAGGTTTTAATATATATTTATGCCAAATTTCAAGAGTCTAGCTCTTTTCGTTTGGACTGAATCGTGATTTCCACAGACGGACGGACGGACGGACATGCTCAGTTCGTCTTAGATTTCATCACTGATCAAGAATATATATACTTTATGGGCTCTGAGATGGATATTTCGATGCGTTACAAACGGAATGACAAAGTGAATATACCCTCCAAATTCTTTTTTGGAGGGTATAAAAACAACATTAATGTTACAGATAAATTACAAAAATTACAGAAATGATATTCTTTCTGTTCTGTGGCAATCATTTGATGAACTCATCAGATATTTATGGAATCTAAATGTACGTAGAGTTTTGTGTCCCATTTTTCGTAACTATTGAAAAATATATTCCACTCTTTCATTAATTATTTTTAGTAATTTTATATCGCTTTAACAGTAGCTTTTTTTTATCGCATTGAACTAAACATTTGATAGCATATTTCCCAGAAGCAGACAACTGTCTGACTGACTTACTGACTCACGCAGATCAATAGCACTTTTTTGGCAAGATAATGAAATACAAGTTGAAATTAATATTAGAATTAGTTAAAAGAAATTGAGACATTTCATTTTAACGCTACTCGCTCAATTCTAGACAATTAATAAAAATATAATAATTATTTTGACGCATGAAAGTCACACATCATGTGTAAGACAAATCGGTTTTAAACTTCCCGCTAAGAAAACTGCAGCTTTTCAAAAAAGTGTAGTTACTGGTTTTAACCCATTTCGAAAAAATCGAGTTTTCACCAGAGCTCAACGTTTCGAGTTGCTAGGAGTCATCTCTGACTGCTGCGGAGAAGACGTCACTATGTCTGTATGCATGTAAGTATAAGAATTCAGCCGAAGGGTTCCTTGAAACTTAGATTTCCTACGAATTGGAATCGTTTTGGACCAGTAGGTTTCGAGATATGTAAAAAAGAACTGAATTTTTTTTTTTTTACCTGAATATTTATTTGTTCCTAGGAAAATTTTAAGCTTCATAACAGATGGGAAATATTATCAGTCCACAATGACTTTAAATTCTATTTATTCTTTTACAGATGACAGCAGCCTATGCCATTCAATTTAAGTTTAGAACGACTTTTACCAGAGAAGTAAAATATGAATGTTGCCCTCGACAAGGATGTAGAGAAAATAATTGAATAGAAACGATTTTAATGCTCGCAAACTCCACTGATGCATGCACGATCATGCTGATTCATGGTTGCCATATATATTGAGGAAGGAAGGAGATTCCCTTCATGTTGTTGAGATGAAAAATCAAAGCGATCTTCGATAGGCAGTTGTATGTGGCTGGGGTTTCAAAGTCTATTCCTAAACTACTCAACCGTGTGCATGAGAAGGCAAAGAGAGTCATAGATGATAGTAGAGTAGCCAACTACTCTGATTCACTTGAGCATCGTCGTAGTTAACACTAGGCTATGAGCCACCGTGTGTACGACTCCGCGCTCAGTCCTGAATATGGTGTTGAATTCTTCTGATCAGTTGTGTTAGTTGTTGCCCGGTCTGTTTCAGTGACGAAGGCATTAGCAATGCTCACTGAACATGCCCATCATGTACTTGAGATCAGAGGAACAGCACCCTCCTCCATCGGTCATTTAGCAAAAAAAAAACTTAGTCGGGGAAGTAAAAAGATTAAAATAGCTACAAAAATATTCTCTATCTTCTCATTAATATTCCCTCTCTTCCAGATCCAGCACAATGCACTGCATTTGTTGAGGTCATCACCTCAGGTACCGATCCCTGAACTCAGGGATCTTCATGCCCATTCTTCTTCGCTCCTTGCGCTTTGCATTGAGATCACCTCCATTTGTTGTGGATTTAGTATTGAAGCACCTCACGAATTAAGGAGAGGGTAGCCAACTCCTCTGACTCACTTGAGCATCGTCGCAACATGCGAGATTGCTTTTGATTGAAGTAGTTAACATGAGGCTAAGAAGCCGAAAGGCCGCGTGTATGACTCCGTGTTCAGTCATGAATATGCTATTGAGTTCTCCTGATCAGCATTATTGCATGGTTGTGTTAGTTGTTGCCCGGCCTGTTTCAGTGACGAAGGCATTAGTAATGCTTACTGAACATGCCCATCATGTACTAGAGATCAGAAAAAAGCACCTTCCTTCATCGGCCATTTAGCAATAAAAAACTTAGTCGGGGAAGTAAAAAGATTAAAATAGCTACAAAAAAAGTCTCTATCTTCTCATCTTTCTTCAACTGTCTTTCTCATTCATATCAACTCCCTTCTAGTTCCGGCACAATGCACTGCATTTGTAGAGGTCATGCCCTGAGTGCTAGTCCCACTTAAAAAAATATATATTTCATTTTTGGTTCCCTGAGTTTATCGTCACTATTCTTCGCTCCCTGCCGTTTGCATTAAGATCACATCCATTTGTTGAGGATTTAATGGTGAAGTGCAACACGAATTCAAGAGAGTACTTGATCCTTGGCCGAACTTCCTTTATGTGGAATGAAGGCTTTTTCCCGTCATATTTAAAATGACAAAATGCAAATTAAATGCTAACAAGCAATACAACGTTTATCCACAACCAAATTTTGCCAATTCCAGACGTTCCCGTGAGCGCCTTTCCCAATTGAAGAAACTAAACGGTCGGAGAAACCTTAAGCACACAATATACTCGTACAACTAGGAACAAATCAAAATCATCCAAAAATTTTTTTCAAGTTAATTAACATTTTCTTGGCATTCAAATGTCATTAACTCTTCAGTTCAGCGTTTCGTAGGAATGATAGCGAAAGCTGAACAGAAATATGTTTGTATATCTTGCGTGCGTATCTCAATAAAAACACCAATTAGACTTTATCTTTCAAAAATCTACACAAAATAAAAATAAAAAAAAGCCGTGTTTGGAAAAACAATATTAAAAGCGAAATCAAAATAATTAAAAAATAATATGAACGAAAAGCAATACACAACAGCAGCAATTTTTGCTTATTTATAGATACGCAGCATCGAAAGACAAGCAACAGTTGAAAAATTCCTCTACTAGACTTAAGACATCCAGCGGTTGTTGTCACTCTCCGGAAAAGTATATGCCAGCAGGAATAAGCAAAATGCTTAAAGGTGATAATAAAAAGGCGGAAATGTATTTTTCATAAAAAAGAGGCTTGAGTAAAATTTAAAACTGTTCCTTATTTTTTAGCAAAATTATCGTTGATGATCGTGGCCACCTTGTTTGGCCTAATAACTGGCCAGTCTGGTGCCAATGTAACTGAGTTGTGCGCTTTGGCACCCAATAGCGTTATCCTACAACCCAATAGCTGCACAGACTGGCTAAAGTGTCCCAGTTCTCCCCACGCTGCCGATATGGAAGAAGGCTCCTGTGTAGTTGGCCTGTATTTCAACAAGAATACGGGTAAATGTGAATACAAGGAACAGATCGCGTGCCCCTTTGAGTCGGCAACTCATAGTAAAAATCGCTGTAGTCGCGAGACCGATGGCTCCTTTTTGGCCGACAAAGAACATTGCAATGCCTACGTGTATTGTAGTGGTGGCGAGGAGCTGAAATCGTTTTGTCCCCACAATTTGGTGTTTGATCCGGTAAACAAGGCCTGCGTGTACAAGCACCAATACAAATGTCCCGACAATAAAATCAAATCCCAAAGTGACATCATGTGTCTCTCGTTGCCCGATGGCCTGTCGTTTGCGGATAAAAGCGATTGCAGCAAGTACAGTCAGTGCCAAAAGAATGTTTTGGAGAAGCACAGCTGCAACAGCAGTCATGCCTGGAGCTATATAGAGCGTCGCTGTGTCCCAATAGACGAAGTGGTGTGCTATCCTTCAGCCAAAAAACCCGAGCCGGAGCTTAAGGTATGTGTGGATCGTGTGGGTCCCGTTTCGGATAATATTTCTTGCAGCGGCTACTATTTCTGCAAAAAGATGGCCAATAATACTCACGACCGCAAACCGCACCATTTCACATGCTCTCCCGGTTACTTTTTCGATATGAATACGCTGTCGTGCCGTGATCGTGTGCATGTGAAATGTTCTCTAGATCGTTGTGAGGGTATGGGCAATAAGTATGTGAATATTGCCGGCGATTGTAAGTCCTATGTTTTGTGCGCAAATGGTAAGGCCAGTACGAAAGGTATTTGTCCCAATACCCATTATTTCGATGAACGTACCCAAGGTTGTACACCTCAAGTTGTAAACTATGCCGCTTGTTCGGCTTAAAATATCTAAATTTTTCCACAGCTTTTAAAATAAAATTGTGTTTAGCGGACCAAAAAGAAATGTTAATAAATAAATTGTGGGAGTTGTAGTCCTAGAAACGCATCTGATATTCTTTTTTTCGAAAATTATTTTTGGGGGAATTTTGGGGGAAATCTTAACTGCCTTATTAGATTGTGCTTTATAAAGGGTTTATAAAACAATTTTTTTAAGGAAATCTGTTTTATAAACCTTTTATAAGTAAAAAAAAATAAAAAATTTGTTATGTATAAAACCCTAGGTCAAAAATGTAATTGTATGGCTTTTCATTCACAATAGTGCCCCCGAAATAAATGAATAAGTGATTGATAATTTTTACAAGATCATGAAACAGCATATGAACGAGTATTCCGAAATTGCCACAGCGTTCAAAATCTGGACCAGCTTGGGACCAATTGAAGAATTCCAAAAAAATAAGTAACAAAAAGTTAAAAAAAATATATGGAAAACGGTTGACCTTAAAGGTCATCCGTGCAACTTCCCGCAAATTGTAACCGCTATAAGTTATATAATTTTAACTTTAAAACAGCTATAACTTTCGAATGGATCAGCCGATTCCCACGGTGATTGAGGAAGTTCTTCGATGCCCATAAAAGAAATGAGAACACTAACTACTGATCACATATATAATTTCGAAATGTTATGAAAAATTCTCTTTTGTCGAATTTTCCGTTAACGATATCTCACGAACGCGTGAACCGATTTTGCCTGTCCGAGACCTGATTAGTTTTTGGAATCGATCGCAAAAGCCCTTTAAATATTATTCTAAAAAAAAAACAGATTTTGAAAAAAAATATTTTTCCGAAACGGTTCCAATCCACAGAAAATATTAGTTTGAAGGAAGTTTGGATTCGGTACAGCCGATCAAAATTTTTTAGCGGGTAACATACTTACACACACATGCACACACACCAGTGAACCGTACTAAGCATTACAGGGAAAATTCATTCTTTGCCCGTACTGCCCGCATGTGGAATAGACTCCCTGCGGAGGTCTTTCCTGCCATATATAGCATGAAGAAATTCAAATCGAATGTTCATAGACACTACTCCCTTTATCCTCCTTCCCACAACCAATTTTCCTAGTTCCGGCACAATGTACGCATGAGTAGGGGCCATCCCCTGAGTGCCGGTCCTAATTAAAAAAAAAAAAAATCTATACAGACATAGTGACGGCTTCTCAGAAGTAGTCAGGAAAGCTTTCTAGGAACTCAAATGTCGATTTTTTCAAAACGGCCTAACACCAGTAACTTCCCCCTTTTTTTTTTAATATATAATTTTCTTAGCGAAAAGTTAAAGATGTGGATCCCATCGTGCGATATATAAATTGTATAACTATTTGACACAAATAAAATTCAGTACGAAACATGATCTAATGAATGATGAAAATATTTATTTGGACCTCTTTTTAACTTTTTCTGTGAAGTAAAAAATATGAAAACCTTCACACTTTCAGTGATACACTTTTCGGCGGGATTTATGGAATTTTCCGTGCGAATTTCCTGTTCGCATTCCTATCGAATATTCTCTTTAAAAGATACGATTGTCAAGGAATTATTGGCAGAAACCGACGACTTCAAGTGGCCGGACAGAAAGATATTTGGGATGGTTAAAAAACATGCAATCTTGCTGGTCATGCCAAAATTATAAAAACGGAGATTGCGCGACCATAAAACGTTTCCTTCACAACGTGCATTGTGGTTGCACCGTTTTGTGGAAGCCACATGCTCATCAAGCCCAGTTCACTCAATGACGGCCATTAAGAGTCGTATTGATGGGCTTTATCGTTTTCGCCCGGACGTCTTAAACCTAAATTCTGCAATACACAGTAGCGTTGAGTGTATGAAATAGCTCTTTGTGCGTCACACAAGGATTCTTAGCGCAACAAGAAAAAAACGATGATTTTCTAGTTCCAGTGCAATGAATTCACTGGATATGCAGAGATCATCCCCTGACTGCTGGTCCTGCTAAACAAAAACTCCGCACTGAAAGGAAAATGCGCCTCATCTCTCATGCTGACTTTGGACTCCAAATCGTCCCCTGTGCTCTTCCGATTGAAGATCAATCTTCGGTATTTCACACACGAGTGACTGTTAATTAACTGATGCCCTGTGAGCACTTTTTACAGGAACATCAGTGAGACCGATACCGAAATTCTCGGTATTGTCCATCTGGAGATGCCCAATCGATTGATGTTCCTTCACTTTCGGCTTCAGACATCGTTGTTTCATCCCTCATGACGACGTTCGACTCGAAATTCCAATCTTTGCTATTCCGATTGAGGATTTTTAGCTTCAAGGAAGCGGTGATTCTGCTTATTGATGAAATTCATGATGACTTTCGAAATTCATGATGAATTGCCCTCTTTGATGTTCCGATTGAAGATGAATCTTCGGTAATTTTTACAGGAACATCAGTGAGTCCGATACCGAAATTCTCGGTATTGTCCATCTGGAGATGCTCAATTGGTTGATGTTCCTTCACTTTCAGCTTCAGACGTCGTTGTTTCATCCCTCATGACGACGTTCGACTCGAAATTCCAATCTTTGCTATTCCGATTGAGGATTTTTAGCGTCAAGGAAGCGGAGATTCTGCTCATTGATGAAATTCATGATGACTTTCGACTCAAAATTGCCCTCTTTGCTGTTCCGATTGAAGATGCATCTTCGGTAATGAAGATGAATCTTCGGTAATGAAGATGAATCTTCGGTAATTTTTACAAAAACATCAGTGAGTCTGATACTAACTTCTTTGTATTGTCCATTTGGAGATCAATTGCGTGAATGTTTCTTCACTTTCAGCCGAATCAGCGGTCGTCGTCTCATCCCGTACAACGACATTCCACTCCAAATTGCCATCTTTGCTGTTCCCATGGAGGATTCTTAGGGCCAAAGATGAGAAGATTGTGTTTATTGTTGAAAGCGCTTAAAAAGAAATACTCCTCATCCCTCATGATGATGACTGCTGGTCCTGCTAAAAAAGGCAGCCCACTTACAAGGAAATGCGCCTCATCTGTCATGATTCAAAATTGCCCTCTTTGCTGTTCCAATTGGGCATGACTCTTCACTTAATCACACGCGACTGATTGTTTTAACTGGTCCATTCCTTGTGGAACATAAGTGAGTCTGTTACTAAAATTCGCTCTGGGTGATTCCCAATTGCGTGTCACATTATCTGGTTGATGTGTCTTCTGCGCTCTTTACGACAATAGGCAGCATCAATCACAGTCCGGTAGAGACCATGTCCTGCAATTTCCCTTATGTTTCCAGGCTGTTCGAGTCGAGCAACTACGAGGCGGAATTTTTATCCATTTAGCTCGACACGGTTGGGAAATAGACGTCGAACTTCAAGCTGCTCTAACACTAATTGCCTGCTCGCACACAATTTTTGGCTGCGAGACTAAAATTCATGCCAGGCAAACAAAAGCGCTGCAGCAGGCATAAGGATCGGACATGAAACCATTAATATTTGATTTGGCAGCACAAGAATCACTCGAGTAGCATTTGACGGAGTGATTAGGGGTTGTTGGTTTATGCCGGTTATATATTTTTTTTTCTTGGACCAGCATTCAGGGGATGACCCCTACATATGCGATGCATTGTGCCAGAACTAGGAAAGTTGGTTATGGGAAGGAGGATAGAGGGAGTGGTGTTTGTGGACGTTCGATTTGAACCTCCCCAAGTTGAAATTGGCAGGAAAGACCTCTGCTGGAAGTTTGTTCCACATACGAACCGTTCGGCCAAACAACAAATTCTCTCTGTAATGCGTGCTGCGTTTCACTGGCAACTCAACCACAAAAGGATGCGCCCTATGTGAAGGGCGGGTAGTTCGCAAAAATAAACGGTTCCCAGGCACAAGCTCCCTTATTTCACCAGAACACATTCCGTTGTAATATCGGTAGAGCAGTGAAACACACCCCACGTTGCGTCGATGCTCCAGTGGGTCAATAGAGTTGGCTACCCTACTGTCACCGATGAGCTTCTTCGCTCTCTCTCCTGTACGCGGTCAAGCAACTTCAAAATAGACTTTGAAGCACTGGCCCATACATGAGAGTTGTATTTCATTTTAGGTCGGAGAGGTAGGTGGTATATATAGTGAGGAGATCAGTTGGGGTGAAGTATGTCTTACACCGTCTTAAAAAGGCGAGGCACTTGAATGCTTCTTTTGAAATATGATCAGTCCATCGAAAATCGCACTGTATTTTTATACCAAGAACATCAAGAGCTTCTGATTCCCCAATACCATCCAGAAATACGGATGGCGCAGAACCTTCTACCAGCCGCCCATGCTTAAGCACGCAGCACTGCGTCTTATGAGGGTTAAAGTTAACCCTGTTCGCGAGGCCCCTATTCGGAGACTGACACGAGAGCACTTGTGAGTGACTCGTTCATTCTTCATCTTCTGGCGTCCATCACCTCCAGGCTTGGCCGGCTGGTGAACGAGTAAGAAAGGTTATATATCTGTTGAAGACGGTGGGGTCTTTGATTTGGGTATTGGACGCTATAGAGCCGCACACAGTAGTTGTGGATTAAGATCTCTAGGGATTTAAAAAACTCGGTGGTAATTGCCTTAACTGGAAAGGAGACATGAGCAGAAAGCGTACTTTAGATTAAAAAAAATGGTGGTAGCAAGAATTAAAAATGGCTGATAAAGTGGTGAATGCTGATAATGCAGAGGATGAGATTTGATGGCCAGTCATATATAGGGTTGCCATTTCCAATTTTAGAAAAGGAGTACAACAACCTTAAAAAAGGAGGACATTTGACTCAACAAAGAGGACTCTTTTTTTGCCTAAAATTCAAATACAAAAATCAAAAAAACTCAATAAAATATACAAAATTACTTTTTATTTTAATTAATATATAGGCTTATTTTTAAAAAATAATAACTATAAAACTATATATTTTATAATTATATCAATATTTCAATATCCTCCGGATATCTTCTTCAGGCTATTAATTTAAAAATTATTTATAATATTTCAACAATAACAAAAATAATACAAAATTATTAATTTTTAATTAAAAAAATTTATATTCATTTCAATACATGTCTATCACATTTTTTCAAATATTCATAAAGTGCTTGACAATTCATACAGTGATGCCAACGCAGTCTCTAACGCATCACATATAGCCCTTTTTTGTTCAAAATAGTGGTTTTTACTGGCTGTTTCACAATTTCGAACGAAAATTGATTCGTACGAAATCTGTGTTATTTGTAAATTATTTTGGGTGTTTTGTTTTTGAAAATTTAGCTTGGCTACTTATGAGCGAAAATGTAGCAGTTTTGATATTTTGAAAATGTAAAATCAGCAAAAAGTAGGATAACCCAGGACACTTGTTAAAAAAGGAGGAGGACGGACCCCGACGATATAAAAAAGAGGACGGTGTCCGGGGAAAAGAGGACGGATGGCAACCCTAGTCATATATGATTTTTACAAATTCCTGTGATATCTTTTCCTTCTTTTTTTTCTTTTTTTGTAGGAAAATGGTATTATTGTTTTTTTATCAAATATATTTCAACTTTAGCAGAATATCCATTCAAATACGATGGCAAGAATTTTTTTTTTTACAAAAACATGCTGAAAGTAAAAAATTATTGTATCATTTTCAAACTATCGAAATTTTAATTAAAATTTGTTTAATTAAACCAAAAATATTTTCAGATATCGCCGGTAATTTCCAATGACAAACGAACTTGTTGAAGCGATAAGTTTAAATGGTTTTTTTTTTCAACGATAAATATTTGAGACATGAAACTGTTTTATCACTTACGCATTCTTTTTTTTTTTTTCTTCAATAACAAAAATTTTAATTAAATTTGTTGTTGTAAAACTCTCTAAATGTACGTATTTCTTTAAAATTTCAAATAAGTTTAGTCACACACACACACACACATACATACATACATATGGTGTTAATTTTGTATTGTTCTTTTTAAAGCAAAAACTTTAACACAAGCACATGAATTGCTTTAGTTAACGACTAATTGTTTCACCAAATTTAGACTGGCATTAAGCAAATTAATTAAAATTTCAAAAATTTTCTGTGTAGAAATAAACTCTCCCGCAATTACAATCACTTATATATATAGGCATTTCCATGATGTCGAACGTGACCGTAGTACACATTTTATATAAAACAGATAGATCTTCAATTAATAGACCAAGTTTCGCTATGAGGTCATGATAACCATTCCAAAGAACAAACGAAAACCAACATCAATTTAATAATTAATTTAATTATGAACAATTATGATCAGAGCAGCTGTTTTCGAAAGACGCTACACTTTCCTCATCAGTAATCATGTGCAATTTATTTATTTTTATTTTTGTTTTATTTTCTCCAAAAAAGAATTGCAGGGTATATTCACTTTGTCATTCCGTTTGTAACGCCGCGAAATATTCTTCTGAGACCCCATAAAGTATATATATTCTTGATCAGTGATGAAATCTAAGACAATCTGACCATGTCCGTCCGTCCGTGCGTCTGTGAAAATCACGATTCAGTCCAAACGAAAGGAGCCAAACTCTTGAAATTTGCTATAAATATATCTTGAAGGATAGCACAGGTCAAGTTCGCAAATGGGCTGAATCGGGCCAGAGGGATAAACGTGCCCCTAAGAAGAACTAAGCCAACCTCTAAAATACAATATAAATTTTAACTTTTTCTTAAGCAAACGATTTATTTTTATGTCAAAAAAGGTACAAAGCGTTAAACTTGAAGCCATAAAATCGAAAAAATTAATTTTTGGACCCCGCCCCGTGGGCGTTATTATGTGCAAAAATGGTTTAAAAATTTAACAAACTGTTTTACTTAAGCCCACATTCCTTAAAAATAACAATTTTAAGCCTTAATAACGAAGTTGAGACGTAACCTGGTACTCCTCTGCCCTGCCCCCTCCTCCCCCTTTGCCCTCTATGACCCTATAAAAAAAATAATAATAAAATTTTACATTTAATTATCCCAAACATTTATTTATAGAGTTTTATGGCAAAGGTGAAAGGTCTCCCCCACGGCCCTTGCCAGAGAGACCCCGACAAAATACAGATTTAATAGCCTCCAAAAAGAATTAGACCCCATAAAGTATATATATTTTTGATCCGTGATGATGTCTAAGACGATCTAGTAATGCCCAGACGTCTGTCTGTGGAAAACATGATATAGTTTATTTTTGGACCCCGCCCTCTTTAGTGGGCGTTTACGTATTATATGCAAAAATTGTGTATATATCGAACAATTTGTATTGCTTAAGCCTATAAGAAGCTGAGATGTTCTCTGATCTTGCAGAGGTGAAACGTCTCTCCCCCGGCCCTTCCCGGCATGACTCTCAAAATAGAGATTTAAAATTGGGTACACAGATGTCTTAAAGGAACTCTATCCCACCAATTTAAACATTTTAAATTTACTTACTATATATTTGGAGGGTATTTAATATTCGACCCGGTCGAATATAACATTTTTATTTGTTTTTGTTTTAATTTATCTATTAATAAACTTTAAGTATTTTAAAATCAAGAAGCAAGAACGTTATATTCGACCGGCTCGAATCTTAAATACCCTGCAAATACTTAATAAATAAATTAAAAATGTTTAACCTCGTGGGACAGAGATTCTTGAAGACATTTTTAAACCCAATTTTAAAACTCTATTTTGTCGGGGTCGCTCAGGGAAGGGCCGTGCTGGGAGACATCTTATCTTTTGTCGTAAAAACTTTAAAAGTTTACATTTGAGGTAATTAAGTGTAGAAAAGGGTTTTTTTTTATAAATTCATTTAGAGGGCAAAGGTGGCTGGAGGAGTAGGGCAGGGGAAGATCAGAGAGCATCTAAACTTCGTTATAAAAGCATACGAGTAAAAAATAGAATTTTACGGAATATAAACTAATATAATTTGTTAAATATTTACACCATTTTTCAACGCCCTCTAAAGGGGCGGGTCCCAGTGGATTTTTCTGACTTCTTAAACCCAGGTTCCACGCTTTGGACTTTCCTTGAATAAAAATATATCATTTGCTGGGCAAAATTACAAAAAACAAATTAAAAAATTATGAAGTTTTTTAGAGGTTACTTTAGTTCTTCTTAGGGGAATTTTTTTCCCTCAGGCCCGATTCAGCTCATTTACGAACTTGACCTGTGATACTCTTAAAAAATTTATCTGTTCATGTCCTTTCGGTCTTCAATTCTATTTTGGAGGGCATAAAAAAGTTATTTCCCATATTTATGACTTGACTAAGTACGGCAATGAACCCGCAGCAATGACTTCCATAGTTAAAGCGTTAACTACTGCTGCAGTTATTTAATCTATCCAATACAAATTTATTGGTTATTCAAATTTATAAAACGACAACTGTGTAAAAGTACACAGATTTTATTTCAAATGCCGCAGTACTTTACCCCTCCCTTTTAATTAAAAGAGTATGTGCGTACCTGTAATAAATAAAAAATTGTTTCAAATTACACACAAGTAAATAATTTGTTAAATAAGGAAATTGAATAAAAATATCAATTAATAATCAGCAACAAGAAAATACGAGTATATGATTAATTTGCCAGCCAAGAGTAAGAATATTAAAACTTGCAAAAGGCAAGAAGATCCAATAATTTCGCAAATAACTGAAATCATAAAGAAAAAAACTGTTTGACCAAATTTCCTAAGAAATACTTTTGCAGTGATCAACATATCATTTTAATTAATTAAGCGGAACTGAAAAGTTAAGGAAAATCTAATCTAAAATCTCATAAAAATTTAATTGATTTATTAGTCAAGAAATAAATTGTTTCAACCGACTCGGCAGGAGAATTTTATCTTTAGACTATTTATAATTCTATTTTGGTTTGTTATAAAGAAAACCAAGTAAAAAGCTTATATTCGATCGAATGGAATCTTAAACACCCTACAAATATTTTGTAAATAAAAACTTTATTTTGTAGAGGGCACTGCGGGAGGAAGACATCTCACCTTTGCCATAAAACACTAAAAACGCAATTTTTGGTTTTAAGTTTAAAATCAATTTTTTTTTTAAGTCATTTAGGGGGCAAAGGTGCTGGGGAGGGGAGGGGCAGAGGAAGATCAGAGAAAATCTCAGCTTAGTCATAAAAGAATGTAGGCATAAGGAATAAATTTTTTAAATATTTACGCTATTTTTCCATGTAATATGTTACTTTAACGCAAGCTAAAGAAGGCGTGGTCCAAAAATGGATTTTTCTAATTTTCTGTCGGCAAGTTCAACACTTTAGACCGTCTTTGACATAAAAATATATCATTTGCTGTAGTAAAAGTGCTATATTCGGCTTAACTTAACGAAACTTAAATACCCTTCACAGATGTAAGGTTATGTTAGGTTAGGTTGAAGAGAGGGGCGTAAGCAGGGGCTAACCCAAACCGTTCAGGATTACACTTAGGCCTGTTGTGCGCTCTATTATAAGGAGTTCACAGATGTATTTCTGCTTTCTTTCTACAACAGAAAATGGATTTTATTCACCAAAAAAAACCAAAATAAGAAACTGATTTGATTACTTGTATGTACTAAAAAGTTTTGATTTCCCAACCCTGGAATCGAATATCCAATTTTTTTGGTTTCTAGCACCAATTTAATTCTTCCTAAAGTATAAAATAGGTTTAGTTCACCGAAAAAACTATATTAGGAACTTATATGGCTATTTTTATTTAACAAAGATATTTCGATTTTCGAACCCTGGAGTGGAGTTTTTCATTTTATTTATTTATTACACGAACATAATTCTTCCCAAAGTATAAAATAGGTTTAATTGAATAAAAAAATCAAAATCAGGAACTTATATGGCTGCTTTTATGTATTAAAAATTTTCAATTTTCGAACCCTGGAAGCGAAATTGTATATTTTTGTTTATTTCTTTTTACCTATGCAACTCTTAATGGGGCATAAAATAGTTTTATTTAAGCAAAACTTAAAATTTATAACCATTTTGATCACTTTCATGTACTACAAAATAATGCAGTTATCCAACTCTGGAATCATAATTTTTATATTTTTTTAATTTTTTATACCAATTTTGTTTTGCCTGAACTATAAAATAGTTTTAATTAGCAAAATCTACAACCGCAATTTCCTTTTTGGTTACTATTATGTTTAAAGAAAATGTCAATTTCCCAACCCTGCAAGCAAAATTTTATTATTATTTTTTTTTTGTTTTTTACCAATGCAGCTCTTAATGAGGCATGAAATAGCTTCTTTTAAGAAAAACTTAATATTTGTAACCATTTTGGTCACTTTCATGTACTACAAAATATTGCAGTTATCCAACTCTGGAATCATAATTTTTATATATTTTTAATTTTTGATACCAATTTTGTTTTTCCTGAACTATAAAATAGCTTTAATTAGTAAAAAAAACATCAGTTGGCTTTTTGGTTACTTTTATGTATACAAAATTAATTTCATTTTCCCAACCCTGGAAGTGAAATTTTAATTTCTTTTGTTTTTGTTTTTTACTAATACAACTCTTAATGTAGTTTAATTTAAGAACAACTTAAAATTTGTAATCATTTTATTCACTTTCATGTACTAAAAAATATTGCATGTACCGAAAAAAAATTATCAAAAATTTCCATCCCTGGGAAAAAAAATAATTTTTTTATGTATGAATTTTTATTAGTCGAACTTTCTTATGTAAATTGTTAATTTTATCAACGGGCTTAAGTTCGAATCTGCAAGACTTAATAAAAACAATAAAAAAAAATGGTTTGCAGTCTTGCAGATTCGAACTTAAGCCCGTTGATAAAATTAACAATAATTTTTTTAGTTTTTAATATAAATTTTATTCTTCCCAAAGTATGAAATACGTTTAATTAACAAACAAACAAAAAATAATTGGTATTTGCTAAGTCAATTTTGCGTCCAGAAATAGGTGTAAGCTTCCCAGCTCTGGAACCGTATTTCGGATTTTTCTGAATTTCAATACCACTCTATTTAAGTTCATTTCGAATTCATCAGTCCAAAAATAAAATGGCAAACCTATATATTCCCTTTCACTTTTTTGTGAAGGGTATAAAAATCTTTAAAAAATATATTTTTTGTTTTTTTAGTTTGTGTTATTTCCTCTTAGGGGAACTTTTAACCCTCTGGCCCTATTCAGCCCATTTACGAACTTGATCGGTGCTTTCCTTAAAAATTTATCTGTACCGAATTCCAAAGGTCCGACTTTTTCCATTTCTACTGTATCATGATTTCCACACACGGATGGCCGGACCGGCGGACGAACTGATATTGGCAAGATCGTCTTAGATATATACTTTATGGAGATATACACTTTATGCTACCTTACACACCAAATGACAAAGTAAATATACCCTTCAATCCTTTTTTGGGGGGTATAAAAAAAATGTATTTGTCACGGATTACTGATCTTTATATGAGTCGGAACAGTTTTAAGAATTTTTTTTATAAATTTAATATAAAAACACTAAACAATTTATTATATAAATTTTTTTTATAGACTTTAAAGAAAATACTAAAAATGTGCACACATTTATTTATAAATACTAAGATATGTATATAAGCTATATAATTGCACAATGGGCCATTTGATAGCAAGGAATTATGGGGTAGACAATATAAACTCGATTTGTTTAAATTCGGAGAAACTCGTTAAATATTTATGGTAGACATGATCATTCGGTACATCATGTGGACGTCAGAGTATATTCTTATGGTACTGCACAAAAGATCCTTTGGGTCGCGGTGCTTATGGCCTCATATAATATTCTTATGGTTCAAGTATGATTTGTCGTGGTAGCTCGGAAATTTTCTAGCATGATTGAAGTCATTTGCCATTAATTTTCGCATAATATTTTATATAATTGCTGTTCACATATGCATTTTTAATTGAGTCAATATTTACTTAATTGCCATAATTATCTTCCTGTTCACATATACAAAATTTAGTCAATACAATTAACATATGTGACCTGCTCCACGAAAAGGGACCTCTGCGCCGAAAAGAAGTTATTGAAAAAACGCGTTTAAAAAAGGGCTTCGTTTTTCCGTGTTTTGCGCATGGTTATGCAACTCTTCCTTCAACCTGATCATCTGGCGATGTATTTCGACTCTCGGGTACTTTGTACGATGTTCACTATGCAGTGTTGCCCTATGAAAATTATTTCAATGTTTTGGATTTAAGCCGATAGAATTGAATCTTTTATTATTATTTAATTTATATGTTTAGTATATCACATTTTTAAATTTTTTCATTAATTATGTTCATCTTTACAGGTGATTTGTAAAAAAACTAAAAGACATAGAAACTTGCGGTTTGCGGCATTTGAAAGAGCATTTGAAGAGGCATATTTCCTATAAGAATCACTCAAAAAGAAAAAAAAAATTTTCGGCGCAGAGGTCACTTTTCGTGGAGCAGGTCACATATGACAAATAAAATTAAACATTTTTCATATTCATGAAGACCTCTGGAATGATTTTTTTTCTTTCTTTTTTTTTCTTTGTTAATTTTTTATTTAAAAATAAATTTAATGTCAATAATCTAATCAAATGCAGCACTGCTGAAAAGTATGTTTAGTGAGCAAAACGCAACTCACTGAACAAAGTTAGTCGAGACTTAGCACCTAAAATGTGGAAAAAGTTAAAAAATCTATAAACAAAATTTTTTATTTATGGTTTTTTTTTATTTTTTCCAAAACCATAAACAAAATATTTTGTCTATGGTTTTTTTTTAATTTTTCCACATTTTAGGTGCTAAGTCTCGACTAATTGTGTTCAGTGAGTGGTGTTTTGCTCACTAAACATACTTTTTTAGCAGTACGGCATTTGTATATTTTTTTTTTCGATTTTATAAAAATTAAGTGATACTTGAGCAATCATTTAATTAAAATTTTAATTGAGCTCAATAATGGAGTTAATTGCGATAAACTCAAGTCAGCTGTATGTCTGAACAACGTTTTAGTTTGTTTGTTCATGCGGCTCATTGTGCAGTTCTTGCACAATTAACAAATTAGTAAACAATTTTCTTTAAGAAATCTAATCTTAAAAGATTACTTTTAATAATATTTCGCTGCCTTGCCCAATTATGTTTCCTTTTTTTTTTTTTAATTTATCTACAAAAGTATTAGCAAAAAAAAATTTTTTAATTAAATAAAAAAAATTTATATTATGAGTACTTTCCTTATAAAAGCGATAAAATGTTGGCCAAAGACAGTCAGTGTTAAGAAACCGCTGTTAAAGTGCAGAATCGAAAGACACAAGAAAAAGGGGAAATTTTATAATATGACGGGTAAGGAAATTATTTTATATTATTAATATATTACAAAATGCTGTTATGATCGTGCTGTAATGGGAAAAAGAACAAGATTCTTTAAATTGTTTAAAGCTTAAACGAGCGAAATTATATTTCTGGACTTCTTAAGTTCAAATTATATACTCGCATGTACAACTTTTTAAAAAAATTTTAAAGCCAGTCAAACGCGTCAAGTGTTAAGTGTCAGTGCCATTGCCTTTAGACAAAAATCCAACTTTTTCAGTTCAGTGAGGGTGCTGTAGGCTGAAGATATACCAGACTATGAAGCCGAAAGTCATGAGTTCAACCCCGCGCTCAGTCAAGAATATGGTAACGCATTCTTCTGATCAGCATGAGTGCAATTGTTGTCGTGATTGTAGTAGTCACTGAACATGACCATCGTGTACTAAAAGCAGAGTAACACCAGCCTCCTTCTTCGGCCCGTCTACAAAAAAAGTATGGCAAACGGTTGACCCTAAAGGTCATCCCTAAAATTTTTTGCCGCTAATTTTAAGCACAAGCGGAGATTAAACAAAAAAATATATTATTTTGTATGAACTTTATTAAGAGCTCATAAGGCCTAGGTTATTTTAATGATAATCAAATAATGCTGTTGTCTGAAGTAGTAGAACACGAGACTATGAAGCGAAGAGTCCTGAGTTCGAGCCCCAGCTGAGTCATGAAATATTGTGTTGAATTCTTCTGATCAGCATTAGTGCGTGGTTGTGTTAGTTGTTGCCAGCCTGTTTTCAGTGATGAAGGCATAGTACTGATCACTGGACAATTACTGGCAGCGACTGACCCAATCATGTACTAAAAGCAGAGTAACAGCACCCACCTTCGTCGGCCCTGTAGCAAAAATTAGCCGGCGAAGTAAAAGGTTGAAATAGCTACAAAAAAAAAAAAAAAAAAAAAAAAAAAAAAACAACTGTCTATCTTATCATCTTTCCTAATCTGTCCCCTCAATACTATCCCCTCGTTTTCAGTTCCAGCGCAATGCATTGCATATATAGGGGACATCCCCTGAGTGCTGGTCCTACTCCTAAAAAAAAAAAAAAAAAAAAAAGTTTTATTTAATTTTTCCCGACGTTTCGTCAATTAAAAAAAATACTTTTTTCGAACCTGGCCCGTTAGCGATCGACGGGGTTTTTGAATGTCAAGCAGTAATTAGTTTGTGAAATCGATCGATAAAATTGTTTAGAATTTATTTTAAAAATCCGACTTGAAAACCAAAATGTTATTTGTTTATTTTTCCAAGATCTCTCAAAATCTGCCGGTCCGAATCGGTTACAGTTCACACAAAATCTGAGTTTAATAGAACTCTTTGAACTAATCGATCAGATATATTATTTTGGAGTTTATAAAAAAAAAAATCACTCTTCGGATTTTTTTTCGTTCATAATATCTCACGAACGCATTAAACGATTTTGATGCGCTTAGAAGCGATCGACGAGATTTTTAAATATCAAGAGGTGATCTGTAGAGCTGTTGGAAAGTTATTTTAAAAAACAAAATTTTTTTTTCATTAATGTATGAATTTCTATTTTAATAGTGAACCTTTTGTTTATGTAAATTGTATTACAGGATGTTAATTTCCCAACAGGCTATAGGTTCAAATCTGCGAAACTCCAAATTATTTTTTTTTTTTTTTTTTTTTTTTATTTTATTTATTTAATTTTATTTTTAATAAATGAACGTGATTGCATTCTATTTATTAATTTTTTTTTTGAGAGTGGAATATTAAGAATATTTTTCATAGTCATTAAACCAGCAGAACGGATCAGTACTGACTTCGAGGCCGCTACGCCATCTCATCAGCGTTAAATAGTTGATATTCCTACTAACTAGCACCACTTGCAAAAAGTGGAAAAATTGAACAAAGAACGCTGATGAGATGGCGTAGCGGCCTCGAAATCAGTACTGATCCGTTCTGCTGGCTTAATGACTATGAAAAATATTCTTAATATTCCACTCTCAAAACAAAAATTAATAAATAGAATGCAATCACGTTCATTTATTAAAAATAAAAATAAATAAAAAAATAAAAAAAATAAAAATAATTTGCAGTTTCGCAGATTTGAACCTATAGCCTGTTGGGAAATTAACATCCTGTAATACAAAATTCTTTTTCTTTTGATATTTCTCAAAATGCACCGGTCCAGTTCACAAGTTTGAAAGAACCCTTTGAAACGCGACTTCGATTTCACACACACACACACACACACACACACACACACACATACATACATACATACATACAGACACAGTGACGGCCTCTCAGGAGTAGTTAGGAAAGCTTCGTAGGAACTCAAAACGTGGAGATCTGGTGAAAGTCCGATCTTTTACCGATTTTTAGAAAATATTAAATTTTCTTAGCTGTCTTCTCAATACTATTGACCCCCCTCCCCCTTTTGTTACCGCTCTAGGCTATAAAGTGCCTGGGGGTAGTCCCCTGAGTGCTGGTACTACTTAAAATAATAAAATATATATTAATATTAATAATTTCTTTCACGTTTTTTCTCTTCAGGTAAAACTCTTTTAACCAGCATTGCCTTTGTGCTGATATCACTTGCTTGTGCTGAATACGATGTGGCAAAATATTGCCAACTAGTGCAAAAGGGTGCCAAACTGCCCAGTATGGAGTCGTGCGAAACGTACTACACCTGTAACGGCCATGATCAATTTGTAAGAGAAATCTGTAGCCCTGGCTTGGAATTTAGCAAGAATGATCAAGGTTGTGTACCAAAATCGCAAAGCAACTGCTTCTATGGCCTAGCCAATACCTGTTATAATAAGAACAAGCAATTTGCTCCCAGTGCCAAGGGATGTAATTGGTATTGCTGGTGCGAAAATGGTCAAATAGCAGCTGAAGGTACTTGCAATTTTGGTGAAATCTTTTATGCTGCCAATAGCACATGTATTAATGGGCGTTGTGATAACAGCCCCCAGGCCGGTGGTGTTCAAAATCTCTGCGATATAATGCAAGATGGCAAATACTTTGGCGATTTCAGCGATTGTGGTGCCTGGCACATGTGCAATGCCATGACTATGCAAAATGGCTTGTGCGAACATCCTTTAGTAAGTATTCATTCCTCTTTCAAATCTGTATGTATGTATTTGTGTGCGCAACATTTAAAGTGCATTATGGAACTGTTGTAGGTTTTCGATACCGCCACGGGCTGGTGTTTAGCCAATAACGGCGATATGTGCCAGAGGACCAACAATATTATTAAAAATCAAGCCAGTGGACCGCCAAAAGAAGCTTGCACCAGCATCGATCAAGTAGTTGGTGACACAAATTTGTGTTCCATTTATTACAAGTGCAGACGTGCCACAAATACTCCTGATAATGTATACGAATGGGTACAGCAGACTTGTGACAATCAATTTTATGATGTCATCAGCAAACAGTGTACCAGCACTGCGCTCGCACGAGCCTATCCCGGCTGTGATCGCTGTCAATTCAAGTCTGGCAATCCCTATTGGGCAAATGCCGTTGATTCCACATGCTCGAAATACATCACTTGCAATAATGGCCAAAAGGTAGGCACAACTTTGGGTTCTTGTCCGGACGGCCATTACTACGATGAAGCCATGCAAGTGTGCATTGATGGCAGCTTCACCTTAGACAAATACACAAAACAAAATGGCGCCTGCCAAGACTATACCTGCACTGCAGAGCGTGTGTGCTCCACGCCTGAAGAAAATAACAAACCCGCTAAACCCGATGTTCCTGCCGAAA
Source organism: Linnaemya tessellans (assembly GCA_951800035.1). Taxonomy (NCBI): domain Eukaryota; kingdom Metazoa; phylum Arthropoda; class Insecta; order Diptera; family Tachinidae; genus Linnaemya; species Linnaemya tessellans. Next base: position 115,745,338 of record OX637535.1, read on the forward strand.
CAGATCCCGCTAAACCCGATGTTCCTGCCGAAACAGATCCCACTAAACCCGATGAGTCCGGTGCCCATAATGGCACAGATAATACACAAAAAGAACCAGAGGGGGGCCAAAAACCAGCAGATAAGCAATAACTCTGTATAAATATTAAATAAATTATATTGTGTTTTTGCGTACTTGGAAATTCGTAACAATTTGTGGAAATTATTACTGAAAACTGCCAACGTTTTCTTAATATTTATGCAATAGTTGCTGCAGAAGTACGTAAACGCAATTGCTAGCAAACATCTCCTGCACATGATTTTAAAAATAAAATGCTTTAGTTTGAGACAATAACAAACAACATGCGGAAAATACTGTACCGGTCTTATGACTAGTGAAAATGGGAGTGGTGCAAAATTGTTCCCGAGTCATGACAAAATTTCTGACCAAATTCCTTTACTTCATGTCGTAATATTGCAATTTTTTCTTCTTAGTTTTTTTTTTTACACCGCAAAAGAGAATCAATCCGTGTGCAATGCAGCGCAATATCCCTCTACGATCCCATAAAGTATATCACCCCAATTATAAATATTCCCGGGGAAAAGAGTTCCCGGGGAATTCATTTTCCCGGGAATAAAACTCCCTTATTCTAAACAGACGGGGAGAACAGTATTATGGGAAAGGGAATTTCGAATTTTCGCAGTCAACTGTTTTGCTTTCAGTTGTTTTGTTTTGATTTAAAAAGTGAAAAATATTTTTTTCAGCACAACTCCCTTGCAATTTTTCAAGGAATTATTTTCTAAATTTATTATCAAATTCTCCCTTTAATTTACATTCATAATACCTACTTTTTTCCCGGGGAAGAGTCTCCCATTTTCGAAGTTTATTTAGAATAAGGGAAAAGGGAGAAGGGAAAAATCTCCCGGGGAGATTCTATTTAGAATAAGGGAAAAGAGAGAAAATTCCCGGGGAGTTGTTATTCATAATTGGGCTGTATATATTCTATATATCGGTGATGAATTCTAAGACGATCTAGCCATACCCGTCCGTCCGTCTGTGGAAATCACGATTCAGTCCAAACGAAAAGAGCCAGACTCTTGATATTTGCTATAAATATATCTTGAAGGATAGCACAGGCCAAGTTCGTAAATGGGTTGAATCGGGCTAGAGGGAAAATAGTTCCCCTAAGAAGAACTAAACCAACCTCTGAAAAACAAAATATTTTTAAAGTTTATTTGTGATTTTGTTAAGCAAATTATATATTTTTATTAAATTGAATTAAGATTCATAGGCTAATTGTTCGAAATTTGTTTTTAAATCTCAGAAAGACATGATAAATATTCCAAGGCACAAAGGACAGTCAACATCAGTTTTATTCAACCTACACAGCAGAACAGAACAGCTGTTTTCGAAAGACGCAACCCTTTCATCATCAGTGCTCATGTGTATTGTGTTTGTCACCACTTATCAGGTGGCTTAGTTGAATTTCATAACAGTTCCTATTTACACAAATTTTATTGTGAAAAAGAATACGAGAACTGTATCAACCTGATGTTAACATGTTATTGTTATAATACCCGTGTTACCGTTTGATTATTTTTCTTCATGTCCCATTTTTCTGAATTTTTTGTTCCATCATATTATATATTTTTATGCCAAAGCAGGTTGAAACCGTTGAACTCGCAGGCAGAAAATGAGAAAAATCAAATTTTGACCACACCCTCTTTAGTGGGCGCTGAAGTAACCTATTATGTACACGGAAAAATAGTGTAAATATTTAACAAATTGCATAAATTAAGTCTGTATTCCTTAAAAATTAACTTTTTAAGCTTTTATGACGAAGGTAAGAGGTTCCCTGATCTTCCCCGGCCCTACTCCTCCAGCCACCTTTGACCTCTAAATGGCCCTATCAAAATAAAAAAAAAATTTTCTGCACTTAATTACTCCAATAATTTACTTTTTAAGCTTTTACGGCAAAGATGAAATATCTTTCCCACGTCCCTTCCCGGAGCGACCCAACAAAACAGAGTTTTAAAATTGGCAACTCTGACCCAGCACGTTAAATATTTTTAATTTATTCACTAAATATTTGGAGGGTAATTAAGATTCGACACGGTGGAGTAAATGTTCTTACTTCTTTTACCTCAAAATATTTTGTATCGATACCAACACATTCAAGACAGCAGGCTACCGACTGTCACCTGTCAAAATTAGAATGCCGGTGTTTATATGGGAATGATTATTTTCATGGCTGCACGGCAGGTTATTGTCCATGCTAAATTAATGGTGGCGGTCAAATTAAACTAATTTCCCTTTTCATAGGCGACAATAAACAGATCAGTGCTGCCAACACAATGACAAATCTTCAATACATTAACGTTTAAATATATTTTTAAACTGGTCAAGGATACACAAGTAAAACCCCTTTCCAAAATGATTTTTTTTTGCAATCTCTCTCGGTCCCGGACTAAAGAGGTTCAAAACTTTTGCTTTTTTCTTGATTATAACTCCAAGAATATAGAACACATGTTAACTATATGCGGGGTATCATTTCAAAGTGCTGTGACTTTTATATTTTTGCATACATTTTTAAAATCTATTAATTTTAAAATTTTTCATCTAGCTTTTCACGTAAAAATTTGTTGTCGTAAAAAGTAAGTGCTCTATGCAACGCTACGTTAGCTTTTAACTTATTTATTGAAGATTTGTCATTGTGCTGGCAACACTGATCTTGTTAATTGCCGCCTATGAAAATAGCAAGTAGTATTTTAATTTGACTAACAACCACAAAAGTAGCACGGACAACAACCTGTCATGCAGCCGTGAAAATAAAAGGCGATTTCTTAGCAATTTTCTTTCTGGCAGCACTGGTTTTGGCAGTTCTGCTGTTTTCAGGGAACATGTTACTGTCAAACATGTTCAGTTTGGTCTATAGTTTAACCATAAATTGACTTACAAACGAATAGTGATGTCAATCAGGAAATCCCGATCCCGAAAAATCCCGAATCCCGGGATTTTACAAAATAAATCCCGGAATGATGTATATGATGCATCCTATTTTAAAAATTGAAATATTTGATACACCCTGTTAAAAAATTAAACAAATTAATTGTCAAAAATAACTACTCCGTGGAACAAGCGAATATTTAGAAAAGTATTGCAAACTAGATAAAAAATAATTTAAACATAAATAAGCGCAACTAGTGATGTCAATCGGGAAATCCCGATCCCGAAAAATCTCGAATCCCGGGATTTGTGAAAATCGATCCCGTTTGACATCCCTAAAAAGGAACAATGCTTGCAGATTATTGAATTATATTAGCAAAATTCATTCTCGGTTAGGAAAATGCATCGTGCACTTCTTGTGTTCAGCCATGAAGCTCATTTCTGGTTGAATGGATACCTGAGCAAGCAAAATTGCCGTATTTGCAAAGAAGAGCTGCCAGAAGCATTGCAAAAACTGTCAATGCGTTCCGAAAAATGTACTGTTTGATATGGATTATGGGTCGGTGGCATTATTTTTCAAAGACGACGAAGGCAGGAACGCTACTGTGTCAACATTTATTTTTAATTTTTGTGGCCAAAATAGAAGAGCTGCAATTGGCTGACATGTGGTTTCAACAAGATGGTGCCACATGAGAGACGAGTTTGGTGAATAGTTTATCTTGAGATACCCGGCAGATATGTTGCAGAGAATATGCCACAAAATTGAACCCAGCGTATGAACCTATAGCAAAAATTAGCCGGCGAAGTAAAACGTTGAAATAGCTACAAAAAAAACGGTCTATCTTCTCATCTTTCCTAATATGTCCCCTCAATACTATCCCCTCGTTTTCAGTTCCGGCGCAATGCATTGGATATATAGAGGTCATCCCCTGATTGCTGGTCCAAAGATAAAAAAAAAGATTGAATTATGAAGATTGTTCTATCGACCAAAAATAAAGTTTTCATACATTTCTTTAAAGTTTAAATTTTTTAAATTTATTTTTTTCTTAAATCAAATCCGAAAGCTCTTTAAAAATCACCCTTTAATAGCTGTTGAAAGAGTGTGGCAACTTAATATGTATAATTATTTTTGCCTTAAAGTATGTGATGAAATTCAACAAATTCCCTTTAAGCAAGTAAAAATAATATAAGGATGCATTTGCTTTTGTAATTCATATACACAGGCAATTCCTTTCCATTCAGGCTCTCAAGGTCAAGACAAATTCATATAAATAAAATTCTTGGTTAAAATAAATTTAATTTTTTTCATATTTTCAGCCTTCTGTAGGAAATTCTTCTATGAGATAGGACACAACTTTGTGCTAAATATGCTAAATGGATAAATTTCTTTTGCAAAATTTACATTTCAAATAAAACCAAAATTTTAAAATTTGCTTTAGATATTACTTTTGTGTATTGTGATATGCTTTCGCCTGGTAGCAAGAAAATTTTCTGCGGGGGAAATTTTGAAATAAAAATTGTTTTGGATTTTTTGTGTATTTTTTTCCGAATAGCAAAATGTGCAACTTCACTATTGCACGCCATAACATTAACGAAATAATAAATTTCCCATAAGCAAAATCTTATCTGTTAAATGCTCGAATAACAAAACAGTTGTCTGAATTCATAAATTTTTCTTTAGCACTTTAAAATTATATTGGAGCCATAAATAAAGACATTTTTAGGCAAACGAAAGAAATGAGGAAATTTGATATATAGAAGTACTTTAATACAATTAAAATTTTAATTCCCACTTTATTTCTGTTCAAAAGGCTACTGTTTCGATATTTGTTTTTCTGTCTTTGCAGGTGTTACAAAGCAGATAAATGGCCAAATTAAATTAAATATACTATAAAGTTTTTCTTTATAAACGACACGTTAATTAGCGTTGCTTTAGTTGTAGCTTTCAGTTCTAGCAAAAGTCACCGGTAACTGTAAGGTTGTCTAAGAAAACCATGGGAGGTACGATAATCTATACAATTTAAATTAACTAACTTTTATATTGTGTTCAGCAGTAGATTTTATATGTGTATATGTGATCAGTGGTTTATATCTAATAGAAAATAATAATATTTATTTATAACAAAGTAATTCACCAAGTTGTTTTAGCAATTGTATCGTTTTGCTTATTATCAGCTTAAGGTCAATTATTTTCTATATAAAAAAAAATAATATATGTATTTATATTAATTTACGTGGTTTGCTTAAGAAAAAATTAAAGGAAATTAAAGGAAATTAAATTTTCTCTCAAATTTGACAAAGTCTAAGTAGTCATAAAAAATATATAGAAATATTTATTCCATTAAAATTTCCCTCTAAGGGAAATTTTTCTTTTCAATGATTTCAATAATTATTATTCGGTATTTCAAAACTTAAGTAAAAAAATTCAAATGCAAATGGATTTCCATAAAAATTTTCCTTATAATAGGGAAATTTTTAATTTGCACATTTATTTATGCCGCTAATACCATATTTTAATTCCAACTTTAAAAAAATTTTAAAAATAAAAACTAACAGTTCCACGGTGAAATGTCAAATTGTATCTCTCTAGGGGAAATTTCCTTTTCAATGGTTTTAATAATTACTATTCAATATTTCAGTGCTTAATTTACGTGGTTTGCTTAAGAAAAAATTTAATTTTCCCTTTAAAGGATATTAAATTTTATTTCGAATTTAAAAAACTTTATAGTGCAACTCTAGGGAAGCATTTTACAAAGTTTTGAAATATTTTTTTAAGCAAAATTTTGCTGAAGCAGAAATTTCCCTTAATGGGAAATTTTTATTTTCAATGATTTTAATAATTGTTATTCTGGATTTCATTGCTTATTCAGATTTAACGCAAATATGTATATATTAATACACATTTCCTTGAAATAGGGAAATTTTTTAATTTGAACATTTATTTACTTCACAAACTGTTTAATTTTTAAATAGAATTCCAAGCAAATTTTATATATTTCAAAATTTTGAAATATTTAAAATTGAAAAATTCCCTTGGGGAAATTTTAAAAAAATTTATATTCTTTCAACATGGGAAATTTTTCTTTTCGGTACATGATTCACGCGGTTTGAAACTTTAACAAAAAAAACTTAAACATTCCCGAAATCAAAATTTTTCTTTAAAAGAAAATAAAATAAATAAATTTTTTATTGCACTCTAGGGAAATATTTTAGAAAATTATGAAAAATGTTTGCAAGTAAAATTTCCCTATTGTAGAAATTGCTCTATATGGAAAATTTTTAGTTTCAATGATTTCATTCTGAATTTCACAGCTTAAGTCCAACAGTTTTAATGCAAAAATATTACTATAAATATTTATTGATTTCGCTAAATCTGAAATGAATATTTTTATTTTATTTATAAGAGAAAAGTTGTGACATATAGTTAATTTAACGCTTTAAATAAGAAACTTAAATACGTATTTCCGATATTTAAATTTTTCCCTTAAAAGGAAATTAAATTTCTCCTAAATTTAAAAAAAAAAAACTGTATAGTTGTACACTAGGGAAGCATTTTACCAAGTTTTCAAATATTAGAGTATAATTTCCCTATAAGGGAAATTTCCCTACAGGGGTAATTTTGGTTTCCAATGATTTTGCGAATTATTATTCTGTATTTTGGAACTTGAATTAAAAGGTTTAAAAGGAAAAATAACTCATATGTATATTCCTCATATGTATTAAAAATTTCCCTTTCAGAGGATATTAAATTTACTCTTATATTTTAAAATTCTAGAGAAGGTTTATTGTAGAATAGGGAAAAAATTTAGTAACTATTAAAATATATCTTAAATTAAAATTTCCTTTTAAGGGAAATTTCTCTTTTAAATATTTTTATAATAGGTCTTAGAATGTTTTTCATTACATAATTTATGTGGCTTAAATATTTAAGCAGAAATATGTAAATATTCCCCATATTAAAAATTTCCCTTTAAAAGTATTTAAATTTTTTCATGGTTTTTAATAACAATATTTGCTTTTCATAACCGAATTTATATGGTTAATTTTTAAAAAAAGAAAAAATTTAAGCATCCTTTTTTTCAAATATATCCTTTAAGGGATATTTTAAACTTTCATATACATATGCCATTGAGAAAATTAAATTAAATTTTTTATTTAATGTATTTGCATTAATTTGGCTTATAATTTCCCTTTTTCGAAAATTTCACTAGTAATATTCAAATAACAGAATAGTTTTCAGTTTTAGGGCCGATTTTTGGCGTATTTATAGGAACGCTGTTGATGGCAAACTGCAATGCCTTAAAACAAAAGCTCGACTCCCAAGATGATGTGTGTAGACTATTTCCGGATGGTGCAGTGCTGCGAAAGCCTGGTTCCTGTAGGGAAACAATACAATGTCTCAACGGCCAAAGTATGCCACACTCCGTAACTTGTACCGACAATAAAATAGTCAAACTGGATAAAATGACTTGTGCCGCCGATTCTACAAAGTCCCCGGACAAATATTGCACACCGACTTGCACAAAAACCAGTCCTACATTCATTGAAGATCTCAAAAATTGCAATGAATGGTCCGAGTGTTATGGCGGCAAGGTTGTCCAGTCAGGCAGATGCCCATATGGCCAAATGTTTGATCAAGACGGACAAGTTTGCATTTATGAAAACGGCCATTGTAATAGAACCTTTGACATATGCGATGTGGCCAAAACAAATCAACGCTTTTGGGATGAAAACAATTGCCACAAGTATTTCTATTGCAATGCCAAAAAACAATTAGTATCAGAGAAATGTCCCATATCCACTTATTACACTGCGAGCACGGGCCAGTGTATCAAGAAGACTCAAGTTGAGTGCTACAAGCATCCAATGCCGGAAGAAGCTTGCGGCTCAAAGAAGCTGGCAATATTGAATCGTTTTGTAAGTGATAGAGCCACATGTCGCGGCTATTATTTCTGCAAAGATTTGGGCAGAGATAAACAAGGAAATTTCATACCAGACGAGTCGCCAAAATGGGGCCAATGCAGAGCTGATGAATTTTTCGATGAAGCAATCCAAGCCTGCCATAATATGAATAATGTGAAATGTGAAGAAGATCGTTGCGATGGCCGGCACAACGACTTCATTTTAAGTGAAAGGCGTGGTTGTCAACATTATCTGGTATGTGAAAATGGCCATACGACGGATGAAGTTAAATGTCGAGATAATAAATATTTCAATCCAGTTACCGAAACTTGTGTGGATACGCCCATATGGTACTCAGTGTGTAGTTGAAGTGTAGAAAATTGCAAACACCTATTTTTTTGTGAATAAACTGACCCCAAAATTGTACTTGTTTTATTAAAAATGTGTAAATGATTAAAATAAACGTCTTTGTCATTCACAAATGTAATAAATTAATTAAATGCGTAGACCTTTTACTGCATAAACAAAACAAAAAGCCTGAAGAGATCTTGTGGTAAGGAAATGCCAAGCACATTTTTTTCATATACATTTGCATGGGCATGGCCCTGCCCAATTTTTAAAACAATAACTATTTTAATCCAGAGCACGCAATATATATTTGCAAAGTTTCATAAATCCCGGCTGATTAAAATATCTCCCATATGTGGGCGTGGTACTTTTTTCATCATTAAATTTCATTGCGCAAAGAGCTCAAAGATTGTTTGAAATTTTCTAGATCAGAATCGCTAGAGCTATTTTGTGGGTGTGCACCCTGCCCACTTTATAAACGTTAATAATTTAATTGTCCGACGAACATAATTTGCATGCTAAGTATTATAAGAATCAGTTAGGTAAAATTATTTTAAAAAGAATACTTATTTAGTATGGGCGTGGCACCGCCCACTTCATAAATGTTAATAATTTTATTGTCATTGTTATGTAAATGCATGTAAAGTATGATAAGAATCGGTTAAGCGGAAGTAGCTGAAAGAGCATAATTACTTGGTATGGGCGTGGCACCGCCCACTTTATCAATTACTAAATTTTTTAAGCATGGAAAGTTCCATATGAATTATATGTATATAAATAATAGCGGTTGCAAAATAATATTTATTCCGTATGAGTGTGGCACTGTCCACTCAACAATTGATTAGCGGTTGCAAAATTTTCGTGAGGGCTTGGCACCGCCCACTTTAACGATCATTAAATTGTATTGGCTAAAGAGCTTAATATGTATTACTTAGCCCATGACAATGGGCTAAGTATTAGTAGCAGAAAGAAATTTTTTACTTTATACAGGCGTGGCACCGCCCACTTTATCGATCGTTGAACGGAATTGGCTGAACAACTTAATATGCATGCAAATTTCCAAGATAATTGGTTAAGTAATCGCAGTAGAAACAGAATATGTGCTTGAGGTAGGCGTGGCACCGCCCACTTTATCGGTCATTGAATTGAATTGGTTGAACAACTTAATATGCATGTAAAGTTGCATGTAACATCGTTAAGTAATAGTATCTAGTAGCAAGAGAGTTTTTACTTTATAAAGGCGTGGCACCGCCCACTTTATTAGTCTTGAAATTCTGTTGGCTGGACAATTTATTTTGCTAGCAAAGTTCCAAGATAATTGGTTAAGTAATGTCAGCAGCAACAGAGTTCTTACTTTATATAGGCGTGGCACCGCCCACTTTATTAATCTTTAAATTCTGTTGGCTGAACAGCTTAATATGCATGCAAAATTCCAAGATAATTGGTTAAGTAATGTCAGTAGCAACAGAGTTCTTACTTTATATAGGCGTGGCACCGCCCACTTTATTAATCTTTAAATTCTGTTGGCTGAACAGCTTAATATGCATGCAAAATTCCATGATAATTGGCTAAGTAATAAGAGGAGCAGGAGAGTTTTTACTTTATGTAGGCGTGGCACCGCCCACTTTATTAGTCTTTAAATTCTGTTGGCTGGACAATTTATTATGCTAGAAAAGTTCCAAGATAATTGGTTAAGTAATGTCAGTAGCAACAGAGTTCTTACTTTATATGGGCGTGTCACCGCCCACTTTATTAGTCATTAAATTCTGTTGGCTGAACAGCTTAATATGCATGCAAAATTCCATGATAATTAGCTAAGTAAAAAGAGGAGCAGGAGAGTTTTTACTTTATAAAGGCGTGGCACCGCCCACTTTATTATTCATTAAATTCTGTCGGCTGAACAGCTTAATATGAATGCAAAATTCCATGATAATTGGCTAAGTAATAAGAGGAGCAGGATAGTTTTTACTTTATATAGGCGTGGCACCGCCCACTTTATCAATCATTAAATGCTGTTGGCTGGACAATTTAATATGCATGCAAAATTCTATGATAATTAGCTAAATAATAAGAGGAGCAAGAGAGATCTTAATTTATAAAGGCGTGGCACCGCCCACTTTATCAATCATTAAATTCTGTTGGCTGGACTTCATTATTATGCTTACAAAGTTCTATTATAATTTGTTAAGTAATAGTATTAGTATAGCAAGAGAATATATATTTGGTATAGGCGTGGCACCGCCTACTTGATAAATTCTTAAATTTGATTGTCAGCGAAAGGTGATTTTCATGCAAACTATTTTATTAACGGGACCGTACAGCGTAAATAAATACGAGTATTAATTCTCAAAATCTATGCAATTTATTAAAGACAAGCAACAAAATAAATTCACAATTGTTTATTGAATGCAATTATAATTCTCGTTTACTTGTAATAACAGGCTGGATAAGTGACGATTTCCGGTGTACATATGCCGCGTTCCTCATCAAAGAAATTATTGCCGCAAGTTCCAACGCCAACTTGAACACCATTTTCACAACTCAAATAGTGACGACAACCTCTTTCACTGCTGATCACAAATTGTTTGGTGCTACCTTCACAGCGATCTTTAAGACAAACAACTTCTTTGGGATCTACACACTTTTGCTTAGTCTGGCTAAAAAATGTATTACCCGGACACTGATTCCATTGGGGATTTGGATCGGCAAAGTTGCCAACATCAGCACAATAATAGTTGCCACGACACGTGGCACCATCATTAACGTAATAATTTTTCTTGATCTTTTTACCAACAACACAGACATCTTTTGGCACCGGATAGCAACCTGCTATTGGCTCTGCTACACATGCACCTTTGACGGCATTGAAATACACGGCCTTCGCATCGCACTTTTCATTTTTAAGTTCTATTTTTTTGGTCTTGCCATTCAGAGCACACGTATTATAACGATCACAATGATATTCATCCTTGAATTTCACTCCGGTGCTGATGATGGCACAAAAGTTCAACTTATTAACGGTACAACTCGATTGATGAATGCCCACACAAGACTGACTTTCCTCATTGAAATGCGTCATAGATGGGCAGCGATTATAAAGAGCCAACTCCACGGTTTGACAGTAATAATAACCGTAACAAGATTTCTTATCAGCTACAAATTTCCCGACCATATTTTTACAGTTAATGTCGCAGGTACTGCTATCGCATAATTGTGTTTCGCAGGTGTGTGTATCCTTATTGTAAAAGGGTTTAGAGCCGGTACATTTAATGCCGTTTACTGCCTGGAAATCACGGCATATAATTTCTTGAGAACAATCATCGGGGTGACGCAGTTTGCTGCCGTGGGGAAAAAGTCTGCAGGGATCGACCTCACTTTGTGCCCCAGTTAGTGGCGGCAGGGCCCAGCAGATAATGGCCGGCGGCAACAAACAGATTGTGACGTCGAAATAATGTTTCCAATTACTTTTCATTGTCCACCAAACTCTTGGTCGTTTAGTTGAAGACTAAAGAAGTCATTTCTTAATAATTTCCGCATAAGTTTTGGCAAATGTTTGGATATTTTTTCTTAAAATTATTATCACTACAAATTGTATGATAACATTAATCAAAATCTGATTATAAATATAAATTTTTGTTTACTGCAAATTCCTTTCGATTATAATTCACAGTCCAGCACAATATTTATTCAGGTGTTCATCGAATCGAACTTTTCTGTTGGGCGTTTTGAAAAATAAAATTGCATATAATTCTGTAGTTTGTAAATGGGTGATCTCATTATAATACGATTTTATAAAGTATTTAAGGAAATTTATAGTTTGGATTTTATAGCACTGCAGAAGGCGGAGCCATGGCAACCCAAAGTGGGTCACCTCGAGGCTATCAAAATTTTAAAACGATGACAAGCACATAATTTTGATCTGTTTTACAAACAAATTTTCCTAGCCAAAAGCTGACTTAGTCAAAAACCAAGATAAGTTGAAATAAAATTTTTTTTGAAAATATCGAATTTTCCCCGTTTCTTACAAAAAATGGGTTAATTACTTGTTAACTATTAAAAAAAATTTTTAAAATATTTACCCCCATATTTATGCTCATTTTAAAGGTAAATACTATAAGGCATAACACAAACAAAATTTTATATAAAATTTTTCAAACTAAAAAATCCCAGTTAGGGGATTTTGAAAATCTCCTTGGGAATTGTGGGAATCTCAGAAACCCATCTTATTTGTTTTGTTTCTATATCATTTTACACCTAAAATATTAATAAACCAAATTTATAGCATATTTTTGTTACAAATTTGGTATGCCTTTTTAGTATTAATTTCTTTAAAAAATAAACTTCTGCTGAAATTTAAAAGAAAAGTAAAAGAAATATATATACAAAATCTTAAATGTTGTATGCAATTTTGTTAAAATCGAACTACTGTTTCCACTTTTTTTTCAAACTGCACCATTGTGCCTTTTTGGGTTAATTATTTCTTAACCATAAAAAAGCTTTGAAAAATATTTACTCCCATATTTATGCTCATTTTAAAGGTAATACTATGAGGCATAACACAAACAAAATTTTATATAAAATTTTTCAAACTAAAAAATCCCGGTTAGGGGATTTTGAAAATCTCCTTGGGAATTGTGGGGATCTCAGAAAACCCACTTATTTTTTCTTTTTTTATTGTTTCCATGATATTAATTATACAATTTTCCAGCTAAAATATTATTAAACAAAATTTATAGCATCTATTTGTTTAAGACTTGTTGTGTAGATATTAATTTCTGAAAAAACTAAACTTCTAGTGAAATTTTATTAAAAGAAAAGTCGAAAAAAGATTTAAAAATCTTAAATGCTGTGTGAAATTTTATTACAATCGAACACTATTTTTAAAATATTTTTCAAGGTTGCCCACTGTGCGTTTTTGGCTAAATTATTTCTTAACTATAAAAAAATTTTTAAAAATATTTGCCCCATATTTATGCTCATTTTAAAGGTAATACAATAAGGCATAACACAAACAAAATTTTATATAAAATTTTTCAAACTAAAAAATCCCAGTTAGGGGATTTTGAAAATCTACTTGTGAATTGTGGGGATCTCAGAAACCCCTCTTATTTGTTTTTGTTTCTACATCATTTAACACCTAATATATTAATAAACCAAATTTATAGCATTTTTTTGTTTAAAATTTGTTATGCCTTTTTAGTATTAATATCTTTAAAAAATAAACTTCTAGTGGAAAAAATAAAAAATAAAAGAAAAGTCGAAAAAAGATTTAAAAAATCTTAAATGCTGTGTGAAATTTTATTACAATCGAACACTATTTTCAAAAATTTTTTTAAGGTTGCCCACTGTGCGTTTTTGGCTTAATTATTTCTTAACCATAAAAAAGTTTTGAAAAATATTTACTCCCATATTTATGCTCATTTTAAAGGTAAATACTATAAGGCATAACACAAACAAAATTTTATTTAAAATTTTTCAAACTAAAAAATCCCAGTTAGGGGATTTTGAAAATCTCCTTGGGAATTGTGTGGACCTCAGAAACCCATCTTTTTTTTCTTTTTTTGTTGTTTCCATGGTATTAATTATACAATTTTCCAATCTTCCAGCTAAAATATTATTAAACAAAATTTATAGCATCTATTTGTTTAAGACTTACTGAGTCTGTTTAGTATTAATTTCTTGAACAACTAAACTTCTAGTGAAATTTTAATAAAAGAAAAGTCAAAAAAAAGATATAGAAAATCTTAAACATATGAAATTTTATTACAAACCAACTACTATTTCCACCTTTTTAGCAAACTCCCCCACTGTGCGTTGCTCATTAATTTGGAAACAAGCAAAAGTTATCTCACAATAAATAAATACTCAACATAGATTTATACAACATAATAAAAATGTCCGGTTTTTACGTTCATTTATTGTTTATGATCGCACTACTGCAAATCAAAGAGTTTTTTTTTTGAAATCTCCTCATTTCCACTTACGAATTATACATAAAAAGTCCCTTGTCAGAGGTGTTTAGCAATAGCACGTATGTATCAATGTTTTAGTTATTTGATTAGAACTTAATTTCTTATTACATTTCGGCTAACCTCTATGCAAATCACAGACCACAAGGAATATAAAGAAATTTAATTAATAAAAAAGAGATATTTTAAAGCGTTTTATAAATTATTATATTCAATAATAATATAGATAATTTTTATTGAATATAATAATTTATAAAATGGTTTAAAAAAATCACTTTTTTATTAATTAATTTATTTTATATTCCTTATATTAATTTTCAACACAAGATTATCATTTAATATTCGGTATTCGGAATGTGCAGTAAATAAATTGTACAGAAAATTGTGGGAAAATAATTAAAATAATCGTTTGATAAACCGTCTGATAAAGAATACGAGAGTTATTGTTTGTGTGCAGTTAACATGCTAATACCGCACAACTAGCATCAAATGTGTCAACAAATTTTCTCGCTTTAACTTTAAAATGATTCAGTTTTATTTTTGTGGTTGACTTCCCGACACCCAGGGAAGAGTCACTCTTCTCTATCTCCAATATTTTATAATACTTCACCCATCTTTGGGTGCCTGTTAGTCCAATGATCGTGGGTTCGTTTCCCGCCGGAGACTCTGGGTGTTTTGCGCAGGCAAACAAGTCGCTTCGCGGGTTGGGTTTGTTATTTAAAAATAAAAATAATAAATTATAAAAAAAAACACGAGGAGTAGCAGATATTTCAGCTGGCAAGACACTGCAGTCATCTTGAAGCCTCAATAAAGACCTTCTCCATGAACAGTTCTCCACATAGAAATCTCCGGCGAACCGCGCTACCCCTGTTGGATCCGTTAGTAAGCACATGTAAACAGATTCTACGCGATTTCTTCCCTGGCACAGATAATATTTACTATGAAACAGTCCACCACAGAAAGTTGTTGTTGTTATGGATTTCCGAGTACTTCATCAGAATCAGTATATCGTCATTAGATTCTCAAAAAATTTGAACTACTTCACACACAAAATGAGACATTAATTGTCACTTAATACAACTTCATTTAACGACCGGCAGAGCTCGCTCTGCGGGAGACCTGCTGGCTCTGTTAACAGAAAAATGGTGTAATTCCACTCACCATTTCGGCGAGAGTAAGGTGGTGGCCCTAGATATCTCAAAAGCATTTGATAGAGTGTGGCATGATGCACTTCTGTCAAAACTGACTGCTTTTGGTGTCGCTTTATGGCGAGCTTCCTCAGAGACCGCACTATACGAGTTGTTATAGATGGGGTCTCATCAACCGAGTTCAGGGTGAGTTCAGGGGTGCCGCAAGGCTCTGTTCTATCTCCTACTCTGACCTTCTAGATCAAACTTCAAACCCTATCTACTCTTTCGCGGATGATAGCAGCATTAACCACTCTTTCTCGTTCACCAGCCGGCCAAGCCTGGAGGAGATTGACGCCAGAAGACAAAGAATGAACAAGTCGCTCACAAGTTATCTCGTGTCAATCTCCGAATAGGGGCCTCGCGAACAGGGTTAACTTGAACCCTCATAAGACACAGCGCTGCGTGCTTACGCATAGGCGGCTGGTAGAAGGTTCTTCGCCATCCGTGTTTATGGATGGTATAGGTAATGGGGAATCAGAAGCTCTTTATGTTCTTGGTATGAAAATACAGTGCGACGTTCGATGGACAGATCATATTTCAAAAGAATCATTCAAGTGCCTCGCCTTTTTAAGACGGTGTAAGACATACTTCACCCCAACTGATCTCCTCACTATATATAACACCTACATCCGACCTAAAATGGAAAACAACTCTCATGTATGGGCCAGTGCTTCAAAGTCTATTTTGAATTTCCTCAACCGCGTAGAAGAAAGAGCGAAGAAGCTCATCGGTGACAGTAGGGTAGCCAACTCTATTGACCCACTGGAGCATCGACGCAACGTGGGGTGTGTTTCACTGCTCTACCGATATTACAGCGGAATGTGTTCTGGTGAAATAAGGGAGCTTGTGCCTGAGAACCGTTTATTTTTGCGAGCTACCCGCCCTTCACATAGGGCGCATCCTTTTGTGGTTGAGTTGCCAGTGAACCGCACCACGCATTACAGAGAGAATTCGTTCTTTGGCCGAACGGTTCGTATGTGGAACAAACTTCCAGCAGAGGTCTTTCCTGCCAATTTCAACTTGGGGAGGTTCAAATCAAACGTCCACAAACACTACTCCTCCTCTATCCTCCTTCCCATAACCTATTTTCCCTAGTTCTGGCACAATGCATCGCATATGTAAGGGTCATCCCCTGAGTGCTAGTCCAAAAAAAAAAAACTTCATTTAATTAGAAAACAATTATGAAAAGGACAACATTCAAGAAACAAATTCATACAAACAATTAAGAACGTTATATTCGACCGCATCGAATCTTAAGTACCCTCCAAATATTTAGTGAATAAATTAAAAATGTTTAACCTGCTGGGTCAGAGTTCCTTTAAGACATTTCTGTGCACAATTTTAAAACTCTATGCAGGGTCACCCCGGGAAAGAACCGGGTGGGGAATACACCTCACCTAAATCGTAAAAAGTAAATTTTCGGCGTAGTTATGGGTAGAAAAAAATTTGTTGATAAGGTCATTTCGGTGGCAAAGGGATGTGGAGGTTTAGGACAGGGGAAGATCAGAGAACATCTCAGCTTCGTCGTAAAAACTTAAAAATTAACCCCCTTATTCATAAAAATTATGAGAGGCTTATAAGAGTGTTAAAGAGCAAATTTCTTATGAAATTTTTCTTTTACGCTGTTATTAGACTCTCATAATTTGTATGAATAATGGGTTACATTTTTAGGGAATCTAGGCTTAAGGAATAAAATTTTGTAAATATTTTCACTATTTTTTCATATGATATGTAACTTCAACGCCCACCAAGGGGGCGGGGTCCAAAAATAGAATAGATCGTATTTTCCACAGACGGACGTACGGGCATTGCTAGATCGTCTTAGGCTTCATCACTGATCGAGAATATACATATATACTATATGGGGTCCAATTCTTTTTGGAGGGTATTAAAACTGTATATTGTCGGGGTATCTCTGCCAAGGGCCGTGGGGAAGACTTTTCACATTTGCCATAAAACACTAAAAAGTAATTTTTGGGGGAATTAAGTGGAGAAAAAAAATTTGTTTATAGGTTCATTTAAGGGGCAAAGGGGGGGAGTAGGGCAGAAGAGGATCAGGTTACGTCTCAGCTTCGCTATAAAAGCTTAAAAATTTTATTTTTAAGGAATGTAGGCTTAAGTAATAAAATTTGTTAAATTTTTTTACTATTTTTACATATAATAACGCCCATTAAAGGGGCAGGGTCCAAAAATAGACTTCAGGGGTCAAATTACCGCATTCGATATCGATCAAAATTTCTATACAATTTAAATACAAATTTCGTTCGATATCGAGTGCCGTAATTTGGCCCCAGCTTCAACACTTCGGACCTTCTTTGACATAAAAATATTTTGTTTGCTTAAGAAAATTACAAAAAAAAAATAGTTTTAAATTTATATTGTTTATTCGAGGTTGGTTTAGTTCTTCTTAGGGGAAATTTTCTCCCTCTGGTCCGTTTTAGCTCATTTATGAACTTTACCTGTGATATCCTCTAAACTTTTTCTATACCGAATTTCAAGGGTCTGGCTCTTTTTATTTGGCTTGTATCGTGATTTCTACAGACGAAGGGAGGGACTGTCGGACGGACATGGCTAGATCGTGTCAAGTTTCACCACTGATCAAGAATATACATATGGGGCCTTAGACGGTTATTTTGCTGCGGCATGACAAAGTGAATATGCCTTTCAATTCGTTTTTGGAGGGCATAAGAAAATTGTATAGATAATAAATATTTGAATCCATAAATCAAAAATTCAAAAGCATAAATTCCCCAGATTAGATTAAGATGGCGAAAGCAAGTTAGGAACCTTGATAGCATTAACGCTTTGGCAAATTAGTTAGTTGGTTGGTGAATTGCTTAAAAAGAACTTTGAAAATAATTTCATCGCTGAAAATGAAAGGTAAAATTTTAGTTAAAAAATTTTTTAAAACTCTTAAGGCTTTTGGCAAATTAAGCCAAATTGAAAGAATTTTTAAATAGTAAAAAATCAAATACAATGATGAGTTCATGTAATTCTAAAGATCAGTGCTCACTGAGTTTGAAGGAGTAATAAGCCAATAGTAGGTGCCACTGGCAAAGCAGTTCAACGATAGGGGTTTCAATTTCCGCCGGCAGAGCCTAAGTGTTTTATAGAGTCCATCAAAACCTGTTTGCGGGGGGTGGCATTTGCATTTTCAACTTGACCGTTAAAAATTCTTGTGATCTAAATAATAAAATTTTTTTATTTGTTGTTTCCGAACGCAACGTTCCATTGTCTGTAGCGTTTTTTGCCGGTTGTGCTTTATTATTTTGCTGAGAGCAATTATAGAAATTGAATACAGTCGACTCCGCTTTACTGGAAATAACCAAAACCCAATTTTTTCAATTATCCGACTTTTTCTCTAAAACGTAGTTCGGATTATTCAAATTTATTACAGTTAAGCGCACTGCTTAAAATCAGATAATTTTCATAGTAGAAAAATACAATAAAGAACGTAAGAGCGAAAAGGACAAATACATTTTTCCATTTAATTTTTTAACGGACAAAACACGTACAATTTTTTCAGCCTTAAGTTATGCAATCGATTGCTAATAAATATATTTGTCATTGTTAATTTTTAGCGGTTAAAATTAGCGGGAAGCTGCAGAAATGGTTTTTAAAGTCAACCGTTTTACATATATTATTTTTTTTATAATTTTTTTAACAATCGGTTTTGTCGAGCGACACTTAGGCGAAATATGAAAAATGGGAAGACTGTGTTGACAGGGCAGATGGAGAAAAATCAGATGATAGAGAGAGAGAAATTTGTTTATTTGTTATTTAACTTCGCCGATGGAGTTGCTTTCTACAACATGATGATGTGAATCACTGTCAGTGGTGTTCAGTGAGCAGCACTGAGGATCATATTCGTAGGTGAGTGCTGGATTGAACTCACTGCCTTTAGCTTTCTAGTCTAAGTGTTTAGTCGTTTTTTTTTCTTCAAAATATACACACACATACACACACTTTTAATACTGTTTTATTTGTTGTTGATTTTTCAGCACTGCAGCAGCAGTTTTTTATCGTAATCTTCCTTTTTGCTGCCCTAGCGGACTCGTCCAACTGCCCAGATCTCTGCCGGCTATTTAAAAGTAATACAAAACTTCAAATGCCCGGATCATGTGATCAGTATATTGTGTGTAAAGGCGTTAGTGGCCAAATCTTAAGCTGTCCCAACAATACAAAATTTGATGCCAAGCAACAGAAATGCGTTGCAGATTCACAGACAAAAGAATTGTGCGAAAATCGTTGCTTAACTGCTAAAGACGGTACTTTTGTAGCTGAGCCGTCAAATTGTCGTGCTTATTACTATTGTGACAATCATGAAGCTTTGAAAAGCTATTGTGGTGCCGAGTACTATTTCGATCAAGATCAGCAAATGTGTGTCTATCCAAGAAATTCAAAATGTATACAAGATGTCAACAATATTTGCGAACTTGTTGCTGATAAGACTGTATTTCGGGATGGGAACGATTGTTCCAAATACTATAAATGTGAAAAGGATAAATTGACACAAGTCGCTTGCAAGAAACAATATTTCAATGTGGAGATGGGCAAGTGTGTGGAAAAATCGGCTGTTGCGTGTACAGCCCATCAGGCGGCAGCAGACACTTGTCTAAATAAAAAGAAACCGTATGTGGGCCTGAAGTCAGATGGCGCTACCTGCCGTGGCTATTACAAATGTAACAATAAAGGTGTCCATGCACATGATTTGCAACCTACGTGGTATCAGTGCCCTGCCGGGCAGTTTTTCGATGATAAAAAACTTAAATGCTTAGCGGCAGTAGATGTTAAATGCGTTTACAATCGCTGTGATGGTCGTGGCAATGCCACTGTTACTAGTGGAACAAATAATTGTCGCAATTATTTGGAATGCCAAAATGATAAGGTCTTGAAAGAGGCCACCTGTGGGCAGAATTATTTCTTTGATGAGAGCCTGGAAGCCTGTGTGCCTTATGTCATTTATGATAAATGTTGTGATGATGAAAAAACCCATTCCTAAAGAACAGTGATAATAAATCAGTGGCCATTTTAGGCGATTTGCTTATGAATTTAAGGTTTAAAAAAATATACTTTCACATATTTAAGAGAAATAAGGACTTGGGATTTTTTAATATATAATACTTTTTAAATGGACATAAAATCACTAGATATTTGCTTTATTTGTTGCAATATTAAATTTTATTTAGACCGCTTAGCGCCAAATGGTCTTAAGCACCAAAACATGAACTTCACTGTATACGTTTTTTTCTTTTGTTATTTGCACATATGTATGTACATACATATATGTAATTTTTTATATAAAATTTTTAATTTTGTGTATAATCATCCTAAGCATTTAGTTTTAGAGTTTTACGACTGCCTGTTTCTGCCCTACCCCTCCTCCCCCTTTGCCCCCTACATAACCCTATCAAAAAAAAATTAATTTTTCATTTAATTATCCCAAACATTTCTTTCTAGAGTTTTATGGCAAAGGTGAAGGTGAACAGAAAACTGTCATTTCACCATTGGTTCAGTGCTAAGACGTTTTGAACAGTTGATTTTGGATAGATTCTGTCTCAGCAGCTATTTTTATGAACACTTCTATCAAAAACTCAACTTTTTGCTAATTTTAAACACAAGTAACGGCTTGTAGTTAAAACTCACCACGTTGAAAATATTTGTTTAGTCTGGCAGCTCTACCTTTAGCTAAAGCTCATTAGTATTAATCAGCTGTCTAAGAATAACAAAATATTACGAAAGTAAATAAAGCAAGAATACAGGAATTTAATGTGGTTGTATGTATGCACATTCATAGCTATGGCCTTTAACTATATTTCAAGTCATTACATTGTGCCATGCGCAAAGATTCTACTTGATCCAACATTTTGCACTTTGATAAGAATCCATTATGTTGATACATACGAATTTCTTTCTATTTAGAGTTGTAATTAATACTAAATGAGTTCTAAAAGGAGCAACTACTATTTATAAATATTTATTATTGTCCATTATATTCTGGCATTAATAATAGACTAAAATATGACTTGATAAATTCCAGTTGCAGCGGCCAAAAGCGATCAGTTTTTTGAACATTTAGGAAGTTGCCCAGACTCGCCGAAAATCAATTTCGTACAAAAATTTTGTATTACGAAGAAACAGACCGGTGGACGGAATATAACATAAATGTGTTGTTTCTTAGCAAAGACTGTAATATTTAATTTATTATTCTTATCTTATTAATGCTAAGATGTTTTGCATGTTTAAGTCCGTACAATTCATAATTTGCATAGGGTGAAAGCTGTCGTAACCAAAGAGTTAACATTTACAAAGTTAACAATACAATTATCTTAGATCAGCTTTATTCGGTTAGGGCAATAGACTAACTCTTGTGTTCCGGATATAGAAATTTGAAAGCTAACCATCTCACACAGAGGTCAAAGATTCTAGTTTTCAAAGTTTTGTAATGAATGATGTGGCCAGCGTAAGACGTCCTTCTCAGTTTGTCTGTTACACACTTTATTATTCAAGAAGATTTGGCTCTTGCAGACGGCTTTAGTTACCTACTGTTAATAAATTGTTACTGTTCATAAATTGTTCAGCGTGAACGCTGGGATAATCTATTCCTTAAAATTTATAAAGCCAACACTTTAATTATCCTAGGTCAGCTTTATTTGCTTAGTGCAATAGACACTATCAATTCTGTGCCAGATATATATAAAAAGTTGTCCTCAGTTTGTGTACTACGGACGTCTGAAAGAATAAAAATTGGCAGCTCGCTATGCACATGCAGTTAATATATTGTGCGCTGACTTGCCTTCTGAAACTGAGACAAGCTAAATGAATGAAATGCACTACTGCCACAAACAGCCACTTACGAAGGCGATCACACAAGATTCCCAGGAGTAAACCTTAAGCTTACACACTTGTATATAAATATATAAATATGTTCATAGATGCAAATAACTATATACGGCTGTGATCTTCACAAATTTATCTACCACTTCTAGCGACTCCCTTACCTGCATAATTTAATTGTGAGCTTGGAATTGGCCACTTTTCAATTTCAACTGCCACCAGCTCACCTTAATTCACTACCTCCCGTTACATGGCAAGAAAACTTTTTAAAAACACCGATACACATATCATATTTTGCAATAATAATGCAATTACACAAATTAAACCACATTTTTCACAAAATTTTAATTTATTTTTTACTTCTTCACTTAACCACTATTAAACGTATACTACTGCAATAAAGCGCTTGCATTTATTTTAAAAGGCGGGAAGAATGTTGGCCTGTAGCTATTTTCTAAAAATTATTGCGACTCTTTGTAACTTCATTAAAAATGCATTTTGTTGACAGCACTTTTGTGTGGCAATACCCAACGGGCAAGAAACCGGAAACTTATTTGAATTCTTAAAACAATGAAAAATAACTCATATAAAATATTTTAAGCCTCAAAGTAAACCCATTTATCATTTTTATCAGCCAGCACCTCCCTTATCAATAAGTTTAAAGTATATTTTTAAGAAAATGTCCGTATTACTTTAGGAATATGTAACAGCTTCTCATTAAAATACACCATGCTTCTGAAATTAGTCCGGCAACTCTAGAGTCAAACATATTTACATCACTAACTTCTGTAAACAGCTGTGTACATGACAACATAAGGAAGAATAAATAAAACAAAAATTCATCATGCTAACATTAAAATATATAAGAACTTTAACAAATCTAACTAAAAACATACTTCCCAAACGTAATCTCAGGGGTTTGCCACAACGTAATGTGGAATTTAAGCACCTACCCGCCATCACAAACGCAGAAACAATAAATAAAGATGAAATTCAATTGGCAGAAAAGGAGCTGGCAGACTTAACAGGAGGTCTTAATATGGATCAGCTTAGAGACATATTTGAACCACACAAGACAAAGCAGTTAAAGAACCAAAATATCAGCAATGAGTCGCAGCTCTCACAGGACAATTCCAAACAGGCTTTGTTGCCCACCTACAATTTGGCCGCTTATGTTGAGAAATCAGAGTTATTGCAGCATTTCATACAGTTGGGCGTTAATTTAAGCGCCATCGAAAAACGCAAAGGTTTGCCAGAATTTGTACTCGGTCTGCAGCTAGATCAAGATGTGATGCCACGTCTATTGTTTCTTAAAGATCAGGGAGTGCCTGCGGAAATGTTCGGTGATTTGTTAACAAAAAATCCTTTAATATTTAAAGTTGATTTAGATGATATGCAAACACGCGTCAACTATCTGGCATCGAAACTTTTTACGACAGAACAAATCCAACGTATAATAACTCTTAATCCCTTCTGGTTAATGTTTTCAACAAAGCGTATCGATAAAAGATTGGGTTATTTCCAAAAGGAATTTTCTCTAACCGGAAATGATGTACGTTCTCTAGCCAGCAAACTGCCAAGGGTAATTACCTACAGTATGGAACATCTGCGACAAGCAACATTTTGCATACGTGAGGAGATGGGCTTCACCAAAGATGAAATCAAATGTTTACTATTAAAAAAGCCTCGATTATGGATGTTAAGTAAGTGGAACTTGCTAAATACTATGATGTTTACCCAGCTTATATTCTTTTTTTCTAGAATCTGACGACCTTATAGAACGGTTTGCTTATGCTCACCAGGAAATGAAATTGTCACATCAAATGCTTTTGCGGCAACCCGAAGTATTAACCTCACGAGAGTTTCGCCTACGTGAACGTCATGAATTTTTAGAAATGTTAGGACGTGCCCAATACGACCCGGAGAAAGATATGTATATTTCACCAAAATCTTTAGTAGAGGGTAATAATCATTATTTTTTGCGAAATGTAGCAAAAAGTAATATTGAAACGTTTGAATTGTTTTTGAAAACAAGATAAAATAAATTGACTAAAAAAATTTAAAAAAGGTTGATTTTTCTTTAGAGATGGATGAGTGCGAGGATTAAACAACTGCTGGCTTATAATTATTTACTCATCGGTACTGTGCAAGTAAAATTTAACTCGTAACAATTCTGTAGTACGTGTACATACTAAAGAGAAGCCCTCACGTTATACTTTAAGAACTGATCCTCTGTTTTGGAGATTACTGGCTATACAATACTTTGCCGGCTAAAGTATAATTTATCGTTTCTTAGTAAAATCGTATCGTTTCAAAAGAATTTTTATTATTTTTATTTTCATCTTTTCTTATACATTTTAGGCGTTTTTTTTCAAATTTTAGACAATTTGCTTTTTTATACATTATATGAAATAGTAAGAAATTATTAAAAAAAATTAAATCTATATTTAAAATATGTGTATATGTATGTATATATTTATGTATAAAGTTATGTATTTATTATGTATGTATATTTTATAAAAGTTAAATTAAAATTTAAAAAAATGTACGTTTATTTTCATTTTATTTTTGTAGTACAATTCATTATAAAAAGTTATATGTATTTCTTATAATAATATTTAATACAAATACGCACTATATAGTATACAAAAAAAGTTTAGAAGGTTTTTAAGACAAAATCGTTAAAACATAAAAGATATTGAAAATTAGCCATTCGTTACAGCTTTTACCTATTAACTAAGAAATCTACAAACTGTTCACAAATCTCTCCGTTATTTTAAGTTTATTTAAAGTTTTCCAATTTCCGTTTATTGAGAATTCTTGTGTAAAAAATTAGTCGACAATGGAAACACAACATTTAAAAGAAATGATAGATAACGAACAAGCAATCAAATAAAAAAAATTTAACATAACAGCAAGTATGAGCATTTGCAATTTAAAAATCCATGTTCTTTTCATCCTGAGCCCATGTACATATATATTTTTTTTAATTAGTTTTTCGTTTTAGTTAAAAAATTTTTTGAAAGCATAGAAGAATATTAATTGTTTTTTAGGTATAAAGATTGTATATGTAAAAATAGAAATAGTTTATTTCATAAATCACACTTTATAAATATGTAGACGATCACTTGCACTTCAGTCGATAACCACTCTAGTAAATAAAATACCACGTTTGCTAAGCCACAGTCTGTAAATAGTTTATAATTTTTTGTGATTTTTTTTATTTGTATTTCTTTTATTTATTTTTTTCGTTACTTACCCTAAGCCAGCGCCCAACAATAAGGACAAAACGTTCGACAATATAAGGGAGTACAATATTTCGCGAGAAAATAGAGAATTTTTACCCAATCTAGTCAAGCGTATGGAATAACCCGATGATTTCTTTTTTTCCTGATTCTGCGGATGTTCAAATTTCCAATCTCTAAAGGTTATAAACAAACAAAAATTATCAAATAAATATTAATGAGCAAACCGTCAGGGAAAAATATTTTACTTAGGCGGCTGTTGATCTGGACGACTGTTCCATTCATCTAACCAATCCGAGCCTTTCTGTGGTTTACCATTCTTTTAATCAAAGAAATAATGAATAAACAAAAAAAAATAATAATTATTTCATATTTTTTTATACTAACTATATTTTAAATCGTTGATTTTTTTTTTTTTTGGGCTTAAGTTCGAATCTGCATGACTGCAAATGATTTTTTATTATTTTATTAATAAATGAATTTGTTCAAATTCTATTTATTAATAAATAGAATTTGAACAAATTCATTTATTAATAAAATAATAAAAAATCATTTGCAGTCATGCAGATTCGAACTTAAGCCCAAAAAAAAAATCAACAATTTACATTACAAAGTTCGACTAATAAAAATTCATACATAACTTATATTTTAAATCATAACATTTATTTATTTTTTACTAAAGTACACCTTAAATCCATGTTAATTTTTTTTAGTCTAATGCAGTTATTTGCTTAATGTGTATGCATCGAAATTTAACTATTTATTTTGAACATTTATTCGAATTTCGAAAATATAAAAGTTTTTTATTTTAAAAAGAAATTTAGTAATAAAAATTTTTATTCTAAACAAATATGACTTAATACTTAAATAGATTAAGAACACAAATTCGGGCACAGACGCTGTTTGATAAACAAAGGCAATAAGTAACTCGAAGGAAGGAATTTCAAAAGTTCTGTTATGTTTCTTTTGCTTTTAAAGTTTTCTTTACAAAATGTTTGCTATTAAATTAAAATGTGGCAACACTGCTAAGAGAATGAGTGCTTAAAAGTGAGAGCATTGCAAAATAAAAGAGATTCTCTCTCGTTAACTGATTTCCAGGAAAATTTTTATGTTAAATTAAATTTCAAATAACATTAAATTTTTGTGAGTTCCTTAAATAAGTTTAAAAATACCTTGTTCCAGTAATTAATATAAACGTTCTTCAATTCATCCTCGGCACATAGTTCAGTATTAGGACTATTCGGAGGTGATTTGGGACTGTGAAAATTTTATTAAAGAAATTAATAGTTGATTTGTAAATAGCAAGATTAAAATAACCCACCTGCCTCTGGGTGTGTCGCGTCTGGAGCTGGCCAACGAAACTACACGACTTGATTGCATCGACTCAAGTTGAGCCTCCCTTAACAAGCGTAGATATTCTTCACCATTTGCAAATGGCAATGGTGTAATTCTTTCGGGACTTTTAACTCCAGCCATTGTAGCAGCTGAACTTAATTCTATCCAGGATTCTAAAAGATAATTACAAAAAACAAAGATGCAATTAATAAAATCAACAATTAGTATATTTTAAAAATTAATTTATAAAGTATTTTGTAAATAAATAAATAAAATTAACAATTGTGCATTATATTATAAACATAGTTTTTAATAATAAAACGAAATACGTTATTTTTACAAAAGCAAACGTTAATGGATTTAACGTTTATGGATTTTTAAATTTATACGGAATTTTATGTGCATTTATAAAAAATTATTATTAATATAAAAAATGACCGCAAATGTTTATTAAAATTAAAAATACCAATTTGCATCGATTATCGCAAAATAAGAAATATTTATAGACATCAGATTTAATTACTGCAGTTGCTTAATATTTGATTTTCAATTGCTAATTTTAATCGTGTTAAGTTTTTCTATTTTCATCAATCTCGTGTTATAAACATTGAGTGATGGTTTTGTGAGTGGACAGATGGTTTCAGTTTTGCCTTATTCGAATTGTTTATTTATAAATTGTTATATATATATATATATATATATATATATATATATATATATATATATATATATATGTATATATATATATATATATATATATATATATATATATATATATATATATATATATATATATATAGCGACAATAATGCATGATGAAACTTGCTTTGTTTCGAATTTCAATCAACAAATTTTTCCGCTATAGTAAAACGTTGTAGTAAAACGTAAAACACCCACTTGTCTTCATATTTATGTTATTTTGTTTTTATTATGTATTATTATTTACAATTGCATAGTATTTTTAAAATTTTTTTTTCAATTCACTTATGAATTCATACAAAACAAAGATTTTTTTATTAAAAATACTATTGTTATTGCGTTTATTTCATTTAAAAAGATTTCCAAAAATCGAAGACTGATTTTGGAATCGCCTGATTCATAACAAACCACTTTTTTTAAATAACTTTCTTTCGCTAAAAAACTATAGAATTTTATTATAGGAATATTTGTTCATTGACTCTACGGTTTAACCAAAGTGTCTTTGTTAACTTCTCCTGAAACGTCAATCACTTATCTTAATAAAAATAATTTTTCATTTTCATATTAATTGCTTTATGACAAAAAAAAACACAATAGCTATTTTGCCCAAAACTGCGTCAAACTGTTTATGTATTTTTCTCAAAATAAAATATAATTCAAAATATATATTGTACACCCATACATGCGGGCGACTATGTACACACTATGTATATGTATTATTTAATGAAAAAATCTTAATATTTCCATTCATTCTTTTTATGAGAGCAATAAACTTTGGAAAAAATTAAAAGCAACGAATATAAACAAAATAAATAATTCGCTTTAACTGTTTGACCTAAATATGCCAAATACATACAAGCTTGCAAATACATATGTATGAATGTATATTATCAAACGTCATAGACAGCATCTTAACAAATGCACAAAACAAACATGTATTTTTCGCCCATGCACTATAAAAGCGACATAACTCAAAATAATCGGTTTTACTGAAAACTAATTAAAAGTTTTCAACTAAAATTTAATATATTGTTATACGAGATATTTAAAATATTTTTTAAACAATATTATCAGCTTTTAAAATTTATATTTCACGTGTCATAGTAACTTTATTACTTTTATTTAAAAAAATTTTTGATTAATGTCGTATTTAGTATACCCACATATTTTAGCTTTATGAACAAAAAAGTGTAAAAAATCAGACCTCATTAAAAAAAATATATATTAATTTTTTAATTTGACAAATTTCTATAATAATTTTTGTACTTGTACAATTAAATCTCTAGACTATCATAGGATCCCATTTTTTTGGTTAAAAACTTCGGACACTCTGGCAAGGTAATACAGAAATATCCTCTTCCGTTATTTAACGACTTTTTGTTATCCGGGGGGCAAATTACAGCATTTACAAATTTCCATTTAAATTGTATTGAAATTTCGATCGATATCGAATACGGTGCTTTGGTGCCGGGTTTTTCTATGCAGACATGTCAAACAAGACAAAGGCCCTAATTTTATAAATCACTTTGCGTTGGTGAAAACAAAATTTTAAATAGTTTTACTCTCTTCGCATTTTAAACATTTTGAAAAGCCGAACACAAGGCATGCAGTTCTGTCCATTTTTTTTTTTCTTTTTTTATTTCTATCATCATTAATACAATTGAAATATGGATATTTTTATAAATACATAATTTGAGATTTTCATAGAAAGTATGGCAACAAATAATTAAAACTTATTTTAGGATAAATATGTATATACATATTATTAAAATATTTACATGTGATGAAAAAAGATAGGTAAAAACCTTCTAATGCTTTTCAGCGAATAAATTGTGTACAAAACAAAACAAATTAGTTTTGGCTTTCAAAGTGACTCACAAAACTAGGGCTACAGTTTAACGTCTGTAGGTTTGAACAAAAATAAAAAGTTCGTTTTATTTGATTGCTAATTCTTCGGCCTTTAGATCTTTAATTATCTGTTTTAACAACTTTTTTATAAAAGAAATATAATTTTTTGTTTTGCAATATTTCGATATCCTCTGGGCAATAATTATAACTAAAATTAAATTCTTCTGGTTTCTTGACCTATTTCTTATTATTTTTCTCTAATATTTTTAAGCTTAAGGTGTCTTTATTTTTATTTAAAATATATTAATTTTCAATATTTCGCCACTCCTTTGTGTGACTTCTTCAGGAAATTAATTAATTTAGTTGATGTGAAAAAAATTTGTTAAACAAAAATTTGTTTTTTTGTTAAAAAAAATATTACGGAATAATAATAACTAAAATTAATTTAACATTTTTAAAAATTTCAACGAAAAAATATTTTTTATATATAAATTGAATATAAGTATAATTAAAATTAACTTAACAATCATGTTTCCGTTATAATTTTTAAAAATATTGTTAAATTATTTTTAATCATATTTAAATTTAATTTTTATATATCTGTTATCTGTAAAAATTTTCAAAAATGTTAAATTAATTTTAATTATAATTATTGCACTGAAGAATATATCCAGAGGATATCGAAATATTGGAAAATAAAAAATTCAATTTCTTTTATATAGAAAAGTGACCTAAAGTTTGTTAATAAAACAAATAATTAAAAGTTCGATTTGTGACAAAACCCGCTTTGCACTTTATGTAAAGTTATTTTATTAAAAAAAAATTTCGTAGTCGGTACGTCACGAATAATTGGCCGTTAAGAGTTCAAATAAATTTCTATATTATTACATTTATATATTCCAACTTCTTTACACTTTTTATATAAAAACAATAACAAATTTTTATTTATTCCAATATTTTCCTACCAACAATGATATTTTCCTACCAAAATATAAAATTTTTGTGTACCTGTAAAATATAACAAATTAAAGCAAAAAAATATGCAAGTAATATTTGAATTTATAATTATACATACATATGTATGTATTTATTATAAATTATGGATTAAAAATAATAAATTTTAATCCAATTATTTTTATTTCTTCATATATCCGCTGTGAAATTTTTAATTGATCGAAACGCTATTAGCAATTTTGATCGCAATTTGTCTAGAGATCTTTTTATCACGTATTATATATATTGCCGGCATCTTTATATGTCTAACGTGAGTTTTGGATTATTTTTATTTGTTTTTATTCTTCTATTTTTAATAAATAGCTAAGTAAAAATCGTTATAACGTCAATTTTTATTTTAAAGGTCTAAAGAGTAGTGTGAGGTTAGTTTTAATATTATATTTATTCAGTACTCCAGAAATAATAACATGAAATGGCTTTGAAGCTGGTCTATATATTCAGCCCTTGATTATTAATATTAAATCGGCCAATTTTTTTCCACATAGATATATTTGGATATTAGTTTGGGAGTACTCCCTAGTGGACGACTCTGTATACGCATTTATGAACTAGTCTCACTATCAGGAGGGCGATTCTTATGCATATTCTTCAATTATTTATATGTATATTGCTGTATCTTGTATTATTACAACAATAATTTTCTATTTACAACAACTATTGTTAAAAATGGCGCATTTTATCATCATTTAAGAGGAAAATAAAATAAATATTATTTATATTTCTGTTTATTATTGCACTCGTATGATGTTCATAACGATTTACATTCAGACGCATTTAATTTTACGCTACCCAAAGTATTTTTAAAACAGAATAAAGCTAAAAATTAAACAAAAGCAAAACACGAATGGATGAAATAAAGAGCAACGAATTCAATAAATCAAAACAAAATTCCCGCACAGCGTACATACATTCATTCATATATACGAGTGTATTAAAATGAAAAACAACATGAGTTTTCCCATTACAAAAATTGAAGCTGATAAAATATATAGATGCATACAATGCATCTGCCCCACTGCCAGAAATGAACTTAAATATAAATCAATTCTTCACATATCCTAAATCACTTGTTTTATAAAAAAATTGCTACTTAAAACTATATAAACGCTAAATTAAGAATTTCAATTAATATAGTATTTTCGATAACAACCTCTTCAAGAACAGAATTCCTGTGTTCTGTATAGCGAACCTTCCAAGTAAATTTATAAATCTCAGCCTAATTTAAATTCCTTAAATTGGCATAGTTTTAATAACTGGCACATTTTGTTGCAGAAAATATTTGACGACTTTTAACGGATTTTTTGGGTATCATTTCTTTGATAAAAATGCTGCACTAGGCACAAACTAAATTAACCAATAATGAAGCTTCTTCCGAAAAAGGAAATGAAAATTTTTATTATTTATAATTTCAGATAATCAAAACCATTAAATATTTTTTCTTTAATCAATTAATTGAATAATACACGTATAACAAAAGCATCACATGTGTACGTCTGAATACATATGATAAGTATTTATTTATTTATGTAAAGCAAGGCCAAGGAGACTTTGACTGCAATCAAATACAAACGAATGAAAGCAAAATTTAAGACGATGTAGTATCATTTAAGCCGGGCATCATAATGTAAATGTGTTGTTCGTTGATTAATATTAAAAATTTATTTAATATATGTTAGAATATTTATGTGCATACGAGGTATGTTTAATAATTACAAATAAAATTTTAGCACTTTAAATATTATTCAGATATTATTATACATACATTGCACATTACAAAGAATTACAGTAGGCCAACAAATTATATAAAAGAGAAATGTTTTCTAAGCTAAATTAGTCTTTAAAAAGGTATATTTCTTGTTATTGATAATTGTTTTCGAGATATATGTACATATACATATATGTATGTACATACACGGGATACTTCTAAGTTACACAATACATAAAAATAAAATAAAATAAAAATAACATTTTCTTTTTTATCAGTAAGCAACAATTTCGGCATAAAACAAAGTTTATTTTATCTTATTGTATTTTAAAAATGTCCATTCTTATTTTTTAAATTAAAATACACAGTTTGGAACAAAAAAGAATTCCTTTTGTTTAAAAATAAATATTTTTAATATAAAAACGTGGATTTTAGTTCTAAAAATGTTTTAATAGAAAAATAACAGTTTGTTTTTCTAATTTTTCGACCTGTTTTATTATATTACCAAACTTGAAAAAATATATATATATTAAAAACAAAACATTTTTTGTTTTATTTTTATTAAAATTAAAAAAATATATACATATATTAAAAACATAATATTATTTATTTTATTAACAAGCTTTGGATTACTTTTTCATAAAAGAAATTCGATTTTTATTTTACACTATTTCGATATATAATTATAATTAAAATTAATTTAAGATTTATGGGCTAATTGTTCGAAATTTTTGTTTACATTCAGAAAGACATAATAAATATTCCAAGGCACAAAGGAAAGTCAACATCAATAATGATTTAACTATATTTTTAAAAATTTCAATAGCAAAATTATTTTTTTTAACTGTTTCTTTTTATTTTATATAAAAATTTAATAAAAAAAATTAAAACAAATTTTATGTATATAAAAAAAGAAATCGAATAATTTTTCTGTTAAAAATCTTTTAAAATATTTTTAAATTAATTTTAATTATAATTACTCGTATATACCGAAATGTTGGAAAACAAAAAAATTCAATTTCTAAAAAAGTGACCTTAAACTTGTTAATAAAAATAATAATTAAAATAATCTAAAGGTCGAAGAATCAACATTGAAATATAAACAAAATATAAGATTTCCAGAAGAAGAACGAAATAAATGAAAATAAAACTTGATACAATAAAAAAATAATATAAAAGCTCTTTAGTATAAAAATAACAACCTTATGTATTAAAGGTTTTAGTAATAAAAATAAATTTATATTTATATCCTACTTATATGATTAATTTTGTATAGAAATTTGTCTAATAAGTAGGTTATAAGCATATAATATTTTTTATGACTTTGGCCATATTATCAAAAAAAAATATTTTAATAATTATGATGAAAGTTCATGTTTCAAGAATTCTTTTGTTCAGTGTACTTTTTTAAAATAAATTTATCTTCTTTTAGACACTACAATGATAGCATAAATCGGATAGAAATTTATTAAGTAACAGTTCACAAAATGTTAAATAGGTGGACTTTTAAAATCTACAAAATAAATATGTATTGATATTAAAAAATAAAATTGATAAAATCAGCAATACACCGACATTTAACTTTTTCATTATTATAGAAGCTTTTAAAAAATTCCAGACATGAATTTCGATTCCATATAATATAATATAATTAATAAATATCAGGGTTATTTTTGAAGAGTTTACATGATTTTTTGTTTCATTTAACGATATTTATCTACATATTTATATGTATACATACATATGTACATGAGTATCTCAATGCTTGCGCCCTTTTAAATAAACAGTAAAATAAATAAACAGTGGTAGAGATAAGTTTAACGTACGCTTAACGTACGTACGTGCATGCACACAAGGCATTCGGCGCGTCATTCTTACTCATTTAATTTCAAATGTACTCTTAAACGTCTCAACCCCGTACCGCCTCAAATGCAAACAAAGAAATGCAATAAAAAACGTATTCTTCCCATATAAATGAATGAAAACAAACAATAAGAATAATTAAATAATTTTACTATAACTGCTAAATTTACGAAAAATATTAAAGCAAAATATAAAAAATAAAATAAAAATATGTATAGGTATAAAACTATAGTACAGATTTAAACGAAAGAACAAAACATTTTTAAGCAATTAAGAATGTTGTGTATACGAGTGTGCATGCATTTCGTCACGTATTTGTAAATTTCCTTACTTAAATTAATTAAGAGTATATGTATATGTAATATGTAAGTACATGCAATATAGATATACTCGTATATATGTATTTATATGAAAGAATATTAGAAGAAGTCAAAAAAAAGAACACAAAACTCGTTTTTGTGTGAACAATTGATAACAATTCTTTGCATTCTTAAATTTCGTTTGATTTCTCTATAAAAAAACTCATTTCGTTGATTTTGTTCTAACCTGCCGGTTTATAACACATTTCCTATACGCAGCACCCATCTTTGGAACAAGATTGTCGTTTGTTAACTGTCAAAACTAATATACACACTTGCATCGTACACATGTCCATATCTAAATACATCAAATATTTTTGATGATTTTTAATGGAGTCTGTCAGAAAATTTTTAATAAATAACTTTTGGCATATAGTTTAAAAACTATTTAAACTATTTTCCTTAAATCACTAAAATTTATTTCACAAGATATTAAATGCAAATCTTGAATATGTGACAGCGCATAGAGAAAGAGACCGAAGGGTAAAAAAAATCAATTTTCACTTTTTTTTTTATGTGGACAACATCTGAGCATCGAATGAGATCGATCCCATGCCCGTTTTGCTCAGTGATGGTACACCAAAGATACACGTATTTAAATCTTTAAAATGGCTCTACCCTTAGGTCCCTTTCTATTTTGCGCGTCACATACATATATTTGTTAGACGATATGTTTTCTGCCTTTGCACTATGGCTCAAAAGCATACTATGTTCAATGAAATTAAATAAATAAATTATATCAAATGGAAGAATAATTTTAAAATAAAAAGAAGCATATGAAATAATTTTTTATATCATAAAAAGGCCTGCGAGGCTTATTATATTATTCGATCCGAATAATATATTCGATTCCGCTTCGAATCGAATTATATATATAGTATATTAACCGCCCTGCGCTTTTTTAATATAAAACATTTCCTTAAAATGAAGACAGTAATAAAACATTTATTTCAAATCTTAAATTTTTAGGAATTTCTTGATTGCTAATTAAATATCAAGCAAGTAAATCATTCCAGCTTATTCTCTAACTGTTTGTCAACGTCATGTCACAAGTAATAACAAAATTAAAACACTTCTGTTTTCATTCTCTTCAACAATTGTCTATTTCTCTCAGCATCTTGTTATATTCAGCGCCATACAGAATAGTCAGAGGCTATCTGAAGTATTTAATTTGTTGTCCACAAAGACAAGTGTAAGTGTCATAATTTTGATATTGTCTTGACGTGACGTTGACAAATAGTTACAGAATAAAAGGTATTATTTTAAATTGTGCCAAATTACCGCATTCGATGTCGATCAAAATTTCAATATATAATATGTAAAAATTTCGATCGCTATCAAATGCCACAATTACCACCAAATATTACAAACAAAACAATTTCCAAGTAAATGACATAAAAAAATTTAAAAATTCACGAAAACAAAAATATTCAAGGTAAATTAGCTTAAGAGCAAAAAAAAAAGATTTAATTGTATTTGTATGATAAGATATACTTAAAATAGTTTCATTGAAAAATTATATAATAAACATAAACTTCTTTATGCATACGTGAAACTTAGATTAAGAATCCAAAAGTCCTCAATTTTATGATGACATTAGCTGTAAATGAACTAAATTTTTTTTTTGGTTAATTTTTAACGAAATGTTAAGGAAACTTACTACGAAAATTTTTAATTTTACAAGTCGTTAATTATTTTATCTAAAAATTTTTTTTTTTTTTAATTCTTAGTAGCAAAATTTTAATCAATCGTTACATAAATAATCGGCCTGATTGTGTAAGGCGTTGGCGTTTACGCCAAACGCGTTTTTTGTACAAGATTAAAGAAACATACGAGCATTTTTCTTTAATCTACTTCGAAATACGACTGAGGCGTAAACGCCAACGTCTTACACAATCAGGGGGAATATCTGTATTAATTGAATAACGTGTCCCCATTAATATCACAACGATATTAATGGGGACACGAATCCCTTTTAATCCCTGGAATTCTCGAGAAAGCGGGAAATGAAAATTACTCATGAAAAATTTCAATCCAAAATCATGTTGAATTAATGTATTGCTTTATTTATTTATTATAATAGAATGGGTGTGTACACAAATAGATCGGCTCTTGGTGTACATGAAATGGTGTTCATCGAAATTAAAATACAAATAAAAGTCGCTTATATATACATAACATAAACATGTATGTATGTACATATTTGAATGTACATATATTAGATCAGTAAAAAGCGCAAACACGTTTAGATATGACGATTCTCACACAGCGAAGCAGCAAAGATATTCTTTTTGGCCAAGTGACAACCACTTTCATTAAGATTTTAGTTATTAACGTGATTTAATGTTTGATAAGTTTGTATGTGTTAGAAAGTATATGGGAAACCAATTACGCACATGGAAAGATAGATGCCAATTTTCTTTTGCCAAAAATCACACGTGTTCTAGAAATGAAAATTAAAACTCGTGTCGCTTGAATGGGCTGATTTTCATTGATGTATAGTGTGTATAGTAAATTTTGAATTTTCGCCATGCTAACGGAAAATAAAAAGGGTTTGCATGAAACGAGATCAAAAAAAATTGCCGGCTATAAACAGCTGATTCCAAGTTGCAGTTATTATTTTGTATAAAATAAAATATGTAGTTTTACAGTTAATATTTTCCTCATCGAAACAGACGAAAACTGACCATAAATAGCCTGTAATTAAAAAAAGACATTAATATTTATGAATTTTTCCACAAGTTATTATAGTGTATTAATATTAAAAACAACAGTTTAAGCCAGGTTTTACCACGCACAAAAAAAAAAACAACGTGAACCATTTTTGGATTGGTTTTATTTAAGTTGTATTAAATTAAGTACTGCCCGATTACAGATTGAAAAAGACTGACAATGTTACAAGATTGAACCGAAAGTTCTTTAATAACCTACTTGGCGTTTATATGAAACAAAATTTTTTTTAGTTTCCCGATTTTTAACTGTTAGTTTACAAAATAAAAAATTATACCAGCAAACAAAGAAGCTAATACACAGTTGTCAAAAACGTGCAATATATGTATGTATGTATGTATATTTGTATAAATTAAAAATAAATTTATAAGAAAACAACTAAAAGCTGAATTTATTAAGCGCAAAGCCCGCTGTATATGATTTAAATATTATATAATATATATATTTTTTTTTATTTTTTGGTATTTTTCAAAACTCAAGATAATTAAATTCCTTTTTTATGAGTAAATGTGTACACCGAAAGAAAAAGCATTTTAAAATCAAGAAGAAACCATATTAAAATAGACTTAAAATTGTTTTATATTCTTATTTTTAAAGTTCAAACTATTTGGAAACAAAACCAATTGTTATATATAATTGAAATTTATTTGTTGGTGGTTAAGCAATGTCTATATGCATTTCATTGGTGCTTTACCAAATCGTCAGTAGACTTTAACCACAGTTTTGAAATATAAAATAAAAAATTTCATAAAACCAAATATTGTTATGAATATTGTGGTTGAGTTCTTTTGATCAGCATTAGTACATAATTATGTTAGTTGTTGTCAGCCTGTTTCAGTGATGAAGGCATAGCACTGGTCACGGAACATAATTGGCAGCGACTGTCACTATTGTGTACTACAGAGCAGAGGAACAGCACCCTCGGCCTCGTCGGCCCTGTAGCAAGAAATTAGCCGGCGAAGTAAAAAGGTTGAAATAGATATAAAAAAGTCTCTATCTTTCCATGTTTCTTCATCTGTCCTGTCAATACTACCCTCTCCTCTCTAGTTCCGGCGCAATGCACTGCATATGTAGGGTCCGAGTTAAGAATATATGTATGTATATACATTCATATGTATAAAAACATTATTATTTTAATATTTTATATTTAATAATGTATTTTAAAAACTAAAACGTAATATTTATGTATATTTGACATATGTAATTATTATTAATTTTTTTTTTATCATTGTACATGATCATGAGTTCGATACCCACCAAAGACCTTTTGTCTTTGCGACATTTTCATTTAGCACAATGGGACGTACTAGCAAATAAATGGGTTGGATTTATTATTTAAAAACTGGTAGCCTGTGCAACCTAAATAAAAAATCAAATTAAATTGAATTAAAAAATAATTCAATGTGTATGTACATATGTATGTATACATTAAAATTGTTTACTGCTCTTTGTTTTATAGTTCTACAATGTAAAGATATGCTTACAAGTCCAGTTGCCGCTCATATTTACAGTACAATTACAATAAGAATAAGTTATTTTTACCCAATCATTTTATCATGTAATAGTCGATTAAAATTTTTCTCAGTTCTGTTGTAGACATTGTATTGATAATTAATATATGTATTAATTGTACCTAAAAACACAAGTTTATTCATTCAAATCAATATATTTCGATGTTTCTCTTTTAATAAAAATTTAATATTTACTTGTGAACATTTATTA
Source organism: Linnaemya tessellans (assembly GCA_951800035.1). Lineage (NCBI taxonomy): Eukaryota > Metazoa > Arthropoda > Insecta > Diptera > Tachinidae > Linnaemya > Linnaemya tessellans. The sequence continues at coordinate 115,784,029 of OX637535.1, forward strand.
TCTTTAAATTGTCCACTTGACTGACTCATAGGATATTTATTGAAAATTCATTTATTTTTATTTTATACTTATACACAACTTTCTATAAAGAAATAAACAATAATTGTTTCTGAAAAGGAACAATTTATACCTATCGTATAGAATAAGATCTAAAGAAATAGCGCAAAGTTGATTAACACTTTAAAATTATAAATATAAAATGCAAAAGTGAATTGAAGATAGTGACGACCGAAAGGTGAGTCTAGTAAACAAACACGTAGACAGAACTGTATTATATCAAAGTTAAAAAGAGAAATGCTTCGAATGGCATCGTTTTAAGCAAGTATTAAGCGTTGAATTTAAATATTATACATAATAATACTATATTTTATGCTGCTGTTTGTACCTATATTTTTTATTTTTATTTTTTAATACGAAGTATTTTAAATACTACTAAATAAATAAATAAAAAATTTTAAATAAGTAATTGATGATAAGTTTATCGTTTTAGTGCTGCGGATGTACATACATGCAGCGGATGAACACATTGTATTTGTAATAATTGACTAATGCGGGTATATTTATAAGTCTCTATGTGCATATGTGGATGTAGGAAGGTGAAGGCAAGAAATTCAGCCGTTTTCCTAAATGTATGGGTGTTTTCTTAAGCGCATGGTGCTTTGTAGTAACTACGTTGCAACAAGTTCTAAAAGCTACACGGAATAATTCTGATAATGTATTTCTTTTTCAAAAACAAAATTGCAGTTGTCAATACACAGCCAAAAGTAATCAATGCAGTATATGTATACATATTTACAACGTATTGAAAATTTAAGTACACAATGTTTCAATGCGACGTCAATAACAGTTGTTTAACTGAACTAATCCGAAACTGTTAGAAGTGTTGAAATTCTAAAATAATTAAAATTATAATATAATGACATAATGGAAGATTTTATTTGTTTGTACAAGACCAGAAAAAGTAATGTGAAATTGGATATTCTCTATTGTAAATTGCTTGCTTTCGATTTCATCAACATCTACGATAAATACCTAACCTGATTGCTTCTGAGTCTAGTCTTATTAAAACTAAAGGCGAAATCATTTATATAATAAACATTCCAGTCATATTCTATTTCTAAAATACTACTTTTATTAATATGTACTTACTAAATTCCTATTCTGTTTGATTTAGTTGTAGAATTGTTATTTACTGTTCCTCTTCTACTAATGAAATTTTAAAATAATGAATAATTTATGTATTTTCATTAAAATGAATTAATTAATTTACAAAAAATTGTATTAACCCTTTATCAGATTAAATATAAAATTAAAACACAAATTCGCTAAATTAGTGTACATACATACATATGTATAAGTATTTATGTATGTAGGTATGTATGTAAGTACGGGTGAATTCTAAAACAACAAAATAAACTATCTAACGACGTATCGCTTTTTTAGAATCCACCTTATGTTCATATTATTTTTAAATACAGAAGAGCAACAAGTCAACAAATGAAAGCAATAAACCCTACAAGAGAAACACCTAGTGTCTATGAATTACATATGTATTTAGCTGGCATAAATTATTTTTGACAGTAAAATGTGTGTCAATTTAAATTTTACGAATTCGATAGTACCTACACAAGGCAGATAGTTAAAAAAATGCTTTGCAAAGTAAATTTTTCAAAATATCGGTGCACAGATTGCCGACGGGGTGACAGAGGTCTAATGCCGGCCATGTTGTTTGCCCGTTTCTGTGACTGACTGTACATGATCTACCTATGCCTTCCCATAGGAATTAGCAACGTACTTAACCACGGAAATTCCTCAGAAGAACTGTTAATCTATACAGTTATCGGAGGTGACAGTGTAGTATGAATATATTAATGTACATCAGTAAACACATACATATGCATATATTTACATATACATACACTATATGCATTATATTATTAATGCACGCATACTATATACATACATATGTATTTATGTCCATATGCATGTATGTGGGTCTATTTATGGATAATTTTGGTAACAATAGATAAATGCAAACACAATAGTGCGCAGAAGTTTGCAAAAACTTGATAAACAAAACACACCAACAACATTGTTATTAAACAAGAATTGGAGGTGTTTTTGTTTACAAAACTTACTTAATAGCAGTGTTGCCATATGTAAAGATAGAAAGTTTGTTTTGACTCATCGGATATAAATGTGCATTACGAGACCTTTAAGAAGTTTTACAAAAATTTTATTTCCAATGTCCTTAATTTCTGTTTTTGTTCTGTATTAAAAAAATCTAGTGAAATGTATAGGATTTTATCAAATAATTAAAAAAAGAATAATTCCAATAAGTCCAATTATATAAAGCTTCTTTTTTGTAAATGTTTAAAATTAAAAAGTCTGAAAGGCTGAACTTAATAGAATGAAATAAATAAATAAAAGTATATACATAAGTTATAAATCTGTTTTATTTAGTCGGTTTTCCTTTATCAAAACATCTTGGATTTCTATCATTTACTTTATATACGACATTATAATGAATACTATTTACATATACATATGAATATGTAAGTACTTTTTGAGTTTTTTTTTTTCGTGTTATTCACATGAGTACATTTATATCATTAAGCACATAAAAACTCTACTTGTATTTTTATGATGTTTGTTGTGGCCCAATTGGACTACATTTCATAAGTGTTTTAGAAAAACGAGTATGGCATCGCTATTTGTTGGTATGATGGCATGATCACTTTTTTGGTTTCATTGTGGTTTCATTCTATCAAATTTTTTGTGATGGTCTATTAATTTAATGCATAAATTAACCGACATTTCAAGGTTCGTATTAGACTGAGGGATAAATAATATATTATAACAAACATCTAAGTATTTGCAAAACCCAATTTAATAATTAATATTATTAAATGTAATAAATGAAATGAAATAATTTTCTTATTTGACAAAATTCTATGCAAAATATGTACCTAGGTATATCATATAAGGATTTTATAAACATATACATATTTTATGAATTAGACTTGTAAGTATTTATCAATATTAGTACGGACGTCGTATTTAAAAAGTAAACAATCCTATTTTATAAGTTTGTACAGTTTGATAAATTGGTTAACAAACAATTGGTAGATATTTTAGTTAAAATTATCGTAGCCTTACAGCAATATAGTAAATTTATATTAATGGGACTTCACTGTAAATGTAATAAAATTTTGGATACGTCTACCTGATAGGTATGTAGGTACCACATCACCCCTTAATGAACAAAATACGCACATATACCTATGTATATGCATATACAGATGTATGTATATGCATATACAGATGTATGTATATGGAGACGTATACTTTTTAAATACCATACATACATACATGCGCCACTTTGTTTCTTTATGCGACATTTTATCTTTGAAGAAAATTCAGACAAAAATATTCTTATGCTTATCTATAGATACGAATATGCATAAATTCGCAAATCCAAACGTATCGAAGTAAGTACATAAATTGTATAATTGTTCAAAATAAAGTACATATCAAAAATAACGGTTTCTATCTTTTGTAAATTTACAACTAAGCATTTGATTTAGGACCATTCTACATGAGCCCAACGATATGTAATTACATATGTATATAGTAGGTGCATACATATGTATATAGTAGGTGCATACATACGTTTATATAGTAGATGTACATATATACATATGTAGGTATGAATGGATGTATAAAAAACGCAATGAGAAAAATGATGGAATAAATAAAGAAAATTTCGACATGCAAATGTATTTTCATTATAAAGCAAATAAAAATAAAAGACGTAGCAAAACAAAAGAATTTTTTATAGCAAGATAAATAACAAAGACAAGAAAAAGGAAACAAAAGCTGACATTGTAAACAAAGCCAGCTGCGAATATATGATAATAGAGTTGGAAAGAAATGGTATGGGCTTAAAAATAAATATGGCCGACTTGTTTTATATATTTATTAAAAAAATTATAATTAGGAATATATATATATATATATATATATATATATATATATATATATATATATATATATATATATAGGTATATGTATACAAAAATGGAAGCAATACATACTAAACAACTTACCGCCCAGCATATCTTCGTTCATTTTTGGTGGCGTCGTCGACATTTTGTTTGTAATAAAAATACTTTTATTTTTTACGATAAGAAAAACTAAATACCTTCAAACGCGCTACCGTTTGTTCGCTTTTCAGTATGTTTAGAATTCTATTTGCTTTAATATAAATATAACAAATTGTTTATTGCACCTCAATACATATGTATCTGTGTACACGAATTGCGTAGTATTTTTCTTTTGTTTAGTAAATGCAATTGGTTTACTTTATCCAACAAATAATATTTAAATATCTTTTCACCACTTTAGTTCTTTTACATTCTACTAAAATAAGCTTGTATAAATTTCACAATATACTTAATTATTCAATGTGTAACTCTGACTACTTCGGAACAGGTCTGGTCGACTTTAATTTAACGAATAAAAACTTTTGCATACGAAAAATACTTTACCAAGCTACATTATTTTTCGGTCTTCTACCATTCCAGAAGTTCCAGGTCGGCCTTTAATAAATATTTCGACGGCGGTGCAAGATAGTCGTCGGCAAAGAAACAAAAATAACGGCAGCGGAAATTTTTTACAAAATAACATCAATTATAAAAAGTGTATCCCTTTCTGATGTTGTCCGTACTATAAGATAGAGAAATATGTGCTAATTTTGTTTGTCATACACAATTCCCTAAATTCAATAACGAAGATTGGAACAAGCTTCTCCTGTGGTAGCTTAAACACCTATCCCCTTATTCATATGAAATTTGCTATTATAATTTTTATGATATAGGGGGTGGTTAATGTATTGCTAGTAACTATTATATTTTATTCTTAATAGTTGTCCACGAGGAATTGTTGTTCACGAGGTATCCTATTTTTCGTATCGTCTTAGCATGACATTGACAAATAGTTACAGAATAATGGGATTACAATAGCCAACCAAACAAAAATTATTATTTGCTCATGCATTCTGATCCGGCGGGCGGAAAAAGTTTTGCTTGTAAATAAGAAACTTGGCAGCACTTTGCAGTTTTGCGTGTTATTACGCACACTTGTGCAAAAATTATCATTCAATATTCTAATGTCAAGCATTTTGTTTACGTTGTCATTTAACAAAACTTTTACGAGAATGTTTGCTTAATTTAAACACAACTTTATGATAATTAATAAAACACTTTGGAAGTAATAAATTTGACAAAATGAAAATAGCTGACGCTTTACGACGTTTGGATGCCTATCCTCGTACCTTGGAAGATTTTAGTGTTAGAACGGTTTCAGGAGCAGCCGGTAAATATAGAAAATCAGTCTTCTAAATATAAATTGATGTTCATATATGTTTTAATTTAAAAGTAACCATAATAAGTACAAGTATTGTGGCAGTACTAATATTTTTAGAGTTTATTGCCTATGTGACACCCAATCTTAGCGAAGAATTATTTGTGGATACTACTCGTGGCCACAAATTAAGAATCAATTTAGACATTACTTTGCATAATTTAGCATGTAATTATTTATCTCTGGATGCTATGGATTCATCGGGAGACCAACATCTAAGGGTTGATCATGATATATTCAAGCACCGTTTAGATTTACAAGGCAATCCCCTGAAAGAAGTGGACCCAATTAAAGAAATTGTAGCCGTGTCACCCTCAAATAAAAACACAACGTGCGGCAGTTGTTATGGTGCGGAAAATAACAGTACACGGTGAGTTTTGGCGTAGTTTCCTAAAATTGTAATTGAATATTGATTTTGCATATGTGCAGCTGTTGCAATACGTGCGAATCTGTTCTAGAAGCGTATCGTAATAAAAAATGGAATGTCCAATTGGATAAAATTGAACAATGCAAGGATAAATTAAAAAGATCTGATTTGGATGCTTTCAAAGAAGGGTGTCGTGTCCAAGGTCATTTGGAAGTAAACAGAGTAAGTCGCAATATGTATATAGGTACTCCCTAAACTCAAAAGACTTTCTTTTTTCTTATATTTGGCAGATGGCAGGAAGCTTTCATATTGCACCTGGAAGCAGTTTTTCCATTCGACAATTTCACATACACGACTTCCAAGTAGCTGACGTAAAGTTGACGCACACAATAAACCATCTATCCTTTGGCGATAAAATTGAATTCGCTAAAACGCATCCCTTAGATGGCATAAAAGTGGTAACAGATGGTAAGTATGACAATAACTAAGTTTTTAGTCAGTTTTATTGAATTTCATAATTTATACATAAACTTAACAAGTAATTGCTACTAAATAAATTGCTTAGTTATATGTATGCTAAAAGATCATGCCAAATGTATACAGTCCTCACAATGATACCATTGCAAACTCTAATTCAACACCGTATGCCAGTACCGATAGCCATAAACGTACCAAAGGTACCACCACCTTGTAACATGACTTTGCCAACATTGTTTATCAACTCTCTTCCTCTCAAACCGTATCTGTAAGAGAATGCAACCGTTTAATTTTTAGAACTATCCAATACATTATGTAATACCGGCAAGCGGTATTTGTTATTGTATTTGATGTATTCGTTGATATTGTAAAAGCAATTCACCTTAACGCAGAAAATCCCCCAAATAGGGCTCCGCTGGCCATGCCTACACAGAAGCCAATGGTAAAGCCAGTTTTCATTTTATCAAAACACGAGGGTCCTTGTTGACCAAATGCACTGCTTGGCATAGGCATATTTCTTAATATTTGTTAATATTTCAAATAATTTAAGTGTTTTAAAAATATGCAAATTTTTATATTATTATACCGTGGACAAAACTAAAATTTTCTACAAATTTGGATAAATTGCTGAAATCACCGATTAAACTTTTAGTTTCTATTAGTAAACAGAGCTGCCAGTATATCTGAATGTTGTATTTGTCACAACGTCGTGCGCAATGTGGCAACAGTGTTTAGATGACAATACAATGCATTCACAATAGTGTATACTGTATACAGTTTTGGGGTTTGAAATGTATACAATTTGAATCGAAAAAAATGTTTTCGAAATAAAACCACTAGTACTTGGAAGTTATTCTTTAATTTGATGACTTAAAGAAACTGCCCTAATTTGAGTACATGTACAAGGTCTATCAATGATTATTAACAGACTTTGCATATGTACGTAAGCCACCTACTCCTTGTGGACAATAATACAGTTTTTCTGACAGCCTGTGACTATTCTCCAAGGACTAAAATATGACAAATGACTTTTTAACAGGCCACTTTCTGAAGAAAAGAAGTTCAGAAGTGTCCTATTTTTAATATTGTCTTGACGTTGATAAATAGTTACGGAATAAGCGATATTGTTTACCAATAATTTTAACATATGAATATTTTATTTCAGAATCAAAATCAGAAATGTTTAATTATTATCTAAAAATAATTCCCACTGTGTATATGAAGTTTAATGAGGAAGCTCCTATATATACGAACCAATTTTCAGTAACACGCTATCGAAAGGATTTAAGCTCAAAAGAACGCGGAATGCCAGGAATATTTTTCTCTTATGAACTATCTCCACTTATGGTGAAATATGAAGAACAACAGAGGTAAAGCAAAGGAAGATACTTTATTTTTTCTAAAAAGCAAAACCTAATATCTCTTTTCAGATCATTTGGCCATTTTGCTACAAACTGCTGTTCTATAATAGGTGGTGTTTTTACTGTTGCTGGCATAATTGCCGTATTTCTTAACAATTCATGGGAAGCGTTGCGAAAAATAGAGATCGGCAAGCTAAGTTAACAGCTATATTTTCCTACAAATATACCAAAGGTGCTGTTGTAAAACTTTCGTAACATTACTCCTTGTATTTGTATAATTACTTTTATAATACACTTTTTAATTAATTCCTGCTTATTATAAACTTGACAATTGCTTTTGAAAAGCCTTGCATTCCTTAATGTTAATCAATTTTTTTACTAAAATAACAGAAATCTCAATATTTTTTGTCTCCAAAATTTTATATTTTTTGACTGCAATAAAGTGTTTTTATTTAATTTGTTTTAGAAGTTCCTTATGTGGTTCGTTTTCCTACTGATAAAAATCCCGAGGTATTTGAGAAATACTTGGCATTCATTTCGGTTTGTGTCTTTTCAGCTGCCTGAGGGTTTACAATTTCCAAACCTTGCAAAGGTGTGAAAGCGACACTAGAAGCAGTACCAGATATTTGACGTTTGACCGTAGTGCTACCTCCATAAACTTGTTGTTTTTGTAAATTCTTTTGCAAAGTTTTACTAATACGCACTTTGGTCTTTTCGTCCACTTGCGGCAGGCGTATACGACCAGTTCCCGTTTTGCCAATAGTGCCCCGTGAATACCCTAAATCATCCTGGTAGGCATCTTCTTCAATCTGTGTGTACAAATAAAGTATGAATATGAATTCGTAATCAAATATATAAAACTTCGTCCACTTACATCTCCGAAATTCATTCTGTTGGCTTGTTTGCGGAACTCTGTTAAAGCATAGCGCTCCTTCATTTTTCTTACACGTTTACCACCTCTTTTCTTTTTACTACCTTCTATAGGTTTAGGCAGAGGTTTAATGAATTTAACTGGCGGTGGTTCTTGCAGTTTATCTAATTTCTTTTCTATATCTTCTTTGAATTTCAAGCCAATTTCACCATGAATGCTTTCATGACAGGCGTCTACTCTGGCTGCAAGTACAGCTTTGGCCGCTACTAAACGAGCAGCTTTACGCCTTAAATCCTTTAAGGGAATAAGATATATACAAATTAAAAATGTTTACCATCAAATTTTTATTTCTGCAAGACTTACTGGAGCAGTGTCTTGAACAATCTGTGAATAGAAAACATAGCCGGTATGTGGCAACATTTGCGTTTTAGAAAAACCAGCTAAAGTTTTCTTTTGAGAACCCAAAACCTGCACGTTACAGGCCGGCATTTTGGATAGCTTCGTTAAGCCTCCTGCTATACCTAATAATTTGGCGGCTGTAGAAGCGCCTGGAAAAAGTCATTAGATGGTAATGTTATATTTAGTAGCAGTAGATAACTTACCTACTATCATTGAAAGATTGGGGGCTATAAAAGTCATACGACTTTCTACATATTCATATATTTTGGTTTTGAAGTTATTCAATTCTATTGCCATTTCACATGCTTCATCTATTTGAGACTTTTCAGCCGGTGTCAAGAGGGTTCTAAAGAAATAAATTCGAGTAAAATTGTTTCATATTAAAAATTAAATTATATGTATGTAACTTACCCTTGTGTGGTAGAAGCTGTAACAGATACAATCATGATAGTGGCTTGAGTTAAAATGGCCTGAAGTTTTTCATTATTCTTCACTTGATCCAAATCATTTCCCAACTCTTTGACAGCCAATAGATATTCAATTTCTCCCACAATCAAAGAATCAAGCTCAGGAAAGCGTTTCTGATACTTTTCTTTCGCAAACTTATGAATAATTGCTGAGAATATTGTAATCATATATATTTATATTGGATTAATTAAAACACTTGCAGGACTTACATATTTCATTATCAATATCGACTGCTATGGCATTAGCCTCTACAATGAGACAGTATTCCGGATCTGATTCTACGCTTCCTAACATTTCGGCTGAGGTGCGTTGTCTTTGGGCATAGTGTTCAATTTGATTCAGTATGTATTGCAATCTGTCAGAATCACGTAGCTTACAAAGTTCTCTTATTGACTGGACCGTCACATCCACTTCCATAAGGTTAATGCTAGGTTTTAATAACTTTTCCACAATTTCTTCAGCTTGGGCAGCCTCCTCTGCTGTATCTTCCATTGCCAAATCATCATCGTTCTCATTTTCATCTTCTAAATCAGCCAAAAGTTCATCTGCAAGGGACATTGTTATAGCTTGTAAAATTTATAAACAAAACGTTTCCAAGTTCTATAGAAAGAAAACTACTCTACAGCTGTTTTGACCAGAATCTGCTCACCACAGACTATTTTCGTAACAAGTTCCCATATTCTTCAGCTTTTATATATATGACTTTTATAATCCCAATACAAATAGTTATTGATGCAGGTCGCAAAACACATAGCCATCTATGTAAAGACAATATATGGAAACTGGTCTGGACACGAAATAGTATTTGGAGCTATTTAACACAAAAATATTTGGAATTCGATTAAGTTTTTTTCAACAGCAAAATGTCCATATAAATATGTACTAAAATGTTATTAGAAAGTATTCTAGCGTTTTTTAATGCTGTATTGTGTCAACACTTCTTATAGAAGGCGCCAAATGTTCAGCATTATCGATTAATATTTTGTAAAATTAGCAGTGATTAGCAGCCTGAAATAGAACCGCAACGAGACAAGAATATAAATTTTATAAAAATGTCCAAGAAATTAAATTCCAGTATTAGCAAAACTATTTCTTCTCCAAAAAACAATCTTTTTAATTATTTTTCTAAATCGCCGGCGACTTTAGAGAAAAAGATTCTTCCTGCTAGCGGTAAGAAACAGGAAAGTGAGAAGAATGTACAGGAAAAAGAAAATGTTTCCAATCAACAAAAAGAAAGGGTAACCAATAAGTCTATCCAAGATTCAGACGAAGAAATTCATGCAGTTACCAAAAAGAGAAGACGCTTAATTTTGCAAGATTCCGATGAGGAAGAGACAGAAACTAAAAAAACGAAAGGAAAACAAAAGAATGAAAGCGACTACGAACCCAGTGGGGATGAGGATATGCCATCTGAAGATGATTGCAAAAGTGATACAGAAGTGGAATCTTCACCAAAAATAAAGAAAACTAATGTAAGAAAATAATTTTTGGGGTCATATTTTCAACACATACACATGTATGTTTCAATATTTAATTTTCTCTTAGAACAACGATGAGCCTAAATCCAAGAAAACTAAATTAGATGCCAATCTCACATCTGGAAGTTTTATGGAAAAGCTACAAGAGCTTCAATCAGCCAGTGGTTGTAAAACTTCAAAGAAGCAAGAAGACAAATGTGAAGAAGTAACCACTTGTAATTTAGATGAGCCTGTTATATGGCCCCATCAAAAGTTGGAGTTTTTGAAACCAGACAAAATCAAAGATAAACAAGGACGTAGACCGGACCATCCAAACTATGATCCATCTACACTTTATGTACCGCCAAAATTTTTAGATACTTTGTCGCCAGTAAGTTGTTTAAAATCCTAGAAACGAAATCTATTTTTATCTCGAATAGTTGGTCAATGGTGGCTTAAATTCCGTTAGGCTATGTTTTTGAGATCTCAGTTAAACTAGGTTTAGTTAATCTTAACACAGATTTGTGCCGCGATTACCAAGTTTCATGCATATTTTTGACGGAACAGCTTAGTTTTTATAGTATCTCCTTTATTTTTTCTTCGCGTACTTAATACTTTTTAGAAAACTTGTAGATGTATTACTTTGTTCATAAATTTATATATTATAACAACTATTTTATTTTTACCTTTTTTACAAATTTATTATATTTCCTAAATTATTAAGCAATGAGTTCAGTTTTTATGCAAAATTATTATTTAATTTTCCACTATTTCGTCGCACGTTGTGTACACATACTCTATATAAATATTATTTCCCTGCAGAAGTTGCACAGTGTAACGAAATATTGGAAAATAAAATAATGAATTATTTTGTATATAAACTGACCTCATTGCTTAATAATTTAAGAAATATAATACATTTATATATTTAATTTTATTCTTAGGCCGTACGTCAATGGTGGGTCTTAAAATCGGAGAATTTCGATTGTGTTCTATTTTTCAAAGTCGGCAAATTCTATGAATTATATCATATGGATGCCGATGTAGGTGTCAATGAACTTGGTTTCACCTATATGAGAGGAGAGTTTGCCCATTCTGGTTTTCCCGAAGTATCCTTTGATAAAATGGCTTCGGTACTAGTAGAAAGAGGATATAAAGTTGCACGTGTCGAACAAACTGAAACGCCCGATATGATGACGGAAAGATGTAAACGCATAAAGCCCACCAAATTTGATAAAGTTGTTCGAAGAGAAATTTGCCAAATTACTAGTAGGGGAACACAAGTTTTTGGCAGTCAGTGCCGAATAACCAATAACCATCAGCCCAACTATATGCTGTGCTTAGTTGAAAAACAAATGCTTAGTTGTGGCAATTCTTCTTATGGCATTTGTTTTATAGATACTTCAATAGGTGATTGTTATTTGGGAGAATTCGAAGATGATAAAAATTGCTCGCGCTTACATACGCTACTATCCCATAATATGCCAGTTTTGGTTGTAATGGAGAAGTCCAATATACAAGAGAGGACACAAGAAATAATGCGTACAGTATTAAGCAGTGTACCAAAGGAATATATGCCCAATACAGGATCCTTGCAAAGTACTGCAGAGAACGCTTTAAAAGAGTTGGCTGAAAAATATTATGCAGGCAGCTCTGAAGACAATTGGCCGATGGTTTTGAAAACTATGCAAGCAGAATCCGATCATTTGGGCCTAACACCGCATGCCAATGCCAAACTTGCTCTGAAAGCCTTGGGCTTATGTATAAATTATATGAAAAAGTGTCATGTAGCAGAAAAAGTATTGCCAATGGCACGTTATCATCTGTATCAGCCGCCCGATACCTTAGCTTTATCCCAAATGCCCAAAAACATCAATTCAAATCGGAGAGCTCACATGGTCTTGGATGCCACTACGTTAATGAATTTACGTATTACTGGAGAAGAACACTCTCTGCAATCAACTTTGGATCAATGTTGCACGAAATTCGGCAAACGTTTGCTACACTATTGGTTGTGTGCTCCTTCCTGTGTTTTAGACACTATCGTAGAAAGACAACAAGCCATAACAGACTTTCTAAATAATATTTCAATACTGCAGGCAGTTAGAGCTTTAATGGCTCCCCTGCCAGATTTTGAAAGACATTTGGCCCAAATACACCACTTTGGCAGTAAACTTGTGCAGGATAGTCATCCTGATGGTCGGGCTATATTGTTTGAAGAAAAATTATACAATAAAAAGAAAATACAGGTTCGCGTTAAAGCTTATTAACCAAAAAAAAAAAAATAAATAAATATATAATATTTGGTAATATTTTCAGAATTTTATATCGATTCTGAAGGGATTGGAATCTTTGTTACAAATTCCAGCCATGTTTGAAGAGACTGGCTGCAAATTGTTAAAACGTTTGACTCAAACTAGAAGCAATGATGGCATTTTTCCAGATCTTGAAGAGCAACTGAATTTTTTTAAGGTTGTTGTTTGTAATTAATTTTATCGGCAAAAGTATTATAATATTTTTATTTAATAACATTCCGTAGCAAGCTTTTGATCATGATAAAGCAGCGGAAAGTGGTGTTATAGCCCCAGAGAATGGCATAGATGAAGACTATGATAGAGCCCAAGATAAAATTAAAGAAATCAATCAACAATTGAAGGAGTATTTAATAGAACAGGAAAAGTATTTTGGCTGCCGTATTACTTACTTTGGCAACGATAGAAAACGTTTTCAATTAGAGGTGCCGGAAACTCATGTCCATAAAGCAGGTAGTAAATATACTTTAGAAGGCCAGAAAAAAGGAAGTAAACCTACACGAAGATATACTACAGAGCAGACCAGGGTATGCAAAATATAAGTATGTAATTATATTTAATTACTAATTTTTATTTTCTAAGGCTTTCCTTAAAGAAATGCAAAATGCTGAAGATGAACGCAATACAATATTAAAAGATTTATCCAGACGTATATTTGAAAAATTCTCCCAACACTACGATTTGTGGAAACAATGTGTTGACTGTGTGGCTCATGTAGATGTACTAGCTTCTTTAGCTGAATATGCTAGAAACCAACAAGTTATCTGCATACCACAAATAGCCGAAGCGCAGCCTGACAAGCAATCCTTTATTGAAATAGAAAATGGCTATCATCCATGTGTTTCATCCGATACATACATACCGAACGGTGTTGCCTTAGGATGTAATGACACGGCTCCATTATCGATATTGACTGGTCCGAATATGGGCGGCAAAAGTACTCTTATGCGTCAGATTGGGCTTTTAACAGTAATGGCTCAGATTGGGGCACATGTTCCTGCTCAAAGCTGTCGTTTGTCATTGGTCGATCGTATATTCACTCGTCTGGGTGCCCAAGATGATATATTTTCGGGTCATTCTACGTTTTTGGTAGAATTAAATGAAACCTCATTGATATTAAAACATGCTACGGCCAATAGCTTGGTACTGCTGGATGAATTGGGTACAATATTGAAAATAGGTCTTGTTATTTCGTTAAATACTAATTTAAATCAATTCAAATAGGTCGTGGTACGGCTACTTACGATGGTACTGCTATAGCTGCATCTGTTGTCAAGTTTTTGGCCGATCTCAAATGTAGATCTTTATTTTCTACTCATTATCATAATCTGGTTGATTTCTTTCACAAAGACGATCGTATTACTTTGGGTCACATGGTGGGTATTAATTTTAGGTGTCATAAATCACTCATTTCTTTACTTGAAATTGCTTTCACAAATATTCGAATAATGATTATTTGCCTAAAATTATTCAACTAAAGAGTATTCGAACAAAATTATTCTATGAAATAAAATAAAAGTTATGCGAATTTTATCGATTGAAGTTAGTCGAATTAATATTATACGTATACATAAAATTATTTTAATAATATATTGAAATAATAACTTCGAATGGAATTATTTTACAGAAATTATTCAAAAAGAAATACAATCAAGAAAAGCTTACATAAAAAGAAAATAAAACTATTCGAATAATAACTTCGAATCAATACTTTTTAACAAATTATTCAAATAGAATAAAAAGCCTACCATAAAAAGAAAATAGTTAAATAATATTAATCGAATTATAACTTCCAATCAAATTGGTTTACTAAATTTATTCAAGTAGAAGAAATGAGTGGCTATACATATTCTATAATATTTTATTAAAATATATTTAATATTAGGCCTGCATGGTTGAAAATGAAGATTGTGATGATCCTACACAAGAAACGGTTACGTTCCTATATAAATATACGGCTGGTGCCTGTCCGAAATCATATGGCTTCAACGCTGCCAAATTAGCTGGCATGCCCCATAATATAATCAAAAGAGCATATGCGGTAATTATATATCAATTATGCTGTTTTGCAAAAGAAACAAAATTTGGCGAAATGTAATTGTTTTATATAATTATTTTCTTTTTCTTCTTTTAGCTTTCCAAAACAGTGGAGTCTATTGCTTTAAAACGTAAAATAGCAGCTAAAATAGTCGCTGCTGCTGCCATGGGCTGCACTGCTAATGCGCCACAATACATTAATTTGAAAAATTTATTACTGCAGCTACAACATTGTCAAATTTAGTTTAAAAAAACTAACACTTATACCTTCAACTTATATTATATTGCCTGTTTTTAACTTGTTATCCTTCCGTTTTCCACAGAATTTGTTTCGTTTTTGCCAAAAACTTTAAGAACACTTGTATGCGTTAATAAATTAAAAAACAAGTTCCATATACACAAATAAACAAATTACATAACTTAATATGAAATTGAAGAAAATTAAGAAGCAAGAGGTAAATATTTCCAACAAATTAATATTGACTTGTATTAATTTTATGTTATATATTTTTGTTTAGCATCATTTCAATACTTCATTAAAATCAAAACACAAATTCGCAAGATCATCAGCATTATATGAAAAGATTTAAATTAATTTTTTATAATCAGGCTTGTTGGATTATTAAATAAAACCCTGTCGTATTCAACATTAAAACCAGGATATTATTGTGACTATCCTTTGGTTTGATTTGAATAATTATCATTACAATTTTTATAAGGTTGCGGCAACAATACAAAAACAAAAGCCATTTTTTTTGGCGTATGATGGTTGTCAAAAGCCATAAAAAATAAAAAAAATTCTAACAAAACTAAACACTTCACATATGGAGTTCGTACAACAGCAAATGGTCGAGATTAATTATACACTGCAGCCGCCTAGTAGAATTAATTTGCCTTGTTCAATTTCATTGATTTGATAATGCACAGCAAACTGTTGGATTCGAAGTTTTATTAGCATAAACCTTGTAATTTAATATTTTATTTTTACTACGGCTGGCAATGGCTATTGTAAGGATCTTTTTATTTAAATTATGGTTTACCTTATAAATATTATTACTTGCAGAACTTAACTTACAATGGTAAATGAAATATCAAGAAAAAAACAAGCACATAATTGGAAATAACAAATGAAAATAGCTTTCAAAATTTGAAGCCTTCCAAATTTTTTTGTGGATTGCTACTTGTATTTAAATTCCAGAACTTAAGCTTTTTGGAGCCATTTGCAAAAAGGTATGTTTCACAAATATTTATTGAATGTTAGGAAATTTTTATTTAGTTTTATAACATTATAGAAGTATGACATTTTGTTAGCCCTCTTATTTATTTTGATTTAAATCGGAAACGTTGTTGATTATCCAAATACATATAACAAATTGCTTCAAAACAAAAATATTTTGGATGAAAGGTGCCTGTTTTAATCAGCGTAGGTAGTTGCTACAACGCATATTAAAAAAAAATATTCCCTAAAAATATTGCGATATTTATTGAAATATTAATTCGTTTTTCAATTTCCAAATAAACGTGTTAAATTTGATGTAGGCATTCGGTTGCGATGCTTAAAGTCTCAGTCACTTCATGCACTTCTTATTTGCGACGACCTTTCTTTATACGACATGAACACTGACGTCACTCAGGATGGCACGGATCTTAGATGAGTTTTTATTAGCACCAAGGAAATGCAGACATTTCGCTGTTAATTGCGTAAATCACTTGGTGATAGTGAAATTTATATGTAGAGAAAAATGTTAAAATATTTTTAGTCTCTTTTACTCTATTTTAAACATTTTGAAAGCAAAGCAACGCATGAATGTCTCTATGCGCTGCTTCGTTTAATAAATTGTATACAAACCAGAAACTCCGGAGAAGTTCATTCCTCATAACTTTAAATTATTTTGTTATGTATGCGATCGCATGATAGTTGAATGTCAAAATTAATTCAAAATTTTTATGCACAGTAAAAATTCAGTTTGTTTTTAGATTTTCAAAAAACAAGTATTATCTTTTCTTTATTTTATTTCATCATTTTTATCACAGTAAAAAAAAGAATAAGAAATAATAAATTAAATAAATAACGCAAAGTAATTTAAATTATTTGTAAATAAGTATAAATAACAACAAACTTATATGTAATGAAGCTTAAAAAAATATTTGGTTTTTAGTTAAATAATAGATACAACTTGCCTTATTTCAAATACTTTATAAATATTTTAGGAATAATTTATTTCTGCTTATTTTTTATGTGTATATACTTAAATGTATAAAAGAACATTATTTATAATATGTTCCTATGTTTTCTTTTTGTTTTTTTTAAGATGCGAGTGTTACAATTTAATTTTCAAAAAATTTCAATAAATATAATTTTCATTTAACGCCATATTCATAAAAAAAGAAAAATTTGTATGCACATTTTTTTTATTAAAATAAATTTTGAACTATTTTTATATTTTATGAATATGGGCGTTAATTTATAAATTATCGATACATATTTTATGAAATTCTATAAAAGAAAAATAATAATAATTAAAACAATATTACTGCTTAAGCCTTTGAGCAAAAAATTAAATAATTGGAAATCACCAGTGAAATAGTTAATATTTCTAAATAGAGATAGGACAGATCATGAATAACTTTTTGCTAACGATCAGTCAAATACGCTTACGAGTTATTGTCATGCATTTCTCAATGCTTACGAAATGTATATATTAACATATTTATCACTACGGATAATTTATTTTTAATTGTGTATAACGTATACGCCCAAGTATCACCTGATGTGAAGAAATATGAAACAAGATATGCATGTACATATGTATGTACATACATGTGATTAGATACTATTCTGTTTGATATTGCGACTAGATTTCTTTTTATTTATTTTTAATAATTAGGAAACCATTAAATGTGCGACTGTAAGCCATTTTATATTTCTAAATTGAGGTTGAGGTTAGCAGTTACTTTGAGACGGGCGTTTAAAGTTGTACATCACTGGCTTAAAAATAAAATAAAGAAATGGCGCAAATTAGTTTGGCTAAAAATAAAAATCCAAGCTCCTAATGTTTTTTAATTGCAAATAATGTGTATTAAAAGCATACCTCACGTACATGTATGTGTAATTCCCTGGTAATTGATTTATTTATGTACTTTAAGAATCTTAAGATGTTATTTATGTGATATTTGTTTGATTTTGTTACTGTTTGTTTTTTTTTATATTATATTTTACAAAACTTCTATAAAACATGGCAATTTTTTTTAATTTTTGTGTATTTTTTATAAGTCAGCATTAGATAATTCTACATTGAAAAAAAAATTTTTCTTCAAATTTAAATTATTTTAAGCTTAACTTTATCTGCCTGTTGAATTGAAGAAAATATTTACAAAATTTTTGTTTTTTTTTCTATTTTGTTAAAATTTAATTATAAAGACTTTCAAATAAGATGTTTTCAGTCATGTTGTTGTTGTTGTTTTTCTCTGAATTATATAGAAATTCATTTAAAAACCCAATGTGCGCATTTCCTTTACAGCCTTTCATGATATTTCTTAATAAAATCATATCTTATTTGCAATACTTTATATTATAAGCTTTTTTTTTTTTGATAATTTCCTTTAATTTTAACTAAAATCCTACCAGCTATACCTAAAATCTATAAAATTTATATTTTTCATATGCTTTAAGTTTGTTTTTTAAATCTTCTGAAATACTTAAGTTAGAACTTAAAATAATTTTACATACATACAGAATCACATCGAAAAGGAAATTGAAATACAGAATTTTAAATGCCTTAAAAATTGATATCCGGGTAAAAATATGTGCAGCAGGAACTAGAATTGTTATAACAGGATTTGCAATAGTTTGAAACTCTAAACTCTTTTTCCACGGGCTTAGAATCAAGGACCAAATTAAGTCATTCCATATAGATCAAAATTTCCATTTTAATTGTATTGAAATTTCGAAAGTAGTGTTTTAAAATTGAAAGCAACGGGAACAAATTTATGTAAATGATAAATTTGACGGCTTCTTTTTCTCTAATTAGCAAGTTGTTTTACCGAAATAATTTTTATTCGTAGTTCTACGGTGAGCAGGATTTAAATTGCACCAGTTGACATTTACAGTTAAAATAAATATGTATATATTTAAACATATATAAATTAGCCTAGGCGACTGTCTCCAAAAAATTAGGGCAACCCAAATATAAGAAAAATAACGCACGAATTAATGTTTCTATTATTCACTTGTTACACACCAACAAAAAGCACTTGTTCTCTTTCTACCAACTAACAAAATAATTGCACAGAAACTTTGGAATGTCTATACACACTAAAACATTAAAAATAAATAAAAACATTTTATGCTAAAAAATTAGAAACGATATTTATATTGTGCATATCTACACAAAACTACCTTTCCAATTATATAGTTTTCATCAATATTGATCGACGATAAGAAACTTAAAAGAGTACCACAAAAATATGTGACTCATTATAAAAAAGGATAATTTTAAGTTTAAATGCGAATCAAACAAATAACATTTTATTTCATTTATTCATATGGCACGTTTCGTTGGGATTTTCTAATATTTTAAGAGGTATTAATTTGATCGGAATAAATTTTATTTTTTATTAAAATTTTGCACAGTTACATTAAATCGTAAACTATTTCAAATGTGACATTAGAATATTAAGAAAACTTCTTTATGTAATATTTTATTAAAACCTTTAAGGGGGTTTGTTTTTAAGGAAGAAATTGTTTTCGTTAGAGAAGAAACCTTTGACGGAAAGGCAGAAAAAATGCTGCCTGTTCTGTGAATCAAGTCGTTATAAAGTGGATCAATTTAGAAAAAAAATCACTAATAGCAACTATTATCAGATGCTTTTTTTTCAGTTTTCAATTTTTTAGAGCCTAAAAGATCCCATAAAAAATTAATTAATTATATAGGATTTAAAATACATCAATGGGGCCATTACTAATTTTTAAACCAGGACAGGGGGCGATTATCTGTGGATCACACGGAAAATGATCGAAATTTTTCAAAAATTATTTCACTATATTTTACAAATCTTTCGCGTTTCTCAATCAATCTCTTCTCTCTCTCTCTCTTTCTCTCTTTATCACTCTCTTTCAAATCGTGTAACTATTGCATGAGAAAGAAACCATATTTCAGCAATATTGTCTTTGATCCCCATGTGGCTTCCACCAATTCAATCGAAGCTCTAAAAAAATGCACAAAAATTCTAGGCCTCTATTTTTACGCCCAAACTTTGGGCGAAATTTTTTCTATCAAATATAAAATTTAAAAAAATTTCGAGCATTTTTTTCCAAAATAGTAGCAAACTTATTATCAGGCCTTGTTGTATCCTTTAAAGTCGTATTTGAAAACACGACTTCAAACAAAATTTCCCAAAAACAAAAACAATTTAGCTGTAAAATATTTTTGTTTTGAGAGATTTTGTTTGCAATTGTCTTTGCAAAAGCAAGTCTAAACGTTAAAACAGGAAATGCGAATTGGTCAAATACTTTTTTTGAAGTCAAAATCTATAAACATTATTTTCACCCGGAATCTTTTTTTTTTCTTCTACTTATTATTAACAACAAAATTTATTTTTCATTCAGCATAATTTTACTTACATACATCACCAGCAGCTGTTCCCACCTAATCATCAGTTATAACATCTTTTCGAGCTTTAAAGTTACGCCAAGAACCATTTGTACATACGCCAGCACCCCGCCACCAATCATTTACATCCGTATACCAGCGTGGTTTACGCAATGAGTCCTCATCGTGCAGAGACGAACACACACGGCACCAGTAGTAGGTGTTAATAAATTCGCCGGTACCCTTCCAATTAAAATAGGAGTTGTACAGTTTGTCATCATTGTGTAAAATCTGCAAATAATCGGCCAATTCAGAAGCTGAGGCAAATTCATCCACGTGTATGTAAGATCTTTCGGGAGCACTAACTTCGTAGTCTTCAGGTCGGGCGCCCATAACAATTGGCAGAATATTGCGATTCAAAGCATTAACAAAGAACTTCTCCGTTATATAATCCTTGCAATTGGAATTTTCGAAAGCCAAATAGAATTTATAATCGTGATCCAACATTTCGAAACATTTGTCGGCATTAGCACGCGAACATTTGTAATTACCGCAAGAACCATAAATATCAACCTTTTTGAGGAGGAAGTGAAATGAACGGGGGTAAGTGAAATTATTTATTATTAACTTTTAAATGGAGATGTACACTCACATCTATATATTTGCCTAATTCATGGGCAAACTGCAGTCGTCCGTTGCGTGCCCCACAGTTCGATACGAACCAGGCTACTTTTTTTGTTTTATTAGCTGCATAGTTACGATCCTGTTCTTGTTGATGTATGCGTGAATCGTAATACACCCATTTTTCGTAGGGCGCCACGATATCACTATCACGTCTGCAAAACAAAAAAAAAACAAAAAAATCAAATTCAGCAACTGTTTTTTTTTAGACAGCGAAAACTTTCGGTATTGCCAAAAGCAGTGCTCTCAATTTCAGGCAAACTGTTTCTTGAGCCTGGCAGCAATAAATTGATCGCACATATTTACACTTTGTTGGAAGTAGCGATCAATAATCAGGTTGTTCCGTTTTTTTACTTATCGCATTCTATAACTTTTTTCGGAGTTGTCAATTACGTACGAGATTCCTGTTTCCCACAAATTGTTATTCGTCGAATTGGTGTAGCGTTTTTGAATGATCTCTTATTGTATTGTATCGTTTCTGGAACTACCCACCTATTGATCTTCGTTTCTTTTTCGATTCTAATAATGCTTTTCGCCTGTAAGTCTTGTAATATTTCTCTAGTCAGGAATAAGATTTATCTCCTGCCAGAATTTCCCAAGGAATTTATTTTATTTTAACAAAAAAAAAATTCTTCTACAAAAATATTTCTGGGGAGCCTACTTTAGCATTTTACTTTTATAATTTATTATTAAGATAAGAATTTTTTATTCAGACTCAAGTTCAGATCTGGAGTTTTGAAATTGGAGACAGAAATGTCTCAAGGGAACCCAGCAGGTTAAACATTTTTAATTTAATTAGTAAACATTTGGAGGATATTTAAGACTCGAGCCGCTCGAATGTAACGTTCTTACTTGTCTTGTATTACGAAAATTCATTTTACTACGAATATCAAGAAGATGGCGAACACATACGCATAACCTTAAAACTCATCTTGAACTTATATATATATATATATATATATATATTTATATATATATATATATATATATATATGTATATATATGTATATATATATATATATATATATATATATATATATATATGTGTATATATATATATATATATATATATGTATATATATACATATATATACATATATATATATATATATATATATATATATATATATATATATATATACATATATATATATACTATGTATATATATATATATATATATATATATATATATATATGTATATATATATGTATATATATATATATATATATATATATATATATATATATATATATATATATGTATATATATATTTTTTTTTATTGAATATAAAACATGTCTAAAGCTTTAGCCTTACCTATACGTAGCTGTCCAATTTATTGCATCCGGCACTTTGACATTTTGCGTATGATAAGGACATTCTAAATAATAAAGCATAGTGACTTGTCTGGAATTGGCAGGTCGGCGTATACCCGTCGGTATATAGTGATCTTTGTACAAAATCATATCGGCCGTGTTGGCCTGGTCGCGGGATGCTGTTATTGTGCACGTGTCCACAGGACATTTAGAACGTAGGAAGACATCACGACCTAAAATATTATATGTAAATGATGTTTAAGGACAAAAAATAATAAATAATTTTTTTTTTTGGTTACCCACCTGCTTTAATATTCCAAGGACCCAAACCATTATATAATAAAATGGTTTTCAATTTGCCACTCTTTTTGATTTCCTCATAATTTGGCGGTACATACATCAGCTGATTGACTATACGATCACTGTGAGGATCTTGGTAGGCGAATAGTTTCGAGCCTTGCAAATGAGCTTTTTTGCCGCGCCGCTTTTTATGAACCTTCGCGGGTTTGGGATAATATTCGCCATTTTTAAAGAACCACGCTTTTGATATAGGATCTAGGGGATTGGAAGCTAAATTATTTTGTTGTGGCTGCTGCAGCTGATGCAGTTGGGGCTCATGTTCATGTTCGTGATCACTTTCGCTTAGTTCTTGTTGCTCGGCCGTCTGTTGCTGCTCCTGTTGTATGGTTGTTTTTATTGTGCTTACCTTTAGGCGCTCTAAAGTTTTTATTGCGTCTAAGGGTTTTTCAGTGTCCTCATCCTCTTCGTACTTGTCGTTATAATCGTCCTCAAAATTTTGTCCGAAATGCTGTTGCAGCTGCTGTTGATTCAATGATGCCGATGAGGGATTTAATGCAGATTTTGGTTTCCATACTTCCCGTTCTCTGTGGTTTATAGAAATAATTTTCGTTAATAAACTCGTTCTATTTTTATTTATTTATTTATTTTTTTTTGTCTAAAATACTCACTTAAAATTATATAAAAATATCAGCAATAAAGCGCATATTATCGTAAAATAAAAATATTTCTTTAATGATATCTTTGGACGTCTCATGTTAGCAGCTGAAACCGATTTTCTATTTAAAAATGGATTTAAATTTTTCACACATTTTTCTTCGCCTGAAATGAGAGAGAAAAGAAATTTGCCTTTTTTAAAAACCAAAAATATCAATTGTCCGAATCATTTGTAAAGTTTTGTTTAGAAACATGTTCACCAAAAGCATTTCTACAATGAATCGAATTAGAAGTCATTAGTTTTTATTATTATCGATAAATGGTTGACTCGATATATGCATACGTATTTAACTATAACAAATTTTTATTTATTTATAATTTTCAACGTTATAAAATTAAAAAAATTTACTGTAATCAAGCATTGAACTCTTCATTGTAGTCAATTTAGATTATCTGTGAACATTTTTTAATGAATCCATTTTTTTTCAAACCATTAAGCAACAACAACTATTAAGATACATATGAATATTTATTTGAAATATTTACCCTTTGCTGATGTTCTTGTCATGACTTTATGGTTTTAAGTGTTTAAGTTTCGCATGCAGCAGACAGAGATATTAATTTAAATTCAATTCGATTGTCAGATCTTGCAAGTTAATTCCTGTATTTGTTTTAATTTTTATAATTTTTTTTTTTAAATTTGTCTAGCCCACACACATGGTGTGTATACGCGGGTGGTGCTTAGAAATAGTCGGTACACATAAAAGTGTAATTTTAGCTTTATATTCTTTGATCCATAATATTAAATGGCTTCTCTCTCATCTTAATAAATTTTATATAACGGGTGTTCTTTTTTTTAGTTGCAGAAGAATGATAATCGTAATACAAGGCAGAAATATTGTTGGAATGAAATTTTTATATCCTCCAAAATAGAATATAGAGGGTATATTCACTTTGTCATTCCGTGTGTAACGCAGCGAAATATCCATCTGAGACCCCATAAAGTATATATATATTCTTGATCAGGGATGAAATCTAAGACAATCTGACCATGTCCGTTCGTCCGTCCGTCTGTGGAAATCAGGATTCAGTCCCAACGAAAAGAGCCAGACTCTTGAAATTTGGTATAAATATATCATCAAGGGTAGCACAGGTCAAGTTCGTAAATGGGCTAAATCGGGCCAGAGGGAAAAAAGTTCCCCTAAGAAGAACTAAACCAACCTCTAAAGAACAACATAATTTTTAAAGTTTTTTTATGTAATTTTGTTAAGCAAATGATATATTTGTTGATTTATTTTTATTGACCTTATCAGTTTATTGTAATATTAATCAAGCTTGTGGTCGTTTTTTATAAAATATTATTTTAATAATTTTTATTTCCTGAAGACGTTAACAAGCTGTTAACGAAATATTGAATAAAAATTATAAGAAATAATATTTTATAAAAAACGACCACAAGCTTGATTAATATTACAATACAAATGATATATATTTTTATGCCGGGGAATGTTCAACGCGTTAAACTTGGTGCCACAAAATAAAACATAATAATAATTGTTGGACCCCGCCCCATTTAGTGGGCGTTATTACAGATGTATATGCAAAAATAGTGTAAAAATTTAACAAATTATTACTTAAGCCTACATTCCTTACAAATTTAATTTATAAGTTTTTATGACGAAACTCACACGCAACCTGATCCTCCTCTGCCGTACCCCCTGCTCCCCTTTTGCCAACCAAATGACTATAAAAAAAAAATTTTTTACACTTAACTATCCGAAAAAATTAATTTTTAGTGCTTTATGGCGAAGGTGAAATGTCTCCCCCACGGCCCTTGCCAGAGCGACCCCGACAATGTACAGTTTTAATACCCTCCAAAAAGAATTGGAACCCATAAAGTATATATATTCTTGATCAGTGATGAAGTCTAAGACGATCTAGCAATGCCCATATGTCCGTATGTGGAAAACACGATATAGTCTATTTTTGAACCCCGCCCCCTTTAGTAGGCGTTAGAGTTACATATTATATGAAAAAATTGTGTAAATATTTAACAAATTGTATTCCTTAAGCCTACATTCATTAAACATTTAATTTATAAGCTTTTTCGACGAAGCTAATATGTTCTCTGATCTTCCGTGTCCGTTCTTAATTCTGTAACTATTTGTCGACGCCGAGACATTATAAAAGTTGTACTCGTTGTGGGCGAAAAAAAAATAACAATAAATAAATTAGCAAAAGTCTGCTAAAAATAGTTAATTGTGGAGGAAAAGTATAAGTAATTACCCTATTTTTGATGTCGTGACGTAACTTCGACAAATAGTTACAGAATAAGCGGAAGTATTTAACATGTAATTGAGAATGTTAAACATTTTTCTATTATTATTATTCTATTAATGTTTTGCTTTTCAGGTTTTGTAATTTTATCGCAAATGTTTATAAATTTTATTGGTAAATTCAAGGTGTTGCAGACCCAGATGATTTTTTTTCTATTGTTGTAATTCTATTGGTGCTTTTCCTTGTTTATTCATGGCAATTGTTTTTTTTTCATAATTTTTACATCTGTTTCTATACTTTTTGGGAAGGTTTTTTTTTAATCTTATTATTTGTTTTTTTTTTTAAATAATTTATTTGCCTTGTATCGAATTTTAATTTAAATAATAAATAAGTAAGAACGTTATATTCGATCGGGTCGAATCTTAAATACCCTCCAAATATTTAGTAAATAAATTAAAAATGCTTAATCTGTTGGATCAGAATTCCTATAAGACATTGCTGTGCCTAATTTTAAAACTCTGTTTTGACAGGGTCGTTCCGGGCCGGGCCGTGGGGTAGACATACCACCAGCGTTGCCAAATGTGCAGATTTATCTGCATTTGACAGTTTTTCTAAGCATTGAGCAGTTTTGCAGTTTTTTTCTTTAAAAACCAGTTTTTCTGTAAATTGTGCAGATTTTGCAGTTTTTACATTTTACTTTTTTACTCTTAATTTTGTTATTTTAATTCCAATTTCTGAAACCATAATTTTACTATACTTTTAACTGTACTTTTTTATACGAGTATGTAATTATCGCATACATCTTTTTTCACCCCTGAGCAGAAAGCAAGTTGAATTTTACCAAGGTGTATATTGCAGGTGGGAGCACGAGCTCACTAGCCAGCCTAACCTGATAAAACGTCAAACTTAGTAGTGTCGTTTAACGATTTTTTCAACTGTGAAGGTAGTTTCTACAATAAGTGTTTTATTTTTGTAGAAATGGTTGTACCTGTTAGATAGATATGCCTTGTGTCTTTTTATGTAAATACAAACAAATTTAAATTTTTAATTATTGGTTTCGATATAAATATGAGAACGACATCGACTTGTCGAGATTCTGGAACAGGCAGTATTATATCTGAATAATAATGAACTCTTTTTGTTTATTTAAACCCTATGTACCTATATATTTTTTATTAAAATGAATTGCTTTGTTATATGCAGATGTATATCATATTTAATTTGTTGTGTTATGTTTTTGTTTTAATAAAAAAATATGAAAAATAACTGTATATTTTTGTGAATTTTTTATGTGCA
This sequence comes from Linnaemya tessellans, assembly GCA_951800035.1. Classification (NCBI taxonomy): domain Eukaryota; kingdom Metazoa; phylum Arthropoda; class Insecta; order Diptera; family Tachinidae; genus Linnaemya; species Linnaemya tessellans. Next base: position 115,811,317 of record OX637535.1, read on the forward strand.
GTTTTTTTACGTGAAAACCAGTTTTATTTTTCTAAAGTTGCAGTTTTTTTTGAAAAAGTTATGGCAACGCTGCATACCACCCTTGTCGTAAAAACTTAAAAAGTAAATTTTTGGGGTAATTAAGTGTAGAAAAAAATTATTTTTTTCATAGGGTCTTTTAAGGGACAAAAGGTGGGTGGAGGGCGGTGGGCAGCATAAGGTCAGAAAACATCTTACCGCCGTCGTAAAGGCTTAAAAATTGAATTTTTAAGGAATGTAGACTTAAGGAACACAATTTTTTAAATAGTATTTGCAAAATTTTTTCATATAATAAGAGGGCGAGGTCTAAAAATGGATTTTTCTGATTTTCTGGCTCCACCTTCAACGCTTTGAACCTTCTTTGACATAAAAATATATCATATGCTTAACAAAATTACAAAAAAAAAACTTAAAAAATTTATTGTCTTTTAGAGGTTGGTTTAGTTCTTCTAAGGGAAAGTTTTTCCCCTCTGGCTCGATTCAGTCCATTTAAGAATTTGACCTGTGCTAGCCTTCAAAATTTATCTATACCAAGTTTCAAGGGTCTGACTATTTTCCTTTGGACGGTATCGTGATTTCCATAGACGGACGGACACGGCTAGATCGTCTTAGATTTCATCACTGATCAAGAACATATATAATTTATGGGGTCTTAGAGGGATATTTCGCTGCATTACACACGAAATGACAAAGTGTATATTATACAATTTTTATTTTATTTTTTTGGAGAGTATAAAAATTCTTTTCAAACCTGTTATTATTGTAGCCGTATAATTCTAAGACCAGCCTCGCAGTTTTATTGCTTTATTATTTAACATTAAATAAACGTGGTCTTTTGGGAATATTATAAATTACTTGGACACTTATTAAAATCTGCAACAGAACGTGTGCATGCATGTGTATGTGTACGTGTGTGTATGGATTTTTGAACTATTTGTACAAGCGGTGGGTCTCAATGGAATACTGATAAGAATCTTTAAAAAGGGGTGTAAGTTTTGTCTTTTAAGGGGTATAAGTACTCGTAGTTGTAATAGATTATCTTTAAATTATAAAATTAAATAAGAGATTAGTATAAATAAATTGCTTAAAAACAAACTGCCTGTCTGTCTCACGATGTCACTTGTGCAATTATATTTGAAACAAAAAAAAACCTAAAATTTGGTATTTGTTTTAAATGAAACTGCTCTCTAGGACGATGTCTAGTGACATCGTAGGACTGGCAGATATACATATTTATAAAACTTAACTTTGATTTTGAACATGACATGATTGTTGCAATAGAGCGCTGGCTATATCGTAAAGTGCAGTACCACTTTGCAAAGAGGAAGTATTTACTTAAAGTAACTCTTTGGAAGAGGATCGAATAAATGAATATCGATTAATACAGGGTGGACAAATTTGAGGTTAGGAAGTCAATTGGTTGTCAAATGATGAAATGTCAAGAATTAAGCTGTTGGCAGAAATAGTAGAACACGAGACTATGAAGCGGAGGGTCCTGAGTTCGAGTCCGCGCTGAGTCATGAAATATTGTGTTGAATTCTTCTGATCAGCATTAGTGCGTGGTTGTGTTAGTTGTTACCAGCCTATTTCAATGATGAAGGCATAGTCACTGGTCACTGAACATAACTGGCGGCGACTGACACTATCATGTACTAAAACCAGAGTAACAGTACCCGCCTTCGTCGGCCCTGTAGCAAAAATTAGCCGTCGAAGTAAAAAAGTTTGAAATAGCTACAAAAAACTGTCTATCTTCTCATCTTTCCTAATCTGTCCCCTCAATACTATCTCCTCGTTTTCAGTTCCGGCGCAATGCATTGCATATATAGGGGTGTGTACTGGTCCAAGATTTAAAAATAAAAGTTTTTTTTAGTAAAAAGTTGGAAAATTTTAATCATGGAACCCTACACTCTTGAACAAAGAATTCTACTTGTGAAAATTTCTTATTTGAACAACTGAACGCAAGCAATTCATTTTTCCACAAAACCATGTTTAGTGGTGAGGCCCATTTCCCAGTAAACAAACAAAATTGTCGCATATGGGGTTCACAAAATCCTCAAAAAATCCTTATATTCAAATAAAGTGACCGACCGTTTGGTGCGGTTTCTAGTCATACGGCATCCCCGATTTTTTTGCAAGGAAACGCCGTCACCGTGAATTCTCTGCTCTACCAAACCATGATAACCGACTTTTTGTGGCCATAATTGGCTAATGTTGGTATCAATGATCTTTGGTTTCAGCAAGACGACTATACAGAGGGCCCAAGAATTCAATTATTGCTTGAGAAATTTCCCGGTCGGGTAATTTCTCGCTTTGGCGATGTCAATTGGCTGCTTTGTTCTTGTGATTTAACGCCGTTGGATTATTTTCTGTAGGGCAATTTGAAAGACCCAGTTTACAACCCACTAGCAACTGACGGTCTGAAAGATGAAATCGGCGATGCATTGATGAGATAAGCGAAGATTTGTTGCAAAATGTGGTTCAAAATTTTGTAAAAAAAGAGCAGACATTTGCGCGACATTGCATACCATTATTAATGCTCATATTTGTAAAAAAAATTGTGCTTTTAAGACAATTTACTTCCTAACCTCAAAATTGCTCACTCCTTATAAAAAGCTTAAAAAAGTGCATGTTAAAGTGTGGAGTAATAGAAATATTTTAATTGATAGCCGCCAAAGCCACGTGCTAATTTCACATATTTAAAACTAAAATAGATCAGTATCTAAAGGATAAAAATCTCCTTTATGCAAATATTGCTTAAGATTTTTGTCAAGCAGAATAAATCTAAAGCCCGTATATTAATTTCATGCACGTAGTCAATCATTATGTAAACAGGCGTGTATGAGTTTCAAACCAATAGAGAAGATTTTGAATAGAATTTCTTGTGTTTTCAAATTTGTACGAAAATTTTTTCACGATTTCATCTCTTGTTGCTATCCATCTAAATTGCTGGAACATGAACCCCATTTTATTTTAAATTAATTTATGCTATTCCCCCGTACCACCTTAAACTATTGACACAGTTTATGAACAAACAAAAAATTAAAAAAAAAAAGGAAAATAATAATAAAATGCAAGAAAAACACAGAAATGAAAAGAATCCAGAAGGAACTTTTCATCATTATAACTCCTTTTTATTCCAGTTTTAACAAAATTGCTTTTTCCTTTTCTTGTGCATTCTCTCGACATATATTTATACAAAATATGCATGCTACAGTATATAGTACAATATACATAAATACGAGTATAAGTATTTAGACCGCCCGTAGCCACAGATAAGAGAATATCTTGAACATGCTGAAGTGTAAATATTGTCATATGCAAAATTAGTTTGTATAGCTTCCAGCGGGTATCACAAAAGTGTATGTTATTTAACAAGACGTGATTGAGTATCAAGAAAGTTTTTTAAAAATTTTAAAAATGACAATCTTCATTACATGTCATCTACTAGTTGACATTTTATGTATAAATAAACCACAAGTTTTTTTTGTGGTACACTTTTAAGCATCTTATTGTTCATTAATTGTGATGAAAAATAAATAGTTTAAAAGGTATTTTTATGCAAATTTGCACAATATATTTTTTAACTGTTTGCTAAGAAAATGAAAATTCTAAAAAAAGTGAGAAATTACTGGTTTTACTCCGTTTTAAAAAAAATCCAGTTTTCACCAGATTTCGACGTTTTGAGTTACTAGGGAGCCTACTACATACCTGACTACTCCTGAAAAGCCGTCACTATGCCTGTATGAGCGTGTGTCTAAGTATGTGGCCCGCTTATAACTTTTGAACGGCCGTCGCTCTTCAAAGGATTCTTTCAAACTTAGATTTCCTGTGAATTGGTACCGATTCGGATCGATTCCAAAAACTATTTAGCTTTTGACGTCGAGCGCTACTAACTGGCCCAAAATCGGTTCCGGCGTTCGTGAGATATCGTGAACCAAAAATTCGAAAAGAGTGCATTTTTCAAAACTATCCGAAATTATATATACGATTAATTAGCGTTCTCGATTCTTTTAAGGGAATCGAAGAACTTCATCAATCTCCGTGGGAATCGGCTGGTCCATTCGAAAGTTATAGAAGTTTTAAAATTAAAATAATACCATTTTTAGCGTTTAAAATTAGCGGGAAGTTGAAGGGATGGTTTTTAAGGTCAACCGTTTTCCATGTTTTTTCCAGATTCAAGTGGTTGAATTTTGGACCTGTTGCTATTTATTTCACCGGCATTCATTTTTTTTTGTAACTCTTTGAAAATTTAACTTTAAAGCCGGGTTTTTGAGAAATGAATTAAGTTTAAACTTAGTTTAACGTAGTCTGCAAATGTGATTTTTTTTCGGCGAAATGTGATTTTCTTTTTATTATCTCATTGAAAACCGAAATTTTAAGCAAAACTTAGCTGTTCCAGCGAACTTTGGAATGCAAATTTGGTAATAGCGACACAAATCCGCTTTCAGATTAACTAAACCAAGTTTAATTGAGATCTCAAAGACGCAACCTATGAGTTTCCGGCAATTTATTTTTGTTCCAGCTTAAAGTGCTGCATATTTGCTTGTTCCATTAAGGGACTTCAGGTCCTTTAGTATTGCACTTGTTTTAATAATTAGAGAAAAATATTTCAACCGTGGCTAAAAAATAACATCTAAGCTTTTCTAACCTTGTCAAAAGAAGTTTCTATTTTCGATAGCGAAACTAAAGAATAAAGATATTAAACAAAAAGATGCAATAAAATGAAATATTTTCATGCAAAGTAAATCTAGTACATGATGAAAAGGATTAAAGTACTTTTATGTAAAGGATAATGATGACTATATGCATAGTTAGATGAAAAAATGATTCATATCCATTTGCTCCTATTCGTATATACTTCAATATAGGTTACATTTTGTTTTCGAATAATGGTGATTATATGTATATGTGTCTCCTTGTACAAAAGGATGTGTGCACTGGTATCCTCGTATTTATAATGTGGCTATTTTTATATGAATGCTTGCTTAACGAACATTTATTTGGCGTGTGTTTTACTATTTTGCTTTTTAATCCTACAGGATTATTTGGAAATGGCTTAAGTGTTAGTATAATGAGTGTCCTAAAATCATTGTTCGACTAAATAGACTGCAATTAAACAGAGTTTATGTGATTGTTTGTGCAAAAAAATAAATAAAAGAAAACTAAAGTGCAGCATGTACTCGTATGTGTGTTTATGTGTTGAGATTGCAGTGATGAAAGTTTGCCTTAAAGGCAGACTCATAAACTTTTTTCATATGAATGAACAATTACGTATCAGTTCGTTAGTTTTAGGTGAATAAAATTGTGAATGTTTAATATTTTTTATCACAAGCGTTGTATTGAATTTTTGGAAGTAAATCTTTCAGTGAACTGTTAGAGTTGCCTGCCCACTTCTAATCATGATAAATAAATTTACAGTGTGCCACATAAGTTTTTTGTAATTCTGTTAAGCAAATGAAATATTTTTATGTCAAAGAAAGTCCAAAGCGTTGGACGGTGAAACATGGAAGTAAATGCGTATATATAATTACATATGGAGGGCTCAGAGCTGAAGCGAACCAAGTCACAAAAATACAATTCGAAGATATTTTGAGGTTTAGTAAATTAACTGCCATTAATTTCCATTGCCATTGACTTGGGTTTTTTACCGCTACCTTAGGAACGAAACACTTTTTGACTTAGCAGGTTACAGAACTAAATAGAATTAAATTTTGGCATTTTTTATATATCATGACTGCCAATTTATCTGGCAAAACATTGACGTTTTATTTTGTGCTAAAATATGTGGTTTTTAGCGTTCCCGCGCTTTTGAGCATTTTCTACTCTCGTTGAGATAAATTATAATTTGCTCTTTTTTTAACGAATCGTAGCTTGGCAAAAATATCACATTTCGAGAAAATTTTTTATCTTATAATTTTTTCGGTTTTAGACCCTATTTACATATATGGTTTACCCAGAAGTAATTGAGCAACTCAATTATTTTAAACTATGCCAGTGTTCCCATACGTAGAAAGTTACTTTTTATAAATAGTTTATTTACATTAAAAAGTATGATAAACTGCCAGTTCCACGAGTCGCTAGATAGCGATCTTTTGAACAATTATATATAAAATTTTTTTTTTGTTTTATTAAAATATGGCGAATCGTCAGTATAATAAACAATGATCGATCATTATAACGTTTCGGTAATTGCAGCAGGCCAGATTTTTTTGGGTTGTAAAAATCGAGACCACACTGTAGTTTTATTAAAAGTTCAAAAACTAATTTACTAAGTAAAATGTGTGTGCTGTATTTTAATCTAAAAATTACCGACAATAACCAACGTACATTAAAAAAAACCACTTAACTCAAGAAAAATCTGCCTAGGATGAGCTCAACCTAATGAGAACTCTTTTCAGGGTAAGTATTGACAGTTAAAAATAAATCTGGAGCCAAATTACCGCATTTGACATCGAGCGAAGTTTTCATTTAAATTATATTGAAAATCGGATGCCGTGATTCGACCCCTGATTGAAATCTTTCATTAAAAGGCTATATTTCTAATTTCTTTATATAAACGGATAATGACCAAAAACAAAACTATAAAACAGGCACTAATAATTAGACATATACAAGTATGTATAACAAGATATCAAAATAAATATAATTCATTAAATACCATAAAATTTTTTCATCTATCCGAAGGTCGTATGCGGTGCGGTGTTCAAGTCCTGGGCAGCTGGCTTCTTAGACGATTGATGGGATCGTCTGTTCTGGCATGGATGGAGTTGTTTTGTTCCCTCGCTGGATGTGTCGCCTCCTTATGAGTTTGTTTACTTCTGGTATTTTCTTGGCTTGTAGGTAATTATTTTTATTTTAAGATTTCTAATTGTTTGTTAGTGATTGTATTAGTTATTATTTCTGTTTTGTGCCACACTGTGAATTCTTCCGTCAAAATGCCTACTATGCACTTCTCATTCTTGCACTAACTAAAGATTTCTGATTGTTTGTTAGTGATTGTATTAGTTAGCATATCTTTTTTTTTGTGCCACACCGTGATTTTAAGCAGTACGCTTAACTGTAACAAATTTCAGTAATCCGTACTACGTCTTAGAAAAAAATCGCTTAACTGAAAAAATTGGGTTTTGCTTATTTCCAGTAAAACGGAGTCGACTGTATATCTGATCAATTAGCGTTCGAACCAAGATAGCCGCGTTTCAAAGACTTTTCAAGCCTCGATTTCCTGTGAACTGGAACCGGTTCGGTCTAGTAGATTTCGAGAAAGATCAAAAATATACTTAAAAATTTTTTTTTTAAAGTGGTCTTTTTAGAATAGCTTTCAAACGATTTTTCAGATCGATTCCAAAAACTATTCAGTTCTTGACAATCAAAAGCCACGTAGAGTGCTGCTAATCGTGCTAAAATCGGTTGCCGCGTTCCTGAGTTATCGTGAACAAAAAATTCGAAAACACTCCAAAATTACACATGTGATTAATTAGTGTTCTCGATTCGATCGAAAAACTACATCAATTACCGCTTGCCACATGGGAATAGTCTGATCCATTCGAAAGTTATAGCATTTTTAAAATTAAAATAATAACTTTTTTAGCGTTTAAAATTAGCGGGAAGTTGCAGGGATGGCTTTTATGGTTTTCCATATTTTTTTATGTGGTTTTATTATATTTTTTTTAGTGCTTTTATTATATTTTTTTAGTGGTTTTATTATATTCATTGTTATCTGGTTTTAGGCTATTTATTTTTCTTTTTAACTAATCTTCCAATTGTTTCTGTATTTTCATTGTTAACCAGTTTTAAGTTATTTATAGAATTGTTAAATTATTTATACAATTGTTGCATAGTTTTAAGTACTTCGGTTACCTCGTTTTACTTATTTAAGCGCATCTAGTTTTAAGTAAATTATTCTTTTTGTTACACTGTCTTGTTATTTTTTAACTTGTTTTAAGTGTTCTACTACTTTGAGATTGTTAACTATTTTTTTTTTAATTGCTTAATTGCAATTTATTTAAGACATTGTCTCAGTTAATTTATTAAACATATGCTCTGTTTGTTGTGGGTTAAGTACGTCTATACACCAGCATTTCATTGCGTTCTTATATCACATCATCAGTTGACTTCAACCTAATGCGAAAATGACAAAAGCTCTTGGCTTATACATAAACTCTCAAAAAACAACAAAAGTTTTTGCTTGTATAATTCTCAATTCATTTTTGACAGTTTATGTATAATAATAAATGCAATATGTACATATAAATTGAAGATAACTTTTTTGAAAGACGCGTGCGGATGAATCGTTGCCCACATAAATTTTTATTATGCTATATTTCTCAAAAGCTAAATAATTGTTGAATATATTAAAGGACATTAATAACTTTGAATAAGAAATCAGTTATATAGCTGCATAGTGGTTTTGCTATTTAACTTTATATTTACAAATCGAAACATGTCTGATAAATTACTTTTTGATAACATTCAACATGTTTATTGATTAGCTTTCTTTCTATCTTGTATTGGTCAACAAACATATTTTTATGTACTCGTATGTACAATGTTCATTAAACGCTCATAGATGTGTGCGAATACGTCGCTGTTATAATAAAAAAATGCTATAATAGAAATAATAGGAAACACATACATATATTTCATTATAAATCGAGATAAAATGCTGGCGACGAGAAGCAATATCTTTCTCTTCGAATCCATCCAACCGATTTTGATAGAATTTTTCATCTACATATGTAAATACAGTGGAACTTCGATATAACGAAATCCAAGGGAATCCAAAAATGCTTCGTTATAGCCATTGCTTCGCTATAAATAGAATCAGCAAAGAAATTTGAAGAAATACGAAAAAAAAATCCGTTATTACTTATAGTTTTGCACACATATTAAGAATTCGTTCTCTTGATAACGGGACTTTAACATTTTGCTATAATTTTACTCTTACTTCGTTGTATAGAAGCTTAACAAATCGCTTATAAATACATTTAGACTTCGGTGTTTTTATAATGGGACTTTACCGTTTAGGATTTATTCTGATTTCGTTTTATTGAGGCATTTGAAAGAATATTTCGCGATATAGAAGCGTTTTTGCTCAGAATTTGTTCGTTATAGCCATAGTTTATTTTTGTATGAAAAACTTTGCAATAAAGAGGTTTTCTCAAGGGGCTCAATAAAACATGTACGTTATAGTAGGTGCTACGTTATAACGAAGTTTGTTATATCCAAGTTTCACTGTAGTATAAAAATGTAAAATTTGTATCGGCTGCTACACGATAACTTAAAATTATTTCGGGCGCTGCTAGGAGTAGATACATGCTCCATTCGATCAGTCCAATTAGTGACAACTTTTTCCAATAAATCTGGCCGTATGGCGTCAATTGTAGCTTGAATATTGGCTTCTAGTGCTTCAGCATAAACGAACTTGACACATAGCAACATAACAAATTATCCAGAGCCGTTAAATCCCAGGAACGTGCTGTATGTTGCGTTACCTTATTCGAAGCAAATGTTTATGTTTAGCTGAATTGTTTTTAGAAATAAAAATTCAGTCAACAAGTGTTGATACTGCATGCCCTTCACTGTAACGGCAGCTAATTGTTGATTTGAATGGGTGTAATTAACGAAACATAAGCACTAATTTAATCGAGACAATATGTAGAATAGAAGATTTTTAAAACATAATTTATTAATAGTAAATGCTATTTTCCAATAAACATAATGCTTTGCGTTATATTTAATAGATTAACTGAGACAATATCTCAAATAAATTACAATTAAATACTACTTTTTATATATGTATATATATATATATATATATATATATATATATATATATATATACATATATATATGTATATATTATTTTTTCTGGTTTTTCTTTTATTGAGTTTTATTTTATTAAGCCTAGTACTCTGTTCGAATTTGTGGAAAATGTTGCGCAACATCAGTTATTTCAGTTTCAGTTTTTAATTGAAATTATTTTTTCCATTTTCAATGAAAAAATTTTTAGTGTCAAAAATTTTCGTAGGAAATAAATAACATTCATATTATTTCACATGTTTTTCACAATTAAAACAGAGTACTTGCTTAGCAACATTTTTCCACAAATATTTCGATTGAATATTTTTTGTATGGGTTTTGTCAGAATTTCACATGAAATTTGAAACAGAGTACTGGACTTTAGATATGAATGAATATTAAGCTCGAGGTCTTTTTATTTGTTTTATTTGTTATTCAATATTTTGTTAAAAGTTTGTTAACATAGCTAGGAATGTAAAAAAAAATATAAAGCACCCAAAGGAGTGCCGAAATATTGACAAAATATAAATATTTTAAAATTTTTTTATATAAAAAGACTTCAAGCTTAAAGAATTATTACCAAAATTTCATTTATTGGATTACCTATGTGAACGTTAACGCAATTCAATAATAGCACCATAGATTTCGGAAATTAAGTTTTCATGAGATATTCAAGCTTTCATGTCCTAGCAAACAATTCTAAATATTTGTAAGATATAGTTACACACTACTGATCAATTACCATACATACATACATATGTACATAAATCTCTTCCGGTAAATGTTGCATTGTTAAGATTTGAAGCTTAGTATCTTTATTAGAATAAAGAATTAAACACATTCACAACAGCAGACTCTACACGACTACAGAAATAGAAGACATGTGTACATACTTTTACTTCATACTATACGTTCATAGCAAGCGCCAACCAAAAAAAAGTGAAAATAAATGTACATACATATGTATATATATGTACATGACATGTGAACATCCCACTATGTACTAAATATACATGTATTATGTACTTACATACATAGATATGTATTTACCTACATACATATATGTATATCATTTTAATTGCAATACGATTTTAGGTTTTAATTACATAAGTACTTATTCCCCTTTGCGCAAATTTTCAAAACAAAATAATAAAAAAGCGATTACATAAAGGTCACGGAGTTTAAGATGAGTATAACGACCAGCATGTAACTATGCAACAAAAATATCATAAAAACAAAATACCCAGCAAAAACAATTCAAATTAGAAAAATAACAACAATACGTTAAGTATTGTATGTAGGTATGAGTATGTACATATGTATGTATGTATTTATTTACTTCACTTGATTCCTTACAAGAAGAAGTAAAACAAAAATTAGAGTTATAATACAAACAAATAACACACATGGCAGAAAAGCAAGGAAGAGAGTCTACTTAAAGATGAGCTTACACTCTCCCTATACACACCCCTTTTTAAAAGATTTGTAAAGTTCGTACATACATTCATATGTATCTAAATTCATATACATACATACATATACGTACGTATGCAAGTATGTTTCGTATGAGGAGAAAAATCTGTATGTTTAATGTTTCTGTATTGTAGATTTTTTTTGAAGGACCCTTCAAAAACATACTTGACTTGATCCAATGTTTTTATTTATACATACATATCTACACATACTTATATATACACGCATATACATATGTACATACATATGTATGTATATTTATGAATATTTGTATATTGTACATCACAAAATTTATTACTTTGTACATACCTATGTATGTGCATACATACATGCATACGTAAATATATTTACGTATGCATGTAAGTCCATATGTATGTATGTATGCATGTACCTACATACATACATACATCTATGCAGGACTTTGTTTATTAATATGTAAAAAAACAATTACACAAAACATCAGCAAGAAGAAGACGAAGAAGAGCAACAACAATTGAGTATGAAAAATCTTGACACTTTCTTGCGAAAAGAAAAACAAGGAATAATATTGAGTTTTTCATAATAAAAATATTAATGTGGTATTTACATAGTTACATACATGCACATGTACATATATAAGCGCATATGTACACATGTACATACATATGTAATTAAGTTATCAGCAAAAATTCTAGATAACTGTTAAACTAAAATATTATAAGAAATGAAAACAAAAGGAATTATGGAGTTGATTTTTGATAACAGATACGTATATGCATGTACATATATACATACATACGAATACACTCAACAACAAAACTAAGGATGTATAATTTTGTTTTTGTGGGTATTTAACATGAATGTCTATCAGTTTGGCACGCTATGTGAATTGTATTCTTTATAGGGGTAACAAGCAGAATCGTAATTAATTTATTCTTTTATGAAATATACGAACATACATATGTAAATAAGGATTCCGTCCAAATAATAGTTGGCTATCAGACACGTTCTGTAAATCACAGATGATTTAAATCACATGTGATTTTAAAACCGATTCTGAGGTGCTGTAGAGGTTTTTAAAATTATAAGCGATAATTTTCTCTCAGAAATAATAGATATTTGCTGTTCTATACATGAGGTGAGCATTCATCCTTTTTTTACACGATGTCATCTTAGATTAAAAACAATTACCTATAGTGTAATTGAATTGTCCTTTTTTATTATTAATAATAGTATTTTTTTCCTTATGTGCTACTTACATATATTATACATATGTATGTATATATTTTACATAATTTAAGCGAATAATATTTTCAAAATATTCAACAATGTCGACAGTTATTTATCGTCTGCTGGAACTGCAACGAAATTTAATTAAATTGCATCATCCATACAATAGATAATGAATAACTAAAGCAATCAGCCTTATTATGGTTGTCGTATTTGTGGCGAAAGCGATTAACTGCGGCTGGCAACACTTGTCGTTTATTTACGAATACAACAAGCGTAATAAGTTCCAATATGTGTTTTATTTAGAATTCCTGCATAAGGTTCGGCTTCTCGGGGCGGTAGTTAGTTAATATGAAAATTCTTAGGTTATTTCGAAGCTAGTATTTTTTTTTATTGTGATTACACTTCCTTCTCTTTTTAATTGGAATATGCATAGCATAATTTTTTTGTAAGAAAACATTCTTTTAAGCCGCTTGCTGTATTACACACAACAATCAAAAGAACCTTTTACTACCTTTCCGTTTGACTGTTGTTCTTCTTATGCCATAAATATTTTAACTATTTAACTTAAGCTAATCGATAAGAAACCAAAGGTTAAAATACCTTAAGAATTCAACTCAATGAATAACGAATTTTCGATTTGTTTTCCATTTTATGAAGCCGACAGAATTTTATGTACAATGAACGCCAAAAACTTACTTGACTGTTTTTCCTTCAATACTCAAAAATATTTTATAATTTTTACATAATTATACGCGATTTAAGATGATGCTTTAGGTAAATATTTTTTAAATCATTTATTTAATTTAGGTATCTATGTACCATCGCTGTATGTATATCGTAAATTTCTTTTTGTGTTAAACGTAGACATTTCTTGTAACATTTCATTATATTTTGTACACAATTGCTTATTTTATTAGTGACCGTCAGAAGAAAATGGAAAATTATTAAAGTTGTCTGTAACTTTTTTCTTTTCTTTCCAAAAAAAACGTAAAAAAATAAAAAGCGTTGTATCCTGTATTCACGCAACTTTGCAACTGATTTAGATATTTTATTTGCTACCACAATGGCATTCAATTCTCATTAGCCGAAATGAAAACAACAGTTGCGCATTATCCTTTTCAAAATCTAACTACTCTCTTACATCCTTAGTAAGATGAGAAATACATATGTACATACATACCTATGCCTACTGTTAATGCTACAAAAGAAAAATATGTCCTTTACAAAAACACACACTTAAATAAGTATGCCCAAATGAAAAGGGAAGTTTTACATCAGCTGTGTGCGCTATGCTTTTTTATTTTCTATTGTTTTGGCTTTTATTTTAGTGCGGTTTCATAAAATTCCCATTGTGAAATTTTCGTTGTTATTTTCTTGCTTTCTTTGAATGGTCCTTTTTAGTTTGAGATTTGAAGAGACTACTTGGCGTCCGTATATTACGGCCGTCATATTGAGTACCACAAGATATCTTTGAAAGCGGTTTTTATATATTGTTTAATGATTTTAAGTATACATATTCAAATACATACATATTTTGTAAGAGTGTTGCAGTTTTATAACTACTAAACGAATTAAATGCTTGTTTCCAACTTACAAAGATTTGCTTTTCTTTTCAAACGTTTTGAAGGGTTGTTTTTTAAGTTTTGACCATTTGTTTGCTATTTTTAATGAATGCTTATTTTTTAATATCTGAATTGAATATATGCAACGGCCACAAACATTTTAGCGGCTAAATTGAAATTCGTAGCATACTTTTATGGTTTGGATTAAATATATTCGAAAAAAAAACATTATTTATATACATGTTTAACCGTTCTCTGAATTCGAATATGATTAAAACACGTTGTATGTACAAACGAGTTAGAGAAGAAAAGAAGTTGTCAGTAATTAAAAAAAAAATTTTATACTTTTTTCGCTCTATTTTGGATAAATTTCTTTTAATACTTCTATTATAGGGCGAATATTTTTGTTTGTTTGTAAGTCAGCAACTTCAGGCAGGTTCAAAACTAGTTATCAAAATCTATTGGAATCCATCACACGTGTTGGGAACGATCGTTTTCTCATCACATACAACCTGAATATGTGAAGGAGAAATATTATAAAACCTTTACGGTTTGCGTTTTAGGCTTTTTTCTTAATGCGTGATATAATTCTTGGCGATCAACTATAAACTCCCAAGTCGTGTCTCAAATCGAATTTTGATGCTATAATTTAAATAGTTACTTAGCAACATTAATCGTAGAATAACACAAAACAAAGAGCTTAATAGTTTACAATTTGCAGCAAAAAATTATATTTGAAATTTATTTGTTCGATCACCATAAATAGAAAAATTTGTTTATAACCAAAGCAAAAATGGAATAAAAAAAATATAAAATATGTACATTTTTATATTTTACACAGATGAAAACGCTTCATAAACATTGGCACCCAAGACTTTACATTTTTCCGATACTACATAAAATGTTATCAGAGATGTAGCTAAATTCTGAGGACGTATCGAACTATCAAAACCTTTTGACGTTAAACCACTGACTATTGGTATAATTTTAGCTAATGCAATTTGGACGTTATTAATATTGACTATAGAATCAGTGCTTCTTGTGGTCTGTGTGCCACTTTGATCTTCATTTCCCTGATTTGGATCTATTAACGTTTCGCTCATTGCTTCAGCAATGGCATCGACGGCTAAGGAAAAGCCGCGGCAAATATTATGCGAACAAACACTGATGGCATCATCACTTTCCAATAGATCCATAGTTTCCGTAACCATTTTTTTTAACATCGGATTACCTTGTGCAAAGTCTGATAATTCGGAGGGTAGCATGTATTTGCACATTTTTGAACAGGGGTCTGAGCTGGGGTAACTATTTATGGCCATTTGCAATGACCAAAACAATTGTTCAATATCAGCCAAACTCAAAAGTTTAGTCAGGGGCATTTGCTTTATTACAGCTATCACTTTGGATCGAATAAGTCGCACCAAGTCCGACAGTCCGCCATCTTTTAAAAAATATTTTATTAGAAGAAGATACCGCTGTTTTAAATTGTCATTGATTTTTTGTTGCTTCGCAGGATTTGATTGCATTGCAGACACGCTATCATTATATAAATAACCTCCCAATACATTTAACTGGATTCTGAGTGATACCACTAACATCGAAGAAGCATAGATAAAAGTAGTTAAACGTGTAAAGGATACGATTTTCATTTCATCCCACAATTCAAGTTTATTTGCAGGATTTTGCCGCAACTGTTCCAGCAATTCGTCTGTACTGCATTCTTTCAATATGGCCTGCATTAATTCCGTCCCCATACCAATAATCAAATTATTGCAGGTGCTTTCCGTAGATTCAAAATGCTGCATACGGCGGGACTTTTCCATGAACTCTCTAGCCTGGCGCTCTTGCATTTCAAAAAATTTCTTTTGGGCATACTTTAATGCCATAAACGTCCCTCCAACAAACACGCCGGCAATAATAAATTTTCTGCGATGACGCGTTAAAACATCACGTAGTCGCGACAGCATTGTGTTATATGCCTATGACGTTTTCAAGGCTACTAATTTGATTCCTTTGTATAACAATTTGTATTTTTCTACTTTATTTTATTTTAAAATAACTGCGACACTGGGTTTAGTTTGTAGTTAGATTTTCTCTGCAATTTTTGGTAGGGGTTATTTATATTAACTGTGGGATCCTGGACAAATGTTTTTACCACTTGTATCTGTTGTTTTACACATACACAATCGTTTATATTTCAGGTAATAATTAGAAGAGGGGATGGGATGTTCAGCCAATGGAATGTCACGGTGTTGTAAAAAATAATACTGCAAAGAAATAAGTAGTTAATTAATGGAATTTTAATCTGAAATAATCTTTAACAAAGAAATCGATAAATAGAAAACAACAATCCGAATGAATATTTTAAAAAATTTTCTGTTTTATTTTGCAAGTAGTATTAAAAATTTATTTTTGTGCTATTTATTACCAACTATTGGCGCTTTTTTAAGGTATTTTCACAATTTTGTCTACTTTATTGAAGCGTTTGACCAGTGACCTTTGCCTGTTTCGTTCGATACCCTGCTTAAACTAACAAACACATTCACGGGAAGAAAAACAAACGCAACTATTTTAAGAGAAAGTGTACCTATTAGGGATATAAAAAACTGCATTTTAACGTTACGATTACTGAAATACATACATACATATTATAGGTACATGTACATATGTTCTAGTGTATAACACTCCTCTTTGAAAGTCTTTTTAGGGACACCGTCAAAGGGCGTACCCTTTATAAATAGTAATTAATACAAACTTAATTCCTATTCCAACGTAACAAAATGTTTCTTTTATATCTTAAATTTATTACATTAAACACATAGTGCATACTTACATTTATTTATTTAAAAACAATTTTATTTTGTATACCGGGTCAATGCTCAAGCCTAGATGAAGTTACATACATACACATGCATGTATTTTTATTGATTTTAAAGATTTTACAGCAACAATTTTATACCTCCTCTTAAAACATTTTGTAGTCGTTTTAAAATATTTTTTATAATTGTTATATGAAAAAATACAGCAATTGCAGCTCTCCCTATGGTCCGAAGTTCGCTTCAATTAGAAACAACCACAGAATATGGAATTAACAATAAAAAATCAAATAATAAATCATGTTAGATAGTTACTGTGTTGTAGGGGAATGCTTTGAAATTGAGTTTATTTACAATTTTGTCAGTAACTTGAGATGCCACACTTTACACATATCCTGACGTTTAAAAAAAATGGCATCATAAATTTCAAGAAGTGCGTTTTATACACATGTATGTATAAGAGAATGGAGAAAACAGCTGTCAGATTCGAAATCAAAACCGTTTACAGTTGTATAGATTTAACATAGATTCGAAAGTTTTTTTCAAATCGAATTACATACATAAGTAGATCTACGGATTTCATCGACAGTTCACTCGAATATAATGTTAAAGTATGAAATTTAATGCTTGTCAAATTTATATTTTTGTTTCACACTTTTCATGTTAGCGTTGGTTCACACTAAGTTATGAAATAAAAATATATTCTATTTGTATTTCTCTCACTGGAAGGAAGACTTTCATAGTGTAAACTGAGAATTATATACGCCCTCCTTTCTCGTAAATACTATAAAAATTGCATCCTTCATACAGCTAAGTAAAGATGTAAGGACTTTATCCTTTTCGCTGTGTTTGTACTGTTGAACACTTGATTATATATTGTAAAATGAATTCATGTTGACAATGTGATAAGTGATGTCAAAATTTATTTTCAACTTTCTACCAAAATCAAAGTAAGCAAAATTCCCATCTAGACTTGCAATATTTGTCGCTGCGTCACGTCAAAATGATATACGCTTAATAATATCAAATCCCATCTTCGCCATCTTACCCCTTCGTCAAACACCATATAAATAACATGCAACGTGAAGACGGCGAAAGAGTACATAAAAATTACATCTATTCCTTTTTTAAATGTTAATTTTCCTTTTTGATTTCATTAAATTTCTTAAACAGCACTATTTAAATTTTAGTGTGGTTGCACTGATTGTGTATGAAAAATTTTTGTACCGTATTCAAAAACACTTAATTTGAATTTTAAATGTATTTTAAGGAAATTTCGCTTTAAAAAAGGAGGTTACTGTGTTATTCCATTCGAATACAAAACATTGAATTTGTATGTTATTAGCAATTAAAATTCGAACGCGTTTTCTTTCGAATCGAATGACACAGTAATCCCCTGATTTGAAACCTAAATTAATGTTATGGATTAAAATTTAATAGTTATGTATGACAACTTTGCATCAAAATCAATTTAGCAAGAATATTAAGATTTTTCGATCCAAACCCAAATAGTATTAAAAATTCACTACTTGACTTGTTCAGATTTTCCCATCTTTAAAATACAACACAGCCTTACCAATCGTCACAACTATTTGCATACGATGCAATATTTGCTTTAAAAATTGAAATTATATCTTTTGAATATTTCATTTTATGCTTTTAATTAAAAGTATGGTAAAATCAATATTTTTATAACCGTAATTTCAAAAGAAAATAATAACCTAACATTTCTTAAAACAACTTAATATAACCTTAAATTGAAATTAAATTTTTTATCTTTTAATATATATTTTTTTTGGTTCAAATACACATCTTGTCCAAACATTTAAATGAGTTTCTCTTTATTTTGTTCGATTTTTTTTTTTATTTTTGCAAATCATTATACAACTTTTCTAATTGGGGCTTTCCTGTTTGCTTGTTTTCTTTTTCGTTACTGTTTTAGGATTTTTATTTTTAAATTCATTTTTACTTATCATATATAAGTAATATATATAGAATCGTGTCTGTTATATAAGATATATGTATAGTTGTTTTTTGTTACTTTATATAACTTTCTATGAAACATTTTTATTTCATATTTTTTATATTAACTGACGATGATTAATCTGATCTGGGGTCTACTGCGTAATTCGAATCTAAAGAAAAATCATTCGAATTGCACTCTAAATCAAGTAAAAAAATAAATATTTCCTTTTCGAATCGATTTACAGAGCAATTCATCTTTTCTTATGATTTGCGACTTTCATTTTTACTGTTTCTTCTTAATATTTTTTGACATTATTTAGTTTTTAATATTAATTATTTACCTTAAAGAGGATATCCTTCATTTTTATTTCTTTATTGAATTTAACGTAGCATATGGGAGTTCAGAAGTACTTTTGAGAAATTTAAATCTTGTCATTATCAATAACGAAAGATTAAAATAAGAAATTGCTGTTTTTATTCTAATTGCTTTTATTTTGTAGTTAAATTACTAGTTAATTTGGTTAATATTTTTTCAATTGCTAAAAGAAGGTATTTAAAATACTAAAATGAAATGTTTACTTTATGCTAACCCCGAAAACTTTTAAATATCTGTATATATATTTAAAAATATCCGTTTAGTTTTTACACCATTCAACTTTATACACTTTTCATTATAAAGTCACTGTGTATATCTTGATAAATATGGCGTTTACGTAAGGCAGTTTGCTTGCAACAAATCTAATTTAATAAGAGAAGGCTTAGCGGTATAATTTCTATATTTCCTGCTTTATATCTCACACAAAAGTCAGACTTGTGGCAGCAAAACGCGATCATATACTCTAAATTGTATACTCAAGGCATCCATTTCTACTGTTGTAAGAACTGTGTACATAGTGTCCTTAGAGCAAAATGTTTGGAATGGGTTAGTAACTCTCAAAATATATTGATAAAACAAGTAAACCATATTCTTGAAATGCTTTATCTAAAATTTTAATAGTGCAAATAACTTTTCTTCACCTTTGTATTGACTTTTTTTAGTTCTTTTCATTATACTTATTACTTGAAAACTAAAAGAATCTGAAAGGCTTATTTAATAATCTAAATGAAAAACTTTGTGAAAAATAAATAATAATTTTACTTACTGAAAGAAAAAAAAAACAGTATTACATCAACTTGATTCTGAGCGGAATTTCTACCATATATCATAGCTTTTTAGTATTGTGAAATCGTCATTTAAAAAACATGTAATATCTTTACGTGTATATATTTTAAAATTTCTTTGCCATTTAGTTTTTAAGACCTGCTAAATAGAAACAAGGGGCCGTCATAAGGTAAACAGATTCAAAACAAGCAAATCTAGTACACAATCAGTAATAAAATTATTCTTTTTAATCAATACACATTTATGTATATAATAACTTCTTATAACCAAATGTTTTCTCTTTAAGACAACATCAAAGCATATTGAATCCGTCGTTGAAAGACAAAGAAATCTTAAATATATATATATATATATATATATATATATATATATTTATAATTTAGGGTAAGTAAAATCAATTATTTGTAAAGTAAACGTTAATGAGAGCTAATCCGTTTAACGGATAAAATTTTTTTCTTTCTGCAAAACTTATATTTAACGTAAAGTAATACAATATTAAAACCAATATCTTGAAGAAGTCATCAAATTCAATATACTTAAGATGTCATAGAACTTTTACAAACAATACATTTTAGACTTTTAATAATCAAAAAGGTTAACATTAAATCGTTAAAATTTTGGGATTAAAAATAACATTTATAGAAAATTGGTTTTGAAAAAAAAAAGAAAGACTGGGCAGGTAAAAGTAGAACCATAAACTCAAACGAAATATAAAGTAAATTATCGTGTGGCAAATTACGGCATCGGATATCTATCGAATTTTGTACTTAAGATGTATTGCAAATTCGTTCGATATCCAGCTGTAATTTTGCACAGGTAGTTAAAGAAGAATGAATTGATGCAAATGTTGATGTTCTTTTTTTTAGTTTTTTTGTTTTGTTTTTTTGTTTTTGAAAGAAGTGAAAAATTAATGTTGATTGGTGCGTACAAATATGTATGTAGGGTTTGGGGAGATGTATGGTGTCGTGAGTTTTCGTGTAAAGGTGTATAATAAATTTCGTAAAATTAAAGCGTACATAATTAAACATATAAATGTAACTTTTTTTGTTGGTTTTAAATGTTTTGTTTTGTTATATTATAATGATGATAATTATTTGTCAACAACACTAGCCGTACTTGTAGTTGTTTTTCTTTCATTTTCTGTTTCCTTTCCTTCATTTGTTTATTTTTTGTTTTTTTGTCACACACATCAGAGCACTTCGACTTTTGGTCGTTTGCCACCAGCATCACATTCATCATCGCCCGATTCCATGTTGCCACTATAATCAGTGGGCATTTCTTCATAGATAATGTCTGGATGCAGACCTTGCAAGTTTTGTTGATGATGTTGCTGCTGCTGCTGTTGCACAGTTACCACTGTATTCCCGCCTGCACCAGCTGCCATTGCATGATTACGTTTAAGAGCAATTAACGCACCTACACCACCGCCTCCACCACCGCCACCTATTTCTTGTTGAGTTATAATCGTATTTTGATTTGTTGTTATATAATAAGGGCTGCTGCTGTAGAAACGAAAAGTCCACAATTTATTAGACAATTAATGAAATTTTTTTATTTTATTTTTACTCACCTGAACTGTTGTGTATTATTAGCGCTGGACTGTTGCACATTCTGGTTTTGATAAATAATTTCTGCTTGAAAAAAAGGAAAAACGACAATTCTTTTAATTAAGAATAAACTTTTTTTTCTCAAATCAAATGTTTTTTTTTAATAATGATATTCAGTATGTTAACTTTTTTTGTGAGAATAAATGCTTTAAAATGAAAGCCATGAAGATACATGCGTTCTCAAAATAAAATACATTCCTTTTCGTTACAGTTCCCAAACGTATTCAATTGATAAATTCTCATGCAAAACGCAAACTTTTTCGGATACTCACTTCGAGTAATGAGACATATCAAAATTTCTATTAAATTATGTTTAAAAAAGTTAGAAAAGTGCATTTATGCTAAATAGAGAGACAATTCAGTTCTTCTAAAATCTGTGACCGCTACTCATATGCGGAGACCTAATAAATTTTCCTGTTTATATCCAGGAATGAAATCTGGAATAGCAACTTGTCTTTAAGTAAATAAGGAACATTTTAAAGCATCATGAAATATTATGAGAAAGTTAAACATAAAAAATTAATAGAAAAATGGTTGCGAAAATATTTTATTAAATGTGTTGCTTCTCTTTATTATAGTTATTTATTATTATTTTTGAATTAGGTTTAAGTTTACTTGACTATATAACAATCAAAAAGCACTAACATTTGTGCTGCTTTTGTTTTCAATAGCAACGAATTGGGTTTATTTTTATTCTATGTCACTTCCGGATTTTAATTGCATTTCATTCTTAATATATTTACATACATAAATACCTATTAAACACACAATTTTACTCACCATTATCAACATTACGATTTTCCAGCGACATACCAGGTGAACCTGGTGCTGATTGTAAAACAATATCTTGCAATGGTGAGCTTTCACGTGAATTATCAGCCGAATACTCTGAAATTCAAAATACAACGAACACAAAACGCAGAACAAGAAAAGAAGTTGAAAAGAAAGAAAATGTAGAAAAATTAAAGAAAAACAATTAAAATTATTTTATTTATGAACCGCACACAAAATTACACACCAAAATATGTATAATTACCCATGTGACTTGGCGAAACAGGCGCTGAACGTGGCATACCATATGAAGGGCGAAAGCCTTGGCTGCTGCGTTGACGACGTTTCTTATAGCTGTGATCTATTAATTTAGCTCCGCTATCTGGATCAATGCGCCAAAAACTACCCTTGCCGGGTTCATCTTGAGAGCGCGCAACTTTTATAAAATACCTTTAAAAAATCGAACAGAATTATTTAAAAACTAATAATTTTTTATTAATATTTTATGATTTACCTATTCAAACTGAGATTATGACGAATGGAATTTTGCCAACCCTTATTGGTTTCTTTGCGATAATAAGGATAATGTTTTACAATAAAAGAATAAATGCCCGACAATGTCAACTGCTTATCTGGAGCAGCTGATATAGCCTGTACAATTAATTGAGCATAACTGTAAGGTGGTTTTTCATTATGGTTATAACTGGCCGTTGAGGGCGTTTGGAATAAATCTTGTTGCTAAAAAAAATTTTAATAAATTAAAACTAAAGAAACAAGTCATGCTTTAAATTATATTTATAATAACTTACATTTTGAATATTATTGTTACTGTAGTTATTATAATTATTTTGATTCTGATGAAATCCTTGACGCGGGCTAGCCGGACAACTATTAGCCGCACTTATTGTACCTATTATGTTGTTTGAAAGAAAGGAAGAAATAAGTTGTTGTAGAATACACTTCAATAATTTTTTTTTTATAATTTATATAAATCTTATTTAAATCCTAGAAGACATTTTTGGAAAATACCTTTCTTATTCCGTAGTCTTTTATAATTAATTACTTGTGTATAATTAATTATCTCGCAAGAAAAAAGTTATTTTACTTTAAAGATTCTATGAATAGCACAACATTGAACTCAAATTAGGTCTTGGCAACAAATAAAGCTGCAATCGATTAAGAATAATTCGATTAATCGATGAAACAAAACCAAACTCGGTTCAAATAATTTTAAAATGACGATTTTCAAATAACGAATAATTCGATTAATTAATGCCAAATAATCTAAAATTTTTTTTAAATTATGTATGAATTTTTATTAGTCGAACTTTTTCTTATGTAAATTGTTAATTTTTTTTATTGGGCTTAAGTTCGAATCTTGCATGACTGCAAATTATTTTTTGTTATTTTTTATTATTAATAAATGAATTTGTTTAAATTCTATTTATTATTTTATATTAAGATTGGAATATTAAGAATATTTTTTTTTTTTAATAATCATCAAACCAGCAGAACGGATCAGTACTGATTTCGAGGCCGCTACGCCATCTCATCAGCGTTCTTTGTTCAATTTTTCCCACTTTTGCAAGTGGTGCTAGTTAGTAGGAATATCAACTATTTAACCAATATTTTAACGAAAATTGAATATGAGAAGTTATCACATTCATATTATTAAGTTATTACATTTTGGTTAGTACGAAATTCCCCAACCCTGACGATTAATATTCCAAATATTCCAATATCTCTTTTTGCTTTTTCCAGAGCCATCGGCTGCTGATAGGTAAAGCTTCTTTGTTATTTATGTTCAAGTAATTGAATTTAAAACATTGCGGGGGCACGCGCACTTGTTCAAAGTAAATTGACAACTAAATTCAATTACTTGAACATAAATAACAAAGAAGCTTTACCTATCAGCAGCCGATGGCTCTGGAAAAAGCAAAAAGAGATATTGGAATATTTGGAATATTAATCGTCAGGGTTGGGGAATTTCGTACTAACCAAAATGTAATAACTTAATAATATGAATGTGATAACTTCTCATATTCAATTTTCGTTAAAATATTGGTTAAATAGTTGATATTCCTACTAACTAGCACCACTTGCAAAAGTGGGAAAAATTGAACAAAGAACGCTGATGAGATGGCGTAGCGGCCTCGAAATCAGTACTGATCCGTTCTGCTGGTTTGATGATTATTAAAAAAAATATTCTTAATATTCCAATCTTAATATAAAATAATAAATAGAATTTAAACAAATTCATTTATTAATAATAAAAAATAACAAAAAATAATTTGCAGTCATGCAAGATTCGAACTTAAGCCCAATAAAAAAAATTAACAATTTAAAATTTTTTTTATTAAATAATAAATTAAATTTTTTTTTAGATATTGACTCAGTCAATTTATTAAGCATATGCTTTGTTTTTTTTATATTTTTGGAATTAGATTGAAGTCTACTGATGATTTGGTGTAAGAGGCAAGGACATACTTAAACCACAATAAAAAAACATGTGCATAGATTCACCCAATCTATTCAGAACAAGTCAATTTTAAGTAGTTGACAACAATAACAAATGTATGTAGTTGTTATATCCCGCTTCACACCTTTTGCTGATCAACTTTTGCTGTTTCTGTGAGAAAAACGGAGATAGTTTACAAAATGGTGTATGTTTCATATTCTTTCCGTTCCAATACAAAAGTTGACGTTTGTAAGTAAACCGGGACTATGATGTAGTTCATTGTTTTTGCCAATTGCTCTGACACACTCTGTCATTGCAACGCTGTTTAATACAGGGATCGAAATGAAATGAAGCAACATGAAACAAGTCGTTTACTCAGTATTCGTTGATCCTTTTTATAAATTTGACTTAAAATACATTTCTAATATACTACTGTAGGAGTATCCGTTTTATGCAATATTGCGTTATGTGTTCCATCACAGTTAAAAGTATTTTAATCTTTCACTGACTATTTGATGTTTTTGAAATTCGGTTTGAAAGTAGCTGCTTTCGTATTGCAATTTGAATAAAATACAAATACGAAAAGTTTTAGCATCGTATTGCAGAGTATCGCCCAGATCTAACCGTGAACATATATAAAACAAGGAATACCATCAATGAAGTAGCATTTAAAGCGACAAAATAAGGCATTCAATCTGTCCTCTGGTAACCACATTACGTATACATGTTTTAGCGGAAAATAAAGTTTCCCACACTTAAAATCACTTGTAGGTTCGGCTTGGTATTGAACCGTAGTGGAAGATGTGTTATAATTCATTCACTGCCCATTCTATGCGAATTTGAATTTTCTATTTAATTTTTCGCAATTTAACAACAAATTTATTTTTCACAGTTCAACATATTTTTTTGAAATATCAACATAAATTGGTTAAAAAATCGCTTGGAACCTAATATGTACATATAATAGAAACAAAATTTATCCAAAAAGAAGAAGAGGTAATATGTAAATAATAACAAATACAAAGAATTTGACTTGCCAGTAGGTGATAAATAAGGAGACTTTTGTTCCTTTTTGGGTATAGATATTTTAAGTGGTGAATAAATAACATTCGAATTATCCATAGGTAGTAAATGGGAACCACCTGAAGAGTTAAGATGTTGTTGCTGCTGATGTGACGATGATATATGTTGCATCTGTTGACCGCCACCGGCGCTATGCATTTGTTGCTGATGTATTTCCTCGACCGCAGTAGGTGATAAAATAACTTGATGAACATTCCCAGTGCTGACGGCATGTCCACTTATATATTGATGAGAAGAGGCGGAGGTCGAACAAATATTATGATGATTATTGTTTAAAGAATTGATAATACCACCAGCACTACCAACATTTGGTTGTGGAGAATCCGTATGCAAAAAGCTTTCGAAATGTATGCGAATCTCTGTGCTGGGAAAGCGGAAAAAGCAACTGACAAGAGACAAAAAAAAGGAAAAATGACAATATGAAACAGTTAAATTTTCGTATACATTTTAACTTAGTAGAAATCACACAAGTTACCTTGCTGGCAATTTTAAAGGATCTGCATTACGCCGTTGCAAAAAATCATCAACAAAAATGCCATTCTTGCTTAAACATTGTACATAAAAGTCCCTAGTATCCGCATCAAACAATACTTGAAAATGTTTACGTGATACTAAATTATTTTCAGCTACATGAAAATGTACATGAGATGTCGATGAATTTCTGCCAATAATTGTGCAGGATTCAGTGATGTAAAGAAATTCATCTTCATACTTTAAATAACCGACAGCATGATCGGGTGGTGGTGGTGGTCTTTGTTGTTGTTGCAATTGAAATTGTTGTAGTGGGGCAGGTGGGGTTGTTACTAGCGTCGTATTGGAATTATTCCGATTATTATTATGATTATTTATTGGGGCAGAAGAGGAATTGTTATTGTTGTTGTGAGCAGCTGAATTTAATTCATCGCTATTATTGCCTGAACTATTAATGCTATTGTTGTTATTATTATTCAGAGCCGATCCATGATGCAATTGCAACATATCTTTAGCTATAGCGACAGTGGCAGCGTCGGCCGTAACCGTAACACTGCTGCTGTTGCTTATATTTAAATTATTGCTGCTTATGGTGAGGCCGTTATTTAAACTGGGGGTGGTAGTTATGCTATTTAAAGGACGATTTCCTTTATACGTTAATGTAGCTGTTGTAGTTGAGGTGGTTGTATCAATATTTTTATTGGTGTTGTTGTTTGTGTGCTTTACGCTTGAGTTATAGTTCTTGTTGTTATTTTTCTTTTGGAATAACTGGGTGGGCGGGATATTAAGGCGTCTATGAGTTGTATTAGAACCGGTGGCCATGAACTGTTAGAAACACTGAAATAATAAAAGAAAGGTTCTTAGCATTTGTATAACAATATATGTATAATAACTATTATGGTGGAAAAATATATGTCCTATGCATTATATTCATATCGAAAAGGTTATATAACTGCTGAAATTATGTTATTAAAAATTAATGGCCCTTATTAAGAGTTGATGTACATATTCGATGTAGAAATTAAAGAACTATAGTATGATATATATGACTCCCGATTTCGTCATATATACAATAAAAATGCACAGCCGTTATGAAATATACAGTTTTTTTCGAATCGAATTATACAATAACCCCCCCAGTAGATTTTCACAATCCTTCACCGTACATTATATCTACACTTATTTTTGTTTTACAGAGGTGAGAGTCGTGATCTATTTTTATCTAATATGTAGATGGGGATAGTGCAACAACTTTCAATACCTCTAATTGGAAGCACCCACATATCTATATATGTATGTATGTATATACCTACCATTCGATAACACGATTATCTAAAATAATAGTTGCAAATATGAATAGGTACCTACATACATATGTATGTACATATAGGTATAAATATTAAAAAATAGAAAAACTTTATGAAAAGCATCTTAGCAGTTATTAGACATAAAATTACATTTGAAAACGATACAAAATGGGTAAAAATCCTCATTTCTTTCCCCTTTACATTTTTACATATTCCTAATAACTATTTACAAATGAGTATTCGAATATCTAAAAATGGCTGAATATTCGGGAATTCGAAATTGAATATGCCCACTCCACTATCTAATACATACATACATATCCATATATGTATGCTTAATTTTATGATTAATCAAGTAGGATGTAACACTATTCTCTCGCTTCATACACGTGGATGTTGGATATTGTGTACAAACATGCATGCACATGTAAAACATACATAATGGAGATGAGCGCGTGAGTAAAATTAAGCTCACGAAATTTATAACGAAAGTCAAGATATAAGGCGCTCCCGAAATTATTTTTAATCACGTACTTTCACCCACGATGGTAAGAGTTTTGCAAAAACGCGCACGCGCGCAGTAAAATTGTTGTCGTATGTGAATGTATCTCTATAGCACATATGTACATAGATGTACATATGTACACACATATTTTCCCTAGTATTAAAAATTCAAAATAAAAAAAAGTATCTTCTGTTTTGAGTGCGTGAATATTATACCTACATACATACGTATTAAAAATCACCCAAATTTTTTGAATTACGCTCACGCACGCACGAGTTGTTCTAATAATTTATAATCATGATTCACGCGTGACCCGAAAAAAATCACCGCATTTCCACATCTCTAATACATACATACATATATATGTAGGTATATATGTACATACATATTTATAAATAATTTCTGAATATATATGTATGTACATACATTCATACATTTATATAAATAAATTAGGTTACTTGTGTATTATGCAGCAACCATCATCAATCACACACCAAAAACATAACCTTAATTTTAAATTTTGAAAAGAAGTTTTTATTGATTGCATTATAGGTATAGTTACAAGTTTAATTTTAAGATATATATTTGAAAACATGAAAAAGACTTTATACCTACATACTTATATGCATGTACCTATATTTATATAGATATATGTAAATAAAAGAACAGAACAAGTATGACTCGATGGGAAGAAAATAAAAAAAGATAAACACAAATGTACGCGAATCGCAACGAATATAGAAAAATATTTTTGCTAATGTTTACCTTTTTTGCATTTCTATTACTTATGTTTTGTGCTGCTAATTCTGAATCGGCAGAAAATTTAAATAAATGTGTACGTAAAAGTGTTAAAAGAGAAAAGCAAAAAAAAAAAATGATCGTAGTTGCTGTTATTTCGCTTTTAAAATAATTTGGCTGATTGTGGCTGTTGTTGCGCACTTTACAGAGGTTGTTTGCAATGGATTTTATTTTTTATTTCAACGTTAACCAACACCATTATAGGTTTTCATCCCATTTTCGTAATTACGAATTGTTTGTTTTTGTTTTTCTCTGGTTTGGCTTTTTCTCTTTTAACGGACTTTATTCAAGGTTTTTTCAACACACAAAACTTTTTCAATAAGAATGCATGTGAGTGTTGTAGGTATTGTACAATTGCAAGCGTATGGTGGTATTATTTTTGAGATGTTTATTTTTAAGCGGAATTTTGATTGTTATTTTGTGCTGCGAGTGTAAATAAATGTTGCCGTAGTCGTCGGCCACTTCAGTTGCACACAAGAAAATTAAAAATAAGTCCAAATCTAATGTATTAAGTCACATGCAATGCCTAGTTTAAGCAATAATAGGTATATATAGATAAACTTTTAAATAGCATTCGTTCACAAACAGTTAGTGCCTATTTTAGTTTAGAGAAATACATATTAGTCGCGATACATTTTCTTTGTTATAGGTAGTTTGCACACAAACGTTCCCAATCATCTACAGAATTTTTCGCTTAGCTGCACATTCAAGTTGGCAATGTAGTCTCATGAAAACTTTTATTTTCCTATTTATATTTTCTTATTTTTGTAGGTATGCCCTATATTTAAATCGTCGATTTGAAAAAGCTTTTTATACCTATGACGTTTTTATTTATCATTATAAAAATATACAAATAATAGGTACAAGCGTAAGTTATTAAAAAAATTAAAGTAGACACTTAAAAATAATATTTTGTATTAGAAATAAACATTTTCCCACAAAAATTTAATACTGTAATCCAAAATATGAACTTTATCTATCAATTTTGAGATTGCACAGAAATCGGCAACGTTGATGTAAAGAAAATAAAATTTACGACTGTTCCTTCTGTTTACTTCCTTTCTTTCTCATTTCTCAATTGTCCCTTTTGCGCTACTACCTACATATATGTTAAATTCATTCAAAACCGTAATTGTGCGCATTTGTTCTGACATTGAAATTATCTATTATTGATTACTGTAGTTAATTTAATGTTGGGCTTATTTTATTAATGCTCTCCCAAACACACATAATGAAAACTAAAAATATAAATAGAAATCAATCTTGATATGTAAACAAGTGTTGCCAGACAATTTTCTATTTTACACACCGAGTTTTATAATTATCAGTATTTTACAACAGAAAGTATGGGGATTTTTAAATGAACAACAAATTTGTATTTGTTCCCTTATTTGGCGAAAGGAAATTGTTAGCTGTAATTGTATTATATATCGTTGGTCAGTAGTAGAAAGGCCCTAACTCAATTTGTTGTAACTTTACAGGAGAAAGCAAAAACATAACAGAAAATGTATTGATCATAATAGAAACTGTAATTATAATTTGCTTGTAATGTCGTTGTTTTTGATACTATTGCACTAAATTTTTCTAACGAGGTGTATTTGTATATCTATTAGAATCGCGGTAAAAGTAAATTTTGTAAAAATACGAGTTAGGGTTTTTCTACTTGTGACCATCAATATGTTTTATGTATTTTTATATTATAATATCCAATTTCTAAACAGATTAACCGGAAATAATTCATGTGATATAAATATACCCACGTATGTATATGTAAATATTACACGAAATCGGCAACGCTGATTAACACACAATACATAAATGTGGAATTAAATAAAAACACATTTGGAGAATAATAAAAATACAACTCTGTATACCAATGTTTTTCTTCGTATTTTATTTTGCTCGTCGTCGTTAAAAATATGTACATTCTAGTTGCAAATAAGAACAACAAATACATACGTTGTATAAAAAGCCGCTTTGTTTTTTTATTCTTGTTTTTAGGTCCACCTGTATATTTTTTCATAGATTTTGTTTTCGGCTTTTAGACTGTAAATATAAGTCACAAACATACGTACATATGTATCTTGCCTGGATACCCCAACCCTTTTTGATTTGGTTTAATAAGACCCCTTCATATCCCCTTTTCAATTACTTGTTTTCTCTTTTCTTACGACCCTTAGCAAATAATAAAATATAGAAATCCTCCATTAATATCCAAAACCAACAAGAAAAAACGATTGCGTAAAACTCACCAAGTATCAAAGATATTTTTCAAAAGATTTTTTACGAAGCTTAAATTTTCCACAAGCTTATTACATTCCAATTTCAACAAACCAAATAATGTTTAATCATGTTAAACATTTTGTATTCGAAATTTTTAAATTTTTCTTGCAAATTTTATCACCGTTTATAATTCTTTTCGTTATATTGATTTTCTTATTATGATTAAACACTATTTATTATTAAATATACAATTTTTTCTTCAAATTTTAAAGCTTAGCACGTTTTTTGTTTTCCGTCCCCGTTTTAGTGCGGCTGTTTCTATGTCGCGTATTTTTTTTCACTCACGTAGTGTTCCTGTGTTGGTGTTTGTAAAATTTGTGTATATTTTTCTGTAGAAGTGTATGTATATTTTTATTTTTTTCACTATTTTTTATAAGTATATTCAAGAAAAAAATTTCTCATTCCTGTTGTTTACTTTATACCAATGAAAAAGTACTTAATTGTTTCGTCTAGTTAAATTTGCGAAGATAAAATCAATATAAATTAAATTAACAAGAAAAAAACTTGATTTTGTGCAAGTTTAGATATTTTTTTAACAATATTTAACAATAATATTATTGTTTTTATAACGCGGTTACTCGCCTTTCTGTGCTGTGCACGATGACTTTGGTCGAAAAAGAACGAAACTAGTCGAAAACAAGACAGGGCAAATTATAATTATAAATACCTAAAAAGTAATGCCAGCATGAAGTAATTAAACAAGTATGGCAGCATTTTGGAAAGTTTCGACGATATTCAATATATTTGTTGATATATGTACTTCAATTTTCTTAGTGGCCCGTACTGATAAATTTATATTATGACAAATGTCAAGTTAACATCGGGATGAAAAATTCCAAAAGAGGTGGTATAGAAATTTTCGTAACTGAAATTCAGAATTTAATATACTTTATAAAGATATAACTGCTATTTGCTTGTGAAAGCTAATAGTGTATGGAAATATAATGTTTCTGCTTAAATCCATAGTATTCTAAAAAAATGACTTCCTGTAATTATTTGTTATACCAACTAACAAATATATATTAGCAAAAGAATTTGGTACGTACGAGCTGTTGCTATTGTTTACAGAAAAGTGCTATAGCAACTGGAACAGTTATTAATGTGAAAAAAGTAGACCCAACAAAAAATAGTGTCTTGCGACAACAACCTCAAAGCTCTTATTATTTACAGTCATAAACATATGTGGGAGGACTAACTACAACAATCGCTAACATAAGCTGTGAAATACATATTCTGCTTTATTCAGAAATGCCAATGATTTATGAATTCTTGTAAGATCCATATAAATATATATATACTTACTGCCGAATATTAAGATTCCGATGAGACAACCAGTTCGGTCAGACATTATATTAGAGTTAATAGCAGGTATGGCTAATGTAGGCTCCAAATTCGACATAGTACTATTTTTTTATAAGCAAAAGTAAAAATGTACACGACTATTGAATATGCACCATGAACTTACATAATCTATTTTGTGTTATGATATATGATGGTTACATTCATCCCCAACACACGTTTTAGTTTAGGAAGGACTTACTGTAAAAATTCAATCTGACAACGTTGTTTTTATTTACTGAATACGGTAACAATAGCCACTTTGTTTTGATTTTCCTGACCAACAATATGGGAGATGTGCCTGAAAACTTGCAAATTAAACGTGAACTTTCTCCACCTTCTACTCCGGAGGACAAATCTCCTAAAAGCATTAAAGCTAAGCTTAATCTTCACGTAAAACGTAGGTTACAGGATTTGAATCAGACATGTTCAAAAAATGCTACAATACTATAAAACGCTGAAGTGACTGACATTAAACAAGAACCACAAGCAACTGAAACAATCAGGCAAAAAAGACCTTATCACAAAAGGATCGACAAAAGCAAATCTTTGGATAACATACCAATTTCAGCGGCGAATGAAGCGTACATTATTCAACGTAGTAAATATAAGCATAAAATTAAACAGATTGTGTCCAATGACTATCACGACGTAACAGGCAACATTTCTACAGAAGATATCTCTGCAAACCATAATCAGACTATGAGTGCCGGTGCCATAAGTGCTGGAGACGACGATGAGGGTGGCCACGACAATGAGTTGAAACCAGTTAGAGAAAAAGAGAAATGTCCGGATGTTTTGGGCATGGTGTTAAGCATGAAGAAGAGGGCTTTAATGCAAGACCCGGAAGTGCAAAATTTTTTAAAAGGGGTTATGGATGTAATAAAGAGTTAAATTATAAAATTCGCCTGTTTTAAATTTTATTCAATACGTTGTTTACAAAAACAATGCACAGCTGTTGGCATGAGACTTGGCTGCACTAATGTATTGTACAGGAGAAATGAGGCAGCTTTTGTATATATCTCACACCTATGTGGAAATTATCCAATTGATTTTTTGTTAAATAATCGTGCTAAAATTTAATAAATTAGAAATGAATAATTTAACTCGATTAATGGCAAAATGTGTCACAAAAAAGCCACCTTTAATAACCGTTCCATCAGTCCTCGCTTTACAACTGAGAACAAAAACAAAGGTCGTAGAAAAACCTAAACCCGGTTGCGGACAACAATTTAGACGCATTGTCCACTTCAAAGATGAATATACCATAGAACCGTTGAAAATAACACATCTGGCTGGTAGAGATCCCATAACTGGACGTGTGGTTGCCAAAGGAATTGGCGGCGGCATTAAACAAAAATATCATTGGATTAAGTGGGTGCGTGATGGACCTTCGGAGGGACCACCGCAGGAGGAAAAAGTTTTGGAAATATTAGATGATGGATGCAGAACTTCCAAAATCGCTTTGGTTGGGGTGGGGGATGAACTGAAGTATATATTAGCAACCGAAAACATGAAAGTGGGAGATATTATTAAGAGTTCCAAATTTATACCCAGAATACCAGGTAATACTGGAAGCAATTCGAATTAAAAATATTAAATAAAATAGTATTATATTTCATATAGTGCGTCCAAATGAAGGAGATGCTTATCCCTTGGGTGCTTTGCCCGTAGGAACCAGAATACATAATTTGGAAAGGAATCCGGACTATCCCAGTCATATAATACATGCAGCGGGTACATTTGGCACAATATTGCGCAAATTCGATGACAAGGTTGTCGTCCAGTTGCCTTCTAAACGTGAATTTGCTTACGATAAGACTTGCATGGCAACAGTTGGACGCGTCAGCAATATTGACCATAATAAGCAGCATATTGGTTCGGCACAGCGTATGCGTGAATTAGGTAATCGTCCCCGTTCTGGTTTATGGCAACGAAAAGATGGTCGTTTCGGTCGTAAGATACGTAAACTTCCTCCTATGACATCAGCACCAGCACCGCCAAAAAAATCTGCAGAAGTTATTAAGCTTACGTTGAAGTTGTAAGATTATTGACGTGAAATTTATTATTAAAAGTCCTTAAACACAGTTAGATATACATATATTTAATGATATATTACAATTTATTTACGAGACTTCTTCATGGAAAAGCCTTGGCCTTGGAAAGTTTCACCTGGCTCAGGGTACGACTCGATTTCCGCCACGCGATCACTTATAGGCTTAATGGAATGATCAAACTTTAGTACACCAAATTTGTAATCATAATCAGGAACACCCCTGGCCAATACCTGCAAAAAAAATTACAAATAAAAAAAAATAATAATAATTGAAGATAATTAACCTTTTTCACAACTGGTGTGTCCAATTGAGAATCTTTTTTCTTCTTTCCATCTAAACGCACTCCCGAACCTTTGAAAGTTTCCACAACCTCTTCCATAACATGATCTTGCGGTTGTTCTTCTTCTGGCTGCTCTCTGATCGCAGCTGAAGGTTCTTTGTATCCCACTGGTGCTTCAAATTCCACCTTTAAATAATAAGTTATTTTGGTTTAATTTTTTTTTATAAAACTTCATATTCGACAACTTACATTCATATCACATTCTATAATGCTCACAGCATTGCCCGGTTTTGTTTCCAGTACGCACAATTCGTACACCTTTTTATTATATTTAATAGCTACAACATCGCCCGTGGTAAGGCAAGCGAAATTTCGCAAAGCATTTTCTAGCACTGCCTTCGGATTTGTTATATCTAAAAAGTCCGTGCTGTGAGGTTGGAATTTGGAAAATTTAGCTACTGGTAAAGATACGCTTTCAATGGTTAATATATCTTCCTCTTCTAGCAACAAATTGTCCATCATCCAGTATGGCAAATAGCATTTGCCTTCATCTGCGACAAACTCTAAAACTCCGGCATGTGAAGTTCTTCCCTTTTTATTGTTGATCAATTTGAATAACATTGGATATTCAACATTTAAACGGGTTAATGAGTCCAATGCAGAAGGTGGCATTATGACTGATAGTGCAATATATTAATAATTTGTAGAATTCACATTAACTAGACTTACTTTTGCCACCGTTCTCAACATCTTGCCTTTCACTGCCAGGCATCATAGAAACTGAAAAACATTTGTAGGATGCCTTGAAACTGCGTCCAGCTTCAGGGAACATCATATTGAAACCACTAAACTGAAACTTTATTTGTTGATTTAATTTTATGCTTGATTTTAGAGTATTTAGGCTTGGCTTACCATTTTCGTTTACTTTTTTTTACAAATTTGTATATTTTTTTAATTGTGCGTATTGCAATAACTTTTGCAAATTTGTTTTCTGAAGTTTTAATACAAATTTATGTTATATTTGCTGGTGACTGACAGCTAAAACGAATTGGTCATCATTCACAATAGTTGTCGAAACATTAGTGGCACTCAATTAATATGGTAACATATGCTCGACAAATATTACTTTGAAAAGTAATTTCGTAATAATAGCAACAGTGTATATACTAGCGGTGGCCTGTATTTATCTGACTCATTGTAAAATAGCCCTTGCTACAAAGAACTCAACATATTTTTCTTCTCAGCTTGTGTGTAATATCAATTCTGATTTTGTTCCACTTATTTCTTTACATAATATTTGTGTATAAAAACGAACTGGAAATCGAAATATTTATTTATATTCTAGTCAGCTGATCTCTCGTTGTCAAATAAATCTATATTGATTGCAAGTTTCTTGTTTTATCTCTAATTGAACCAGTATAAACAAAACGATGTCAATTTCGGCACGAACACGGGAGACTGGCAGCCCTGTTTGTTACAAAAAAAGACAACGAAAACAAATCACAAAAAGAACAAAGAGCATAAGAGAAAACAGCCTTAAAATATTTTTTGCAGCCTTTATAATTTCATTCTCGCCAGAGCAACGTCGGAGTTTAGTTTGTGGTAGTGCATAAAACCGCATAACGTGCTAATATTTGAACTATAAAAACGGGGAATTTGGAAAATACAGTCTTAAAAAATTTTGTTTTTATACAACAGTGAATAGAATACATTTTACGATTTTAAATAAATTAGAAAAATCAGTTCAAAAACAAAAATTTCTAAAGAACATTGCGTGCCGTCAAGATAAATAGTGAAGAATATACATAATTTAAGCTACAAGTTTTTGTTCAAACAAGTGAGTAAAATTATTCAATTTATTTGGAAAATCTATAAAGAAAATTTAAATACTAGACTATGATTGTGGTTGTGTGTGAGGTGTTTGATAAGCGATGTACAGACAAAAAGGTGTATGCAACGAGCCACTTTCAGCTTAAACAGGATAAGGAATGCTGAAAGAAGTCGGGTGTCCTAGCCGTTATAATCTCTTGTATTAGGCCGTTTAGCAAGCATGGACTTTCAATACATACAGATGTACATAGTATGTATGTATATCAGTTTTTATGATTACATATGTACAATATAAGTAAATAGAGTGCATGTGTTCAATCACAAATAGTAGCATATATGTATACTGACGTACATATGTGCATACATTTTTTCCAATTGTGTTATTGGATTTCATCATGTAAACACAGACATGTGAACGTATATAAGTTTGGGTGTTGTTTTACGTCACTGAAAGGCTAAACCGTTTGCAAAGTGTTCAAAACATAATTATTTTGATAAAAATCAATAAGTCTCTACAAGTTGCTCTATCCAGAAGTGGGGGCCCCGTTTAGTTGGCGTCTACAGTAAATTCAAGGAAGAGGAGGAGACAAGAAAAAACAGCAAGGCGCCAAACATCTGACTTTTTTAATTAAATGTAGGGAAGGAAACACTGCAAATTGTTATGAAATGATTGTTTCGAAATGGTTCCTTTAATATAATCATTCATTCATTAATTTCTTTATATGTAGTTTTAATTTCATATGTACTATTTATGTATATAGTTGTTGTGTGCTTTCCATATCAATTTTAATTCTCAACAGCCTTGATGCAGATATCTTTCCAAAAAAATAATTGAAAGCATGTTCAATAAATCTATTTAGGTTAAAAAAATTCGTGAACATTTAACTATGCACATAGGTAGACCGTTTCTGTATAAAATAAATTGCATTTATAAATTCACATATATGTATGCATGCATGTATGTATGTATATACGTCCATGTGGTTATCCTTTTTAATATGTATGTTATATACCTATTTATCCTTAGAAATAAACCATTCACTTTACGTTCACGTGTATACCGAAAATTTCCTATCTTTCAATTCTCTTAAGTTCTTCTCTTTCTATTGTGTAACTTGCGGTGTTGCCAACTCTGTACGTTTCGCACAGTTTTTAGTGGGATTTGAAATCATGGGTGGGTGCCAAAAATTTTTAACACCTTGCTCCGTGCACTTTTTTTAAAATAATTTTGATGCTATTTTTTTATGCTATAGATACATATGGATAAAAACAACTATAAAAAATATCAAACAAGGCAGATTTACCAGCTACTCTCAGTAGCGCAGCTGTGTATTAAATTTTCCTTGGTGCGTGTTGAAGTACTGTCAAAAGTTTATATACAAGCCACATAAAATGTTTTTTTTTTTCTTAAGTCTTCCTTGTTAATGATATTCAACATATCGTGCCATAATCATCCAAAAAGTTTAAACGTCCTATTTTAATTAAAAAAAAGTTATTTTCTGTGAGAAATTGTTGTCTAGCATTTCATATTGAAGTATTGAAATGAATGAATTTTTCATCAATGAATTTGTGTGAAATAAAGATGCCATATAAACAGTTGTGACTGTGAAGCACATGTTATGCAAAATACAGGATTGCGTCGGCAGGCTTATTGGGTTATTTATTGTTGCGCATGCAAAAGGATATTTGTTTAAGAGAACAGGAAAACTTATGCTCTTTAAGCTGCTGACTTTGTTTTGTCCAAACGTTTTGTTTTTATTTTCAAACCAAAAGTACACCAACTTCAACAAACTGTACTAAATACTTCAGATTTAGTACAGTCGTTTTAATTTATAAATGATGCACATGAGAATTCCTTTTAAGTGAACAAGATTTTGTTTCTTTAAGAGAAGAGTTTTTTTTTTGAAAATTGTTGCTTTAAATGAAAACTATATATGTTTGTTAATTTTTAAACTGCATTCGTAATTGAAAAGATCCTTTAACCAAAAAAAAAACAAACAAGTTGTATTAAATGTAAGCATTATGATTATGAGTAGACCTAATGAAAATATGAAATATTTTAGTCGAATAGTAAAATATATAATAAATAAAATTACCTTACTCCCATATTCTGTTTGAAATTTTTGAAAGATATTTTTCTTTTAAAAATGAAAACAGAAGCTTTTTTCAAGACCTTTTTTTTTCGTTCAGTATATATGTTATGTAATTTATAATAAATGAACAGAGACTTTATCCCAAATTAATGATTAATAGGATTTAGAGGTTCTCTTTCTGAATCCAAAGCTCGTTCCGCAGAAGTTTGCACTTTTCGGTATACCAATTATCAACTTTGCTTCATATCTAAAAATTTTACGTCACCTAGGCCATATGTATACTAAGAATTGAAAATAATATATGTATATTTTGTGGACGGTATGATACCTAAAAGTGTTCCACAAAATATGTGTTGGCATATCTATATAAGATTAATTATTGATTTGCTTTGCCACCCACTATTTGGAGTATTGTTTTTGTTATTAATATAAATTAAACATTTTCTAATAGCAACCCCAATTGTTTCATCTAAAATTGAGTAAAATTTACTAAAAAAGGAGTGGAGCATAAGGTATTTTGAACATCTTTTGTAGAATTGCCTTTTGGTTTTAAATGGAGAAGTTCAAAAACCTCCGTTCATCAGATCATAACAGGTATCTCAAACACTAACACCTCCTTTTAAAGCTCTAGCCAATGGGCCAACCCCTACACTGTACAACAAATCAGAGAGACACTTTTCAAATGTGTAACACCATTAATGTTTGTCCAATTAGCAACATAAATCATTTGACCAGAAATTTAAATTCATCATTTTAATTTATTTTCCTATTAAAAGTGGTAACTAAAAATCTGTGTGCTTCTAAAGATACGTGAATATGTGACACATACATACGTACATATATGTACATATACATAATCTGCTTTTTGCATTTTTTCGTTGTTGTTAAGGAATACTAAAAATTGGCCTAAATAGTAAACAGTTTAATACTTTTTTTTTTTTTGTAAAAATAGATATTGTGACAACAAGAAACGTTTTCAGAAACTTGTGCATTATTATCAGTATGGCCACAATAGTGTTTTGTTGCTCAATGAATTTTTGATTTTTATTTAAGGCTGTTCAAGATTCTTTCATATATAACCAAGCGGTCTTTTTTAATTTAATTTTTTTTTTAAATATATAAATCTTACTACTAATTATAAAAGTATTGGGAAAAAGTTTTTGCAGGTACAAAAAATAATTGAAGAAAAACTGGTTAAGTACATATTTATTTCACCATGGATAAGAATGCATTATAATGTTTTGTAGCTCGAATTATCAAATATTAGGATTTTTGAAATTGATTTGTTTTGGAACTGAGGTTATCAAATATTAGTCTTTTTAAAATTAATTTGTAGCTGTTAAGATATTTGCTAAATAGCTATTTTATTTTTTATTTTGAATTAAAATATTTCAATGACCCTTATTCTGTAACTATAAGTCAACGTCACGTCAACACAATATCAAAAATAGGACGCATACATACCCCTTGTGGACAACTAATTCTGATAGCCTCGGACTATTCTCTATGGCGTTGAATATAGCAAAGGAAGTGTTATAATTTTGATATTGTCTGGATGTGACGTTGATAAATAGTTACAGAATAAGGGGGAATGCTTAGAAAAAATCGCCCCTATTATGAATGACGACATCGACGTCACGTTAATTCCACAGCAAAAAAATTACCACTTTTCTACTAGTTGTCGATAACAATTAATTATTTACTCATGACAATCTCTTAGTATATTCTAAGAGTGTGACACTCTACCTTACAAAGAGTAGACAAGGATAATTTTTTTTTCGCCTTGATGCGACGTCGCTGTTGTCATTCATAATAGGGGCTAATATCAACAGAAAGAATACATGCTGAATAAAATGTCGCCACTCTAATTACTTGATCTATAATCCTGGATTCGGATTATCGTTAAATGGGTTTGTCCAAAAGAACAGATCACTTCTTTTTATGTGCGGGTGTAATATGACATCACTGACTATTAACTAACAGCAGTTTTTGTTTAAAACAAAATTCTATTAGTAAATATTTTTATTGACACATTAAAATTCACCGGCTGCAAAGACTTAGGTAGCTGCTTTTAAAATTTAAATACGCTAAACACACAATGCTGATAATTATAAATTTCGATTAGGAAACGTGACAGTCTAAAAAGAAATTGACTCAGTTGTATGAGTATTTTAACAAGAAAGTAAATATTAGATATATTAATTTAGCATTTGTTAAAGCACGATTTTGTCGCCTGATACCAAACGTGCTTCTTCGTTGTTATTACATGCATACGTATGCAGGTATGTGTGTATGTAAGCATGAGTAACATACAACAACAAGTAACTGGCAACAGTATAAACATAAAATGTAGCATTTCGAATAACATTTTGGGAAAATCAAAAAATCTTTTTTGATTACTTTTGACGAATAAAAAAATGCATGATTGAAATAAAAGTCAAAGATATTACACACAAAATTCATTGATTGAAATAGGTTTAACAATAATTCTATAACAAAATGGACTTGGAAAAAGAGTGGTAATTGATCACAAATAGACGTAATAAACGATTCTCTAGGAAAACCTACGCGCCAGTTTTGAAGTTATTTAGGAATTAACCATCTTGACAAAAGCAGGCCGCGGACTACAAGTTGTCGGAAATGTAATACATGTATTTATATGGGAATTATTATTTCCACGGCTACACGGCAGGTTGCTGTCCGTGCTGCTTTTGTGGTTATAGTCAAATGAAACTAATTTCTATTTTCATAGGCGATAATAAACAGATTAATGCTGCCAACAGAATAAAAACTCTTAAATAAATAAGCGTTGAACTGCTCAACAATATGAAAATTTTTAAAAACAAGAAGAAGCGTATACAGTAATAGCTCTTTCAAAAGTAAAAATGGGTGTAATTTTTTTCGGTGATCTTAATTAGGTTGAAAACTTTTATTTACTCTACCAATTTATTAAAAATTTAAAAACAATGAGCTTTTTAATCGTTTCTATATATAAGTTAATTTAGAATAAGCGATTTTCTATCTTTGGAAGTGACATCACCAAAATCAGATGTTGACGTTGTAGCTGCCGTGTCCAAAATATTTAAGTAGCTGACAGCACTGCTACAATTTTTGCTAGCGGCATTTGTAGTTGTTGCTGTCGTGAATGTGTTTAATGCATTAAGATCATTCTTGATGATGCGGATTAGCAGCAAAAAACTCATATGTATAATCGTAAATGCTTGGTGGGCTATTTGCAGTACGAATGAAATATGAGAGAAAGGTGATGGATGTGTGAAGTAACAATCAATATAATAATACATTTATCCATCTATCCATTTTCTAACCCATACAAAATATGTTTGAGTAATGAGCCCAGCATGTGATCAAATAACTTGCATTATTAAAACACTATACAATACAATTTATTATAGTTTGTATTGTTTAGAATGACGGGCATTTTGAACGTTTATTAAATGTTTGTGTTTATTTACCGGCCTCCCTTAGGTTTAATTTATTTGCTTAGTAGGTAGGTCGTCGATGCATACAATTTATTTTACTAATAAATATAAAATGTACAGTATGCATTTACTTAATTTTTAAACTTGCTCTAGTCTACAGGGTTTCATTTAAAAAATTATCAAAAAATTAAAATAATGGTTATAAAGTAAACTTTAGTAGTTTTAAACTATAGTTTTCAAAGAGCATGCTTTCGGTCTGCTACAGATAGTTTAAACATCAACAGACCGAAGAAAAACTTTTTAAAATAATTAATCATTAATTTTGTACAAAATAATGTTAGAACACCTGAAATA
This sequence comes from Linnaemya tessellans, assembly GCA_951800035.1. NCBI lineage: Eukaryota > Metazoa > Arthropoda > Insecta > Diptera > Tachinidae > Linnaemya > Linnaemya tessellans. The sequence goes on from OX637535.1 coordinate 115,853,998, forward strand.
CTGACACTTAACAGAGGATAAGTTTTATTTATTACTCATCTATGACTCATTTCAAGATTACCAATCTAATTAAATAGTACATTTCCATCCATATAGCTCCTTTAAAGCAACATAGTCATATCTCAAGAAACTAAAATTTTTAGTTACTATTCTTAAAAAAAATTATTTGGGAATTGCAGATTTAAACTTGAGCTCGAAAAAAATTCTTATCTTAATAATAAAATTAATAAGTTCGAAAAATAAAAGTTTACATTCATGTTTTAGTTATTTACGCAAAAATGCTCTTTCACACCATCTGCATATAAAGAAAAAAATTCAGAATTATATTTTTTGAGATATGACTTTGTTGCTTTAAAAGAGCGATATGAACATGTATGTAGATGTGTGTATGTATTATGTAAAATGTATGTATGTATATCGTCACAAGACTTAAAAATAGTCTATTAATGAGTTTAAAGGTTTAATTCTGTTACAAAGTTTTTTTTAATTTCAATTGAAATTAATGTTCAATAGGTTATTTAAGATTTGTAAAATGTTTGTCTGCAATTTAAATTATTTATAGTTTTTGTTTTGTCTTGCTGATTAAAGTGTTTTTTAAAATAAATTTAAAAAGCATATAAAGACATACATTCATGCGAAGCTAAAAATATTTAGTTTGTGTTAACAGCATTAATATCGTTGTAGTCTATTAGCAAACGTTTTGGTTTCTCATGCATTATAAAAAATACTTTGCATGTTCTCCTCACGTATTACAATAACGTTAACGAAAAATGATTAAATATCAATAGGAAAATTGTGTAGATATTTTAGCAATAACTCGCTAAAGTACATTAATGTCTGGATGTACGGCTATTAATTTCAAGTTATTTAAATTAGAAACTTTGTAAATGGAATTTTTATAAAAAAATTAAAATAAATTTATATGTCGCTCCTTCGTACCCATATCTAAAAAAACAAAAACAAAAATAATAAAATCAAACTGTCATTAACGATAGGGCTATATGTTTATGCTGGCAACACTGATGAGTTGTTTTATTAAATTTTCGAAAATCCGTTAGTCATAGTGTTAGAAGTAAACAAAAGTTTACTCATTCATCAATTCCATTTGTTTTGTTTACTGTCGTACTAAACGAAATTAAAAACAAACACATAACGGAAAAAGATGCATTTTATTTAGGTTGTTGTGTTTTTATTTAAAAGAAAAAATTACATTTCACTGTTGCTACTTTAACACGCATCCTATTGTGATATCATGTCAATGTTTTTCCTATTGTTTTTGTAAATTTTACAAAGTGAAGGCGACAAAATCGATATCAACTGAAACTAGCACGATAATTATGATGAGATGCAACTACAATATGTAAGTAGACATATACATACATATATTGTATATACGTATGTATGTATGTAGCTCCATGTAAAAATATGTATGCATGTGATTCTATCTATTCACTGTTTTTGGTCGGTGTTGTGAAAAAGGGCTGCTCAGAAAATGAGCAACTAGATTTTTACTGAAATATTACGGCATGTATTCCTTGCTGATTTGCATGAAATTTTGTAAGCGTGTAAATGCTTTGTGTGCACAATGTCAAGGTCATTGCAATACAGATATGTAGATATATACACACTTAAATACATACATACTTAAATATTTACGTACGACGAAAGCTTGATTAAAAGTTATCGTTGTTATTTTTGTGAACAAACTGCAAAAAAAAAATTTACAAACAATTTAACGAAGCTTGTATTTTGGTGAAAAGAAAAATAAAACAATGACAAGTGAAAAATAACAGCAGCGGTAATTGCTATTTGTCCGCTTTAACAAAACCATAATACGTATGTAAGTGTGTATAGTATATTGTACATAAATACATATATATTTTTAAGCTGAATTCAAAGTTGCACAGCGGTCATACATACATACATGCAGTATGAATGTCAGTATGCAAATAATAGTACGTTTCCATCTACGTGATTTCGGCCAAATCATTTCATTTCCCCAAATTAAGCAATTTGCAACATATATTCATATATTTTTCATATGAGCAAATTATCTCAAATGACTTAATTGTTTCGAAATTTGTCCGTGCAACACTGCGCGGCTGCTCTTCCTACAAATGCAGCCTCGGGTTACCCATTATTGGTGAGTTACAAATGCAAAAAATTGAGATTGACAAAAAACTCTTTTTTTTTTTTTTGTATTTTAATTTTATTTTGCCTTTTTAAGTTAACTTTGAACAGAAGTTTGCTTTTTTTCTTACGTTAAAATATAGACGAACAATACAAATGTTAAATTGATTTCGAAAATTCGAACACTTACATACATACATCATAATGGGAACATTTCCATATAATTTCCTCAAAACAACTTAATTTGCTCATAGTAAGAAACATAATATAAGGGTGCAAAAGGCCAACGTTTGGCAATAAAATTTGATAGTATGGCACTATTGGAAATTAATTTTGCTTCTCCCTTGGTAATATTAAAACTAATGGTATTTGTTTATAAACGACATGTTAAATGTTAAAAAAATAAAAAGATGTTCGTAATCTAAAAGGCCACTTTTAAAAATGGACCATAAATAGCTAGACGATTATTCCCTTTCAAATAAACGGCTATTAATCGAGTACTTCCAAAATAATTGGAAAAAATCCTAAAGGGTGACTTAAATAAATACTTAGCAATTTTGTGGGTTATTCCTGCAGTAGCTCCAATCAGTCTAGAGTTCGGTTGACTGAACAAAGTCGAAGGTCGCGAGCCCGATCCTGTTCTCAGAAAAGCCATGCATCCATTTTTGTGATCTGTAGTGCAAGAATACATTAAGAAAATTGAAAAATTTCATAATTTTCTAAAACTTTTTCGATTTTTATTATTTAATTTTTTATAAAAGAATCCTTTTTAAAAACCCCGCGTAAAAAGTTTATTATAAATATATTCGCGTAAAAGGTAGTTTTTATTCGCGTAAAAGGTAGATTTTGTGGTATAAAATTGTTCAAAAGGCTAAAAGTGTCTGTACTATAGAAATAATGATGTAATTTCAATGACAAATTTTTATCAATTCCGTGCAAAAATTATTGTTTTCCGAAAAGTTTCAACCTTGTTAAATAATTCGTTTAAACTTTTAAGCAATTAGCAATTGCTAATACAAATATATTACCGTAATTATTTTCAAATGGATTAATTAAAAAAATTAAACTATTGTTTTTAAAACAATGCAAAACAGACAATAAACTATTTTTTAAAGCAATTGTTTGGGGAATCTGATTAAATGGATTGTTTTAAAATGATTTGTATTTGAGAATGCAAATTTTCGTTTAATAATTTATGGTAAAGAAAAAACAAGTAAAAAATTATAAATATTGTTTTTGTAAATAAAATTCCAAACGAAAGCCTGTATTTTATTAACAAAAACTGTCGAATAATATGATTTATTTTTTAAATTTCAATAATTTAATAATTCAACTAAGGCACCCAAAAATTGACAAAAAAAATATACATGGGTACTGGTGATGAAAGTGTAGTGGGTTTCGAAAATAATTGTGCTCTACTCTGTTGTGCGGGTTGAAAACTAAATTATTCATCATGCACACACTACCCTATCAATAATAATTGAATTTAATATTCTTTACTATAAGTTCGAAATAAATACCTAAAATTAATAATTTTTTGTTTCTCTATTTTCTCTTACAGACATGATACTTCTCTTTATGACGTTACATAAACAATTATGCTTTTCTGAACGCCAGGTATGTAACTTTAACCTTATTTTAAGAGAAAAAAAATGTATTTGCTTTTTCCAATTTATTTTTCATTACAGATAAACAACAACATCTTAACAACGTTTTACTCAACATAACAAAGAAATTTGTGAATTTAAAAAGCCAAAACCAAAACTAAAAGGATCCAATAAAATTTTTGTTATTAATTATTCCATCTTTACCTTAAAAAGCCAGCCATTCTTAATATATTTTAATTAATAATAGTTTCTGCTTGGGCTGTAGTATTTTGTTTATTGAGTACAGAAATTGCATGCACGTTCCCCTTTTCTGCTAGCAAAAACCAGACAGAGGCTTAAGTTGAAATTGTAGGCTTTTATTATTTTTAAATAACAATTAATAATTTTAATTTAACTTAACATTTATTAGGAGAAAGAAGGCTTTATTTACTTACTCCTACTAGCAGTTACCATTTTTAAAAGTATTATTTACACAACTAGATTCAATTAATTTTGAAATTATTTCCCTTCTCGGTTTGAAGAAAAATGAAAATTGCAAAAATGAAATTTAAGCGCAAATACGGCTGTTTAAATATTTGAAATTAAATTTGATTGTTTATACAAATCCCTCTTAAAAAATCAATCGAATTTCAAATATTTTAATATATTTAGTTATTTATTTTTTATAATTTCTAGCATTTCTAAAGTATAAGTAAAAATATATATAAGTTTATACCATAAGCATACTTCTGCAACCGTACCACCCCTTGTTGAAAATATTTTAGGAAAAACAAATTTAGGAAAGAAATCACTTAAGCCCACAAATAATTTTGTATAGATAAAGCCAAGCTTTATATTAAACTTAGCAAAAGTCGGTAACTTTAATCAATTTATTTGCCAGTTTACTTGTGTGAGTGTAGGCCATAGTTATTACTTGGTTTATTGTGTTAGTAATTTGTTTGTGTGTGTGTGCGTATTAAATTCAAAACAAAATGGAACCCTTTTCATCGGAATTGCTATGGATAGTTGTGTTAGGTTTTATTATTGCCTTCGTTTTGGCTTTTGGTATTGGCGCCAATGATGTTGCAAACTCGTTTGGTACCAGTGTGGGCTCTGGCGTTTTAACCATTCGCCAGGCATGTATTTTGGCAACGTTTTGTGAGGTCTCGGGAGCTGTTTTAATTGGTAAGTCCTTTCAAAAATGGTGGAAAGATTATAAAAAAAAATAAAATAAAATAAAAATAAATCTTATATATGGAGTGCGTACCTAAAAGCTCTAATCAAACTGTTGATCCAGCAAATATGCGTCTGCTTCTTATAGTTCCAAATTTTTGTGGACTTATTTTTTTACATTAATTATAATTTGTAATATGTATATAAAATAACAAGCCACCAATTAAAATAAATTTGAAGAAAAGGCATTACACAAGTATTCAATTCATTTTGAATTATTTGATTGATTTTGTTCATTTTGAAAAAATTGTGACATTGTGCAGCGTTTCGTGTTTCAATTCGATATTTATTGAACTGCTGTGGTCTGCACAATATTTCTTGTTTTTCCACCTGGTAAACGTAATGAATAAATCAGAAGGTTTTCCGACGCGTCAGCTGGCCACATAGCGCTGTCCATATGATAAACATGGATTCTCCAAATTTAATTCACACACTTGCAACTATTGTCCTTGTGCTTTGCTGTTAGTCATTGCGAAAGCGAGTCGTACCGGGAACTACAAAAGTTTAAATTCAAATGGCATATTTCTCGGCAACAGTACGTCTTCACCCTTCGAATGTTCCAGTCAAAATTGTTGCCTCGACATAATTTTCTTGACTGAGAGTGTGGTTCCTTTTGCAAAGTCGTGGTGAATTTATGTTTCGAAGAATAATGATGGGTACGACAGTTTTCAATGTAATTAATAAAATTAATTTAACTCACAATGAAATGCACAAATCTATTCGAAAAACGTTTCCAAATATACAAATACGTACAATATAGTCTGTGCACAATTTTTTATGTCATCCACAACTCGAAATGTCATCATTCGTTCGCTGTGTTCGTTTCAATTTAAATCAACATGATCTGACGCGGCAATATATGGAATACATTGGAATGACAGTAGTGCCATCTATTGAAAATTGGTCGTATAAACTTAGAAAACTTCGTGGGCTCATCCACAACAAGTTTGCTAAAGATCATCGCATGATCGTATGCATAGTTTACTTTTCTATAAAGGACATACAGACCCACATTCATTTTTATATATATAGACGAATTTGTTTTCTGTATACATACATTATATCGATTCTTTTCTCTCTCTCCTAGGCTACAAGGTATCGGATACAATGCGCAAAGGCATTCTGGAAGTCAGTCTCTATGAAGGTTTCGAAGAAGAGCTTATGTTGGGATGTTTGGCTGCCTTAGCCGGTAGTGCTATATGGCTGTTGGTAGCCACGTTTTTAAAATTACCAATTTCCGGCACGCACAGTATTGTGGGCTCAACTATTGGCTTCTCTTTAGTTGCCAGAGGCACCCAAGGTTTGAAATGGTCTACCATGGGTACCATAGTTGGCTCATGGTTTATATCCCCCGTTCTTAGTGGCCTTGTTAGTATTTTACTATTCTTGGCTATAAGAAAATTTATATTGCGTGCCAGTGATCCCCTCAAGGCCGGTTTTCGTTCGTTGCCCATATTCTATGGTGTAACGTTTTTCATCAATGTGATCAGTGTAATGTTGGATGGACCCAAGTGTAAGTTGTGATTAAATTGAAATGAAATCAATCAGTCAATAATTTAATATTTAAATTTAAACAAAATAAAGTGCTTTATATGGATAACATACCCTCCTGGCTGGCTGTGACTGTTAGTATTGCTTTGGGTTTTTTGATGGCCATTTTGACTCAATTGTTTATAGTGCCCATGCAAAAACGTAAAATTGCTAAACAATTAAGAACTAAAAATCCCGTAAAATTTCAATTTGAAGATTCTGTGGGTGAGTAGAACGGAGAACAGTGTACAAAATTAATTGTAAGACTCATGTATTTACAAATATTCAAACCAAATCCTTTTTAGAATCTTCGCCGTCCGGTAGTCCTAAGAAAAACCGTCGCCCTTTGTCTTTGGTGAGCGACGGCAAACAACTGCCTGCGATTGCCGAAATAACTGAGCTGGTCTCGTTGACCGACAATTCGCCAAAAACCTTTAAGTTGGCTCCGTTTAACATTAATGGCAAACCGAATGGCTCTACACCCGATGGCTATAAAATTAATCCGGAAATTATCAAGAAAGCCGAAGATCTTTTAGGCAAAGCCAGTTTAGATAATACTGATTTAACAATTACCAGTTTAAATTTTATTGATGAGCATCAAAATGGCAACGGTTTAAATGGTTTGCATAAAACCGCTTTCGCTACTACAGAAAATCCTGCTCATTTGGAAGAATGTTTTAAGCCGCAACAGCTGGAAAAGGAAAATCGCCCACAATCGAAAGAGCTTCCTAACAGTGTTATTGCTACAGCAGTTAATAATAACACCAGCAATACCAAAGATATAAATACTGCCTGTTCCTCGTTGCCACCAGATGTATGTGATAACAAGAATTTAATACAAACCGAAAAAAATCTAAAGATTGTTGAAAGTGGCTCCAGCTTGGATATGATGATTTCCTCAACTCTTTCGCCCAATTCTAGTAAAGTTCCTTTGATTGAAAGTAAAGAGGCTATAAATGATCTTAAGAATACGTTGGAGCCACATGGGAATGAGGAGACGGAAGAAGTTTCAATGCTATTTTCATTTTTACAAATTTTAACTGCCACCTTCGGAAGTTTTGCGCACGGTGGCAATGATGTGAGGTAATTGGAAAAGAGTTTTCGATAAAACAACAAACAATGAAAATGTTAATTAATTATGGCAGGTTTAGTGTTGCCAGGATTAATTAGCTTCTCGTGTAATTCTTTCTTAATAATTGTTTTACGTATTACAAGCATTTCCTTTTGAATTTCCTTTCTAGCAATGCCATTGGTCCTCTAATTGCTTTGTATATGATTTATCGTGAAGGTTCTGTGATGCAAAAGGCCGAAAGCCCCATATATATCTTAATATATGGCGGCGTGGGAATTTCTATAGGCTTATGGCTCTGGGGTCGTAGAGTTATCGAAACAATCGGCAATGATTTAACCAAAATTACCTCATCAACGTAAGTGAAATTTATTTTTCTAGTAAAATATTTTACACCATAATAATTTATACTGCATAACAAATTCGTCTCTCAAAGTCTTTTAGGGCCTAGTTTTGTAAAACGCAATATTAAGGTTAGGGAAAATTTAAAAATATGTCTGTCTAAGGAGTAGCCCATCTCCAAGATTATTAAAACTTTCCAAAACTTGAATTTATCTGAATAAAATAAACCGAATTAATTTTTTATGGTTGTACATCAAAAATACTATATATATTTTTTTTGCAAGCTGTTGAAAATATTCTCGAAAATTCCAGTAAATTTTCGAAAGTAATTCTTTTATTTCGAAATTTAATTTAGAAATTCTAGTAAATATTCCATGTATATCAATTATCTGTTTTATTAACAACCTTTAGGTCACTTTTTTTATAAAATAAATTGAATGTTTTATTTGTCAGTAAATCGAATATCTTCTTCCGGGCAATAATTACAATTAAAAATATAAATATAAACATTATTTTTTGCATTGTTTTCATTTTATTTATTAAATTTGTATATTAAAATGTTATAGAAAATTAAAAAAAAAAATACGTATTGTTAAATTAATTTTATTTAAAATTTTTATGTAAAAAAAAGCAAAAAAATAATTTTTCTGTTTTAATTTTAATTTTCATATAAAAAACAAACAAAAAGCAAAAAACTTTATTTTTCTGTTAAAATTTTGAAAAATATTAAAAAATAGTTTATATTAATATTAACCATTAAATTTTTTATAAAAAAAAGTAAAAAAAAATAATGTTTCGGTTAAAATTAAATAAAAAAAATATTGTTATATTAATTTTAATTATAATTATTGCCCTGCAGAAGATATCCAGAGGATATCGACATATTGGAAAATAAAATATTAAATTTCTTTTATAAATAAGTGAACTAAAGCTTGTTAATAAAACAGATAATTAAAAATCTAAAGATAATTAAAAATTACGTGATTTAACTTTTCGGTTTGGTTTTTGCTAAGCAACAGCTTAGGATTTATTGATTTTTTTTTATCAAAATCTTTTGAAACTTAAGAAATTCAAAATCAAACATCTGAAATTCAAAGAAGGTCTAAAATTCTTTACGTATTGTTTTTTATTATGTTGCAACGTTAATTCATTTTGTGGTAAAGTGGTTTTACTATTGAAATTGGTGCTGCTATAACTGTACTGCTGGCCAGCAAAATTGGTTTACCCATTTCAACCACCCACTGTAAAGTGGGCTCTGTCGTCTTTGTCGGTCATATTGCCTCTAAAGGAGCGAAAAAGAGCAATAACATTGATGCCAAAGAAAAGCAAACCAAGGAAAAGGAGCTGACATCAGTAGAAACAGGCGTCCAGGAAACTGAAACGCCAGTACGACCCGATGGCAGTGTGGATTGGCATCTTTTCCGAAACATAGCCTATGCCTGGATTGTTACGGTACCGGTAACCGCGATTCTAAGTGCCGCCATAATGTTTTTATTATGTTTGTGTGTTGGAATTGAACTTTAAAAACTGAAAAGTAGGCAAACCTGAAATACTAAAAAATTTCACTTAAAATGTACTTAAAGCTACAAAATAAATAAAATAGATAAAGTAGAATTTATTTACACATTTAACAAGAACAAAGAATGTCACAAAATACAAAGGCAGAGTTTTCTTTTGATTAACAAAATAATATGTGTCAAAAAATAATAATTGGAAGTTATATAAATTTAAAATTGTTTTTAAAGTTACTTGAGAATACTCAGTTTAATAGGGTTTTTAAAAATTCTGTTTTTTTTAATTAAAAATTATTTGCCTTCAGTTGGTTAAATAAAAAACCGATAACAATAAAATATTCGATATTAGTTTGCCTGCAAAGTAAAACTAACTACTACTGCACTTTTATGTTTTTTAACACAATAATTGAAAGATAATTTTAAGAATTTTAGTTAAGCTGTAAGAATAAAAAGAATTTATTGTTGTTTGAAAAACCTCAGAAAACCAGCTACAAGAAAAGAAACTTTAATAACATTTACAGGGTGGCAGATAATTAAATGCTTTAGTTAACAAATCGCCTATTAGTTTTATAAATAAGAATTCCGTGAACAAGTTTTGTTTATTTAATAAAATTTAATAAAGTTTCTTCTCTTAGTTTTAAAATTAATTTAAAATTTGTTTTGCAAAAAAACACATTGAAAAATGTAAAATCACACACACACACAATCACACACACACACACAATCACACACACAAATATATATAAACCGCAGACATGAAAACAAAAGCCTCATATTATACAACAATACCAAATATCAATATGAAATAAAACCAAAACCTACAAATAAAGTAAAGAACTAAGCAAATTTGTGAAAACCAACAAGAACACATTATTTTTTTAAGTGTAAGACATGACTCCTACTATAACCTACAATAGTTTAAAATATTAAATTAAATAATATTTGTTGTTCTGCTGGAAAGTTCTCTGCGATTCGGACCTTTTCAAAAATAAACGAATCTAGTTCTACCAAATTCGAATCGAAATTATAGAGTTACCTTCTAGTATTTGTTTTTTTTTATATAAAAACTACTACTTTACTTTAAACAATATCCTTTATATTTTCTTTTGGTAAAATTTTATTTCTCCTGCTAATCTTATTTTAAAAAACTAATATATATATTTTTTCTTTTATTAAATAAAAATTACTTGAAAATAAATATTTGGTTTTTAATTACATTTTAGTTAAGTAATCATAAATAAAAATAAATTGTCATAAAAATACGAATAGTTCTAAAAAATAGGATATAATTTTTCAAAGGAATGCTATTTTTTAATAATTTCGATTTTTTAAGAGAATTATATTATTGTGAATTAAATAAAAAAACTATTTACTGGAGTTAATGAAAGAAACTATTTAAAAGTTGTAGTGCAGGGACACAACAAACGATATTTATAAGAGGGGACGGACGGTTTCTCAGTATTGACAAAACATTAGTGTGACTCATTGTTACTGATAATAAATCATATTTTATTTCTAATTTTATTAGTTTTTAGTTACTTTTTCTATCTGTTCGTTTTATATATTTTGTTTTATATATTTTCTCTAAAATACCAGTTATTTTCAAAATCTTATCAATTAAATGTTAATAATTTTAACATTTAATTACAACAATTTTATGTTATTGTGAATTATCTTTATAGTTTTTGTTCATAACATTTTAAGAGTTAATTGTGACATTTTAAGGTTATTGCGAATTAACGCGCTTTGTTTCATAGAATATATTTGGAGCAATACCGTTAAGAGAATGAGACATAAAAACGGGAAATAGGAAAAATCTACAAAAAGTACGCAATGCGTTCAGACTTGGCAAAATTTGTTATGTACATAAATGCCATGTAGTTGTCTCCTGTGTTCCTGCACTGATCTTAAATTTAAGTAAATTTAATGAGAGATTCTAAATTTTCAGTAAAATTTAAACAATAAAATTTTAAAGAACATGAACTAAATCTCATGATTCCAAGTATCTTATTTAATTTCTTATAAATATAAGAAATTTTCAGTATTATTGCATAGCAATCAATAACGAAAATAACTATTTTAAATATAAAATAACAATTCGAAAAAACAAAGATATTTTAATCGCGAAAGCATTTAAAAAATTCTAACAAAGAGTTTGAATTTCCAAAAAAGAACTAAATAGTTCTTCAACTTTCAGATCATGAAGAAATGATGCTGGATATAAGTGGCATAGTTTTCAATTTTAAATAAACATTTTAAATTTAAAATTCCATTGAAATAATATTTTTATAATGATTAGCAAATTTTAGTTTTGGGATAATAATTTTAAAATTTGGAGAACAATAACAAGTTTGTGTAAGCGAGTTACTTTTGTCTTAAAATAAACTTTTCATTTTATAAAAATTAGTTTTTTTATAATATCCGTTATCCTTTATTTATTTCCTATTTGATAAAGAAACTAACTCAAAGATAAAAAAAACTATAATTAAACCTTATTGAAAAACTACAAACAAATTTCAATAAAATGTAATTGATATTACTAAATAAGAGATTGATTGATACAATTAAATGGTTAATTATTATAAATATTAAATATTAAACTTATTGAAAACGAAAAAAAAGAAAGAAAGAAAGAAATATGTAAAAAATACACGGTGAAATAAAAAAATATAATAAAAAAGACAAATAAGAAAATATTAAAATAAATAGAAACGAGTTTGCGTTAACAAACGAACTCGACGAAAAAAAAATTAAAATTTGAATTTGCTGTTTTGAATTTTGATGGGAACAAGCAAATGGTTGCTCTCTTGCTGAAGACGAATTTTAGTGATTTTTCCCAAAATGTATGTATGTGTGTGATTTCAATTCGACGACAAAACATTCCATACGGCACGTGATACCATGATCTTATTGAGGGAGAACAATTAGTCATGGCCGCCAGGATCATAGAACCCACTACAGTTGAATCAACACGCTTACTACACGCAACACGCTTTACTAAAAAAATCGGATTACTGAAAGCGATACAAATCCCCGCACTGATTTTAAACGCAGCTAGTCTTATTCACTACGTTTTGTATGAAACTTACTTCGCTTTAGTGAAAAATGAATGACACCGAATCGATTGCATAACTTAAGGCTGAAAAAATTATGCATGCTTTGTCCGTTAAAAAATTAAATGGCAAAATGTAGTATTTGTCCTAGACATTTGATATAAAAAGTATTGTTTTGCTGATTTCAAGCAGTACGCTTAATTGTAACAAATTTCAGTAATCCGAACTACGTTTTGAGAAAAAATCGGATAACCGAAAAAATGGGTTTTGGTTATTTCCACTAAAGCGAAGTCGAAATATACAATTCAATTGAACAAGTTTTTAAACCGTAGACATAATTACCTTTTCAGTGATATATTACAAGTCTGTAGCATTAATATATAAAGCAATTAACTATTAAACTTCTTCAAAATTGCCTGTGAATTCTTCGAACAAAATGCCTACTATGCACTTCTCATACTTGCACTTAGGCTCAGTAAAGATTTCTAATTGTTAGTGATTGTTTTATGTCTGTGGTGATTGTATTAGTTAGGATATCTTTTTTGTGCCACACCGTGAATTCTTCCAATAAAATGCCTACTATGCACTTCTCATACTTGTACTTAGGCTCAGTAAAGATTTCTAATTGTTTGTTAGTGATTATATTAGTTACGATTTCAGTTTTTGTGCCACATTGTGAATTCTTCCAACAAAATGCCTACTATGCACTTCTCATACTTGCACTTAGGCTCAGTAAAGATTTCTAATTGTTTGTTAGTGATTGTATTAGTTAGGATAACTTTTTTTGTGCCACACCGTGATTTTAAGCAGTACGCTTAACTGTAACAAATTCCAGTAATTCGAACTACGTTTTAGAGAAAAAACCGGATAACTGAAAAAATTGGGTTTTGGTTATTTCCAGTAAAGCGGAGTCGACTGTACACTATTTTTTTGGGGGATGTGTGAAATTCCTCGTGTACACGAGTAAACCATTTGAAATTGTAGCCCTGGAATCAACATTGCAGCTGGCCATTGTTACGATACCGGTTGAAATGCTGAAAAAAGCATGTCACATTGGAGTACGCTTATTAACGTACCCACCAAGATGAAAATGATCTTCATCCGAAAGGATGAAATATCGATTTCCCAGCAATTGTCCTTGTTTTAGAAATAAGTTTCCAATAAGTCCCAACGTTGTTCAAACGCAAATCGATTAATTTCGTTCAGTGGAGATAATATACTTAATTTCGTGACAGAATAGGAAGAATATTGCTAGATTCGAAATAACCGGTGACTCAAATTTAAAACGATAGATGGCCCGATAGATCCTAAAGTTCTAATGCATAAAAGAAATATTTTGTATTTACATATTTGATAAATTAGGGCTAAAGATCCAATTCATAACAAAATTTTATGTGTATGAACCGCTAATCAAACAAAATATCAAAGATTTGCCGAAAAAACGGAACCACTAACGGAAAACCTTTTAAGTGTTTGATTGGTTAAAACAGTTATAGAATCAATGTATTTTTCACTAGTATGCTCTCTTTTTTGGGTAAATACTTGACTATTGTGAATGTAGTCATGGGTCTTAAATATTTATTTTTATTTCCAAGGGAAAAATGGAATAAAAATGTTTCTGCTATAGAAATTAATACGCGTATGTTTTTAAACATCCGCAGAATGGGACAGTTTACAAAATAAATATTGTGCTGGGCATCATTGTCTTATTGCTTCCCTATTATTTTGTCTTGTAGTGTGCGGACATTTAAAAAAAGCTAAATTAAAGTTCTATTCCAGCAACGACTGCTTAAACAACAATAAAAGCTTTCTTAAACTTGCTTTTGAAACTTGCGAGAGTTGAAGCTTTTCAACTTACAAAGCAGTTATTTTGTTTTTGTTTGAAATAATTGTAATTTTTTCCATTGTTTACAATGAGATCTTTAAGGCAAGCACACACATGCAGCTACTTTTTTCGTTGTTGTTTTTGGTTTTTGTGTTTTTCTTAATGGTTTGTTTTTGTTTCTTCGGTCTACTCTTTAGTAAAAACAAAAATCTAACAGTTGAGTTACGGTCTTCTTAGTGAGTGGTTGTTTAAAACGGATGATTTTCTTTATTAATTTAAAATAAATTACAGTGTTTTTTGTTTGATATAAACAAATTAAAATTTTCAAACTTGTGCAAATATAAAACGTAATAACTTTGGAGCTGTAGAGAATTAAAAACAAAAGAAGTTTGCGCAACATATTTTTTGTAGTTGCAACAGAAAAATTATTAAAAAAAAAGATTAAAACATAAATACCTACTATGTATTTAACTACACACATACATATGTATGTAGTTAAGTATGTATGTATGTTTGAACATATTGGAAAAAAGAGTTTAATGAAACATCATTTGGCGTGAAACATAGAAAAAAGAAGCAATTGAAGCAAACTGAAAGAATTTAACAGAATATAAATTTATTCAAAGATTACCGTAATCTATTAGTTTTTTATGTAAATCGTTTTTAAACGCACTGTCAAGAGCCCACGTATTTGCATTTGGCTGAAAGGTGTTTCTATTTCGTTGTTCTAGGCTCCATTTTCTTCTATACCTTCTAATCCGATTTGCGTGCATTGAACTACTTTGGAGAGGCGTGCGAATGAGTATTTAATTGTGTGTGTTTGTGTGTGTGTGTGTTAGGTGTGATTTTCGTAACTGTGTACGAGTGAGTGTTTAAGATTTTAATAATCTATCCACAGAAGTATGTGATTCTTTTAATTATGATTTTATGACTATAATTATCGTAAATTTACCAAAAAACTCACCCAAATCTGAATTCATTATTTAATCTACAATAAAAAACGTTTATGGCATAACAGAAGGTAAGTCAATATTTATTACTGATACTCGTACTTGTTTTAAATAATTAAATTAGCTTGAAAAATTATTCAAATTATTTTCATTATTTTCCATATTTTAAATGTAAATGATTGCGGCTGATGATTACAGCCGTTGCTGAACAAGCATTTGCAAAATTTAACTTTAAAATTTGAGATTTTCTTTTTGCGATTGGGCCGTGTTAATTCTTTTTTATATTGCAGCTGCAAAGTTTATTTTTTTTATTAATTATTTATAATTGAAGTTAAAATCAAGCCTTGCTTTAGATTTAAACCAAAATCTTACACACATACATACATACACATATTTCCTAAGGCATAATATATTGATAATTGCTTTTTTGGAGTTTTATTTAAAAAACAAACAAAAAAAAATATTAAAAAAGATTTCAAACCCCTCTTTTTTGCATTTGCAAATCAGAAAGAGTTAGTTTTAAGTCAGAATGCGACAATTGTAATTCAGTTTAAACAATTTGATTTCAGAAGGCGACAATATAGTTCAGATTAGACAATTTGGATTCAGAAGGCGACAACTTTAATTCAGTTTAATTAACTTGAATTCAGAAACCGACAATTGTTATTCAGATTAGTCAATTTGAATTGAGAAAAGGCCAACGTAATTCAGATTGAAGAATTAGGATTCAGAAAGCGAAAATTGTAATTCAGATTAGTCAATTTGATTTCAGAAAGCAACAATTGTAATTCAGTTTAATCAATTTAAGTCCAGAAAGCGAAAATTTTTGTTCAGATTAGTCAACTTGATTTCAGAAAGCGACAATTGTATTTCAGTTTAATGAATTTGAATTCAGAAAGCAAAATCTATTATCCAGATTAGTTAATTTGAATTCAAAAGCGCGAAAACTACTATTCAGATTAGTCAATTTGAATTCAGAAAGTGACAATTGTAATTCAGATTACTCAATTTGAATTCAGAAAGTCTGCAAAAAATCTTCTATTTTTATCAGATCAAAGCGCTCAGCTTGGCATAACCTTGTGCCGACTTTTTGGATTTCGTGGCTCAAGAAGGCAGAAGATATAAAATCAAAATTCTTTACTTGAATTCGGCAACACTTTTTCAAATGCTGTATGTAATTTTATTAGAATCGCAGCACCAGTTTGGAAAGTGCAAAATTATTTGCATATTTTTTAACAAAATATTGCAAATAATTTTTGCTGTCAAGCTCGTGTACATGTGCTTGACATAAGTGAAACACTATCTAAATTGAATTGATTTTCTATCAAGCGAAGTCGGTGTCACATATACTTACATACTAAAAAATTTTCATAACGAGCTACAACCGAAAAGAAAGCTTACGCGACAATATTTTCAATTTACGATCGTAAATAATAAATTTTCGTAAAAAAAATTAAGATCGAAAATTATGTCACTTAAGTTATTTAGGCGATTATGGCACAATTTGTTGCCAAATGGATATTTATTAAAAATTATAAACTTTTCAAGGTAGTATATTTTAATTTTCAGTATTATTTTGCAAACTTCATTTTTATGATGCTTGGCTCCTTAAGTTGTACCAAAATAATTACTTTGGTGATAGCAAAACTTTTTATTTCCTATTTATGATTATTTTTTTGCTCAAACAGATTTTCTTTAACGTTAAATAGTTTCTTTTACCTTTCCAAAGCCCCATTTTAAAATTGCTTATTAAGTTTTCAACTATTGAGGAGAAATGGCAGACAAAAGCGGCATTCTTAAAAATCTGTTACACCATTAACTTGGTTTTAAATTTACTTAATGATGTTATGGCAATATTTTAAAATCAGTAAGATTAGAATAATAGAAAAATTTGAAAACTAAAACACTAGTGCAGCAAAGTTAAAAAAAATTTATTAAAATTGCTAAGAATCTCAAACATGAATGCTGGTAAGCAAAATTTGAGCAGAAACACGCCTTTAACTTTTTATATTGTTATCTTTTTTGTTTGCTTTTTTTTCTTTAAGAAACACTTTTACAAATCTTTGGGATACCTGTTAATAGTTAAAACAACTATACTGGTTACAAAAACAACAAACTTTTTACTACATACATTCTTCTGAGGCTACTACTTCTACTACTACTTTGCTATTTATACTATTCATTCTGCTGCTAATCTACCACTACACAAGTATAGGAGTACTATATCTGATATTTGTAAATATGTACTGTATTGTGTATTTGGCTGTAGTTACTTGGCAAAAGTCATTATTAATTGCAAATCTAAAAGTGTAGAGTTGAGTTTGTGTATTAGAAAAACAGCAACATTAAATTAACTATAGACAATAAAATGTACGTATAAACATAGGAGTATGTATGTATGCATATGTACATATACCTATGTACGTGCGTGTATGTGAAATACTTTGTACTATAAGTAATAACATTATTTTTACGGCATGATAACATAGTCTTATGTTGAGTTAATAGTACAGCAAAAAAAAAAGAATTAGAAACTAAAATTGGGTTGTTTTAAAGGCAGTGATTTATCTCATAAAAATGTATATAAAAAAAATATTGAAAAGTTTGTTTGGAAGAATTATTTCTCAAATAAATATATGCCAGTCCTGCTTTACAAAAATATTTTTACATAAAACTTATTTTAAAAACCATATTTTTATGAATCACAATTTGTTGTTGTTTATATTTGCCGAATAAGGGAAATTTATTTTCCATAGTGCTAGTCAAATGTATATTAATTACATAATTAAAATTTAAACACTTTTCAAAAATTTCCCATTATGGGAAATTTTATTTTGTTCAAATCTCCACTACATAAAGTCATTTTTAGTAAACATATAGCTTATTGAAAAGATTTCACATAATTTTAAAAATTTCCCATGAGTGAAAAAATTTCCCAGCAAGGGAAATTTATTTTTCGAAAAGGTTTATTTTTAATATATGCATAACAGAATAGAAATTGTAAGATTTTTTTGGTATATGTATTTTGTATGTTTAATTAAAAATTTTGTTAATTTGTAGAGAAAGGGAAATTTATTTTTAAAGCATTTTTTTAAGTATATTCTTCATAAATATATTTACATGCATGCTTTTTCATAAATTTGCCTTGAACAAAAAATTTCCCTTTTTGGGATATTTTAAGTAGGGAATATTTTTGATACATGTAAACATTTTTACTTAAAAAACTGCAATTTGAAGAGTGAACATGTGTAATAGTAAGTAAAAAAGAGAACAGATAGTTTATGCAAAATTTTATTATTTGATGTGTACACATTTTTATCCTTGATTTTTGAAATTTTATATTTCTTATATATTTTCTGTGGGGAATTTTGAAAAAAATAATTAAAAAAATCCTGCAGTCTCTAAACGGGTAATCCGATTGTAATAAAAAGGTGCTGCTGAGATCAGTTTTAATGTTTGGATAGCAGTTTTGATGTGATAAATATTACTTTTAGCATTTAGTTTTTCCTATCGAAGAGATACTAAAAATATTTGCATGTGTTTAGGATATATTCAACTAACTAAATACAAATTCTAGCTATTTTATGCACCTGGTTCCACTGTTTTTGCTAACAAGAAAGCCACTACATAAAGTTATTTTTAGTAAACATATAGCTTATTGAAAAGATTTAACATAATATTAAAAATTTCCCATGAGTGAAAAAATTTCCCAGCAAGGGAAATTTATTTTTCGAAAAGGTCTTTTTTTAATATATGCATAACAGAATAGAAATCGTAAGATTTTTTTGGTATATGTATTTTGTATGTTTAATTAAAAATTTTGTTAATTTACAGAGAAGGGGAAATTTATTTTTAAAGCATTTTTTTAAGTATATTCTTCATAAATATATTTACATGCATGCTTTTTCATAAATTTGCCTTGAATAAAAAATTTCCCTTTTTGGGATATTTTAAGTAGGGAATATTTTTGATACATGTAAACATTTTTAGTTAAAAAACTGCAATTTGAAGAGTAAGCAAAAAAAAAAGAACAGATAGTTTATGAAAAATTTTGTTATTTGATGTGCACACATTTTTATCCTTGATTTTTGAAATTATATATATCTTATGAATAGCTTTTAAAAACTAAAAATATTTTTTGCTTATATATTTTCTGTGGGGAATTTTGAAAAAAATAATTAAAAAAATCCTGCAGTCTCTAAACGGGTAATCCGATTGTAATAAAATTTCATGTAGCTTTTGAAAAGGTGCTGCTGAGATCAGTTTTGGTGTTTGGATAGTAGTTTTGATGTGATAAATACTACTTTTAGCATTTAGTTTTTCCTATCGAAGAGATAGGAAATAAAAATAAAAATAAATAAAAATAAAAATATTTGCATGTGTTTAGGAAATATTCAACTAACTAAATACAAATTCTAGCTATTTTACGTAATTGGTTCCACTGTTTTTGCTAACAAGAAAGTCAAATCTCAAGGTTGCAATAAAATGGCCTATGGTGTAGTTAAATATTTTGAAAAATAAATTATCTGCTCTTGGCGTAAATTTAGGAAAATACTGCGTCTCTAGATTATTTTTTAATTGAAAAAATATTTTTGAAATGCTTTAAGGCCAAATGAATGTTTCGGTTAATTATCGGAAACGAGTGCAAATTTTAAATATTTTTTAGTACATATTTGTGTAAATTGCTAGAAAAAAAAACGAAATAAAAAAAAATACAGATTACTTTTCTTTTTTTTCTTCAACAAATACAATCAATATCAATAGCTGAAATGGGAGCAATACACGAGCTTGAAAAAAATATATATAAATAAATTAGTTTTTGAGTTTTACAATTTTTTATAGATATAACAAGACTGCCACAGATTTACTTTCAATTTTCGTTTGATTTTTGCTGAAAAATGTTGCATTGTTTGTTAAAAAATAGGGGAGCCTGGCATGTTGCAATAACATTTGCTTGAATCTGTATAAAATAAAAATGTGTACGAGTACATACAACTTTTTTTCTTTCTGCTTCTTATTGCCAATTTGCTAATCAGCTTAAAAATACAAATTCAGGTTAAAAGAGCAGTGTTTGATTTTGTTTTGAAGAAAAAAAAACGTTTTCAAACAAATTGTATTATAATGACAAATTGAGGTTTTCAGGTGGATTTTTAAAATAAAAATCAATAAATATTTGTGTGCTAATATTAGGAAAACTTTTAATTACAAGGAATGTTTTCTTTAAAACAATTTCCATTTAAAACAATATTGTGTGCTGTATATAATTAAACAATTTGCTTACATCAACAATAAATTAGCTTCACTTTCACTTACAAATTTGCCACTCAACTTCCAACTCAATTTGCATCATTAACAATTATGTGGATGTTGGGGCATTTAAATATGTACGAGTGTGTACACAAGCATTAAGTGCATTTGTGAGCCTGCATGTACAAGCATAAACTTGCCCGTACATGTTTTAGTTCCCCTCCTTCAAGTAAAACCATTAACAAACATTCGTAAGCAAATACATATTGGCAAGTACGGGTACCATTCATTCCATGTTGTGGAAAAGTTGTTGTCTTGAAAAATTTTACTGCTGAAAAAGTTGCATCAATTTTGAAATAAACACAAGAAAAATGTGTGTAAAAATCTGCATTTACAATATGAGAATGCATATGAAATGATATTTGGCGAACGCTTTTTTAAATTGAATTTAAAAAAGTTTCAAACAAAAAGTTTCAATTTAATATAAAAAGAGACTTATTTTTCAGTCCATGTTTTTAATAGATGTTTTTAGGAAAAGTGAGTTTTTGAAGGGATTTTTTTTATATAAAATATTTTTTTGTAATAGGCAAATTTTTATAAAATTAAATCTTTTTTCTAATAATAATAATTTCTATGAAAACTGCTTTTTACTAAAAATACCTTATTTTAATGGTTATGTAAAGTTTTGTAAAAACACCTTTTCAAAAAAGGTACTCTTTTTAAAAAAGGTACTTTTTATAAAATGTATATATATTTTTATGAAAGCTATTTTTTTAATAAAGTAATTTTAAATTATCTTATGTAAAGCATTATATAAGATATATTTTTATAAAAAAGACACTTATTATAAAATACACTTTTTGAATAAAGGTACTTTTTACTCTGTAGAAAAAATTAGCCGGCGAAGTAAAAAAAGTTCCAAAAACTAGAAAAAATCTCTATCTTCTCATCTATTTTCGCAACAATATTTCCTCTTTTCTAGTTCCGGCGCAATGCATTGCATATGTCGGGGTAATCAATCTCCCTGAGCGCTGGTCCTACTAAAAGAAAAAAATTATATTTATTTTACAAGGTAATATTTTGCAAAATTTACTTTTTAGAAAAGGTATATTTTAAAAAGTACTATATTAAGGGAGGCATATTTTATAAAATGCAGCTTTTTGTTAAAATTATTTTTTTTACAAAATATAACTTTTATAATAAAATATACTAAAAAAAGGTAATGTTTTCTTTAAAAAAGTACGTTTTTTATTAAGGGGCTTTTAAAATGCGGCACTTTATAAAAGGTAATTTTTTATAAGAGGTACTATTTTATAAAAAGGTACAATTTTGCGAAAGATGGTTGTTTGAAAAAACGTAATTTTTTATTACAGGTACCTTTTTAGAAAAGGTACTATATTATAAAAGGTATTTTTTTTGATAAAAAGTACTTTTTTGATAAAAAGTACTTTTTTGATAAAAAGTACTTTTTATAAAAAATACCAGTTTTTATATTTTATATTTAATAAAATATATTTATATTTAATAAAAGATATTTTTTATAATTTTTTAAAAAGGTAATTTAAAAAATGCTGTAGTATTTTTAGAAGGACTTTTTTCCAAAAGTAATTTCTTAGGAAAAGTAGTTTTTCACTAAAATAGTACATATACATACATATTTGAAATATTTCAATTTTGTTCCAAACTTTCCCACTGTGCTTTGGTAATCATTTACTTATATCACCCAATAATATATTAATTGCTGATAAATGTAATTTGATCCGCTGCACATGCGCATTAATTCTTTTTTATTATACAAACATTCATTATCTAATATTATGTTTTCATATACGAATAATTTATTCATAATAAAACACTTGAGTACATATTTCTCTTAATTCACAATTTACAAAAAAAAAAAAAAAACATTTCAATAATGGAACAAAACAAGTCAAAAGAATTTTAGATCGCAAACAAAATTGTTGATACTCAATAGGAATGGCATGAGCAGGTAAACGAATAGCTGAGTGTCTTCAAGTGAACCTACTCGTATCATCTATCTGTAAATGTTTCAGTATAAAAGATCATAAGATTTTCAAATTTACTACAACTTAAGCAAATTCTTTATAAGCGTATAAGAGCCGTGTTGTGGTTTGAAAGGCATTTGCCAAGGTCATTTGCCAGTTGAAAATAATGACAGTTAGATAGATACTCGTTTTGAGAACGAGAATTCTTTCAAATTCACTAATACTGGTAATTAATTGAAGGAATTATTTGTTAATAGTCATGAAGAAAGAAATATTGGCACAAAATTGCTTTGGAATAATTACAAAACGGATGTTTCTTGCATAAAATGATTGTTATATTTTATTATTTTTACTTCAAATATGATAAATGCAGTTACTCATGGTTGCAGGTTAGCTCTTGCATTTATATGAATAATTAGATTAGAAGCGATCAACGAAAGTTATGTTATTAGTACATACTTTAAAGTTTGAAGTACGTTTTATAAAAAGTTATTTTTATAAAAGTTATGCATTAAATAAAATTTCTTTTATACAAACTTATTTTTAATATAATTTTCTTTTATAAAAAGTTCCTTTTTTAAGAAAATTAAATAAAAAGTTATGCATTAAATAAAATTTCTTTTATACAAACTTATTTTTAATATGATTATATTTTATAAAAAGTTCCTTTTTTAAGAAGATTAAATTTTGGCAGAAATTTTTATATAAAAATTCCTATTCAAAAGCAGCTTCTTTTATAAAAAGTCCTTTTATAAAATGTACCTTTCAAAAAATGTACTTTTTATAAAAAGTTCCTTTTATAAAAAATACCTTTCATAAAATGTACTTTTTACAAAAAGTACTTTTATAAAAAGTATAAAAAGTACTTTATAAAAAAGCACTTTTTATAAAAAGTACTTTATAAAAAAGTACTTTTTATAAAAAGTATTTTTGTTAAGAATACTTTTTATAAAAAGTATTTTTGTTAAGAGTACTTTTTATAAAAAGTATTTTTGTTAAGAGTACTTTTTATAAAAAGTACTTGTTATTAAAAGTATTTTTTATTACAAGTGATTTTTATAAAAAGTACTTTTTTATAAGGTACTTTTCACACTTTTTATAAAAACTACTATATATAAACAGTACTTTTTGCTAAGAGCATTATTTATAAAAAGTACTTTTTGTTAAGAGTACTTTTTATAAAAAGTACTTGTTATTAAAAGTATTTTTTTATTATTGGTAATTTTTATAAAAAGTATTTTTTATTAAATGTGATTTTTAGGAAAAGGACTTTGATTAAAAATAAAAAAATTTGTTTTAAAAATGCTTTTTTTATTATTAGTGATTTTTATAAAAAGTATTTTTTATTAAAAGTGATTTTTATGAAAAGTACTTTTGATTAAAAATGAAAAAAATTTTTATTAAATTTTTTTTATTATGAGTGATTTTTATAAAAAGTATTTTTTATTAAAAATGATATTTATAAAAACTAGTTTTTAATAGAAAGTACGTTTTATGAAAAATTATTTATAATAAGTGGTACTTTTTATAAAAAGTACCGTTTTTAAAGGTTTTTTTAAGTGCCATTTATAAAATGTATCTGTTATAGAAAACAAATTTTGTAATAAGAATATTTCCTAAAAAGTGTCTTTAGTAAACAGTAATTTGTACAAAAAGTAACTTGCAACAATATACTTTTTATATAATTTTTTTATATAAATCACATATCATAAACAAAATGCTTTTATGCAATTAATTGGTTTTAAGAAATCAAGTATCATCTTTTAAGCTTTTTTGTAATATTTATCTTTTAATTGTTTATACTGCTATGGTACACTCTCTCTCTCTCTCTGCTTCTATCGTCATGACTTTCTTTTGAAGAAAAATCCTGTTTTTTGAGGAAGTAAATATTTTAATTTGTAAGGAAATCTTACGCACCGGCTATGAAATAATTTGGTTATTTAATAAAAATATTTCCAGTCGACAGACAACCATTGCAAGCCGAATAAGCATTTACCCAGTAGGCATTATTTGAATAAACGACTTTATTTTAACTCCTGTTTAAGCGAAATACTTTTAAAATTTCCTGTTCATACACAAGTATTATGACATAAAACACTTTTGTTGTATTTTTTGGCTTATTTTTTTCTCCAAATAATTGCCATACATTAATTTACTGGCAAAAAGCAAATATTATAAATTTTTTTCTATGCAACTCAAAAGCAAAAACAAGTTCATCCACATTTTGGCCATAAACTTTATACCAAAGTAAAATATTCGAATATTGAAAAGTATAAAACGAAAACAATCAGATAAAAGTAAAACTGCTGAAACATACTTTATGGTTATTAAACTTTAAGTCGATTAAGCATTATGGCAAAAGAAAAAACGGTTAACCAAATGAAATATTGGCGGCATCAATGCTTATGGTGCGGTCCATGTTTGTTATGTGGTGGTGACTATTTCTGTTATGCTCAACATAAATGCTTATTTAAATCACTCTCAGTTTTTCTTTTAAAACATAAGCAACAACAAAAAGAAATATTTTCAAACACTTGTTTGAAATTTCAAATATATTTTTTTCCTTCCAAACAATCAATTAAAAAATACCAACCTAACAAACCCACACATACATACAAATAAATATTTCAACATTTTGAAATTTGAGAAAAAATTATATTTGAAGTAAAACTAGTTTTTTTAGTAAAAAAAAAAACGGAGATAATAATAAATAAAAATCAAAACTTTGTTTTTGAAGTTTTACTTTTTTTATTTTTTTTCTTATTTTGCTTAAAGAAAACTTTTTAAACTTTAACCACAATTTCAAATTTGCAAAGTGGTTTTCTGCTGTTTGTTAGTTTGCGGGAAGTATGGTGTGTTTAATTGAAATCGAGTTTATAAAATACTGATGCCCTACATTCGGCAAAAAATATTTAAATAAGATTTCGTATCAATATAATATGAATACGAGTATATTAGCGATGGGCTTTCGCGAAATGTACTTATTAATAAGTAGTTGTGCATGTAAACTGTCTATAACATACCTGTGTTAGGACAGTGCAGGATTGTATTAAGTGAAAAATTCATTCACAGTAGTGACCAGTCAATTTTCAATAACAGATATGTTTATTAACAAAATGCTATTTTTACAGTATATGTCAAATTCGAGTAACCGTTAATAATGCAGAGGAAAAAATTCACGCACACACATATGCACATACTTAAATATAACATTACAATAACAGCTGTTATTGTACTATTATAATTTTTACTACTCCTTTGGCAAATTTGTCAAGATAATACAGAACTCGTAAACTTTCCAAGTGCTGTAGGGATATTCGGCTTATAAGAGAAAAACATAAATATATAAATCTTTCAGAAAAACAGCAACAATTGATAGTTTACTACCGTATTCACAATAGCTATAAACAAGTTAAGCAAACGAACAACTTTCGATATCGCGGCAACATTTTGTTGCTCTTAAACGTACATAACGACTGTGAGTAGGCACTGGGCATATAAAAAGTCCCACAAGAACACTGTAAATGTATAATTGTAAGCATAAATATGCAGGTACGTATGTGTGTGTGTTTGATTATGCATGTTTTATACACTTGTCCCTCCAACTGACAGAGAGTTTAGCTCAGTTAGCCGAAACTATTATTGCTATTATAATATTTATTTAATTTATTTAATTAATTTTTGGTTTTCATAAAACCAGCCAACACAGCAATAACATTAAATTTTGAAAATCTATACAATATATTTACTTTTTATGACAACGTAAACTATTTTTTATGATCTCATTAAATTGTTCGTATCAAGTGTCGACTTTGATATGAAATTGCTTTTCTTCTAAATTGAATTTTAATTATCAAGGATTAGGTGCCGCAATCGTGAGTGGTAATTGGCTGTTACTGTCTGAAGTAACCAGTAATTATGAAATTAAGCTTTAAAAAGCAATTTGAATTTCTAATGTTATTTTTTAAATTAAATAACAAATTTCAGCAGGCTATAGATGACTACAGAGACATTATGATTAAATGTTATGGGTGTTAAAAATAATTACATTATAGGTATAATTATAATTATTTATTGTTTACAAAAGAAACATCTAAAAAGTTGTTTCCTTTCCTGAATATTTTAAATTTCAATCATGCAGAGTTTGTGACAGAAAAGTAAGTGGATGTAAAACCAGTACGAAAATACTTATAAAAACTTTGAATTTGAAAAAAATACATTTAATATATTTTGAGAATGTGTATTACACTAAAAAAAAGTTATTTATATAATAAAAAATCTTTAATGTTATTGAATATTTTTTACGTTTAAATTGATTTCATTCAGTGTTAGTGTACCCCAACATAATATTAGAAAAGTTGTTAAAAATAATAAATGAAATATATTTCGGTATTAAATAAAATATATTCACATTCTATCCTCATCATATGCTATTTATTTCTACATAAAATTATTTTTTTCTAAGCTCAGCCCTGACTTGCAATTGAAACAATTTCGAGGTTTGTAACATGAAATACAATTTTTATTTAAAAAAAAGAACCATTAACAAAATCTTTTATTAAAATAATTTTTTACATGTTTTAGATATTTTTATACCCTCCAAAAAGACAATTGGAGATTATATTCACTTTGTCATTCCATCCCTCTAAACACCCATAAAGTATATATGTATATTCTTGATCAGTGACGACATCTAAAACGATGTAGCCATGTCCGTCCGTCCGCCATCCGTCTTTGGAAATCACGATTCAGTAGAAACGAAAAGAGCCAGACCCTTGAAGTTTGTTATAGATACCTTTTGAAGGATAGCACAGCTCAAATGCGTAAATGGGCTGAGTCGTGCCATAAGGGGAAATTTCCCCCCAAGAAGAACTAAACCAACCACTAAAAAACCACAAAATTTTTATATATACATACATATATATATTTTTTGTTATTTTATTAAGCAAGTGATATATTTTTATGCCAAAGAAATTCATTTTTGGACACTGCCCCCTTTAGTGGTCGTCGGAGTAACATATTACATAGAAAAAACAGTGTACATATATAACAAATTGTATTCCTTAAGTCTACATTCCTTAAAAACAAACCGTCTTATTCATAAAAACTATGAGAGGCTTATAAGAGTGTTATAGAGCAAATTTCATATGAAATTTTGTTTTATTACGCTGTTATTGGACTCTCATAATTTTTATGAATAAGGGGGTTAATTTTTACAGCCTTATATAACATAAAAAATATTTGTGCTTTATAAAGGGTTTATAAAACAAATTTTGTTTGGAAATCTGTTTTATAAACCTCTTATAAGTCAAAAAACTTTTTTTTATAAATAAGGCCTTTAAGCTTTTACTACGAAGGCAAGATGTTCTCTGACTGAAAACTAAAGTTTTATAGCCTTAAGTTCTAAACACTTAGACGACAGCAGACTTCACAACTTCACGGCTTCAAATGCTGCCAACTTCAAATGCTGCTCTGAAGTCAGCTTCATAATTATTTTGCAAGCAACAACCAAGGCGGATTTACCAGGTACTCTTACTAGTACAACAATGAAACAACACCAAAAACCACACGTATTTTGTTGGTAGAAAATGAAGAGCTAATGTCAAAATCAAGGAAGAAGAAGCATCATTAACAAGGAAGATTTAAGAAAAAAAAACATTTTAAGTTGCTTATATATAAACTTTTGACAGTAGCTCAACAAATTTCAATATACAGCTGCGGTACTGAGAGTACTTGGTAAATCTGCCTTGGCAACAACATAATAATCAGCTGATGTGTAAATCAATCAGGAATACCGCATATATATTTTATAATGAATAAAATTAAAGTTATTGATAAAATATGTAATAATATCACGAAAAACTATAAAAACACATAAATTTATTTCTATATTGTATTTTTGTAATGTTCTTCAAAAAAAAAGTTGTTGTTCTTATTTTTCCAATTTATATGTATGTATAATGGCAACACTATATTTGTTTATTGCTGCCTGTCAAAATAGAAAATAGCCAAAGTTGGCAACAGCAGCAAATGCTGTTGTGCAGTCCTGCTGCCGTCAAAATAATCGTTTTCATTTACTTGGGTGTCACACGATCAAGTTTTCATTCAAATTTTAAAATTTCTCTCATTTTTTTACCAATACAGTCATACTTTTAAAACTTGCTGAGAGTTTGCTTTCAAATTTTCGATCAAATTGAGTGTTTCGGGTTACAGTCAAGAAAACAGCTGATTGCAGTTTTTTCTTCCAAATTTGCATTCTTCTTTAAAAATATTCTGCTATCAGTGACATCTTGCTTTGAAATTGCGTGCACCCTACGTCACAGCTTTCAAATTTTGTGAATTTTGACAAGCAGTATGTGTAAAAATCTTGAAAGAGAATTGCAAAAAAACTTGATAGTGTGACTGCAGCTTTAAACACATGGATTTTATTTTTGACATATTGCTGCTTGCTGTCTGCTGTCGTCTATGTGTTTAAGGCTTTATGCATAAAAAATATATGTGCTTTATAAAGGGTTTATAAAACGAATTTTGAATAAGGCCTTTAAGCTTTTGCGACGAAGGCAAGAATTTTTTTGATATTCCGCTGACCTACCCCTCCATCCAACTTTGCCCCTTAAATGACCCTATTAAAAAAAAATTTTTTTTCTACACTTAATTATCCCAAAAATTTACTTTTTAAGTTTTAGCGGCAAAAATGTGATGTCTCCCCCACGGTCTTTCCCGGAATGACGCTTTTAAAATAGAGTTTTAAAATAGGGCACAGAAATGTCTGAAAGGAACTGCTGATCCAGAAGGTTAATTTATTTTAACTTATTTACTAAATTATTTTTATTTGTAGGGTATTTAAGACCCGGTCTATATACGTTCTTATTTGTTATTTTTATTATTTCATTAAAATTTCGTTTTTGAGGAATTTTTTTTAATATTTATACAGAAGAGATCAAGCAATTAAGAAATAAATCTTTCATTAAAATATTAGTCCTAGTAATTTTTTTTTAACAAAATAAAGTTGCATAAATAATATTTAACAAATACTTGTCGTCACCTAAAATCCAAAAGGCCGTAACTGGCAAAAAAAAAATTGTAATTAATTAAAAGTAAAAAACCAGTTTCAGCTTGGTTTAAATCACTTAGGGCCATTATTACAACTTCTTGTTAGTTAAAAGTAAGATTTGCTGGGATGAATAAAAAGTTTATCAATATTATAATGTTACTTAAATCTAGCAGATAGAATGAAACTGCTGTCAATCTGTCATTCACTTAAGGCTTAAGTGAAAATGTAACAATAGAACACTTTTTAAACGTCACACAAAATCCTACTTTTAACTAACATGAAGTTGTAATAACGGCCGTTATAGTTATTATTACGTTAAAACAAAATCCAGAAGATTAGTTTGCATAGAGTAAGTTAATTTAAATTATAATATAAATTTCTCTTTTAGTAAAATTAAATTTTTTTTTTATATTGATTAACTGATATTATGGTCGTAGTAATTACAATGTGATCACCAATTTTCACTTTTATTATTATTATTTTTTTTTGTATTTGTGTTGGCCACCAAACTTTTTTTTTGTTGCACATTTTTGCTTGATAAAACAAAAATTCCTCTTAAATTAATTAATGTAACGCAAAACAATCATTAAATATTGTACGTTTATAATTTGCTTAGCCACAATACACTTATTTTTAAACTTGCTGTTGCCGTTGCTGTTGTTGCCTTGTGAAAATTATATGGTAATTGCCAATTTCTGTTACTTTTTTTACATCTCCCATTTTTGTTGCTATAATAAAAAAATGTGTTGTTTGTTTCTTTAAGCCATATTATGATTTTCGTTGAATGTTGTGTTTTTATACCCTCCAAAAAAGTATTTGGAGGGTATATTTACTTTGTCATTCCGTTTGTAACGCATCGAAATATCCATCTCAGACCCCATAAAGTATATATATTCTTGATCAATGATGAAATCTAAGACGAACTGAGCATGTCCGTCCGTCCGTCTGTGAAAATCACGATTCAGTCCAAACGAAAAGAGCTAGACTCTTGAAATTTGGCATAAATATATTTTAAAACTTAGAGCAGGTTAAGTTCGAAGATGGGCTAAATCGGGCAAGAGGGAAAAAAGTTCCCCTAAGAAGAACTAAACCAACCCAGAAAAAACAACATAATTTTTAAAGTTTTTTGGTTATTTTGTTAAGCAAATGATATATTTTTATGTCAAATACGGTCCAACGCCTTAAACTTGGAGCCATAAAATAAAATAAAAATATTTTTTGACCCCGCCCACTTTAGTGGGCGTTATTATAGGCAAAAATAGCATAAAAATGTAACAAATTGTTTTACTGAAGCCTACACTCCTTAAAAATAACATTTTTAAGCTTTAATGACGAAGCTGAGACGAAACCTGGTACTACTCTGCCCTACCCCCTACTTCCCCTTCGCCCCCTAAATGACCCTACCAAAAAAATTTTTTTTTTTAAATTTTGTATATAATCATCCCAAGCATTTATCTTTAGAGTTTTATGACTGCCGATTTCTGCCCTACCCCCTCCTCTTCCTTTGCCCCCTAAATGACCCTACCAAAAAAAAATATTTTTTTTAAATTTTGTATATAATCATCTCAAGCATTTATTTTTAGAGTTTTATGTCTACCTGTTTCTGCCCTACCCCCTCTTCCCCTTTGCCCTCTGAATGACCCTATAAAAAAAAAGAAATTTTAATTTTGTATATAATTATCCCAAGCATTTATTTTTAGAGTTTTATGACAAAGGTGAAATGTTTCCCCCACAGCCCTTGCCAGAGCGACCCCGCCAAAATACAGTTTTTATACCCTCCAAAGAGAATTGGACCCCATAAAGTATATATATTCTTGATCAGTGATGAAGTCTAAGACGATCCAGCAATGCCCATACGTTCGTCTGTGGAAAACATGATATAGTCTATTTTTGGACCCCACCCCCTTTAGTGAGCGTTGACGTACGATATTATATAAAGGAACTCTGTCCCACCAAGTTAAACATTTTAAATTCACTTACTAAATATTTGGAGGGTATTTAAGATTCGACCCGGTCGAATATATCGTTTTTACTTGTTTTCTTTCGTTTGCTTGATTTATGAACAGGTATTTATTTGGCTAATAAATATTTAATTGGCAAAATAAAATTTGGCAATCGAAAAACCTCTAAGGAACCTTCAAAGAATCTCGTACGACTTTGGGTTTTTGTGTGTGTGTGTGTTTTATTTTGTTCAGTAAAATACAAGTTTAAAATGAAATATTGAAAACTTTAAACAAAACGTGCCAGTTTGAAGCTTAAATATTTAAGAAGCCTGAAACTCTTTGTTTTCTTATACACCGCAGATTGATTGATTATCTGAAATAAGTAAAATAGTTTGAACTAGTACTAGAAACCTGTTTGTGGTAAAACAAATTTTTGTTAAAAAAAAGAAATAAAATAAAAAAATAAAAAATAAAAATTACAAACAAATAAATACACGAGGGTAAATGGCGACTTAAACGCATAACGCATGAATATTAAAAAAAAATTGGATTGAAATTTTTCATATAAAAAGACCTTAAGCTTAACGAATTATTATTAAAATTTATAAGAAAATGTTTGAAAGATTTACCAACTGACCCACCATGTCGAGTAACCAAAAGTTTAGAATTTTTGTTTGTTTTAAATGCATTTACCCGACAGAACGATAACGAGAGATATCGTGGGCCAGGCATTTAAGCCGGATGTTATTGGATTACCTTCATGTTTATACATTTTTAATACTTTTAGTTAAAATTTAATTAAACATACAGTTTTAGCGCGTGTTAATTTTTGTGTTAATTTTTTTCATGCAAATTTTTTTTTTAACTTTTTTATGTGAAAAATAGCTTTGCCTAAGTAAATATATATTTATGAATCAATTTGAAGATTTAGCAATTGTCTGTTTCATTATCAACGAGTGTCATTTTGTTCTAATTTACAGCTCTTTTTGCCACACCTTTCAGTTGATGTTAAGCTCTATAGCTATTTTACGTTCTTATTATTGTTGAATTGTGTTTTTAATTTCTGTATTACATATATTTTTAAATAGATTTTCAAAGATAAACACAGTGTTTAATATACAGCCAGCACTATACTTCATGTAAGTTTGTTGCTTAAGTCTTTTGTTTTTCATAGCATTGTACGAGTATAACCGCGAGCGTGCGCGTGTGTGTGTTAGTGCCTTGTCTGACTGTTTTACCTAAGGAATTTAAATTATTTTCAATTTGTATAACAATCTAACATGTACGAGAGTGTAGCATGACAATTGTTTATGAAATTCTTGGAAAGAAAACAATGACACACACACACGCACACACTAAGTAAAATCTTATGCAAGAGTTTTTTTTGTTTCTTTTCTGTTTTTAACGACAAAGACAAAGCTGATTTTAGTATGGCATTTACATTCTGATCTCAAACATATTCAATGATCTTAAACGCATTAAGCTCTAAATAACAAATGAATCATGATAAAAGTATGTGCAGGGAATGCAGTGATTTTATAAAAAAAAACTGGAAAAAATAATATTAAAACATATTTTAGATTTATTTTGTTTGTACAGGTTTTTAATATGTTATTTTAAAGAATTTTACACAGCAAATAATTCAATTTATTTATTCTTCTTTCACTAAAGTGGAAACTAAAAATCTAAATTCTTCTATTTTTGTTCTTTTTAAGATATTTAACTTCATACATTCAATAACACAAAATGTAACCGGTTTGGAATATATTTTATAGTTTTAAAATTTCTTAGCCTTTTGCTTGTAATTTACCTGGTAGACACGTATTTAAAATACAAAATTAAGAACTTCTCTTTGTTTGAGTTTCTATTAAAAACCAAAAATTCTATTCTGCATGCAATCATCCAATTTGTTAAGCTTAAATTTCTGTCCCTCATTTTAATATCAATAAAAAAATTTTACCTAATTAACAGAAGAAATAACCAGGGACGGCAAATAACGACTACTTTTTAAATCTAAACCAAAAAAAGAAACCCAAAAATAACTTTTTCTGAGAAATAAATAAAAATCAAGAAATAACTTTTATTTTGTGGGGGATAAATAAAAAGCAAAAAATAATTGTTGTTTCGTGAGGAATAGAAAAAAATACAAAAATAATTGTTATTTTCTAAGGAATAAATAAAAATCAAGAAATAACTTTTATTTTGTGAGCGATAAATAAAAATCTGAAAATAACTTTTATTTTGTGAGGAATAAATAAAAATTAAGAAATAACTTTTATTTTGTGAGCGATAGATAAAAATCTGAAAATAACTTTTATTTTGTGAGCGATAAATAAAAATCTGAAAATAACTTTTATTTTGTGAGGAATAAATAAAAATCAAAAAATAACTTTTATTTTCAGAGAAATAAGTAAAAATTAAAAAATTACTTTTATTTCGTGAGCGATAAATAAAAATCAAGAAATAACTTTTATTTTCTGAGTTATAAATAAAAATCAAGAAATAACTTTTATTTTCTGAGAAATAAGTAAAAATTAAAAAATAACTTTTATATCGTGAGCGATAAATAAAAATTAAAAAATAACTTTTATTTCGTGAGCGATAAATAAAAATCTAAGAATAACTCTTATTTTCTGAAGAATAAATAAAACCCAGGAAATAACTTTTATTTTGTGAGCGATAAATAAAAATCAGAAAATAACTTTTATTTTCTTAGCAATAAATAAAAATCAAGAAATAACTTTTATTTTGTGAGCGATAAATAAAAATCTGAAAATAACTTTTATTTTCTGCGGAATAAATAAAAATCAAGAAATAACTTTTATTTTGTGAGCGATAAATAAAAATCAAGAAATAACTTTTATTTTCTGTGGAATAAATAAAAATCAAAAAATAAGTTCTATTTCGTGAGCGATAAATAAAAATCCAAGAATAACTTTTATTTTCTTAAGAATAAATAAAAAGCAGGAAAAAACTTTTATTTTGTGAGGAATAAATAAAAATCAAGAAATAACTTTTATTTTCTGAGAAATAAGTAAAAATTAAACAATAACTTTTATTTTGTGAGCGATAAATAAAAATCAAAAAATAACTTTTATTTTCTGCGGAATAAATGAAAATCAAGAAATAACTTTTATTTTCTGAGAAATAAATAAAAATCTAGAAATAACTTTTATTTTGTGAGAAATAAGTAAAAATTAAACAATAACTTTTATTTTGTGAACGATAAATAAAAATCCAAGAATAACTTTTATTTTCTGAAAAATAAATAAAACCCAGGAAATAACTTTTATTTTCTGAGAAATAAGTAAAAATTAAACAATAACTTTTATTTTGTGAGCGATAAATAAAAATCAGAAAATAACTTTTATATTCTTAGCAATAAATAAAAATCAAGAAATAAATTTTATTTTCGGAGAAATAAATAAAAATCTAGAAATAACTTTTATTTTGTGAGAAATAAATAAAAATTAAAAAATAACGTTTATTTCGTGAGCGATAAATAAAAGTCCAAGAATAACTTTTATTTTCTGAAGAATAAATAAAACCCAGGAAATAACTTTTATTTTGTGAGCGATGAATAAAAATCAAGCTATAACTTTTATTTTCTGAGAAATAAGTAAAAATTAAACAATAACTTTTATTTTGTGAGCGATAAATAAAAATCAAAAAATAACTTTTATTTTCTGCGGAATAAATAAAAATCAAAAAATAACTTTTATTTTGTGAGCGATAAATAAAAATCAAGAAATATCTCTTATTTTCTAAGAAATAAGTAAAAATTAAAAAATAGCTTTTATTTCGTGAGCGATAAATAAAAATTCAAAAATAACTTTTATTTCGTGAGCGATAAATAAAAATCCAAGAATAACTCTTATTTTGTGAGTGATAAATAAAAATCAAGAAATAACTTTTATTTGGTGAAGAATAAATAAAAATCAAAAAATAACTTTTATTTTGTGAGGAAGAAATAAAAATCAAGAAATAACTTTTATTTTCTGAAGAATAAATAAAAAGCAGGAAATAACTTTTATTTTATGAGCGATAAAAAAATCAAGCAATAACTTTTATTTTCTTAGCAATAAATTAAATTCAAGAAATAATTTTTCTTTTCTGAGGAATAAATAAAAATAAAAAAATAACTTTTATTTTCTGCGGAATAAATAAAAACCAAGAAATAACTTTTATTTTGTGAGCGATAAAAAAAAATCTCTTATTTTCTGAGAAATAAGTAAAAATTAAAAAATAACTTTTATTTCGTGAGCGATAAATAAAAATTCAAAAATAACTTTTATATCGTGAGCGATAAATAAAAATCAAGAAATAACTTTTATTTTCTTAGCAATAAATAAAAACCCAAAAAATAAATATTATTTTTTGAGTAATAAATAGAAATCAAGAAATAATTTTTAATTTCTTAGCGAAAAATAAAATGTAATTTTGGAAATAAAACTTGTAAGCGTTGCGGTCCCTGAAAATAGCACAGACAAGACACTATGGAAGAGATTTGAATAATAGAAATTAATTAAGAAAAAACATCGAAAATAACACAAGTAGAAAGTATGTGTTGAAGATCATATTAAATAGCAAAAGTTTTAAATTAATCAATTAATTTTAAATAAATAAAGAAATTGAGAGAAATCTAAAATCACATAGATGTTATGCCAAGCAAACAAGGGCAAGAACAAAAAGTCTTACTTATGCACAGCGCCCTATTTAGAATTATTATAAAAACCAGCTGGAGCTGAACTCCCTCTTTATCTGGGATCATGTGCAATTTTGTACATCGGTTTTGTGGATCGGTCCATTATTTCTTACAAATATGTATTTTATTTTCCATTGTCTTTTTTGCCGGCACTCCAAAGTGCTGGACTTTGTTGAAACCTAGACAATAATTTTTGTTGAACTTATCACATCCTTGGGGAGGGGGGAGAAGTGCTAAACGCTTTTTGTATTCTTAACAAATAAAAATAATTTTTCACTTTTATTTCATTACTTTGGCTCGTTAGTAATCTAAACTCGTTTTAAATATTAAGACAGAGAAGAAAAAAAAAACACCGATTTCATTGCATTTCTAGTCAAGCCATGAAACTAAAACTATAAATCCATGTCTTGCATAAATAGAGAAATAAACGTTTTACATGTACAATAAATATATTCTAAGCTGTGAATTTCAATAACCAGAAATTTATACTTTCAACAGACACAATATAAATATTAAGAAAACTTGAGAAAATGTTTAAAGTGGGCTGGTAAAAATGTTCATAACATTTTCAGACTATTTTCATTTTCAGAGCGATGAGTAAACAATATGTACATACATACACATACATATGTCCTTGTTGTTGTTGTTGTTGTAGTAAATAATAAATAACGCTCTACAGGAGACTCCGGAGCTAATCAAAAACAATTTGACACTGACGCCAACGTAAAACAAAATCCAAACTTACAAACACAAAAAGTAATAAATTAAACGTACAAGAATTTCATGTACAAATTGTCGCTCTATGACAATTGTCGTCATTT
This sequence comes from Linnaemya tessellans, assembly GCA_951800035.1. Lineage (NCBI taxonomy): Eukaryota > Metazoa > Arthropoda > Insecta > Diptera > Tachinidae > Linnaemya > Linnaemya tessellans. Next base: position 115,891,006 of record OX637535.1, read on the forward strand.
GTCGTCGCTGCAGACAGACACTTAACTGGCATTGAATATGAGACCATAATGATTTAAAGAAATAATTTATCAAAATTTAGTCATTTAGCAATTTGCAAATTGTCAAGCATTTCTTTGACATTTAAAAACATGAATAATGACAATTTTGCTTTTCTCTCCACAGGCGAAGTTAAATAAATTTCCTATATTATTTTAAAAAGATAACAACAAGTAGATTTTAAATTTAACAACTTTATAATAAAAGTAATTGAAATAAATAATTACTGCGCAATGATATTAGATTTTTTCAAATTACGCTTCTAATATTTTAGAAACAAAACTTTCAATAATCCTGCTCAGACATGTACCGTAATTGAGGCTATTAAAGTATTCATTGATTTAACGACTTTGTGTTCAAGCATTTAAGTTTTGGTTGTTTCTAATAATTTTTAGTATTCGATCGAATGTTCGAGTTCAGCAAAAGTGTTGTTCAGAACTTTACTGAACACTAATACAGTGTTCAGATATGCATTTTTAATTGAGTCAATATTCTTTTTATTGCCATAATTATCTTCCTGTTCACATATACAAAATTTAGTCAATTCAATTAACGTATGACAACTAAATGTGATAATTTTTCATATTCATGAGGACTGTAAGTTCAAATCTGGGTCTTGCAGTTTTTATGATGACTTGCACTTTTTATAATGACTTGCACTTTTTATAATGACTTACATTTTCTATGATGACTTGCACTTTTTATAATGACTTGCACTTTTTATGATGACTTGAACTTTTTATGATGACCTGCACTTTTTATAATAACTTGCAGTTTTTATAATGACTTGCATTTTCTATGATGACTTGCACTTTTTATAATGACTTGCACTTTTTATAATGACTTGCACTTTTTATAATGACTTACATTTTCTATGATGACTTGCACTTTTTATGATGACTAGCACTTTTTATAATGACTTGCACTTTTTATGATGACTTGAACTTTTTATGATGACCTGCACTTTTTATAATGACTTGCATTTTCTATGATGACTTGCACTTTTTATAATGACTTGCACTTTTTATAATGACTTACATTTTCTATGATGACTTGCACTTTTTATGATGACTACCACTTTTTATAATGACTTGCACTTTTTATGATGACTTGAACTTTTTATGATGACCTGCACTTTTTATAATAACTTGCAGTTTTTATAATGACTTGCATTTTCTATGATGACTTGCACTTTTTATGATGACTAGCACTTTTTATGATGACTTGCACTTTTTATGATGACCTGCAATTTTTATAATGACTTGCACTTTTTATGATGACTAGCACTTTTTATGATGACTAGCACTTTTTATAATGACTTGCACTTTTTATGATGACTTGAACTTTTTATGATGACCTGCACTTTTTATAATAACTTGCAGTTTTTATAATGACTTGCATTTTCTATGATGACTTGCACTTTTTATGATGACTAGCACTTTTTATGATGACTTGCACTTTTTATGATGACCTGCAATTTTTATGATGACTAGCACTTTTTATGATGACTTGCACTTTTTATGATGACCTGTACTTTTTATAATGAGTTGCACTTTTTATAATGACTTGCACTTTTTATGATGACCAGTACTTTTTATAATGAGTTGCACTTTTTATAATGACTTGCACTTTTTATAATGACTTCCACTTTTAATAATGACTTGCATTTTCTATGATGACTTGCACTTTTTATAATGATTTGCACTTTTTTCCTTATTAATATAATATATATGAAAGTAACTCTGTCTCACTGTCTGTCTGTTAACTTCTCATGCCCAAACCGCTGAACCGATATAGGGTGGTCGATACAGTAACAATACAACACATTATTGATTTAACATACACATTAGCTAAAGTTTCACATATTCTTCGCGGACAAAGTCGCGGGTAACTTGTAACACAATCATAATATTGTGTGAAAATATACAACAATGACAAAATAAAATTATTAAATGTGTACAAATTTCGTTGCAGTTTCAGAATTAGCAAAAAATAAAAAAAAAATAGCGTTAAATTTTGTCTCGGCAAAAAAATCTCTTATATATTTATAAAAATGGTTACATTTCTCAAACATATAAAAGTGATTTTATGATAAAAATAAATAAATGTGTAAAATGAACAAAAAATTCGGCCTAGGGCTTGGGTTCGGCCGGACTTTGCAAAATAACCAATGTTCGGCTTCGGCCTGAAAAATCAACCTCATCCCTTTTGGTTATTATATCATCTGCATGTATTATTGATTATTTCATATATTTTCAATTACAATTGGATTAAATTTACTAAGCGTTCAGTTGACATGAAATTTCTCTTTTTGCCACAGTAAATTTCATTTTAATAAAAGGGCCCATAGACACACATACACACTGTTCACCTACATGTGATTTATGATTTGGCCATATAGTCATCAATTACAGCATTAATTTCTTAACATTTTTCAAAAATGCTTTCAAAGTAATTTGTTCTCTTTTATTTAAATATCTATCATTTATTTTATTTTGAATGACAAATTGAAATTTTCAAAATTGAATAAATTATTACTTAATAAATTAATATTTAAGCCACAACAACAAAAAAAAACATAAAGTTTAATAAATTAACTGAGACACTGTCTCAAATAAATAACAATTAAATTAATATGATTAATTTAAAATTGTAACTATTTTGATTTTCCCTACTCTATGCCATACAAAATTTTAAATTTGCCCACCCGTCTAAAACGGCACCATAGAAAAGAAACTACGTTAAAGAAAAAGATGCGAGTTTTCAACTGTTGAAAAGTGCCAAATCGACCCTCATCCACGATGTCAGTAGATGTCGTTCTGTCTTACAGTCATATTTTAAATAAAAACTGATTCTAAAATTTTTATTCGCGAAAACGATATCTAGTGCAAGCATGTGATAGGCAGTTAATTTTATTATTATTAGGTCGGGCTCGTTAAGTCTTTAAGTTTTATTTGGTTTTAAATAAATAGATATAAAAAAAGTTTAATTGAAATAAAGTTCGGGTTCCGCCCAACTTTGCAAAACTTACCTATGCTTGAGCACGGGCTCCAGTTCGTTGTGGGTCTGTTCCACTTTCGCTGGAACACTAGTTATTATTTGAATAGAATTCGTGGTTCTAACTGAAACTACTTCAAAGGGTTGCTAACAAATTTCTGTCAATATATGAAACATTTAAGTACTAACGGCCAACTTTTGCATGCCAAACTTGACGTTAAAGTCCAAGTTAATTTTTAATCATACATTATGAAAAGAGCCGTAAATGCTTAATGACTTATTCATAAAAAATTATGTCTGCTTTATAAAGGGTTTATAAAGCAAATTTTATATGGAAATCAGTTTTATAAATCTTTTATAAACCTAAATTTTTTTTTATGAACAAGACCTTTAATTTATTTGATGTAAATATGATAAATAAAGTTCAATTACAACTTCAATTGCTCAAAATTCATAACGGTGCAATTAAGGCGCATGTCTGAACATGTTTAATATAGATATTTAAATATTTGTAATTCTTCATACATTTTCATACTGATTTGATGCCCACAATAATTGGGATGCTACAAATTCCGTTTGTTTACATTAAAACTTTAATTAAATTATTGTGAGAAAAGAAAATTATGTTTAATGTTTATCAAGATTGATTATCACCACAAATTAAACACACGCAGAGTGAGATTTTGTTTACACGCATGTATTTGTTTTGCTTTCAGCATGTTTGCTGCTTAAGTCTTTTGTTTTTAATGATGGCCATTACCTGGCTGGCATTCTTCGAAGAATGTTTTATAGGAACATTTTAGGAGAAACTATTTGTATATTAAATAGAAAACTTTAATAGAAACTATTGCCGTATACCCAGAAAGCAAATGCTTGAATAAAATTGTTATCATTTTTGTTAGAAACACATTTTTTGTTGTTGTGTGTAGGTTTTCATTGAACAATCTTGGCCCGCCACGTGAAATGTCTATTCCTAATTTTTTAAGCTTATTTTTTTCTGTTGTCAGTATGTCAGTGACTTTCATTTTTTGTGGTTTCTTTACTAATTGCCTGCCTGTAAGCATAAGCTGCCACATATATTTTTCTTTAACTCGAAATCATTAAATTCTTTGTGTCTGTTTATAAAAATGCTCGTGTAGAGAAACAAGTTGTCTTAATAAATAAAATTTAGGCAAAACATAAAAAAAAAGAAAGCGCCAATAAAAATTTATGAGCTGGTACGAAAAAGAGCTCTTCATGAAAAATATTTCCTTAAAACATTCATAAATATTTAAAATATTCCTCATTAATTCATCTCTTAAAGCAAATAAATTCAAATAGATTTTATGCATTTTTAATATGAAATAAATTAATGAATTTTTCAAGTTTTTGTAGTTTTATATAACTATTTGTTTTTTTTTGTTTGTTTTTTTTTGCATTTCATTCAAATGATGTTTACCTTGTTCTTAATAAAGTTTATGTTCTTATACAGACTTTTTTTAGCTATTGCAATAGCTAAAAAAGTCTGTCCACCATAATAATTTTGCAGTTCAGGTTTAAGATTTATCAACACTAAACAATAATAATTTTAGTTTTATTATTTGTATGTAACACAAGCAACGTATGTGCATATATGACTGCTAGACTAATGAGTCGAAAAACAGAAAGGCTACAACAAAGCTGGGAGAAAAATAAGCATCAACAGAATAAAAAGAAATAGAAAAACAAAACTAATGCATTTGCGAAAAACGAGCAAAAAAGTAAATAAAAGACTTGACATTTAATTAGCTAAAATATGTGACCAGGTCACATTTTAGGCCAGACACTGTTGTAGACTCTATTTTGATAGTGGAAAGGATGCAGGCACAAAGGAAATACAAATACAATAAACATAAACATAAACAAAAACATAATCGTAGCCATATGATGAGATTTATTTACTAAACACATTTACGACAACAGGCTACCGACTACACGACCACAGAACTGCAATACATGTGTTTATATAGGAAAATTAGCACGGACAACAACCTGCCGTATAGCCGTGGAAATAATCATTCCCATATAAACACAATCGCCCATATTATGAATGGCGACGTCGACGTCACATCAACTCGACATTAAAAAATTATCACTTGTCTGGAAGTTGCCGATAACAATTAATTACTCTTGACAATTTCCTAGCATACTCTAGGGCATATAATATCGATAGAACATGTCAATAGCAGTCAGCTGCTGTCGAAAAAGAGTGTACAAGCAACACATTTTTGCTGTCGTCTTGATACGGCGTCGATGTCGTCATTCATAATAGGGGCGAATTATTCAATTTCTGTAGTCGTGTCGTCGGTAGTGTGTTGTCGTGAATGTGTTTAATGCATTATATATTTATACCAGGCGCTACACACTGCGCTCAAAGGTTATAATTTTATGGATTAATTTACAGAAAATTCAAGCAGCGTGAAAACTAAATTTATAAAATTCTACATCAATAGGCAATTAAATAAATTTCAAATAGTTAACGATGACTTTTGGGGTGACGCGTTAAATTTAAAAATGTTGAGAGCAAACTGAAAAAGGAGTTACTTATTTGCCGTAATTAAACTCTATTTTCCTCCAAGTAATTTTGAAGAAAAAAATAAAAATAAAAAATCTAGCCATGCAACCTTATGGACAGTTTTGCTATACCCCTTGGAGGCTATATTCACTTTATTATTCCGTGCATAACGCAGAGAAATATCCTTCTAAGACCCCATAAATAATACATAATTTTGATCAGTGATGAAAGCTAAGACGATCCCATCCGACCGTCCGTCCATCCGCCCGCCCGCCTGCCTGTGGAAATCACTATACAGGCCAAACGAAAATAGGCAGACCCTTGAAATTTGTTATAGATAAATTTTTAAGGATAGCACAGCTCAAGTTCGTAAATGGACTGAGAGAAAAAAGTGCGCCCGAAGAAGAACTAAGCCAACCTCTAAAAAACAAGATAATTTTAAAGTTTTTTTTTTTGTAATTTTATTAAGCAAATGCTGTATTTTTATGTTGTACTTGCAGCCAAAAAGTTTAGAAAAATCGATTTTTGGATCCCCCCTTCTTTAGTGGGCGTTAACGTAAGATATTTTATGCAAAAATAATGTAAATATTTAACAATTTGTATTACTTAAGACTTAAAAATTAAGTTCTTTTTAAGTCTCTGGGCAAGGCACGCTTTGGAGACATTTCGGAGATATCGGAGATAGGACTGAGATAGCTGAGTGTCTTTATTAGGAGCAGTGGCTGGTTCGTCAGCAGACTCCCTTGGGGCGTGTATGCACGACCATAACTCCTGGTTTATGTATCCCATCTTCTTCCTTACTATCCTTCTTACCTTAACTTTCGACTATCCCTAGTTCTTCCTCTTTTCTTATCTTTTCAATCCTCTTAAATACAGTTGTCACAAAGGGATCAAAATAATTGGACCCAAGTGGGCTGGTCTCTGTTTTTCCTTTCACCAGCAACCTAACCTAACCTAACCTAAGTTTTGTGATGGAGCTGAGTTGTTCTCTGATCTTTTTCCGCGCTATCCCTCCAACCACCTTTGCCTCCTAAGTGAGCCTGTCAATAAAAAGTTTTTTCTACACTTAAATAACCCAAAAATTTACTTTTTAAGTTTTTACGACAAAGCTGAGAAGTCTCCCCCACGGTCCTTTGCAGAAATGCCTTAAAGGAACTGTAAAATTTTTAAATTGCAGGGTATTTCAGATTCGACCCGGTCGAATATAATGCTCCCAATTGTTTCTAACAAATTTTGTTTAACTCATTACAAGGCCCAGTATAACGATAGAAAATTTCATTACTTCCATTTTGCATTTAAAACAAAAATCAATTTAAAAATGTTGTTCTTGTTTAATAGAAAAAAATTGTGCAAACGATATTTTCCTTCGAAAAAGTGGCCAAATGCTTGCTTTACTATTTCCACACTCCTATTCAGTGCAAAGTCACACTGTTTTTCTGTGTACCGCCGTTGTCTAGTTCACAAGTTGGAAAATTATAACACTTTCCGATAGGGTGAATTGTTTTATGCCACACTGTATGCATGCTAATGTTTTGCTTAAATAAAAAAAAAAATATTTGTGGAAGCGCTTTTGCTTTCAATGTTTATGTTGGCGGTACAAAAAAAAACGAGACTTTTTAAGTTTAAGTGGACATAAAGTTATTAATTAAGCTCAATTAAAGTTAAACAGATGAGCGTTATTTTAGAAAAAAAATTATGTTGCGCCTGGGTGCGTCTCAAAAGTTGCAAACGAATTAGTAATACACCAATACCTCGCTTTGCGTTTTTCCGAAATTGCCTCGCTGCGGAATTAGTACTAATTTTCACTGTGCGTCATCAGATTTTCCAAGTGGCGTTATTTTGGGTTCGAGTCTTTATTTCTTTTGCTGAAATTTCCTTTATTTTCCAAAAGATGGCACCGAATTTTGTTTCTACGTAATTGCGCCATGCTATCAAATTGGGGTATTCCCTTTCCAACTTAAAATTAACGCAATTTTAATAAAATTTTTTTCCAGTTTGTTTTTTAAAAAACGAGCCTGACAGTAGAAGGAGTATTAAAGTGTCCCAGCCGGTAGCTACGTATGCCAATTGCTACAAGGACATTTATTTTACATTGAAAAAAAGCTGTTTGGCATGCATTGCCAGTATATACAACATGATTATGGGCCTGCACTAGACTTTGAAGCACTAAGATTTACCATATTCTATTACTCGAATAAAAAGCAGTTTTTTTAAAAAGTGAAAATTAACCTATTTTTATTTATTTAATTTTTTATGTTACGGTTCTTGTGGTTAATTGAGTTTATGTCGGCGGTTAAACTATTGTTTAAAACATGTTAATTGAATTAAAAGAAAGTTTAATTTCTATTAAAAAAGATAAACCAAACAAATTAAACAGTAATAAATGTGTAAGAAAAGAAAATTAAAAACATTGTAGCTAGAAATTTGTTAGTACTTGTTTGATGTTGTTCTTTGCGTTTAATTGCTAATAAAAAAAATTTTCATTTTTAACTGGTTCGTGCTCTTGCTGGATAGAGATCTTATCTAAACGAGTATTCCTGAATTTAAAATTACCTCCCATTAACCCGCCAGCACGTGTTTATTATAATGACGTATTTCATTTTATGTGGAAGACATTTTAATTATTTTTAAAAGAATTGAAATAAATTTGTCAGCTTTTTAAGGAATTTAAAAGCAAGTTAATTTCTAGATATAACCAACAACCAGGCAAGAAGCATCCAGACTTATCTTTTTAATTGTCCGAAAAAATTATTGTACATTAAATTTTATTTCTGTAAAATTTTCGTGATAATTTTAAATATTTTTTAAAGTACAATGTCCCAATTTTTCTTCTTGCCAGATGGCTTATTGAATTTTAGCCCAATATTAATAAACAAAATAAAAATGTTGCCCACATTTTTGTGTTCAGTCTTCAATAACAATCAAAGTGTTTTATTTTAAGTTGAATAATAAAAAAAAAAATACAATAAATTTCTTTCATAAATTTTATATTTATTTTACAAATTAGTGGTTGAAGATGGGACAAACAAAATAAAAACAAACAACTTCATTCAAGTCAACTTATTTTTGTATGTTTCTGTTGACTGCTTATCAACAAAAGCAGCAGAAAAAAACCACAAATTTGGCATAATTTAGTAAATTATAAACAACAAAGTTAAGTTTGTTAAAATCAGTATATAATTTAAAAGGAAAACAAGTAGGAACGTCATGTTCCCCCGGGTCGAATCTTAAATACCCTCCACAAATTTAGTAAATAAATTAAAAATGTTGAAATGTTCCTTTAAGACATGTCTGTGCCCAATTTTAAAACTCTATTTTGACAGGTTTACTCCAGGAAAGACCGTGGGGGAAACTTCTCACCTTTGCCGTAAAAGCTTAAAAAGTACATTTTCGGGTTAATTAAGTGTAGAAAAAACATTTCTTTTGGTAAGATCACTTAGGGGTCAAAGGTGGATGGAAGGGTAGGGCAGAAAAAGGCCAGAGAATATCTCAGCTTAATGATGAAATCTTAATTTTTATGGGGTCTTAGAGGGATATTTCGCTGCGTTACACACGGAATGACAAAGTGAGTATACCCTCCAATTCTTTTGTGGAGGTTGTAATAATAATGCAAAAATTTAAATACTAAAAATTATGCTTCAGAGTATAATTATCATTCATTATAGCAAAATTTATTATAGAATCCAAAATATACATTCTTCCTCAGCAGGTTTTGAAAATAGTATTTAAAATACATACCCTGTATTTGAGTCTTGCCATTATGGATATGAGTTGTTTGACAGCAAATCTAAATTCGTAGTCACAACAAATCGGTATCGTAAATATTTTGGGTGTAAATGATTCTATTGTGAGTTGCCAGACAATAATAGTTTCTATTATGAACTATATGTCAGTGTTTTGGAAATAATTTGTGTGTAAGAAAAATAATTTTACAACTTATGAAAATATATAACATATAATATATTATAAAAATTGCTGTGGCATTTTCTTAATGCTGAGCTTGCGGAGCATACAAAATTCTGTACAGAACTGTCAGCCCTTTTTGACATCAATAGCTGCCCGTAGTACACCGCATTTAAATGTCCTTTAAAAAAGGACTTCAATATTGTTGTTGATCTATAAATTCCTGCTGATATCTCTAATAAGTTTTAATATATTTTCTAAAATAATTTAATCCTTCATTAACATTAATAAATACTTATTTTTAATAACTTTATCAAACTTAATAACTAAAAATACATTTCTTTCTTTTTTTCATTTCTTTTAATTACAGCAATTAACAACAGTTTTATCGTCTTGTGAACATACAAACAACGCTATTTTTCTTGTGTTATCTTCATCAAAAATAACACTTGAGCATGTAAAGCAAGTGGCAAAAGTGACTGTTACTACAAAAAAAAAAATAAAAAAAATACACACGCACAAAAAGAAAAAACATAGAAATTAAAACAAAATAACATAAACAAAACGTGACAAATGTCAATATACTAGTAATTACTACAGCGAAAACTGCAAACTAGGAAGATAATTAAATGACTTTAATTTCATCACAAAATATAAAAAAAGACAAAAAAAAAATCAATGCATATTTTTGAATAAAAAACAAAATACTCCACGCATTTAATAAACATAATGACGAAGACAACATCAATAGATATGTATATATGTAGAGCCAACATATTTAATTAAAAACATTGATTTATTTGTTACTATTCTCTCACACTCATTTCAGTCATTGATTTTATTAATGAAAAACAACAACATTTGGTCAAACAAAGATGAGCTTGCATGCACACAAACCTACAAAACATCTCTATAGACACATACACATGTCTCAAAGTAGTGCATACACAAGTCAATGAAACAGTTACATTAATTCAGCATGAGAATAAGAGAGTGTATGTTTTAAACATGTATGGATGTGTGTAAGAGTGTGAAGAAAAGAAAGCTAGAAAAACTGGTTGTTTACATATTTTCACACTCGCTTATTAAACATTTACCTGACATTTTACATGAATACAAACAATAACAGAGATTCTTGCCATCTGTGCTGCCATATCGCTGGTTTCTTTTCATAAATTTTTGGGGAATTTTCTTAGCCCCAAAGACACAAACCAAATGAAAGACGCGAAACTATTTTTGGATGGTTTTGGTAATATGTAGTAGTAAAAATTATAAAAATATTTACTATAAATTTCCCAACAATCGAAATTAACTGCCTATTTATTATACTTTGTTTTTGTTGGAAATGTAATTGTACAAAAGTACAGGTTCTTTGTATATCGCGGAATAGCCACTAAAATTCATTCTATTGATTTTGTTATAAATTATAGCCTAAAAATTGCCAAATAATTTTAATATTAATCGCTCAAAATTTCTTGTAATGTAATATTTTCGCACACTCCATGGTTGCACGTTATTCCGAACAAAATATGCAAAATATTCATATAATTATTTTTTAAGGAAATCAAAAATGTTTTGTTGTGGCAATTGTCATTTGAGTCAAACTTAATATATTTGCACAGTTGATTTTAACGTATAACATAAAAAGGGCGATTAGTGTGGCAACATTGACTTAAAGTCTTTCTTTGTTATGTGTTAGTTTATGTAAATGTTTGTAATGTTTGTTTAAATAACGAGTAACCTTTTGCCGGCCATTATGCCCGATAAATGCTGCATTTACATTTTTGCTTTCTTTAACAATGCAGGAAGCTTTTTTAAAAGAAATTTTTGCTTTTATTTAAAGAAAAAAAAACAGTACAAGTTAAACGGGTCTGCTTATCGTCATTTTACCTTTAAACGAATGTACACGTTGATGTTTGTTGTTATGGTTGGTTATTTTTGTCATCATCCTAAAGAGAATAAGAGTGTCTTTATGTGTGTGTGTTTCTTTTACTGTGCACATGTTGTATGGAAATAAAAGACTTAAGCTACGAACATTGTTTTGCTGTTCATTGCAGTCAATGTTGCACGAATTGAAAGACTTAAGACACCAATTTTTTTATGTTTCATGTAATTTTTTTTCTGCCACTATATCTAGCTGCTTCTTTAAAAAATATTTTTGTGTGTTTCTTTTAGAAAGTGAAATTATTTTTGTGTACATACATACAAACATACACACTTTTTGTCCATCAACATAAAAAGTGTGTGCCGCTGAAAGTGAATTTGCATCATTTATCAAAATTAAAAAGAGATAAAACGAAACGAAATTTATTACAATCTTATATTTTAAATCATTTTGAAATTGTTATTTAGTTAAACACAAATACCTATAAAAAGTTGTAAAAGCTCAAGTGTAATTAATAAATACTATACAAAAAACATATTTTTCAACATTCACTATTGCCGCTGGTAATCAATATGGAGTCAGAGGAAATAACAAAATTAGTAGATGGTGTCTATAAGGTAAGATGTTGTTTATTTGTTTCTTTTAAAATCGTATATTTTTCAATGTATTCAAAATAGGGATTTAATAAACGGTCTTAGTACATAAACATGAGGCAGCACTTTTTTGTTATTGAATTTATTTTTTTTAAGAAGCTCATTGTATAAATGCTTCGAACATTCCCTATTGTTTTCAGCTTTGGGTTACTTTACAAAAAAAAATACTATTTTGTATTTTATTAACAAATTCCAGGGTTATATAGCACTTTTCCTTTCTTCATATGAACAAAATTATTTATACCTCAAATCTTAGTTTATTAATAAATTCAAGGGAGTATCAAATCAGTTCAGATATAGAAAACAATGCCGGGCGGGGGAATGTTTTGATTTCTTCATGTATTTAGTTGAAGCTGGACAAAATTTTAATGTGGTATCAAGCGTCGTCATTGTTTTAAATTTAATGTATCTCAATCGTATATCAAAACTTAATAAAATCTGATTTAGTTGCTTTAGTTGGCTGTCAACTTGAAAATCGGATTTTGAACTTATAACACATAGAGATATTTATGAAAAATATGATACATAGAAATATTGATGGGTTCTAGGTTTTTAGGCAAAACCTCGTAAAACTATAAATGAGACTAAATTCATAAAAAATATTTTATGTTTATAAACTGCTTATTTGAGAAATTTTGCGTAAATATTTTTCATATAAGAATATTTTTTATGAATTAGGCCTTTTGGGCTATTGCTCAATGCTGATGAGTAACAACATAATGTTTGCTATATATTGCTACTCTTAACATGCTACTTACTTAATATTTGCTACTTACAACTTGATAATTGCTATAATTATTTGCTACTTGCTGCTTTCTACTGATAGTTGCTTCTTGCTATTTTCTATTTGCTACGTAGTATTTGCTACTTATTGCTGAACAACTGCTATTTACTCCATGCTACATAATTAATATTTATTGGTTACTACTTAATAATTGCTCTCTATATATATTTGCTATTTTTGTTATTTGCTACTTAGTATACAGTAACTATTACATATGACATGCTACTTAATTCCGTTTGGTAGATTCTTGTTGCTATTTACTATTTAGTTGCCTGTAACTATTAATTAAGACATGCTACTCAATATTTTTTAATTGCTATATTTATTTGCTACTTGCTGTTCTACTGATAGTTGCTTTTTGCTATTTACTACATACTTTTTGCTACTTACTGCTGAGTACCTATTAATTGTTATATGCTTTCTAGCTACGACTGGCTATGGTCGTATTCTCTATAATTAATTCTCTATAATTATTTGCTATTTACTACACTATCTATTGAAAGGTATCTCTTTCTATTTGCTTTTTGCTACTTAGTGTCCAGTAACTAGTACTTACTGCATGCTATTTAGTAGTTTGTGGTTAACGCTTGCTATTCGAAACTTGCTAGCCAAAACATTTTTGTTGTCCTAATTATTCGCACGTTAATATTTTGTACTGGTAGTTTTTTTTTTGCTATTGGGTATATTCTGCATAGTATTTGCTAGTGATTGCTCAACAACTATAATAAATTATTCTTGCTATTTTCTATTCACTACTTAGTTTTTGCTACTTTGTATTTGCTACTTAGTATTTGCTACTTAGTATTTGCTATTTATTGCTCAGTAACTGCTACTTACTACTTGCTACTTTTCATACTTTTTCATTAACATTTGCTATTCGAAATTTGCTAGTTTGTGCCTATCAGCTGATATTTGCTACTTGTCACTTACTATTTGACACTTACAAGTCGTTCGTTATTACATGCTAGCTACTAGTTGATACTTCTTTCTACTTGTTTTTCGATACGCGGTACTTATAACGAGGCGCTTAATTACTTCATTTTATTTGCTACTGCTTACTACTTAATAATCAATAGTATTATAATTATTATTATTATTATTATTATTATTATTATTATTATCTGAGGCCATAAGCACCGCGACCCAAAGGATCTTTTGTGCAGCCCAAGTGTTCACTGATGTAGATTGAGGCTACGAATAAAGCCAATTACTCTACCCTACTCTATTCAATAGTAACTACTTGCCACTTACTAGATAGCAGTAATTAATCCCTTTTTACTGGAGTTTGAAAGTTATTTGTAGAAAAACAATTGAAGCGGAATTTTTTTATAATTTGGAAACAATTTAAAATAAGTCCTTTTTGTGTGAAACATACTAAAAGTTTTCAAATCATTTCACTTAAACTCAAAGTTCTTCCTGCATCTGGGAAAAATCTTATTTTTATAATGTGAATAGACTCGTGTGAATTATTTGCTTAAATATTTGTAATATTGTTTTCTTTGAAAATCATGCCCAGTCTAAAGCAACAAATAAATCAGTCAGTAATTTTCTTTACTTGCTTTATGCACGTAGCAATCATGCTGCATGCAGCCAACTCTGTAGTGGAAACATTACATAATAATGCAAGTTAACAAATAAAAAAATAAAAAAAGAATAAAAATAAAAAATAAATATATAGACGAGTATAATGGTGAAGCTCATGAAGATGATGATGATGATGATGAAGATTTTCTTTTGCAATTATTTACTTAGTTTTTTTTTATTATTTTATACTATTAAAGTGATTTTTGAATTTTTTCTTAATTTTATTTTTCATTAGACGTGTGTTTAGTTTTTTGTTGCAACTTTGATGATGACGATATAATTTTTGTTGCTGTTGTTGTTATGTGTATTCAACTTGCAACATCTCGCGTTTCATTGTTGTAGATGTGTTAACTTGTCATCATTTTCTAAGTCTAGTTTTCTGAGGTGTTACTTTTAGTTTGATGCATTCATTGGGTACTAGTGCATGCCCAGTTTCGTTTTTCTTTTGCAACATTTAATACTTCAGTTTGGTTAAACAGGTAGTTTTCATATACATAATCTATGAGTTAATTGATTAATAATTTGTCTTGCCTTTTAAGGTCACTTGATAAGAAATATTTTGAATTTTTCTTTTGCTAAATGTTTTTAATGATGTTGCAATATTGCCTGTTGCTGTTGCAACAAATAGTAGCAAATAGTAATTTGTTTCATGTTTTGTTAAGCTGCTAAAAAGCGGGAAGTAAAATGTTAATCTATTTTTATATTAAATGGATCCATGAAGTTATTCCTTCATCACATATTTTTTTGTTGCATTTTTATTTATTAATTATTTTTTGCTAATATAGGGAATATTTTTCCTTTATATGACCAAGGTATACAACTGTTTCCAACGGGAAATAATTAATATATTTCTTTTAATTATATTAAAAGGTTCTATACTTTAAAGATCTAATTCATAAAAAGTATTTTATTTTTAATTAAGATTTCTAGGTTAATTGTTTGAAAATTTGTTTAAATTCAGGAATAAATATTCCCAGGCAGAAAGGAAAGTCAACATCAGTTTTTAATTATTCAACTTACACAGCAGAGCACAGCAGCTGTTTGCGAAAGCCGCTACACTTTCCTTAGCAGTACCCTTATGTGTGTTTTGTTTGTCACCACTTATTTTATTTTTATTTATTTTGATTAGTTGAACTGAGGATTGAATCGCTAAGTTAAAAATTATTTAACAGGGTCTAAGTTCAAAACTGCAATTATTTGACAAAATTCATAAAAAATAATTTTCAGATTGCAGATTTGAACTTAGAGCCTCTTAAATAATTTTCAACTTGGTAATTTATTTATTTTTTAAATTATGAAGCAATGAGTTCAGTTTGTTTATATAAAAAATTATTTTATTTCCAATATTTTGTCACATTTTGAATTGTTGTGGTCTCGAAATGTTTGAACAAAAAATATCTTATTTTTATTATTATAATTATTAAAAATTTTTGAAATTAATTACATAAGTTCTTGAGTTGATTCTATTTTCTAAGAAACTAGTCTCTTTGTAATAATTTTAGTTAAAAATTTTTATAAATTTTGCATTTAAATCATTTCTTTGAAGAAGTTAAATAAAGTGTGACAAAATATTGGAAATAAAATAATAATTATTAAGATAAGAAATTTTTATTCAGCCTCAAGTTCAAATCTGTAAACTGCAAATAATTTTTTTAAGAATTTTTATTAAATTCAAGTTATTGTAGTAATATTGAAATATTTAGAATATATAATTTATTTTATTATTTATTAAGCTCGAGGTCGTTTTTCATATAAAACTATTTAGAATATATTTATATTTTTATTTTTACATAAAGATGGCGCACAGTGGGATTTGTTCATACAATGTTTGGCAAAATATATAAGGAGTGCTCGTAGAATGTTGAAATATTGCTCTGAGCCTTTGGTTAGCTCAATTAAGAAAAATATAAGGTTTCATTAAAATTGGCCACGCACCCACCCACCGCCCATAAAACCCAAAATTTATTTTTGGCCCAAAGTTTTTGAAATTTGGCACATAACCTTTTATTACCTCAATTAAGAATAAAATAAAGTTTCATCAAAATTGGCCACGCCCACTGCCCACCGCCCATAGAAACCAAAATTTATTTTTGGCCCAAAGTTTCTGAAATTTGGCACAGAGCTTTTTATTACCTCAACGAAGAATAAAATAAAGTTTCATCAAAATTGGCCACGCCCACTACCCACCGCCCATAGGAACCAAAATTTATTTTTGGGCCAAAGTTTTTGAAATTTGGCACAGAGTTTTTTATTACCTCAACGAAGAATAAAATAAAGTTTCAATAAAATTGGCGACGCCCACCACCCACCGCCCATAGATCCCAAAATTTATTTTTGGCCCAAAGTTTTTGAAATTTGGCACAGAATCTTTTATTACCTCAATTAAGAATAAAATAAAGTTTCATCAAAATTGACCATGCCCACTACCCACCGCCCATAGAAACCAAAATTTATTTTTGGGTCAAACTTTTTGAAATTTGGCACAGAACCTTTTATTACCTCAACTAAGAATAAAATAAAGTTTTATCATAATTGGCCACGACCAATTTCACTCTTATTAAAATAACTTGAATTTGAATTTGAGTCTGAATAAATAAATTATTATATTAACAATAAATTAATAAGTTGGATAAGTTGAAAAAATGTATATTCATATAAAATAATTATTTATAAAAAATATCCAATATTTTTTATGAATAAATCTATTATTACAATATGTCTATACAAAATGTTTCAAATAAGCAGATTTTATAAATAAAATATATATCTTTAAACTACTACCTGCATCGGCCCTGTAGCAACAAATTAGCCGGTGAAGTTAAAAGTTGAAATGTTAAAAAAAGTGTCTATCTTCGCATCTTTCTACATCTGTCCTCTCAATACTATACCCCCATTTCCAGTTCCGGCGCAATGCGTTGTATATATAGCGGTCATCCCCTGAGCACTAGGACTAAAAAAAATTAAAAATTGTTTAGAACTATAAGTATAAGCCAGTGTTTATGAAAGATTGCCAGACTTAAAGTATATTTTAAAGCTGAGCTTTAATCGTTTATGAATACGAACTTTAATCATTATTTTGCTACAGTTTTGTTTGTGTGTGAAAAACAAATATTTTATTGACAAGCTTTAATTAATATTTATGTCATTTGCTAACAATAACATTTAAAAACGCTTCATTAGAAGTCGTCGAAGCAAAAAACAATTAAATTAAAGTAAGGAAAAAAGCATAAACAATTGTGCAATATAACTTTAAAAGAATTTACAAATTGAAATGTTAATTAAGTAACAAATACATCTTTTTTCTACCAAACAAATTACCAGGAAAATGACATCATATAAATAAAAAACAACGTTTAACCCCTTCATTGCCAACCATAATTTTCGAACAGGGCAATAAAAAATGCTTTTAGCAAGAAAAGGTTTGGTTTGTTGTTATATTTATACAAAAATAAAATACAGACAAGTTTAAAGAAACAAGAAACGTTTTTGTTAAATGACATAATAATAAATGCCTGTGGTTAACAATAAAATTCTATTGTATTATTTATTTAACAACACCAAAATAATAAAAGCACAAATTGCCCCTTTACTATCATCCGTCCCTCTGGACTTTAACACTTTAGATAAATTTTGAATAGGTTTTTTTTAATAAATAAATTTAATTGTTTATAAAGTAACACAATCTCTTAATGCAGACTTGTGTGGGTTGTAGGTGTACTATTGCAGGGATCGCAACTGCTGTGATAGTTTCTTTTAAAAAGTTAACAGATAATTTAGCATGAATTTTGATCTCTCAAAAATTTTACCATTTATATTTTTCCCGCAAAAAAGTAAGAACAGCATTAATAATCTCTCTTATTCTGTTACTATTTGTCAACGTCACGTCAAGACAATATCAAAAATAAATCACTTGCCTACTCCGAGAGGAGAACAGTCAACTATTTCTGACATCCTGTGAGTACTCTCTTAGGTCTTGAATATAGAAAAGGGATGTTAGAAATTGTCAAGTTCTGAAGAAAAGGGGTACAGAAGTGTTCAATTTTTTATATTGTTTCGACGTGACGTTGACAAATAGTTACAGAATAAGGGGGATATTTTTATTTTAAAAATATTACTACAAAATCTTAAACTATATTTTTAACTATAAAAATAATCGGTTAACAAATTTGTGAAAATAAAAAATAGTTGCCGGCTATACTACTATTTTTAGCAACTAGCCAATTTAGTTGTCATCTTCAAAAGTTTAGAAAAATTGTTTACACATAATTTTTTACATTTAAATTAAAAAAACGACTGCTCTCGCTCCCTGTTTTGTTATAAAAAAATTCTAAATATTTAACGTTTCAGCCAATGATTTTCTGTTGAATGTCGAAGATAAATATGGCTCATAAATAATTATTTTTTAAATTATTAGCATTTACTTGTTAAATTTTTATATTTATTTATTAAAATAAATATGCATTGCGTTTTTATTTTGTCTGCTGTTTTACTTTTTTAAGCGAAAAACTTTATATCCAGCCGGTAACTTAACCCTGAGAATTACTATAAAAGCCGTTCAGATTGTTTAATTTCTCAGCTGCAAAAGAAAAAGAAGAGTATCACAAATTTTTGTAGTTTATTTAAAAAAAAAATATTTTAACATTTTATAATGATAACTCATTCATTCAACGCATGGAATTTAACTATTTTTTTTACAAACTCATGCATCTTTCTTTCAATATTAAAAACAGCTTCCAAACACTTCCCCATTTTACATCAATACAAAGAAACAAACCTTTTGTTTTTATGTGCTCAACACAATTAACACTTAAATGAAGCCATTTCAATAACAGTCACGATTTATTTACTTTACGTTTACATATAAAATAACTGATAAACAAAAACTCATTGCTCATAAACATAACCCTGCATATTCGATATGTAATGAACTGTCAAAGTAAATGACCTTGACGGCATCACAACTAAATAACAACTAATTTATGTTGAGTATTTGAGATTCCCACGCCTTGATCGAAAAATATTCGTTGCATACTCAGATACATTTTCCAAATCAAAGAGCAGAAACTTTAAAATATAAATACTCGCACTTCAATGTATAGAATTTCGTACTTCGAACTGCAATCAATAACTTAGTTCAAGGCAAATTCTTTTAAAACTTTAGGAAACATAAACATTTATTTTAATTGTTACATAAATAAAAATAATGTTATTGGGTTTAACTTAATTTTGGTAAATGTTTACATTTGTTATAAAATAATTAGACAATTTTATTAGTGCACGAGTAATTTTATTAATAGAATATTTATACGCTTAATGAAATATCTTAATGGGAAATCTTTTGTTACAAAAATTTAACGTAATTTGCGTTATTTCTATATTTTTAATAATTTTATTCGAATGATTTTAATCGAATAAATTTATTCGATTATATATACATATCTATATGAACAATTTTTTTTACATTATTTATATATTTGCATTAATTTTTAAACAATTTATTCCAAAAATGTTATTCGAATAATTTTATTCGAATAATTTTATTCGAATAATATTAATCGAATAATTTTAATTGCATAGTTTGAAATTTTTTTTTAAAATGTAGTCTATTGGGAATATTTTTATTCACATAACTAACAGTATTTTAAAAATTGTTTTTGGCAACTGAGTAGGGTTTAAAATGCCTTCGCACTTACAGTGATCGACAAATTCATCCACATAAACTTTTTTAAGCCAGTGTTTATTAAAAAACAATATATACATACTTGCAAATTTTTTTCCGTATAAAACTATTTATAAATTATGGAAACAAATTTATTTTTACTCAAATTTGTAATTATATTTCTGTTATACAAACTGTTATATAAACTGTTATACAAACTGTTATACAAACTGTTATACAGTTTTTATACACTATCGCTATTACTATCTTAATTAATTTTAATTAGGACCTGTACTCAGGAAACGACCCCTATTTATGCGATGCATTGTGCTGGAACTAGGAAAATCATTATGCCATAATTGTCATTAACAATTATTTTTTAAACGTATACATATGTATATGTTCAAGACTGTTTAAATTTTAATTTATTGCTAAAATTGAAAAGAAATGTTAAAACATTTTATTAAAATTATTTTACTGTAATATAAAGACTTATTATTTCATGTTAAACGTTTGATTTAAAGCTTGAAAACTGTTATACTTGGTAAATATTTTTTATTGCTTAAAAATCTTATATTTGAAATTTTCGGTACATGTTGAGAAACTGTTATACTGTAATAAAGTGTTTTATTAAAATAAATCTTAATAAATAAAACGTTACAACTTGCAAAAAGAAATATTTTTGTGCTAAAACGGGTCTACATAGCCCGTTTCTAAGTTCACGCTTGAAACTATAAGTAATATTTGCATCTGTTGTAGCTTAATTATGAACAATTTTTAAATCGTACAATGTTTCTGCAACTCTTGGTCTTAGCTTGCAATTGATGATTCTAATATAAATAATTATTATTTTAACATACACAACAAATTGTTGAATGTCGAAATTATAACACTTTAATGTTTTTTTTACTTTTTAGGAAAAATGAAAAAATTAAAAATCCGTTAGGAATGCCAGCAATACCAGGTGTGTGTTAAAGTATGACTGCATTAGCACACATTTTCTGGGGATTTGCTTTTCCAAGAGCATTTTTGTAAAAGAAAATCGCGTGCCATTTTTTTTCCAAACGAAAAACGTTTTATAATAAAAAAATAGGAGGTCTTTATAGTTTAACTGGAAGACCTAAATTTTTAAATTTTAAATTTTAAATTGTGTACAGAATTGTTTTAATGGGATTCTGTTAATTATTTAATGCCACTAAATCAGTTAATGTTAGTCGGTAGTTTTGTGCAGGCTGCTATACAGCCAAGATAAGAAATTTTATTAAAACTGAAACATCAAAGAAACCTTATAAATGAGTTTGAATGGTTTTTAAGAAGGAATCTCTATTTCTTGTCTCTCTACTTTATTTGATAGGGGAAATTAAGGTGTGCTGGGTATTAGAATGCTAAAGTGAAAAGAACAAAAGAAAAAATGCATAAATATATGTTAAATCAACAATCTGACAGGCAAACAGACAGAGTAGAAGCATAAGCAGACTGACAAACAGACATGCCACAAACAGGCCAACAGACTTACAAAGAGGCAGCTAGCCACCACACTGAAAACATGTGGCGGTGAAACTAAGAATAAAAAATAACAAAAATAAAACCATCACCATAATTATCATCCCCACTATATAATAATGTCCTCATTATTAAGTTCTTTATTTTCATTCGTTTGAAATTAAGTCAAAGAACAAGTTGCTTATTTGAAAGGTTTCCTTTGCCAGCCACAAAACCATGACTGGTGAACAGATGGACAGACGGACAGACGGACAGTTAGAAACACCGACTTGCCCAAGTAAGTAAAAGAACGTAAATTGTTTTTTTTTTTGTTATTATTTTATTATAACATTTCATTTTGTATCACAATTGGCCGCTCATTTCAAATTAGTTTTTATTGCAAGTCTTTTTTTTTTGCCACATTTTTCCCATTTTTTGTTGTTGTTGCCATTCAATTCTTTTCAGTTGGTTTGTCCCCTTCCTTAAATGGATGTTTTTAAGTTGTTGCTTTCAACGCGAAGTTTTTTTTTAAATTTTTTTGGTATATTTTGTATGCAGAAATGTTGACTGTTTATTTCATGTGCCATAACTGCCTAAAATGTAGGGTAAATGTTGTTTTTGTATTGTTTCTTTTGCTTCCAATTTCAAAGCAATAAAACCAAATTGCAATTAAAACGCCAGGCAGCAGCTAATCGCAACACAAATGGGCAATGGCATGTAAAGCATTTTGATGATTTTTGTATCTATTAAATTTTGGGTTGAAAATTAACTCGAGCTTGCACATGTTGTTGGTATTTTTTTTTTTTTTTTTTTTTTTAGGAGTAGGACCAGCACTCAGGGGATGTCCCCTATATATGCAATGCATTGTGCTGGAACTGAAAACGAGGGGATAGTATTGAGGGGACAGATTAGGAAAGATGAGAAGATAGACAGTTGTTTTTTTTTTTTTTTTTTTTTTGTAGCTATTTCAACCTTTTACTTCGCCGGCTAATTTTTGCTACAGGGCCGACGAAGGTGGGTGCTGTTACTCTGCTTTTAGTACATGATTGGGTCAGTCGCTGCCAGTAATTGTCCAGTGATCAGTACTATGCCTTCATCACTGAAAACAGGCTGGCAACAACTAACACAACCACGCACTAATGCTGATCAGAAGAATTCAACACAATATTTTATGACTCAGCTGGGGCTCGAACTCAGGACTCTCCGCTTCATAGTCTCGTGTTCTACTACTTCAGCCAACAGCACCCACAAACGAGAAAATATCTTTGAATTGGAAAATTAAATTAAAGCAGATTTAATCTGTTAAAACTATTACAGCAATTGATCATCAAGTGCTTGTATCTCATCTGTTGGAATGCAAATAAATGCTTGTTTCCTTTTCCCATTCTTCCTATTCGGAATTACAATTTCCCTGACACTTTTCTCATAGTAAAAAAGGCAAGAATTCTAAAATAGTAAACGAAAAAATACCCTAATTTATTTATTTCCCAGTTTATTAGGTTAGCGGGATTTTGTGTCGGGAAGATTAAAATGGGGAAGAGGGAAATTCCATTCAAATATTCATAATTGGACTAATTAATTTATGTTGTTGTAATAATAGGGCTCGCTGTACAGAAATTATTACAATAACAGCATGAAAAAATATATATTAAAATACAATAATAATTAAAAAGAGGTCAAGAAACCAGAAGAATTTTATATATTAAACTTTTCCTTTTTTTAAAGCTGCGTTCACATCTATCAAATATTTGGCGAAATAAGCGAAATTATTGTTTAATTTCGGGTTTAATTCTTTATAATTCTAGGAATAATTTTTAAAATGAGCATGTGTCTAATTGGTAAAAAATTCCATACACAATCAGTATTATCTTTTATTGTTTCACGAAATATTGAAGCAGCGTTTGCCAAAAAATAGTTGTAACGCTTATTTAATCAAATATTTTATAGATGTGAATGTAGCTTCAGAAAACAAGAATACATTTTTTTTGTGTCTACCAAAACCATTTATTTTTTTTATTTTCAACGATGCTACTTTAATTTGTAATAAAATCACACTGTGACACTTTAAGAGGTAAAAAAAAATTACGGAGGTAGATTATTGTCACATATGAAATAAAAGTTTTACAAGCGCTTTTTTTTATTATTATTTTGTAATAAAATTGTAAGTAGTTTTTAAACGATTAAATACTTAGAGCGGTTTTATAAAGTGTGTTAAAATGGTATTTAATTATTTATGTATGTTTGTGTGTACGTACACGCAATTTGCAATAAAGTACTAGTTTTTGTGAAACAATTTTAACGCATTTTTTATTACAAAAGATTATAGATCATTTTTATTACCGTGGCTTGCAAAGTAACAACAATAACAACCATGTTTTGTGTAAAATAAATTGTATTAAATTTTTAGCACCGACAACTTTCTAATAACTTAAAGAGCAAGGAAATATTTAAAAATCATAGATTGTTAATTAAAAAAAGCAACTTTAAGTTCTTATTTTAATTTTAGAATTTTGATTTCCAAAATTTAAATTCAGAAAGACGTGAAGTGAATTGAATAGTTTTTTTTTTATTTATTTCAAAACATCCAACACTGAATTACGAAAAAACTAACCTTACAATAGCTGTGTTCCAGATGGAGCCCGAAACAGCCCGAACTCGCCCAAAAGTTACCCAAATGCGTTCCAGATAACAATTTTTGTGCAATTTTGAGAGCAAATGAGAGAGTAATTTTTTTCATTTGCTGTACAAAGTCGCCCGAACATTTTCTTTGGGTAAGTTTGGGCAAGAATTATATTATCAGCTGTTTTTTGTTTACATTTGAAAATAAAAAAGTAAAAAAGAAAATTTACAAATAAAGGAAAGAAGTTGTTAATTGAAAATTGGTTAAAAGTAAAATGGAAGATTTTTCAAAAAAACTTGAAGTTGTAAGTACATTTCCGCATATTTGCCCCTTTGTTTAGTGTACAAGTTAGTAAACAACTTATGGACACATCAAGAGAGTCTGATGAAGACGACATGTTACATTTACAATGATGCTAATCTTTCATTTCATAATGTTGAGCCTTATTCAGTGTATAAAACCACTAAAATAAAAGTTCATTTAAAACAGTAAGCAGCACTAGTTATAATTAATTATGGTTTTGCACTTTGAGAGAGTCATTTTCTTTTTACTCTCATTAGCCCAAACTTGCTTGAAATTACTGGGAACAGACCTAATATGTATGTCTTAGAAATAAACCTGTTTTTGTGTAAAATTGTGTTTCAACCAAAAAATTGATTTTTGCTAAAAAAATAGTTAAAATTTTTTTTTTTTTGCTTAAGCTTTTTTAAAGGCTTCTTCACCTGTGAAACTCCTTGCAATACGTATTTATTAGAAATACACACAATTTGGCTAAAATTGTGTTTCAAATATATATCAATATCTTTTCAATTACCCTACTTTTCCACTAGACAACAACTTGAACAAGACATGGACATGACGTCGGCAGAGCAACGGTATTAATATGTCAATGTTGTTGTATGTGTCGACTACGTGCTACGACTACTCAAGTAATTTTGAGATTGCGCAAAAGAAAAAAAAATTAACTCTTCTTTGAAATCATATACGAAGGCGAACATCAAGTCGGACATGGAAGGCCTTACACATGTCCAGACATCGATGCCTGGACTTGAACGAGACATGGACATTTGCTTTCGACCTGACCCTTTTTCATGTCCGACTTGATGCCCGGACAGTGGAGACTACTAGTTAAGCATAAATTTTAATTTAAAAAGGCAGGCGTTTATAAAAATTATGGATATTAACAGAATAGTGGAATCAAGAAATTTGCAGTCGAAGAAATTTGTAGCAAAAAATTAGCCGGCGAAGTAAAAGGTTCAACTAACTGCGAAAAATTCTTGTCATATTTGTTCATCTGTCCCCTCAATATTATCCCCTCCCTTATAGTACCGGCGCAATGCACTGCATATGTAGGTGCCATTCCCTGAGTGCTGGTCCGAGTTACAAAAAAAAAAAAATATTATGTGATTCTGTCTTTTAAGCAAGGGCTACTGAAATTTAAGAAAAAAATACAATATTTTCTATTCGACGCACAGCACATTTTAAGAGACCAGCAAATACCACTTGAAGCTCTCTTGCTCTCTTTAAAATGCCCGCTAAAAAAATTACTCAGAGACCTTTAAATATTGATGTTTATGCTTAGAGTTTAGAAAAAGTATTTATATTGTGCATATCTAAACAAAAATACCTTTTAAATCATATAAATTTTATTAATATTTGTGGACGATAAAGTGTTTAAATGTGTACCACAAGAAAAAAGGTCCGCAGCTTCAAATATAAAATAACATCCAAATCCATTTCAATTTGAGTCCCGTGATTTTTAAAAATGTAAATTAATATAAAAAGAATTTCAACTTCCAGAAAACAATACTCTATTATGATTTACACACAAGGAAATATTTTTTACATTAAAATTTTTAATTGTAATATTAATCAAGTTTGTGGTCGTTTTTTATAAAATATTATTTCTTATAATTGTTATACAATATTTCGTTAACAGCTTGTTAACATCTTCAGCAAATAAAAATTATTGGGAAATAATATTTGGGGTACTCGTAACTAGTTCCAACACACGTTTCACTGGGTAGAATGCAAATTTGAATTTTTTCTTTTAATATTGAAATGACAGCACGTTGTGCAATTTAAAATATGCTATTTATATACAATTGGTATTTAAAAATATTTTGTATTTTGTGGAATTTTGTTTTATAATAGTATATTAACGCCATTGTTTACAAGTAAATTAAATCCAACCACAATGTAGGTGGATTTAATTAAAATATTCATTTAAAAAAACCTACATACAGCCTACATATAGATATTGTGGACTTTCTTTTTAAAAAATTATCTAAATGCCATTTCCATTATATAACTTGGAACTTTTTCTTTGCAACCTAAAACCATTGGATGCTGCTTAACGTCCAACGCTTTCATTGTAATTTAAAGTACGTTTTCATGCTTGGCTGAATTAGGGAAACCCTATATGCATTTCAGTTTGTAGTTGTTTTGTTTTCTATGCAGTTTTCCAAAGCCTTTGGCATATAATTTGACACATAACTTAAATTGGTAAATAATACAAAACGAAATACCTGAACTATTCATAAACAACAAAAAAAATTAGTTTTCTTTTTAACAAAATTATTTGTTTTTGTTTACAGCAAAAACAAGAAAACTATTGCCTGCTTAAGAGTTGGGATGTTTTCTTTTCTATTTTTATTTTTAAATAAATACTTGTGGCTTTATAAGCAACAACAACACAACAACAAGGTGTGTTAGTTTTGCTGGCTTTTTCTTGAATAGTTTTGGTGTCACAGTAGACAAGTTTGTTGCTTATGTCTTTTGTTTTGTTGGCGACTGTTTGTTTGAATATTTAGAACAAATGTTAAGGTCGAATTCATTAGCACAATGGACTTGTCTTATTTAACTGCTATAAAATAAGTGAAAATAGTTTTCTATATTTAATATTAATTACAAAATCAACAACAATTTTTTTTTTAATTACAGAACATCTTGGAGAAATTTAATCCCGGTGCACGACAATTAATCTCAGCTGGCAAGGGTTATCTAAAATCATTACATGGTGAGATCATTGATTTGGAAAATTATTTGTTTATTATAAAAATAAATATGATCTCTTGATTAGCAAAACAAATAATAGTAAAACTTTTAATAAATTGCATAGTTATTTTTCATTGACTCAATCACTTGTTTTTTTGTTGTTGTTGTCGTTTTTCGTCTCGAAATTCATGCAAATGCAGGCGCTGCAACATCAGCTCGTTTATTTAATGAAGCATTAGCTAAAATTGCCATGAATGCTCAACACAGTGGAACCAGCGATATCGGTAAGTTGCCACTAGCCGCGTATATTTAAAGGCAATTATGTTTGTTTTTTTTTAATTATTTAATAAAAACTATTAATAACTTTGTAGGCCAAATATTTTCAAGCGCACATATTTAATATGATTGTAAAAAAATTTATTAATATGTTATTTACTTGAATATATATATTTTTAATATTTTATTTTCTAAGGAGCGGCTTTGCTAAATGTTGTCAGTGTTTATAAGGAAATACAAGAACAACAAATGAATATTGTAAGTAGTAAATTTTGTTGTTTGATTTTAAAAATAGTTTATAAAATAAATTATTTTTTTTTATATATTTATAAATTTATTGTTGAAGACTAATGCATTTGACGTCGTCGACGGCGTCAAATGTCAAAAAAAAAAGTTGAATCGTATGAAATTGTATGGGAGCAGTTAATCTCAACGTGTTGCAACGCCGTAAAAGTTCAATCTATTTCAACTTTTTCGGCGTTGAAACGCCGTCAACAGCGTCGACATTAACTCTAGAATAAACCTCAAGTTCATAAAATTTAAAATGGGTTTGAAAATTTTTATTCGAAAATTTTTATACTACATTTTATTAAAATAAATTTCAAATACATTTTATTTTTTGTATGAATAGAGGGGTAAATTTTTAATTTTATTCATGCTGATTCTTTGATTTTTGTAAAAAATCCGAATCAGAATTCTTTTTCCAAATTTTCAAAAACAAAGTTTTTTGTAAGTTTTGGGAAAAGAATCAGCGCGAATAAAATAAAATTTTTTGTTTTGTATAGGGCAGGTGATAGTATTTGAAAAAAGGAGACTACACAGAAGAAAAAAAACTTTAAATAAAAAAAGATTAATTTTACAAACTTATTTTGAGACCGATTTGTACTTAAAAATTTACAACAAAACGGCACTAGACTAGAAAAGCAATCCTGAAATTTTTCAAAATGAGTATAAAATTTTTTAATCAACTACGAAAAATTTTATTTAAAAACGGACAGTTTGAACAAAGAAATATTTTCAATGACACTAACTGCCTATTTCTCATTGTCGAATTAATTATTTCTTTCGTATAAATACATTTGAAACAAAACCAGTTTTTAAAATTTTGTTTTTGTTTTAAATATAATTGTAGGAAAGAAAGAATTCATTCGACAATGAGAAATAGGCAGTAAAACTCAAAAAACTTTATATAAAAAGAGTGTTGCTAGTAGTTAAAACTAAACTATGCACATGAAAGTCTCGAGTTCAACTCCGCAGTCAGTAAAAAAATATATTAAAAATATAATAATAAAGAAAAAAAATAATAATAATAATAAAAAATAAAAAAAGAAACAGAAAATAAATTAAAAAAGAAGAAAGAAAAAAATTTTTTTCCCAACATTATCAATACCGATTTGGAGTTGAACCTGGCTAAAGTTAAGTATTTAGTACATACATGAACCACACTTAAATCAATGTTTCTGTACTCGGTTTAAAAAAATCCGCACTTACCGCATTTTTAAAAAACCGCTTGGGATTGATTTAAGAACAATTGGACTAACCTTTAACTACTGAGGTGAAATATGTTGGCGTATATGCTGTGGTGGGGTAAATTTTACCCCTTTTTAATTTTTAGAAAATTTTGTCAAAAAAAATATTTTTGTTTTTATTTATTTGCTTTTATTTGGAATTAGATGACACATTTTTAAATGAATAAAGTAATAAAAAAAAAAAAGATCAAACTTCTAGTTAAATAAAACAAGGAGAATAATATTAATAGCGGTCTACTGGAGAGAGTAAATAATATAGAGAGGGTAAAATTTACCACCACCACAGTAGTTAAAGGCTAAGTTTTATTTTCAGTGTAGTCACCTTAGCGGTCAAAGCCGTCTTGGCTTTGCTTACGTGCAAACTTTATAAATCGCAAACAAATTTTCCCTTCTGTATGTCTTTTTCCAGCTAAAAGCCTTTTATGTCGACTTACTAGTGCCATTAGAAACCAACTTGGAAAAGGACACAAAAGTTGTGCAACATGAACAAAAGAAATTCATGCAACAGCATAAAGTGCGCATGGAATCATATCACAAGGCCGTTACGACCATGAAAAAACAGCGCAAGAAAAAATCTAGTCCCGAAAATACCGAAAAAGAATTGAGGGTAAGTAAAATTCAAATATGAAATGTAGAATTTAAAAAACATATTAATTTCTTTTGTTGTTGTTTAACTTCATCCTGAAGACTCTGCAGATTCTGGAAGATCAAAAGAAAAAATTAGATGCTTTCTGTGAACAAAGTTATAAAAATGTAAGTGTTCTTATGAAATTCCAATACACGGCAACAATAAAAAAAAACCAAAATAATAATAAATTCGTTTGTTGTATTTTCCCAGGCCATGACACAAGAACGCCGCCGCTATGGTTTTGTGTTGGAACGTCAATGCTCGATAGCAAAGCATTGGATGGCCTATCATACAACTGGCAAAACCGTAATTGATAATCATTTGGAAAATTGGCAAGAAACTGCTGCATCACGTGAGATCTTACCCGCTACGGTATATGATGGTAATTCAATGCTTGTAGGCAATAAAAGATTGGTACGTTCCATTGCACAAAAGAAATTTGCAAAAAGAGAGAGAAAAAATAAAAAACATTTAAAGTTGCATCATTAGCGCAGCTTCTTGGTTATACTTTTTTTACTTTTGTTATTACAGGAACGTCTTAAAGATTCTGATGATTCACATGCTTCAAATCAATCGAATCAATTGAAAAAATCACGTAGTGTTGATGCACCATTCGGCGATATGAGGACATTGCATGAGGCCAATATACCTTATACACAAAATTCTTTGCCACGTGCCAAATCTGATTTCAATTTGAATAGTTCGGGATCGAACTCAACAGCAACCGTTATAGGTAAAAAAATGAAATAAAAATAAAATAACAATTTTTTATTTGGACTCAAGCTGAAATTTGCAATATGCAAATTATTATTTTTTACCAATTTTTTATTAAATTCAAGTTATTTAATTATGAGGATTATAAAAAAATTCTAAATATTTCATTTTTAATAAAATAATATAAATTTAATAAAAATTCGCAGAAAAAAAATAATTTGCAGATTTGAACTTCAGTCCATGTAAGAAATCGTTTCCTAATAATAATATTATTAAGTTCAAAAATTAAAATTTACATTCATGTTTAAAAATAAAATAAAAAAATTTAAATATATAAAAAATTTTTGAGTGCAAAGATCAAAGATAAATAATTGTTAATGAAAAATATATAGAAAAACGACCCACAGTGCATCGTTCCCATTGACAAAAATAGAAGGAGTTGTCCTAGATAAATAAAATTTGGTAAGGACATTCATTAGGGCTAAATATGCACATGTGCGAAATTAAAAGAAAACAAACAAACAAACACAAACACGCAAAACAAATTTTGAGATTGAATAACAATTTTAATTATTTTTCCTTAAATATTTTTATAAAAGAGATTTGTCTAGAGCCATAAAATCTTTATTCACTTTTTTTTACAACAACTAAAACAATATATTTTTCTTCCAGCTAATGATCACTCTGATCATGGTCATTGGGATCAGCGTACGGTAGTCAAAGCTCTTTATGCCTATATGCCATCCGGAGAAAATCAGTTGCCCTTTGAAGAAGGTGATCGCATAGCATTGGTGGGTGGCAAGGCTAAAGGTTGGCAATTCGGAGAAAACTTGCGTACACAAATGTTTGGTTGGTTCCCCATTGCCTATACCAATGCCGATATGGTCACTGACAATAAAATGAAAATAGAACGAGAACGCTCCGAAAGATTAAATGATCGTTACGAGAATATGCATTATGAGCGACAGGGTGCCGTTATGCGTAACAGTTATCATGAAAGCTACAATGATATGGATAATCAGCAGGAAATTGAAAGTGATTCGACTTATAGAAGAGATAACAGGCATGAAGAAGCATCGCCCACACGAATGTTTGGCGACACGTATAGAAATCAGAAAAAGGTAAGTAAGCCAGCAGTGATCGGTAAATAATGTTGTTATTATTATGAGAGCTTATTTCATGTCAGTATCGCGCCCCTACATCGGGTAATCCCAGGCCGGGACCACCGCCCACTTTGCCTGCTCCAGTGCCAGCAGGTCAAAGCTCTGCACGCATGTTGAACTCTTCACAAAGTTTTTGTGCTCCCAATGGCAGCCAATCGGCAATTGAGAGACGCAACAAAAAATTACAAAATGGCAATCCGATAGCACATGTGAGTTTTAATAGCATCCCTTCAAATACCCCTCACAAATTGCAATAGTGCTTTTCTAATTGAAGAACCGTTTATTTTTAACACGACAGCAATCTTCGATGAATCAGTTGAAACCGGCCGCAGCTGCCAAGACGTCCTTGCACAGCAGTAACGATAGCGGCTTTGCTAATGAACCGCCACCCCAGCCGGAAGTGGACTATTCAGATGAGGAGCAGACCAGTCGTGTGCCCATTAGGTATGACTATGAAAAATGTATACTATGAGACACATTGAGTTTGTAATTAATAGACATTCCTCATTAATGATTTGTCAATAACCTTTCCGTAACAGCTTTTAATCGTGCAAGAGAATTTTATTAATTTTTTTTTGTAATTTAATTTTGCATTTATTATTTTTTCCTTTATGTTTATTTTCATATTTTTTGTTACCGACATTTTTTGTGTGTTTCAAAATCATTGCTCGCTCCCATTTGATTTGCTAAAACTCTTTAAAAATAAAAAACCCGCCTAATCGACACAAAGACGTCGAGCTGATACCAATACCCATATCTCCACCAACCGCGAAATCGCTTCTTGGACCTTAAATCGCAACTTTCGCAGTAGCGTCGACAGTCAGATGGATGATAAAAGTTTGAAGACTTTAAATCGCAATTCGGCAAAAATGCGCTATGATTTAATAGCCAGTGATGATGAAATACTCCAGGCATCTTCGGGAGGCATCAAAAGAACCAAGTCCTTTTGGAAATTTGGTGGGGGACGCCATGATAACATATTGGCCGGCATGTCCTTGTGGCAACATCGCGATTTGGTGGCAGCACCCAATATGGAAGACCTTAGAGATGAGGGTTATCGCACCACTAGTAGCAAAATGGAAAGTGAAAGAGATGTGGAAGCAAATGGCACCCTAAACAAGAGCAATTCCAATAATTCTACTTCGTCACAGGAAAAGCAGTTGGTTGAGACCACGCGGGTACGCAAAGACAGTGTTACCAGTATGGAAATGTATGACGAAGATGAAAACATTTATGGGTTAACGCCCATGGTGAGAGAGCCAATGGTAACACGCAACAAAAATAATAATTTTACACCCAAATCAAGAATGAAAATTATGAAAACTATAGAAATTGATATAGAAAATCCCACAGAATCGGAAAGATTAAGCACAATAAAACGAAATCAAAAAGATTATCAAAAAGAGTACAGGGAAAATACCATTAATCGTGCTAATAACATGGAAAATAAAAAACAAAATTCTTTGGGCAATCGAGGACAATCCAGCAATCACAAGAAATCCTATGATGTGGCAAAGAATTCCCACAATGTAGGGCAAAATAAAAATATGAACGGACAAACAAGAAATACCAAGCAGACACAGGATATATTTCCTTCCACCGAAAGTGAAGCGGGCGAAAGTGAACTGGACAATGGTACTTTGAAAATGAGTGATGTTAATAATTTTTTCGACAACAATGGCAACACCAGTGGCATAATTATGAAAACGGTAAAACGCAAAGATATCTTAAAGCAATACTATACAAGTGAAGATGATTCGGATGACCCAGAAATCAAATCGACCAGTTCGGATCCATATGATTGTATTGTCATTAACGATCACTTGGTAAGAAGAGATGAAAAACATAGACGGGCCATGCAAATGCAAGAACATCAAATGGAATTTCAAACTTTCAGAGCCTCTACTGGTTCCAATTTGAACAATAGCAGTAATAATAATATGAATACAAAAAAGAAATCCGATAGAGGAGAGCGCAGTGATAGGAGAGGGATCGAGGATACGGAAAGAAGTCGTTCTTCCAAATCCTATGATCACCAACAACAAGAACAAATGCGTTATAATGACTCCACCCTGACCAGACAATCAAATTCTTCTCTTAACACACCCACGGCCACCATTTTGCCCCGCACCAGGCTTATGAAGTCATCAAACATGTCCAGCATGACCCTTGAAAGAAATACAAACAGCTCAGCGCAACAGAAATCTGTAAGTGCGCACAGTGAAAGGGATAAGCATTATGGCAAAACATATGGACCCTGGTATGATTTCTGGGATCAACAGGATCAGCAACAAGAAAAACAACAACAGCAGCAACAAGCAAAAAGTAATAAAATGAAATAGTTATAAACAGCATTGCTTACGGAGAAGCTCTCAACTTTTTCTTACGGGAGAAGAAATTGTTAAGTTCTAGGAAAAGAGAGAAGAGAGTGAAGCGAAGAAATCATATTTTAATCAAATAGATTTTTCCGTTAACCCATAAACAAAAATCGGGATTTTTGTTGCTTTTTTCAAAAATTTTTGGTTTTGTATGCAGTCTTTTTTTTTGTTTGTAAATTATTAATAAAGTCAATTTATTGTAAAGCACTATATATTATTTACATACATGCAATATCTACTCGTACATACATATTTATAAGGTGATTAAAAAATATTTGTTTCATCACTGGCTTGCAAGAGAGCTTGGTTCAACAAGAAATGGCAGCTACTCATTAAAGAAGGAGTCCATTTGATTTTATATGGAAAGTGTTTACTTAATTTATTCAGCCAATTCTGTACTCCCAGCAAGCGCGCCATTTAGAAAATTTTCAATATTTCCCAAACAATTTGTTTGCTGGGAGTACAGCTCAACATTCTTCAATTATCTGTTTAACATATTCAATGCATTTTGTATCATCTAAATGTTGTATTTTAACCTCATTCCATGTTGAGCTTGAAATCTTTATGTTTTATTTATATTTTATTTTATTTTTCTGTATATTTTATAGCAAGGGTGGTGCCTATCGTAAAAGATTTTTAAATTTTTAAATTGCCTCTGTATTTGTTATATAATAAATAAAACAAGTAATAAATAATTTGAATTTGCAGCGCAATTTGATGTCCTTCTCTGTATTTTGCTAAAGCTTATTTACATCCTTTTTTTTAAATAAATTTTTTGTTAAATTTGTATATGTAATAAATTTGTTTGATTTATTTTTTCATTAAAAAATATATACAAAACAGAGCTTCTCAATTTGCT
This sequence comes from Linnaemya tessellans, assembly GCA_951800035.1. Lineage (NCBI taxonomy): Eukaryota > Metazoa > Arthropoda > Insecta > Diptera > Tachinidae > Linnaemya > Linnaemya tessellans. The sequence goes on from OX637535.1 coordinate 115,925,687, forward strand.
ACAGTGAAATTGCGTCATACAACCACAAACGATCGTTCGGCTCCTATGATTTATAGATGTATAAATAAGTAAAATATTAAATTTGTATTGTATTGTTTAAAAAATTTTTTATACATTATTTTTAAGCTATATATTTTGTTTTTGATATACATATATATGTACGCATGTACTCGTATGTATGTACAGTTTAAATTAGTTATTAAAATATTAAGTTTAAATGGTTAAAAAAAATAAAATTTATGAATACATTTATAAATACATGTTGTTTAATAAAGTTCAATACTTTTTTTTACTTAAAGTGCTGTTGCAGATTTATTAATAGTTCTTATGCAAATTGAATAAAATAAATTAATGCCAGATACCTTATTAAATTTTCAACATAGCATATACATTGTACTATTTTTCCATTCAGCATTAAAACAGTTTGTATTAATAAAATCAATCATTAAATTTAATATGTTTTCACTGAGCAATGATTTTAAAATTAACCCGCTACTTATTATATGTGGCGCGCAAAATAGAAAGGGGCCTAATGGTAAAAACCGGTTTTGTTCAGGAGAGCCATTTTAAAGATTTAAATACGTGTATCTCTGGTGTACCATGAATTCATAAAACGCGCATATCTCTGGGAGGGAACACTTTTGGGGCATGGGATCGGTCTCATTCGATGCTCAGATATTGTCCACATCAAAAAAAAAAGTGAAAATTGTTATTTTTTCCTTAGGTCCCTTTCTCTATGCGCTGTCTCACATATGCATATAAAAATCAACTCTATTGACCCCATCCACTTTCTCCCGTTATTATCAACAAAGATATCAATTCGTCGTGAATGATTAAATTGCTATTCAAAGAAGCCGTCAAATACACAAATATTAAGCAGCTGTTTGATTGAAAATTATAAAAGCCGGCTACAAATATTTGCAAAAAATTTTACAAAATAATAAAAACAAATTAACTAAAATGCATACTTATATATGGCCTATATTACTGCCATTATTGTTTTTAATTTATTCATTACCCTTGTTCGTAAGGGTGTATGCAACAACACAAATGGTCATAGATGAGGAGTTTCATTTGAGGCAAGGTTTGCATTTTTGCAATAAAAGGTTTACCGTGGTATGTATATATAAGTATACTTATGAATGTGCATAAAATTAAGCAAAATTTCATTCAATTTTAGTGGGACTCTAAAATCACCACATTCCCCGGCCTCTACTTGTTTTCACTGATTTTAATTCCTCTGGATTTCTGTTCAGTGCTAGGCTTAAGACTAGTGTCCTTAGCCGCTGCCTCTGTTAATGTTGTTTTGTTTTATAAAATTCGACGCAAGAATTTGGACAATGTACAGTCTTCATTAGCTGCCTTAGACGCATTTACCCTAGCAGCTTTGCCTCCATTGTACTTCTTTTCCCATTTGTACTATACAGACACCTTGTCATTGACAACAGTTTTGCTATTTTATATGTACTGGCAAAAGGAGGAGCATTTACAAGCTACTGTTTATGGTAATTAGGAACTTTTTACAAAAAGGAAATAATAATTTAGGTAAACGAATTTCAGCTGCTGCAAGTATTCTCATGCGCCAGACAAATGTTGTATGGGTTGGTATGGCTTGCGGTATTACCACTTTGGATGTAATTACAAAAAATTATGCGGACTTGAAACATATAAAGCAGCAAGATGTAAAGTTATATAAACCGCAAGTAAGTGTAAAATTGTTTGTATGGTATTTCTCTTTATTCCATGACTATTTGTCAACGTCACGGCAAGACAATATCAATAGTAGGACACTTCTGTGCTCATTTTCTTCAACAATGGACTATTTTCACAGCCTCTTCGTATATTCAAGGCTTTAAGCAGTATTGACAGGCTCTCAAAAGTACTTAATTGTTATCCACAAAGAGTCGATAAGTGTCCTAGTTTTCATATTGTGTTGACGTGAAGTTGACAAATAGTTAAGGAAAATGGCGGATTAAAAAATTAAAAGCTTGTTTCTGTTGCTCTGACGTACTGCGTTAAAGAGAATATAGTTTCATTTAGATCATAATACTCGTATGATCTGAACTAAGTTCCCTTTGAAAATTCAAAAGAATAAAATTATTCGAAAATTCATAGATTATGAAGAATTCTGTAAGTTTTTGAAAGTATTTGTCAACAATGTTTTACATGCAGAATAATATACTCGTGCAGGAAAGTTCCGTACCAAAAGTATAAAATTTGTGGTATTTACATACATATTTGCATTGCAATTTAATTCGTTAATTAAATATGTTAATTATTGCTTTATATCACGAAGTAGAAAAAAATTTAATTTCTTTCGTATATGTAGTTACAAAAAATCAAAACCAAATGGTCATTCTTTTTAAGCGTAATTATGCGAAAGTAAGAATTGTACATCGTGAATTAGACAGTTGGAAACCTTCCACCTGTCAAGTTTTAATAAAGAAAAAATGCATCTATCGACAGGGCTCGTTGTGTTCTTTTCGAGGATGGTGAATTTAAATGATTAAACTTTAACCGTTAACCAATTCATTACATAAACTTTGTAGTGCATTGTTTTTCGTTTTATACTGCCATTATGATACATTAAGCATCAACGAAGTTTCAGTAGGTATTATTTGTTGTGAGTTATAAACTAGTCTTAATATTTTAAAACTTTGCGATATGAATGTCTTTATTTTTATCACAATATTGTAAAGTTCATACTTCTGGTAAAATATCGATCTGTTTCTAAACAAATAATTAGTATTTTAATTGGCCATACTCCTCCATTAGCGATTTTTCATGTTAGGCTTATTAATAAACAACATATTTGTGTGATCTGTGAGTTTTCACATAAAGATCCAAACTTTCATTTAAATTTTTATCAAATTAAGAAGCCATAAAAGTATTTTTCATATTTTTCTCTCTCAATTTAAGGTAATCTTAGAAATAATATCTAACTTTAAACTGTTGCTAAAATGTATTTGGCATACCCTTAAGAAATGCTGTTTATATATTATTACACTGCTGCCTTTCATATTATTTGTATGGCTAAATGGTTCCATTGTGTTGGGTGATAAAAAGGCTCATGAAGCCGCATTGCATATACCACAGGTATTGGAAAACAGAAATTATGAAATTAAATCATCACATATATGCATAATAAAATTATTTCGTTGCAGTTCTTTTATTTTCTACTTTTTTGTCTTGTTTTTGGCATTTCCAATACTCTAAGTCATCTGCGTTCAACACTGCAATTGATTACAAAAGAAAAATTTGTATTTATCTTTCTTACCGGCGTTTTTATTATAATCGTTAAATGGAATACTTTGACACATCCCTATTTGTTGGCTGACAATCGTCATTATACGTTCTATATATGGCATCGCTTTTATCACCGCTATTTCTGGTTCCGTTATGCCATGTGTCCAATTTATGTGTTTGCTCTGATGCTTGTGCGACAAGGTCTTAAACATTGCCGTTTCTCCTTTAAGCTGATGCTTTTGGTGGCCACATTCTTGGCTTTATGCTTCCAACGTTTACTAGAAGTTCGATATTTTTTAATACCTTTTGTTTTATTTCGTTTGAATACACGTTCAAATCCAAAGAACCGCGTGTATACGTGGCTAGAATTGGGTTTTTATGTGGCTCTTAATGCTTTAACATTTTATATATTCTTAACAAAAGAAATTATGTGGAAAAATTTTAAGGAGCCACAAAGGATTATATGGTAAAACTGATTATATGTATGTACATATATATTGAAAAAGAAAAGACTTTATGAATAGTTTAATAAAAATATTTGTGTCATTTCAGAGTTTTAATGATGTATTTAACAGACATGAAAAAGAAAATTTTCAAAATTGTGTTTGCAAGCCTGCATCAAAGGTTCGCGGTAAGAATAACTTTTTTGTTGCATGCAAATCGAAATAAAAAGAAAATTAAATAACAGTTGGGATATACTTTAGAGAAATTCAAGCCTTTAATAACCAAAATGAAAGAATTTGCATTTGGCGAGCTAAACATAATACGAGAGAAAAGTTCCTCCATGATGATCAATTCCAATTAATTAAATTTATTGCAAATATGCGTGTTTTGGTGAAAGATCTGTATACATATATAATTGTATACATAACTATAATTTTTCCAAGGCTTGCAACTTATACATATATTAGCTGCACTTGAACTAGTAATATTTTTCATTATTGGGTACAATATAACAAACGTTCAAGTCTCTGAACACTTATTAGAAATTTCACACCTTTCATGTTGCATGCAGTTATTTTTTGTGTGCTATTGAAATTCATATAAGACTTGAAGCCAAAAATACAGCAAAATTAAACTGTAGGAAAAAAAGCAAAAACATTTGATTGACAGTTTAAATACTAGACGAAGTGTAAAAGTTGTTTTAAAGCCAAGTGCAATAAGTAATAAGCCCCTATTCAATATTGAATAAAATAATGAAATATTTAAATGAAATTTAACAAGGAAAAGTGGGTGTGAATGTTATGAATTAAAGGATTTGTAACGGAAATGTATAATCACAAAGGTCACAAGGTAGAATGGGAATTGTACATGAGATTACTCATATAAATTCAGGCAAAGACAGCAGACGTTTAACAGAAAAAAGTGTAAAATACTAAATAATACAAGAAAATGTCAGCACAGCTTAGACAGCTTGGTGGTACTCCCATAACACCGGAATTGGCAGTGGTAAGATGTTTCAGTGGAACACAATTGCTTGTAAAATTTACGCCTTTAACAAATAGGAATTAAGGCAATTGGTATTTGGTGCTTCAGCTATACCCTTGAGAGCAGAATGGACTCAAACACCTTTTAGTTTTGGATCGTTTAAAGAGGAATTTCCTTATGGCTTAAGATCACCGCGAAATGCTACTCGTGGTCTACTGGCAGTGGTTCAAGGATTTATATTAAAACATTTACTATTTGGTCGCAGAACATCAAGAGCTGTTGCTATGAACGAGTAGGCTTATTTAATTTGATTTAATTGTTTCTCTTCCATACAACATGATTACTATTTTTCAAAGTCCTCTACAACCCACTGCTGAAATGCAAAGGGAATCTCTGTTTTTGGCTTTATTGGAAATTTTACGAATCATTGCGGATAAATCGAAAGTTGTTATGGTCTTGCCTTCACCCGACGATGAGTGTTTTGTGGAACATAATACCACCTATTTCCATGATGGCATAACTGAAAAGGTAACTGGATACTTTTTTTAAGTTGCATATCAATTTTAAATTGTTTTCATTGTCTATTAGCTTTATTTATTCACTTTAAGTGCTAACGAGGAGCTAGAATTTTTTATGACGCGTTATCTTAAAATTGTGAGTATTACATGGTAATTTTAGAATTTTAAAATAAACATTTTTATAAAAAATAAAACCTTTCTAAGTTTACCGAAGAAGACGCTCCTGGTACTTTATTATTTTTATATAGCGCTGTTTTAACACGGACTTTGGGCAAGTAAGTTAATCAAGCTAGAAATTATTTAAAAGTCAAAATATGTAAATAAAGATAGAGAATAGGATATTAAATTAGTTATTGAATAACTGCATTTGGAGAGGGAAAGTTTTATTAACTCTCCTACGAATTTGTTTCTGACTTTCTTCCATTATCTCTCCCTCTTGAACTTTCCTCAAGATTTTTATGTACAAATTATTTTTATTTTTAGAATCCGCAATGACCTCGACTCTACCAAAATCATTCCATTGACTATGAGCAACTGTGAAGAGGGTTCCTTAATGATTGTAACACTTTTAATTACCGGTAGGGCTACACCCTATATTCACAATGGTGTCTTAAACGTAGGAGATGAGAAAAGTTATGTAAGTTGTATTATAAAATATAAATACATATTAAGTATAAGTTTTTGAAATTAAATTTGGGTCCATGTTTTTTTTTGTTTGTTTTTTAGGCCACTCCACAATATGGGATTTTGAAACGTTGTCCTATTGGTATTTTACTGTGGGAGAATGAAAGTTTGCTTCTAAATGCAGCAGTGGCTCGTCAACCTGGTTCTCGCCTTAAAACTCCCAATTATCCCATATGGGTTACTTTGTGCGCTGGTCATTACGGTGTCATGTTTAATAAAAATGCCGATTTATTACGCAATTATCATGCCGAATCTCGTTTTGATTTGTACTATTACAGCTGTTCGGGTCGTGAAATAGCCATGACAATTGATAATCGCGTTTATAATGATCAAGCGGCTGGTATGCTTGAAAGTCTACAAACTCCTATGGAAAACAACTCATTATTGTCTAGCAGACTCTCAAAGGAGGACGGTTCTAAAGATGATGCGAGCGGCAAAGATGAATCAACTGTTAGTACTCCCTTGCAAAAGCTAGTTCACACCAAATGGGAGGAGGCCCATATTAAGTTTAACGTCCAGTCGTCCATGTTAAGTTATTTATTTAGTACACAACAGTAAACTTTTCACATAATAAAAGGAAAGGGCTTTTGCTATTTAGAAGCTTTAAATAGTTTGTTAACTTTTAAAATTGTCTGCGAACTTGTAACGATTTTAAATCAATTTTTAAAATTATCAACAAAATTATAAAATGCAACCAATAGTAAAAAATAACCAAAAGAGTTTACAAGATCAAATTAAATATAGTTTTGAACTATGAAAAAACGAAAATAATGAACTCGAAACTAAAAAAAACTCTTAATAGAGTCGCTTTACAAAATTGCACTATTATCATAGAATTGTAGCTGAGTTTTAAAAAATATTATTATGCTTTAGTTACATGTGCTGCCAGCTTTGAGGAAGGACTCCAGCCCAATTGCCTCCCGATAAGGCCTGGCATCCTTCAAGGGACCTCCGTATTAATAACTTAACAGCACTACTAACCAGTTACAAAATATTATTAAAAATAATTGCTTCAATAGAAAATAAATTTAATAAATATTATAACATCTAAAATAAATGTTTTTTAATTAGAATAATCTCAGAATTATTTAACTGTTCTATTAAATAACTGGAAAAAATAACTTGTGCAAAATTATAAAGAAATGTAGTCGCTGCTCTAAAAACCAAATATTAGCAATTTTTCGAAGCAACTATTTTACAACTTTTATTACAACTCGCTTGCTTTAAGAGATATTAATATCATTTTTTTCCTCCTGGTAAAATGGAACATGGGCTTCCCAACAAAGAAATATTCTTAAGCACTTGCCTTTCCTACTGTATACACACTAGTATGTTTATTCTTACAACCCTTATACATCAATTACTATGAAAGATTTATAAAATGTAAGTTTTACATTTTAAAGTCCTTTTCTTGCTCTAAGTCGTGGCTAAATTTCATTGCATTATTCATTATAACAACAAAGTTATGCAGAGTCAAAGTCAGCACTCTAAACGTCAAAAGTGGGCAAATTGTCCATGGAAGTGCTTAGCGGTTTGTGTCATAACTCGGCTATTTTTAGATATATTTAGCTAATTTTTTGTTGATGCATAAAACGGAAGAGTAGCTTTTTTACGAAACAAAAATTAATCTCCAAGTGTTTAAAATGAACACTCTACAGAAAATCGTAGATGCTTACATTAAGATGCTTATAACTCATTAAAAAAGGGGCGTGGCAGAACATATTTTTTTTGGCTCATAGAGAGACTCCCTGGGAAGCCTTATGCCAAATTTCGCTTTAATAGCATAAGTTTTGGTTGAGAAATAAGCGTTTAAAGTTTTGCCCTTCACTCCCACCACAAATTGAATAATTTCAAAAATCCGGCAAAAATTTTTGTGAAACACCAGGCCAACAGAATCGAGCAGCAAGTGATTTTTTCAATAATTATTTTACATTTTTTCTTATAACTCGCTTGATCTAAAAGATATTGACAAGATTGTTTTTGCTCTGGGTAGAATGGAAAATGGGCTTTCCAATGAGCGAACAATTTTACGCCCCTTGCCACGCCTACTGCGTGGAAAATATGTATTTATGTTTAAAACTCTTATATTTCAGTTGTTATAAAAGATATCAGAAATGTAATTTATACAGATTAAAGCTCATCTCCTGCTGTATCATATGGCTAAATTTCATTGCAAAATTTTTTTAATGAACAAAGTTATGAAAGCATGAAGTCGGGGCTCTCAAGGCCAAAAACTGGGCTGATTGTCGACGGAAGTCTTTTGCGGCTTTTATTATAACTCGTTTGATTTAAAAGATATTAATATGAAATTTTTTGCTCCGGGTAGAATTGAACATGGCCTTTTCAAAAAACAAACAATCTTATGTCCCTTGCCACGCCTACTCTGTGCAAATAGTGTGTTTATATTTAAAATATTTATATATCAGTTACTATAAAAGATTTATAAAATATAATTTTTGCAATTTAAAGTCCTTTTCTTGCTCTACCTTGTGGCTAAATTTCATTTTAATATTCATTATAACAACAAAGTTATGCGTGGGCAAAGTCAGGTCTCTCAACGCCAAAAAGTGGGCGAATTGCCCATGGAAGTGCTTAGAGGTTTGGGTCATAGCTCGGCTATTTTTAAATATATTTAACTAATTTTTTACTGAAGTATAGAACAGAAGATTAGCTTTTAATCGTAATAAAAATTAATCTCCAAGTGCTTAAAATGAGCACGCTACAGCCAATCTAAGATGCTGACATTGAGATGCTTATAACTTAGTAAAAAAGGGGCGTGGCAGAACAAATTTTTTTTGGCTCATAGAGAGACTCCCAGGGAAGCCTAGTGCCAAATTTCGCTTTAATAGCTTACGTTTTGGTTGAGAAATAAGCGTTTAAAGTTTTGCCCTTCACTCCCACCACAAATTGAAAAATTTCAAAAATCCGGCAAAAATTTTTGTGAAACACCAGGCCAACAGAATCGAGCAGCAAGTGATTTTTTCGATAATTATTTTACAGTTTTCCTTATAACTCGCTTGATTTAAGAGATATTGAAAAGATTGTTTTTGCTCTGGGTAGAATGGAAAATGGGCTTTCCAATGAGCGAACATTTTTACGCCCCTTGCCACGCCTACTGCGTGGAAAATGTGTATTTATGTTTAAAACTCTTATATTTCAGTTGTTATAAAAGATATCTGAAATGTAATTTATACAGATTGAAGCTCATCTCCTGCTGTATCATATGGCTAAATTTCATTGCAAAATTTTTTAATTAACAAAGTTATGAAAGCATGAAGTCGGGGCTCTCAAGGCCAAAAAATGGGCTGATTGTCGATGGAAGTCTTTTGCGGCTTTTATTATAACTCGTTTGATTTAAAAGATATTAATATGAAATTTTTTGCTCCGGGTGGAATTGAACATGACCTTTTCAAAAAACAAACAATCTTATGTCCCTTGCCACGCCTACTGTGTGCAAATACAGACGTTTATTCTTACATCAGTCATATATCAGCTACTGCAAAAATTTCTTGAAAAGTAATTTTTAAAGTTTGAAGTCACTTTTCTATTATAACTAATGAATAAATTTCATGGCAAAACTTATTAAAAGAACAAAATTATGTAGAGATGAACGTCTGAATTAGCGGAAGGAAGAGAACTCTTGATTAAAAACATTGATGCGGGTTTTTCTTAGTTAATTAAGTATTTTTATTTTAGTTCAAATGTTTTTAATTATTTAAATTATTTATTTAAGTACAATTAAAATAATTAGAAAATAAAACTAACAATAGTGCCAATCATAATACAAGTAAAGTAAAAACTCTTAACTTAATGGTTTAATATAAATTAAATAAATTTTATTGAAAGTCTTTTTTTGTAGTAAATTTAAAGTGTTGTTTTACAGAACAAAGTTTACAAATAACTTTAAGTTTGAAAAATTGTTACTATACGAGAAGTATATAAATATTTTCATAAGAGTGTCATCAGTATTTAAAATTATTTTTAAGGTTTATTTTTAAGATCAAGAGAGATTTTTTAAATATAAGAACTAATAATTTAGTTTTTCTTAAAGCTAGGAAACAAATACAGTCTGTAGTTAAAATATTCATGATCAGTAAATGGAAATATTAAAAACGTCCGTAAAACCTAAATGGAGTTTAATCGATCGATCATTTTGTTTGGAATGCCTGACAGATGCGCAACACAGCGAGTGAACCGAATTACTCTTTGAATTTTATTAAAAAATCTTAGCCTGTTAAACTAAATTATTAATCGCTGGCTGTTTTCTTTCAATCAATTACACGGTTAAACAATTTTCTTTGTAAAATTTGCCTGTTTTTCTTTAATAATAGAACCAAAATAATGCAGAGAAATTACACTGATTTTTATCCAAAATTCGTCTTTTAAAAAATTTTATCTTCCTATTAACTTTCGATTATTTTTGTCTTTTGGGGGATTTCATTAAAAAAATTATGATTGTATCCTTCATATGTTTGACTTCTATCTAAATACGTTACGTTTTAGTAATATTTACATTATAATTAATATAATTTTTTTTATGAATTATAATTATTAAATAAATATTTACATCTATTAATACTTTATACTAAGTAACTTTAATAATATTAATAAAGCTTACACTTTGTGCTTAATTATTTTATAAATACATTTCTCATTTGGTTTTAGTTCACCTGGTATTTTTGGGAACAAAAAAGTCCTTTAGCATTTAGTTACAGATTAACTTTGTTTGGTTTTCGTTTCGAAATAATATTAAATATGTTTCATTATATAATATTAAATATGAAAACTTATATATATGTATATATAGTTAATTTTGGATTATTTTAAATTATTTTATAAACTAAACTGTCCAGTTAACGTCGTATTAGCATTTTATCTAAAAGTATTAAATTTGTATCACTATATTTGGTCACATTTATTTTGTCTGCTGGGTTATTCTTTTTAGTTTGCGTATGCCAAGTTAAAATCTGGAAAATAGTTAAAATATATGTATATGTACGTTTAAATCTTATAGTACAGTATTAGAAAAAGCAAAATAAAATATATAACCTCAAAAATGACTTTTCATAAAAAGCAGATTTTGTAAACAAATTCTTTGTGTAAAAAAGTGACTTCTATAAAATACTAGTTATTATAAAATGTATCTTCTGTTATATATCTGTTATTATAAAAAGTAGCTTCAATAAAAAGTAGCCTTTATAAAAAAGTACATTTTATAAAAAAGTACCTTTTATAAAAAAGTACCTTTTACAAAAAAGTACATTTTATAAAAAAGTACCTTTTATAAAAAAGTACCTTATATAAAAAAGTACCTTTTATAAAAAAGTACTTTTTATAAAAAAGTACTTTTTATAATGAAGTACCTTTTATGAAAATGTACTTTTTATAAAAAAGTAACATTTAAAAAATCGTTTTATAAAAGGTACTTTTATAAAAATTTCCTTTTATAAAAAGTGCCTTTTATAAAAAAATACCTTTTATAAAAAAGTTCCTTTTATAAAAAAGTACCTTTTATGAAAAAGTATCTTTTATAAAAAATTACCTTTTATAAAAACGTACCTTTTATGAAAAACTAGCTTTTATAAAAAATTATCTTTTATATAAACGTACATTTTACCAAAAAATACCTTTTATAAAAAAAGTACTTTTTATAAGCAAGTACCTATTATGAACAAGTTTTCTTTCATAAAAACATACCTTTTATAAAAAGTACCTTTTACATAAAAAAGTACCTTTTAAAAGAAAGCACTTTTTATGAAAAGGTACCTTTTATAAAAGAATACCATTTAAAAAACGCATTTAACAAAAAGGAACTATCATAAAAATTACGTTTTAGGAAAAAGCTTTTTTTTATAAAAAAGTACCTTTTACAAAAAGTACCTTTTATAATAAAGAACCTTTTATGTAAAAGTACCGTTTGAAAAAGTAACTTTTATAAAATAATCTTTTATTAAAAAGTGATTTTTATAAAAAAATACTTTTTATGAAAGCTTTATTAAAAAAGTGCTCTTTATAAAAAGTACTTTTTATATGATAGTACTTTTTATAAAAAAGAGGCTGTTATACTTTAGGTTTTATGTTAAAAAATTGCTATTTAATAAAGTTGTCTTTTCTAAAAAAGAATCTGTTATATTTTATAAAAAAGTTTTTATTTAAAAGGAGTTTTAAAAACGTGTTGTACAAAAATATTATTATAAAAAAGTGCGCTTATCGAAATGGATATTTCAAAAAGTACCCTTAATATAAAATTACGTTTTATAAAAAGTACTTTTTATGAAACAGCACACTTTATTAAAGAGATCTTTATTAAAAAATACTTTTTATAAATATTGTATTTTACTGTGATAACTTTTTTTATATAAAAGAACCTTTTTATAAATAACTACATTTAAAAAAAGTGTTTTGCATAAAAAAGTACCTTAACTGAATAAACCATGTGATTTCGCCCCTTACCTCTGTACAATTGTTGGCCAGTAATTCTATTTCTGTGTTATTTAAAGGCGCTAGACTCTTCAGAAACCCATCCTCTTCATAGCCCGTTTTAAACGGCATTTTTGCTTTTGGACGATCATGCAGAAATTTTACACTCACAGCAAAACCGGCCATATCGATGGGATATTTGCGACCACCAATCCAACCATCATAGAAACCCGTCAATTTCCCATCCTTGACAATAGGACTGCTAACGCCGAATTTGGTCACTAAGCCAACTGGCCACATTGAAACCTTTTTGGTGTAGCGCATCTGCAAGGAAGTCGGAATGAGATGTTAGACTAAAACCACAATTACAGTTTGGGAACGGTGAATAACAACCTGCTCAAATATATTTATATCGTATGTGTTATCATCATCGGCAAAATAGAAAACGCCCTCGGTGGCGTTTGCCCTCAGCCACTCAAGACCGCGATTGCGGTTTGATACGCCACGCGGTTTGGAGCCTTTCGCTTTCTTATATTCATCAGGCATGGGAGCTGTTTCAAATCAAAACATTTTTGAATCGTTTTCTCTTCAACTCACTCTCTCTCTCTCTCTTCAACTCACCCAGAAAATACTCATAAGGCACTCCGATTCTATTCAGTATGTATATAACATTGTCCGATGTTTTATTGGCATCCTCTATAACCAGCCACAGCAAGTTGGCAACATTTTTGAGCGTGTAACCCAAACGCGTAAGCTCGGCTAATTGCTCTGGACGGCGATAAGTCGGTGTGATTATAAACAGTGGTGGCTATAATATACAAATTTAATTCACATTAAACGAACTCTTTTTGCAACTAAAGTCGTAAATACATATTTAATTGCTTGTACTGCTACTACATACGAGTATTAAGCACCAGTTAAAAAGTAATAAAACACGTTAAGACAAAAACTAAAATAAAACTTCGTGCCAGTGGAAATTAAACACATGCAATCACAACTGCTGGAAAAAAATAAAACGAAATCATAACAAAATGTAATGTTTGGAGCCCATAGGAAATATAAAAACCCTTTATAGCTTCTTAGTACATACATTGAAGGTTAAGGGTAGAGGGCAACACTTTTGTTTGGGCGGGGCAAAACTTTTCCATACATTCCTTTTCGTATGAGCTTCGTTATACACAAATAACTCCCCTTGTGATCAATGCAAGTACAACTTGCTTTAAATTATTAAAGCTTTCCGTAAAAAAAAATTTGGTGTAAAATATTTTTTGCAAAATTTGCATTTCTTATAGAAAACCTTCAACCTCTTGTACAAATGAACACGTTTTGGGTAAAATTGTGCTTCAACCAAAAAATTTATTTTTGCAAAAAATTAGCAAAAAAATGTTTTTTGCTTAAATACTTAAACCCGTTTAGGGTAAAATTGTGTTTAAAAAAAATTATTAAACAATTTTAAAATATTTGTTTGTTTGCTTGCGAATTAAGCTTTTTTTAAAAGCTTCTTCACCTTTGAAACTGTTTTCTTAGAAATAAGAAAAAAAATTGATTTTTGCTAAAAAGTAGCAAAATTTTTTGTTTTGCTTAACTGCTTGCGTCCTAAGCTTTTTTAGAAGTTTCTTCGTCTTTGAAACACCTTTCAATTGTTATTTATTACAAATTAACACGTTTTGGGTAAAATGTGTTTCAAGCAAAAAATTTATTTTTGTAAATATTAACAAAAATTTTGTTTTGCTTAAATGCTTGCGAATTAAGCTTTTTTAAAAGCTTTGAAACTCCTTTCAATACGCATTTATTATAAATAAACATGTTTTGGGTAAAATTGTGTTTCAAACAAAAAATTTATTTTTCAAAAAATTAGCAAAAAAATTCTTTTTTTTTTCCTTAAATGCAACTTAAGCTTTTTTAAAAAGCTTCTTCGCCTTTGAAATTCCTTTCAATTATTATTTATTAGAAATAAACTCATTTTGGGTAAAATGTGTTTCAAACATAAAATAGATTTTTGCAAAATATTAACAAAAAAAAACTTTTTGCTTAAATGCTTGCGAGTTAAGCTTTTTTAAAAGCTTATTCACCTTTGAAACTCCTTTCAGTACGCATTTATTAGAAATAAATCCGCTTAGAGTAAAATTGTGTTTAAAAAAAAATCCTAAAAAATTAGCAAAAACATTTTTTTGCTTAAATTCTTGCGACTTAAACTTTTTTAAAAGTTTCTTCACCTTTGAAACTCCTTTCAATTAATTATTATTTATTAGAAATAAACATGTTTTGGGTAAAATTGTGTTTCAACCAAAAAATTGATTTTTTGCAGATTTTTTTTTTTTTGCTTAAATGGATGCGATTTAAGCTTTTTCGAAAGCTTCATCGCATTCGAAACTTCTTTCAGTACATACTTATTAGAAATAAACAGGTTTTGGGTAAAATTGTGTTTCAACCAAAAAATTGATTTTTAGCAAAGAGGTACCCCTTTCCCAAAAAATTGGTCAGAAATTTTTTTTACTTAAATGTATGCGCTTTAAGCTTTTTCGAAAGCTTCTTCGCATTTGAAACTCCTTTCAATTATTATTTATTAGAAATAAACACGTTTTGGATAAAATTGTGTTTCAACCAAAAAATTTATTTCAGCAAAAAATATTTTTTGCTTAAATGTTTGCTTGTTTTCCATTATTATATCTAATAAATAATAATTGAAAGGAGTTTACAAAATGGAGAAGCTTTTAAAAAACCTTAAGTAGCAAGCATTTAAGCAAAAAAAATTTTTGCTTGTCTTTTTGATTGATTTGTTTTTGCACAAAATCAATTTTTTGGTTGAAACACTCTTTTAGCTCGACGACAACACCGGAGAAAGGGGGACTTTTAATTACACATTATACATTTTAATATATTTTAAAAAATTTTCTACTTTGCAAAACAACAATTATTTGCCTTTCTACGCCGCTGACCAACTTGTAATTCTATTTTACACTCATTAGCATATGCTAAGGATTCAGATTACGAGCATAAAACACAACATTAATATTTGGAGATAAAAATATTAGTTGTTATTGATAACATTATGGCGAGAAACTGAATGTGAAAAAATAAATCTAAATATAAATCACACCACGAAAAAATTAAATATTTTTATATTTTTATTGCATGCAAAAATGTACTACGAAAGAGAAAATGAATAGATTTATAAATTAAATAACAAAACAACTAAAAATAAATAATAAAAACACATAAAACCTATTCAACCCACATTTAGCCGATTAATAGTTGAATAATAGTTGAATGAAAAAAAAATCTTGAAAGGTATTTATATATCAAGTAAACAAAGAAAAAAAAAGTAGATCATAGATCATGAAGGTACTTCAAAATTCATAAATAATATTTTTTGTTCGTTCAACAATAATATGATGATGAAAATGATACGAAAATTGTTGGCGAGTAGATTTAGAAGACGAAACAAGCGATTGAGTACGAAATTTTCAAATTAACTGCATGCAACTAAAAATGCAACAAGCTTTTGTCATTCCATCGCCACTTTTTTGTTTAAATTTTATTTGGTTTTATTTTTATTGCAACAAATTTAATTGAAAAAAGTGTAACAAATGCATGATACGTGCAGTCGAATGCTAAACATATTTGTTCTACTTTTTTTTTTGCATTCAAAAGTGTGATAATAGAACATGAATTCATAATGGGGATAAACAGTGTGTGTGTGTGTATGTATGTATGTGTATAAAAAAATGACACTGTGGTTCAAAACATTTATTATTTTCGAAATATATGGTGAACCCTTGAAGAGCATAAAAACTTTTCCTTTATAGCGCAAGGTACACGGTTTGTTTATAAAAATTAGTGGAAAGTATGCGATAATAAAACTTTAATTTTTTAAATTAATTTCTTCACATTCTCTTTTGGAAAATGTCAAATAAAAAAGTATTACAGGTGGCCATGTGGAAAAAAGGGGTATGAAAAGTATATTACAATTTTGTGTTCTCTTCTAAAATTGATGGCATTAAATTAAAATATTTTTATTGTTTTACTTCTTGGATTATATATATATATAATTTTTTTTTAAATATCCCTATGCCACTTTAAAGAATTTTGGTATTCCGCTTACGAAAATCAAATCACTTTTGCAAGATAATTGAAAAATACCTTACCGCAGTGGAGGCGTAAAATATTTTGATAACATTTTGAAGTTCCCTGTTACGGAATTATTTCGAAAATAAATCGATTTTTAACCACTGTGCATGTATTTCGACTTTAAGTGGTAAAATGAGTACAAGGACGTATTTAACTTGATTATGATATGGAGGTTATGAAAAAAGTGCAATGGCCTTAAGTATATTTATATAATAAAGATCAAAAAGAAATTTTCGAAATTAGCATGGAATTCATTAAATTCAAAAGTTTTTCGACATTTAACATGATATTATTAAAATTTACAGTTTTAAGAAATTCCTAAGGAAAATAAAAATACTTTTGGCAACACAATTTCCCATATTCACAGTGCAGTCTTAAAATTCATAAATGATATGCAAACCTAGTTTCGAAAATTCGAACTATAAGTTCGGATATGTATTTTCAGTATTTTTTATGTATATTTAGATTCTAAACTGAAATTAAAACTAGAAAAAATAATTTCGAAAACTTATACGGGAAAAATATTTTTTCGAGCATTTCGAAATTAAAAAAATTTTTGAAATTCTGTAAAACTATAACACTTGTTTTATAGTTCTTAAGATTTATAAGTTTTAACGTTCGAAAATCAATAGCAAATTTATTATATCTGATTCGAACTTGGTTTCGAATATTAAAATATGATTTTAAACATCGTAGTTTAAGTATTTCTAAGTTCAAAACCTAAAATTTTTTTTTAATTGAACCTCCACAACTAATTTTAAAAATTCCAGCTTAGCCTTGAAAACCTAAAAATATAAAAAAAATGTTTTTAAATCCGAATTTTTTTCGAAAGCTTCAATAAGAAAAAAAAAAATTAGTCAAAAATATTGTTCAAATTAATATAATAAAATTAATTTATGGATTATAATATATTTATTACATGTTCGAATTTCGAATTTGTAAATTTCGAAATTTTTATTTTATATTCGAAAATCTGTTTTTTCTATTACATATTCCCAGTCGTTAAATTTTAAATTTCAAACTATTTCTAATATTCGAATTTAAGTTCGAAAATTAAAAAAAAAGTTTGGAAAAACGTTTTCAGCTCCCAAACATAACTAGTATAAAAATTTAGCAACATTTTAATCAAATTCAAATTTGAAACTGTTCAAAAAACATTTTTGTGGGAAAAATAAAGATGTTTTTTATGAAGGCTTAAGTAAAAATTTTTATTTAAAAAAATTATATAGGAGAATTCTGTGAATTGTGATTTTAATTGGCAAAATATAACGATAGAATTTAAAAATTTTGACACTATAGAAATTTTGAGAACTTATGAAGGGGTGCGTATGCTTGTGATAAAGCTAGAAATAGGTGAGGGTGGGAAGCGATAATGACTTATAGTGTGAGAGGGAGTGTTTACCAAGTGAATTTGAATATTTACAAAAGTTTGTTTGTTTTCCCAAAAATTGAATTTCAATAGTTTTAGTTTAAAATTATTTAAAACAAATTTGCCTTGTATGTTTGTTGTTCTTGTTGTTCAGATTGTGTTGATCGGTTCTGTTTTGTTGTCTGTAATAATTCTGTAGAGGATTTGGTTGTTGTAATCCGGATCGATGAGGCCACTGTTGAAGATGTTGTTGAGGTTTTTATTGATGTTGATGTGGAAGTTGTAGAAGTTGTTGTAGAAGACGATGAAGATGAAGTTATTAAAGTGTTATTTAAATCCAAAATTCTGGATGAGGTTGATGGCGATGATGATGTTAGTGATGATGTACTTTGTTTTTCTTGTTTTAATGCTAGAGACGATTTTTTTGATATGGCTCGTTTGGATGCTGATGATGATGAAGATAATAATGACATGGGCGACCATAAAAACAAATTAATTTTCTTAAATAACTTTGTTGTTTGTCTGGGCAGTGACAATAATGATAAAGTTGTCCTGCCTGATAATAATGATGCATTATTGGAAGCTTGCAATTTTACAGCGTTTACTGATGATGCATTAAATGTGGATGAGCTTAATGATGAAGTAGAGGAGATGCTGTTGGAGTTTAAGGAGTAAGAAGTATAACTACCACCAATTCCATTAGAGCTATATTTTTCATTTGATTTATCTTTAAGCTGCTATTTATTGATTCAATGAAATTTCAATATTCGGCGAGAAAGATATTAATTTTTTCCAATGAAAATTGAGGGAGAAAAATAAATTATAGGAAAAAAGAAACAGAATTGCAAAAAACCAGAAGAAATATTAAAGAAATTTCAATACAATACCATTATCAGGGCTTAAGGTATGTGGTAATATAATATTATGAACTACGATAGAGTATTAGCTAAAGGGTGCTTCAAAAAACAGTGTTACTATAATAAAAGTTAAATAAAGTCAAGCATTACTATGACATTTTACGAATACTTTATTAAAAAGATTTATTCTAAAAGGAAATCATATCATATATTTTTTATTATTGTGTTTCTTAAACTATTTTCTTAGCTGTTTTTTCATGGTTTGGAAACCTTTTAAAGAATTGTTTTATTATTTTGGAACTTAAGTGTATAACCTTGGTAAATTAAATATAAAAAAATTTAATAACAAGAGGATTATAATGATAAATACTATGGCAAAAATATTAGTTTTAATAGAATTTATGCAATATTCAGAGCAAGTATTACCATAAATATGTTCGACTTTAATTTCGAAATAAGATTTTCTAGTTTGCATATACTAAACGATTATCGTAAAACTTGAAAAATGTTTCCAAAGTTTAGAACATAGTTAATGTTCGCAATTTCTATATAAATATTTTTAAATTTTTATATAAAAAGTTGTGTAGAATTATTTCCCTAATATCGAGCAAGCTCGATTTTATAACTTTTTCTTTTAATATAAATGAAAGAAAATATTATTTTCTATTTTAATAGTGATTTTCCAAAGAATTGCTTTCATTTTCACAAGTTTTTTGTTTTTCGAAGTTTAATTTTTAGTAGGAATTTATTGCTAAGTATAATAAAAGTAGCAGAAAACTGGGTAAAATATTTAATAGCAATTTTTTTGTATGTTCGAAAATTCGAAATTATTTTCGAAAATTCGAAATTATCTTAATTTGATACTAAAAATGATAAATCTAGCAGAAAACTGAGTAAAATGATTAAAAGCGAGATTTTTATATGTTCGAAATTTTAAAATTGTTTTCGAAATTAACATTTCCTGTTTAAACATTAGTAATGCTAAATTTTCTTGTGTAAATAATATTTTGAGATTTCCTTTTGTAATTATAACTAACACAAATTATTAATTTTTGGAAAAAGTTATGCAAAACGAATTTTAACGTAATGTTTTAATAACCTTTCGAAAATTCGAAAGGAAATATATTATCAAAGAACTGATTTTTTACGAGTATATAATTATTGAAGCAATAAGTTTTGTTATACCTGTAGGGTACTTTGCGTTACAATAGGAAGGGAAAATGTTCGCAATACGAAAGCTTTGGCTATAGTATCGTATTACAGAGTAGCTGCCCTAGATGTAAGAGGTAAAAATCTATAAATCTTTTTTTTATGATATATTGGCATTTTCGAAACTAATAACGAATTTAAATTTGTTTGGCAAAACTTTACTCATGCTTCTTTTTTCAAAGTTTTGCAGGCAAATAACTTTTTCTTACGAAGTTTGTAGTCCTATGTTTTCAATTAAAATTAAGTGTTTTATAGTTGCAGTAATTTGTATAGCTTGTAAAAATTTTTTAATATCACATCATAACACCGCTTTTTAAAAACACTTCTTCTCTTACTACATATATTTTTTTATTGCTATATATTTTTAAATCTATCAATACTCGTACAATGTAAGAATAAAGAAATACTTAAACTGAATACTAAAAGTAGTTACAGAAGGAAACTTTGTATTTTACTGCTATTTTATTTGAATTGATACTTACACTTACACTATAATAACTTGTCTATAGACTCAATTCAATATTCAAAAATTGTATTTGAATAAGAGACTGCATAAAATGCTTTACAACACATACACTCACGGGTATACTACATTCATACATACACAGCTAACGAACTAATAACAAGGTGAGCAAGAGAGTGAATACGACAAGTGGTGCACTTTGTGTGGGACATACGGGACATACGCAAGAGAACGTGGGGGTGTGTAAAAGAGTAATAAATGAATATATATTGCGGTAGCAGTGCTTTGCTATGTTTAAATGTGTATATATTTTTTTTATTGAATACGTAATTTATATATAATGATGCCATAAAATATAATTTAATACTTTTTACTTCCATTCAATTCATTCATTCATTTCAATTTATTTCATTTTCTTTAACTTCACTTCTCATTTGTATTTGTTTTCACAAACTACATGGTACTTTTAACATAGAGCAAATGCTCATGTTCGAAAGTGTGTGTAGAAGATTGTTAAATACGCCACAAGCCCAACATACTCGTACATATGTACATATGTATGTGCATATGCTTGTAGTTGGTATTTCGTGTTTAAAGGAAGCATTTTGAGATTTTCTTAGAAGAAAAAAAAACTGTTAAAGAGACGTCAAGATTTAGGCTTTAAAAGTAAGTGGCTTTTAAAAAGGCTTTTGAAGTGTTTACTATCATTTGAAGAGTTTAAACGTTCACTAAGTGAAGGTAAAATGTTTAAAATTTATAAAACGTGAGTTTAAGTAAAATTAAGATTAGAAAATTAAATAATTTTATCATAATTTTTTTTTTTGAAAATTTTTTAACACATGCAGTTTTCACTGCACACAATGCAGGGTTGCAATAAAATATTTGAAAAATAATTTCAATGGCCATAGACAACTTTTTTTTTATATTTGAACAGATAATTTCTTATCATTCAAGAAGGTTGTTATTTAGACACTTTTTAACCCCTCAAAGTGTATTAATCATAAAAAATATTTGATGATGCTTATTTGAAATTGTTATAATATTGAGTAAAATTACAAATGCAGCACTGCTAAAAAGTGTGTTTAGTAAGCAAAACACAACTCACTGATCAAAGTTAGTCGAGACTTAGCACCTTAATTGTGTGAAAAGTGAAAAAAAAGAAGGGAGATCCCAGTTCAAGAAAATATCTTCTTACATAAAATTCAATTTGGTTTTGAAAAACAAATGTGTTTTTGAAAAACAAATGTGTTTTTTATATTTTAATAGGTGTGCTAATTTTTTTTTAATATTTTATAAAAAAGAATAGAAAACGGAATTGAGTCCGTATCTTGATTCCTTAGCAAAACAAAAAAGGCACAAACTTTTTTGATTCCCTTCATGATATTAAAAATGATTTCATTTCGTTACGTTTATCGTTTTCTGAGCAACAAAAATACGGAATTGAACTCTGTATCCTGGCTAATAGTTTTCCATTGTAATTTTTAAGCCCTTTGAAAACTTCTTTCATAAGTACATCTCAACATGCTTCACAATAAAAAATAAATAAAACAAAAACAAAAAAAAAAAAAAAATGGAAATTGTGCGAAAGGAAAATATGGAGTGCCAATATGGCATCCATACGGTGCTTTAAAACTTTGTGTTGTGAGTGATTGCAAACATTCCGTGGCTGGAATTTAATTTTTACTGATTTTATTTATTTTTTTTTGTGTTACTTTAAGACATTTTTGCTTTGTTAGTTGTTTGTGGGGGTTTTTTTTTTGTTCAACAGCAGGGAGGGAAAATAACAAAATAATAAACTTACCTTTATAATTTCGGGCTGTGGCATGGGCTGCCGTGATATGTGATACTGATACAGCACCATGTACATGCATGTGGTGGCTACGAATATGGTCAGGTACATTTTAATGGATTTGCCCACCGCCATGTTGTGGGTGTTGGCTGTTTTGTGCTCCACGATTTGGTTTTATGAAATGACGTGGCAGTTTGAGTTTTTTCTTTTTGCTTAAGTTTAGGAAACTTGGCTGGCTGCTAGTGGTGCTGGAGTTGGTGTTAATGCTTGACCAAACAGCTTTCCCTTTTTTTAGCGTAGACTTTTCTCTTAACACCTTTTCCTCTTCACGTGGCTAAAGTACTTTTATTGGTTAGTGTTGTTCTCTATTGTGTCTTCAATTATAAGTATTTTGTAGTATTTTTTTTTTTGTTTTTTTTTTTTGTTTTTAGTTTTCACTCTTCATTTGTAGTTTACTTTAAACCATAAAGCTGTGTGCTATTGTTGTTGTATTTTTCCGGCTTTTCCTCAGCTGCTAATGATTGTTGTTTTTGTTACAAAATTGTTGTTACATTTTAGTTTTCTTCTTTCAGCTAAAGTTGCAATTAGTTGTAAATTATTTGTTTTGAAAAAGCTGTAAACGGTTTTTTTATTTCGTGTATTTATTTCAGAGTTTAAATTTTTAAAACAATTATATAGTGGCAAATTTTCTCCAAACAGGTAATTATTTTTCATAATATAGAATAATTACCTTGTGTCTTTTACAGCATTTCAACAGATGTCTAGCATTGGTTACAGCCCTATAAACTATTCCTTTTAAATCTGTAAATTGTTGTAGCATTTCTGCAAAGAAAGAAGTAAGAAATTAATGCATAAAGATGTTCAATTTTATGTCTATTATATAAAAGATTTATAAATTGTTAATTAATAATTGAATTATACGAAAAAAGGGCACATTCGAAGATTTCCGAGCTAATTTAATGGCTAGAAAAGGTAGGCAGTGTCACGCCTATACAAGGAGATGTTTTATTTAATTGCTTTTCAACGTCGCGCTAAGAAAATTGACAATTTATAAAAAATCGGGAAACTACTGCTTTTACCCAGTTTTGGAAAAATCGAGTTTTCATCAGATCTCGATGTATTGAGTTAAAGGAAGCTTTCCTGTCCTCCTCAGAGGGTGTCTTTATGTTATACACACACACACAAAAAAGAACGCAGATGAGATGGCGTAACGGCCTCGAAATCAGAGGCCAAATTACCGCACTCGATATCGATCGAAATTTCAATACAATTTAAATGGAAATTTCGATCGAAATCGAATGCCGTAATTTGCCCCCAGTATTTATCCTTTCAGTTAGTTTGATGATTATAAAAATATTCTAAATACAGCAATACCTCACTTTGCATCGTGGCTACGTTCTAAAAAAACGCGACTCAAATTGAAACCACGGAAAGTGTATTATGATTTTCTATACCAAATCATGTAAAGATCGAAGGTAGGTTCCAGGGTTACGAAAATTCTACTTTTTTTAAACTTTTTAAACACTAAAAATATATATACATATAAAAAACAAATTCAATTAAAAGAAAATAAAATATTCAATTAAGTTATAAAAAGAAAATAAAAATTAATCACAGTCTGATGAGTCCATAGTGCAAAAAAAAAATAAATTAAATTAATATAACTCTGCCAAAAAATAAGTTGGAAAAATATTTACCTTTTTTGTAACCAGAAATGCATTGATTTTTTATTAGAAAGGGACTCTCCGAGTTTTGATGACATGGCGCAATTATGTAGAAATAAAAGTCTTTGCCATCTTTTAGAAAAAAAAAGAAAATTAAAAAAAAATTAACCACTCGAACCCAAAACCACGCAACTTTGAAAATCAAATGACGCACAGTGAAAATTAGTACTAATTCAGCAGCGACGCAAAACGAGGTATTGGTGTATTCCGCTCTTAATGAAAATAACAAAAATTTAATAAAAATTCTTATAAAAATAATATTGCCGTTTTGTTGTGCCAAAAAATAATTAATTTTTGCGATAGTATAGTCGTTATCGACGATAGTTTTTCAAAATTTTGATAGTCTAGAATCGATATATCGATATATATTTTTAAACTAACAAAAATATTTCGATAGTAATACTATCGATCTTTTTCCACCTCTTTCTAGGCACCACTTTTAGAACTACAGCTACGTTTACATCTATCAAATATTTGACGAAATAAGTCGAAACACAATTTTTGGACAAACGTTTCTTTAATATTTCGTGTGTATGACTTGCAAAAATAAAACGATAAATAGACATACACTTTAAAACTTTTTACTAATAATATAAAAAATTAAAACAGAAACTATTGGTTATGTTTATTTTGTCAAATATTAGATGTGAGCGTAGCTTAAATTTATTAAAATTCTGTTTGATATAAAACTCCTTTTAGCTTCAATCGTGCTCCATTTGGTTGTTTGAGGGTTTATGGCATTTCCTTTTTTGAAAACCAAATAAATATGTAGCGCCCTTAATGTGGAAAAGATAAACTTGTTTAACCTTAGGGTAATTTTTTACTCTTTTTCCTTTCTTTTTTTTAATTAATCTGCAAAAATAAACTACACATTTTCTGAAGATTGCATTTATTTTATTAACATTTTTTTTCCACCCTCAATTTTCCTTTTATTAATTTTGTAAAAAATGATATCAAGGTCTTGTTAGTTATTCGCACAGTTATTTCTTTTTTTTCTCTCTCTCGTGTTAAGTAAAAGCAACTGAAAATGCAAAAAAAAAACAGAAACAAAAAAAACAAAAAGCACTGCAACGTAAAACTGAAATTAATGGGCTGGTTTGCAACTTTACTAATGTGGATATACAAACACACGTACTCGTACGTAGGCCAGTGTGTATGTGCATGTATGCAGTGCAAAATAGTGCTTGCAAAATTAGAGAGAGTAGAGTAGTAAACTAGCTCACATTTATAAACACACACTCGCGTACTCACAAAATTGCTCCGTTTGCACTCTAATGTGTATGCGTGTGTAGGGAAATTAAATTTGTTGTTGTTAGTGGTTTATTTATTATTATTGTAGGAATGCTTGCTGTTGCATACAAATATTTGTTTATTTTATTTTTGTTCATTCTTTTGTAAAATGTTCCCGTTGCATCCAACCATTATTTGGTATGAGTGTTCACATGTATGGAATGTGTATGTGTGTACGATTAGGTAGAGGAGAACAGCATACAATAAGGAAGCATATACAGTGTACTTTAGCATTTTAAATGACGGTATTTCGCATAGGACCAGCAATTATTTTGCACAGTTGCATGAACATGTAAAAAAAACATTCGAAATTTTGTATAAAAGAAAAATAATTCGTATGCAACAACTAAATAAAATATTAAATAAGCAATTGAAACATAATATTCGTTTGCACAGTTTTATCTCTGCTCACCCACGGTGCTGTCTGTCTTTTGCATAAATGCAAAAACACATGAAACAGGAAAATGCAAGCTCAAGTAGAAATTTGTGTATTAAAAAAAAAAGAAAGTGTAAATGGGTTAAATGGCTGACAGTTGTAATAACAGTTTTAAATTGTACAATGTCCTGCTACAATGTAAAAAGAAAAAAATCCGTGTTCTACATCACAACAAAGGACAACAGTGCAAACATAACCAAAGCTCGCTCATGACAGCACATGAAATGGGGGTAAATTAAAAACAACAACAACAAAAATTAAGTACCATAAAAAAAGTTTCCACAGATTGTATTTTCTTGTTGAACTCTTTCCTTTGTTATTTTGATTGCGGCCAGAAATTGTAATTATAATTTAAAAAAAGATTGAAATGAAATGTATAAATAAATGGAAAAACTACTACACGATTTAATTTCGTAGGTTTATGTATCTCTTCTGTAACCACATCTACGAGTATTTATGTTGTACTGAAGAGGTGCAGCGTGGCGTATAAACAATATCATTTAATTAATATTAATCATACCTCTTGCAAGCAGTTGCTTATTTGTTAGTCTCAGCGGAGTAAAAAGATTTTATTGAGGGAATTAATTGTATATTTAAAGCACAAGTAACGAGTAGCTGTGAGTACATTAAAATGCTAGTTAATTGAGGATATAATACAAATAAATGACATGTAAATAATATTCAATTACAAGCAATTGTAATTGTATTGTAAAATAATGGCGACAGTGTTTAGT
This sequence comes from Linnaemya tessellans, assembly GCA_951800035.1. Classification (NCBI taxonomy): domain Eukaryota; kingdom Metazoa; phylum Arthropoda; class Insecta; order Diptera; family Tachinidae; genus Linnaemya; species Linnaemya tessellans. Next base: position 115,951,985 of record OX637535.1, read on the forward strand.
AAAAAAGATTTCCATCAGTCATGAAAAGTGAAATTTTTGTAATTCGCTGTTCAGACATGCAATTATAATTGAGTCAATAATCACTTTATTGGACGTCAATAATCACTTTATTATCAAATAATCTTCTGATATACCCTCCAAAACAGAATTGGGGGGGTATATTCACTTTGCCATTCCGTGTGTAACGCAGCGAAATATCCCTCTAAGACTCCATAAAGTATATATATATATTCTTGATCAGTGATGAAATCTGAAGACGATTGAGCCACGTCCTTCCGTCCAAAGGAAGAGAGCCAGACCCTTGAAATTTGTGATAAATACATTTTGAAGGATTATTATTATTATATGAGGCCATAAGCACCTCGACCCAAAGTATCTTTTGAGCAGTTTTGAAGGATAGCCCAGGTCACAGGTCGTAAATGGGCTGAATCGAGCCAGGGGGGAAAAAATTCCCCTAAGAAGTACTAGATCAATTTCAAAAAACAATATAATTTTTTTTTTTAAATTTTTTAAGCAAATGATGTATTTTTATCTCAAAGAAGGTCCATGGCGTTGAATCTGCAGCCAGAAAATCAGAAAAATCTATTTTTGGACCCCGCCCGCTTTAGTGGGCATTGAAATAACATATTACATGGAAAAATAGGGTAAAAATTTAACGAATTGTATAATCTAAATCTATATTCCTTAAACATTTAGTTTTAAAGCTTTTGTGACGAAACTAAGATGTTCTCTGATTTTCCTCTGCCCTATCTTCCTCACCTCAGGGGCCCCTCAAATCCCCCTATCAAAAAAATTTTTTTTTACAATTAATAACAATTTTTTACAATTAACAATTTAAAATTAACAATTAATAACACCAATAAATGATTTTTTATTTGATGAGATATCTCCCCTAGGGCCTCTCCCGAAGTAATCCCTACAAAATAGGGTTTCTAAATATTTGGAGGGCGTTTAAGATTCGACCCGTTCTTATTTGTCTTTGTTTTTTTTATATTAAATAAGCTGGAGCTATTTTTATAAAATTTTTAATAATTATTAGTATAAAAATTTTTTATTCAGACCCAAGTTCAAATCTGAAATCTGCAAATTACTTTTTTTGTTCCATTGTACTTCAGCCAAACTTAATTGGATTGGATTTTTTTATACTTAAGCACATGTGAACGTTTCATTTTTATTGTTCTTAGTTTATTTATAATACAAAAATATTTAAATTATTTATGAGTATTAAATATGCTACGAGCCTTGGCGTATGAAAGATCAACATATTTCACAACTGATATAACTGATGACTATGAATTTCAGCCACAAAGTCGGCTATTATAGATATCCCCTACGGTGTTCTTTGTGGAAAAAGTGAAAAAAATTAAACAAATAACTCTGATGAGGTGGCGTTGAGGTCCCGAACTCAGTACTAATCCGTTCTGCTAGTTTTATGATTATAAAAAATATTCTAATTATATCACTCTTAATTAAAAATTCTTAAAAAAATAATTTGCAGATTTGAACTTGAGCCTGAACAAAAATTTTTTAGCTTAATAATATGATTTAATTCGAATAATGAAATTTTTCATTTTCTTATCAAACAGCTAATTGAAAAAAAAACCCCGATGTCTTTTTAAATTAAAAAAAAAAAAGGCTGCAAAGTGCTTTTTAATGACATTTTGAAAACATGCAGATATTTGCCCCCTTCAACTCTTTTATTATATGGTCTTCTGAATTAATATGAGAAAAATATTTGTCTTAATAAAATTTAATTTATTTCCGTATAACTTCGTGGCTGCTGTGCATTTAAATTAAACATTTACGCATTTTTCAATTTCATGACCAACTTTGAATGTCATAAAAATAGTCAAGCATATTTTTTGGTAACCGCAGGGAGCCAAAAACAAATATGTTCACATTGTTGTACTTTAAAGAATTCTTTATATGTGGCAATTGTTTATATTAATAAAAAAAGGAAAAAAAAACAAACCAAATGATTTCATATCAAGGCTGGGGCATATAATGAAATTATATTTTGCTAAATAACAATAAACTCAAAAATGAATAAAATCAAAAATATGTATTAAATTTGTTATTAACATAAGAACTTTTTTATTCAGACTCGTGTTCAAATCTGCAAATTATTTTCTAAAAATAATTTTTATTAAATTAAAGTTATTTTATTCAGAGTGGAATATGCTCACGTGCTTCATTTGCTGTCATTGTTTTTCTAATGGTAATTTTTTCTTCTTTTTTCTTTTATCTTTTGCCATATTTTTTTTTTAACGAAAATGGGAATGCGATTACGGTCAATGGAAATCGCTACAGATGATCCGAAGCTTTTTGTGGCGGAGAATATGTTTTTTTCAACTTACAGAATACATGGTTTTAATCGGATGCTGCCACTTGTCGCACAGCAAGAGAAACAATGAATCTTTGCAAGGAAAAGTTCGATAGTCGAGTTATTTTTCGTAGAGAAGAAGTAAATTGGCCACTAAGATTTTTTTTTATTTTTTTATTTTTATATTTTTTTTTGTGGCAGGGTTTTTAAAATCCAAAGTGTACAGCAATAATTCGGCTAACATTTCCAGAGCTTAAAATCACCATTTATAACAGTTTATTCATTGATAATTTCGGTACAAGATTGGAAGCTTGCCAAGCAGTTGGGGTGTTCACTTGACCGACATCATTTTTCATTTTTAGCCGCGGCACCTACTTGTAATAAACTGATATAAAAATATTTTTAATATCAGAAAATAAGTTCTTTGATGTGTTAACATTTATACGCGTGCCTCTAGGGCAGTAAACTATCAGTTTCAATACATACGCAAGTGTAAGGTGCAAGATGTAAGAGTTTGTTTGTTCGTTGCTTGGCAGTCGGTATTGAAAGTGATTATTGGGCGATTTTCATATAATTTTCCCACGCGATTTTCTCCGGAAATTCATAGCCGATTTTATTAATTTTTGGATTAAAACGATAGTGCGGGTTTCGACGAAGAGTTTAGGCCAAAAATTAAGGCGATCCGATATCGGCGAGCGGAGATTTAAGTGTTTTAATTCGGAGTATTAATTTGGAGTAATATTAAAAAAGTGTTTTATGTTGATCTTCGGTTTTGTCTTATGCATAGCAAAGAGAATAGTGACGTGGTTATACGTACATATATAAAAATGAGATAGCAAGACAGCAACGTATGTAGCTTATGTACAAACATAACAATGTATGTATGTACATTTGTCTGTTGCTTTGCATTCTCTTTGTTTTTTGTGGGTTTAATATAAAATAAATAAACAAAAAGGTGTTAACACATCGCCCGTGAGTTCGAACACTCATTGATTTTTTTTTTTATTCAAATTAAAATGACACTTCGATTTTTTTACACCCTGTACTGTGGAATACTTTGACAGACATCAGTACGTTTTTTAATGTCTTGTGTATTCCGAAAAAATAAAATCATATAGATAAAAATAACGCCCTAATTATTTAAATCACAATAGCAAAGTACAATTTATATGACAAAAAAATTCAAGAAATTTATGACAGTTTTACTCTCTTTTGTTTTTGTTTCTCATAAAAATTTTAAACATTTTTAAAGGCAAAAGAGTAAGACATGAATTTCTGCGTGTTTGTTGGTATAGACCGTTTTCTTTTCGCTTTAGCGCGACCGGCAATAATAAAATTAAAAATCTAAATAATTATTCCAAGCTGCTGCGTATTATAGCGCTCTATTGCTAGTCTGTTCGCTAACCGCAGCTGTCTAGTTCACAAATCTGATTGATTGATTGACATACGATGCAATTTGCAAAAATTATTACATCTTCCGATAGGGTAATTAATTTTTCGTCACCCTGTACATCTACAATTACGTGTGCAGTTATGCAAATGTGTACGTGTCTTTTATTACAAATGAGTTTAACTTTTTTAGGGAAATAAACAAGTTGTTTAAAATATCCACTGGTTATACAAACATAATACATGCTATACATACATACACATATCCCATATGTAAGCCAGATACATACATATGTACGTACATATGCATGTATTTGTGTACATGTGTTTAACAATGAACAAGAAAAGCTTCCTATGGAAATCTTAAAGCACAACAAATCATTTCTAAACATTTAACGGGATTACTTGTGTTGACACAATGGCGTCATAAAGCTACTTGTATTAGCGCATACAAATATGTTGTATCAACACTTACAAAATAACACACACTTTCCCACACACAAACACATGAGAATTAATTCACCATCTTCTTCATTCATTCTCAATAAACAAAGTAGAGCAAGAGACCACGGACTGCCAGACTTTTGTTATTTTATCACCACGTGTATACCCCACTTTTGGGAATTTGTTCCCAAATGGTATGTGACTGTAGGTATTATTTTAACTCACAGTATAAATAAAATTGATTTAAAAAATTTTCATTATATGTAAGAATTTTAATACATAGAAGCTTTTTTTGCTGATTGTTTGAAAATTTGATTTAAATTCTGAAAGACATGATAAATATTCCAAGGCACAAGGGATAGTCAACATCAGTTTTTTAATTATTCAACTTACACAGCACATCAGAACAGCTGTTTTCAAAAGCCGCTACACTTTCACTGATACAGTTCTCGTATGCAATTTATAAACCGAAAACAGTCATCAAAATTCTACTAAAAAATTCACATGAGTTCTGATGATGAAAATGTAGTGGGTTTCGAAAACAGCTGTTCTGCTCCGCTGTGTAATTTGGATAAATAAAAAAACTGACTTTATGCCTGGAATATTTAGCACTTCTTTCTGAATTTAAAACAAACTTTCGAATTAGTTACAATTTTGGTTAATAAATGATATGTGTCAAGATACATTTAAATTTATATTAGCGAAGACGCAAACCGAAAGTTGTACCAAACCTATTCTGCAGCTCTTATTTTTTTGTTTTATAAAAATAGAAAAACTAAGCAATATTTTCTTGAAAAAGCCACCCAAAAGAGTGGCGAAATATTGAAAAAATATAAACATTTTAACAATTTTTTATACAAGAAGATCTCAAGCTTAAAAAATTATTACTAAAATAGTAAAACATAATTTGTTTTCTTAAATCCAATTACTATTGAGACGCTACTGTTCGCAAGACCTGATAAATAATCCAATTTGTTTTAGTTTACAATTGTTTTTTAAATATTATACCTTTTAGCTGATGGACCAGGAGTTTTTTTTTAAATAAATAAAATAAATTTTAGTTAAAATTTTTTTTCTAGTGTTTCTTATATATTTTGCCTAAGGATCGTCTATTTATTATAAAATAACAAAAGCTGTTTTACAAAAAATATTCACATGAAATGAAATCCTCTGCCAAGAATTGAATAAAAAAATTTTATTTACTTTTTGTGCTACACCGATTAAAATATCTGCGTTATTAAAATATCTTGTTAAGACTAAATTTCATACCACGTAGTTTAAGATTTCTTTAAATTGATAGTATGCTAAGTCTTATCTATTCATTTTATCTATGTTATCGCTTTAGTGTTGTGTATGTGAGTATGTGTTTAAATACAGAATATGCTTTGGATTTACAGAAGATTGATGTTTTCTGTTCTCTTATTATCAGTTAATGATTTTATTTTTAAACCTCATAAAAATTTGGCTGATAATATTTAATATTCCATTTGTATTCAGTTGAGATTTAAATCGCAGTCATTTACCCGTTGGCAGCTGCTGCAGTCTAATGTCAAGGTTTTGGGCATACATACAGACATAGTGACACCTTCTCAGGAAAGGCAGCTACGAACGCAAAAAGTGAAAACGCGATTTTTTTAAAACCAATATATTTTCAAGTTTTTAAAAATTTTAAATTTTCTCAGTGGAAATTTAAAAATGAGATAAACAATTTAGAAAATAAGACATTAAGAAAATACTTAAACGGCAATGCAGATATTTAATGTTTATTACTATCGTTTTAGTATTAATACAATTCTCGTATACTATTTCATAGTAAAGTTGCAATAAATAAAAAATCGTATAATTTAAAATCCTTCAGATTTTAAAATCATAAAATAGTAATTTAAATTTAAATATGTCTGCAAAAAGCTTTAACAAAACTAATAAAATTGAAAATGTAAGAAGCCTGAGGGCAAATCATGGCATTCGATATCGATCGAAATTTTTATTTTAATTGTATTGAAATTTTTAATATTTAAATTTATTATTTGATAATTCATTATTATTTCTAATTATCTTGTTATCAGTATATCGGGGAACATCAACAAGATCGGGGAACTTTTTTTAAACGTTTCTCCACTTCGAAGTGCAAAAAGTTTCAGTGTATTTTGTGGAGCACATTCTTCATATTAAAAAGGTTGCCTTTGATTAAATAACAAAAGTCTGGCAGCCACCTCGTCTTGGACTAAAACACACACATGCATGCAATCAAAGGGAAACATACAATTATTTCTATACAATAGCAAACACCAGTTCAAAAGAACAAATATACAATCTAAATATGCTATAACATTTGTAAGTTCTCGCTGTTGTTGTTGTTTTTGTTTTTAAGGATGCTACTAATGATAATGATGATTATGATGATGATAATGATGACGTTGAATACAATAATAATGACTATGAGAATCATATAATGAAATTCGTTATTATATTTTCAGCAAATGAACAAGTGTTTGGAATTAAACACAACTCACATACTTGTGCGTATTTTATAAGGACAAAACTAAATAGAAGTGAAAAGGAAATATATCAAATGAATAATATAAACAAAGAAAATAGGAACCTCATATTTTATAATACAAGAAGGAAATATATATGCACAATCCTACTAATGCCTGCACGTACAGTAGACTCTTTATAATATGAAATTAATTTGAATTGTTTTACAGGTTTCTTAGGAAAAAATTCAATAAATTGAAAGAAATCCAGTAATTTTAAATAATTGGAATTACATCATTATAGCACCTAAATTGGGGGAAAAGTGAAAACAACCGTAAACAAAATATCTATGTCGAGCCATGTTGAAGTTAACTGCCTATTTCTCATTGTCGAATGAGTTCTTTCTTTCGTATAAATATACTTAAAACAAAAACAAAATTTTATAAATTGTTTTTGTTTCAAATGTATTTATACGAAAGAAAGTATTCATTCGACAATGAGAAATAGGCAGTAAATTATTGACATTAAATTTAATATTAATTAGAAAATTAAAAAAACCTAGGAAGGTAATTTTGAAATTTCAAAATGCCAGCACAAAAGTCATATCACATACATTTTGAGTTTTCACTTGAGAATTTGAAAATGTTTTAATATGAACTCCCAATTATTTCAAATTATCGAGAGTTGACTGTATGCATGTAATTTGTTTAAACATGTATGGATGTGTGCTTTAAAAAATTTATCATTAAGACACGTACTCAAAGAAGCAAAATATGGGGTATGAAAAATTCCAGAAGAAAACTTTACTTTTAATTTAGCAACCAGAAGTGCAAAAGTCATAATAATAAATATGTAGAAAAGGGCAAATTACACACACACGCAAGTACATACGTGTGTACATATTGTATGTATGTATGCACGTGTCTACAAAAGAGCTACAGAAAAGCAAAAACAAAAGAATATGCTGTTAAATTTTTACAATATATAAAAAAAATTTCTAAACAAAAGTAAGGCTAAAGTGTTTGAAATTTTAAAGCATTTTCTACTTAATAGCATAGCATACTTCTAGGATGCAATCCTTAATTTTTAAGGGACAACAATGGCTGCATTTCATTTCTTATACTCAGAATTGGCTGGCAATAGATGACACTAGTAATTTACACTGGATTATTTTTACTTCAATTTATATTTAAATATTCAATGAATATTATAAATTAAAACTGTTATACAACTTATATAAACTGCTATACAGTATAACAAATCTTTTATACAATGTTGAAAAACTGTTATACATCATTTTAAGTGTTACATATTTTAACAACTTTTTTACATAGTTTCACAAAACAAGTATACAGTTTAACAAAACTGTTATACTGTTCCACAAAACTGCTATACAAATTAGCAAAACCGTTATACAGTATAATAAAATTGTTGTACATTTTAACAAAATTTTTATATAGTTTAACAAAACTGTTATACCGTTTAACAAAACCGTTATACAGTATAACAAAACTGGTATACAGTTTAACAAAATTGTTATATAGTTTAACAAAACTGTTGTATCGTTTAGCAAAACTGTTATACAGTTTAATAAAACTGTTACATAGTTTAACAAAACTGTTACACGGTTTGACAAAACTGCTATACAGTTAAACAAAACTGTTATACAGTTTATTAAAACTGCTATACAATTTAGCAAAAATGTTATATAGTTTAACAAACTGTTACACAGTTTAACAAAACTGTTATGCATTTTAAGAAAACTGTTATACAGTTTAAGAAAACTTTTATACAGTTTAAGAAAAGTGTCCTACATTTTAACAAAATTGTTACACAGTTTAACAAAACACATTTCACCACCACAGCTTAACGAAACTGTTATACATGTTAACAAAACAGCTTAGCAAAACTGTTGGACAGTTTTACAAAACTCTTATACAGGTTACAAAAACTGTTGTGCAGTGTGTCAAATTTGTTTTATAGATCACAATACAATTGCCTAAATTGAAACTGCCATACAATCTTCTAAAAACTCACTACAAAGCGTGCTTATACAATTTAATTCTTTAAAAATTTCAATTTTAAATATTTTATATCATTCTTAAATACATATTTTCGTATACAGAAATTCATACAGTCTGTACATTTATTTAACACCATTCAACAAAATTGATTTATGTGTGAAACATTTTTTAGCAAATTATTTTCTTAAATGCCATATATTCATTTTGCTATTTATATACAATTATTTATTATTTATTGTTGTATTTAAAAACAGTTATTATTTGCCATATACACACAAAAAAATAAAGATTTTGTGCATTCTAATCACACAGCTGTAATCCTTAACACATTCGTAACTTTTATTCCAAAATATTTAAGGATGCATGCATGTGTATATGTCAAATACAATTTGGTATTGCAAGCATCCTTATTTGTATACAAAAAATTTAAATAAATAAAGTCCTATATGCAAAAAAACAAGAATTTTTCAACAGTAATATATTCTCATTGGCGCTAAAAATCATAATGAAGCACTTTATTTCCTTGACGGGCTTATCCTTTAAAGCTATTACGTACAATACTTGTGAATGTATATACCTACATACATACATAGTACATACGAACCATATGGCTCGCAGTACAAAAAATAGCAAGTTCTGATATCTATACAAAAATCAAATACAGTCATACTCAAATGTACATTTTTTTTTCATCATCATGTAAGAAGACACTCGTGTAAAGAAAAGTTATTAAATATTTCTTGTTTTTTTATGTTTAAACACATTTTTTTTTTTTACTTTTTATTTCCTTTCACAGGACTATTTTCAACAATTTCTCAATTGTTCTTTCTTTGCCTGTGTTTTCTCCGCAAATAAAAAGTTGGAGAATGTGTACGTGTATATTGTATAAATATTCTTTTCTGACATGATAAATGGTAATTTCCATTAGTTTTAAAGTTCATGGTATGATATATTTCGTCATATATTTCTTTTATAATTTTTTGCGGTTTTTAAACAAACGTAAATGCAGAACTTTATGATAACTTAAACAAGTTGCTAAAGAAAGGATGTAAATAAAAAGTTATAAAAGAAAATATTTGATAACTTTAAAAATTTAAAAACTCAATGTATAACAGTTCTTAGGAATGTGCATTACAATTTATCCAGAGAAAATTTATAAGCGAAATATAGTGCTAAAGAATTTTTTAACGTGTAAAACACTATTTTAATAGTTAGTAATTGTGGAAAAAGTTTAAATAAAAAAAAGTATTTTAAGACTTTACAGTTATTAAACAACATATAACAGTTTCAAAGAATTCTTATAACAGTAACTGAACACAGCTCATAATAACTGAAAGGTTGCCATATCGGTATGACTCTGTTGTCCGTAATGTGACAAATAATTTTTTAAACATTTTATTTTTCTAATTTATCAACTACATTTCAATTTCATTGCAGCTTGCCTTTTATATTTGTGGTTTTGCGGCAGCACAATATAATCCATAAAGGCTTGGCTATTTATATTTGTTTACAATGTTTTAACTGATAATTAATTGCTAACAAATACGCAATGTTTTCATACGAAATTATTTACTTAATTGCAAACATGTTTAAACATGATAATGTATTTTAAGGTACACTACCATAAAGCCAATAAGTAAATATAAATTAGCAGGGCTTTTAGCATTTGCCAGTTAAATAATTAGAAAATTTATGCTAATTAGTTGATTAAAATTTACGTTAGCGACCTTAATATCTTATGAAGAAAACATAATACGTCGACAAAATGCTTAATGATAACAAATTGTATTGTAAGCAAAATGATGAAATCTAATTTAGTTTTAAATAAAACATTAAGCCTTAAGCTTTGCCATGACTTTGGTTCTTGTCTATCTATTTATGTTAGAGTTTAAGGTCTTTATAGTTATAAAAGGTTTTTATGTTCTACAACCATAATTATTAAAGTTCATGTCTTTTTTAATTTTCCTTCATAAGACTGGCTACAAGTCTGTTGCATGCATTGTATCAGTATGCAAAGTGATTTCATCTAAATGGAGCAAACATTATAAAAACTATGGATATTAAAATAAATCGAGGGAGTATGTAATACTTTTTACAATTATGTCTATATTATATGCAATATGATGTACAAGCTTATCTTTGAAGGGAAATAACGCCGAACTAAAAACAGTATACGAGTCAATATTACTTCAATAACGTTATTTTATCATAAAAAATATTACAAATTAAACAGTGTGGAAAAAATTTATTATGAAAACCGTATCAACTTTCGTAATATTATAGTAAATATAAATAAACATTAAAAAAAGCAGATAAAAGTAATAGGGTGGTACGAATAAATCATAAATAAAATATTAAATTATTTAGCATAATAACCCATTCTTACTTAATGATTTAATGGATTTTAAGAATTTTTAAAAATGTAAGAGATTCATTATATCGTATAAGAGATTTCCTACTATGTATAAGAGATGTAACTATTATTTTAAACAATGATCACTCGGTGTTTTCATGAATTTTAGCATTTTTTAGCACTGTATAAGAGATTCATCATAATGTATAAGAGATTCATCATAATGTATAAGAGATTTAGAAAACAAAGCCAAATAACTTGTTGACTTATTTAAGACAATTAAAAAATCTCAACCAATGCTTCCATAATTTTTTAAAGATATGTATGTATGTAAGATCGCGATTTTGTATAAGAGATTTATTAATATGTATTACAGATTTAACAGCCTGTAAAAATTGTATAGCTAACAGTTAAATTATTTGACACAACAAAATATTATCACTTGATTTTTTAATCAAACTGTATAAGAGATATAACAGATTTATTACCAGGTATAAGAGATTTAAGAAAATAACTGTTTGAAAAAATTTTGGAACTACCATGGAAGATTATTTAAAACAATAAAAATTATCACTTAAATATGTATAAGAGACTCATAATTTCATATAAGAGATTTATTATTATGTGTAAGAAAAATAACTGCATAAAAATCAATTAACCAGCCTGTTAAATTATTTAATGCAGCAAAAATATGTTATTTTATGAATTTTTTAAACTGTATAAGAGATTCAAGATTTAGTATAAGAGATTTGTTACTATGTATAAGAGATTTAAAGATTATACAAAACTAGAAATGCATGAAATAGAAAGCTGAAATTGGACGGAAATTTTATACATTGCAATGACAAAGTTTCAAAGATGTATAAGAGATTTAATTAAAGGACATTCATATGTAAATATAAAAATCGGAAAAAATGGAACAATCACTTTATTGCTAATATTTCGACCTTTAGTTTATACAAATAGTGGTCAATAATAGTGTTGAAGCCTCTTTTTATAAAATAACACTATACTATTTTATTTCATCAATATTTCCATTAGAGATGTGCAAATCATGCGATTTTTTTGCGTCACGCGAGAATCACGTGGTCTTGATTATAAGTTATTAAAATAACGACTGCGTGCGTGGGCGTGACACAAAAATTTGGTTGTTAATTCGTGTAATATTCACGCGCTAAAAATAGAAGATACTTTTTTCTTCTTTTGAATTTTTCCTACTAAGGAAAATATGTATGTAGACATGCATATGTATGTATGTGATTTCACGTGCGTGGAAGTATGTGATTAAAAATAATCCATTCGCGAGCGTACGTGATCGCTTTAATTCTTGCCGAGCGTGAAAAAATGTAAGTTTCGTGATCGTGAGCTTAATTATACTCACGCGCAGTTCAAATAGCAACTTAAGAAAATTATACAATTTAATAATTGAAATTAAATTTTAATTTTTTTTTATTATTTAGTCACCCAGTGCAAAATTGTTGCCACCTTAATAAATTTTATTCGCTAGTTTGTTTCTTCCTCTCATTCCGCAAAGAACTTTTTATATGTGAGCCTGTGTCCAGGGAGAAAAAAAGTGACCCGTATTGAAACCATACAGATACATAATCAACCCAAGCACACCATAAATTCCCTTTAGAATATAAATAATCGACAAAATAAAAAAACCTCTCTGCAACTATCACAAACGGGCAACAAGTTAAACAAATAACAGGGATATTAAATATAATAATTTATTATCCAAAAAAAAAAGCAACGATAAAATAATCGACCATAAAATTGTATTAATTACACAATAACAGACAACAATTGCACCATAAAAATATTAAATAAATAATTATAGAAATTGTATTCATATCATTTCTTAAATGAAATAGCAAACAATTATTGAAAAACAATTAAAGAAGTAAAATAGCAAATAAATACCAATAACAATATCATTAAAACAAATTTTAATATTCGTGTAGTTGCAACAAATATTTTTTTCTAATAATATTATAAAAATCATATATGTACATATGTATGTATATATATTTACGTACATTGCTAATATTAATAAACATACACGAAAACATATTGCCTTTTATATTTTGTTGACTTTTATATGAACAAAAGATTAGGTATTGGTGAGATGAAAAGTGGCTGCAACTTAATATTCTGACTCTGAATTTTGTACGAAAGTTTGGTATAACATTATGGCAGAGTATAGCAGATTATAATCGCAGTATAACAGTTGTATAACAGTTTATGCCAGTTGTATAACAGTTTATACCAGTTTTATAATATGTAAAAACAGTTCCATATTAACTTGCAAACCATTTTCTATTATCCCATAAAAATTTGTAAACTGTTTTATAGCTTATACATATCTGTATAACAGTTTTAGAGCCATCGTAATTAGTGAAACAAACTTGAAATATGAATAAAAATTTTTATATTAGTATGGCAAAAAATTAAATCAGTTTTAGTGATTTAAAATTTTGTATAACAGTTCAAAATTTTTGTCCTTAAACATATTAAGAAATTGTACAGGGTGTTTTTTTTAAAGGTATAGAACTTCGAATTGAAATAAAACACAAGAAAATCGTTTTAATGTCCATCAGTTTGGCTTTATTGGAAGGATAATTTTATGCCATTAATGTTTAAATATGATTTCGGGCATGTGGCCGCCGCGGCTGGCTCGAATAAAGCCAATTCTACAGGTCCAATTTTCAACCACTCGAGCATATGGGGCCGTATGTTGGCAATAGCGCCACGAATGTTGGCTTCCAAGTCCCCTAACGTTTCTGGTTTGTTGGCGTAGACGAGCGACTTCACATATCCCCAAAGAAAATAATCCAATGGTGTCAAATCACACGATCTTGGTGGCCAATTGACAGGTCCATTCCGCGAAATTATGCGCTCATCGAATGTTTCCTTCAATAAATCGATTGTGACGTGCGCTGTGTCGCATGTAGCGCCGTCTTGTTGGAACCACAACTCATCCACATTCATGCCATCCAATTCGGGAACAAAATAGTCGGTTATCATGGCTCTATACCGGTCTCCATTAACGGTAACTGACTCTCCAGCATTATTTCGGAAGAAGTATGGCCCAATGACTCCACCAGCCCACTGCGCACTGTTCGACGTCTCTGCGGATGCGTATTATCACATAGAATAAACGTAGTGCGAAAACGATCCATGGTTAACCGAATTAATTGCTCTAATGGACGATTATGTCGACCATAAAATGGACGGAGCTTGCGGTAAACTTCGCGAACTGAACCATTGCTTTCGAAATAAATTTGCACGATTTGCAAGCGTTGTTCTTTTGTCAACCTGTTCATGATGAAATGGCAAACCAAACTAAATATTAATCACTTGACAGCTGACAAAATGGCCGCCAGTTAAAAAAGTGATGCCAACTTAAAGTTCTATACCTCAATAAAAAACACCCAATAGTACAGTTTTCATATATGCATTACATTTTGTAAAAATTTAACATAAATTAGTAGTTATTAAACTGTTTTAAAAATTACACAATTTTTTCAAATTTACACAATTTCATAACGAGTTTTATACAGTCTTTTTTTTTATTAGGTTCGAAGGACCATATTTAAAACCGCTGAAACTATTTGCCTTGTTCTGTGTTTTGAAAATCTATGGCGGAGGAAAAATTATACAAAGCAAATTTAAACATTAAATTTATTGTAATAATTTACTGAAGGCTGTTATACAAGAGGACAATAATCAAAGTCCTTATTACTGCTGCTTGACAGAAAAACCCCAAGTTTAATTAGTCGTATACACTAGGAAAATGAAATGCTTGTTATGAAGCTCCGGCAAAACATCTTTGTGTCCTGTGTTATGGTTCTTGATAAAACCTAAACAGTTATTTGACAACAGCATAAGAGTTTCAGAAGGAAGATTATTATTTCCCTCCAGTTTATTGTACGAAGTAAAATTTATTTACTTTTCTTGGTTACACTTCATTACTTTCGACCCCACCCACGAAGTTCACTTATTAAAAGCTTATTTTGTTACTAAAGCCAAACCAAACACAATGACAATCCCCTTTTAGCTACAAACACCATTCTTTTAAATAATCCACCAACATGTAATGAATCTCCATGAAATCCTGTCATGGATTATAGTTTCCAATATAAATATTTAATGATTATGGGGTGAAGACCACAAGCAGCAGTCTTATCCTTGTCATCACATTTGCAAACTTAAAATTTATTGTCAGTGAGACGCCAAACTGTTGCATCCTAGAAAAAGTTGCTATTGCATGTTTGTACGGAAACAACAGGAGCATAAGTTTTTATACAAATTGTTGATTTTTCAACTTGCTGTAAAGCTGCTGCTCCCTTGCCTGTACAAAGAAGGCGATTGATTGTCTTTAATAAACATGCATGTGAGTACTACATATAAATGTGTGGGTCTAGACAAGACGGAGTGGAGTATACAAATGAATAAAGAAATTGTATTTTTATCAATGATTTGCAAGGATCTTTGAAAGTAATAAAAAATTTTTAACAAAAATATTTATATTCATGTAGGAGATTGTCTTGAATACTGTTGCTTTATGAAAGCAATAATATTTTTATAAACCTTAAAGCATTTCTTTAACAAAATCGCTTCATTTTATGCCAAAGAAACCTAAAAACATAAAGTGCAGGGTGTAAAGTATTCGTACGGGCTGCTAAGCAAATTTTCATTATTTTAACAGTTCAAATGGGTGTTGCCTGCAAACACCCGTATTAGCTCCTGACATCCTTGTCCTTAAAAAAAAAACAAAGAAAAAAAGAAACGACTACTAGAAATGTATGCCTTCGCTGGAAAAGAAAAACAAACCGAAAAGAAATTATCGAACTGTTGCTTTTCATTTCATTGGCAGGGAGTTGTAGAGCAGAACACAGCAAAGCAGGGCAGAGTGAAGTAACGTAAATGCCACTATCAGCAGTTATTAGCCTTTAAGCCTGTTAGCAGGCGAATTCAGCAAAAGTCCCAACGAACGAACTCATGTTAATATGTACGAAACTGTTGGGGAGTGTTTGTGTTTGTTTGAGTGCAAAAGGTTAACATGCTTTTAAGTGTTAATCCTAATAGGATATTGGAAGGATAATTTATCATGTTAAGGAAGTTACAAATGATAGTGGCAATTTATAAAAAGGATGTTAACTAATACCAACGCAACACAGCACATATAATTTTACTACTCTTACAAGCAAAACGTAAAAGGGAAATATAATTTTAAACTGAAAAGGGAGAATCTAAGAGGATTTGTTTTATTTTGGTAATAAAAACTGTTGAATTATGTGACTTTTTTTTACAGAAAGGGAGATAAATTAGTGAAGAAAAGTTTAATTAGCACTTAAATACGACTTAATTAAAAATTTAATAGAAATAATTTTAGCAAATGAATTAACAAGCCGACTAAACTCAAAACACTTTTAATTTTGAAACTGCTTTCAAAAACTTCTCAGTAGTTTTGATAAAATTAGCACACATTCGTTCGCATCCCCCTTTTCAAGCAATTAAAATCATGAACACCTGCCATGAACAAACTCGTTTGATAACGTAAAAAACGTTCTCTGCAAAAATTCCCTGTATTGTTAATACATTTTCCCTGCCTAATCTTTTAACTTTTCCCTTTGATATTTTTACTTCAGTTTAGGTAGAGAATTTTTACACACCATAAAAGTATTTATTTGTTTTAATTAGTTGTATGCTTACATTGGAGTTTTTTTTTTAAAATATACCCAAGCCAAAATGTATTAATAAAGTCCAAAGTGAGGAAATTTGGAAGTTGCTTGCAGACGAGCCAAATACTGCAAGCCCTTTTATTTATCATACCCAGTCAATCTTTTATAAATTTAATACAAACATTTAAGGAAAAAAATTTATTTTTTCGTTGGTGCTTAATTTCTTGTTCCTGTAATAAAATTACTGCTCCGATTTTTAACTTCATTTTTTACTTTACATTAAGAGTATTAAAAATATACCAGACAGCACGACTACTAAAATACATTTAAATTGTGATAATTTCATTTTTATTTAGAGGCGTAAACATTTTATTTAAACAACCAGTTTGATTTTGTAAAATGCTAATTAAGGCAAAGAACCTTTTTGGACTAAATTATTAATTAATAGTAATTAAAAAACAAACCAAAAACAAATCCAATATTATTTCAGAATATGCAAAAGAAAGAAATTCTTAATTTTTTAAACCTGACATTAATATACTTTTTAAAATAAATATCCTAAAAAAGTACTTTTTCATAAGACAACTTTCAGATTCATATCATAATAAGTGTATTTTCTAAAAGTACCTTCTAAAAACTGCACATTTTAAAATACAGTTCACTTAAAAACCTACTATTAAATAAAATACTTTTAGACTTTATAACAAGCAAGTGGTACTAAAAGTAGCCGTAAGAAAAGGTACCTTTTGAAAAAGTTGCCACTTTGCTTAAGTTGCCTATTCTGCCAGTTATGATTAAAAAAAACCAGTCCTCTTATGGTCCAGTGGGTCTCTTTTTATTATCTAACAGGGACAGTCACAGCTTCCATACTAATAGACTATAAATCAACCACAGCGGTAACACCTATAAAAAGTACTTTTTATAAAATCACCATTTAAAAGTTCAAAAAACTTTATATAAAAAGTTTACAAAATTATCTTGAATAAAAACATTTTTAAAAAGTTCATTTAAGAAAACATTAATTAACAAAAAGTACCTTTTAGAACAAGTACATTTTCAAAAAGTACCTTTTAGAAAAATTCCATTCTAAAAATTTAGGGAATTCACATTTTCAAAATGTACCTTTTAAAAAAAGCTCATTTTCAAAAAAAAATAATACATTTTAGAAAACCTATATTTTAAAATATTTATGTATATTTTAGAAAATTTACATTTTCAAAAAGTACCTTTTTAGAAAAATTTACATTTTCAAAAAGTACCTTTTTAGAAAAATTTACATTTTCAAAAGGTACCTTTTTAGAAAAATTTACATTTTCAAAAAGTACTTTTTTGGAAAAATGAAACTTTCAAAAAGTACCTTTTTGGAAAAATGAAATTTTCAAAATGTACCTCTTTAGAAAAATTAAATTTTTACAAAGTACTTTGTAGAAAAAGAATGTATTCCAAAGGTATCTCTTAGAAAAAATAAATTTTCGAGAAGTTAATAAAAAGCGAATTTTAACATAAAAATCTTTAGAAACTAAACTTCAAAAAGGTACATTATTATTTGTAAAATTGTACCTTCTAAGGAAAGATTAAAAAAAAGATATATAACTTTTAGAAAATTGCGTCCTAAAAAAATATGTAACCTATGAAAAAATACCTTATGAAAAAGTACCCTATGAAAAGTACTTTTTTAAGAAAGTACGTTTTACTGAAAGTGATTTTTTTAAATAAGTACTTTTTAAAAGTACCTTTAAAAAAATATGTACATAAAATTTTTTAGAAAGTAATTTTTTAGGTAAGTACTTTTTAAAGAAAGTACTTTTTAAAAGTACCTTTAAAAAGAATTACATATAATTTTTTAGAAAGTAAATTTTTAAGTAAGTACTTTTTAAAAGTACCTTCAAAAAATATTACATAACATTTTTTAGAAATGCGATTACTACATTTTGTGCTCACACAGACTCACTAAGTTGAAGAAAGACGTTGAGCAGAAGCAAATCGTAACGGCTGGAACCGTTACAATTTAAATTACTTGTTAACAAATTTAATCGTTTTTAAAATTGTTCAAGCTATTTCATGTTCATAGTATCAAATAATTAAAGATTTTTGTTTGAATATTCAAACAACTAACTATTATCACTCTAATGCCAGCATCAAAAGTTTTATCTATAACAAAATTTGTTTGCATGAAAATTTAAAAAACTTCTTTCACTTTCAGCAACTCATCGAAAAGTAGTTACAGAAAGTGCAATTTTCGTTCCTTTTTTTAAATTTGTGTAATTAAAAAACTAAGTTAAACCACCATAATTACGTATGCACATATAACATCATAATTAGGTTCATTATCGTCATGATACACCAACACTACTTTGGTCAAGTGTGCCAGAGTTTGTCCTGCTTAATGCAATGACAAATACCACTAAACCATTCTTTTTTTTTTTTTTTTTGGTTTTCCCAACATCACATTTGATACTGCTCGGCGTGTAGTTGTGGTTGTTAACATACACACGTACTTATGTCTGCATGTGTATGCGTATAAAATAAAGTAAAAACAACAACAAACCGAAAACTGTGTAGAAGTAAATTTGCAATTGAAACCAATAAATGTTTTCCTGCTGTAGTTGACGTTTTAAAACAGAGTAAGTGACATTATTGTGTCATTACAACCGACAAACAAATCCAAATACAGGCAAATGCGAACGAGTACTTCCATAAGCAAATACCTGTACAAACACGCAGGTACAAGAGCTGAGAATGTGTTTTAAATCTTGTCCATTACCAAATGTCTGTTTGCATTTGACATTTTTGTACAATTTCCTTAAAATACTCGTAGTTCCCTGCTGTTGTCGCTGTTGTTGTTTGGAAAATATTGTGCAGTATGTGAAAGTGGGGCAGTACTTGATAATTCAAGAAAATACATTTTTTGTGGAATTTAAAACAAATTCATAGAATAATAATGATTGTAAGGGATGGATATATAAAATATATGAATATATTTTAAGATACAATAATAATCTGGGTTTGAAAAGAAAACATTTAACTTGGCTTCGATATTGGACTAAAATCCATAAAAAAAACAGCTATTAATTGGGGTATTCACACAGTCATATTGTCATAAAGTCATATTATTTTAAAACAGTTTTAAAAAATATTTATAGTTTTAAATAAAAGCGGACTTTTTAAACAAATTTCAAAAATATTTTAATTTCGGTTTTCTTTGATAGCAAATAATTTGAAATGTGTTATTTTCTAGTCAGCACAATAAATTATGACGGGCAGCTTTCGAAAAAGCTTAAATGCATTTATGGAAAAAAAAATTGTTGGCCAATTTTTTTTGGAAAAAATAAATTTTTTGGTTGAAACAGAATTTTACCCAATTTTGCCCAAAAGGCGTTTATTTCCAATAAGTAAGTATTGAAAGAAGTTTCAAATGCGAAGAAGCTTCCGAAAAAGCTTAGGTCGCATGCATTTGAGCAAAAAAAATTTTTGGTCAATTTTTTTTTGGAAATTTGCAAAAAATCAATTTTTTGGTTGAAACACAATTTTACCCAATTTTGCCCAAAAGGCGTTTAATTCTAATACGTAAGTATTGCAAGGAGTTTCAAATGCGAAGAAGCTTCCGAAAAATCTCAAATCGCATGCTTTTAAGAAAAAAAATTGTTTACCACATTTTTGCTAAAAATCAATTTTTTGCTTGAAACACAATTTTACCCAATTTCGCCCAAAAGGCGTTTATTTCTAATAACTGAGTATTGAAAGGAGTTTCAAATGCGTAGAAGCTTCCGAAAAATCTTAATTCGCATGCATTTAAGCAAAAAAAAATTTTGGTCAATTTTTTTGGAAATTTGCAAAAAATCAATTTTTTGGTTGAAACACAATTTTACCCAATTTTGCCCAAAAGGCGTTTATTTCTAATACGTAAGTATTGCAAGGAGTTTCAAATGCGAAGAAGCATCCGAAAAATCTCAAATCGCATGCTTTTAAGAAAAAAAAAATTTTTACCAATTTTTTAGGAAAGGGGTACCCTCAAAAGGCGTTTATTTCTAATACGTAAGTATTGCAAGGAGTTTCAAATGCGAAGAAGTTTCCGAAAAATTTCAAATCGCATGCTTTTAAGAAAAAAAATTTTTACCAATTTTTTAGGAAAAGGGTACCCCTTTGCAAAAAATCAATTTTTTGGTTGAAACACAATTTTACCCAGTTTTGGCCAAAAGGCGTTTATTTCCAATAAGTAAGTATTGAAAGAAGTTTCAAATGCGAAGAAGCTTCCGAAAAAGCTTAGGTCACATGCATTTGAGCAAAAAAAAATTTTGGTCAATTTTTTTGGAAATTTGCAAAAAATCAATTTTTTGGTTGAAACAAAATTTTACCCAATTTCGCCCAAAAGGCGTTTATTTCTAATAACTGAGTATTGAAAGGAGTTTCAAATGCGTAGAAGCTTCCGAAAAAGCTTAATTCGCATGCATTTAAGCAAAAAAAATTTTTGGTGAATTTTTTTGCTAAAAATCAATTTTTTGGTTGAAACATAATTTTACCCAATTTTGCCCAAAAGGCGTTTATTTCTAATAAGTACGTATAGGAGTTTCAAATGCGTAGAAGCTTCCGAAAAAGCTTAATTCGCATGCATTTAAGCAAAAAAATTTTTTGGCGAATTTTTTTGGAAAGGGGTACAAATCGTGAAATAATATTCTTTAGTTAAGTAAAATTCTCTGTCTTTGCAACTTTCTCTATCTGTCTTCTCTACACTCATTCCTCCTTTACATAGTTCCGGCATAAAGCAGTGCAAGATAATTGCCTGATTGCCGGCACTAGTTTACAAATACTTCTACCGCTTTAAACTTACATATATTTCCATAAACGTTCATTTTGCTGTCAAGACACATTAAGAAATTTGTGTTTTTTATAAGGACATATTCCGAAAAACGCAAAATCGTGTAAAAGTATGAATTTTTTTTTTTTTAGGAGTAGGACCAGCACTCAGGGGTTGTCCCCTATATATGCAATGCATTGCGCTGGAACTGAAAACGAGGGGATAGTACTGAGGGGACAGATTAGGAAAGATGAGAAGTTAGACAGTTTTTTTTTTGTTGTAGCTATTTCAACCTTTTTTACCTCGCCGGCTAGTTTTTGCTACAGGGCCGACGAAGGTGGGTGCTGCTACTCTGCTTTTAGTACATGATTGGCTCAGTCGCTGCCAGTAATTGTCCAGTGATCAGTACTATGCCTTCATCACTGAAAACAGGCTGGCAACAACTAACTAACATAAAGTATGAAAATTTAATTTGGAAACACACATTTGAACGATTTGCGTTTTTTTCATAATTATAACAAATTTCTGTTCCGAACTGGCAGATTCTTTTTTACTTCACAAAAAAGGGTAGGAATTAACATTTTATTAAATATTTCCAACGAAATTTCTAAAAGTTATCCACAACATCCATCATTTCCAGTGTAGAGTAAAAACTCACAGTATGGCAACCTTTTTGCTGTTTCCGCATACGAGTATTTAAGAGTGTTTGTGTATGTGTTTATGGCATTGATAGTAATTGCTCTCAGTTTGTTTGGTTGTTGTTTTTATTTTTTTTTTTTAGTACAATTACATAGTAGTCAGAGTGTCATGTTAAATTACATTTTCCTTGCTACCGTTATTTTACTACCTTTTGTTGTTATCTTATTTTTATTGATGTTTGTTGTTATAAAATACAACAACAGCAACTTTAACTTTGTTTTGAAAAATTCATTACAATGGAAATGAGAAAAAACAAGAGACTAACACGTGAAAAAAAAATAATTAAAAATGCATACATTCACACATGCACACACATATTTATCGTTGTCTGTTGGTATTTGCTGATTTGAAGACAAGGCTTTAAAAATACATTCTTAGATACATTATGAGTACTATATGCTGGATATTTTTTATGAAATTTTTCAAAGAGCATTAATTTTTAGTATGTATTTTTCAATCTGGTTAACTTCTGTAATAAATTCCATATTTTAAGAAGATTGCTGGAATATCACAAATCTGTTCTTCTTCAGATTAACTAAACCTGGTTTAAATGAGAGGTCACAAACCAAACCTTAAAGTTGACTTTGAAAAAGTCGTTTCTATGTTATTTTAAGCTTTGGCCGAATTCGACACTCAGCAAGTTTATTTTAACAAAGTCTTGCCGATTTTCTTTTAAACCTACATTCACTTTGTGTTAAACACTAAGAAAATACAAATATGTATTAGCGACGAACGGGGTACAAAGCAACATTGAGAGAACATCAAAGTCTGTACTCACCCCCATGCCTCTTTCTCTTCTCTTTACAAACTCAAATAAACTTTGTGAGTGTAAACGGGCTTTTACTTTTTTAACCTCCCGCTAAGAAAATTTAAAATTTTGCAACAAATTGGCAAGTTATTGGTTTTACCCCGTTTTGGAAAAATCTAACTTTCACCAGATCACAAAGTGTTTATTTTTAACTAGGACAAGCTCTCAGGATATAAACCCATATGCAGTACATTTCGTCGGACCTAGAATGGAAGGAATACTATTGAGACATGAAGAAATTTGAAAAGTTATAGAAGTTTTTTGGCAGCTTTTTTAAACCTATTTTTTTACAGAGCCGACGAGAGGCTGCTGTTACTCTGGTCTTTAGTACATTATAGTATCAATCGAACGTATAACATTTGAAAGGTTTTCATAGGCAGAAAAGCACAATTACTATATCGTCACCCAAAATCCAAAAGGCTCTAGGTAACAGAAAATTTAATATAAACTTTTTGTTATTTAAATATGTAATGAAAATCAAATAAGTTTTTTTGTCATCCCTTTTACTCTCACATTATGCACCCGATTTAGAGAAAACATATAACATTTGAAAGGTTTTCATAGGCAGCTAAGCACAATTACTATATCGTCACCCAAAATTCAAAAGGCCCTAAGTGACAGAAAATTTAATATAAACCTTTTACTATATCGTCATCCAAAATTCAAAAGGCCCTAAAATGTAATAAAAGCTTTTTCTTATTTACATATGGAATTAAAATTGAACCCGTTTTTTTCTACTCCCTTTTACACTCACATTATGCACCCGATTTAGCGAAAACATATAACATTTGCAAGGATTTCATATGCATATAAGCACAATCTATATATTACTTTATCGTCAGCTAAAATCCATAAGGCCCTAAGTGACAGCAATTTTAATATAAACATTTTGTTATTTAAATATGTAGATAGAGAATTAAAAGCCAATAAGTTTTTTCTCCTCCCTTTTACGCGCACATTATCCAAGCGGTTTAGTGAAAACATATTACATTTGAAAGGTGTTCATATGCAGATAAGCACAATCTATATATTATACCACTCGTATATCGTTAGCTAAAGGCCCTAAGTGGCAGAAAATGGCACATAAATTTCCTTAAGGGAATATGTCATAATCTATTTAAAGTCTATTTTAAATTTTTTTACCAGTTACAACCTTGTAGATTTTAGGTAGCGATATACAATTATATACTTATTCATCTAGTTATTAATTTCTACTCACCAGTTCCCAAATATAATAAAAAAGTTGCTTTTTCGTATTACCTGAAAATAAAAAGAATATATTTCACCCATTAATTTATAAAGCAATTACTTAATTAAAATGGTTCTTAATTTTCCTTTTATCAAACAAGAGGAAAAGCCAATTAAAACGAAAAATTTATTAAGTTGAAGTATTTGTCAATTTCCTGTATTTAAATAATTATTTCATTAAGACCCTTTCAAAGCACCTTAATATTCTTTCCTCTACCATTTTAATTAAACTTTAGCCATTTCTCTGTCCCTTTATTTTGTTTTTTTTTTCTTCTTCTTCTTCTTCCCTAGTGGTTATTTAATGTCTCCTTTTCAAAGAAATTGTCACTCATCAATATTAATAAAGTATGCTAACAGCGAAGCTAACAATCCTTTTCAACAAATAATTTCATGTTGATGTTGAGTATGAGTATGAGTAAATGGCAGAACGGTTCAATAAATACCATCAACTTTGTTTGCTTTTCGTAAGAGGAATTCAGAAACTAAAGTGTACAAGTATTTAGTTGCTTTAGAATGCTTTGGCAAATATTGCTTCTTGTTTAAGCCGAATTGTGAAATTGAAAATGAAAGCATGAAAAATGTCAGTTAAAAATGAAAAAATAACGTTTAAATTTATATCTGAATAGATGATTTTAGAAAAAAACAAGAAAAATGTTATATTCGACCGGGTCGAATCTTAAATACCCTCCAAATATTTAGTAAGTAACTTTAAAATGTTTAACTTGGTAGGACAGAGTTCCTTTAAGGCATCTCTGTACCCCATTTCAAATCTCTATTTTGAGAGAGTCATTACGGGAAGGGCCGTGGGAGAGACGTTTCACCTCTGCAAGATCAGAGAACATCTCAGCTTCTTATAGGCTTAAGGAATACAAATTGTTCAATATTTACACTATTTTTGCATATAATGTCGTACGTCAACGCCCACTAAAGGAGGCGGGAACCAAAAATAGACTATATCATGTTTTCCACACGCGAACGTATGGGTATTGCTAGATCAGACTTTATTACTGATCAAGAATATATACACTTTATGGGGTCGCTCTGGCAAGGGCTGTGGGGGAGACATTTCACCTTTGTTATAAAACTTTAAAAATAAATGTTTGGGATAATTAAATACAAAATTAAAAAAAAATTTTTTTTGATAGGGTTATTTGGGTGGCAAAGGGGGAGGAGAGGGTATTACAGAGTAGTACCAGGTTACGTCTCTGCTTCGTCATTAAGCCTTAAAAATGTTATTTTTAAGGAATGTAGGCTTAAGTAAAACAATTTGTTACATTTTTACACTATTTTTGCATATAATAACGCCCACTAAAGAGGGCGGGGTCCAAAAATTTGTATTTTTTATTTTATGGCTCCAAGTTTAAGGCGTTGGACTTTCTTTGACATAAAAATATATCATTTGCTTAACAAATTTACGACAAAACTTTAAAAATTATGTTGATTTAGTTCTTCTTAGGGGAACTTTTTCCCCTCTTGCTCGATTTAGCCCATTTCCGAACTTAACCTGTGCTATTCTTCAAGATATATTTACAACAAATTTCAAGAGTCTGGCTCTTTTCGTTTGGACTGAATCGTGATTTCCACAGACGGACGGACGGACATGCTCAGATAGTCTTAGACTCGTGCATACTTTATGGGGTCTCAGATGGATATTTCGCTGCGTTACAAACGGAATGACAAGATAAATATACCCTATATTCTTTTTTGGAGGTTATAAAAAGTTTCAGAAGAGAAAAATATTTTACAAATTATTTCTTTTTGTTTGGAAAAATATTGTTTGAAATTTTCTCTTGTCAGGTTGTTCGATGTGCCCTCTCTCTGACCCAAGTCGGCTTTTCCATTAGTTATCCAAAATATCGTATCTCTTTCTAGTAAAGTTTTTACAGCAACCTCAAAAGCAAAGTTTCACTTTTTTTCAAAAAAGTGAAATTTTGTTTGGGCACGCAAAAAATGAGAAATATTTAATTTCAGTTCTTTAAATATTTCTTCACATTCTACATATAAAGATTTATCACCACAAGCAGCGTCATCATTCTCATTCCATTAAAACCAAATGGCGCCATTTATCCTTATTGGGGCAGACAAAACATTTCAAATTGTTAGTGTAACTCGGCTGAAACTGAATTCAACTTTACATTTCAAACGACGTGCACAATTTCTAACTGCCATAAAGTTTATTGCAACGCCAACAGAAAATTGTTTCGTTGCAAATAGTTCTTTTTTTTGTTTTTGTTTTTTAATATTTTTCAACAAATTTCAACTGAGAAAGTTTTGTTGCTTGTAATTAAAAACGAGATATGAAAGCATTTAAAATTGTTTTTGCTTTTCAATATTTATTTAAGTGCAAATATGAAAAAATAATAACTAGACTACAAACAATCGTTGTTTTCGACAACGCCAAACTGTCTACGGCGTTTTTGGCTTATTTGCAACTACTTTGGTACGTTTTATATGCATGAATACGAGGGCAGTAGTAGAAATGCAGGCGGCCGAATATCTACAAAGCTTTTTAAAAATATTCTACACAATTTCACAACATTTTTTTTATACCCTCCAAAAAAGAAAAAGGAGGGTATATTTATTTTGTCATTCCGTTTGTAACGCAGCGAAATATCCATCTGAGACCCCATAAAGTATATATATATATATATATATATATATATATATATATATATTCTTGATCAGTGATGAAATCTAATACGATGTGAGCATGTCCGTCCGTCTGTGGAAATCACGATTAAGTCGAAAGGAAAAGAGCCAGACTCTTGAAATTTGGTATAAATGAAGGATAGCACAGGTCAAATTCGTAAATGGGCTAAACAGGGCCAGAGGGAAAAAAGTTCCCCTAAGAAGAACTAAAACAACCTCTAAAAAACAACATAATTTTTAAATATTTTTTTTTGTGATTTTGTTAAGCAAATGATATATTTTTATGTCAAGGAAAGTCCAACGCCTTAAACTTGGAGCCATAAAATAAAAAATAAAAATTGTTTGACCCCGCCCCTTTTAGTGACCGTTGTTATATGCAAAAATAATGTACAAATTTAACAAATTGTTTTTCTTAAACCTACATTCCTTAAGAATAACATTTTTAAGCATTAATGATGAAGCAGAGACGTAACCTGGTACTACTCTGCTCTACCCCCTCCCTCCCCCTTAGAGCCCTAAATGATCCTATAAAATTTTTTTTTTTAAATTTGTATTTAATTATCCCAAACATTTATTTTTAGAATTTTATGACAAAGGTGAAATGTCTCCCCCACAGCCCTTGCCAGAGCGCCCGCCAAAATACAGTTTTAATACCCTCCAAAGAGAATTGGACCCCATAAAGTATATATATTCTTAATCACTAATGAAGTCTAAAACGATCTAGCAATGCCCATACGTTCGTCTGTGGAAAACATGATATAGTCTATTTTTGGTCCCCCTCCCCCTTTAGTGGGCGTTGACGTACGACACTATATGCAAAAATTGTGCAAATATTCAACAATTTGTATTCCTTAAGCCTATAAGAATCTGAGATGTTCTCTGATCTTGCAGAGGTGAAACGTCTCTCCCACGGCCCTTCCCGTAATGACTCTCTCAAAATAGAGATTTGAAATGGGGTACAGAGATGTCTTAAAGGAACTCCGTCCTAAAAAGTTAAACATTTTAAAGTTACTTACTAAATATTTGGAGGGTATTTAAGATTCGACCCGGTCGAATATAACGTTTTTACTTGTTTTATTTATTTATTTTATTTATTTTTTATTTATTTATTTTATAGTTTATTTTTTTATTAATTTTTTTAATGATTTACTTATATTTTTAGTTGTTTATTTTTTTATTTATTTATTTTTTTTTTTTTTAATTTATCATTTTCAATTTATTTTTCCTTATTGATATATTTTTTACTTTTTTATTTATTTTTTTTATTTGTTTATTTTTTTAGTTATTTATTTTTTTATTTATTTATTTTTTTTAATTAATTACTTTATTTATTTTTTATTTATTTATTTTTTATAGATATTTTTTAATAGGTATTTTTATTTATTTGTATAGTGTTTTATTAATTATTTTATTACTTTTTTTATTTAGTTTTTTACTTCTTAATTTTTTTTATTTATTTATTTTTATATATTTTCTTATTTATTTATTTTTTTTATTATTTATTTATTTTATTTTATTCACTCACTTTTTTTGTCGGTACTCTTTTAAGCATATTTTAAGGTGTTTATATTTTGATATGCACAATATAAAAATTTTATATATTAATACGCCACATGTTATTTCTTTGTGGTACACTTTTAAAAGAGATGTATGTTTTAAAAAGTATTTTTATCCAAACATGCACAGCATGAATATTCTTTCTAAACTTGTTTGAAAATCAAGAACTATATCCATTTAAAATTTCCAAGGTCCATTAATAATTTAATGGACGGTTCTAGTAAGTAAAATAGGATGAAAAAAATTATTTCTGCGGAAAAACTGTAGTTATTTTTAATATTGAAAGAGTTACCTTAGCTACGGCCGCTTGTTTAATTATTTTTTAAAACAAAAACCTAATTTTTTAAAGAAAACTGTGGCAAGATTCCCATATATATGATTTATTTCTTACAAACAATGAAGTTAAAGTGTAAATGGAAAGTGTTTCCAGGAGAGCTGTATTTGCGATTTAAGAAAATATATAAAAACTTCATAACACTCACAAGATTAATATTCCGGAAATATGAATTTTAGCTTTCCATGACTGTAATCAGCTCGAAGAAATTTTTTGAAAGGCAGACACACATCCGAAAATTCTTTTGGACAAATCAATACAGCAGATAAATATTGAATAAATTTAATTCTTATTGATTGCCTATAAAAATCCATAGTGTAAAATCAGAATTGAGGAAATGTGTCTGTTATTTTAATATTTAACCAAGTGCAAGGCCACTTTTAGTTGTTTCAGGTGTCTTGTATTTAACATATTTATTTACCTATGCGTTACATTGATAAATATGTTATAATTCAAGTTCAGTTTATTTACTTTTTACCTCGTAATGAATTCACTTTTTTTTTTTTTAAAGCAACAATTTATAAAATAATGTTTATTGGAAACAAATTTAAACAGCGATTTTTTCATTATACTGATTTTTATTTCTGGATTTAATATCTCCACCTATTACAAACAAAGTAATACGTGATGCTATTGAAAACATTCTGTGATGTCCAGAGAGAAGAAGTCCCTTAAAAAGGAGGAGTCCTCAAGCATAAAAGAATAATAAATATATCGATGTAAGATACAAACAAAATAATTTTTTATTTTACTCGTCGCCATAAATTTTCTTTATTTTTTCCTTTTGCTGCTTTTTTATGATTGGGCCCTTTTTATGTTCCTGACACATTTGCAATTTTATTAATTCTCTTTCCTTATGCAGGCAAACAAGCAAGTTTCACTTTCATTTCAACAGCCATGAACTTTTATGACAATAAAATAAATTATTATTTTGGCAATTGCTCAAAAAGGACTTTCTTGATTTCCAGCTAAAAGAAAATAAACTTCCGAAAACAAACGATAATAGAAATAAAGGCGACAATAAATATTTGAAAGCATATAGGAAATGCAAAAAAAAAATAATATAACATAAAGACAATAATTTTCAAGTGTTAAGTGTAACATTTGTGACTTTTACGTAAACTCTTAAGAGTAGTTTCATAGGAACTACAGAAACTCTATTCAGCTTAAAGAAACACATTTATTTTGGCCTGCAAGGAAATTGTGAAAGACTTTAAGAGCATTAATTTTAAAAGCAGGCATGCACATAAAACAATATTTTGTTTAAAGAATTATTAAAAAAAAGTCAACAATAACAATTTCATACATCACACAAATTCACCTGAAGTTTTTGATAACTACCAAAATACCTTATAGACATGTCAAACAATATTTAAGTTTTTTTTAATTTACAAAACCGACTAAAAACACCTAAAAAAAATTACTCCCAAATATTTTTTAAAAACTCCCAAAATCCCCCAAAACCCTAAAATAAAATATAAAAATATGTCTGAATTTTAAAGAATCGATATAAATAAGTTTATAATAGCTTGAATAGTAAAAAAATGTGCTTTAAATTTTTAAATAAATTTTACAAATAAAAATATTATTAAAAATTCGTTTACAAAAAGTCAGAAGCATTCTTCAAAATTTGGCCAGTTTGTCGCAGCATTAATTCCTCCATGATGATATTCATACCCCATCGTGAATAACAAGGGGAATTTTTGTTCCACTCAAAGGGAAAAATGGTATCGTGAATCTCCCGTGAGAAATTATACCCACTATCAGTTCTCAGTGAATGCAAAAAAAGAGAAGAAGCCGAAAACAACATGAAGAATCAAAGAATTTTTGTTGAAAAATTTAAGTTTTTGCAATAATTTAAAAAAAAATTAAAAAAGTATGACTAAATATTTAGTAGTCAAATAATTTGGATACATTTTGAAAATCAGACAAAACAAATTAAAAATATTCTTAATCTTTAGAATTGGAGCAATTGATTTGTTGCAAAAAATATAAGCTGGTATCTTATTAACGGGTCTGGCAACTAAAATAAAATTTGCAAACTCTAATATTCGAATTATATTAGAAAATACTTACATTTTCTACTCCATTCCCCACCCCAAAAACTAACTGAATAAATTAAAGGGAACAGTAAAAAAACTCGCGGGAAAAAAATCATGCACGATCAGGGAAATTTAATTTTAGCGTGAAACCATTCACGGGGAATTTCTTTTTTGCATGATTGCAATTTTAGGGAAAAGGGAAAAATTATTCATGATAGGTGTGATTAATTAATAGTTCATTAAATTTTGTATTATAAAAATTTGTAAACAAATTATTGTGAACAAACCAATTAAGTGACATTCACAATAGCGCTATTGTTAGTTGAATGTGCGTCATAATATCAAGTGAAAATTCGTGCGATTAGCTATTTTGATTGGATATATAAAAATATTTTATGAAAATTATATGAAGCCCAAATAAATTTCAAAGTCTGGACGGTTTACATTCTGCCTTATTACCGTTCTCGAATCGACTCGATTGTTTGTAATAGATTAAAGAAAAATCTTGTATTTTTCTTCAATTTATTACAAAAGCCCAATTCACAATCCTATGCAAATGGTCTTGCATTATAGCATTTGCAAATTGAGAGAGTATTTGAGAGCATTTTCAATGTATTTTGTTGGTGTAGAGTACAATTATTTTGCAAATGCAATGATGCACGACCATTTGCACAAGATTGTGAATAGCGCTATTCTTTCGAGTCGAATCGAGAACCGTAATAAGACCCATTATTTTAAATTCTATATTATGGAAATACCAGAGCTAAAAAACGCCAGAAAAACATAATTCCCATACTTTTCAAAAAATACCCAAAATCTCCCGGCTCACAAAATTTCATCCATACTTACAAAAATTAACCATACAAATTAATAAAATCAAAATATTAAACCAAATATGATATGTACGTACATATATATTCATAAACAATCTTTAAGCCTAAGTAAATTTAAGAAAAAAATCGCAGGATATTTATTACTTCTAGATATTTGCATACAACTATGTATTTGCATAAAGCAAGTTGTAATAATACTAGTCATTAAAAGAAAATACTATCAAAACATAACTTTTATTACAATTCCTACACTTAAAAAAAAATCCCCAAAATCTCCCAGTGGCGCAAAATTTCAAAATTTTTGCCAAAATATATATATATATATATATATATTTAATATTGAAATAAAATAAAACATGCTTTGAATATAAACATGTTCAAATTCCCATACTATTATAGAAATTCCCAATATTACCAGGCATAAAATAATACAAAATTTTTCTTTTTGTATTATATTTTTACTTATTTCTACTTTAAATTGTAGCCCGCTATCTGTTCAAATTATCATTTGTTTTATCATTTATCCATCTTCCCCTTGTTGTTATTGTACGAGTATCTGTTATTTATCATGCGCTTTTGAAGTGTTTATTAAACATACATTTTATAATTTCAGTTTCAATTTAGCAAATTACAAGCTACATTGGGAAATAATAAAATTTTTATGACTTCTTATTGATTAATTTGTAAAGTATGCATGCAAATGTTATCTTATCGTAAAATTGTTATTGGGAAAATAATAACAAAATTTTTTGCAATTGCATTTAATTACATTTTTATCTGCTGCGCTATTGTAATAAGCGTTCAGCAAAATTATATAATAATGCGGTTTATAATTTTAAAAATATATCAGGTTGACTATTTCAGAAGAAATCTGTTTGAATTTGTAAGTTATCAACATCGCAATTCGAAAGCATTTTATATCGAAACGAATTATTAAATATTGGGGTATTATTTAGTAATTCGCAATAACAGCGAACTGCTGACTTAGTGAGTGCAAATATCCACTTCAGACTTTGTGGAGATCAACTTTTATTTTTTTTATAAAAATATCAATCATGCATTTCCTTTGATTAAAAATCTTGATGTAACAAACGCATTGTTTTAATGTAATAAATCTAATAGTCAAGTCATTTTCCTCTTTCTACATTTCAACAAAACATATTCTATTGTTCTAACTTCTGCCATAAAAGAGCAAAATGTCACCGAGGAGCAATTTTCTTTCTAATTTATGTTGCATTATACTCTTGAGCAAAAGGAAGGAAAGTGTAATGACATCCATACGACATTCAGTTATACTTGTATTTTTGTGTAACAGACACCTAAGCCTCATATTCACAGGATACGCCAGGGCTTGAAAAATAAATGCAATATTTAATAATAAAAAATTATTTAGAATATGATATCTAAAATACCCAAACACTTGCTCTTCAAGTAAAAAAATATCTGTTAGAAAAATATTTTGCGAATATTTAATATATTATACAAAAATATTATAATTCCCAAAAAATTTCGAAAATCCCCAAAATCTCCCTAGCATGCAGGAAGCTTAGCATTACTTCAAAATACCGCGAAAATAAGAAAAATTAACATTTATTATTCTTAAGTCAGGGCAAATTGAAATATTTTCTAAAAACTGAAAAATCCGGGAAAAGTGCTATAATTTTGAATGTTAAACACATAAAATTAAACTTTATTTCCAATAACTTTTGGTTTTAATCCGGAGATATTTTTAAAATCCCCTCACCATTAATATTTGATATCTCAAAATGTTTACATCCTCCTTAAAAAAAATTCAAAGCTAATGCAGCATTAACACCGAAATATTTTTACAAATTCCCAAAATATATATCAAAATCCCCAAAAACTTTTTAGCAACCTAAATTTTATTAATTTTATCGTGTTATTGTGACAAAGTATTTTTAAAGACACAAAACCTCAAATTTCACCATTTAACGAAAAACTAAAAGTTTTCACATTTCCTTTCAGTGTTAAAAAATAAACATGATGCTGAAAACAACGAACAATAAAAAGTTCAAACTTTAGGTCGAATTTTAATTTATTTACTTTTAACTTAAAAAAAAAAACTTTTAAGCAGATTTTCTTTCATTCACTGTGCACTGATAGCGTTCTTTATTTTGAACACATATTCCAAGAAGGTAAAAAAACATTTCACAAGAAATTCACCATAGAATTTTTCCCTTAGAGAGAAATAAAAATATGATGGCGACAATAATTCGACTTGATATTCACAATAGAGGTAAAATTTGAGCCAAATAAATAATAAGAAATAAGTGGAGGAAATATGGCGCATAACGGGGTGTAAGTGTTTTTATTACGTTTAAATTTTTACGCTCAAAATCTTACCAAAGAAAATGGGCATCACATACACGTCTCTTTGAAATTATATGTGTCCATTCCATTGTTTTTGGGAAGACAGACTTTTTGGCTTTTCTTTTTATTTAATTTTTATGCATTAAGTAAATATTTAATTGTATTCTATAATGCAATAATTTTGTATTTATGATTCCCTTAACGTGTAGCTTTTGTTTCATCGAATTTTTTCTTCAAGTTTGAAAATTACACTTAATAAATTATTTCTAGTTCCTCTGGAGCTCAGTCTTTATACAAAAAACAATAATATTTATATCATTTTATATGCTCAACATTGCGCCACGCCAGTGGGCAGCTTCATGAGGAACTTTTATATTGTTTACCTTTTCCTTTTTTTACAAAATATAATTATTAAAATATGTTATATTAAATTTAATACTGACATTAACTATTTCAGTTATATGCTATTTCAATTTAAGTATTTGTTAGCAAAAGTTGTTGAAGTTCTGAAAACTATTCATCAGTCATTGTCACTTTGACGTTTACGGTTACATGCACTCCCCCATTTTTTTTTAACAGGAAATCCTTTATACCCTGGTTGTCAATGGCTGTTTGTTGTAATCACGCACTTGTTACAATTATTTTATTTTTCTTTTTCAAATTACATGTTCGCTTTTTGTTCTACTTTATTTAAACTTCATTTACCGCCCAACGCTATAAAATTATTATGGCCATTAAAATAGGGGAAAATAAAAAAAAGCATATAAAATGACAACAACAGAAGCGGATCAACTTAAAGGTGAACTAAAAAAGGCTTTAATATTTAAAGTATTTTAGACACAAGTGTGTTACTCATTTCAATTATATTTTAAAAAATTGTCCTAAATAGTGAAAAAGCAGCTGACATTTGTATGAAATGAAAGCAACAACTAAATTAATTTCTAGTGAAGTTTGCAAAATTTGTATATATGTGACGCTCGAAATAGAAAGGGACCTAAGGGTAAAAACCGGGTTTCTTCAGGTGAGCCATTTTAAAGATTTAAATACGTGTATCTTTGGTGTACCATCACTTTATAAAACGCGCAAATCTCTGGGGGGGAACACTTTTGGGGCATGGGATCGGTCTCATTCGATGCTCAGATGTTGTCCACATCAAAAAAAAGTGAAAATTGATTTTTTTACCCTTAGATCCCTTTCTCTATGCGCTGTCACATAATAAATTTTCAAAATTTGCCTTTAATTAGGAAAGTATTCTTTTAGAAATTCAGATTATGTGGGTGGTGAGAATGAGTGGGCGAGGTTTTTTAATTATATATTTTAATAATATTTTATCATTTAATTTATTTGCTTTTAACTTTAAAAAACTTTTAAACAGATTTTTTTCATTCACTGTGCACTGATAGCGTTCTTTATTTTGAACACATATTCCAAGAAGGGAACAAACATTTCACCATAGAAATTCACCATAGAATTTTTCCCTTAGAGGGAAATAAAAATATCATGGCAACAACAACAATTCGACTTGTTATTCACAATAGAGGTAAAATTGGAGCTGCAAATTACATTTTATTGCTAAAAAATATTATTTATTTCAAATTTGTAGAAAATAACGAAATCAAATGATTGTTAATTTTTCTATAAGTAACTACAGGATATTTGTGAATTTAAAAAAATAAAGTTTTTGGGAAAGGCATTTATTTAGATATTTAAGACTGGAATTTCACAAATTTTATATCACTTCCGCTTCTTTTTCCTAAAAATAGTAATTCTTTAAAAGAAAATTCGAGCCAGGATGTAAAATTGACTTGATAGAAATAAGGTTGCAAAAAACTCCTGTCAGGTTTCGTAATGGACTTGATAGAAATATGGTTCCAATCAAAGTATTAGGGTGATACAAATTTGGAAAAATTTAAAATTGTTAATGTTTTTCATATTCAAACGCTTTTAAAAATCCATTAAAAATTTTTTTATATCAAGTCCTTGATTATAAATCAAAGGTTTACTTCACTGTAATACATTTTCATTATAAAGACCATAATGAAAATTGTATTTCGATTCATTTTTCAAAGCAACAAACTAACAAGCCGCAGGATATCCACCCCGCAGCCCACGTGTTGTTAAAAAAAACACACACATGTTTGCGTTCACTCCACAATAAAGGGAAAGTATTGACCGGCCACTTCCATAATTATCGTAACGCATACAAGACATTTTAATTACATATTTTATTAATTTTTAGTGCGTGATGAAAGTGTGTTTTTCCTTTTCAATTATATATTATTTTTAAATATTTTTTTCAATTACAAAACAAATAATATAACCCTCCTACCTTCTGTATGATTTTCCTTTCAAGATATATTTCCTTAGCATTCTCATACAAATGCCTTGAGGCCAACCTTTCCACTTTCACTGGTGTCAATTTATGTACGCCGATACATACACACATGCATATGGCTTAATGTGTATGTAAAAATATATATTAAACTTACATACTCACATATTTATATGTTAAATAATGTTGAAAGCTTTACAAAGGTACAGACAAAAAGCTCGCATGTAATCGTGCTTTAATTTGTCTCAAAAACTGACTGACTGCCAGACTAACTCTTCTTTTATATTCATTCCTTTTTCATTAATAAACAGTGATACTGCTGCTCCAATTTCATAAGTACATATATTTATAGGCAAATATTCTTTACACACTCATATAGGCACAAATATACCTACGAGTATGTATAAGAATATGTAAATTATGCTCATGTGGTTATTGCTTACGTTGACATTAAGTTGTTTATTACATAAGAAGTCAGAGAAGGATCCACTGCAACCATAGCCATTTTATGTATTTTCTTTTTTTATTTATTTTTATTCAACTCTGAAGCTCAGCAAACTTACCTCTTACAAAAATTTGCTTTTAAAAATAGTACCATTTAAAACAAGCACCTTTTTAAAAAGTACCATTCAAAAATAGTAATTTGGAAAAAATGCCCTTTAAAAACAATTACCTTTTGAAACAAGTACCCAAGGCGAATTCATTCATACCAGGTGGCCTTAGTTCAGAAATTGGTGATCAGATGTTACCAAGGAAAAATTATTGAACTGT
The DNA here is from genome assembly GCA_951800035.1 of Linnaemya tessellans. Taxonomy (NCBI): domain Eukaryota; kingdom Metazoa; phylum Arthropoda; class Insecta; order Diptera; family Tachinidae; genus Linnaemya; species Linnaemya tessellans. The sequence continues at coordinate 115,989,082 of OX637535.1, forward strand.
CAAAGTGTTCTCTGGTTTTTCGTTTTTGTGTGCGGCCATCGTTTTTTCCAAAGCATTTCATTTGACAGTTCAATAAATTTTACACAGAGTTGCATAAGTGAGTTCAGCTTGTATGAATTCGCCTTGCAAGTACCTTTTAAAAAAGTACATTTTGAAAAAGTAGTATTTAAAATGGTACTTATTGAACAAGCACCTTTTAAAAAAGTACCTTTTTAAAATATACTCTACGAAAAAGTGACCGTTCAAAAAGTACTCTTTGAAAACGTACTTTTTAAAAAATACCTTTTGAAAAGGTACCTTTTGAAAAAAGTGCATCCTAAAATTAAGTAATTTTTAAAACAGGTAACTTTTAAAAAAGTATCGTTCAAAAATAGAAATTTCTTTAACAAAAACCTTTTAGAAAAAAAGTACTTTTCAAAAAATCTTTTAAAAAAGTACTTTTCAAAAGAAAAACCTTTTAAGACAATAGGTTTTAGAAAGGACCTTTCCAAAAAGTACCATTTAAACCAAGTACTTCTTAAAGAAGAAGTACCTTGTAAAAAAATATTTTTTGGAAAGGCCCCTTTTAAAAAATCACTTTCTGAAAAAGTCGCTTTTAAGAAAGTATTTTAGAAAAATTAACTTTTTAAAATGTACCACTTAAAACAAGAATCTTATAACAATATATCATTTAAAAATAGTAATTTAAAAAAAGTACGTTTTAAAAAGGCACCTTTTAAAAAAGTACCTTTAAGAAAAGTACTTTTTAAAAAAGTACCTTTCAAAAAAATGTCCTTCAATAATGTGCGTTTTTTGCAAAAAGTAACTTTCAAAAAGTCTCTCATAGGTCCTGATTAGAAAAGATGTACTTTATTGTTTTAATTTTTTATTTCTTCAATGCATTTATTGAATTTAAATATTTTTTTTATGAAAGCAATATAATAATTGATGCTGATATTTCTTAATAAAATTTGTCTGTCATAATCAACTGAGCCACCAAATTGTTGGTAATTAACAAACATTTATATTAGTACTGATAATGGAGGTGTAGCGACTTCCGAAAGCAGTTGCTCTGCTATTTAGTTTATATAATTAAGTTGATGTTTATTTTCCTTTCACTTTTAGAATACTTATTATGTCTTCCTGAATACAAAATGTTACGAAGCCTAACCTATCAACTTTAAATGAATTTAACAATAATAACTAATTAAATTTTAAACGCTACTTTTGGTAAAATCTTTACAAATCGTTATGTCCCTTTATATAATGGCCTTTACAGATTACTCTTTGTCTTGCAAAAATATATGTCAAGTATTATATTATTTATATTTTAGTCAAGAATATTACATTTAATAATCCCCCAAGAATAGTAGCAAAACGTAAAACGAAATTAAGTAATCGTCTGTCTGTCGGTTTGTCATACATGCAAATTAAGTAATAGTTTGTCATATATGAATGCTTTGTAATAAATTTAATTTTTACTTGATTTGATTACAAAATATGTGAGTAGTGCTTGAGGTAATTAATTAGAAAATAGAAGTAAAATATGATGAATTTAAAAAAATAAGACATAAAGATATATAAATATGTACATATTTATGTACCTACACATACATACATACATATTAACATCACTTGGCATGGATAATGCTTAAGTTGTCTGTATTCACCCATTTGTTTTGTGTTTTTTTTCCCCGGAAGAAACCTTTTTTATTCAGCCATTTGTATCGGACAAAATTTTTTTCCCGGAAAAAACTTTTCTTATTCACCCATTTGTTTTGGAAAAAAATTTTTCCCGCAAGCAACTTTTCTTATTAACCCATTAATTTTGGACAAAATTTTTTCCCCGGAAGAAACTTTTCTTATTAACCCATTTATTTCGCACATTTTTTTCCGGGAAGAAACATTTTTTATTCACCCATTTGTTTCGGAAAAAAATTTTTCCCCAGAAGAAACTTTTCTTATTAACCCATTTATTTCGGACAATTTTTCCCCAGAAGAAACTTTTCTTATTAGCCCATTTATTTCGAACAACATTTTTTCCCCGGAAGAAACTTTTCTTATTCACCCATTTGTTTTGGAAAAAAAATTTTCCTGCAAGAAAATTTTCATATTAACCCATTTATTTCGGACAAAAATTTTTTTTTCGGGAAGACCCTTTTTTATTCACCCATTTGTTTCGGACAAATTTTTTTATTCACCCATTTGTTTTGGAAAATAATTTTTCCCACAAGAAACTTTTCTTATTAAGCCATTTATTTCGGACAAAATTTTTTCCCCGGAAGAAACGATTTTTATTCACCCATTTTTTTAGGATAAAATTTTTCTCCCGATAGAAATTTTTTTTATTCAACCATTTGTTTCGGACAAAATTTTTTTCCCGGAACAAACGATTTTTATTCACTCATTTTTTTGGATAAAAATTTTTTCCCGAAAGAAATTTTTTTTATTCAACCATTTGTTTCGGACAACATTTTTTTCCGGAAGAAATTTTTTTTATTCAACCATTTGTTTCGGACAAAATTTTTTCCCCGGAAGAAATTTTTCTTATTAACCCATTTATTTCGGACAAAATTTTCCCCCGGAAGAAACTTTTCTTATTAAGCCATTTATTTCGGACAACATTTTTTTCCCGGAAGAAACCTTTCTTATTAAGCCATTTATTTCGGACAAAATTTTTTTCCCGGAAGAAACTTTTTTTATTCACCCATTTTTTTCGGATAAAATTTTTTCCCGGAGGAAACGTTTTTTATTAAACCAATTGTTCCGGACAAAATTTTTATTCCGGAAAAACTTTCTGTATTCACCCATTTGTTTCGGACAAAAGTTTTGTAGGGGAAAATATTTTTTTATTCACCCATTTATTTAGGAAAAAATTGTTTACTCGGAAGAAACTTTTGGTATTCAGCTATTTGTTTCGGACGAAATATTTTTCCCTGAAGAAACCGTTTTTATTCAACCATTTGTTTCTGCCAAATTTTTTTTTTCGAAAAAAAATTTGTTTTTTATTCATCCATTTTATAGGACAAATTTTTTTCCCCCGGAGGAAAGTTTGTTGTTATTCACCTATTTATTTCGGAGAAAATTTTTATAAGGGCAAAATTTCCTTTAAATGAAGTTTTGAGTCTTTCTTAGTGAGAGAACGAAAAAGAGCTGTCAAAATTAAAAAAAATATATATTTATATATTTTGGTCGAACAATAATTTTTTTTAAAGAAATTTGTAAATGCAATTTCAAGATGTTTTAATAAAAATTTGCTAATTATACACAAAATATTGAATTCAAATTAATTAAAAGAAAACTTTGTTTATCGTGGTAGTTTTAGGTATGTAAACCTTGATTCTTCATCAATTTATTGAAAAAATGTTTACCCACATCCTTGTCTGGTTGTCTAGTCAGTACATTTTTATAAAATTTTGTTTACCTCAATGTAAGGCAAGTGTGATAAAAGACGATTAATATGTTATAACATAAACCAAAGTTTACTGCAGAAATTCCACTTTCTTGGAAAATTGGGCCCATATATACATAATTTTAATTTTTTTTTTTTAGCTACTGATGTAAAACTTTTTTTAGCCTATTTATTAAATTTCATTAAACAATTTATTTTACTCGCTTTCAGTATTTGTTTCAATAATTTCTCTTTTTCTTTTTTTTAATTTTTGAACAATAGTAATTTTAAATTTAGTTGTATTTAATTTTTTTGTCACAAAAACGGAAACTAAATTGAGATAAAATTAATAATACATAAAAAAAAATTAAATTCTACATAAGTATTTACTCATGTTTTGTGAATTGAAATACTTTTCAATAAAACCGCACCACTCTCGGGTGTGTTACAATGAAGTCTACAAACGAATTGTGTGTAGAACTGATAACAGAAATATACACATACAGTGCGAGAAATATTTTAGTGAGATGAAGTATCTGTTGCAAACAAAGAAATTATTTTAAAGTTTGAGAAACATATTTGGCATTATTTATTTCAATTTATGGAAACGGGTAAAACGACAAAGAAATATAATAAGAAAGTGCGTAATTTACACAATTTAGCGGAAAGTGAACGTGACATTTGGTATGAATGGGCTTTTAAAAATATTGTTACGTGTCTATAGGAGTTTGTGTTTCTTTTGGTTTTTTTTACTTTTTTTTTATTTTATTTATTTTTTTTTTTGTAATGCAAGCCTAACATGTGAATTTTGTAAAATATTTGTTACAAAATCAAGTGATGAAAGAAAAGAAGTTACATTTTGCCACAAGTAAAATAACAAAACAAAATAATGTACAAAAAATTTAATGTAAAATATTTACTGCCTGATTTTAAGAAAATTATAAAATAAAACATTCGTTTGGGAATTTATATTAAAACAGCGACACAAAAAAAAAATCCAAATGTGCTATTGTTTTCCCTGAAGAATACTTTTATTTTATTTACACAACAGAACAATTTTTTTAAATTAAATCATGAATCATGCAGCTGCTTTTGTAGTAAAATACAATAATTTTCTTTAACAATTTTTTGTAATATTCTGAAGTTTTTTTTTCTATGTTTCTTAAGCCAAATTATTTGAAAAAAAGTCTGAGAAAAAGGTTAAAAATTTACTATTTTTAACGGTCTGTACTATCGAGCCCATAAAATATAAGATAAAAACAAATAAATGTAAATTTTATTTTTCGAACTTATTCATTAACAAAAGTTTCTTATTTAGACTCAAGCTCAAATCTGCAATATGCAAAATATTTTTTTAAGAATTTTATTAAATTCAAATTACTTTTTATTAAGAGTGGAATATTTAGAATATTTTTATAATCATCAAATTTTTATAATCATCAAATTAGAAATTCAGTACAGATCCGTTCTGCAGGTAATAAAAATATTCTAAATATTCCACTCTTAATGAAAAGCAATTTGAATTTAATGAAAATTAAAAAAATTGCAGATTTGAGCTTGAATCTGAATAAAAAAATTGTTATTTTAATTATGAAATCAATAAATTTGAATAACGAAATTTACATTAATTTTTAAAATATATTTTTTATTCAATATTTTTAATCCAAAAATTTTGAAACCAATTTTTTTTTTTTGGTGAATTATACCATACAAATTTTTATAATTTTTTTCATTATTCACAGTAAAGTAATATAAAATAGTTCACTGCAATTTAATAAAAAATAATAATTTTTTTTTGGTAAAAAATTTTATATTTTTTAAATGCCCAAAAAAAAATTCCAAAAATGTTATACTTTTACTAGTGTATCTTGAGTTATTCACAGCCAATTATTATAAAATAGATCAATGCAATTTAATAAAAAAAAATTTTTTTTTTAAATTTTATAATTTTTAAAAACCTAATGTACGGAACTTTAAACTTCTATTAGTGCTTAAATAAAATAAATTTTATTCTTGGCAAATAGATGTAGAAATATTGATTTATTCAATATATGAAAAAGTAAATTTTCTGTGTAAAATTTTGTGAAAATATTTTCAAAATAATTTTTTAGGCCACTGTGCAGTAGCCATTAGAAATTTACTGTTTGTCCCAGAATTTTGAAAATAAAATTCCTTCGTAAAATTTATATTAAAAAATTAGATACTATTAATATCCATTGCAAACTACTGCCTGCCCCAGAATTTCGAAAGAATATTTCCTTCGTACAATTTAAATTAAAAAACAAATTTATTTTTAATGCAAAAATTTTTCGAACTTTTTTATTTCTTTGTTAATTCGAATTTTTTTTTAATTATTAGACGTGTAACACATTATATTCACAAAGAATTAGAAACGTTCAAGGAAAATCAATATCAATTTAATTTTCCATCGCATTTTTTCGGCAGTCAGTCTGATCCCATCATCAGTACTCAGTTATGATTCTGATAATCACCACTTGTTCTGAGGCTTAATTAAATATGATAATAAGAATTTATAAACATTTTATGAGGAATTGGTATACGAGAACTGCATCAATATCAAACTGATGTTAATAAAAATTAAAATAAAGTGTTACCATCGGTTTAGATTTCTTCATGTTCCCCAACTATTCTGAGTTTTGTTCCATTTTACCCGAGTAACAATGTTTACATAAAAATTGTTCGAACATTTTTCTTCCGTACTCTTTGATAATTAATAAAATTATGTATACCAAAAGCATATTATGCCTTAATTTTATAAATCACTTTGCGTTAATGAAATTTCCAGGAAAGCAAAAACAAATTTTCTAAGATATTAAATTTTTTTTATATATGCAATTTGCTCACCGAACAAAACTATAGTGGGAATGTGTTGTTTCGGAGTGAAAACCTGAATTCCCATTTTCAACAAATCGGTATTTTCTATTGTGAATTTTTTAGCAGCGCTAGTTCTATTCTAAACTATTTCCGTAATTTGTGTAAAAGGGAAATATTTTGTAAAATAATTCCCAGGATATTTCACATATTTCGTTTTGCTTGGGAAAATATTTAAAATTTGTATGAAAAATAAAAGCATAAGAGAATAAGAATATTTGAAATGTTGGTTTTGTATACATATAAGATTCACAAACGCAAGGTGATTTACAGATTTAGGAATTTAATTCTTAAAAATAATTTTAATTAAAGAAATCATATGTAATTTAAAAACTCGTCATCGCTTTATTTTTTTTTTTTTTTTTTGAAACGAATAATATATAAAATTTTGCCTTTTATCACAATTAATTTTAATGATTCCAATTCACAATTATCTCAGTGTATTTTTATTTTCTATCAAGTAGCAACACTCAATTTCTTCATATCTAAATTTCATATAAACATTTTAAACACATTTTGTGGTTTTTAACAAAAAATATCCCAACAATAACATGTTGTTTACACAAACAACACACTACGGCATTGTTCTCTTTAAAACTACTTTGAGATTTCAGATTTTAAATTACTTTCAATCTTGTCAAGATAAACAAACACACATACACAAAAAACCCAAACAAAATTTAAAAATCTCTATTTAAAATAAAAATTTAATTATTCCTGGATTTGTCGTAAAACCAACACAATATGCAACACAAAACTACACTTCATTATTTGCCATATAAAGTCCAGATGTTGTTGGAAAATACAAACATGAAATGAAAGGGAACAGTCCTTTGTTGTCACTGTCATTTCAGATGTCTGTGAGTGTTTTAACACCCTTTATTTCCTCTGCTTCATACTACTCGTAAATGTTTTTATCAGATAGAACATTAAACTCCGTTGCTGTCTCAAATATGAAAAATACTACATGAATTTATGTATTTTGTTTTTTCAAACAACATATGGTTTTTATTAAGTTTGGGTTTTTTTTTGAGCTGGATATACACTTCTGGTCATACAGACCGTGACAGCAAAAATAGCCAAATAAAAATATTAAATGAATTAACACAAAGGAACTAATACAACAAACCTGAATGTTGTGGGAATGAGTTGTTTTGGGTTCAAAACTTAAATTCCCATTCCCGTAATCGTAAATACTTTGGGAGTAAAATGTTCTATTGTGAATTGTTTAGAAATAATAGTTTCTTTTATGAGCGATTTGCCAAACGCTTTATGAATAATTTGTGCAAAAGGAAAATATTTTGTAAAATTACATAAACATTGGCGATGCCACATTTCCCAAGTTTGTTATGGGAAAAAATTCACAATAGCTAATCTGGAAGTTTAATAGTTTTTTCATGGGAATAGTTATAGGGGTGAAATCACTACCTTGAATTGTTAAAATGAATTACTTGGAATTCCTCAAAAGAAAACTGGTATAATAAATATTTTGTAAGTAAAATTTTCTATTGTGAATTGTTAAGAATAAGTGTTTCTAATGTGAATAATTTGCCAGCATTTTATAAATAATTTCTGTAAAAGGGAAATAATTTATAAAATTATTTGCAGGAGTAAACACTGGTGATGCCATATTAAGCAAGTTTGTTATGGGAAAAAATTCACGATAGCTAATCTGGATCTCTAGTAGTTTTTCATGGGAATAATTATAAGGGTGAATGATCGCTACCTTACTTGGAATCGCTCAAAAGAAAATCAATATAGTAAATATTTTTCAAGTAAAATTTTCTATTGTGAATTGCTTAGCTATAAGCATATCTATTGTAAACAATTTGTCTAAAAGGGAAATAGTTTATAAAATTATTTGCGGGAATAAACATTGGTGATGCCATATTTCGCTAGTTTGTAAAAAAATTAAAAATTTACAACAGTGCGCGATAGGGGCGAATGGTGCCTACCTTAAATTCTTAAATTAAACAAATTTAAACTTTCGCTCAAAGGAAAGTTCTTGTTTTGAAAACAATTCCAAACAAAGCAGCATGATACAAATAAACATCCCCCACCAGGAAAAACAATGTCTGCGTCTATCTGCCTGTCTGCCTTCTTCGTCACTTTCTGTATTCGATATTTTCATTGCCACCCACTAAAAATATTCAAAAATAAAACGCTTCCCATAAGAACAGCACTTTCGCTTTTAACAGCAACTGCAGTTCCATTATTCTTGTTTTTTATACAAGTTATTTTTTATCTTTTCAATATTCATTCATTCATGGTCCAGTGGTAGACGTCCACAAAATGCATACTCACTCACAAACTCACATCGAATTTTGTGTCGTTAATAAAACAAAAGGGTTAAAATATAAAAACAAAAAATTAATAAAAAAAAATTAAATAAAGTAAAACTAACTCATGACTCATTCAAATCTGTTTTAAATGGCCGTTTGGTTTTCTTGCTTTTGTGCTACACTTTCTGGTCGGTCCCCAATTTGAATAGTGTTCTGGAAAGTGGGGGATTTTATATACGATTGAATGCATTTCAAACAACATCTTTCTTTGTTGGAGTACGAGACACCGTGCAGGCGGACTTAAAAGAACTTTTCAAAACACACTTTTTAAGGGGACGATATTTTATATTTTTCCTTTAAACATTGTAAAAATGTTTGTTGGTTTGAGAAACAATAGAAAGCACCATAGAGATTTAAGGGCATACAATTTTAAAGGGCATGTACATATTTAATAAAAATGGTAGCAGCAATTTAAAGGCTAAACAAAAGTATTGGAGATAAATTTGCAAAAAACTATTTATAAAAAAAATTATTTATATACATTTTTATAAAAAATTATTTATATAAATCTTTTTGTGCAAAATTTCAACAAACATTTGGGAAATTTTTTAATATTTTCTAAGGCCCAAAATATTGTTACAACAATAGTGTTGTTGAGAACGAGTAGACAAGTGACAATATTTGCTGCCGTGTATTCATTCATAAGACCAGGGATTATATTGTCGATACAGTTTCCATAGAGAATTTTTTTCCAATTAATTTTCAATAAAATATTTCGTCATTAGTAAATTTCGCAAACTAAATATGAAAATATTTATTTAATTATATCAACAAATTTATTGTCAGTGCACATTGCGAATTGAACTGTCGACAAATGCTCCATACGAAAATATTTAAAAAAAGGTTTTAATTGTTGGGGATTGAACAAGTCTATCTTACATCAATTATTCAGTTGACTTTAGCCTTATTCTTGAAAAATATGAAAAGCCTCTTACTTTATGTACAAACTAACGAAAATCATTTGAGAATTACATAAGAAATTCTTATTTGATTATGGGTTTAACAGGTTAACGAATAATAAGAAAAATGTTCTTTGGTCTACTACAAACCCACGAGCTCATGAATCGAAACAAGAACTCAGTTAAATTTCATATAATCAAAAAAAAATTGTTTTATATATTATAATTTTTTTTTAAATCAATTTAAACCTTCCCTAATAAAATTGTATTTTTGATAACTTTCCTGTAGAAACCGTTTTTCTAGTAAATATTTAGTGATTTCTATTGAGAATATTTTTAGCTTCAGTTTTCTATAAAATAATTATTAAAGTTTTGCTGAATTAACGATCGATTTCAATAGCAAAAATTTATCGATTAATTTTTAATAAAAATATTACATAACAAATTCTCTCGCTAGATATTTTAATAAAATATTACCGATAAATTTTTATAAAAATATTAACACTAAACTTACATAGCAAATTCTATCGATAAATATTTTATAAACAAATCGATATATTTTTATAAAAAAATTACCGTTAAATTTTTTTGTTAAAAAATCAATAACAATAAGTTTCTATAAAAATATTTTATTAACACATTTCTTATAAACTATTTTGTTGTCGATATGTTTTCATAATTTTGCATATTTGATTAATTACCAAACAAACTTAAGCGCTTTTTTTCAGAAAATATATTATTTTTTTATCGATAGATTTCTGAAGAAACAAACTTGAATTTTCTATGAACAAGAACGGCAACGAAAATATGTTATTATTAATTAATTTTTATTTGGCAGCATTTATTAATCCACAATTAATTCGAATATAAATAGCGTGGAAGTTGGAAAAGGATAAAAGCAATTTAGAAGAAAATAAGATTAAATAAAATTTTAGGTTATGACTGAATTCAGCCTTAACATATAAAGGATGATATAAATAATATAAGTAACTAAATGCATCAATAAAAGTTAGAATTTTTTTTTTAAAGTTTCGTATAAAAAGAATTTTTATAACTAGAAATTTTTATTTAAGGGTTTTGAAGGAGTGATACTATTTTTATCAAAAATTTATTCAGCTTTAGATCAGATATTAATCAAATAAGATGAAGACTTTAACACCTTTATAGATCGCTTTTAAAAAATTAATTAACTAATTTTGCCGATTAGTTGTTTTATATTAAAAATTTCGTACGTGTGGAAATTGTAGTTAACTCACCTTAAATTAATACTGCCATACACACCACAAACAACAACAAAATAACTCGATCATGTAAAAAAAAATTTCTTCGAGTACATTCACTTTATTTCCATAATTTTGCGTGTTTTACACTGCATTTTTGTTTTATTTTGCTTTCTATAGCAAATTGTTGTTATTTTTTAAATGATTTTTTTAATTCTGCAAACACTGCATTATTTTCTGTTAATTTATTTAATTCTTATTCAAAATAGAGCTTGTTAAAATAAGCACACCAACACAGAAATTAATGAAGCGAAGAGCTGAAAAGTAACAAGAAAGAGCCTGTTTTGTTTATAAACAAATTGTAATAGTAACAGCAACAAAATCACAATTGGGCAGCAACAAAAATCCTTTATAAACTCGTAAACTTTACACATTAATAATAACAACAAATACATAACAAAAGAAGCATTATAATGATGTACCGTTACTTGAATGTATTTATTACAGTGTTGCCACCAAAAGCAATCTGCAGATTACACATCAAATGCTGCTAAATTATTTAAAAAATAAATTTGGTTTTATAAAACACATTTAATTTTACAACAAAAAATTATATAAAAAAATTATTTCATAAAAAATTTTATTTATGAACTGGTAATTGTTTCGTAGTAACAATAACAACAAATAAATATCAAGGAGAAGCTTACTAATCAGCCTTATTGTGTTTGGCGTGTTGCGCTTTCAAATTCGACAAATTGTAATGGCTCAAAGACAAAAAACTAAAATTTTTGTTAATCTATTACAAAATGTCGAATCTAAAGGCGAAAAACGCCAAACACAATAGGGGTGAATAATGGACCGTTAGTTGATGGTATTTATTGCAGTGTTGCCACCTAAAGCAATAAGTAAATTACTCTTCAAAGGCTGCTTAATTAATTATTTATATTTGTAGAAAATTGTTTAAAACAATTTTTTTAATTTAAATGAAATTTAAATTATTGTGACAATAATATGTCAAATAAAAATTTCATACTATTTTTTTTAATAATTATTTTCTATATATTTTCATATTTCATACGGAGCTCTTTTAAAAATCGTAAAATTTTTCGGATTTGCTTATGCTGGTCTGGCACTGTACCGGGTATTTGTGTACAGATCGAACCGAGCAAATATCTAAACGATTTTTATATTCTCTCAAGTTTCTAAAACTGCCAAAAGAACTTGTTTAGCGTATGTTGAGATTTTGAAAAAAAAAACTATTCTGAACAGAATTCTTCGAATTATACAAAGAATCGCCTGCACTATGGCGCATTAAAAGGAGCAATTAAAATCATCAAAATTTAAACCTATGAACAAATAATTAATAAACTAAAAACGGAAAAATACTGACGTTTTTCGTTTTTAGCCAGCAATAAATTAGCTCTGTTGTCTTTTTCATCTATTGCTTTGTCATACAATACGATTCGGAAATTTTTTTCAGTTTTTGCTCGAAATCGCCAAAACTGTTCGCTGGGTGTTGGCAATAGTTAATGTTCGCAATTTTGCGCTACTTTGCGGTTAATTAACATGCACGTAGCAAAATCCCACGTATTGCGGATTACACATTGCAAAAATAACATGCAATTACACATGATTTCTGTATCACATACAAAGTGGCAGCATTAATTTGTTGCCAAAGTGACGTTGAGTTTAACAAGGGCGTTTAAGAAACATTTTTATTGGTTTTGTTGTAGGGTCCTTATTTTGACAAACAAAATCAAGAATAACAAAACTCGATAGCACACAGCAAAACAAACACATTTACAAGTTGTTAAGCAGGTGTACGCAGCCAAGAGAACAAAAGCCATAAGGAAAAACAAAAGGGAAATTAATTGAGCATAAAAGCAAGGAAATTTGTTTAAGTTAAAATTGTTGCTGATACCTATAACAAATTTTTTTAAAGATTTTATTTCGTTTACTTTTTAAGCTTAAAATCATATGTAATTATATTTAACATTTTTATATTTCACAGAAACAATACTTTAGTTTATTGTTTAAATGTATTTAGCCATAAGTTTTGTGTTTGGTTTTTATATTCTTAAGGACTTGAAAGAGAGCATAATTTTATTAATATATGTACAAATACCTACACATGCATACATATGTATATACATACATATGCCTGAGTGTAAGTATGTAACAACAACCACAATAATTTAATAGGTACCGCATAGAACTCTCTTCCTGGGTTTTCTTTTTTATTTTTTTCTTGACAATTTAGATTTTTATTTTACACTTGTTTTAATTATTCGGTTAGGCTAAATTTATTTTTTTTTATTTTATAATATATTTAAATTTTAATTTTTCTTTTGAGCCGGGATATGTTGAAACACCTTTTCAACCTTTTAACTGTCCAATATTTTCCAAAAAACCACCGCTTTTATACCAGACTAGCAAAACATGTTCAATAATTATTTTTTTATTATTTAAGTTTGTCTCTTTGAACAACAAAAGAAATCAAACGAAAGAACCATTTGGCACCAACGGTTGATAAGTAACAACTAAAAACACTAGAGTGGAATACATTGAAATTTGCTGGATTATTCGTTTTGAGCTCACCCATTCACACATACACTATGGCAACGGCCAGCCACATGTACTCATATACGAATCTATACCCAGCACATGCTGAGAAATTCTTGTTGAAGCCGTTGTTGTATTCTCAAGTGTTGTTGTTTCACATTCATATTGTTCCCACAGCAAAACAACTCGTAACAACAACAATTTTATTAGACCCTTGCCAGTACAAATTTCAAGGACATAAATGTTCTGAAAAATTCCCTATTTTTAATACAAAATTTGTGAGAAATTTCTGGATAATACAATTTTCTGCAGAAATAAAACAGAATTAAAAGGTAAGAGTCATTGTTGTGGACAAACAAAGTTAATAGGAAGATAGAGGCAAAATTGAATCGTCTGTTGAAAGGATACATTTTTACAGCCTAATTTATAAAATAACTGGATTTGTAAAATAAAATAAATTTTTGTACAAAAATTTTTATTTTAACCCGTTATAAAGCAGAAAAAAATTTATAAATTAAATCTCTAAATTTTAAAAGCACTTTTAAGGATTTACAACAACCAAAAAGTATCTAATTATGCTTTAAAAAAGTTGAATATGCTCTATAAATTAAAAAGAATATTGCAAAATTAGCCTACTGACTAAAATTAGCAAAAAATGCTGAAAAAGTAAAATATGCAAAAATATGCTCTAATAAAATCGATTAAATAAGTTAGAAAAACCTCTAATTGTTTTTGTGCGAATTGATCCCACAAAAAAATATGCGATTGCCTATTTACGATGTCGTTGTTGATAAATTTTATTACTTCTAATTATTTTTTTATACTCTAAAAAATATTCGAATACGCTTTATAAATTGAAAATAATACTGAAAAATAATTTTGTTGACTAAAATAAGCAAAAAAAAATGCTGAAAAAGTAAAATATGCAAAAATATGCACTAATAAAATCGATTCCAAAAGTCATAAAAGCCTCTAAGACGCATAACAATATTGTTTCTGTGCAAATTGATCCCACAAAAAAAAATATGCAATTGCATATTCACGATTTCGATCTGATAAATTTTATTTTATTAATTTTCATTATTGTTTTGTTCTTAAAAAAAATATTCTAATATGCTCTATAAATAAAAAATAATACTGAAAAATTAATCTATTAACTAAAATAAGCAAAAAAGGTAAAATATGCAATCCAAAAGTCGTAAAACCTCTCAGACGCATAAAAATATTGTTTCTGTGCAAATTGGTTTCACAAAATAATATGCAATTGCATATTTACGATTTCGCTGTTGACAAATTTTTCTTCTTAATTGTTTTACTGATAAATTTTCCAAAGAAATTTATTTTAAAGCACCGAGAGAATATTCGTCTATAAAAAATTACACAAAATAATTTTTAGAGGAAAAATCGGAAAGCAAAATAAAATAAATGTTTCTTGAAAATTGAAGCATAAATAACAAAGTCCTAAGGCAATATAACATTAAGAAACAGAAAAACAAATTGAAAACCTTCTCCTTTTTTAAACACTTAAGTACTAAAAGAGTATTTCAATAAAATAAAATATACAAACAAAAATTCTAATAAAAAACATGATAATAAAATTTTACTTATGAAGTACTTGTCGGCAGCTAATAGCTATATTCGTAAAGAACAAACACACTTCCCACGGGAATATTAACTACAGCGAAGAAATTTACTTCCCCCTATTCTTTAATTCATTAGCTTATTTCACATAAAATTTTTAGTGATTTACTATGGGTATTTACGTTGGCAATTAGCGTCTCTGTTAAACATTCCAAATATTTTTTCATCGCTTGTGTATTTTTTTTATGGCTATTGTTGTTGCTCGAAAAAAATACCTCCTGCTGGTGATTTTACATCTTTGTTTTTAATTTAGCTGGTGTTTTTATTTCCTGCTTTCTTATCATTCCATTACAGGCAGAATGAAATAGCATAATTTTATAAGAGCGCAGGTCCTTAAAAAGTGAAATTTTTGAAGACCACAAGTCAGCTGTTATTGTTTTATTTTATTTTTTTTTTCAACGCTGTTTTTGTTTCTTTCTGTATTTGTTATAGCGGAACATGTGGTGCTAAAAAATGTTTC
Source organism: Linnaemya tessellans (assembly GCA_951800035.1). Taxonomy (NCBI): domain Eukaryota; kingdom Metazoa; phylum Arthropoda; class Insecta; order Diptera; family Tachinidae; genus Linnaemya; species Linnaemya tessellans. The sequence continues at coordinate 116,004,468 of OX637535.1, forward strand.
TCAACATTTTGAATGTTTGGCTGTTAAGAGAAAGAGAGAGACAGAGCGAAAGGTAGTGAGTATAAAAATGTTTAGTTACATTTGTAAATACAACCAGGCCGTTAGTTTCAAATTGCTATCAATGTGTTTATGGGAATTTATTAATACAAAAAATAAATAAAATCACGCTAAAGTCTGATTTGATCACTGACATGCCGGTCTGCAGAGATATTTAATGTTATTTTTCATTACTAATTTTAGTATAATTTAGTCAAATTATATTTTTTTATAACAATTTCAAGTAAAAACATTTAAAACTTACTTCTTTGTTGGGAAAATACAATTTCTTTTTATTAAAAATATGTAATCGAATTTATTTTACATACAAATTTACGAGTATTACAATTTTATTTATGGCCTAAGTCCTATTAAAAAATATATAGTATTTATGCATGTATGTATGTGTATATGGTAAGAAATGTCACATTACAAAAACGTAATTACAAAATTCGAGAATTGCGTGCTACTGATATTTCACAAACGAAAAATTATCAAACACTTTAGTCCTTCCAAAAGGCATTCATAGGATGTGTTTCTTTCAAAACAAATACGAAAATATAATAGAAGAACAGAAGACTCTTTGGATATGTTGATTTTTAAGCATGACAAGTTTTTAAGGCCTGAGTAAAGCGCTTAAGGATCGATAAATGAAATCATAATATAACGTGTGCCGCGGGTAACATGTAGACCCTCATGGTAATGAGTCAAACGGCCAGGATGCATTAGCATCCAACCCTTTTTGGTGTCGGTTACCGAACAATTGTAGCGCAAGAAACGGCAGCCGCCACCCTCATAATCAATACCAACACGATTTAAGGCAATATTAATGGTGTAAGTGGAAGCGTCATGGTGAGGTCTTAAATTGGGTTGCTCATCTGGCCGATAGCGCACCATAAAGTTCATCAAAGAGCGTGCAGGCTAAAATGGAAAGGTTGTAATTGGAATTAAATTATTATATAGCTTCCACTTACATTATGATAATAGCCCAGAAAGACTTTCTCCTGCAAAGGCCGCACAAACGAGTCCAAAAATTTCAGCCACAATGCATCCAAACCCACTTGTTTCATGTGTATATCACGTGTAGGTACAGCTTCGTAGCCACCCTCCAAACGCTCATCCTTATTGGAGCCACTTGACCATTTACCATATTTTTCCATTATGGCTATTAAGTCATCACAAAAGGCATCAGTGCCTATTTGCAGCCAATAGACATCGGGACAGGGTTGTTCATACGTGTAATTGGCCTGTAGTTGTGCCGTGTAATTGGGATGAATGTATTTTTTAGTCCAATCGTAGCTGTTGGTGAACAGGGTGTAGAAATCGGGACGGGCAACTGTGGTATCGAAGCCTTCTGCTTGCACTAAATGACCGTAAAGGCGATCGTTAATGATGTGCATGTGAACGCCCTAAAAGTAGAATAATTCATAAGATTGATGGGCTTTTGATTGATGGCATTTTAAGTGATGGTGTCTTGATTGATGGAATTTCAATTGATGGGATTTTGATTGATGGGACTTTGTTGTATGATCCTGATTGAAGTATTGCCTCGTTTACATGTATTCCAAATTCATTGCCTTGAACTTAATTGTTAAGGTCTTTTAAATTTCTTGATTCTACAATAAAATTTTGCTCTTTAAAACTGTGATCTCCGATTCCTTAAATTATGCATTTCAGTTCAAACTTAACCTCAAAGTTCTTAGTGCTTTTCTTGAATTGACCTTGTGCTCAATGTTCATAGTTCTCCTGGTATTCTAGGTTAGGTTTGTTTTTAAAAAACATTTCTACTTCCTTGTATCTTGAGTTATCTACTTAATTCTTCATTTCAGTTAAGAAATTCTACTTCTTTTTATTTTAACATAAACTTCAGCTCTTGAACTGCTGCTGGTAATAAAATTTTACTTGTAATTTTTCACGAATTTCTATTTTAAACTTTTTTTTAAGATTTTCACTTTTTAAATAAAAATACATTTTTATAACAACTTTTTTTTAGACATTTATAGATGATTGTTCACAAAATTTTACTGATTTTTTTGTTATTGTGGAATATTGAAAATCATAAAAAAAATTATGATTATTGCACAATTTTTTTTTTTTTTTTGGTAATGTTGGGCCTTTCAAATTCTTGTACTTTTAATTGAAATCTGTAAAGTTTGGAATTTTCCAACTGAAGTTATTTGTTAAAGTATTATTATTTTTATCAAATATTATCAGTCTAATTTATACAAAATTCTTTTTATTTATAAGAGTTTTATAAAACAAATTTTTGTAAGAAAATTTGCCCTATTAAACTTTTATAAATCAGAAAATTTTTTATAAATTAAACGTTATACCTTCTTTTTTAATTACAATCAAACGTTGGCCAAATATTAATCTCAAATTAATCAAAAAGTATGAGTTTAAACTTAGTTTAACTTTACAAAGATTTTACTTCTACTTAAAAAACAGCAGTTTAAAACTTCTTTCACTAAAACCAGCTAATTCGCTAGTTTAAACGTCATCTTTTAAAATTTCTTTTCCCCATAAAACAGTTTAATTTTCTTAAGTTTACACTTTCAGTTTGCTATTGCGTTGGCCTATTGTCATACAAGTTCCGCATTTTATTTATACATATTTATCACTCTTTCTCACTTACCTTTTGTCTTAATGAATCGCACATGGCCATATCGGGGTCATAATATTGATGTTCATAGTTGATAAATTTAAAGGCAGTATTTTTTATTAAATAGATGCTGGACACATAGGGAACATTCCAAATGCCACTGAAATCAAACAAAAGAAAAAGAAGATAAATAATCAAATTCAAGTGAGCAACATTTTAATAAAAGTTGAAAAGCCATTACAGCGCCCACAAAATAAAAAAGTGACGTACACTTTCAATTCACCATAAATAAAAGAATCACAAAATGCGATTTAAGCAAAGCAAAAAAAAACACTTTTATTTAAATTAATTCATAATAAAATTAAAAGATTGTCTACAAATAAGTGGATTTGTGCGACAATAACAGAGCCAGTGAGAGTAAATGCCCAGCTTGGCAGCCAAATCCAACGTCCCAATGATGGGGCACTAACATCTCAATTGAATTTAGTTCGTAAAACACATTTGAACCCTAAACACAGCGGTAGAAGAGCCCCAACCAACAGAAATTTGTTCATTTAGCATTTAAATTGCATTCTCCGTTTTTTTTTTTGTTCTTTTTCGGTAAAAAAAAAATTCCAAGAAAACATAAATTTGTGGCTACAAAAAAAAACATGTGCTTGAAAATTTCTATTTTAAAAATTGTATTTTTAACAGTGATTTTGATCGTTTACGGCAGAGAAATTCAAGCTCAAAGTAAGTGAAATTAAAGAGATACAAATGAGAGTAACACAATTCTGAAGAGAGCCGTTACTTTCGATATTTAAAATAATGTGCTTTCGAAATTGAAAATTTCATTTAGGAAACATGGGAGGTCGTGGGGTATTGCGACGGAATTATACGGGCAAAAAACCGGTAGTAATACAACATCGCACACCAGATGCAGCCAATTATTATGATCATGAAAATGTGAGCTTAATTTATATATAAAAAATAAATAAACAAAATAATACCTATACAATAAATAAAAAAAGCCTAAAATATTTAAAGCCTACAACACAAATAGCCTATTCAAGTATAATAATTTAATTTAAAATACATTGTATACATTTTTCTTTACATCCACTTAAATATTTTATTTTTTTATTGAATCCAGGGCGCTAAAATAATAAAATCATCGCATTTTGAGTTGGACTATACACTGGGTCGCAAAATCACCTTCTTTTGTATGGCGGAAGGTAAGGGAATTAAATTAACTTAAGCTTAAATAATTGTTGACTTGTGTGAAATTTTATACTTAAAGGAAATCCACGTCCTACAATTACTTGGTTCAAAGATGGCGCTGAATTATATCAACATAGATTTTTCCAGGTAACTTTTAAAGTAATTCTCATTTAAACTCAATTTTATCTGCATTTTCTCATTTTTCTTCATATGTCACCCTCCGTACTATTCCCAGCTTTCTATTTAGAGTTAAAAAACAAAAAACTTAAAAAGAACTGACAAATAGTACACAATAGAAACTATTACTCCCAAACAATTCACAATCGAAACTTTTATTGCCAAACTATTCACAATGAAAACTATTATTAACAAACAATTCACAATTTAAAGTTTTAATAACAAAATATTCACAATGGAAACTAGTACTCCCAAACAATTCACAATCTAAACTTTTACTACCAAAATATTCACGATACCGATTTATTGGGAATGCGTGAATACTTTGTAATTAGTTTTTGCTGCCTAACAGAAAAAAAATTTTATTCAGATTTTATCGGCTCACACTACGAAAGTTTTCACTCAGAAATTCTACTAAGAAAGATCAAGAGAGGAATACAGATGGTATATATTTTTATTTCATCATCTCTCACTCAATATGAGAGTGTCTGAAAAATAACTTTCAATATGTGAACCGAGGCATAACCGGGTTATAGTCCTGAGGGCAAATTATAGCACAGCCCAAGATTTTGAAAACAAAAATATAAATAATTCTACAGCTTCTAAACGCATAGTACTAATGTAATAAAATTGCATACAGCACTTGAAAATGCGTTGCTGAATTTAAGTTTAGAGTTTCAATATTATATCCTAAAAATATGCAGCCACGTTACAGTAAAAAGAATCATCTTGAGAAATTCAAACCCATGCCAAGTTTGATCTAAGAAAAGAGATTTTTTGTAAGCAAATGTTTCTCTCCAAGAGCTAAAAGAAGAGTATGAGTTTCCATTTAACAAATTTTAACATTCTTACCCTCTTTGATGACAAATCTTCTTATATTAGCTCAAACTTTACTTTTGCGGATTAAAAACAAAATTTTTAACAATTAAAAACAAATCTGGTAAAAACATCAGTCAAAAGTCGGTTTATAACTTAAGTTAAAATTTAAAAAAAAGTAAAAACTTCCTTTCCTTTTTTCCAGAAAAAAAGGCTGTCAACTATTTTTTATTATGAAAACTAAATAGGTTACATTTATACTTGTTTAGAATCTAATACTAGTTATAAGGCATATCACAGAAAATAACTTATTTCAAAATTTTCGTTTTTAAAAGAACTAGGGCGTTTCAAAATACAGCTATTTTCATGGCAAATAGCAAGTATAAGGTCTAATTTCAATCTAAAAAAAATTCAAACCACTATAAAATCTTAAGTGCTCAGAAATACTGCAAACAAAAAAAAAATCCGCGAAAATACTGAAAAATCCCAAACTGGAGATTTTCCAAATTTTCTTTGGAAATGTTTGAAACAGTTTATATTCGCAAAAAAAAATATTATTTGCGTATGGTGAAAAAAAAATCCGCCAAAATTTTGAAAAATCCCAATTTTGAGATTTTCAAAATTTTTTTTGGGAATATGTCTGAAACAATTTTTTATTCTTACTTAAGTCTAAGGAAATATTACAAAAAAAAAAAATCAACGAAAATACTGAAAAATCCCAATTTGCATATTTTCAAAAATTTCTTTCGGAATATCTGAAACAGGGTTTCTATTTTCGTTTAAATTTTTACCAAAAAAAATTTTTACCGAAAAATAAAAAAATTATAGTGAAACTCCCAGTTTTGATATTTTCAAAAACTTTGCTGGAAATACCTATGAAACAGTGTTTATATTCTTCCAAAAAATGTTATTTAAGTCTTTCGTAATATAAAAAAAAATCCGCGAAAATACTGAAAAATCCCAATTTGGAGATTTTCGAAAATTTCTCGGGCAAAACATGATCGTTTATATGTTCGTTTATATTCATCCGCTACCTTTTTTCTAGTTCTTAATATTTCAATTTGTTTGTCTTTATAGGTCCATGAATCCCATATAGACAATAATATAATCAAGTCTAAAATGGAAATAGATCCCACTACACAAATGGATGCAGGTATATTATTTGTCGTAAACTGTATACAACTATTTTAAAATTGTTAGTTTTTTACTGATGCTTTTTTTGTAGGTTATTATGAATGCCAGGCGGACAATATTTATGCTATCGATCGTCGAGGCTTTCGTACCGATTATGTGATGGTGAATTTTTGAAATGTCCTGGAATTTCTTTGACAAGTCCTAATTTTTTTTTATATAATCCTGCTGAACTTGAAATGTAAACACAATTTTTTTATGAAATTAAAATAGTTTACAAAAAAAATTTTTATTATAAAAAATACAAGCAAAAGGAAATTGTTTTACTAAAAATTTTATAGTAATTTTTGAAATATATAGATTAATCAATTAGCCGAAAAAAAAATTATTTGCACCAAATTTTATAAAAAAAATATATAATAAACAAAAGAAATGAAATTACAGCAATTATTTAGTTAAAATCAAAGACCTCTTCGAAAGTGAGCTTTCCGTTATGAAGATTACTTTTAGACAAATAAATTTTAGTCCATCTCCCTCACCGTCATGATTCTAAATTAAATTAAAAAAAAAACCTGATGAAAAGCGAAATTGAAATGTTAATCTCCAAAATGATTCAAAGAGCTGAATAACACACAATTTATTACGTTCTCTTTTGAAAATGTCTCACTGCAGTCACTGTGATGGAAGAGAGTGTAAATGAAATTGTAGTTTTGCAGCAAACACAAACAATAAATTGAAATGCAGTTGAATTCCGTAGTGTTGGATCACCTTTTTGTTGGGTGTTATACATTATTAAAAATAAAACCAAATACATGGCGAGTTTCCTTATTATTACAATGGGACTACCCTTTTAGATACTGTGGAAATATTTGAATTTTTTCAAAATCCCCCACTGTGCGCGCATTTCAAACTGTTCACGGCTTTTCATAAAAAGCAAAAATAATTTGGGCTGCAAATAAATCAATTTAGAATTCTCTTATATGGATCTTTGTTTTAGGTATTGAATTTTGTGTGCTTGGAATCACATTTCAACTTTACTTGTGTTCTTTGTAACGTGCGTCACACTGTTTTGTGATCAATTACATCGCAGCAAAAATTTTGCTTTATAGCATACGAAAGTACATTCAAGTTCTACTAAATGCTGTGTAAAACTTGAAGGCATCTCTATTGAAAAATCGAGCTATTTTTATATTTCGATCTGAAAAAGAGTGTGAATGTAACGTTCGTCACGTACCACTTTCTCCATACATGTAGAGTATTCGAAATATTGCTGCATGCAATTTAATGCTTTACATTTTGCCACAAGCAACCTTTTTTTGTTTTCTAATTTAAGCGAATGACTGGCTCTCCAGAAATTTAGCAAAATCTGAAACAGAAGTTCATTTTGGAGATTTTAGAAAGTTTTTATTGAGGTGAGGGAGTACTGCAAGATGTCTGAATAAAAGGACTTTAGTCAAAAGAGGATATCTTCTAGAATACCAAAAATTTTGCTTAGTGAACTAATTAAAGCAATTACAGCATTGCCAGACGAAACAAATCAATCTAAAAGCTGACCTTATCAACAAATGAAATCATTTGTCCCCCCTCCTTAACCCAAAATTACAAATTTTCCCTTCAAATATATTCGTTTTAGCTAATATGCAATTCAATGGGGACTAACATGCACTAAATTACTCCTATTAAAAAATTCGATAACTTCTTCGAAGTTGTTTCTCCGCTTTGTCGTATCAGTTTGTTCACTTTATTTTGTCAAGACTAACCAATTTAAAGTAATTTTTATTTTCATTTATTATAAACTTTTAAAATTCCTATTTCCAATTCTCCATTATTTGGCATTCACAACGTTTTGATAACAGGAATAAATATTCTCATAAAATTTACGTTAATAAATTCCCTTTCTGGGGAATGAAAATTTCATGGGAATAAAAATTTCACAATTCATTCACGATAGCGCTGTATGTTTACGTTTTTGTTTTCAGAAACCTGTACAACTGATTAAAATATCCTCTTATTTTTTTTTATACACTTGAGATATTTATAAACAACCATTCAGCAGTTTGGTAATTTCAAAACATTGCCTTAAACTAATTAACACTTGAGCTCATTTATTTAACAAACAATTTACCACCTGCTGAACCACTGTTCTGAAGTTTTGAATAAAAAAAAGGCCCATGCAATTCCATTAATTTTCATTGTTTTTTTTTAATGCTAAAGATTGTGATGTGATATTTTTTATATTTTTAAAAAAGAGCTTAAAAACACCCAGACAAATTGATTGAGAAGCAACACGATGATTGTGATGCTTACTGCTTAATACTCGTTACAAGTCTGATCCGGAAGGGGTGAATGGATGGATGGATAGATATTATGAAGAGCATTTGCTACACCACATAAATGTGGACGCAAATCACAAAACAAATTAAACAATTGCTCTGGCGAAAGCTTGGGAATAGTAGAATGGTTAAAATTAGCAAACACGATTAGATGGTTTGACTAAATCAAACACTCAATATAAATTGTGAAATTTAGTCGTTCCATGTAAAGTCTGCAGCTAAAAACTATAAATTTAGTTTGAAAAGTTTTGCGGAAATTTGCGTTTAGGATTTCTGACAACGACAGAACACAAATGTAGAGCGCGTTTAAATCAGTTTTGTAAAAATGTTATTGGATGGAAATACACTAAAATAAATACAATAATAATTTCAAAAAGAAAAGAAAAAGCGTGCTGACATATATTATTTATTAGAAACATACTAAATAAAAATAACTCTTTCGAAACAATATTAAACCAAAAAACACTTGAACCGAGAATTAAGTGAATTGAACAACGCAAAATGTCTATTAAAATCGTGGCTTTATGTGTGTGTGTTTTAATCTTAAGCAGTCCTGTAAGTGAAGGCAGACGTGGTCGTGGCAGAGGCCGCACCAAGTCACGTGTACAAATTGGTCTGCCCATAACAGGCAAATATCGTGATCCAGAATCAGATCAATATTACAATAACAACAACGTAAGTAACTGAATTGCGTCGCCCTCATCCGGAAGTTAAAGATCACACTTTTATTTGAAAGATTAGGGGGCCAAAATACTGCAAGCCTCACATTTCGATTATGAATATGTTTTGGGTCATAAAATAGCATTTTTGTGTGTGGCCAAAGGTAATCCCCGTCCTCATATCACCTGGTACAAAGATGGCACAGAAATCTTCCAGCATCTTTATATGCATGTGAGTAGAATGAAACTTAAATTTCTCTATTCAATCTTCTCTAAATTAAAAAAAAAAAAACTAAATAAATATTTCAGGTCCATGAATGGCGTATAGGAGAAGATCGTGTTAAATCCAAAATTGAAATTGATCCTGCCACCCAAATGGATGCTGGTTTATATGAATGTACAGCAGATAATATGTATTCCATTGATCGTCGCAGTTTTAAAACAGATTTTTCAATTGCTTTCGATTAAAATTAGTGTCGGTATGTGACAGCAACAATTTTATTATTATTATTTTTTTGTTGTGAAAAGAGTGTAACAGAATTAACTGCCTATTTCACAATGTCGAATGAATTCTGTCTTTCGTACAAATATGTTTGAAACAAAAACAAAGTTTTATAAATTGTTTTTGTTTTAGATGCATTTACTCGAAAGAAAGAACTCTTTTGACATTGTGAAATAGGTAATAAAAATATATATAATTTTTTTTTTTGTTTAATGGAAGAGTACAAAGTTCATGTTGTTTAAATTTTTATTTGAAATTTTGTTTAAATTTTCAGCAATAAAAAATAAGTAAAACATAAATTATTATTTTTCTTTTTTTTTGGAAAATGAATTTATTATGAGTATCTGCTGCAGAAATTAATTGAAAATTATTAAATTTGGCTGAACAGCGGGAATTCATTAAGTTAAATTACTTTATATTAAAAGAAAAAATAAATAAAAATATTATGTGACAGCATGCAGTTTTCGCAGGCCACAACATGCTATAAGCAGTGTTCGTATTTTTGTTGTGTTTCACATTTTAGTGCCACCGGTGTTGCCAACGTCAATAATGCGAATGCCATAATAAATATAATTATTTACGAAAACGAATCCAATGTGGAAATCAAATGCATTTAAAATCTAATACTTGCTCGACTCGACTAGTCAGGAAGCAAAAAAGATATTAAAGGGAGTAGCCGCCACCGGATTGGTCTATCTGTGGAAAATATCGTGGACGACGTACCACGCAATTGGGCACTGAAAAGGCGTGTGTTATGTACTATAAGCCACTTTAAGGTGCAGAATTGCACAATTTTTGCTTATAATATCTCCAACGTCAACGCTTACTAAAAGGGGGCAGGATCCGAAAATGGAGTTTTTCGGTTTTCTAGCTCCAAGTTCAACGCTTTGGTCCTCCTTTGACATAAAAATACATATATCATTTGCTTAATAAAATTACCAAAGAAAAATAGGAAGAACGTTATATTCAAACGGTTTGGATCTTAAATACCCTCCAAATTAAATACCCTCTTATTAAATAAAAATTTGATTTACTAAATAACGAGTCACTCCGGGAGGGGACATCTCACCGGGCGGGACCTTTGCCATAAAACACTAAAAAGTCAATTTCTAGGATTATTAGTGTAAAAAAAATTTATAGGTTAATTTAGGAGACAAATAGGGGGGTCGGGTAGGGCAAAGGAAGATCAGAGAACATCTCAGCTTCGTCATAAAAGCTTTAAAATTTAATTTTTAAGGAATGTATTTAAGAATTTATGAAATATTTACGCTATATTTCCATGTAATATGTTACTTTAACGCCCACCAAGGGGGGCGGTGTTCAAAATTAAATTTTTCTGATTTTCTGGCTCCAAGTTCAACGCTTTGTTCCTTCTTTGACATAAAAATAATATATCATTTGCTTAATAATATTACAAAAAAAAAAAAAAACTTTAAAAATTATGTTGTTTTTTAGAGGTTGGTTTAGTTCTTCTAAGGGGAACTTTTTCCCTCTGGCCCGATTCTGCCCATTTACTAACTTGACCTGCGCTATCATTCAAAATTAGTCTATACCAAATTTCAAGAGTCTGGCACTTTTCGTTTGGACTGCATCGTGGTTTCCACACAGGCACGGACGGACATGGCTATATCGTCTTAGATTTCTGATCACAGATCAATAATATATATATATATATATATATATATATATATATATATATATATATATATATACTTTATGGGGTCTTAGATTGCTTTCGTTACTTTACACATGGAATGACAAAGTGAATACAGCCTCCAATTCTTTTTTGGAGGGTATAAAAAAAATTAACTTTCGATTGTTTTGCAACACTTTTTAACAAATAAAATCACATAAACTGATTGATACCACAAATAAATAAAAGTCACTAGTAGTTTTATATTTTATCACTACTAAAAAAATATATGGAAAACGGTTAACCTTAAATTTTTCTGCCTTTATGCAGTTTTAGTGGGTACAAAAATTTGTTTTATTAACCGGTTCTAAATAAAAAAATTATAAATTAGGCCTGAAAACGGATTTTTATTAGTTATTTAATTGAGCTTTTTTGTATTTTTTTTTTTTTTTAAATAAAATAAATTTTTGAGATATTCAGCCATGTAACGGAGTTCATAAACGGCATCGATTGTTTATTTTGGTTCCTTAGGAAACGATAAACGAAAGAAGTTTTTAGAATGAAATAATTCTTAATATCAGAAACGGAATTAAAAAAGATATCATTCCTTAAAATTGTTTCCTTTCTTGTTTTTTGTTTTTTTTTTTTGAGGAATCAAAATACTGAATCAATTCAATTGGTTAATTGTGTCAGTTAATTTATTAAATGGAAAATCATCAAAGTTGTTCTGTGACACAACCGTTACGTTTATTACAAATTCGATTACATTCATAATTTGATCACAAGGAATTTACCAAAGTATATGTATCTATATCAAATATATGCAAGAGCCCAGCTGACTAAAATTTTTTTTAGTTTTTACCTGAACGTATGTCAAAATTTGTTTACTTTTGTAGCGAGCCATATTTGTTTATTCGGTTGAAAAAATAATTTTGTAAAATTGTGAAAAACAGTATTAATTCAACAAAAGTAGCAAAAAAGTATTGTTGTGCAAAAGATTTTTGTGAAAAAGTGTATTATTTAAGAAAAGTAACAAAAAGAAATTGTTTTAAAAAACTTCTATGCGAAAAGTATTTAAATTTTTGGAAATAATTGTGAACAAAATATCTATATTATAAAAGAAAATTTCTGACATAAGATCAGAATTTTACACAAACAAAATGTACGGTGGTTTTTGTAATTTTATGTTGTTGTACTCTTGCGACTACTTGATATTGATATACTTTGAAATTTTTTAAATCGCAAAGCTTTAGGGCCTTATTCATAAAAAATATTTTTGACTTATAAAAAGTTTATGAAACAGATTTTCATACAAAATTTGTTTTATAAACCTTTTATAAAGCAGAAATATCTTTTATGAATAAGGCAGTTAATATATTAATTTCACTATCAGTAGAGCTAAAAACAGTAGAATACAAGTTACATACATATGTATTGTTTGCAATAAAATATTCACTTATTAATTATGTGTTAACATGTCTTTAGTATCCATAATATCGAAAAAGTTAAAATTCCCAAATAAAACGCAAGATTTAGCTTCTTATTAAAATTTCTTGTTTTCCGCCCCTTTTTTTGTCAGTTTAGCAAACTCCAATTCTAGCAAAGCAGTTCATTTATTACTTTCTAACTTTTATGAAACTGTTTTTAGAACTAGTTCGAAACGCTGATTTTTGGCAAACCACTATAAAATGCAAACCAATTTTTCATTTTAAATCACAATAAAGCACATGCAAAACAATTGTTACTCTTAAATCTCCAAAAAATACATGCAAACCTATTTTTCATTTTAAATCACAATAACGTGCATGCAAAACAATTTTTAATCTTAAATCACAATTAAATCACAATGGAGTACATGCAAAACTATATTTCAAAACATATAGATGCAAAACAATGTTTAACCTTAAATCACAATAAAGTGCATGCAAAACAATTTTTAATCTTCAATCACAATAGAGTACATGCAAAACTATATTTCATTTTAACTCACAATAAAGTAGATGCAAAACAATGTTTAACCTTAAATCACAATAAAGTGCAAGCAAAACAATTTTTAATCCTAAATCACAATAAAGTAAATGAAAACCAATTTTTTATATGATTTCCTTTTTTTGTAAATGTTAATGAAATTTGCTTACAAAAATTTTGTAAGACCTAATAATTATTTTTCTAAGTGATAACACTGTGCTCACATTAGGATTTTTTTTCTAACAAAAAGTAATTATTTTTCTCAATATCAGCTGCTTTTGTTTGCCTCTAAATAAAAGTAAATATTTTATTGTTCGGTCGGGGAGTACAACTAAAGTACAAGTGCAGCATTTGCCGCCTTTATTAAAAGCCAATGCAGGGTTTTTGTTAATAACGATGTGAACTGAATTGAATGAATTTATTTATTTTTTAAGCCAACAAATTAATTTATAAAAAAAAGCTTTGATTTATAAGAGAGCCACAATATAAATTTTTCTACAAAAATTTGTTTTATTAACCTGTTATAAGTCGAAAAAAAATTTTAATTGAGCCTTTTTGTATATTTTTTCTAACTGCCTGCTTTTGTAAATAAAATAAAATTTTCGTTTGGGATTTTGTATTGAAAGCAAACAAAAATTGAGATTTTCACCTTTGTTTCAATATAAATTCCCAAGCGAAAATTATTATTTTATTAATTATTATTTTATCTAATTATCTAAAATTTAATGCTCCGTTACAACTTTATTTATGTCTGTAAAACAAAAAAATATTGAACTATTTTGTATTCGCAGCATTAATAACAGAAGAAACTTTTTCTCGGAAAGAGTATTTTCCGTGGAATAGAAATTCCTAGTTAATATTTGTCTTGTAGCTGATAATTTTACAAGATCAGAATTAAGATAATAATAAAAAGTACTTACAGTATATCACCTTTTACAATATCAACATAATCAGGGGAACGGGCGTAATAACCGCCTTCGGTTAAAGCACCCCAGAAATTGCTCCACAATTCATTGTGTTTGCTGACCACAGGAGCAGCAAATTGTCTGCAAACAAAATATTAAATTAATTAAAAAACCAAACACATTAGCTAAATTTTAGTTAAACTTACTTATCTAGACTTAACAATTCACGCAAAACTTCCGGATCATCAATATGGACATCGGCATCCACAAAGAAGATATAATCCACTTGCTTTTGTTGGGCTTGTTGTCTGAAAAAAAATTATAAACACTTTACATAAAACGGGAATTATTTAAAATAAAACCAATAAAAGATCACTTACAAAGCCAATTGTCTAGCCCGCTTTTCATCAAACTGATCGGTGGATAAAACAATTTTCGAGGTTAAATATTCACTCTGATAACGTTTCATATGAGACTTGGCCAAGGCATCATGAAATTCCAAGCCGCTGTAAATGAAAAGATGCATTTTGTTTTTGGGATAATTTAATTCGGCGGTTTGATTTAAAAACATGTCAAAGAACGGTACAGCCTTATTGACTATTATGGACAGGGAAATGATGGGCAACTTATTTTCCTAAAATAGTAAAAACAATAATAATCTAAGAGGAAATCCTTTAGTATGTGCAAAACAACACCACTTACATCCAATTCCACACGATCCTCACGACACAACAAACACCGGCCACTAAAAGTCTTGGCCAAATAGTTGGCAAATGCATTCAGCTCCACTTTACTGCCGCCATTGCCATGTAAAATACTGGGCGTGGTTAGGAAATTAATATTCCGCAATACACCTTCATTGGTTTCCAAATCTACATCCAATTTAACATCATCTTTGGCACCATTCAAATTTTGAAACAGAGTCGAGGTGGTATCCAATTTAATTTCCAATTTCTTGCGCAGCTCCTCATTCAGAAACACTTTAGTGTAGTACAATTGATCATCGTCGGTATCTTCAATAGGTTCGGCCAATAGGGCCCACACTTGAGGCGCATAACCAATAAATGCTCCCGAGTTGAGATAAGGAGACGATTTTGGTTCTACACTGGGATATTTACTTTCTAGACTCTGATCGGGCCAGCAGAATTTTTCAGCCGAAAAGAAGAGTTTCGAATTTGATTCTTTGAACTTCTGTACGATTTCCGAGAGGCCGGTGGTAAAGAGAACATCGTAGCTAAAAGTGGAATTTTTAACACACAATAATTATGAAAGCCTTCTTAATTTGAAGCTAATTTTACCTGTCAGTAAATAATATAATGGTATCTGATTCATCCTTAAAAGGTTCTACAGCTCTTCGTAAGAGATTCACCTTAAAACCACCACCGGGTCCCTCCATATCTCCACCTTTCCATTCTTGATTTAAGCCCAAAGCAGTCACCTGAAAATTTATAAATTTTAAAAAAAGAAAATATAATAAGAGAAGCAGCATTTAAAAATTCACATTCACTGCAAATGATGCCAAAGCACTTTTCAGCCTAAGGCCCTTGACATGCATCTACGAGGAGATGCTTATAAAGAGAAAAGACGAAGGCAATTGAGAGTATCAGGTACTAAAGAGAACATTACAACACTCTCCTTCGTCAATACAGTAACGAAAATTCGTTGTCGATTTAAAAAATAGCTAAAACTAATACTGTGTCTCTCTCTCTCTCACTCACTCTCTTCTCATTTTTTTTTTCATCTGTTAATTTAATACTATCATCATCTCATTTTCATAGTTCTGGCACTGAGGGGTCATCCCCTTTACAGTAAACAATTTGTTGAAACACAATTTTATCAAATAAAATAATCAATTTCCTGAAGAAGCTACAAAAAGTAGTGACGAAATATTGAAAAATAATATTTTAACATATAAAAATAAAGAGACATTCAGCTTAAAAATATTAACAGAATAATAATTAAAAAGAAATCAAAAAACAGAAGAATTTAAATTTTTTTATGAAAATTTTTTTAATTAATCTGTTATAAATTAGAAAATAGTGATAAACTAGTTGCCTTAATCATAAAAAATATTTCTGAATTATAAAGGGTTTATAAAACAAATTTTGTACGGAAATCTGTTTTATAAACCATTTATAAACCTAAAATATTTGTTATGAATAAGGCCTTAGGGCTTTACAGCACAATAATTTTATTTATAAAAGGCTTATAAAATAAGGGCCTTATTCATAAAAAATATTTTTGGTTTATAAAAGGTTCATAAAACAGATTTCCATACAAAATTCGTTTTAAAAAGCCTTTATAAAGCACACATATTTTTTATGAATAAAGCAGTAATTGCCTTATTCATAAAAAATATTTCTATTTTATAAAGGGTTTATAAAACAAATTTCCATACCAAATTTGTTTTATCATCCCTTTATAATTCAGAAATATTTTTTATGAATAGGGTTTTTATAAATCAAAAATAGTTTTTATGAATAAGGACTTAACTAATTTGTATACAATTTTTTTATTAACCTGTTATAAAACAGATTTTGTTTATAAATTAGAGGTCTTATTTATAAAATATATTTTAGATTTATAAGAGGTTTATAAAACAGATTTCCATATAAAATTTGTTTTATAAACCCTTTATAAACCAGAAATATTTTTTTATGAATAAGGCAATAGGACTTTAGCATATAATTAAAAAAGACTGTCAAGTATTCAATTTAGTTTTTTTTTTTAATTGGGAAAATAAAATCAGAAGCAGATAAATTTAGAAATTTCAGTAAAAACTTTAGTTAATAAAGGCCAAATTTATAATCTTTTTTTATTTGCATCAAGTTAAATGGGACAAATTTTAATACATCAAATTCTTTTATAAGCCGCTTATTAATCAAATATGTTTTCATAAATTAGGTTTGAAAAATTTACAATTATTTTCCAGAATTACCAAGTATTTCTTTTCAGAGACAATACTACAAATAAACTAAAAAACTTAATTAAAATAGCATAAAGAAATTCACTGAAAAGTGAAAGCTTATCTGTGGCCAACCGGCAATTTAAACAGCTTAAAGGTCATAGAGAACAAATCGTTAGCAATTGATAAAATAAACTGGCATTTCATATATGTAAATGGACTGGCTATAAATAAAATATAAAGAGGAAATTATGAACAGAAGAGCTAGATTTTAATTCTAAACAAAAGAAATAAAAAAACAACAAATTTTTGTATGTGATACAAAAAAAAAGTGGAAATCATATAGAAACCAAAATGTCAATTTATTCTAGATTTTTATACAAATTTTTAAAAGTATTTAAAGGCAACGAGAACGCTGCAAAATTTATTCAAAAAACATTTCTTTCACGTATCAATTCATATCTTCACTAGTGCAATAGTTAGGCTCACTAAATTTAAGATGAATGACTCTCAGAACAAACTGCTAATGCCAATCAAATGTACGAGGTATAGAAATCAGGAGACGGGTATCCTCCATCGGAACGACATCAAGAGCGAAGTTTCTTTCACGAAGACTAAGAATTAAAATCAGTCACGCATAACCAATTTATGATTCAAGCATAACCAGGCATGACTTTGGCACATCTCTAAAAAAAACACGTTCCAATAGCAACAACAATAAAGTATTTGAAGTAGTCGCGAAGTGCTTTTTGTTGCTACACTCAAGGCGTGAGACTGTTATGACTACGTGTTTAAGTTTTGAGGCGCAGCTAAGCGCGACATAATCTTTTTTAAATAAAGCTTATCGGTTCAATTATAGTCTGAAAAAAATTAAATTATAATCTCTGCTTAATTTAACGTTTTTAATAATTTTATGTTCAATATAAACATTAAAAACAAAAGTACTTCCACAAATATATTTTATTGTAATTTTAAGTAAAATAATCGAATATATACCTGTACTTTTTGAGAACTATTCGAGTAAAATAGGGCTTAATTGCACTAATTTTGTAGCCTGAAAAATGGGCAGAAACATTTTTTCACTTTTCTCTAAAAAAAATCCAACTATTGACTGTTTTGACTACTCGGCGTCAAATAAGAGCATAAGACCTAACATTTTCAATAATTTTTTTTCGCTCAGGTATTCCCATTTTCTTGAAATGTATTTTCAAATAGCTACAAAAATTCTCTATCTTTCTTCATCATCTGTACCGTCATTAGTATCCCCTCCTTTCTGGTTCCGGTGCTGGTCCGAGTTAAAAAAAAGTCCAAATACGAAAATTCTTTGAAAAATTATAATTTTTACTAATTTCTTTGTTACTAATAGGAACATAAGAAGTTTTTGCAATGACAAGACCATAAAAAGAAGTTATAAATGATTCGGTTTGCCAGCAGTTCCGGATTAATTGCTCATGATGTTATTAAATTCTTCTACAGTTCATTTAGTACAAGAGAATTTTACTTGCAAGCATACGCCGCGATCACTCTCACATACTATTTATTATTAAGCTACATATTTAATCATTTAAGAAAACGAATTGTTTTTTCTTATATAAAGAAAAATCTAGCACACATTTGTCGTACCAATGAGGCTGCCTTAAATATCGTAAACAAATCGCTAAGAAAAAAAAACTTTAAACAAAACAAAAGCATAAGAAAGATGATGTGATTGTTTTCTTTATCGGACCGACATGCGAGAGTTTAAATGGCTGGAATAATTCTAACATGTGTTCAAAATCTGTATACACAAATTGAATATAAAAAGCGTACATAAAATAAAAATGAAAAATAAAAAACGTATCTTTTAAAAAAGAGGAATATTTATATACAATTTATTTCGGAATACTTTTTACAAAAGAACTTATATCGTGCTAAAAAAGTTTTTCGGATTTATCAAATCCCTTTTAAGTTGGAAAAAAAATTTAATTCTCATATAAAATTTTCATAAATAATTTTGATGCTTGAATTTGTCAATACTTGTATCTCGTTTTAACAAATTCAAGCAAGAAAGCGAATTTTAGTAATAGGATCCATAAATGACAATAAAAAATGCATTAATTACACACGAATTAGGAAGTGATATTGCACGAATTAGGAAGTGGTATTGCAGAAGAAAAACTGAATTAATTAACACGTATGTTTTCCCTTATGAAATTTTCAATGCTGATTTAATAAAAAAATTATTTAAACAATACATGGCATTAACATTCGAAAATGATTTCGGGCTTATGATCAGCGCAGCGGTTTTAGGCGAAGCACATTCTGGATATCGTAAATATTTTTATAGTTTTCCGGAAAACTATAGAAATAATTGTTTATTTAAATCCTAAAGTTGATAAAAATTATTACAGACGCGTTCCATTTTTGATATTGTCTTGTCGTGACGTTGCAATAGTTACAGAATAAAGGAGAATATCAATAATAGGTATCTTGCACTGTACACCTCGTTATTTCTAACAGCCTATGACTTTTTTCTAAGGCCTAGAAAATGTCAACTGGCAGATAGTTACGAAATAAAGAGTTTCACCGTCTCATTTGTTTCATTTTTGATATTGATTTGGAAAAATAATTGCAGCAAAAAAAATTAGATCACTTTACGAAATCTTCTTCAAATTGGGTTCCTCTTAACGCCATAATTACGCAACTAAATAGTGGTCAGCGCCACGCCCATAAAAAGAAAAACTAAATTTTTATCTACTGGCAGAAATCGATTTTTATGATAATTTCCCAAAAATATATAAAAACTATAATGCCATGATTTTAAAAAGGTGCCGTATCACGCCGAAAATCTACAATGACACGGCAATTGCATGGAGCCTAAGGAAGTTAAATTTCATTAACCAACATAAAAGGCGGAAGAACGGAGGTTGCAGAATTTATTTATCAACTAAATTTTTAAGGCAATTTCAACTTTTTGAAAGTTATACTGAAGCATTATTCTCTCGTTTTAAGTTATTTATTTCGAATTTTGCCTGTTTTTCTGTCAGTTTTGCTGACAGTTTAATTTCATAAATTTGATTTTATTTAGAAAGATATGATAAAAATTCCGCAAGGAACTGCAGCACTCTTCCAAAAATTTAAAAGTAACGGATAGATTTGCCATTAAAGTTCCGTGTTATTCCACAAACACCAAAAAAAAAAATAAATAAATAATGTAACTTCTAATTCACTTAGTACTTTATGGCATTCATTTATTGTTGTTGTAGTCATAAATTTCTAGAGTAACTAAAAAAAACACTCACCTCAATACCGTAAACTCGAGCTGAGCGCATGTAACGCAAGTAGCCATCCGTACGATCTGTGGCTACAGTGAATACTTCGACTTTGGCTGGTAAAAAAAGAAAAACAGCAAACACAACAAAAAAATTATTATAAACAGAAAACAACATAAATTTTAATTAATCCTAAAATGAAATTTTAGACACTGTTGTAAAAAACACATACATATAAATGATACCAATGGGAATTTAATTTTAAAGTATCATTTTATTAACGGCAAATACCTAGAAACCAAAACTTTAAATTAACCTTTTATAAAAACGTGTTAAAAATTAATTTATGTTTCAATTTGAATTTCGCTATATTTGTCGCAATATCTCAAAAAAAAACATTATTGGAATTTATGCCATTAATTATATTATTTAATAATAAATGTTCCACATATTTTATTTCCACTTTTGCAACAGTTTTATATTGTCAAGCCGTTGTAAAACAATCTCTTATCTTTTTAAACGCTATTAATAAATTTTAGCTTAGGCTCTAGTTTCAAATCGGGGCCAAAACTCAATATACTAGAGATAACAATATTTTGACATTTTTCGACTAACAATTTAAGAAAATCAGCTAAAGATCAGTCAGTATTCCAAAATAATGCTTAGTTCTATTTCTTTCTATTGTGCAATTTAAAATTAGATAAGAAAATATGAATAGTTCTGTTAACTGAGGAAGTTAATTCGAATAAATATGAAAGCAATAACTGTAATTTTAGTAAATGTTGATTTAATGTCTTGATTTATAAGCAGATTTTCTTTAGTTTAAACATATTATTGTATTAATTTATTTATTTCATTTAACAATACATGTGGCCTTACGGCCAATAAAAAAATTATAGATCTCTAATAATTTGTACCAAAAAATCGGAAGGCAATTGACAGATCAGCGAAAACTTTCAAAATACGAAAAAGGGCCTGCACGTCTTCTTAATTCTGAATAATTATGCAATACAATCGACACAAAGAACAGCTTAAATAATTGATGACATCATTTAAAAAAAGTTACAACTTGAACAGAATCCTTTCATATTCTCTAATCTGGCCTAAGCATTATTGTTTTGCTTGCAATTCCTATTCAAATAAATCTGGAACATAGTCTTAAAACGGAAGACAGACAGTCATATGATAAATTCCATGTTCTTAAAAAAAAAGAAATTAAACGATACATTTATCTAAAGAACATGAGCACATAAACTTTCATCAGTTGCCACATCTTGACGGAAACGGCTGGATATGCACTTCAATGCATACGAATTTCTAAAATAGAATTTAAAACAAAACACAAAGAGGCAAAAACAAAAAATCTCATGAGCTCATAAAAGAATATGAAATGAAATTGTATCCACCACAAACTTATACAGAAATGTATAAAATTGGTCCCCTTTCCTTTCCATAGCATACAGAGACGCAGCAGACAATTGCAAACAATAAACAAAATTTATAATAATCGACAGAAAAAGCAACCATTGTGTTTTATACGTATGATATATTAAATTTCTCGTTATACATACCATCCAGTACTGGCACCTTCTCTTCGCCTTCGGTTAAATCCTCAACAGCCACACCAAAATGGCATGTGTTGTATAGAACCAGAAGTACCAAAAGCCTGAAAAGGCTCTTCTTCATCTCAATGTTTCTAAACATTATTTTACACTTATTTATATACTATTTATTACTTATTACTGTAAATTTAATTTACTATGGCACTTTGTTATATTACTTTAATTAATTTTAATTTAAAATATCATGATAATTGTTGAAGAAATAGTCCAATTAAATGCTGGCATCAAAACACTTGTTACAAATTTGTATATCTCTTCTTCTTCCAAATACTTTAACGTTTTCTAGCGAGTCTTATTCAACTTGAATAAAATGCGTCCTAACTGGTCAAAAGTAAAATACTAAATAAATTTATTCCATAGGCAAATTATTTATGTTTATTTTATTAACTGATAGCGATTGCTGAGGAAATTTTTTTATCTCCCTCCAAAATTTGAGAGAAAAAGAAATATACATGCATCATGGTGCTGCCAGACGGTCGTAGTTATCGGGGGACAAGTAAGCGATTAAAGGGATACATATAATCTTCGCCAGTAAAACTCCACAAACTTCAGAAAATACATGTTTTAAACATATAGTTCACGATTTACCTATACTTTAATTAAAAAAACCTTTAATACAAATGAAAGTTCCCAAAACTTTTAAATCGTCCGGTTACTCTAAACAGTTAAATAATTAAAAAGAGAATTCTTGAGAGGCTAAGGAAAGAGCTACCATACTAACGACAGAATAAAAGCGTTTAGTTCAGTTTTCTTGATAGTGTGGTAAAGACGTGGATCTAACTAAAGTATTTAAATAATGAGTGCAAAGGAATGTTGTCATGGTCCTGGCTATGCTTCTCCGTTAGAAGCCATGAAATCTGGTCCACGGGAGAAGCTATTGTACACCATAACTGTACAACCAAATTTTGACGAACCACATGGCGACTACTTATCAACTATAGACGTTGACTCTGAAAGTTCAACGTATTCTCAGGTTATCTATCGTACTTTCACCAACAACAAAGGCGACGAACTGCATCATACGGGTTGGAATGCCTGTTCAAGTTGTTATTATTTGGATAAAGATGCTAAGCAGGTACCGAAAAGAGACAAATTAGTTATGCCAGCAGTTAACTCTGACAATATTTATATAGTTGATGTTGCAAGCGATCCACGCAAGCCGGAAATTGTTAAAGTAGTTGATGGAAAGGTACTAAAAAGTCATAATGTCACTGCACCTCACACTACCCACTGTTTGGCTAATGGCAACATAATGATTTCTACAATGGGTGATGCTGCCGGCAATGCAAAGGGTGAATTTGTAATTTTCGATTCAGACTTTAATTGCCTGGGCACTTGGATTAAAGGTGATAGGAGGCCCTTATGTGGCTATGACTTTTGGTATCAGCCATATTTCGATGTAATGGTATCGTCTGAATGGGGTGCTCCAAAAAAATTTAGAAGGGGTTGGAAGGACGAAGATGCTAATGATCTTACCCAGTATGGATGCCGAATAAACTTTTTTAAATGGTCAACCAGAACCTTATATCAAACAATTGATTTAGGCGTTGAAGGTTTTACTCCATTGGAAATTCGTTTCATGCACGATCCCATGAGAGCTGAAGGTTTCGTTGGCTGTTGTCTATTTGCAAATGTTTTCTATTTCAAAAAGAAAGAAAACTCCGACGAATTCGATTGCAAAAAAGTAATTGACGTTCCTTCGAAACTAATCCAATTCGGCGGCAGTGAACCAGAACAGGTTGGTGGCATGATATCTGATATCATCCTGTCCCTTGATGACCGCTTCTTGTATGTTAACTTGTGGCGGCATGGTGATGTTCGCCAATACGATATAACAGATCCACAAAATCCAAAGCTAACCGCCCAAATATTTTTGGGTGGTGTACTGTGCAACGATTTAGACAATGTTAAAATTGTAAAGGACATGGAATTGGAAGAACGACCAAGCCCAGTCTATCTAAAAGGCAAACGCTTAGAAGGGGGCCCACAAATGATGCAACTATCTTTGGATGGGAAACGCCTTTATGTTTCGACATCTCTATTTTCTCCTTGGGATAAAATGTTTTATCCAAAAATGGTTGAAAATGGAGGTCATATCTGTATGATTGACGTTGATGTCCAGAATGGTGGAATGGCACTAAATAAAAATTTCTTTGTGGATTTTGGTCAAGAACCTTATGGACCTACACTTCCGCATGAAATGCGATATCCCGGTGGCGACTGCTCATCTGATATTTGGTTAGCAAAATAAAACAAATAGATGTAAATGTTTCATTTGCTAATATACGTTGCATTGCAAGCTAAAAATTAAACATATCTAAATTTGAAGAATTAAAAACTCAATATCCTACATTATGTTATATATAAATTAAGAAAAAATAATACTATATTTGTATTCTAGGGAAATGGGGTATACATATATAAACTAACCACATACTAAGTATTTTTTAACATTTCGTAAATTCCGAAGCAAATTATGTTGTGATATTCACCCAATATGTACATACATATATTGTGAGCCAGATGCAAGATCCTAAGATTATAGTATGTACATATAATAATATATTGAACTCAGTTTTCTAACTTTTATATGTTCATATAAAACATATTCTATATGTATATACAGTTTTGGTACTCGCATTAAAAATGTTATTTTGAACTAAAATTCTGTTTGATATAAAACTGTGCTGTATACAAAATATTAAATAAAAATTTATTAGAAAAGAAACTACTTTCGAATTTATGTATATATATACTTATTATATATAAAAAATCGAATACATTCGATCATGAGCCTTTATAAACCTCAGAAAAATCCCGTTGTATTTCTCCCAATATTTGAAAGGTTTGTCTTATAATATTCCTTGTTGATCTAATCGTTTGATTTTTTGTTTTAATTGATGATTTTTTTCTTTTTATTTCTGTCTACAGTGCAAAAGATTTGTGATACACATTTTTTTCTTTGCGTTGTGTTCCAGCCTCTATTAACATAATTTTTTTGTTAAATTAAACAAAAAAACTTTATTTACAAAAATGGTAATTGGGGGCAACTGGATGGAAGAAAATAAAAATGTTTTTAATTTCGGAAAACTCTCTATGACTTATAAAATAGAATGCCAAAAATATATAGTACATTTTAAATACATATATGTAAATAAATAGCAAATTACAATAATAAGCGAAAAACGATATAAGCGCTCGAGTATAAAAAATTTGTAAAAGAATATACATACATACATACATAATTCATTTTCAGAATTCTGCTGGAAAAATTTAGTTTTCTTTAATGTAAATTTATAAGCAATCAGCAGCGATTTTCAAGTAGGTGGTCTCCGTTTTACGCATAAGTCTTAAGGGACTAAATGTCATCGTAAATGATGGTTAAAAAGTAAATCGTAAATAAAAATGTGGAGTGAATTTTAGAAAAATATATTCTAAATTCCCTTAAAATAAACTATTATAGACTGTGTTTATCCTTCTTTCTTATTAAACAAACAATATATAAAATATTTGGCTGTTAAGTAAATGTTCGTTAAATTATTTTCCGTTTTTCGTTTATAAATAGTCTTATTTTCCTTTCGTCTACAACATGCCAAAACCTTTAGAATAATTAATGGCTTTTAATAGTCTTTCTTCCAGTTTTTCTTTACTGCTATACTCAGGTAGTAACAGAACATTGAAACAAGTATGAGAAGTCGGCAAACGATCACTGTCCGGTCCATGACGTGTTATCAATAATTTAAGGCGACTTAAACCACCTACAGGCACTCGATCAGAACCAGTAGTGAATTCCAAAAGTTTACGCTTCGATTCTTCAGGCAGATTGTGTACAATACTCCAAAAATCTTTGATTATTTGTGTATCAAATGTATAGCCACCCTCATATTCTGTAGAACCTTCCAACTCCACAAAATCAAATTTCTAAAATGGAAGGTTTTAATAATGTTAATGTCTAGGCACGTAATGAACATTTGTTACTACTTACCCTACTGCCACACACCAGCAACTCAACTTCTTCCGGGCGAAATAATAACTTTAAAGGTGATTCATCGGTTACCATTTCGAAACCTTTTTTGAAAGCCTTAAATTGCCTTTCAATATTTTTGTTGAGCAAAAAATCACTGTATAGATCAACAAATTCTTGCTTGTTCTCCTGACTAACTACCACTTCTCCACCGCCCTGTTTTAATTCATGTTCTACTACTTCATCAAAAATATTTTTATAGCTGATTTTGAAAGTTTGCATAAAAACTTCCTCCATATCGGGTTCCTCATACTCAAGCATTGACTTGAGACTTCTATACAGAGTTGGATTCCAATCGCTGAGGTCATAAAAAGAGCCTCGACCACCCATTAGTTTGCGATATACTACCATAGGAAAATTCACAGCCAAAATAATATTGTTATAAATAGCTAAACCTATAATTATTCCGATCAAAGTAAATTGTGCTTCGTTTTCGAATGGAGTAGCATTAAACCTGAAATAAGTTTTTGGTTATAATAGAATTTTGTAACAACGTATTGATTTTTTTAAGATATACTGTACATCAAAAGTTTTTTTTTTTTTTTGCTACTTACCACATGGTATTTGTATCCTCTTGATGAGTAAACATGCCAAAATCCGGATTAAATATTTCTTCAACAATTAATTGAAAGAACTCTTTTGATACACCACCCTCATCAATGCCCTGTTCGCCCACAAATTCCACTACCAATTGTTTTTTTAAGTCTTTTGGATTACTCATCGCCACTAATTCAAGCTAAATGAAAATAAAAATTAAAATCAAATTAATAAGTTTCAGAAAACTTTGACCTACAAAGAAAAAACTCACTCCAATTAAGGCATCATTAACAATATTATCACGACGTACTTTTAGCTTTAAATTTGGTTGCGCCACTACATCGTTGCCATCACCAAAGTAATGCAATAAGGAGTAAATGGAGGAGTTGCGTTCACTGTACATGCGTATGCGACTGTCATAATATAAAGCAATTACTTTTGTGGCAGGGGTTAATATAAATGAATACAGCATAAAGGAAAAGTGATCATCTGTAAAATTCGAAACAGAAATGGATTAATTATTTATTTTCATTTTTCTTATTATTAATAACGCTTCGTTTACCTTCTCCTAAAGGATCTATAGATAGATTTTTGTACGACAGATAATCTCTATCCATTTGTATGGCATCGCTTAAAGGCTCATTATAAAACTCTTCAAAGGGCACTAAAGGAACGCGACAATCCATGCACGAAATATTTAATTCCTTTTCCAACTTGTCCTCGGCAAAAGCCTTATGGTAAGGCATTAGTATTTGGTTATAATGAAATATATCATCGTCATCATTAGAAGAGCCTGTACCACCAAATGCTGCACTTGAGGCAGCTTCGGCGTCAACCACAGCCTGCTTGCCACCAGCAGAAATATTATACGTCTCACTTTCTCCAGCCAAAATATTAGCGTAGAAAACAATCTGTGAAAATGTTTCAAGCATAAAATATATTCATATACGTTTTATTTTATTCCACCATTACCTTTAAAACTTTGGTTATGCCTATAACGTCCGGGTTTTCTTGTACTGTATCTTCATCGATTATAACTTGCAGCGTTATCAATTGTTGCAGCGATTGTATAAAAGGATGCAAATAATCTTTGCAGTGAGTGGCCCAGATTCGTGACAATTTCGCTTGTGCCTGCACGGGCATAACATCAACAGCCTGGCATAGCTTTGGCACACACAGTTCCATGTATTCAAAATCTGTAAAATTGTTAGAAACTGGAATGAAAACGGAATTACTTTACTGTTGTTATACGGTATCTTCAACGTTAACGCCTTTAGACATTTTTTTTATTTTAAAGAAATCAAAGCTGTTATACATATCTGAGAAAACTGTTATACTGGCTACGTAATTCTTGAAAGTACAGATATAAGTATATAATTGTTACCTTGTTAATGAAAATATATCTATATATTCACCCCTATGAAGAATAAAATGTGAAATTTTTCCATTACGTTATTGAAAAATGTTATACAAACTGTTATACTGCATTGAAAAATTAAAAATATTGAAATTAAAAATAAATAATATAAAAAAATTATGGTGTTCGAAACCTCTACAACTGTTCTGAAAAGCTTAAGGATATACAACATATTATAAACATATGGAACAGTCATAGTTCTATCAACTATTAATTTCGCAATTTTCCACATCTAAAAAGTTTTTATACCTATTATGGCGTGTCTAATTTTCTTAAACTTCAAATTATCATAAAATATTTCACAAGAATGTATTTAACTTTTAATAAGCGGGGACAGACATTTATGCACATACATACATACGAGCATTCGTAGTACATACATACATGTATACATATGTCGAGCAATTTTATGAGGTATTGTTGTGTACTTACATGACATTGTCATATCAAAGCATATTACAAAACAATGCAACACATTTTCCCAATCATAGAAGCGGCAATATTTAATACTCTCAGCCAGCAGGATGATACTTTCATTTATAGCCTCTCTTAACTCGCTCCTTCTCAGACCATACAGTTTCTTTTTGACGCGTCTTAGACTTTCAAAGTCGACCTGAGTATCACAGCTTTGTGACCATTCCACAATATCATCCAAATCGACTGAATTTGCATCCTCATCCATAGGGTCTATGCCATCGGTCACGACAGAACCGTTTGTAATGTTGCCAGTACTTGTGCCAGCTTGTATCGTATCTCCAGCCTGACTAGATGTGCCCGCATTGTGATTACTTACATCATGTTCACCCTCGGCTATATTCTCGACTTCACTTTCGTCCTCATCCATACAGGTGCTATCCTCATCTTTGTCATGCTCTCCCTCTAGAGTACGCAAATCTTCTTTCTTTAGTTCCTGAGGAGATTTGCCCAGTATCTCTTGAAGTTTGGAGGCGGTAGCTGTCGATGTTAGTTTTGCCAATGGTGGTCGACGGAAACTTCTACTTAATTTCTTCACCGAACAGTAAACAAGATTAACGGCACTAATCAAACGGTCAAAGTTCTGGCATTTTTTGCACTCTTCAATAATTTCGTCGATTATTTGTTCATTTAAATATTCTACAGGAGGTAGAGTAGGTGTCGGAGGATCTGAGGTCTTTGATTTGGAAGAAGAAGTACTAGTATCCGTCACCTCATCTAAAACCACCAAACGAGGCATTTCTTCTGCAGCACTAGAAATATTGGTGTTACTACTGCCCGTGGAACTGGAGGAAGTGGAACTGCCGGAGGTTATGGTACTATTCGAACTGTTGCTACTTTCATTAACACGTTCACGTGTTGAGAACGTATCTATGGCCTCGTTTAAATCTACAGTTGTGATATTGCCAGCTGAGTGAGAACTTGTGGGAGATTCGTGCTGCGGCTCCGTTCTGGGTACTTTGTGCGGTTGTGTATACGATTCACAAAGTTTGGCATCTTGTGAAAACAACTGTATAGCTTTCGCTGCTATTTCATTTGCAGTCATGGTCGGCACTTGGCCACTTGAAGCACAGTTAACATTCGAACATTTGGGATTGCCGCAACCACGTTGCAGCTGATAGAAGTAACGTTCTATAAGATCCTTAACAGCAGATCTCTTCATATCTGAGGAGTTATTACGTGTATTGGATGATGCTGCAGCAGTTTCACTATTATATTGGCTGGTTAATTGTCCTTGTGCAAAAGACAAATCTTCGGGCGCGCTATCATTATCGAAGTAGATAATTAACTATTTTTCTCTTTTAACTCTAAATCTAATCGCGCATTTACCTTGAAATTTCTTCGTCATCTGACATTGAGTGGTCTAGTTGTATTTCGTTTTCACCTGCCTTCTCTGAGGGCAACTTGTCGTCTGCTGGGTTCATAAATGTGTTTTGATTTTGCCAATTTATTTGTTCGTTCTCTGCAAAGCAATTCTATACCTTGGATTTTTCTTTTTTTTCTAGAAACCTAATGATTTTTCAATGGCAAAATATTCTTTTCAACTTTTTCTTCAATTATATTTACTTCACAAATATGTTTTCAATTAGTTTATTGTATTTCACTAAAAAAAATTCCTTTTTATTATTGTCGTTCTGGGTATGAAAAGGAAATTAATCGATTGTTTTTAACTGTCAAAAAAATCTTAAAAATCATCCTGTTAAAGGGCTGCCGTCGCTTACGGTGTTAAAAGTTTTGGTATTGTGAAATATATATGAAAGGTGTATTCTATGATATTGCGGGCAGATATTCCGTTTAGATCAGTGATATATCTATGTAAAAAAAAATGTTTGGATTTGGAGTTCAATATACATGTAAAATTATATCAATGTGCTAAAGAAAGTGCTTAATATGTACGCTGCATAGCAACAATGCCGTAATTGCACTAACAATGATAATCGGTTAGGTTTATACAATCAAAATCTTTATAATTATTCAATATTAAAATCTATTTCTGCCATGAATAATGGTTTAGCTCACTAACACTAGTATTTATTTATAAAAATTAGAAAATAATTGCTAATAATATATCAGTTCCATTGACATTTTAAAGATTTAACTTAAGTCAAATAATATACCTAAACACTCCCGTCAAGAATAGGGAAATCATGCCTGCTTAGATTGTCCATAGATGCTACATAAACAATAATAAAAAACTAGTCGCTATAATAATACATACGAGGTAGTCTTCTTAAGAATACCATTGTTTTCTTTCCCGATGGTACTGGCGGCATGTGGAAATACCTTACATCTGGCAGCACTTAATGTTCCCTTATTCGTATGCGAGAAGATAACAAACTTTATGAACAACCTTTTTTCCACCATTAAAAAATTCTGAGAGCAAATCTGCAAACGTGCAGAACTCTGAGAGCAAATCTGCAAACGTGCAGAAATTAAATCTGCTCTCTTGTAAGTGATACAAAAAAACCATGTTTCACCATCTGAAAGGAAAAACCAAATGCCACATTTTGTAATCATTAGTTTTTCTACTAAAGATAGTGTTTCTAACAAAATTGATTGAAAAGTATAAAAGATACTGTTTTTGGCCTATAACTCCAAAACCAGAATTCGTGCCACCAAATGACCTATATCACCTGAAATGGAATAAAAGAGGGCTACAATTTGGCATCATTAGATATTCGCTGTGCAGTTGCTGTTTCGAACAAAATTGCAAAAAAATGGTTTCGAAACCCACAAATCGCTCACTGTTTGACCTATAACTCCAGAATCAGAATTTGTGCCACCAAATGACCTACATCACCTTAAAAGGCATGAAAAGGGCTACAATTTCGCATCAGGGCTTTCGATATTCGCTGTGCAGTTATTGTTTCGACAAAATATTCGAAGAACTTTAATCGATTAGATGCTATCACATGGCATATAATTATATATGTATATGTATATGTATATATATATATATATATATATATATATATATATATATATATATATATATATATATATATACATATATGTATATGTAGCATCTGTTTACTTCTCCCTGAGAAAAATAATTCTGCAAAAATGTATGTTCAGAAAGTTTGTTATGTTAACAGTTATAAAAAAATATTGTGGCATCGCTTGTATGCGTCAAACACTCAAACGGATATCGGTATATGAACATCTCGAAACTATCGATATTTCTCTTGATAAACGGGCTACCAGACTAGAAACTAAAATATGTTAGTTGGGGTAGGCTCATAATATATATATTGAATTGTACATACATTTGCTCATACTTCATTTTGGCAGTAAGTGATGCTATCAAGCGTGAGCTAAGTTATATACAGAAGGCCATGGAGATACAGTGATAATGTAAATAATTATCCATGACCTTTTACTGGTGGTTTAAAAGAAAACTGTCAAAGCAATGCAAACTAAAAGGCGAATAGTGATGTCATTATATATCACAAACAGTGTTCTTTATAAGGGGGTGAAAAACTAAACAGTCTGGCAGTCTTTTTTTGTAGACTTTTTTATATAGTAGATTTTGTCATCAACGATTTTAGGTTTTTTATTTTATACGACAATCGTAGCAAAAGCAGAGAAGAAGAAAGGAAAACTTGTAATAAAATTTGATTTTTTAGCTGCAAACAGTGTAAAACAGTAATTTGATACAGAAAAATTAAAGGAATTAATATTTAAAAGTATTTGTATAAATAAACGCTAACAAATAACCATGGCCAAGACGTACGATTATTTATTCAAATTATTGCTAATTGGAGATTCTGGTGTAGGAAAAACTTGTATATTATTTCGTTTTTCGGAGGATGCCTTCAATACAACATTTATATCGACAATAGGTGAGTTCTTTTGTCTACTGGCATTAGGATAAAATGTGAAAATTTCATCAACTACAAAATCGGCAAAACATTAAAGGAAATTTTTTATTAAAAAGAAGTGAAAGGAGGGGTCATTCTGTTTTTTTTTGATTTGTTGTTGTGGTGTCTTAATTGCAATAGACTTACTTACTTCACTCCAATTAAAGGAATTAAATGAAATGATTCTAAAAATATAAATTTTCCTACGGATTTGGGACACCTTGCATTTACAAACAAATGGTTTAAATGGGTTGCCATTTTTCTAGTTCACTATAAAATTTAATTCTAAACAAAGATATTTAAGTTACTTTACAGCTTATTGTGCTTTCTTGTGTTCAAAAATAAAGTTTTATGTTTTGGGGTGTTGGTATGTTCATGTCGATATTTTTTTTGTGTTGACGTTGTCTTCATGATTATAATCACTACACAACTACTGGTTACAGTCATCAATTTTAGTTGTATGTTTTATATACATTTTGTGTATGTACGTTTGAATTGGTTTCAAAAATATTCGCTTTAAAAAGTTAAGTTCCTTCATAGTTTTTTATTTATAATTATTTTTTGTTCTCTTTTTTTTCTTTTCTTCTAAATAAAACTTAACACATTGGAAATGACTCATCTCCCCATCCTCATCAAAATATTTAAGTTTTTTTTTGGATGGGTCAACCGTAAGAGTTGTTACAATTAAAGTAGTAATTCAATAAAATTAGAAAAAATCTAAAGAAGTGTGCGGCCGTTTTTGTTTATTAAATTGTAATGCGCCTTTCTATTTTCTTAATTTTTTGCATAAAAGAACGTCATTGTGTAATGCACTTGTTGTGTTCTCGATTAATTGATCAAAACATATGATGCATTTTATTATTGCCTGCAAGTATCTAAGTTTATACAAATGCGCTTCAATACGTGCAGTTGTATGTGTGTGATGTATTGAACACTGAATGCATGCATTTCCCTTTATTGTTATTTGTTTGTTTTTGGCGTTTGGCAACTCATACATGTACCGATTTGTATTTAGGTATGTAAATATGTGAGTGCATGTCTGAAAAGAGAGTATCGAGTATAAGAAAACTTCAGGTTAAAGTTCGTTATTTTGATCTTTCGCTTCAATGTTTACAATCGAATTTTTGTTGGCTTTTAGCCAGAATAAATTGCGGTTTCTTATATATTTTTTTACTACATATTTTACAACAAAACACCTGCTCACGTGAATACTTTTAAAAATAGAAATAAGACTGGTAGCATGCTTTTTAAAAAATGATATTTCTATGTGTAGCAAACTTACAAATCACTTGAAAAAGGTTGAAATTATATGAATTTTCCGTTTATAATAATTTAAAAACTGTTATAAAAATGTTTATTTGACATATTGTCAGAATTCGATTTTAAATGAAAAGCATCAATGAAATCATATATACATTGCCTGACCACCAACAAATAAATTTGATTTAAAATAATTTAAAAACTGTTAAGATGAATTAATTCATTGGAATTGTTTTGTATGGGTTTGAAGATAAATATAAATTTTTTATAACCAAAATTTGTGCGAAACCTATTCTGCAGTTAACAGAACTCTGTTAATCACTTAACACAACTCTGTTAATCCCTTAACAGTTGGAGTCAAATTTGATTAGATTCATTTGAAGGCCAAAATCTAGGAACTGGAACAGTTCCACCAAAACTAGTGTATAGAAATTATGGCCCAAGAGATACTTAATAAATATACACTTACGGGATATACCAAAAATATAAATATATTGTAAAAAAATTTTAAAAAGAAAAAATTTGTCTGGAGAGGTTTCTGGTAATTGTGGAAAAATGGGGATGGGTGCACATATGCCACTATGGCAAAATAGTGGTCCAGATATCCATATAATAATAAAAATGGTTATGGGTACACACATGCCACTATCTACAAATAGTGTCCCAGGGATTATTTATATCGGAAATAATTTTGGAATTCGAATATGTAATATTAATTTTAAAATTTCTTTCCTCCAGAGGATTTGTGGACATTGTGGGAAAATTGAGAAGTTTAGTTTGTATGGTTTAAAAGAAATTCAATGAAATTGAATTGAGATAATATCTCAAATAAAATTTTTTTGTTATAGTTTTAAAAATGTCAAGACGTGCTACGCTTTTTCTTTGGTGATTCTCAAATGATTTTTGAAAGTTTGTGAATAAGCGAAATATAGTTGAAAATTTGTGTAATTTTATACATCCCTGTAGAAGCTACACAAAGAAGTGGCGAAATATTGGAATAAAAACATTATTTTTATATAAAAAATAAAAAAATAATTGACCTTTTGCTTAAATAAACCTAATATATTTATATTTTTTATATTGTTTTTATGTGAATACCGATAGCAGAGAAATTTAACAGAAGTGATGAGATGAGCTGCTGGGTTTACCAATTTCGACATTGCTTTTGTACATATTTCTTTCCTGTTATGGAATTGGAAACTTTAATAATTTTTTCAAATATTTTAATTTTGCATATTTCTTTTTTTGCAAATTAAAATGCATTAAAATGAATGTAATTGTTAATTTTTTCGAACTTGTTAATTTATTATTAAGATAAAAAATTTTTATTGAGACTCAAGTTCAAATTTGCAAATTATTGCTTTAGGATTTTTTTACTGAATTTAAGTTATTAAGAGTGGAATATTTAGAATATCTTTATAATAATGATATTAATCGAACGGAAGCGGAAAAAGCTTAATTCAGTACTGATTTGTTCTGCTAGTTTGAGTCTAAATAAAGAATTATCTTAATATTAAAAATTCATTGTTGAAGTTGGCGACCATTATGTACACAATAACATTAGACATATGCTCCTCCTAGAGCTATTTGCAAAATCTGATTTTTTTTCATCTGCTATTATTAAGTTTCTGGATTTTATTACTAATAAAATTTTATTTTAATTTTTTTACTTTATAGGCATAGATTTCAAAATCAGAACGATCGAGCTAGATGGCAAAAAAATTAAGTTACAAATATGGTATGAAAAGTTGTAATTAAACATTCAATAAAAAAATTCCAATAAGAATCTCTTCTTCTAGGGATACCGCTGGGCAAGAACGTTTTAGAACAATTACCACCGCATATTATAGAGGCGCTATGGGTATTATGCTAGTGTATGATATAACTCAAGAAAAATCATTCGAGAATATTAAAAATTGGATACGTAATATAGAAGAAAATGCATCGGCCGATGTTGAAAAAATGTTATTGGGCAACAAATGCGAACTGAATGAAAAGAGACAGGTGAGTTTGTTAATACAAACATTCTATTATAGAGATCTTAAATAATAAGATAAGATGAATTTTTACATAAATTTTATTTCGATTAGGATATCGAAATTTTACATATATTAAAACAATATATCCGGTACATTTATTAAAACAATATATCCGGTGCATGCTATACATAAACATAGAATCAAAATCGTTAAGATGTCACACTACCCCATAGTGAGAAAAAGGGACTTAATTAACGGACCCCAGTGGATCGTATTGGAGAGGCGATAGCTCTCTTAACTTAACATATTACCAAGTCAAGTTTTTTTGCCTAAGTGTTCTTGATTTTATGGGAGGTATTGGGGAAGGGTAAACATAATTGCAGAAAGTATTTACAATTTTATATTACGGTGTATGAAAAATTTTAAAATTAATGGTTAACGGAAAATATTTATACAGGCCGAGTTAGTATTTAACTCAGATCAACTGATTTTATAAAATGTACTAATCCATATGCAGTTGAAGGTTAAGTCTCGCAGAATTGCCATATTGAACAACACAAAATGGCAACTATTTTGGTAAATATCCAAGGCTGTTATCAAGCAAACAGGGCGGTAAAATTTGAGGTTAGGAAATAAATTAACTGTCAAGAATCGAGCTGTCATCCTTTGACATTTATTTAGTAAAAAGTTGGTAAATTTTAACCATTAAGCGCCGGTCGACGGTGTATTGGCTGTTTGAAAAACTAAGAAAAGAATCATCGTTAGTGACGCGGCCCATTTTCAATTACGACAAAATTGTCGCATATCGGCTCACAAAATCCACAAACAGTCGTCTAAAAAGTATTATATCCAAAGAAAGTGACTGTATGGTGCTGTTTGTAGCCAGAAGGCATCATCGGCCAGTAATTTTTCGAAAATGCGCAAGGAAATGACGCCACAAGCCACACAGCCGGTCAAACAGTGCATCGATTGCATGTAGCGTAATTTCTTGATTTTCGATGTCAATTGGCCGCCTTCTTCGTGTGATTTAACGCCGCTAGATTATTTTCCCTGTTGCCATTTGGAAGACTAGCTTTCCGTGAACAAACCACAAACAACTGACGTTCTGAAAGATGAAATTTTGCGCTGTATTGTTGAGATAAGCGAAGAGAGTTGCAAAATGTAGTTCGAAATTTTGTGAAATTTATTGGCCGACATCATATTCCATTAAAAATTTCCATATTGTGTTTTAAGCTGTCCAACCTTTATTTATAAGCAAAAAAAAAAAAGAAGGTTGTGAAATATTTAAGACTCTGACTCATTTGTTCTGACAGGATTAAACCACCAACGTTGGC
This sequence comes from Linnaemya tessellans, assembly GCA_951800035.1. NCBI lineage: Eukaryota > Metazoa > Arthropoda > Insecta > Diptera > Tachinidae > Linnaemya > Linnaemya tessellans. Next base: position 116,041,093 of record OX637535.1, read on the forward strand.
TGCTTAAATTCCTAAATAAAAGTGCATAATTGCATTTAAAAACTAAAAACGGAGATCTAGTCTCAATCCTGAAAATCGCTCTTGAAACAAAAAGGAAATGTAGTTTATTCAATTTGTAAAGGAAGAAAAGTTCTAACGGCTGGGTATTGTCCAGCGTTGTATTTTTACTGCGAGAAAAAAATCATGTACTATTTTATTTACAAATAATCAGTCTGATTGTGCGGGGTGGTGGGTTATTCGGTACGAAAAACGCCTTGGTTGTAGACGTCAACGCCTTACACAATCACGGGAAATATATCACCTATTTCAAATAATATATATTTTTTTATTATTTCAATAGGTTTCCCGGGAACGTGGTGAACAATTGGCTGTTGAATATGGCATTAAGTTTATGGAAACCTCCGCTAAGGCCAGCATTAACGTTGAGGAGGCTTTCCTTACTCTGGCTAGTGATATAAAAGCAAAAATGGAAAAACGAATGGTAATACATTAATTGTAAAATCATATTTTTCAAAGAAATTAATTAAAATTTACTATCATTTACAGGAGGCAAACAATCCCCCCAAAGGTGGACATCAATTGAAATCGAATGATCATAGAAAAGCAGAAAGTTGGTTGTCAAGGTGCAGTCTGCTTTGACGAGGTAAATACAACGATGAATGTAGTTTTCTAAAAACTTGTTAGGCTTAACAAGAACTTAAACTTTTTTTTATTTTAATAATAACATTAAAAAATAATAATTATAACAATGAAAAAAATATAAAATTTATAAAAAACTGTAACAAAAAAAAAAAGCGGAAAAGAAATTAATTATAATTAATTAAATATAGATGTTTAAACAAAATTATCGCAATTTACCACAAAAAGATTTAACAAGCAAAACAAAACAAAACAAGTGAAAACAAACATCAACAACAAACACGTATAAATATGACTATTTCAAAAACGTAAATTAATAAAATCAGTACTTAGAAAATACTATATATATAAATGAAAAAGAAGGTCAATATAGAAATAAACTAATCTGCATGATTTAAACTACGATTACACACAACCAATTGCAATTAAATAAAACTACAAAAATATATGTATATTTAGATAAAATGAAATAAAAATAAAACATACCATGTATACAAGGAAACGAATTATTTAAAGAAAAAAAAAAACTACTTTATATTTTACAAAAACGACTAGTTATTTCGAATGCCAATTACTAAAAAGAAATAAACTTTGTAATTCTAATTCAATTTTCATTTATGGCTTTAAAGACTGTTCTTCTAAGTGCAATTTTTTTAACTTCGATTTTTAAACTAATATGTAATAAAACTACTAATTTAAACTTCCTTTAATTATAGTACCAAATGTATGATAAAGTAAATGACAGCAACCATTAAATGTTTGTTAAACGATTCATTTATTTTTTTTTTAAATTTTAGTATTTTTAGCATATTGTTGCTCGTATGATTCTCATGTTTTCCCATACTATTCAAAATGTGGCACAATATTTTCTAATGAATTGTGGCACAATTTTTTCCCAAAATATAATAAAGTAAACTAAAAATGTCAACAACCCCGTATTAAACGGTGAAAATTGCATCAAAGTATGTTTAAGGAACTTAATTGAAGGAGTGTGTCTTAAAATTAAATTTAGTCTTGAAAATTCAATAGAAAATTGAAAATTCAATAGAAAATTGAATTGCTTACGACTGCAATATCATAATGATTATCTTTTAACATTTTGCCTCAACTGCCTAAAATTTTGACACGTAAATTTTTGCTGCCTGGCAAATAATTTCTTTTCGAATTGCCTCAATGTAAACAAAATTTCTCTATAGAAATTTTGTTTCCAATTAGGCACGCATAAATGCAAACTTTCAAACCCGAAGTTCACACAGATGTGCCCAATGGGATTAAATTGATTTACGTCTAAACGTTATTGGAATTTATCCTATATTTCTAAACAGAAATTAAATAGTGTAGAGTTTGTGTAGAGAATTGTTTATAAAGGGTGGGGAAATTTGAGATTAGGAAGTAAATTGACTTAAAAGTACACTTTTTTTTTTGGCAAATTCAGCTTTATTGATACCAATGTAAAGTAAAAATATGGGAATTGATGATAGACGTCCGTTCTTTTCACAAAATTTTGAACCTTATTTTGCAACTTCCTTCCCTTGTCCCGTCAATGCAATTCATCACTCAGAGCGTCAGTTGGCAGTGGCTTGTTCACGTAAGCCCGGTGTTTAAAATGGCCCCAGAGAAAAAAATAATCCAACGGCGTTAAATCACAAGAACGAGGCGGCAATTGACATCACCAAATTGAGAAATTACGCGACCGAGAAATTTCTCAAGCAATAGCTGAATGTTTGGCCGGCTGTTTGACTTATGACGGCCCCTTGCTGAAACCAAAGGTCACTGAGGTCAACATTAGCTGATTGTGGCCACAAAAAATCGGTTATCATGGTTTGGTAACGCAGAGAATTCATGGTGACGACGTTTTTTTTGCTCATTAAAAAAAAGCAAAATTCGGGCCGATGATACCGCCTGACCACAAACCGCCGGTCACTTTCCTTGGATGTAATGGTTTTTCGAGGACTGTTTGTGGATTTTCTGACTTCTATATGCGAAAATTTTGTTTGCCTAATTGAAAATGGGGTTCATCACTAACGATGATTTTCTAGATTCACAAGTTCACAGTTTTTCCAATTCACAAACGTTGGACGCAAACAATCGTAAATCGGCCGATGTTCTGCTGTGAAAATTTCTTAACTCTTTACTAAATAAATGTCAAAAGATGACAGGTCAATTCTTAACATTTGACAGCAAATTTACTTCCTAACCTCAAATTTGCCCTCCCTATATATACGGAAAAGTTTGTATAGAGTCTTATGGTGTAAGCCTGCTAACTCACTGGATACAAACTTTACTGCAGACACAAAAAAACTTCTAAAATGTTCTAGACAACTTAAAAAAGTAACCTGAACATATTACAGGAATTAACATACTGCAGATCAGCACACGATCGACAAACGCGACTGAACAATGCTCCTCGCTTGCAGTGTATCCTATAAAAACTCATCCCCTAAGAACTCGATAGTCTTCGTATTCGCATTTGCTTATGTTCAGTATCTGCTATTTCATCATGTTTTGTGTCACTTATTTCCGAAAAATGTTTTCCCATTCATATTTTTGTTTTAATAAACATTTGATTCGATTGGTATCTGGTCTACGATGTATATTCAGCCTAGACTGCAACATTCCGAGGGCAGGCAAATGGATACCGTCAGCCATTAACTACTCGGCGTTTTTCTCTTTCTTCTCTGGCTAATGACATTCCATTTCATTCCTTGAGTGTGTTATGAAGTTAAGATCTCCATGAACTTTCCACATTATCAGAATCTCGAATACGTTCATAAATTATGTTCCTTATTCCTTTAGGAATGAAGTCATACTAACTTGACAGTTCTTTTGAGTTAAGCAACTTAAGTGCATATTGCTTCGCATTCTTGTAGATTTGCGTTCGCTTTTTATATCTTTTGTTACTGAGGCTGCATTACAATTTAAATACAAATTCCAATCGATATCGAATGCTGTAATTTGTCCCCTGTAAAGAACAATTAGTTTAGACACAAACCTTCTTAAATATTTATTATTTTTATATTGTCTCCGCTAACGATAGCGTATTATCGCGCATGTATTTTCGCTGCAATCGCTCTATGGACTTCTCTTTCTCCATCAACACGCTGACAAACGCTATTTACTTCTTTAAAATCTCAATACATATTTCACCCTAACCTCAATATGTATAAAGTGCTCAAAAATATGTATTTCACAACTATTCTTTTTTTCTCTGCTTATAAATACATCTACTAGTAGAATCTAGATTTTTTGTTGTTTTAATAAAAATTACAGGAGTCAAAATAGTTTATTTTTAATATACTAAACAATTCACAATAGAAACTTTTTTGCTCCCAAAATATCCACCATAAAGATTTGTTGGGTATGGGAAATAGGTTTGTTCCCAAATAACTCATTCTCATTATATCCGCAGTACGTATGAGTGCAAAACAATTTGAAATTTTAAAGAGATTTAATGAATAGGTGCATTTTTTCCTTAAATGGAATACAAATCGAAAAAGTAAAAACGATTCTAAATTAAATAAAGCAAAATTCGTTTTTGATGAAAATCTGTTTTTTTTTCTGGAGTTCAGTCTAGTGGGCAAAATTGTTTTCAAAGAAGGAAAAATATATTAAAAGAAATTTATTTTATACACAATATTAACTAAAAACTTTCGCAACCACAAAGAAAATGTGTGTCATGTTTGAATAGAAAATTTCTAGCTAAATTACTTATAAATATTTGTTTAAAAATGAAAACCAAATTAAACTGTTTTATTTAAACAAACTGCAAACGAAATAGTTGTATGGCATGTGTATTATTCTTGGTGGAAAAATAAATTGTTTATATACTTTTTGTTAATTTTTTTATACTACAACATGTGTGCGTCTTTATAATAATATAAATAAAAAAAAAGGAAATAAAATAAATTAGCAATAAAAATTAAAAAAAAACGGTAAATTATTTTCAAATAAATTTTAAACTTTGCCATTTTGTTATAAAGAAAACCTTGTAAACTGAATTAAATAATTGATTACGCACAAAAATTTCATAAATGATAAAACATGTTTAAACTGGAATTTAAACAGCATCTCACTTTCCCTCAATCTCTCCCAATCTCACTCTCTCTCTCTCACTTATGTTTTTATTGAATTTAAGCACTTTCATTTTTAAATGTGTTCACTTTTTCTAATTTAATTTAAATACAAAAATACATGCTTTTTTTTAATCGGGGTTGTGTAGATACTTATTTATAGCATTATATTTTTCTTTCATGATTATTATTTTTGTTTTCTTAAGGTGCTTATTAATTTTTATTTACCTTCTGATAAATTTGAATTTTCTTGGAAATAATTTTTTAAAATAAAAACCACAATAACACATAAACACAAGTACATACTAATCGAAAATATATCATAAATATTTAATTTAAATAAAAAAGGCCTAATTTATAAAATCTTTTTCGAATTTATAACAGGTTAATGTAAAACAAAATTTTTGCGCAACAATTTATTTTATAATCCTCTTATGAATCAAATTTTTTTTTATAAATTAGGCTGTAAAAATTTACACACCATCTAAGAAAAAACAATAACAACCACATCATTGTTTTGTACAAGAACGTCTGGAGTTGAAAGAAAAACTTGCAACAAATAATAAATAAATAATGTATTACCACAATAAAAACATCTACAATTTGATATTAATTATTTAGTATTTATAATTGTAATAATTATACTTATACAATTTTATAAAAATATCCAAAAACAAACAAAAAATTGTGTTTTATTACCAAAAATTGCTACACGAAAGCATAAGTTCTATACAACTCAGTGTTTTTTTTTAAATAACGAATTTGTCTTTAATGACCGATTCGCTTTGCTTATCGCAATTAATGTCTTTATTGAGCTCAATTAACCGTATAAAATTACAAAATTCTTTTGTATTCTTTTAACCATATATGGCCCATAAGGGCTCGGTTAATAAATAAATAAATAAATTAAGTGATTGCTCAATTAACAGTTAATTGCTATAAAATCGAGCAAATTTACAAATGCAGCACTGCTAAAACACAACCCACTGAAAAAAGTTAGCCGAGACTTGGCACCCAAAATGTGGAAAAAGTAAAAACAACAAAAAACAAAATATATTAAGCCATGTTGAAGTCAAGTTATTGATATCAAATTTAATATTACTTAGAAAATTGGAAAAATAAGTTCCCAGATTGAGCTTCTCCTGAACATAAAAATTTTTACGTATGAATTTCTATTTTAATAGTGAACTTTTATTTATGTAAATTGTATTACAGGATATTAATTTCCACTTGAAACAGTGGAGAAATTGAACAAAGACCGCTGATGAGATGGCGTAGCGGCCTCGAAATCAGTACTGATCCGTTCTGTTGGTTTAATGACTATGAAAAATATTCTTAATATTCCAATCTGAGAAATAAATAGAATGTAATCACATTCATTTATTAAATAAAAAATAGTTTGCAGTTTCGCAGATTTAAACTTATAGCCTGTTGAGAAAATTAAACATTTTTATTTTTAGGTGGCATACGTTAATTGTATTGAATAAATTGTGTATATGTGAACAGGAAAATAATTATGGCAATAAAGTGAATATTGACTCAATGAAAAATGCATGTCTGAACCATCATATTAAAGATTTTTGGAGTTGAAGCTATTGAAATGATTGAATTATAATGTAATCAATTTGTTTTTGTTTTAATAAAAAATCCCAAACGAACATTTTTATTTTATTTAGAAAAATAGGCCTTAAGTGTGGCTTTAGGGAGAAATCATTGCATTGGAGAAATATTTTTATCTTAAACCAATTTTAATATGATTCTTGTGTCTAACTTTTTTAACCTTTTTTCTTTTAATAGTAAATAGATTTGTTTAACAATAAAGTATTTTTTATATTAATATAAAATATAATATAAAATAACCTAAAAGCTTAATCAAATCTATTTACTCACCCCTATTGTGTTTGGCGTTTCGACAAATTGTAATAGCTTAAAGACAAAAAGCTAAAATTTTCTTTAATCTAATACAAAATGACGAATCTGAAGGCGAAAAACGCCAAACACAATAAGGGTGACTGTTAAACCAATTTTCATACAACTGCCTCGGAATTCTATCATTTCACTTGGCTCTTTACGTATAGTCGCTCCACTAACAAATAAATCAACAAAGACAAAAATATAAAAACAAAAACTTTGATTTATTTATGTTCAAAACATATTACAATTATTTGACATTACAAAATTATAACAATTACATATTTATGTGGTACATTTTTTATACAGCAATGCTGTCGCAATAATTTTTTAGCTTAAAATATTAAAAAATGTCTTCCAAAATACAAGTAGTCAAATATATTTAAATGGCTTAACTAATAGTGCAGACATATTTGGGGAATTAACTATACATTTTCTGTAAATTATAAAATAGTAGCTGCCCAATTCATAAAGAGAAATGTTTCAATGTTTATTAAAGCCTTATTTGACAAATTTTGCATAGAAATATGTGAAATAAGAGGTTAAAAAATCCGACATATATTTTATGAATTGGGCCATAAGTATTTACGCCCTTGTAAACAAAAGGATGAGGAAATGTAATATAGGCAGAGGAGGCATTCAACGGCATTTAAAGATCAGTAGACAAATAAGTTTAAGAAATCAAAATAGAAAATATCTTATACTAATGGTAATGTATTATAAAAGCTTAAGCATTTCTTTTCTATTATAATTTTTTTTTTTTTTAATTTTTAATACAAATTACGTTTTTTTTGTTTTGTAAAACATTGCACTTTAAAGAAAATTTCCAGCTTTTAATGATAATATTTTGTAAGTAGTTGTCAATTAGTATTTACTATTTTTGTAGCAAGGATTGGTAGTACTCGGATAAAATCTTCCAGGCTTTGGGTTCCATAAACCCATCAGGTGGATTTGAGCCAGTCTTGGCTAGTGTGCGCATTTTAGTACCGGAGATGAATTCAAATTCATCCTTACGTTTGGCGTCGAAAAATGCCATGCGAGAAACACTTTTATCGTAAGCAGCTACACGGAATGGTAAAATCTAATTGAGGAAAATAAAATTAATGATTACAAAAAAAAAAAAAAATTAGAATTTTAAAAAGTAGTTTTTCAAAAATAAATTAAAAGCTTTCATAAATATTTATGTTTAAAAAAGAATTCCAAAAAGCGGGAACTTAACAAACTATGACTGTATTTTTTAAAGATTATCACAAGTGATATTTCAGCAATTTTCAATTTGGCAACACTGCTTTTGGCTGTTCAGCTGTTTCGTGTAACATGTTACTGTTAAACATGTTCAGTTTGGTCTATAATTTAACAATGAAATTGTATAAAAGTGTACAAAAATCAAATAGATTCATATCGAATATAACTTATTTGTTGCTTTTTAAAGCACCAATGAAATGCATACGAGTATAGACATTGCTTAACCATCAACAAATAAATTTCATTAAAAAATCATATCAGTTATTTAAAAATAATCACATTTGAAAAAAATTTGTTTAGTTTTTTTCCGAGTCGGTTCCAAATCACAGGAAATCTGAGTTTGATTGATCTCTAGATTTGGTCTCGAAGTTCGAAACTTAAAAACGGGTCACATACACACACATACATGCAGACATAGACATAGTCAGAAAAGCTTCTTAGGAACTCTAAACGTTGAGCTCTACTGAAAACTCGATTTTTCTTTTCAAAACGTGGTAAAACCAGTAACTCCCCGATTTTTCGATAATTTTCCATTTTCTTAGCGGGAAATTAAAAGTTAATAAATAAAACAAAAATCCATATTTACCTCCATGCTATCCAAGCCCTGTGCCATTTTTAGTACCCTAGCACCGTGGCTGGCATCATACAAATTACCATCTGGATACATTTCCTTATTGGGATGAGGCATACCGGCAGGATCTCTGCCAACAATATAGAAATTGGAACCAGCATTCATGCGGGCCTTGGCATGCCATTGCACCTCTGTGGGACCCGCATACATCATAGGCGAGGGGAAGATTGCCAAAACGGTATCTTCTCTACTGAGAACACCTGCATCGAGCACTGCTTGATGCTGAGCCATGCGTACCGGCAAAGGAACATCATCGTCTTTGGTCCAACCTCCAAGGGGATGTAGGAGAAGAACAGGTTTTTTGAAGCCACGCTGCAGTAGTTGACGTTTGGTGTCTTGCATAAGTAAAGCATGACCATTATGAATGGGATTACGCAGCTGAGAGGAAAATTATGATTCAGTTGGAGAAAATGGAAGAGTTTTGTTAACTGGACTTACTTGAAAAGCAAAAACTGCATCGGCAGACAATTCTTTGAACTTTTGTCTCAACTCGTTCGGTGTAAGACGATACTGATCCAAACCATCATTCCATTGTATGCGCTCAATAACATCCAAATTACCACCCACCAAATAATCACCCGATTCCAACACCATCTTAAGAATAAAACGATCTTGAATGTAATATATTGGAAATGTAAATATGTATGAATGTGTTACCTTGACATAAGGTTGATTCGGATTACTGGTGCCAAACTGTCTGGATACACGTTCCTCTTTGCGATGGTAGAAGAACTCAGGTTTCCTTAAAATAGCTACAGGTTTATCATTGTATCTCAAGCATACAGCCGAAGAACCATCTAATTTCTCCTTATTTTCTGTAGATACTGACAACACAATTGGCACCGACTGGTTTTCCCTAAAAGCACCATCTTCGCTTAGAATCGAATTGAAATGCAAAGTCTGTAGATATTCATCTTCGCTCATAAATCCCTTAAGAGGATACGCCCAACCTTCGGCTAGTACCTGCACCCATTGCAACTCTACCGCCGTAATTGGTATAGAGGGTAAGGATTTGGCCTCATTTAATATTGTCTCTTTTAAAGAGGGCGCTACATAAAGTTCGGGCAATTTGTCCACTTCGCGCAATGATTTTGGTATAATAGCTTCTTGTTCCAGCAGTTGGACGACCAGTTGGGTAGATTCTTTGATTGTAAAACCATCGGTATTGACCACCAGCTCCGGGCTTTCAGGTCGTTCATATTCTTGTGTAATTCCAGTGAAACCTTTGATTGTGCCCTCTCTGGCCTTCTTGTACAGACCCTTAACATCTCGCGATTCACACACCGATAGCGGAGTATCCACAAAAACTTCGAAGAATTTTAAGCCAGCATCCTTGTGTATCTTTCTAGCCATTTCACGATCATCGGCAAATGGCGAAACGAAACTGCATATCGATACAACACCACTGTCAGCAAACAGTTTCGCTACTTCGCCCACACGTCTAATATTTTCCTCACGGTCGGCGGGAGTAAAACCTAAATTCTTATTGAGACCGGTTCTGATATTGTCACCATCTAGGCCATAAGCTGGTATACCACGGGATACTAAATACGCTTCCAATTCGAAAGCTATTGATGTTTTGCCAGCACCACTCAGTCCAGTTAGCCAGACAGTACAGCCCCGGAAGCCACGACATAAACCGAGATTTCTACCCCTCACCTCGCGGGTAATATGATGCTTCTGTTCCGTTACATTGGTGGCCACTTGCAGGCACTGAAACGGGAAAATTTATAACAATTTAAGTTAAAACAATTTTTTTAGTAAAAATTTGTGTTTTCTTGAACTGAATCTGAATATGTCTCTTATCTAAGTGTATCCATTTTGGTTTAACAGACGCTACACCTGGCATTCTCGTGGAGGCAGCTGAAAGTAGTCGTCTGCCAAATTTATGACCTTAACGACTTGGGCTATACCAAACTAGAAATACTAAAACGGAATAGTGTGCCGTTCAAAGAGGAGGACAAGATAATTTTTAAGTTAAGACTTGTTAAATAGCACTTGGATATATTCGAGGGTCTGAGACGTAAGCAAATATAGCGCAACGATTTTACTTGTTTAGGACAAAGAACATAAAATCAGCCATATTACAGAGTTCAATTTCGTTCGGAAACGGTATTGATTCCGTATTTTGATTCCTCAGGAAAAGAAACAATTTTTCGGAATGAAATCATTTTTAATATCAGCAACGGAAAAAAATACTTCATTCCGAAAAGTTGTATCGTCCTTCTTGGTTTTTCCAGAAATTAAAATACCGATCAATTCAGTTTCCAAAAAGAATTGGAATCTCCAACATGACCTTTAACGACCACTCCGAGTAAATATCGATCACGCGGACTTATAAGGAGATAAGAGCAGCCAAATTGAGGGCAATACTCATATCGAATAACATGGACAGATTGACGAGCATGGGCACGCCTGAGGAAGTTCCGGTAAAGAAGTCAGAAGATTGTCAGAAAGCATGACAAAGGGATAATTCATTTTAGCTAAGAGAATACCAAAATACAGAAGATAATGTCTTTCTGAGTTAACGTTGTGTCTTAAAGTTGTCGCTGAAGCTACAAATTCATCGCTCAAAACTTAACTGTTTCATATGAAACAATATTTGAAGTGCACAAGTATCGCTTTTGTGTCATTTAAAAGAAAAAGTCATAATATCGTTGAACTGTAGCCATATTCCGTAATTCGCTAAAGCTGAAACTCCATCCCGGAAAATGTCAAAAGTATTTTTAGGCTAAACCGTTGTAAAAAACCTCTGCATATTTTTCGGGGCTCATTTTGTATAATAATTATTTGTTCGCTAGCAAATAGTTAAATACAAAATAAGCCCCCAAAAATATGCAGAAATTTCTTACAACCATTTAGGCTGAAAATACTTTTGACATTTCCAGGGATGGAGTTTCAGCTTTAGTGAGTTACGGAATATGGCTACAGTTCAACGTGTCTTTTAAAGGACACAAAAGCGATACATATATAAATTGTGTACTTGCAATATTGTTTCATATGAAACTAAAGTAGGAACCAAATCTTACATTTTTGATCACTATTTTTATTGCTTCTGAGCCTCCACGATCACAACTAATTTACTCTCGATCTTGTCGCTAATACACACTTATCTGCAGTTCATGTCGTTGTATGTTCTTTCTTTCTAAAAGCAATTTTTTTCGTTCTTTCTAAAATATTTTTTAACGATAGTTTGGAGATTGACCAGAAACGCGAGTCAGAAAAAACTTTTCCACAAGAGTTGCGTATGACCAAGAATGATAAAATAAAGATTACGCCAACAAGCTGAAATAAAAATACTTTTCTGCGCATGATGGAACTCTGACGTCACTCTACATGTGCTCTGATTGGCTAATAAAATTCAACTGGAGAACTATTATGCTATTATAAAAACTAGACAGTGGGGCAAATTGCGATTTTTCAAATTAAATTTGTTTGATAATAAACAATTTTAAAAATTATTTTACTTTTCACATTTGTTTTATTTAAAATTTGTTAATTTATAGTTATTGTATATAAATATTGAACCCAAGTGCTAATTATTTTTCTTTTTTCCCCATTCAAAACAAATTTTTTTGCTAGCAAAATATCAGCTATAACTTCCTTTGAGCTTCATCTCTTGGAAAACTATAAAATGACACAGCTTTTTGAAAACAAAAAAAATTTTGGTAACAATATTACATTTTAGCACAATTATTTCTCACTTGTTTTTTTTTTGCTGTTACTCTGTTTGCAACTGCCCACTGCACATTTCATGATTGCTCTTTTTGTTCTCTTTTCTCTTTAATTTAGGTTTTTTGTTTACAGTTTATGAGCTTTAAAAATCAAGTTTTAGTAAGTTTTTTACACTTTAAGTTATTAATAATTATTTTAATATATTTATTTTAAAATATAACACAATTTATTATAAAATATAACACAAAACTTGCACTTTCATAAATCCCATTTAATTTGCTTGTTGGAAAACTCTCTGAGTAAATTGGAAATCTCTCTGAGTAAATTGTGTGAAGAGTTGCCAAATATAGCATAAAATATTAATTTTGTACGAGAAAGTATTAGTTTTGCATATAATAAATATTTGGCAATCTCTTCGAGGGAACAAATACGTCATCAAACGGTAAATCATGCGCAAAGCGTAATATTTATTTTATCATTCTTGCGTATGACTATGTCCATACGATGAAACATTTGCTGCAGAAACATTGTGTTTGTTGATGAGAGGGGAAAGACGAGTGGAAAAGGGTACGGTGTTTGACCATGTCCACACGATGAAACATTTGCTGCAGAAACATTTATTAATTCCCTTTTGAAGCTGCATTCGTGTCCACACGATTGAAACTTTTGTTTTGCAGCATACATATATTATATTCGTTTTCTCTTTCTTCTTCTTTTAATTTTTTGACGGAGAATGGCGTGCTCAACAAATGTTTCATGTACATGAAACACCGTACCCTTTTCCACTCGTCTTTCCCCTCTCATCATCAAACACAATGTTTCTGCAGCAAAGGTTTCACCGTGTGGACATAGTCTTTCATGTACATGAAACATTTGTTGAGCACGCCATTCTCCGCTTCTGCATATAATAGTTGTGTTTTTTTACTCTACTTTGGGATCCCTCGGGATCCCAATTTGCACGAAAAGCGTTTCCGTACTTTTAATTTGTGCAAATGAGAGTGGTTTTGAGAGAATAAGATTCTTCTTCTTCTTGCACGAAACAGCCCGTACTTTTTCTTCGGGCTAGTTTGGGCAAGTAAATAAACAAACAGCTGTTTGAAAAATAAACAACATCAAAGAAAAATTAAATTGACAAAAAAACATAAAAAAATTGGAAAGTTGTTGCAAAAAAGATTTAAAAACTTCTGGCGAACAAAGTTTTATAAGTTTTTACATAAAATTAAGAAAGAAAATATTATAGATACGCTGCAACATGTAAGTAAAACATACGTAAGTAAGTATGTATGTATATACTACATGCAAGTTTTTATTTAATAATTTTGACATAGTACAATAGTTTTGGTTTTTCGCGTTCGCGTACTTTTGCACATTTTTGTCTTTTATTGAGAGAATTTATAGTTAGCTCTCATTTTACCGAACTTTACCCAAAAAGTAAAGAAACACACCTAATATAATATATGTATCCTGCAAAACAAATGTTTCAGCCGTGTGGACACGAATGCAGCTTCAAAAGGGAATTAATAAATGTTTCTGCAGCAAATGTTTCATGGTGTGGACATAGTCTATAGGGTGCTAATTTTTCCCGAAATTACAGTCTCATGTTCAAGTCAAAAACGACTACGATCAATAATTAAAACGCTGACTGGCTAAGCGCGTATAGTATGTATGTATGTATGTATATTTAAGCTGTGCGCAGATATTTTTGTGTTTGCAGAGTTGAATGACCTTTTATAAAACAATAGCAAATGCTTGTATTTAAATTTAAGAATTTGGCCAAACAAGCGAAAAATACAGCTCGTTATGCAAACCAGAATTGATAAATGAGAAAATTTCGCACCGATCAGCCTTTTCAATTGCATTTCTTCGAACTTAATAGTACGTAAATCTTTTTTTCCCTTTTTAACTTTCTTTTATTATATTTTTTAAAATCTAATTTTTTGCTTCCATGAGAAATATGTGCTTCTACTTTTATTAAATACAATTAAAAATTCCTCAATAAAAATTAAGATTTCGTTATTTTTAATTTGGCTGAATAAAAAGTATTCTGATAACAAGTTTTTCCATGTAGGAGTATTAAATACAATCAGTTTGAATGTAGAGGAGTAGGCGATAAAAAATTTAACAAAATTAACTAAATCTTCTTAAGTACATATTTTAATGTGATATTTAGATACGCCTTTTTCAAATAAGATAACGATATGTTTATCGTTTTAGCGTACCACTTAGCAGTGAAGGTTTTTTGTTAGATATTAGCCAACTCATGGATAAAAATTCCGCAATAAAGATGCCTGCGTTTGAACGGCACCGATCTACGGCAATGGGTTTGAGGCATTAATCAAACTTAAAGAATTAAATTACATTGTCTATGTGCATTAATGTGTACGAGTACATAATTTATTATAAAAAAAAACAATTTTAATGTTATTTTGCAACCACAGAATGCAAAGTATTATTGCATTTAAAGTTGGGAACGTGATTTTATTTCAAAGCCACCAGCAGATTTTTCAAAACGATACAAGGAAATTGATTGATCAATATAAAAAGGCGAGTAATATTCGTATGCGATGAATATTATGTTAAAGTCCAACATTTCTGATAGTTCATCATATAAAATTTGCATCCCAACAACTCCATTTTAATGCAAAAGTTCGCTGGTTCAAATTATTGCTGCAATTCTAAATATTAATCTTTCAGTCGGCCAAGCAGTTAACGTGAATGGGGTTCGCAATCGCGCGATGATAACAGACTTCTTGTAGCCAGAAATTGAGGATACGGAGCAGGAATTTGCGCGAGAAATTCAATGGCCGTGTTGTTTCACTTCGTGGCGTTGTTAATTGGCCGTCACGACCATAGGATTCGACACCGTCGTACTTCTTTCATATGGCTTACATATTCAAAAGAAAAAGTGTACGTCAATAAGCCAAGAACAATTTAAAAGCTTAAGAAAGAGATGATTCAGAACATTCAATTACTTCTCGGAGTCATTGAAAATAAGAACCATCGGAAAGAGGTACGCTGCCGAAGCCGATATATGTTTTTTTTTTCTTCTACATATGCGATTCATTGTGCCAGAACTAGGAAAGTTGGTTATGGGAAGGAGGATAGAGGGAGTTGTGTTTGTGGACGTTCGATTTGAACCTCCCCAAGTTGAAACTGGCAGGAAAGACCTCCGCTGTAAGTTTGTTCCACATACGAACCGTTCGGCCAAAGAACGAATTCTCTCTGTAATGCGTGGTGCGGTTCACGCATAATTGTCATAGATCTTTCTATCACAATACAAATCATTAAAATAATTCTCTGAAAACTTGTTGTTTCATTAACAATTAATATCGTGCATTTCCGTTGGATCACCCTTTAATTTTCTTCATTTCAAACACATATTCCAAAAAGGGAATTATTTCGCATGCTATTTTAGGATAGAATTGTTCCTCTTTATTTCTTCGCAGGGGGAGTGAAGTTGCATGGGAAAAGGGTTAATACACTTGTTACAATTGTACTTTTTTTTTTGGTACAATCTAAACTTTAAAAGTACGTTGGTATCCCCACGATAAGCCAAATAAGGCTTTACACTGCACTCGTTCAATGCCAATAAATAAAATAGACTCGAAGGACCATTTGAAAATAATTTTATGAGAAAATTTCAATTTCGTAAAAGAGCGCAAAAAATAGTGCTCTTTTTTAACGCTGTTGTATATATTGGGACACAAAATCGAATAACATTGAAAGTTTTATAGTCACCGAATTTAAAAGAAATTCTGAGCAACTCTACAGAAACTTTGCGAGACTTCAACAAACAATATTAATTTTTGGCTAACAAACTCCGGTCGCTATAAATATCTAGATACGGGCTTTGGGGTATGCAATGAAAAATTAATTGCCCATTTTTATATCTAAATATCATGCGAACGAAATAGACTGCATAGTCTAATCCAAACAAAAGACTTTTAAAATAACAATTGATTTACTTCCCGATATCTTAATTTATACAGTACATACATACAAACAAGCTTTTAGTACTATTGGGGTCAAAAATGTACTTGTTGGTACAAAATTACTTTACTAATTTATCAGCCCTGATACTTACCCTCCTTTTTACGAGTGGGTGAAAACCTTTTTGTGGATTTGGCATTTTATATTATTATTCTTTTTTAATTAATTTTGTTTTAGAAGAGACAAAATTTTAATCTTAAGTTGAATTTTAGCAGCACAAACGTTTGTAATTGATAACAGCAATAATTATGGTTATTTGTTTGCACTGACAATTTTGTACAAACAACTTAATCATTCAAAGGTCTACAGCTAACTAAAATTAATGAAAATCTTTTGCAGATTATAAAAGTTTAAAGCCTCAAAAAGCAGAAAGAATGAAAGAAAGAACAAAAGTAGTGATATGTGTGTATGTTATACATATGTAATAAGCAAAAAAAAGTTAAATTGATAGATAATGTTGTTTTCACGATTATTAGTTACAGAATGCAAATTAAGAAATTTATAAACTGATGGTTAGATCACTCAACACAATTAATAAGTATGTATGTATGTGTGCAAATATGTATTTATGTATGCAAATATTTTTAGAAATAACAAACTTCAAAAAAACCCATGGCCAATATCTAAACTATTGTTAGAAAATATTTTAGAAAGAACAAAAAATATTAGGTTTAGAAAGAAAGAACATACAACGACATGAACTGCAGATAAGTGTGTGTTAGCGACAAGATCGAGAGTAAATTAGTTGTGATGGTGGAGGCTCAGAAGCAATAAAAAGAGTGATCAAAAATGTAAGATTTGGTTCCTACTTTAGTTTCATATGAAATAATATTGGAAGTAACAAGTATCGCTTTTGTGTCATTTAAAAGAAAAAGTCAAAATATCGTTGAACTGTAGCCATATTCCGTAACTCGCTAAACCTGAAATTCTATCGCTAAAAATGTCAAAAGTATTTTCAGCCTAAATGGCTGTAAGAAAGTTCTGCATATTTTTGGGGGCTTATTTTGTATTTAACTATTTGCTAGCGAACAAATAATTATTATACAAAATGAGCCCCGAAAAATATGCAGAGGTTTTTCTTACAACGGTTTAGCGTAAAAATACTTTTTAAATTTTTAGCGATGAATTTGTAGCTTTAGCGAGTTACGGAATATGGCGGCTGCAAACATTTTTAAATTCTTAAAATTCGTATCAGCTTTTTAATTGTGACTTTAGAAATTTCTTCTATAACTTCAATTTATGGCAGACTCTTTGTTATTCTAACACATCATTTAGTTTGAAAAGAAAAGAACAGCTTTGGATGTATGTTGTTGTAATAATAAGAACTTTTTGTTGCACTGTTTTGTCTGTTATATAATTAATAATCATAATTTTAATATCAGGTTTTCTACATCTCATTAATTAATCAGTAACTTATAGATGTAAATTTTACGAGTTGGATTGTAGAGGCACAAATATAATTTAATGCATACGCTTGAGGTTTTCTGAGACTTCATAAAAAAAATTTCACCTGGATTTATAAAAATTTTGTTTCAGATTAGAAAACACATTCATATTAAAGATTTATGTAACTAAACTAGCATTTAAGCCTTGTTTGATTTAACTATCAATACAATTTTTAAGTTGCTCACTTACCGTTTCTAAACATTCTTTGTGATCTTGCATACATTTTCCATTATTATTATTATTGTTGTTATTGAGCATAAACGAATTTAAAAGATGGGAACGTTTTGTAAACATTTTATTTGTTTTACTTTTAACGTTACACTTAACAATTCTTTTTTTTTTTTTTTTTGTTCTTCTATAAACAAAACAAAGCCAAGAAAAAGAAATTACGGCCAGAATATCACTCAACTAAAAAATATCTTCATAAAAATATCAACGGAAACAACAACAGAAAGACAAACTTTCACAAAATACAACTACTTTTTAATCAAACGACCAGCAGACGTATGAAAATTGAAATGAATATCTTGTTTTTAAATATGAAAAAAATTAACTGCTATTTAAAGACTAGCCCAGAGAGCGAGAGTCAAAATGTACAGCGATTCAGATGGAAAACATGAATTACTGTGAGTGCGACAAGTAAAATATTATAAGATAGTTATTATGATGTCGCACAGTACTTTGCCCTCATACAAAGATGGCACAAAAAAAATTGGAATATGTAATTGGCATCAAACAAATTGCAATAAAATGTGTGGCATTCTGAAAGATCCTACTTCACTTGTACCGATTCCTTATAGTTTATTTTGAGAGTTTTGATCGTATTGATTTGTTTGTGTGATCGAGCGCTAAATGCGCATAGGAAGAATTTTAAATAGAGGGGCACAAGTTTTTCCCAATCCTATACGGGCTACATTTATGCCCCAGTGACATATTGAATGATTGCTTTAAAGTATTTTGGAAAAAAAATCAGCGCGAGTAAGATTTAAAATTTTAATATTTGAGAGAAAACAATTTTTAGACCCTTCAAAAAAGAATTGGATGGTATATTCACTTTGTCATTCCGTGTGTAACGCAGCAAAATATACATCTAAGAAACCATAAAGTGTATATATTCATGATCAGTGATGAAATCCAAGACGATGCAGCCACATTCGTCCGTCCGTCAGTTAGAATTACGATACAGTGCCAACGAAAAGAAACAGATCCTTGAAATCGGGTATAGACAAATTTTGAAGAATAGCACAGGTCAAGTTCGGAAATAGGCTAAATCGGGCCAGAGGGGAAAAATTTTCCCTAAGAAGTACTAAACCAACCTCTAAAAAAACAACATAATTTTTGAAGTTTTTTTTTTGAAATTTTGTTAAGCAAATGATATATTTTTATGTCAAAGAAGGTCCAAAGCGTTGAACTAAGAGCCAGAAAATCAGAAATATCCATTTTAGGACCCAGTACCATTTAGTGCGCGTTGAAATAAGATATTACATGTAAAATTAGTGTAAATATTTAACAAATTGTATTCCTTAAGCCTACATTCTTTCAAAATGAAAATTTTAAGCTTTTGCGGCGAAGGTAAGACGTTCTGTGATGTTCCGTTCGTATTAAATCAGATAATAAATAGCAGGACTAAAAATGACTGTAGCATAATTCTCAAAATGCTACATAGTTATTATTTTACTCATAGAGAAATATTTTAAGTGCTTTACTGAGCTCCAGGCTCAAGTTCAATAACAACGAGGAATCGTTAAGTTACTACAAACGATCCACTGTGGCACTTTAAAAATTATTTGTCTAAAAAAATAATTGTTGCTAAACGATACCGAAATGCAAATCATTCTGATAAACCTTAAAATCATATTCTTGAAAAAAATGCAATCTAAATTTGTGCAGATACGAGTATATGTATATGTAAGTATGTATGCGTATGTATTGCCTTGCAGACAGCCTGGGGCCAAATAGTCCTATGTCAACACTAATTTTCTAATGACAAGTGTGGTAGGTAAAGAAAAAACAGTGACAACTGATGTCTCATTTCCGGTGACATGTCAATATAGGTTATCTGCAAAAGTTCCCATAAAAACTACAAAATGTAGTTTGTATAATATACTAATGGATTCTCAATGACACGTAAATGTCTATAGCAACAATTTTATGGGCAACAAGTGACAAAGTCAAAAACGAATTAGTTCAGATGTGCACTATGGACATTTCCAATAGGGTACGTATGGACATGTATATGTGTTTAATTTTTGTGGGATTGTGTGAAAATATATAAATATCTACACATACATATGATCATTTAGCTAACAGATAACTGAGTTTTATTTCTACTATTTATAACAAAAAATAATAATAAAAAAGATATGGGCGAAAGTTAATCCAGGCAATTGCAAAGCTAACTTCAAGGGCACTTTGTGAGTAGGTATGGTTGGTTCCAGTTTTGGAGATAGAAAAACTTCATTAATATCTATTTTGAATATGTTATATTATTAATTTTCAATATGAATATTTATATCCATCCAAAAAATTGAACTAAGATTTATAGGCTATAGGGAAAGTCGACATCAATTGAATTATTCAACTTACACAGCAGAGCAGAAAAGCTGTTTTCGAAAGCCGCTATACTTTCATCATTAACACTTATGTCTATTTATGACCATCACTTGTTATTGGGTGGGTTAGTTGAATATGTTTTAAAAAGTAAATATACTGCACACACATACACATAAATTTATGTAAGTAAATGAATATGTACATAAATAATTACGTTTGATTAAAACTCAATGATAACACTGAATAATAACGTACATTCTTATAAATAAAACATATTTTGTTAACATAAGTATTTTTTGAACAATAGAATTGTTTTTCAGAAATAGAAATTAAGATAAGCTACTAACTACATTTGATGTATGTATGAAGTAGTGATGTGCGAATATTCGTATTCTTATTCGATCTACTGAATATTCGGCAGCTTTCTTAATTTTGCATTCACTTATAAAATATTCGAGAAATATTCACCTAAATGATACTAAAATATACTAAACTTTTCAATATGTACAACAAATTTTTTGGAATTTGTTAAATTTTTTTTTACACTAAATTTTTTTAAAATATATTCGAGATATCTTCACCTAAAATGTAGGTCCTAAATGATGAATACAAAAATGTGAATATCTAAAAATGGCCGATTATTCGGCAATTCGAATACAATTATTCACACATCATTATTATGTATTCATAATGTATACGAATAATATTAAATAATTAGCTATGTACGAACTTATGGATACAAAATAATTTGTTTAAAAGTCTTTTTGAAACGGCACTTAAAAAGATAATTTGTTTTTCACATATAAGTATCTACATATACATAAGTATGTATACATGGAAATGTCAATGTATGTATGCATGTGTGTAAATATGTATGTATATGAATAAGAGAAAAAAATGCCGGCAATATTTTCATTAAACAATTAAAAAATACTGTTGCCTATGACGTTAACTAATGTAAACAAACATTTCTCTAACAACGTAACACAAAGAGAAGGAAATCAAAGAGAGATTTACATCTAAACATGGCTATAATCAAAATTAGGCCAACAGCTGTTTCATTGAAAAAACACTATGCATCCAAAAAAATTTAATATCTATTCTAAATAATACATATCAATATGAAAGAACTTTAGTACCAGTTAATTAAATTTTACGTTCTATTTACACACTTACCGTTTTCTGTCTCTTTTTACTTGTTTCAGGTGCATCACACATTTTTCTTGGGAGTTTTTTTTTATAACAGCACACTAAACAATACACTAAACACACAGCGACTGGCGTTCAGAGCTCGACCAAAGGTTTTATTAATACTAAGAATATAAAACGTGGACCAGCTTATCTTTTGAACTTATTTATACGCTAGTATAAATATTTGTAAAATTTAAGAGCACAAATACATCTATTACAAATTAAATGATATGCACTTACTACACACATACTTATGTAGTTATATTATTGATATTTGTTTGTTTTATGTGCTACACCAGCAAAATACTATATTTCTATTTTATCACAATATCAACCACATTTATTATATCTTTTGGATATTCGTTTTTTATAAACTTTACTATTAATTTATTTATTTTCGATTACTTAAACGCTAACTTGTGCCTTACACCTTTTTTAGCAACAATTATAAATCATGTAAAATCTACCGAACAGATTTTTCACTCTCTTTCACAGTTGCCAGATGTCATTATTAGCTGCTTTCGTAGTTTGTGGGGGAACAACATTAAAAAGCTCCATATGATTATATACTCTGTTTAAGATAGACGATGTTTCTGTGTATGTAATATAGTACCTGTTACTAGAGATGTGTGCGTGAATAAAATTAATTTCTTTCATTCACTGCAATATTTAAGACGATCACGCACGCTTACGAAATCATTATTTTTAATGCTTTTAAGCAAGATTTACTGATTAAAATAACAATAAGTCTTAAAAAGTTTTATATCTCGTTAGCGGAGCCAAATCATAGAACTCTGTTGGTATAACCGATTTTAAAATAGTTTTATAGTTTTACTTCAGTTTTGGTACATACATGTTAATAACCTAACTATATATATATATATATATATATATATATATATATATATATATATATATATATATATATATATATATTGCATTGGACATTTCTTCGTCATGGTATCATACAGGTTAAATAAAAACATATGTTTACAATTCTATGTGTAAAAACGCCTTTACTTTTATAACAAAAGTCTGGCACTGCTTTACAATTGTGCTCAAACAATTGTTTTGCATTTTTTCAGTGGTCGCTCTCTTTTTTGATAATTTTTTTTGGAAAATTTGTTAAATTTATGTAAAGTTCATAGGAAAATTGCTATAAAAAGTTAGTACGCGGACAGAATGCTTTCACTGCTGCAGGAAAAACGGCCGTTAAAACGCTCACGTTTGGGTCCACCCGACGTCTATCCACAGGAGGCTAAACAACGGGAAGACGAATTGACACCATCGAATGTTAAACATGGATTTGCCACAATGCCACCGTTAGCTGATGAATTCGGTACCGCCCATACTTCCAATGTCAATGCCAGCAAAGTTGCATCATTTTTCAATGCCATTTTGGCGAAAAAGGAAGAGTTAATGACCTTGCAGGATACAGTGCGAAAGAAACAACAAATCAATTGTAAAGACAATTTTTGGCCAGTGTCACCTCGCACAAAGGGCGCATTGGATGCTTGGTTCAAGGACTTGGCTGGCAATAAGCCCCTGCTAAGTCTGGCAAAAAAGGCTCCTTCATTTAACAAAAAGGAAGAGATACTAATAACACTATGCGATCATCAGGTCAATATGCAAAGAGCAACTTGGTTCATTAAATTGAGTGCGGCATATATGGTGAGTGTTTCGGAGTCGAAAAATAAAAAGAGAAATTCATTCGATCCCGTACCCGAGTGGACAAGTAATTTAATAAAATTCATGAAAGATTTGCTGCCTAAATTACAAGAATATTATCATTTAAGTGAAAAAAGTAAGTGAAATTACGTACTATATTATCGATTTCTTTGTTTTATCATTGTTGTGAAACAAAGAGCTGGCTATAAACAAATAATAATCTTTATAATCTTCATATGTATGGTTCTGTTAAAGGTTCTCCCTGTGAAAAAAATATACTCAGTGGTTATGGAGCTCCAACCACACAGATCAATAACCAACAACAAAATACCTCTACTACTCACACTAACAACTCTCTTACTACAGTCCCGCAATCTCTAGCTAGTCCCGTGCCCATGTTAAGTCCAGCAAATAATCAGACATCTAGTGGAGGCGGCCTTGGCTCTTTAACTGGAACTCCCACCACACCCATAGGAAGTTCTAGCAGCCAAAGTAGCTTACCAGGAGCAAATAACATGCCGGGTTCGGGTTCTTCAATATCAGGAATAGGCAGCAATTTTGAAGACAGCCGTAATGCTCTTAAATATTGGAATTATTGTACCCAATTAAGTAAATACATGCATGAAGAATCTCTATTAGATAGACAGGAATTTCTAAACTGGATATTGGAATTATTGGACAAAATGCGTACTCAAGTCACTTTCGATGAGTCTTTGAAGAAATTGATTTTAACCTTTGCTTTGCAATATATGCACGATTTCGTTCAATCCGAAAGACTATGCCGCAAAATGGCTTATATAGTGTCTAAAAAACTAGCTAATTTATTAAATAATGTAATAGACCAGCAACCAAATGGTAAACAACACCTACCAGCTGGAGTCACGCATATGGAAATCGATGAGGATGTGGATAAGAAAAAGCCAGCATTGGATCCCTACGAAGGCGCCATTAATGAATATTTAAGTTGTCCCCATCATCGTGATATTATTTTGTATCTAAGTGCGATTTTACAAATAATCACCATTGAATGTCCCACGGCTATGGTTTGGTGTGGCATAGGAGAGAATCGCATACCAGCCTCTTTGTGTGGCAGTCCTTTAGATCATTTGCCCATTGCACCATCCGCCCTGCCAATGCCTTCCAAATGTACGCTAACGAATGCCGAAGTACAGTGTCAGCTTAAATGCACTGAAGCTGAAATAGTTTTACGCTCGAAACATGCTGAAAACCGCTGGTTTGCTGAAAAATGGCAAAATGCTAACAAAAATTCCTATACTCATGTCTTAACTATATTGGATCATTTGGATACCCATTGTTTCGATTTAATGGACCAGACGAACTCAATAGATTCGTTGTATGCCAACATCTTTCAACCGTTCGTTAGCGTACGGCGTGAAATGGGAGCGAATGGCGAAATAAAAGAGATACCTCAGGAATACGATGCAAATAGTGTCGATGGGACAACGGTGAAAATATTGTGCGAGTGGGCGGTGTCGAGTCAAAGGTAAGTGTTAGCAACATGTTATTTCCGAAATAGCATTCATTTCGTAAATTAGTTTTTAAATTGCAAACATTTTTAATTATTTTGTTACTAAATGTACGCGTAGAATTTTTAAATAAAAGATTTTAAATTTTGGAGAAATAATTTTATATATAAAAAGAAACGACCTCGAGCTTAATAAATAATAAATAAAAATTAGGGTCAAAATGTTAATAGCAATTTTCATTAAATTAACCAAATAAATCTATATACAATAGAAAATTAGCAAAAAGGAAAAGTAGCAAAAAGGAAAATAAAATAAAATAATAATAGAATAAAATAATAATAAAATAAAATAAAATAAGCTTAAAGAATATAATAAAATAAAATAATAATAAAATACAATAAAATAGTAATAAAATAAAATAATAATAAAATAAAATATTAATAAAATAAAATAATTCCATGTAACGGAAATTCAAAAATTTTAATAAAACGAAAATTTACGAAGACGTGTATAAAAATCAATTCACTTACATTTGAAAAGTTCACTAAAACCTGGTAAATTATAAAATGTTGATAATAATGTAAACAAATTTTATTAATATAGAAAATATTTATAAATTAATAAGTGTAAAATGCTTGTTTTCGCTTAAGTATATTTTCCTGAAAATGTAAATATCGCACATCTCTCGAGCGATATTTCGACCGGTAACTCAATTCGCTGTTTTGTTGAAATTTTTACCATCATGCAGGCTACAAATATTTATTTTTTTATTGCAAAAAGTTTCCAAACAGCATATGTTTGCTTGCTTTAAATGTTATGGTTTATTAAAAAATTGCTGTTCAGTTTACAAATAAGTGGCTTCCAACAACGATTCCCAGCTGTCAGTTGTTAGTTGTTATCCCTAATATATATTTGGTAATTGACCATGACACTGAAGTTGAGTTGCTCTCGATAATTGACATTGTGCTAATCAAAAGAAAAAGAAAAGAAAGTAAATAAAAATCAGTTAATTAATAAATATATATTTAAAAAATATATCCGAAATTAAAAAAAAAAAAAAATAACAATAAAATGCAACAAGAAATGTCATAAAAATGAATGCGTTGTGTTGTAGACGTTCATAATTATCAGTTAGGAATTAATTATTCGGCTTGCGGTCTGTCTCTTTTGTTTAATAATTAAAATAAAAATAAGAACTCTTAAGTTTTTTATTTAACAATTAATTCCTTAACTCATCTCGTAAAAATATAAAATACATCAATTCATAAAAAAATCTAGATTTCTACAAAGAAGAAAAAATTAACTCGCAAATGCATCGCAATATGCCAAAATTCAAAATCTCTTAAAAAATCATGAAACAACGAAGAAGAAGAAAATTCACCGAAAATATGCTTTGCACAAGGCAAAATTTCGAGAAAAACCCATAATTTCGTTCGATCAGATTCACAAAAATTCAACATTTCATCGAAAAACGAAAGTCAAGGAATTTCTATATTTATGAATAATTATAAAATAAGTAGTCGCTGAAAATCGAAAACCTACGCAAACTGAATCGTATATTCACATAAAGTTATTTATTTTTAGTTCATAAGAAAACGGAAATTTCGAAAACAAAAAATTAAAAAATTCTTTGAAAACCAAAGCGGAAGAAAATTCGTAATAAACAAAAATGTAAATAATTCGAGATAACCTATTAACTAAAAACTAAAAGCTAAACTCTTACTAACTTCATTATCATTTAACAAAAATTTGACATTTTATAAAAAATTAAAAAAAAAATATGCGGTTAATTGAGACAATAAATGATTTCAAAAAGATTTTAAAAATATAAATATTAATCTTAAACATAATTAAAACTCACCCAAAGTATTTGTTATTCATGAAAGCGTGTTACTACCCGAACTTTACAAATTAAATTATCAACTTGAAAATTATTATTCAGGCTCAATTTCAAATCTGCGATATGTGTTACAAATGTCTTTATATTTAATTAAGAGTGGAATATTTAGAATTATTTTTATAATCGCCAAACTAGCAAAACGGATCATGTTAATGATTTGCTGTCATCCCACGTCTATTTCGGCAAAGTGTCATCCACCACAATCAAAATAACGAAATCGTTCTCAAGAAAAATATTTCCTTTTTGTATTAAAAAGGTTTACTAGATCAGCGGCAAATAAGTTGTTGGTTATTTTAGTTCTAAGAAGGTTCCTCAGGGAAGATGCACGTTAACTGTACATTTTTTAGATTAATTATAATTGTTTAGTTAGAGGAACGACACAATGGACAACTATTCTGCTTCACTTTAAACATAGAACTCACTTTATTATACTGATATTTCGTCTTATATATAAAAACTCTTAGCACTAGCTAAATACTAATACACACATACAAGATGTATTTTCTTGTCCGTGTAAATTTCTTATCTTAACATAAATACTAATTATTATTGTTTTACCTAGATAATGTTTCTATGTCTATTTCATATCTATTACCGATGTGATTATGCTACTACATATTTGTTTAGGCTACACTACCAAAAAACAAACAATCTGTTTTAACGTAAATACAAAACATGACAATTAATGGCCAAATAAAAACAGACAAAGAAACTTGTAGTTGTACAAAACTGAACAATAAGCCTAAATGGAAAGTAAATTAAACTAAAAGAAAATTTTAATTTTATTTTCATGCAGATGGGGCGAACATCGTGCAATTGTGGTGGCCATACTATTGGATAAACGGCAAATAGAAGTTACCACACCCTCTAACGAAGACAATAACAATGGCACCGGCAATACAAGCAATCCCAATGACGATAAGGAATCTATTGCATCGGGCGCCGGCCTCATAGGAGGCCTGCCCGTTTTCCAATCAGTTTTGATGCATTTTCTCGATCACGAAGCGCCTGTCCTCGATGAAAACTGCAGTGTAGCGAATCGTACACAATTCACAAATCTAGTTCATCTATTCAGTGCTCTAATACGACATGATGTGTTTTCTCACAACGCTTATATGCATACGCTAATATCGAGAGGTGATCTGCTAGAGGGGGCTACCACAAACTTAGCAACAAGTTTAAACAATAAAGGCAGCAACATGGGTATAGTGGGCAATAGCGTTAGTGGGCCGGTATCGAATAAGCCGGTTTCTCCAGCCGTTAATCATGGCTTCGACGATGAGTTTGGCCCCGGTTTAGATTTTAAGCACAATGAATTTGATGACTCGAATGTGGATGATGATTTGGACAAACTTTTGCAGAATATAAAGGAAAAGGGCCAGGCAGAGGCCCCTGATAGTCCCAAAATACCCGATCACAACAACAGTACGGGCTGCCATGAAACACATCCATCCATATCACGGCATTACATATACACAAAGCATTTCCCCATACCCCAAGATGATCCCTCCATGATCTATAGCAGTGAATCAAATCAACGTTACATACTACTGTTCGGTGTGGGCAAAGAACGCGACGAAAAGAAACATGCTGTGAAAAAGATGTCGAAGGAAATTTGTAAATTATTTACGAAAAAATTTAGCATCGATGTGGCCGAGGGTGGCAAAGTGAAAAAACATTCGCGCAATGAGTTCAATTTTGAAAATACAACAAGCAAATGCCAAAATATGGCCTACTTCGATCAGCATGTTGTCACGTCCCAGTGTGCTGCCACGGTGTTGGAACAATTAAATGGTTTTGCCATGGGCAACAATAATTATTTGCCGGTACAGGAGCATGTAGCCTTTTTGTTTGATTTGATGGAAATGGCCTTGAACATACACAGTTTGCTGGAGTTGTGCGATCAAATTCTAAAAGAACTGCCCGAAGTTGAAAATCAATTGCAGGCGAAAAAGTCCAATATGATAAGGAGCTATACCACCTCCTTGGGCCTTTATATAGTGGGCATATTGAGAAGATATCACAGCTGTTTACTGCTGTCACCGGAACAAACAGTTTCGGTGTTTGAGGGCCTATGCCGCACCATTAAACATGTGAATAATCCAACCGAATGCAGTTCAGCTGAACGCTGTATTTTGGCCTATTTGAGTGATCTGTATGAATCATGTTTGATATTGCGTTCCAAAGATCAAGAGTCCGAGTTTTTCCAACAAATGTCGCACATAAAAAAGTTCAAAGATATTTTCAATCAGCCAGAGCAGTTGGGCATGGTGCCGCAATCCTATAATCCGCAATTTATGCAGGAGTTCTTGGCTTCACCCAAAAGAGGCGGTAAAATTGATTCACTGTGGCTGCGACAGTTGCACGAATCAAACTCTAACATCTATAACTTTGTTTCGAATGTTGTTTTTGCTGTTTGCCATGAAACGGATAATGATCGTCTGAATGATATCGCTATAGCCTGTGCTGAGTTAACGGCTGGCTGCAATGCTTTATCGGAGGAATGGATTGCTGCATTGCAAAGTATTTGCCATGCCATGAAAAAGACTCGCTATCCGCATCTCTGCCAGATCGATATTCAAAATAGCAAAATTCATAACTCGTTGGCGGTTTTCATATGCATTTTGGTGGCCAGACATTGTTTTTCTTTGGCCGATTTTGTTATGAAAATTGCCTTGCCAACGCTGGCCAATGCTTATCCGGTGGGCGGTGAAATAACCACGGATGCAGAGTCGGGTGAGTAAAAAATTTTTACAAATTATTAAAATAAATTTTATGTGATTTCTTTATTAAGAAGAAAATATAATAATTTTCTAAAGCAAACGAAACCATATCAAACTTTTAAGAGTAACGTGGAGGTTCTGCTTAGGAAAAATGCAGTTTATTAAAGCTATAACCATCAAGATTGTGAGCTAAAACTGAATAGATTTTTGTAAAGAAATTTATTCGAATAGTTAATCACCCTTTTGCATTAAACACATTCACGACTGCAGGCTAACGACTACAGAAATAGAATATGTGACCTGCTCCACAAAAAAATTTTTTTTTACTTTTTGAGTGATTCTTATAGGGAAAAAACGCTCTTTCGAATGCCGCAAACCGCAAGTTTCTATGTCTGTTACTTTTTTTACAAATCACCTGTAAAGATGAACATAATTAATGAACAAATTTTAAAATGTGATATAAACAGATAATATATATAATATATGAAATTTAAAAAAAAGTTCAATATCAAAGGTACAAAAATATCAACATTTTACTCTTTTTTACTCCTAACACGCTTTTTTGGTGGTTTTCTGTATTTGGCTGCTTTCACCTTTGTCTGATTTACAAATCTGATGTACAAAGTACCAGAGAGTCGAAATACATCGCCAGATGATGAGGTTGAAGGAAGCGCTTTTTTTAAACGCGTTTTTCTAAATAACTTCTTTTCGGCGCAGAGGTCCCTTTTCGTGGAGCTGGTCACATATATAAAAAATTAACACAAAATCTAAAAAGTTCATTCGTACTCAGACATGCCTTTCTTTTACAAAAAGAATATTCTTATTGTATGGGAGTTGTGCTGCCAACTTAACACGAATGCCTGTGCAAAATCAATTTAGTAGATCCAGCCAATTTACTTCCTAACCTCAAATTTATGCAACCTTTATTACGTGGGCTGGGATGAAGCCACATGTTTTGTGCCAGAATATGAATAATTTAAACAAATAATTGTGTTTAATAGAGTCTTGTCTGATATAGTAATTTTCAATTAAACTAATATATTGCCTAAAACTCCGCAAATGATGTTATTTTTTATATTAGGTGCCCGTTTAACTTGTCATTTGGTTTTGAAACTATTCAAAACAATTGAAATACCACAACCAGGAATGTATTCTGTGAGCACCTCACCCAATCCACTAAATGCGGTAAGCAGTTCTTCCAACATTAAGCTCAGCTGCGATCGTCATTTGTTAATCGCGGCACATAAAAATATCCCTCTGGAGGCAGTATTGGCAGTGCTTAAGGCTATTCTAATTGTGGTAGATACTACCGCCTTGAAGACTTCGAACATGACGGGCAATAACTCGACAGGAGCCTTTGGTAGCGGCAGCAAACGTGGCAGCGGTTTTAATACACCCGTCCATCCGGGAAGTACACCCAAAAGCAATGATCGGCCAGTAGATATAAGCCAAATTTTGGGTACCAGCGACTTGACAAGTTTAACGGGCGATCATGATCACGATATGTCACAATCCTTATCGATCACACCCTTAAATCCTTCAGTTCCGGGATCCGGGGAACAAATATCGCTATTGGAGTTTGCCCAACATGTTCTCAAGCAGATATGTGCCCAAGAACATGTGCTGGAGAGATGCCTTAAGAATGCCGACAAATTGTGTGACATGATCATCGATGATATGTTAACGCCGAAACAGTCACAGTCTATATTGCATATGATTTGTTACTCGGAATCCGAATACAGTATTATATCCGAAATGGATCAAAAATCAATGATTGTTAGAATTTTAGAGAATCTAGGTCAATGGACTTTACGCATATCATGGCTGGACTTGCAACTGATGCACAAACAGAGCATGAGTAATGGCACCGAGCTGACAAACTGGTTGGACACGGTGGCTCGTGCTGCTATAGATGTATTTCTCATGGAAGAGGTTGCTATGCCGAATGGTGGCAAAGCTGAGCACAGACCTAAACCGTCTACATGGCTGGTGGCACCTTTGGTCTCCAAATTAACACCTGCTGTACAGGGTCGCATATTAAGAGTAGCCGGCCAGGTGTTGGAGAGTATGAACTATTTTTCCAAATCCTCAAAGGTGGACAACAATAGTTCGTGCAGTGGTGACGAACGGGAAAAGAGCAATAGTTGTGGCAGTGCAAGCAGTAGTTATAGCAATAGCTCCAACAATGGGGCACGCAATAAAAAAATGCCTTTAAATTATCAACCATTTTTGGGTTTGATATTGACCTGCCTCAAAGGTCAAGATGAGTATAAAGAAAGTTTGTTGGTCTCTTTGTATTCCCAGTTGTCGCAGTGTTTGCAATCCTATGCGGAGGTGAGTAAAGATATTCAACTCTGTTTTGGTAATAAAAAATAATGCATTTTTGTGGTTATATTTGCATTTAGTTTGATACAATGGGTGGCGTAGATGATCCTTTGGGACGCGAAGAAATGTTGGATGCTTTACAATTGCGCTTTTCTTTAATCGGTGGCATGTTTGATTCCATACAAAAGAATGGCACATCAATAACCGACTGGGCTATCCTGCTGGCCCAATTGGTTTGTCAGGGTGTGGTGGATCTCAGCACAAACAAGTTAGTTTTATAAATACAAAAAAAAGGTATAAACATTTTAATTTAATACATTTTATTTCTAAAGGGAGCTCTTCACCACGGTGGTGGATATGCTGACAACTTTGGTACATTCCACACTCATATCCGATGGCCAATCGGAGCGGGATGAAAAATTCTATTCAAATCTAATGAAAAAACTAAAAAAAGAAATTGGGGAAAAGAATAATGCTTCCATTAGGGTTATACGACAACTTTTGCCGCTATATAAACAGCAAACTGAGGTGAGCCACTGTGGAGAGTAGAAGAGTGGTGTATTTCTACATAATTAATTTTATTTTAGGTTATTTCCTGCGAACCGGCTGGCGTTGATCAGAAAGGCAATAAAATCAATGACATGGATAAAAAACAGTTGCGCATTTCTGATAAACAACGTATTTCTGTCTGGGATATTTTAGAAGGCCACAAAAATCCGGCACCATTATCTTGGGTGTGGTTTGGTGCGGTCAAATTGGAGCGTAAACCTTTGACCTACGAAGATGCACACAGAAATCTTAAATATCACACACATAGTTTAATCAAGTCCAGCAGTTACTATTATGAGCCATTGCCATTGCCGCCTGAAGACATAGAACCAGTACCAGAAAAAATTGTGGTATTTTGCTTTAATTTTTTTATTATTTTTAATACTTTTTATTATTAATATAATTTAATATTGATATTATAGTTTTATTATTCTTCTTGTGATTACCATTATTGTTGTATTGTTTTTTAATTTTATTTTCTTTCTTTATTAACTTACCCTTGTCCATAAAGACACCTACACCTTTCTTGCAGAAGGATGAAATGAAAGCTGATACACCCTCTTCGGTCGATCAATCTCCCAGTGCGGTGGTCACTGGCAGAGGTCGTGGCAAAGGTACTACACGCAAACGTAAACCTAAAAATCCGAAAACACCTCCCGTAAATGCTCAACAACAGCCAACTTTGGTGGGCCAACAGTCACAGCAGAGCGGCAAACAAGCAGCAAACCAACAACAGCAGCCACAACAGCAACAATTGGGACAGCAGGCTCAACAGCAGCAGCAAGTGTCCCAGCAGCAGCAGCAAATCAATCCGCAACAGCAGATGGGCCAAATGCAGATGAACATGCAAATGGGTTCAAATGTAAGTAAAACCTATTCATTTATTTAATTCTTCCAAACTGAAATAATTTATATGTATATGTTTCAGGTTAACATGCAGCAATTCAATCCCAATCAAATGATGCAACAAAATCCGAATGCCATGATGCAGCAACAGCAAATGCAGGGAGTGCCCGGCAATATGCAGCAACAAATGAACGTGGGAAATCCTCAACAAAATCAACAAATGAATTTCATGGGTCCTGGCGGTACCCAGGGAATGCAACAAGGCGGCATGAATCCACAGCAGCAACAGTGGCAGGGGCAAAATCAATTCCATCCCATACAACAGCAACAACAGCAGCAGCAACAATTCTACCAACAACAGCAGGGCATGCAAAGTGAGTAGACACATTTAAGTGAACTCTGTAAATAACCATACAATTAATGAGTTAAATTATTTGAGCATCGCAATATGTTGTGTAAAAATATACCATAAGTTACCACAACTTTGGTAGAAAACATCTCTAGGCTACTCGCAACATTGACTTCCAGTCACAGAGAAAATTTTGAAGTGACTCCCCGACTTTCTCGCCAAAACACCTCCTGCAACGAATATCGTGGGGGAAATCTTTTAAAAGTTCTTTGTAAGTGTTAGGAGCTGTTTGGTCCTAACGCTGTTGAGTGAGGGACGAAGACTCCTAGATACTCTGCACCCAGTCTTTAAGAACGTTTGACAGATCGACAAAGGAAATATCAATATCCCCTTGTGAGTCTACTTCATTCAAGGCCGAGTCTGCTCTTGCGCACTCGTCTGCCATTTTGCTCCAAAATTCTATTCTAATTACTTCTCCCTTCTTCTTACTTATCCTTCCTAAACCAATTTCTGACTATCTTTTCCTTCTTCTTTCCCTCTCTCACTCACACTCACGACCCGGATTTTTTCAAAGATTCTGCGCTGAGTATCCTTTTCGATCGGCTTGCACCAGACCAATGCCCCATAAAAAAGTGTTGGTTTAATTACAGCCTCAAATATCTAGCTGATGCCCCTGAGGTTTAGCAGCTCATTTAAGACCAACTGTTCATTTGCATGTCCAAACTGCTAATAAGGCGTTGCCTGCTCTCGCCTGGATGTTTAGACTCCACGATATCTTGCTATCCAGAATTGCACCCATATGCTTGGCGTTGTTTAGCTTAGAGTACCCACTTGAAGATTTCTAACAACGTCAAGTACCGTAGGGCCGTAGGAGGCAAAAATCGTTTATATAATAGACTTAGAAAATACTTCCAGAGAATTTCAATTACCTACCTACTGCGTTTAAAAGAAACAGCCCTGTTCAAGCAAATAGGCTGCATAGGGCGATCCTTTCTCAACTGACAACTCACACAAATTATTATGTTATTCCTTCCAGTGAACCGGTTTGAACGCCCACAAATCAACAACTCCAAACAAGCCCTGCACAATATGCTGCGGCAGCGACAACCCACATTCAATCAAAATAATCCCACATTTAGTAGCATGCAACAGCAGCAACAACGGCAATCTCAAGGAATGCAATCCCAGCAACAAGGGGCCGGTATTAATTCTGTACAGCAGCAGCAACAATTGCAACAACAGCAGTTTGGTCGTAGTGGCATGAGAGCTATGGCACCTGGCCAAATGGCCGGAGTGGCTCCAAATCAAATGGCTCCTAACATGAATACCGTTGGCATGACAGCGCAAGGCATGGCTGGTCAGAACTCTATGATACAACAGCAACTGGGTACACAAGCAATGAATCCGCAGGCCAATGCGCAAATGAGTATGACTCAGAATACAAACATGATGGGAGCCGGTAATACGAGCAACCCCAACTCAATGATGGCAGGCCAAAATACCACAGGCATGGTTAATGCTGGTGGCTTGATGCAACAAAATGTAGGTGTTACGGGTGTAGGCAATGCCGCCGTAAATCAGGGCATGGTTAATGCAACCGGACCAGCACAATTCCAAAATTTCAATCAATACCAACCGGGCATGAATCAATCTGGTGGCCCCAGCCAACAAGCAAACCTCATGGGCGGCTTTAACCAAATGAATCAGCGTAATAATCCCGCAGAATTTATGGCTCAACAACAGCAAAGGGGACCAGGAGGTCCAATGGCTGGCAGTAGAGGCCAGTACATGAGTCAAGCACCAAATGTTACCATGAACAACATGATGGGTCAGGGTGCAGTACCACCTTATCAGCGTCAGCAATCCACGGGTGGCAAGCCTGGTGTCCAGCAACAACAACAGTTCCAACAACAGCAGCAACAACAGCGTATGCAGCATCAAATGATGCAAATGCAGGGTATAAAATAAAATAGTACAAGACTATAAACATAAGAATGTAAACAAAATCTCCTTTTTGTAGGCATGGGACCGCAAAATAGTGCCGCTGGTGGCATGGGCCAGGCTCAAAATCAGGCTCAACAACAAAATCCTAATTTAGTGGCCCAGTTGCAGCGCCAAATGCCCAATCAACCGAATATGATGAGCCAACAATACCAACATCAACCGCCGCCTTACTAGAAGGCCTCATTTATACATTCAAATTTGTAATATCTTATTAAGCAAATATAAACTCTTATTTTAAGTTCACTTATTTAGTTTTTTAGGTTTCAACAAATTTATATAAAACTTTTTTTTAGAACATATTTATAAATGTATTGTATAAAAATTTATTTGGATCTATTTAAATAATAAAAATATATAGTTGATAAAAATAATCATTTTAGGACATTTATAAAAGCATAATTGTGTGAAATATTTAGTGAAACATGAATGTAAATTTTTATTTTAATTTTATTATTAAGATAATAAGTTTTTATTCAGACTCAAACTCAAATCTGCAAACCGCTATTATTTTTTTTTAGGAATTTTTATTAAATTCAAGTTATTTTATTGAGAGTGGAATAATTAGAACATTTTTAAAATCGTCAAACTAGCAGAACGGATCCGTACTGATTTCGAGTCGGCTACTCCATCTCATCAGCGTTCTTTGTTCAACTTTTTCCGCTTTCCCATGGAATATTTGGAATAAAAATTGTCAAGGTCGGGGAATTCCGTGCTAACCAAAAGAGATTTAACTGGAAAAAATTAATATATTTCGTTAAGAACTTTTGTTAAATAAGTTGATATTCGTAATGACTAGTACCACCAAGACTCATGTTAGACGAATTAAGCTTCCTTCATCAATTGGTTAACTGTTCCTTGAAGAGGAAGATTTTAAATGAAATAAGTAATTTATAAAATTTTATTTAAAAAAGCAATAGAAAAAAGTAAACATTTTAATGTAAGTAGTTTGCGTTGAACTATTTATTGTTGTATTAAATTCAATTAAGATTTATAG
Source organism: Linnaemya tessellans (assembly GCA_951800035.1). NCBI lineage: Eukaryota > Metazoa > Arthropoda > Insecta > Diptera > Tachinidae > Linnaemya > Linnaemya tessellans. The sequence continues at coordinate 116,077,289 of OX637535.1, forward strand.
GCTATTGTTCGTAACGTGCTTTAATTCACAAAAGCATAATAAATATTCCAAGATACAGCTGAAAGTCAAGTCAAGTCCAATACGTCAACTGCTTTGTATGAAATAAAATGCCGTCGACAAGTATTACAAATGGCGCAAATGAGCGAACGGAGAATTGGTTTTAAAGTTGATGCTATAATTCTATTCTATTACTATAGGTATGATGATACAGCTCTCGTATACTATTTCGTAATAATAAAATTTGTATAAATGAAAACTTGTCCGATGATAAAAAAATACATACATGAGAACTGATTATGAAATTGTAGCGTCTTTTGAAAACAACTGTTCTGCTCTGTTGTGTAACTTGGATAATTAAAATTAATGTTGACTTTCCCTTGTGCCCTGCAATATTTTCTCAAGTCTTTCGGAATTAAACAATAGTCTATAAATCTTAATTGAATTAAAAATAAATATTTTAATAATTTTTAAATTGAAAATATTTTCTTTTTATATCTCCGGTCCTCCCTATGCTGTCCCCTACACAAAATGAAGTAGAGCACATTTTTTGATTCGCAGACTAATGGCCAACCTGACACTTCTTAAAAAGAACCATAACAAGAATGCAAATGTCCATAAAAAGTTTTGTGAACAGACGGTAATTAATTATTGTAAATAACTAATTTGAAATATATTAAATTGTAATTATTTTCAGGAATTTGTGTTTCAAAATATTTTCAAAATATAACAAATACTCATACATTTCGGATAGCGATTTATGCAGGTGTGTGATGGAAAACGATTGCTTTGAAAAGGTATGCGAATTCCGACCGATTTTGGTAACTACTTTTGAAACCGTTTCAGATAATTAAAAAAAAAACACTATAAGATTTAATATAAGCAATATAACATGCGATCATGTTTTGAAAAACGGGTAACTCATCCACTTTAACTTTCTGCATGTCCCTCCGTTCGTCTTTGTTATCATTTCTTGCTTTGCTGCATAATTTGCAATTAATTAGAAGCCGATCAAACTATAATAAAAAATTTGCAAATTTTATATACATATTACCAAAATCCTTAAAAACGAAAAATGTCATTTAGTGAAAACTAACAAAAGTTCAAAATTTTTAAGTATGTAAAAAAAATGAAAAAGTATTCAAAAAGTTTAAATATTGACGACTAATATTGATATATTTTTGCAAAATTTACCATACTATTTTTAGAATTGGGAAAGCGTTTCGAAATTAATTTCAAAATTTCTTAAATATAAATAAACAAAAAAAAAATTTATATATTGCGTTACCACACTATTTTTAGAATTGGGAAATCGTTTCGAAATTAATTTCAAAATTTCTTATATATAAATAAATAAAAAAATTTTATATATTGCGAATTTTCTCAAAATTTTGCAAATAACTTTTTCCAAAATTCTTGAAATTAAAAATAAAAAATAATTGAAACTAAGAAAAAACGACATTTACCCCAAATACTGAAATTTCCAAATAATTTAAATATCCAATAATTTTGCAAAAATATAAAATAAAAAAAAATTATATTAAAAGATTTATAGAAAGAAAAAAAACAACTTTTACCGTGATAATTATGAAAAGTAGAAAATATTTACAAAGTGGCAAACAATCTCTATTGGAAATTTACAAAAAAAAATTACCAAAGGCAAAACTTTTTTATATAACAAAGGCTTAGGGCTTTAAGGCCGTGTTTTTGAGATGTGGACCAAGCTTAAAATTAGTTTAGCATAGTATGCGAAATGTGATTTTTTTTTATTGTTTCATTAAAGACTAACATTTTAAGCAAAATGTTGCTACTGTCTGGTTGTTGTAAACTTGCACAAACTAGCCCTTATATATTATATTTTTGTGGTTTTTGGCACTTTGATATCAAGCATTGTGATGAGAAAACATTAATAAATTTTATTCAAAACAGTCATATTTTGACGTTTTATTATATTAAGACTTACGACTTGATGGCTACAATTTGAGCCTCCCAAATACTAAATACTGACAAGAATTACTTGCGACCGTGGCTTATTGTAATTATGGGTATTTTAGTTTTGTTTTTTAATTATTGAAATAGGTACGGTATTTCGAAATTATTTTTTTTTATTAAATAAATAATGTATTATGTAAATATTTGATCAAAACCTGGGCTATTATAAACTATTTCTTTGCAATAAACAAGTATAAAAATAAGCTTTAGAATTTGCAAAGAATATATTGTCTTGGAATAAATATTTTGCTGTATGTCCCTGACATTATTTCATTATATTTTACGTTCACACAAATTTTTGCAGTATCGTAATTATAGTTTTAATAGTTTTGTTTTGTGTATTAGAATTCATCACATGATATTGACGGGTAATATTAATTTGTATGGAAGTAATGGGTGATTTTTTAAGAGCTTTCGGATTTGATTAAAAAATAATAATAATAAAACTTATAGAAATGTATGAGACTCTTATTTGAGTCGAACACCTCAATGGTTCATACGTCGGGTTAAATTTTTGCATACTCTCCTCAACATATCGCCCGGTTTCTCACGAATAAATTCTTTAATATTGGTTTCTAGTGCGTCAACCTTTGCCTGCTTGGTCCTATAGACATGATATAGTACAGAAATAGAATACCTACATACATGTGATTATAAGGGAAAATTAGCACGAACAACAACAACCTGCAGTGTAGCCGTAAAAATAATCATTCCCATATAAACACATGTATTCTTATTTCTGTGGTCGGTAGCCTGCTGTCGAGAATGTGTTTAATGTATAATATGTTACACGCAAAGAGCTGAGCAGCCAAAAACAGTGTTGTCTAATAAATAGGAAGTTGCTAAAAAAAATCACCCTTTATGTGTACATCGTATACATACAATTTATGTACATACATATGTATGTATATTACTGGTATTATATAAAAACTTCCTGAAGTATGCAAGCTAAAACTAATAATACCGCAAATAGGTATTCATAAACAAAATCAAATTATTTATCAATACTTTTTTATAAAAGCCCAAACAGGCAACTTTTACTTCTATTTTGAGAACAAGTTGTTAATGTTCAGGTGTGAATGAATGTTCTGTTTATACAGGTACATTTATATAAACAATTATATGTATGTTTGTAAATACATACATAGGTACATACATATGTGTGTATGTAGTATATAAATATACGTATGCTCATTAACTTCGTATGCAAATGTTAAAATAAGATACATTTATGACAACAGCTCTTACTACTCTCGGCCAGCTCAATTCCTATACACATCTGCTGACCACAATTACATCTGTATTAGCAGCAGGCACACCCAATAAACAAAATAGAACGAAAACTGTAAAAGTAATACCCAATAGGGATTCAATTAATCTTGTTTTTATTTTATTTGGTTAATCCCTCGATTAGGGTATTCATCCGACCGAAGATGGAATACAACTCTCATGTATGGGCCGGTGCTTCAAAGTCTATTTTGCAGTTGCTCGACCGCGTACAAGAGAGAGCGAAGAAGCTCATCGGATGCAGTAGTTTAGCAGATTTGAAATTGAGTCCATCTTAACAACGAAAATTAAAACTTTGACAGCATTATAACATAACTCGTGGATTTTCGGTGCTCCGGAAGCGATAGTTTTGGTTGTTCACGTATCCGCTGAGGTGGAAATGAAGCTCATCGCTCATTATGATTTTGGTAGAAAAGTCGTCCACATCGTCCTCAAGATTGAGGAAGGGGAGTGTATCGCTCAATGGCTTGTTAACTAGTATTCTACATCTGCCTAGTTCACAAATGACATTGGCTGCCATTTGCAAAAATAAGAGCATCTTCCAATAGGGTGATTTTTTTTTGGCCCACTTTGTATATGCTGCTAAAGGCCATGGCAGACTATCCTACAATATCGCGCGATCTGCCAATTATGACATGTGTGCTAAAAAAGTATGATAGTGTGGCTTAAAAACGTAACTGTGTAACCGATTTTTTGACAAGTCTGTCCGATTTGGAAATGTTTATGAAAATTTCCATAAAATTATAGTTTCCATGCGATCAATGTAGTATTTAGTGCAAGCCAGACGTTTTTCCATCATTGATGTATATTAGTGTGCCATTTTTAACAGATTTCGAAATAGTCCGATTGTGTAGGATAGTCAGTCAAGGCCTTAAGTAAGTACTGCATAGCAAAACATTTCACGTTAGTGCACAAACTTTCGTGCATGCTTGAATGTCCAGCTAAAAGAAAAATACTGTAATAAAAATTTAATGTTGACACACACGATTTGTATCTGTAAACTTAATCTTTTACAAATAGGAAACGGTTGAAAAATTAAAAATTTAAAAGATTTTAACAAAAACTCCTACGCCTCTTCACTAAACTGACTCAGGAATAACGTAAGAACTTCTCGTATTTGATAATCGTACGATAAAGCTCATCTACTTGGAACTTGTCGGTTTTCAGAATCCTAAATGATATGAACGTAAATACATAAAATAATAAGCAGCTTAGAGCATTTTGAAAATTGCTTTGGGGGGTTGAAGTTTGCCATACGATTATATACGACAGGAAAAAATAATTCTCTAATACAAATTTTGTGTTACTGTGGATGCATGGAGTAAAAACGTAAACTAAAGAATAACTGAGAAATTCTGTCAAATCAAGTGGTGGTAGTTTTTTGTTCATTTGCTCATGTGTAGTGAAATAAATAAGTATATTTCTCACTTCTGTTGTTCGTTTAACAATTGTACCACACTTAAATAAAGCTTTATCCACGAGTTGGGGGAACTTTCGATATTGGATTGGCTAACATATTAATGTGCATATGTACTTATATTCTATATGACTATAAAAATTAATTGTTGGAACTCTGTTTCCTCTCTTAAGCCATTCATTTCTGTGAACGCTATAGGTACCTATATTTGTGAAGGATAAAAAATGGGCCCAGCCTAATTTGTGCCATAAACTTTTTCGCTTTTGGGGAATTTCATTATTATGTTCGAGATGGAGCGAAGAAGCATGTGGCAGCCTTAGCTTTCAATAGATATTAGAGCGCGCACGTCGTCTATATGAAAAAGCGGTGTGTCAGAAAACATATCCATAAGGTTATATACGAGGCTGCACAATCAATTTATTTATGATTAATAAATAAATCCATATTGCAGATACAAAGCGTGTGTACATATACCTATGTGGTATATATAACGCTATTTAACAATTAAATAAAAAAATAAAACTAAAATCATCATCATGTATTGAATTGAGAGAATATTTAAAATAAATAACGAATTTTTATAAACAAGTGCCAAACAAAGACCAAACCTGGGAATACTATATACTAAAAAGCAGAGTAACAGTACTCTCCTTCGTCGGTCCTGTAGCAAAAATTTGCCGGCGAAGTAAAAGAGGTTTAAATAGCTACAAAAAAGTTCTCTATTTTCTCATCTTTCTTCATCTGTTCCTCCTTTCAGTTCCGGCGCAATGTACTGCATATGTAGAGGTCATCCCCTGAGTGCTGGTCCAAGATAAAACAAAAATTATTCGATTTGTTACTGCTTTCAAAACATTAGCTCTGTATAGGCTTCGTTACAGACCACCCTCGTACAAAAATTAATTTTTAGCATTGTTAAAGGGAAAACTGCTGATTTGACCAGCACACACAATCGTACCTATGCAAAAGCATAAACAGCCGTGTGCTCACTCACTAGAATTATAAGATACAACAAATAAGTTTAAAAAAATCATATGAAATTCAAACAAAGTAGTCTCGATATTCAACTGCAAGAGTTGAATGAGTAACGAAGTGAATGAGTGCAGCGTAGACGAAATATTTTTAAAGAAGAAACATATTAAGAAATAAAAAGAATTTTTTTTTGTTAAATAACAAAAGTAAGTGCAAGAAATATTTAAAGAAAATTCAAAACAAACGCTGAATTGGCTTAAATTTTATATGCAAGCACATAAACAGTAAAATAAATTAATAGAGAAGTATGTATGTAGTAAAATATATTTTAGTCAAGCAAAATTTGTGCAGAAAATAGCTGCTAAATTTCTAATAGTGGCCTCCTGTAAATTGCGTAATAATACGTTTGAAAAGTCAGCAAAATATTAATTTAGTGAAAAATATCAAAGATTTTAGAGTGAAACGAGTTTTTTAAGTATTTATTTTAACAAAAACACATGATCATGCAAATTATTGTGTGTGTGTGTGCGTATGCCAAGCCGAAAAATTAAACTTGAAATTTGACTGTCTTAAATAGTATGTAGTTGCGTGTGTGTGAATTCAAGTAAAATCAATCATCATAAAAAATCATTTAAAAATATTGATTTTCCATTAAAGCGGTTTGTATGTATGTATATGTACGTATGTATGTATGCCCATGTAAAGTTAAGAACAAATACAACATAAAGGATTTTAATTACAATGACAGTTATCGGTTCTTGTCACAGTTGCTACTTGCCAGTGGTGACCTTTTTGTCATTTTACTCATTGTTACTATACAATTTGTTGTTCAATAGAAAAACAAAAAAATTCCATAAAACATAATCATTTTATCCACCCCTACCTCCGCTTTAAATTAAGTTTTTTATATGCTTGCCAAAAAGAAAATATACAAGAAAAAAGCACCTCTTGTCTGTCTGTTCTATTTTGTTTCAACAACACCACTCATACATGGTTATATGTATGTATGCAAGTGTGTGTTTATTGAATTTAAGAGAAAATTCTTCATTTCTTTTCTCGTTCACACAGTGTGACAATGCATTTATATAGCGAAATAAAAACACCATCTTAATTATGTATATTGTACAATAATATCGCCAATGTGTATTGTCATATTGTACAACCTAATCAAAAGTATGTAGGTATTCGATATCAGTATATTCCACAACCAAGAAAATTGTATAATATCCTTGCAAGATTGCACAATGTATCTATCTCTTCTTTGCTCATGTCAGTAAACATTATCTCTTGTATCAAAAAGGTTGGGATATTTAAGATTTTATGGATTTCCGACCTTATTCATCAAGAATATTTTATGCTTATATGTATATTTCTTATTTGACAAAATTTCTATAGAAAAATTCATAAACAATATATTTTTTTTTTTATAATAAAAAGTCTTTATTTACAGGTTTAAAAATATAAAAGGAACAGAGGTATGAGATTTTACTAAAAGTACTACAAAAATAAGAGTCTTATAATTAAATTTACAAAACTAATAAAAATAAATATACAGCCTTAAGGAAAATAGCTCACAAAAACCTTTTTTGATCTATGGAAGTTATACATAAATTTTTTTATATAATCACTAATACATCATTCTTAACGAACGAATCTTAGTGATTACGTTGTAAATTTCTTATTGATTCATAGTTAGACAGTCTGCATTTTTCATTAAATGTCAGTGTCAGTTCCCTAGTGAATTCGTTTATCATCTTGTGTCCAAAGTTGCTGTGAAGTAACTTTGTCGGGTACCTACGAGGAAGATTATGAACTATTTTCAAATTCTTATTTTGAATAATCTGAAACTTTTTGGTGTGGGTTTTATGAAACCAGACTTGACAGCCGTAAGTCATAATTGATCGAATACACATTTTATATAACAATATTTTGTTTTTCATATTCAGTTTAGATCTTCTGTTGAGTATGGGAAACAACGCGCGACCACACCTTATAGCTTTTTCACAAATTTGGCTAACATGTTGTTTAAATGTTAGTTTTTTATCCATTATAATGCCCAAATACTTGATTTGTGACATTATAGGTATAACATTCCCACGGCAGAACATAGATTGAGAAGGTATAAAGTATATAGATATACTTTGCGATATTGTATCTTTATTATTATGAAGAAGTCACACAAAGGAAATATTGAAATTAAGAATAAAATTAAAATAAAGAGACCTTAAGCTTAAAAATATCAGAATATAATAATATTGTATCTTTATTCAATTAATTTTTATACAAAACTTTTCGCAGGATTTCGTATGAGCTTTATGACTTTAATGTGTGCAGCTTTTTATACACTCCAAAAAAGAATTGGAGGCTATATTCACTTTGTCATTCCGATTATAACGCAGCGAAATATACATCTGAGACCCCATAAAGTATATATATATATATATATATATATATATATATTCTTGATCAGTGATGAAATCTAAAGCGATCTGAGCATTTCCCCCCGTCCGCACGTACGTCTGTCATCATTATCACGCTTCAGTCCAAATGAAAAAAACCAGACCCTTGAAACTTGGTATAAATATATTTTGGAAGATAGCACAGGTCAATCGGGCTGAATCGGGCCAGAGGGAAAAAAGTTCCTCTAAGGCGAACTAAACCAACCTCTAAAAAACATAATGTGTAATTTCTTTTTTTGTAATTTTGTTAAGCAAATGATATATATTTATGGAGCCATAGAATTAAAAAAATCAAGTTTTGGACCCCGCCTTCTTTAGTGGGTGTTATTATATGCAAAAATAGTGTACAAATTTAACAAAATGGTTTAACTGAAGCCTACATTCCTTAAAAATAACATTTTTAAGCTTTAATGACGAATCTGAGACGTAACATGCTTCATTCTCTTTAATTTCTTTAATAATAACATGCGACTCCATAAAGTAAAGGTTAGGCAAATTTGAGGTTAGGAAGTAAATTGAATTTTAAAACACACTTTTGACAAATTCAGTTTTATTTGTAGTAAAAACTTGGGAATTGATAATGCAATATGATGCCGGGCAAATGCCCACCTCTAGCACTTCGGCAGACGCCCGCTCTTAAATGCAATTATTTTATATCAACTATCACACTGTATGTTAAGAGTTAAATACTACACATGCAAACATACTTATATACGTATATTAATTTTTCTACATTGTAGATTCTACATACATACATACATACAAGGTATTGGTATACAAATTGTTTGGCACTTAGCATGAGTTCACTGTGTGCATAGTATATCCATATTTATGTGTGTATGTGTTATGTACAACGTAGATATATTGAATTAACTACACTACAAAAAATTAAAATTTAAGCTTAGCAATAAAAAATATATAAATTATTAAATAATAAGTAGGTACATACATACATAGATACTATGTACTTGCATACGTACATGTGTATCCATACTAAACAAATACGGATGTAGTAATGGATACAATATAAAATTAATTTCTTGAGATCAAACAACTAGAAACGTTTGTTTTCATCACGTTTCCATTTCATTATAAAAATGTCTTACATTAACATCTGTTTTCTATAGTCTTGTAATATAAATTATCTGCCAAAATATTTTACCTCGTCGTCATCATCGATTTATTGGCAAATTTGCAGAACCATCACCGACGTAACGTTAAAAATTCTATTGGTATTATAAAACACACACACATCCGTACATATTTTCAACTGATTAATAAAGATTTTTTATAAATTAAGTAAGTTCAATAAAAATGCTTAAATTATTTATTATTTGGAGTTTATTATCAAAAAAACACAATAACAACAATTCTTGAACTAAAGCGAGCAAACAAAAAAATAATTAATAAATATGTAATAGGTACATGTTACACATTATGTATTAATTAATATACATATAAACTGTCAGATCACTTTATTAGTTACTTCAATCGTTTAAGGAGGCCTTAAAATTAAATAATCTAGAATAATAATTTGGCTTAAATGAAATATTAAAAAATTGTTAATTACATTATATTGTTAAATACATTATATTAAAAAATTTTAAATCAACAGATCTCTACTAATTTCGGTACAGCTACGCCATGTCATCAGCGTTCTTTGTTCAACTTTTTCCATTTTCCAATGTTTTACTAATCATTAGGAACATCAACTATATATTTAATAAATATTTTTAACGAAATACAGGTTCCGCAAAATAACTTATTTTTTTGAAAATGCTATAAAAAAACGATTGAATATTTTCTCAAATTTCTTTTTTTCTATTTGAAAGTACAATCCTCCCGGTTAATAATGGAAAATAATTTCATTCAAATGGCTGCCTCGACTGGCCATGCAGTAGCCTACACGATCGGTCCATTTTTTAAGCACATTATCGATTGTGTGGAACTGTATTTCACCAATGGCTTCACGAATATTGTCCTTTAAAGCGTCAACTGTCTCTGGCTTGTCGGCGTAACACTTATCTTTGACGGCAACCCACAAATAATAGTCCTACGGTGTCAAATCACAGCTCCGAGGTGGCCCAACGACATCAGCTCTGCGGCTGATAATGCGATCTCCAAAACCTTTTGAAAACAAATGTTGCCAATATCCTCCTCCTCAATTTTTGTGAACAAAAATTCGTTCAACATGGCCCATAACGATCGCCATTGACTGTAACGGCCACTCCTTGCTCATTTTCGAAGAAAAATGGCCCAATTATGCCTCTGAACCAAAATCCGCACCAAACAGTGACTCGGTGCGTCGGCTTTTCAATGTATGCGTGCGGGTTTTCTGTGCCCCAAATGCGACAATTTTGCTTGTTTACATACCCGCCAAGATCAAAATGAGCTTCATCTGAAAAGATGATTTTTTTTGGCAAAATCGGCATCTTCTGTAAGTCGATCGCAGGCCCACTTAGCGAAGCGTTGTTCAAGCGTATACACAACCATATTCGTTCAGCGGAAGGATAAAACTAATTATCTATCAAATCAGACATGAGCTAAGTGTTACCATTCACGAAATAAGCACTAGTTGAAAAAAAACGTTAGATGGCGGACCCTTTATAATAAAAGAACTTCTCATATTCATGTTTAAAGTTAAATCACTTCTGGTTAGCACGAAATTCCCCAACCCTGACGAATATTACGCATTTTTCACAAAATCATCTTTAGTGATTGGGCCTATTTTCAATTAGGCGGTTTTGTAAACAAACAAAATTGTTGTTTATAGGGCTCACAAAATCCATAAACTGTCTTCGAAAAACACTCACTACTCTCAGTGAATAGAGCAATAGGCTGTTAGAAATTGATAATTGTTTAAAAGAATGAGTCAAGGCAGATTAAACGTAAAGCTGCCTTGACAGAAGTGTTCTAATTTTGATATTGTTTTGACTTGACGTTGACAAACAGTTACAGAATAAGGGGAATTGTTTTAACGTCAAACTTACAATTGTAAATATTTAATTTTAATTATACATTTTCTTGTTTCTTCCAGATTCAGATTTCTAATTAATTAATAAGCCTGAAACTACAGATAGTCTTCTATAAAAATTGACAAAGACAAACCAGCAATATGTTAAGTCTAGCCCGCACAACTCAAGTCAGCGTTAAGCCGCAAGTGGTGGCACTTATTAACAAGCACTCTCTAAATCCTAATAATCTCATGACAAAATCTCGTAGTATTAGTTCCGTTGTACCCGATACAAATTTAAAAGACTTTTCCACATTCAATGAGCCCATACTCGAATATAAAAAGGGTTCACCTGAACGTAAAGCTTTAGAAGAAGCCCTCAAGAAAACGGCTGGCACCTGTGAAGAGATACCCATTGTAATTGGCGGCAAGGAAATATGCACGGATGAAGTGAGATACCAGGTGATGCCACATAATCATAAACATAAATTGGCAAAATTCTACTATGCGGATAGCAGTACGGTGAAGAGTGCTATTAAAACCGCTGTCGAAACGCAAACCAAATGGGACCGTACTCCACTCAGTGAACGCCTAAAGATTTGGGAAAAGGCCGCCGATTTAATGGCCGGCAAATATAGGCAGGATTTAAATGCTGCCACCATGTTGGGTCAATCGAAAACTGCTATACAAGCTGAAATTGATTCAGCGGCTGAGTTAATTGATTTTATTAGGTAAATATCGGAAACTTTTTTATTGCAATGAAATTTTATAACAATTTTGAATCATTTTTACAGATTAAATGCATTTTTTCTAAAGGAATGTGCTAAATATCAACCTATTAGCGAAAATATCAAAGTAACCAAGAATTCTATGCGGTATCGAGGCATTGACGGTTTTATAGCTGCCGTCAGTCCATTCAATTTCACAGCTATTGGTGGCAACTTGGCCTATACACCCGCCTTAATGGTGAGCTGGAAACTTAAGTTTATTTTTAATTTAAGGACGTGTGTGTATATGTAATTATTTAAAATTCTAGGGTAATGCAGTGTTATGGAAACCTTCCGATACCGCAGTTCTGTCGAATTGGCGCATTTTTAATATTATGCGTGAAGCCGGTGTTCCCGATGGTGTAGTCAATTTTGTACCCGCTGATGGTCCAGTATTTGGCGATGCCATCACTTCTTCCCCACACTTAGCGGGTATTAACTTTACCGGTTCAGTGCCGTAAGACAAAGCAACTTAATGTATTTCTTCATAGAAAAAAAAACATGTTTTATTTTAGCACTTTCAATCGCTTGTGGAAGCAAGTGGGCAACAATATTGATAAATATATAAACTTCCCACGCTTAATTGGCGAATGTGGTGGTAAAAACTTCCATTTCGTTCATCCCTCAGCGGATGCCGAAACTGTCATTACGGCTACAATACGTTCCGCTTTTGAGTTTTGTGGCCAAAAATGTTCGGCTTGCTCCCGCATGTATGTGCCCGAGTCCTTATGGCCAAAGGTAGTTTTCAGTTACTACAAATATATATAAAATTAAACTGAAATTTAATTGTTTTTTTACGATTTTTTTTTAGATTAAACAAGGTCTCGTTGCTGAAGCAGCTAAATTAAAAATCGACGATGTCCAAGACTTCACAACATTCACATCAGCCGTTATTGATGATAAAGCATTTAAACGTATTACTTCTTATATTGAGCATGCCAAAAAGAGTCCTAATCTAGAAATTATTGCTGGTGGCACCTATTCGGATGCCAAGGGCTATTTCGTTAATCCTACAATTGTACAAACCACAGATCCTAAAGACAAGATAATGGTTGAGGAAATTTTTGGACCCGTGCTAACCGTTTACGTTTACAAGGATGCTGATTTAAAGAAAGCCGTCGATTTGGTACCAACTTCAACACAGTTCGCTCTGACAGGAGCAGTTTTTGCACAAGATGTGTAAGTAAAATAACTTTTAATCAAATTGATTCTTTGTAATCATAAAGCGCCAATTACGTTTTTGAGGTGTACGATTATTCGTAAAAGCAAAATATCTGATCGTTTTTTGTTTGCCAATTCGCTAAATTGCGTATTTAAGTTAACCATGAAACAAATTTCAAAGTGATTTTCTAACAATTTAGGCTAAAAATGTTTTTTAGATTTTTAACGATGGAGTTTTAGTTTTAGCGAGTTACAGAGCCGAAGCTCTGTAACGAAGGGTTACACTGTAATTCGATTCGAATAGAAAAATTTTCGAAATGAATTACAATACCAATATCGAATTGGTTTTTGAAATTTCTTGTTAATCAAGTGCGACATGCCCTCTTTATTGCAAAGAAATTGAATAAATATTTAACTCTTGTTCTTTAAAAGTTAGGAATATGTTCGATTGCAAATCTATTCATGTCTCTTGAAAAGGCTTATTGACAATAATAAATAAAAAATGAAATAACATAAAACGTTTTTCTTTAACAAAAAAATCTAATTCGATCGTGTTTTATATATTTAAAGAACATTTTTGAAGCAGGCATTAGAGGAATTTAAAATGGCTGCTGGAAACTTTTATATCAATGATAAATCAACTGGTTCAGTAGTGGGCCAACAACCTTTTGGAGGTGGACGCATGTCAGGTAAGTTGAAAATCTTTTACTTACAAATATGTAAATTTTATTGAATCAATATAATCTGTTACAATTTTCTTTAACAGGAACTAACGACAAAGCTGGCGGTCCTCATTATATTTTACGTTGGACTTCTCCTCAGGCGATCAAGGAAACTTTTGTGCCCCTGCGTGATATAAATTATCCCTATATGAAAGAATAAATTACTAACATCTGAAACTTTTTAATCCAATACAAAAGCTAATAATCTCACTAAAACTATTATTATAAAAAAAATTTGTTATGTATTTAAAAAAAAAAAAATACAAAACAAAGAAATTCAAATACAATATAGTACTGGCATATCGACTCGCATGCATTTGTACAACACAGTGCTACAAAGTTTCGAATATCGGGAAAAATAAACCTGTTTGTTTAATTTTTTTTTATTATTTATAAGTTAAACAAACCTAGTTAATATATTTTAAAGAATTAACCCAAATAATAAGCAATTAGTCAAAAACCTAAGAATAATCTGCCTGAAAACACTTTTTTATGGACTACTTGCCTATTGTTTGTTAATAAATATGTATGTATATGTATTATGCTACATATGTATGTATATATAAACTATATAGTATTTAAATGAAAACAAAATTCTGTAAATGATTGCAATAAATTTATGAAGATTTTTTAAATTTCTTATTTGAATGTGTTATAACAGTTTTTTTTTTCTTCTCAAATTTATTCATCCTCTCTTTGTTATTTAAATAATATGATTTTATTTGTAATTTTATGTTGTGTAATAAACTATTTTTGTTTAATTAATGTTTTTTTTTATTATTTTATTTATAATCCGAATCTATGTGTATAGAAGTACATATGTATTTGAGTAAACAAAAGAAAAAAAGTATATAGAACAAAGTTTTACACGCGAGACATACATTTGACAATACACTTAATATAAATATGACATTTTTTTAAATATAGTAGATGTTAAATATTAATAAAAAAAAAGAAATATATATATACATATATAATACAATAAATAAACTCATGTTATATTAATTAAGTTAATAACTGAATGTTAGTTTTAAAGAACACAAACACACTTGCATAGTTACGTACATACATACATACATATAAATGTTCAATAACTGTTTGGTTTAAATGATGAAAATGTTCTTTTTCCCAAATTATTTTACATGGTTTAGCTTTGTAAAAGAATACAAATAAATTGCATTTGCTTTGAATTGAAAATATGTAAAAACAACTACAATAACTGTATTCAATTGTATCGTAAGGTTTTGGAACTATTCTATGTCTATTTTACGCGACTGTGGCAATGCCTAAAGCAGTCTATCAACTTTGTTTCCAAACATGCTCCATCCTAGCGCCTAAAGTACTTTCGCACAGCAAATTATATGTAGACAAAATTTTCTCAGTTATCGTTTAAGCGCCTCACACACTTGCAATATAATTACAAAGGGTGTTTTTATAAGATCTTGCTGATTTGAAATTTAAATAAAACACATGCCAAATTATGAAATGGCCAAAAAAATTTTTTGTTTGGTAGATAATTTCTTGTCATTTAACATTTATGTAAATATAATTTCGGGCATATGGCCACCACGACTATTTTGCACAAAGGTCATTCTGGAGGTCCAATTTTCGACCACCTTTTCAAGCATTTGAGGGCGTATTTCGGCAATGACACGTTGAATACTGGTTTCCAAAGCGTCAATCGTTGCTGGTTTATCCACGTAAACCAATGATTTCAGGTATCCCCGGTCCATTTCTCGAAACAATGTTGTCGTTGAAATGTTCTTTCAATAAGTCCATTGTTTCGCCCGCAGTATGACAAGTGGCATCATCCTGTTGAAACCACATTTCGTTTACATCCATATCTTGAAGTTTTGGCACCAAAAATTCATTGATCATGATTCTCCAAATACGGCAATTTTGCTTGTTGACATATCCATTCAACCAAAAATGCGCCTCATCACTGAAGAGAATTTTGCGGTAAAAAGCGGATCTTCGTCTAATTGATGAAGCGATCAATTACTGAATTCACGGCGCATATGATGGTCGTGTGGCTTTAATTCTTGCACCAATTGAATTTTGTATGGCACAAAACCCAAATCCTTACGCAAAATTTCCCATAAAGTCGATGGACAAAATCCAACTTCTTGCGCACGACGACGAATCGCTCGTCAGTCAGCGCCATCTAGCTCTCAGTTTTCACTGCGGTTGCGCTAGATAAATGCATGGGGAAATAATTATAAAGTGGCAGAACTACGGGCATCAAATACAACAACCAAGGGAATTTTTGCTTGTTTTAAGGCATGGTCTATGTCAAAATTATAGCATCAAAATAAATGTTTCAACCGTGTGGACACGAATGCAGCTTCAAAAGGGAATTAATTAATGTTTCATCGTGTGGACGTAGACTATTATTTGTTTTGCAGCATACATATATTATATTATATGCAGAAGCATAAATAAATTCGCCTTGGTCATAGTCTTACTAACTACGCTCGCATATACAAGGGGACTTGTTGTACACAAAAATTTGACATCAATGTAGACTCACCATGGGTTGAGCAGAAAACCGTCATAGCGCTGCCACCTTTTATTTAATTCACCATGGATGAATGTACCCACACGGTAAATTGCTATCCACCTATCGGCAATTTAATTAACTTGAGAAACTTGCATTTTAAACTTCCCTGTTTGGGAAGTTTATCCCCTATCCGGAAATTTTCTGTTTTACCAAATATTTCTTCATATTCTCTATAGCAAAAAGGGGCTTTTCTTTATATCCTAGAATATGCAAAATGATGTGTTATATACATATAAATGGGTAGTGGTATGTTTAGTGGTATATATGTGTCTTATTGTATCAAGAGGGACGATATATTGGACATTTAAGGTGGATGATATATTTAAAAATCGGGCTAATTCTGCGACCCCTAACGTCACTGCAGCTGTCATGCTACGAAAATTGGCTGATTGTGGAAAAAATTTTCTTCGGTGCGACATAAAGTTCTAAAATTCTTTGTGCACCACCACAAAAATTAAGATAAAATTAATAATAAGAGATACAAGTTTAACAATACTTAAAAAATGTTTTAATGTAAAAAAAAAAAATAAAATCGTGCAAGGGTACGAATTAAATGAAAGGAGGAGGTGGGTGATTCACCAATTGCACCTTAAAATATCCTCTAAACGAAATACAAAAAAATTTTTTTTGTGGCTATTGAATAATCAAAAAGAATAAGTAAAACTATAAGCAATTTAATGTTTAAGAAACCCCAAAATATGTATCAAAGTGCTTGCAATGCAGCGACGACCGGGTCTTGTGCCCCCAACACAGAGGCAGAACGGGAAGCCGAGCGACAGGGTGCCTTAATGGCTCAACAGCCCCCAAGTGCACCCATAGAACCTGACTACAGTGGTTTTGATATTGTCAAAGCTACTCAGTATGGGGCGACAGCTAGAGTCAAAGAATTAGTCGAATCTGGCTGGGACGTTAATCAGCCAGACAGTGAAACTGTGACTTTATTGCACTGGGCTGCAATCAATAATCGCCGTGATATTATAACGTATTTTTTGGAAAAGGGTGCTGTAGTTGATGCATTAGGTGGTGAACTTAATGCAACTCCTCTGCATTGGGCCACAAGACAAGGTCATTTAGGAGCTGTTGTACTTCTGATGGCTGCTGGAGCAGACCCACGCATACGTGATGCCGAGGGTTGTTCCTGTATACATATTGCTGCGCAATTTGCTCACACCGCACTGGTAGCATATTTCATTGCTAAAGGGATTGATCCCGACTTGCAGGATCGTTGTGGCATGACAGCATTAATGTGGGCTGCTTGGAAGGTTAGTATTTGATTGTTTGATTCCACAAATTGCATGCCAAAAATATAAATTACACTTATATGTTAGTGGGTATTCAAAAGGTGCCATAACTGGTGAAATAGCAATGTGACCTTTTTACAGCAGAGGTGACCAAAACATAAAATCTGATTATATTAAATCATGTTGTTGTCACTGAGATACCCAAGAAACATAAAATCTAAAGCTTGAAGTGTCCCTCTGGATTAAATATCCATATATTTATGCACTTTGACTGCAATGTCAAAGCAAGTCAAATGCAGCAGAAGAAACAAGTATCATAGATAGAAAATGTGATTTAGAAGCGCTATTGAAGCAGATTTTTTACGCAGTTGTAATAACAGCCTCCTTATTTATACCCTTATGGAAGTTTCTTAGTAATAAAAGTTATTTTAAATATTCCGTTGCTTTTTATTTATTTTCAAATAAATGTTTTATATTTATTTAACAGGTCGGCTCTTTAGTTATTAATAACGTAATTCATATCACTATGAAAGCATTAATAATGTCTTAATATATTATTTTTCTTTAATATATTTGAAAATATAAAAGGTATTTGCATGTTACTAAATATATTGTTTATCATAAAAATGATGATATTTTTAAACCAAACAGGGTGTTTGACGGAAAAAAACCCATTCATTGCTGTTTCATGAATGACTAATAGAAAGACAGTGAAGTGTGTGAAGTTCTGTCACCAATATTGCGCTGTGAAATGGGCCATCTATGCTTTATAGCAAACTGTCATCATCAGTCTCCACTAGACATCATGCCGGACAAGAAAACCTTTTTTTTTACTTTCTACTCTTGATTCTTTATGGTTTTTTGGTTCTGCTAATACTGAGGTTCTGAGTACACTAATTGACTCTTTGATTGGTTCTCTTTATGAATGTGTTCCGGTTGTTACTAAAAAAGCTCGAACGGATGACAATTCTTGGATGAAATCCAGTGAGATTTTATAGGGATTTGGCTTAGTCTAATTTTCGTTCTACAAAATCTGATGATGAACATTTTAATTTAAAAGAACAAAATCATTAAAAAAGTCAAGTACATACCAGTATGCACTTGAGTTCCTTAATATATTTTTTGCATTTTTTACCATTTTTCATTAAGCACTTGGAATGTGATTGCAAAAATTGCAAGAATAAAATATTTTTTTGTTATACATGTATAATTAGATCCAGAAACCTGTATTCAACTTATTTAATAGTAGTTTAAACATTTTTCAGGTCTGTGCTTCGGATCCCGTACGTTTACTTCTCACCTTAGGTGCTAATCCAGCCATGGTGGATTATACGCATGGGAATACCGCCCTACACTGGGCTATTTTGGCACGTAATGCTACTGCGATCAATACTTTAGTTTTAAAATCGAAAGCTTCCTTAGACGTGCCCAATTTACGAGGAGAAACACCATTAGTAATGCTCGAGTCACAAGTCGGTGCCGTTTGGATAAGTGCAAAGGTAATGGATCGTATAAGAGATGCCTCGTTATCGTCACAACAAAGAAGATCCCTGGTGACACGCGTTAAACACGATAAGCGTTTGCGCTGGTGGTCGATGGTGGCATGCCCATTTACTGCATTTTATTTGGCTGGTGTTATATTCACCTTAAATACATTGTACATTATAAAGTTCTTTTTATTGGGTTGTCTTTACGCCGTATTTCACACTTTAGGGAAGGCACTATTTGATGATCATTTAATGGCTCTGTTGCCTTTAAGTGTATATTGTGCTACGAAAGCTTGGTTTTATATAACATGGCTGGTTTATATTGTCGATGTGGTGTCAATTGGTACAACGTTGTTGTTCTTAGCCTGTTCAGGTGGTTTATGGATATGTTTCCTCAAGTCTTGGAAAGGTGATCCCGGCGTAATACAACCAACTCAAGAACAAAGGTTTAAGGTAAGCTATTTTAATTATTTTCTATATAATTATGTGTATGTGTGTGTGTGTGTGTGTGTAGTTTGCACAATGAAATTATCATCTTTCGGTTTTTTATTGCCAGACCATTGTGGAGCTGTCGGAGTTGGGTGGTGTTGGTTTTGAGCCTTCTTCATTTTGTTCCGGCTGTTTAGTTCGTCGTCCTATACGTTCAAAGCATTGCAGTGTTTGCGATCGTTGTGTAGCTCGTTTCGATCATCATTGCCCCTGGGTTGGCAATTGTATTGGCCTAAAGAATCACACCTACTTTATGGGATTTCTATGGATGCTGTTGATAATGTGTGGATGGATGGTTTACGGCAGCTCCTGTTATTACATGAACAGTTGCAATGTACATTTTGATGGTGAGTAAACGATAAAATAGGTAATTTTTATATATATTTCATATAAGCTTTGCGCAAAAACAAGGTAGAGGAACGCAACACAACAATTTGTTATTTCTATGAAAATTTCAATAAAAATTATATCCATAGAGGGATGCAACCTCGTTCTTGTTAAGATATGAGTTGTGTTAAGATATGAATTGAATCTATATACTTATATAATATACAATGCGGATATTTTTTACGCATGTATGTGATTTTTTTTTGTATTCTCCTTTTTACTTTTTCTGCTGATTTTTCATTATTACTTGTACAATAAACTTTGAAAAGTAAAGATCATTTTTCGTGTGCGTTTTTCTCTGCTTAGTTTTTTGTCCGGTTTAAAAACAGCTTGTGGGCCCAGCACGCTTCCACTGCGTTGTTTCTATGCTAAACATCGATTATTTTTAGTGAAAAGTTTAGAGTTATTAATAATGAATTGTAAAAAATAGGTAAATAAGTTAAAAAAATTGTTGCCAAAAAGTCTTAAATTAAATAGATTAGGAAACTGGATCAATAGAACCGGAAAAAACATAACTGGACGTAAAGTTCTCACTAGGAACATGTTGAAGAGGTTCACAATGTCCACTTTATTTATTAGCAAACATTTTTATAAAAAAATAAATGTTATTTTTTTAAAGTGATTTTGTATTTGATTTTGTTATACATAATAAAAAATTTCATTAAGGACATGTAATGTTCTGTACTTTTTTTGTCCGTTTGTTGACATTTGATTTCTTTTTATAGTTCTTACGCAGCTCAAAAATAAAACCAATATAAGTAAATTGATTTTTTTTTGTGAATGTTTGATTTAATTGCGACCTTAAAATTATTTTTAACAGATGAATATTAATTTACTTACTCCTGTTTTTAATTTCAAACAGATTTTCTAGCTGCATTACGTGCTATCGGTGATTGTAATGCTTGGATAGGCTGGGTCATGGCCAATGCTCTGCTTCACATGTCCTGGGTCATATTACTAACAATTTGCCAAACATATCAGGTTATATGTTTAGGAATGACCACTAACGAACGAATGAATCGTGGTAGATACCGACATTTCCAAGCACGAAAAGGCAAATCTCCGTTTACACGTGGCGCTTTCAATAACTTGGTCGACTTCTTGGAGTGCACATGCTGTGGCTTGCTGAAACCCAAACACATCGATTGGATGAACTACTATGATTATGATGTGCAAGGAAACAAAACAATAGAGCAGGAGCCATTGCTGCGCAACAGCGAGGAGCAATCAGCTGCTGCTCATAATTATCAGTATGTGTAGGACAAGTCGAATCGGGATGCGATGACGCGCAAGGCACCTATAGCTAATGTTTAAAGCACAGCATAGCACATTTAATCAAGGTAATGCTTTATTATTATTTTTATTTATTTTCTATATACATAGCACGTATGTATGTATGTATATTTAAATACGTCTTCAGCGGTAGATGTGTTTTTATTTAGTTTATTATTACTATTACCCTTAAGTTGAAGTTGAAAGTACGAGTCTACAATTAACGAGACAAGCGCTTTTTTTTGCATACAAAAAATAAGTATTATCCAATAGTGATTTATTAGTTTCTTTTTATTTTTTGTTTTCCACATTTTTACAAAGTGCTGCTCAATTCACATTTTATATATCTACGAAAGCCATATTTTATGTTGTAAATGTAATTTAAACCACCTTATAAGAAAACAAGATGAATTCAATATCAAGCAAACTATAACAAATTAATTTTAAAAATTAAAAACGTCATCGCAAACCGATTCTTTGTATTATATACATTAATAGAAAATGGTTAAACAATTACGTATCGTTATGTACAATTTAAAACTTTTTATATATTTTTAATCTACTTTTCCCGCGGTCCTAATACAACATATTAATATCCTATCCTAAAAAAGACATAAATTATTTTCATAGTTTTAAGTTACCACTAAAAAAAAAAGAAAACACTAATAACACATCCTTTTTATAATAAGGAATTAAAAATATATCTTTAGACTAATAAAGGTACTTAACGCGTATCTTTAAATTGCCTCGATAATAAAAGAAATCTAAAAAAAGTTAATTTGAGACGAAAATTATATGTTTACAATTTTAAAGCATTTCGAGAAAAATTTGAGCAATATAAACGGTTGTAAAATTTGTATTGCTTCTGGATAGAGATTGCTTTTGCACACGTTCAATCCGCTGCAATGGATAGGATGATTCTGAGCAGAGATGCGGAGACACGTGCTACAGATGGAGGCGACAATCCAAGACTTGTTGGTAATTTGAGGAGATCCCCAAATTTCCAAATTATTATAATTAATATTATAAAAGCTTTTTAATAATATAAAATGCATGGTTCGGCATGTGTAGTCAATGTAATGACCTACATTGAGTCCATTTATATGTGAACCAAAAACGAGTCCACGACTTTTGGTCATCACATTAGACCCAATATGATAATATCCCATTGCATACTTTATTTAAAATTTACATTTTGAAAATAAGCTGATGCTGTTCCCTTTAGAAATAAATTATAGTTGTTATATTTGTGCTTCGCTAGCACTGACACTTGTGTTTTTTTTTCATCTTACATATCAACTTGGTCAGATAAGTAACTGCTAGTAATATCACCACTACTGTTGATAGATCTTCTATGCAACTTATACATATATATCGCCATTCTTTACTACATGTTGTTCCGTTTTTAGTTGTTCGCTGTTACGAAGTATTTCCACCACATCTTTATTGTTGTTGTTTTCTTCAGTGGAATAGTTGCTAATATTTTTTCCTTCGCATCAATTTAAAGCAGTGGTGGATAAATTTGTGTTACAATTGTTTTAGTGGGATAATTTGAAAGTACTGTGGCAAACAAAAATGTTCGTATGAAAAATTAAATCAAGCGAAATTGTCTACGTTAATGCTGTTATGACAGTTTCGTAAGAGGATATATGTTTCAAAGACGTAGAACTAATTTTATTACGTTGTTTAGTACAAATGAATTTTAAGTTCGAAAAAATTTTTCACATAAGTATGTGAAGGGGAAAAATGAAAGAATTTGTAAAGAATTTTCTTGGAGTGCAGGATAGGTGGAGCCATTCGAAGTTTTCCACAAAATTAGCTTGTCTATTTCTGGTGGAGCTTATATCTCACTTCGTAATATAACAAGGATATTCATAATCCATAAGACTGACGTGTTCCATCACCAGCGTACATTGCAAAATTATAAATTATACCTGAAATACAAGCTCTCGTAAACATTTACAAACCCCACTTATGAGATTTTTCTGTAAGCTACTGTTTAATTCCATTATGTCCTCTCAAATATGTACATATTCAATTAATCGGATATTCACCTATGTGGTTTGACATCAATTGGACGATCTTGTTATCAATCCAACAACCACAAGCTATTAAATTGTGTTGGCTTTTATATATGAGGTCAATTCACCCTCGCATGCTTATTCGAGGATAAGACTGTCATGTTCCATCGCCACTTATGAGGGTTTTTTTTAGGAGGTACTGTTTCATTCCGCTATGACCTTTCAAATGTGTACATATACAATCAATATATATCTGTTTGTGTAATGTTTTATAAATTACTTTTATAAACAATAATTTGCTCATCGACGCTCTGTTTTAGTTTGGATTGTAATTAATAGGGATGCTTTATGTAATCTGTCATAATTTTCATGCCCTTTTTGGGGTGTTGTGTGTTATTGTCATTAATCTGGAAGTATTGCTTAATTTTCGCAAATCGGTTCCTAGAAAATGCATTTGCTAATCTGCAAATCTAAACTTATGGCTCATGCCATTTTTATTTGCGGTATTTTTACCACACCCAAGTACAGCAATACAACGAAAAGATTCACACTTTAATTCGAAGCCATCCTTTTGCATTGCATATAGGCTAGTTTCATCACAACTTTCGTCAATCGAAGAAGGCAACTTTTGCAAAAGTCATGCATTTACGTATTTGCTCGCCTTTTTTTCTTCTAAATATGTGTCTCCCTGCTATTTAGAATCGAGCTAAGTCTTACGGGTGAGTGACTGTCCAGCCTTCTACTGGTAACATGTTGTCAGTTGAACGAATACAAGCCGTGATACACTTAAACATTAAACAAAGAGTAATATATTAGGAATTAATATTAAAATAATTACATGAATAAACGCTATGACATCCTGGAACTAAATCTATAGTTTAATAAAATAAAAAGGAAATAATATTGTATCGGAGATAATTTTTATTAGGGATTATAATAAGGTCTGGATCTTTAATGACTTTTCTGTAACAATAAAGTGTAATCAGTAAGTGTAACGATCTGAAATACAGACAATTCTTGTCTCTTAGTTACTAACTTGAAATCAAGTAATTTAGAAATGGTTGACTAGGTGCAAGTGCCATACAGGTTATTAATTATATGAACTGTCATATATGTTCAAGCTTTGAGATCTTCTGATATTCCGACTTATAGATGTGCTTTCTCTGTGGGGCAATGTTATACTTCCTCTTCAAATCTGCTAATCGTTCTTTGCCTTCTGATGTTAGGAGCTAGATGTCAGATGACATTTGAGGCTTAGAAACCAGCAAGAATGCTTCCTCCAATTGCTTATCTGTCTCTGACGCCAATTGTTACGTTTTTAGACGTTTTCTTAAAAACGTAAAACATGGATACATAAATTTTAAATACACTTTTATTTAGTTATTAATTCACATAAATACGCGTGCTACTAACACGATGTAACCACTCACTCTTCTTGGTGATGTTAACACGTCTAGGTTTAAAAACACACTGTTGCTTCTGTTGTCTGGCAACGCCTTTATATAGGCAAAATAACTTTTTATGAATTCTGATGTTAGGAGCTGGATGTCAGATGACATTTGAGGCTTAGAAACCAGCAAGAAAGCTTCCTCCAATTGCTTATCTGCCTCTGACGCCAATTGTTACGTTTTTAGACCTTTTCCTAAAAACGTAAAACATGGATACATAAATTTTAAATACACTTTTATTTAGTTATTAATTCACATAAATACGCGTGCTACTAACACAATGTAAGCACTCACTCTTCTTGGTGATGTTAACACGTCTAGGTTTAAAAACACACTGTTGCTTCTGTTGTCTGGCAACGCCTTTATATAGGCAAAATAACTTTTTATGAATTCTGATGTTAGGAGCTGGATGTCAGATGACATTTGAGGCTTAGAAACCAGCAAGAAAGCTTCCTCCAATTGCTTATCTGCCTCTGACGCCAATTGTTACGTTTTTAGACCTTTCCCTAAAAACGTAAAACATGGATACATACATTTTAAATACACTTTTATTTAGTTATTAATTCACATAAATACGCGTGCTACTAACACAATGTAAGCACTCACTCTTCTTGGTGATGTTAACACGTCTAGGTTTAAAAACACACTGTTGCTTCTGTTGTCTGGCAACGCCTTTATATAGGCAAAATAACTTTTTATGAATTCTGATGTTAGGAGCTGGATGTCAGATGACATTTGAGGCTTATAAACCAGCAAGAAAGCTTCCTCCAATTGCTTATCTGCCTCTGACGCCAATTGTTAAGTTTTTCGACCTTTTCCTAAAAACGTAAAACATGGATACATAAATTTTAAATACACTTTATTTAGTTATTAATTCACATAAATACGCGTGCTACTAACACGATGTAACCACTCACTCTTCTTGGTGATGTTAACACGTCTAGGTTTAAAAACACACTGTTGCTTCTGTTGTCTGGCAACGCCTTTATATAGGCAAAATAACTTTTTATGAATTCTGATGTTAGGAGCTGGATGTCAGATGACATTTGAGGCTTAGAAACCAGCAAGAAAGCTTCCTCCAATTGCTTATCTGCCTCTGACGCCAATTATTACGTTTTTAGACCTTTCCCTAAAAACGTAAAACATGGATACATACATTTTAAATACACTTTTATTTAGTTATTAATTCACATAAATACGCGTGCTACTAACACAATGTAAGCACTCACTCTTCTTGGTGATGTTAACACGTCTAGGTTTAAAAACACACTGTTGCTTCTGTTGTCTGGCAACGCCTTTATATAGGCAAAATAACTTTTTATCAATTCTGATGTTAGGAGCTGGATGTCAGATGACATTTGAGGCTTAGAAACCAGCAAGAAAGCTTCCTCCAATTGCTTATCTGCCTCTGACGCCAATTGTTACGTTTTTAGACCTTTTCCTAAAAACGTAAAACATGGATACATAAATTTTAAATACACTTTTATTTAGTTATTAATTCACATAAATACGCGTGCTACTAACACAATGTAAGCACTCACTCTTCTTGGTGATGTTAACACGTCTAGGTTTAAAAACACACTGTTGCTTCTGTTGTCTGGCAACGCCTTTATATAGGCAAAATAACTTTTTATGAATTCTGATGTTAGGAGCTGGATGTCAGATGACATTTGAGGCTTAGAAACCAGCAAGAAAGCTTCCTCCAATTGCTTATCTGCCTCTGACGCCAATTGTTACGTTTTTAGACCTTTTCCTAAAAACGTAAAACATGGATACATAAATTTTAAATACACTTTTATTTAGTTATTAATTCACATAAATACGCGTGCTACTAACACAATGTAAGCACTCACTCTTCTTGGTGATGTTAACACGTCTAGGTTTAAAAACACACTGTTGCTTCTGTTGTCTGGCAACGCCTTTATATAGGCAAAATAACTTTTTATGAATTCTGATGTTAGGAGCTGGATGTCAGATGACATTTGAGGCTTAGAAACCAGCAAGAAAGCTTCCTCCAATTGCTTATCTGCCTCTGACGCCAATTGTTACGTTTTTAGACCTTTCCCTAAAAACGTAAAACATGGATACATACATTTTAAATACACTTTTATTTAGTTATTAATTCACATAAATACGCGTGCTACTAACACAATGTAAGCACTCACTCTTCTTGGTGATGTTAACACGTCTAGGTTTAAAAACACACTGTTGCTTCTGTTGTCTGGCAACGCCTTTATATAGGCAAAATAACTTTTTATGAATTCTGATGTTAGGAGCTGGATGTCAGATGACATTTGAGGCTTATAAACCAGCAAGAAAGCTTCCTCCAATTGCTTATCTGCCTCTGACGCCAATTGTTAAGTTTTTCGACCTTTTCCTAAAAACGTAAAACATGGATACATAAATTTTAAATACACTTTATTTAGTTATTAATTCACATAAATACGCGTGCTACTAACACGATGTAACCACTCACTCTTCTTGGTGATGTTAACACGTCTAGGTTTAAAAACACACTGTTGCTTCTGTTGTCTGGCAACGCCTTTATATAGGCAAAATAACTTTTTATGAATTCTGATGTTAGGAGCTGGATGTCAGATGACATTTGAGGCTTATAAACCAGCAAGAAAGCTTCCTCCAATTGCTTATCTGCCTCTGACGCCAATTGTTAAGTTTTTCGACCTTTCCCTAAAAACGTAAAACATGGATACATACATTTTAAATACACTTTTATTTAGTTATTAATTCACATAAATACGCGTGCTACTAACACAATGTAAGCACTCACTCTTCTTGGTGATGTTAACACGTCTAGGTTTAAAAACACACTGTTGCTTCTGTTGTCTGGCAACGCCTTTATATAGGCAAAATAACTTTTTATCAATTCTGATGTTAGGAGCTGGATGTCAGATGACATTTGAGGCTTAGAAACCAGCAAGAAAGCTTCCTCCAATTGCTTATCTGCCTCTGACGCCAATTGTTACGTTTTTAGACCTTTCCCTAAAAACGTAAAACATGGATACATACATTTTAAATACACTTTTATTTAGTTATTAATTCACATAAATACGCGTGCTACTAACACAATGTAAGCACTCACTCTTCTTGGTGATGTTAACACGTCTAGGTTTAAAAACACACTGTTGCTTCTGTTGTCTGGCAACGCCTTTATATAGGCAAAATAACTTTTTATCAATTCTGATGTTAGGAGCTGGATGTCAGATGACATTTGAGGCTTAGAAACCAGCAAGAAAGCTTCCTCCAATTGCTTATCTGCCTCTGACGCCAATTGTTACGTTTTTAGACCTTTCCCTAAAAACGTAAAACATGGATACATACATTTTAAATACACTTTTATTTAGTTATTAATTCACATAAATACGCGTGCTACTAACACAATGTAAGCACTCACTCTTCTTGGTGATGTTAACACGTCTAGGTTTAAAAACACACTGTTGCTTCTGTTGTCTGGCAACGCCTTTATATAGGCAAAATAACTTTATGAATTCTGATGTTAGGAGCTGGATGTCAGATGACATTTGAGGCTTAGAAACCAGCAAGAAAGCTTCCTCCAATTGCTTATCTGCCTCTGACGCCAATTGTTAAGTTTTTCGACCTTTTCCTAAAAACGTAAAACATGGATACATAAATTTTAAATACACTTTATTTAGTTATTAATTCACATAAATACGCGTGCTACTAACACGATGTAACCACTCACTCTTCTTGGTGATGTTAACACGTCTAGGTTTAAAAACACACTGTTGCTTCTGTTGTCTGGCAACGCCTTTATATAGGCAAAATAACTTTTTATGAATTCTGATGTTAGGAGCTGGATGTCAGATGACATTTGAGGCTTAGAAACCAGCAAGAAAGCTTCCTCCAATTGCTTATCTGCCTCTGACGCCAATTGTTACGTTTTTAGACCTTTCCCTAAAAACGTAAAACATGGATACATACATTTTAAATACACTTTTATTTAGTTATTAATTCACATAAATACGCGTGCTACTAACACAATGTAAGCACTCACTCTTCTTGGTGATGTTAACACGTCTAGGTTTAAAAACACACTGTTGCTTCTGTTGTCTGGCAACGCCTTTATATAGGCAAAATAACTTTTTATCAATTCTGATGTTAGGAGCTGGATGTCAGATGACATTTGAGGCTTAGAAACCAGCAAGAAAGCTTCCTCCAATTGCTTATCTGCCTCTGACGCCAATTGTTACGTTTTTAGACCTTTCCCTAAAAACGTAAAACATGGATACATACATTTTAAATACACTTTTATTTAGTTATTAATTCACATAAATACACGTGCTACTAACACAATGTAAGCACTCACTCTTCTTGGTGATGTTAACACGTCTAGGTTTAAAAACACACTGTTGCTTCTGTTGTCTGGCAACGCCTTTATATAGGCAAAATAACTTTTTATCAATTCTGATGTTAGGAGCTGGATGTCAGATGACATTTGAGGCTTAGAAACCAGCAAGAAAGCTTCCTCCAATTGCTTATCTGCCTCTGACGCCAATTGTTACGTTTTTAGACCTTTCCCTAAAAACGTAAAACATGGATACATACATTTTAAATACACTTTTATTTAGTTATTAATTCACATAAATACGCGTGCTACTAACACAATGTAAGCACTCACTCTTCTTGGTGATGTTAACACGTCTAGGTTTAAAAACACACTGTTGCTTCTGTTGTCTGGCAACGCCTTTATATAGGCAAAATAACTTTTTATCAATTCTGATGTTAGGAGCTGGATGTCAGATGACATTTGAGGCTTAGAAACCAGCAAGAAAGCTTCCTCCAATTGCTTATCTGCCTCTGACGCCAATTGTTACGTTTTTAGACCTTTTCCTAAAAACGTAAAACATGGATACATAAATTTTAAATACACTTTTATTTAGTTATTAATTCACATAAATACGCGTGCTACTAACACAATGTAAGCACTCACTCTTCTTGGTGATGTTAACACGTCTAGGTTTAAAAACACACTGTTGCTTCTGTTGTCTGGCAACGCCTTTATATAGGCAAAATAACTTTTTATGAATTCTGATGTTAGGAGCTGGATGTCAGATGACATTTGAGGCTTAGAAACCAGCAAGAAAGCTTCCTCCAATTGCTTATCTGCCTCTGACGCCAATTGTTACGTTTTTAGACCTTTCCCTAAAAACGTAAAACATGGATACATACATTTTAAATACACTTTTATTTAGTTATTAATTCACATAAATACGCGTGCTACTAACACAATGTAAGCACTCACTCTTCTTGGTGATGTTAACACGTCTAGGTTTAAAAACACACTGTTGCTTCTGTTGTCTGGCAACGCCTTTATATAGGCAAAATAACTTTTTATGAATTCTGATGTTAGGAGCTGGATGTCAGATGACATTTGAGGTTTAGAAACCAGCAAGAAAGCTTCCTCCAATTGCTTATCTGCCTCTGACGCCAATTGTTAAGTTTTTCGACCTTTTCCTAAAAACGTAAAACATGGATACATAAATTTTAAATACACTTTATTCAGTTATTAATTCACATAAATACGCGTGCTACTAACACGATGTAACCACTCACTCTTCTTGGTGATGTTAACACGTCTAGGTTTAAAAACACACTGTTGCTTCTGTTGTCTGGCAACGCCTTTATATAGGCAAAATAACTTTTTATGAATTCTAGTTATTGTTTTGCTGAGAAAGGTACTTTTTATGATTATAATATTCATTTGATTTGTAAGACTAAGTAATATAAAACAAGTGATTAATATAAAATAATAATACTTAAGGTTATATGTGCCCAAACAAGAGTGCCTTTTGCTCGGTACATCACCTCTCCTCATTCGGGATTAAGGCCCTTAGATTAGCTTCCATACACCCTACTGCGCCCTCCGTGGGATTGTCACCCGAAGTTAGTGTCCCTCGGTCATGGTGATGAGTCGGATCTGCTGGAACCGTTGTCGTTGTCTTAGCTTTTGGGCAATAAATTGCAGCACGTCCTGGGTAATCTGTTCCGGAGGGACAGGGCTGCGGCAGGGTTCACTTGGTGATGGGTCACCATGGAACACGCCTCTGAGAGCGAAATAATTTCGCTAAGTGTTAACGGTAGGGACTGCAACTCAGTTAGCGAGCTAATCCAGTTCCGGCCGGGGGTACGCAGGATTCGAGGAGGTGTGTGTTTCTCGGTCCGCATAGGGCAGCGGAGTTACGGCCGGTTGTGGTGGTGTTACTGGTGCTCGCTACTCGATACGTGGATACTGACTGGCCGAATGGGCTGGTGATCCAGGGATCAGGAATTGAACACGGATCATCGCAGCCCAGAAGGTCCTCGTAATTTTCTAGGTCGATTACGAAGTCATCTAGTAGCTCCGGGACACTTCCAGACATGTTTGGTGGCTGTGCATCGGTGAACGACGGTGGCGTCACTTCCACGATCGGTGGCTTTTCTACGACCGGCAGCGGGGGTGGCACCTCTGCCATGAGTAGTGGCGGTAATGGAGGCTCATCATCTTGTAAGAGTGGTGGTGGAAACGGTGCATAGTCTTGAATCGGGGAAGGCGGCGTTGGTGCCTGGCGAGGGTATTGTGGTCGGCTAGGATGTTCTTATATGGTCACTCGGAAATTGTAGACAGGTATGGTACCATCCTGCTGACTGTTAGGTTTCCGCTGACCCCGCATGGGAACTTCCTCGTATTGCAGGAAAGTTGTCTTCCTGACTTTGGCCTGGTTTTGTTCCATTGTCTTCCGGAACTTTCAAAGTGATTCCTAAAACTTCTGCTGTCGGTTCAACTTGCAGTTGCTTTTATTTTATTTTTGAGATGTTAGCCGACTGTGGTGTGTGGTTGAGATTAGTTTGGTTGGGCGACGTACTCCGTATTTTGGTGCTAACTTGGCTGTGAAGTTTTCAACGGTTAGTGAAAGTGGATGTTGTCGAACGAGAACTTGTTTTCCCACCTGTGATTGCCAGTAACGACGTCGTAAATTATGGTGTTGTTGTTTCTGGGACGCTTTATTTAGATTCCACAGTACAATGGTGGACACTTCCCTTAGCTCCTTAGTCCTCTTTGCTCCACTCCCGACAGTTACATTATAGTAAACGGCACTGGGAAATTGAATGGGCTCATGGAACACTCATAGACGTTATGGTTATCGGCAGCTATTACGTCAAAACTTCCACCTGGTATTGCTAACTTTAGCGATCTTCGGTCTAGGTAGTGCTGCATCCGGTAAGTTAACCAGCACTCTAGGACCAGCTGGGGTTAGGGAAGTGTGGATGCCTGATATATACTCCTCGAAAATCAGTGGAATGCCCAACCTCTCTGCGTCAATTGCTCTATATGGATCTACTTCACCAGCAAACCGTTGACTTCGTTCTCGGTAATGGAGTGCTTGGTCAAGTAAACGTTCAAAATGTCTGTCATGTAATCTTGGCACATGAGTACGGCATACGACGGCGTTGACTTCGTTCTCGGTAATGGAGTGCTTGGTCAAGTAAGCGTTCAAAATGTCTGTCATGTAATCTTGGTACATGCAGTACGGCATACGACGGCGTTGTCTTCGTTCTCGGTAATGGTGTGCTTGGTCAAGTAAGCGTTCAAAATGTCTGTCATGTAATGTTGGTACATGCAGAACGGCATACGACGCCGCAGCCGAACATCGTTTTTTTTCCATGACCTGGTAAGTCTGTTCGCAGATCAATGGGAACGTGGAATGCGCAACCTCTCTGCGTCAATCGCTCTATATGGATCTACTTCACCAGCAAACCGTTGACTTCGTTCTCGGTAATGGAGTGCTTGGTCAAGTAAACGTTCAAAATGTCTGTCATGTAATCTTGGCACATGAGTACGGCATACGACGGCGTTGACTTCGTTCTCGGTAATGGAGTGCTTGGTCAAGTAAGCGTTCAAAATGTCTGTCATGTAATCTTGGCACATGAGTACGGCATACGACGGCGTTGACTTCGTTCTCGGTAATGGAGTGCTTGATCAAGTAAGCGTTCAAAATGTCTGTCATGTAATCTTGGTACATGCAGTACGGCATACCACGGCGTTGACTTCGTTCTCGGTAATGGAGTGCTTGGTCAAGTAAGCGTTCAAAATGTCTGTCATGTAATGTTGGTACATGCGGAACGGCATACGACGGCGTTGACTTCGTTCTCGGTAATAGGGTGCTTGGTCAAGTAAACGTTCAAAATGTCTGTCATGTAATGTTGGTACATGCAGAACGGCATACGACGCCGCAGCCGAACATCGTCGGAAGTCTGTTCGCAGATCAATGGGAACGTGGAAAAATCCATGTTCTGAGAGTTCTGTTCAATACTCGGTTTTCCGCCGGAAAACAAACCCTCGAATAAAATGCCGTCTTTTGGGAGCGTCTCGGCTGTAGTCGACGTCGGATTCCGTACTTCTGCCAGGGCTTCCTGACTTCGGTCGTCAACATTTATCCATTCCACCCGAGTTTGCGAGCCACTGACGCGTGTATGGAGGTGCGAGCTGCGTTGGGGTTAATGCGCACCCGCAGGAGATAGTAGTGCGACGAATTGATGTGTGGATAATTGGCTGCCTTGATGGTCATTGGGAACCATATATTTTCAAAAGCCACATTGTGCAACAGCGTGTTATGCAGCTTAAAATATCGAATGCACCGATCGATACTTAGGCAGCCGGCGAAGGTGTGGGATTGACCCAAGCAGCTTTTACATAATTCGTACTCTACCAGGGTCTGCCTTTTGAGCTCCATCCGCGTCATCAAGAAACGCGTGCATTGACGGATCGCATGGAGTACATATGGAGGACATCGGGCAACGGTAGTTGGTATTAAACCACTCTTCCAGTAAATGCGTTTTAATTTTTATTGGGGTACACTTCATTAAAAATTTACTTAGCTTTTGCTTGTAATACGGGCCCCTGTCACTGTGTTCTTCCATTTCCTCATATTCTGCTTCAGATAGACATTTTTTTTTGCTTCCTGATAGATGCTGTCAACTGCATCCATTATTTCTTGTTTTTTTTAATTTTCTATAGCCGATGGAAGATTTTGTCACATTAAAATCTTGAGCTAAACGATTTCCACTCACGCCTTCATTAAGTCTTTCTTAGTATTTTAATCTTAGTGTCCATGGAGAGACCAAATTGTGGTTAACTCTAGCTTGGAAGTTTTGGTTTGATCTGAACCTTAGTATCCAAAGATAATGTATTTTTGAACACTTCACTTTGAACTTAAGTCATCAACTGATCCAAATTTGTATTTACAAAATTTCATACACATATGACCGAGTTGTACACACCACGAGTAACTCGGTTATTCCCCCTTTTATTTTTGCTTTAGTGAACAAAAAAATAATTTGTAATGAAAATACAAAAAAATCATGGAACAAAACATATTTTCTATTTGAAATAAAAACAAACAGAAAAACGCTTCCAGAAATTAGAACTATAGGTTCTAATTTCAGATCGTCCAATACATTTTAATTTCTAGACGCTTCGAATTAGCGAGATTTTACTGTACTGTCTTATAAAAAACTTTGCTATTACCTTGAGAAAAACCTCGTCAATACATGGGTATTCAAAATGTATCGAAATCCTGCTTTAAATTGTAAACATAAAAGTTTTTCTATTGAACATTCTATTTAAAGATATTCGCATATTCTCCAAAAGCACTTAATTAAATACATAATTCCGTTTAACTAACGCTTATATCTCATGTACATATAATTACATTACATTTCATCGTTGAAAGAAAATACAAACGAATTTTAAACACCAAATATTAAATAAATACATATAATAAAAAAGTTTAAAAATACATTTTAAAAGAATTCGTACATAATAAAAAAAAAACGACAATTCAAGCAAGACCTAAAAAACAAATTCGTACACTTAAGTCTAGTCATAACTTAATTAAAAGTAATTAATTTAAATTATATTTAAACTACGGCACGCAGATTTATTTTAATATCATGTTAAGGGCACTCGTTTAAACTGCTGACCTAAGCAGCTCGTATATACAACCTCAACGGGTACTTATTGTACACATAAATGTAGACAAAGTCCCCTTTCACGCACATTAAGTGTCAATACGGTAAGTCTTGAGTTTTTGGGAGAAAGGGAAGAGGTACAAAACTGACCGTACTGTCAAGTTTAAAATGTAACTTGATGAAACAAACTGTGCGTGTATGAAAGTACAGGATCAAAAGAAACTTGAAGAAGAAATAAACCTGATGTGTGTGAATGGTGTAGCAAAAAATTGTCATCTGCCGTAGTGCTGGCACATTATATTTATTTGTGAAAAATACATCCATACTACCACTGGATACAACTGTGATTTTCTTTCATAACATACGTAAAAATACTACGCTGCAAAAGAAAGTACTTGTCAAGCGTAGGTGGGGGTAATTTAAAAAAGGCGACAGTTAAAGCAGGGTGAAATAAATATAAGGCGGCAGCGCTACGGCAGATGACAGTGTTGCTATAAATTTGACATGGACCATGCAGCTGCAACTGCACTACAGACGTCATCATTTTTGCTTATGTATTTGATTTTCCATACAAGTTTTGTTACATATTTTAAGAGCTCTGAAATATTAACATTTTAAAATTTTTTAAAAAGCATATAGCCGATTAAACGAGTACCCTTATCATAATTCAGCAAAACTTTAAGTGAAATGAAAACAATTTATATTCAAATTAAATTACTTTAAAAAAATTATGTATAAAAACTAAGAAACTAAGCAAAATGTTACTTATAATTGCATTTAATAATACAACAAATAATGAATATGAGAGTATTAATTGTAATATAAACATTTCAAAAAATAATATAAAGTGAACACTAATTAAGCAAAACTAATTAATTACAATAAGAACTAAATAGTTATTTTTCTAAATTGTTAAGTTTTCACATTTATTTTTGTAGTGCTTTCAAAACTGCTCGATCTCATCAAGCCCGTTTTGCTTGCTAACACAAAATGTATTAATTACTTGTGTGATCCTTTGGGCTGGTTGTGATAAAAGGAAATTGTATAAAATGTGACTTTGTTTTGATAACAAGAAATATCCCCTGATTGATTTATGGCTTGTTATTTTTATAAAATTTTTTTAATAGTACAATGACTATTTTACATATTAAATGAAACTTCAATCTGAAATATGTATATAGAAAGCCTGCGAAATGTCATTTTAGGGATTTACATAGAACTTAAGTTAAAAAAAAAAACATAAAAAATATTTCCTTTTATAACGATTTGTTTTAAACGATTTCCGTTGCATGATAGAATTATAATGAAGAAGTCCAAATTTCGATTATATATTTGGAGTAATACAGGCCAAGTGTGATGTCATTGGTAAAGTGGCGTACATGGTCTTCCAAGTAGCCACTAAGCTGTTAAGCAAAGTTTATGGCAGAGAGGATTATATAGCCCCATACAAATTAGTTTAATCGGCATCGTTTATGAAGAAGTTCGTTAAGTAATTACTGACTTTTTCATTCAATTGTGTGCAATATTTTTAAAAAAATAGGACAGGAATTGCCACAAGTGTTAAGCGTAAAGCCGAACGAGCTTATTTTTGGGTTCTACGATGCTTCGGACCACAACAGCGACTACTTCGGTACTCACTGTACAACATACATATACATATGTATGTATATGAGGCTGTTATTGGTGTTCCAAAAAAAAAATTCGCGAATTTTACACCAGTTTTGGACTTCCAAATTAAATGTTATTTGAACTTAAGCTCTATTAAAATACAAAATTTATACAATTTAAATCTACTACCAGGGGCCAAATTACCGCATTCGATATCGATCGAAATTTCCATACAATTTAATTACAAATTTCGTTCGATATCGAGTGCCGTAATTTGCCCCCAGGTCTATTTAAATTCTACTTAAGTTTTTCACACTACCATGTGAGTTTGACAGTTTGTTTACATGCTGCAAGTCTTGTTTGCTGCGACATTTGTAAAGCAGCTGTTCATTGAAGAAAATGTCGGTAACTTGTCGGTAATTTGTTTACCATTTAATTGTGCTGCCATACTTTTGTTACTGTTAAATACCAAATATAATTTTACGCTGAAAAACGAACTAATTTTATAGTTAAATAAAAAGTAAAAAAGGGGGTTTGAACTATGTGTTTCGTAAACATTTTCAAAACTCCGTTATAAAATGGTGAACATAAAACTAACAAACAGCTGTGAAAATGGCGCACTTATGCACTTGTGTAGCCAACTTAAGGTTTTGTACCTCTAAGAAATTTACAATTATGCTCGAGAATTATAATTTAAAATCTAATAACTTTTCAAAAATGTTTTCTTTTTCCGGAGAAATAAATGCAACAAAGGCGATAGTTTAATTCAATTCAAACACATAAATCTGAACTGTAACTATTTTGCCTTATTTGTTCTTACAAGCATTTGAACCTGAAGAACGCCAATCAATCAAATAAAACACGTTAAATGCCTTAAAACGATTGAAATTCCATGGTGAAGGTCCGGATTGAAAGCTGGAATTGTTAAATAGTACGGTATCGCCGACTCCACCATAATCCATCGTAAAATTGCCGGATATCTTGATAATGTAACAATCAGAAGTACAAGCGGTCGACTGATAACTGATGGTTGACGTAGATGAGAACACCGAGTCGTATGATGTGGAACCATTAATAGGGATTTGCATCCCGTGTGAAAATGATATAGTAGCGTCCGTAAGTAAACCTGGGTTTAGCTTTACGTTATAATCGGATATTGCAGTTACACACTGCATACGTATTTTAGACCCACGGAGAGATGACGTATGTTCAGGTGTAGCGTGTGGGCACGGCTACCAACATGTTGGATAGATAGGCCAGTCGCTATCAACCAAATAGCATCCTCTCCCAATATTACTCCAGGTCGAAGTAAAATCGCGGTCGCATTTGACCGTATTAATTCTAGACCATCCTTTTGCACGTTCACATCAAAAAGATAATCCAAAGGCGCCACTGCTATGGGCCTAAATGTGCGAACGGTGCTATTAGCATCACCGAACGCACTCATAACTAAGCATATCATATCCATAGATGCACTAGTAAACGGGACACAATTAGCGATACCCATGTATGAGTCCAAACCATTGAACCCTTGGGATTTACCTAATACGTATCTATTCACAAATACGTCATCACGTATGACTGACGTACCATTAAGAAAGCCTTCAGTCAGTAGCTTGCCGGCACGGTTAATATCTAATAAAAAGGATAAAGCTTGCCGGGAGAACATCTCCAAATCGTTCAACATAGCTTCACCAGTTAATGGGGCCGATCCCACCAACCGTGACACAACATTACGTATGTCCTAGTTTACTTGGGTAGTCCCACTGCGTAATTTATTTTGGATCGCTTGTATTAACAAGAAAACACTGCGAAAGTCTTGTATCGACATAATGAAATCTTCGCCTTTTTAATGGTGTCTGACATTTCACTGGCGTAGTCTGAGTCCAGCATTCCAAACAATGACCTTGCTACATTTCCTACAATGTTGAATGCACCCCTTTTTACTCTACTAGTGGCGAATAGTTCCTTTTCCTCCAGCAACTCTTCTTTTACTTGATTGAAGTTATTTATCAAACTATTACATATTGACTGATGTGTGATGGTTGAACATAAGTGCTGCCAAGTATCTAATCCAGATTGAAAAGTTTGTCACCAGTGACCGTTGGTCAACGCGGGGGAGAATGTTGATTGATACTTACATCAACATAATTTTTATTTTTATTATTGTATGTAATTATCATTATTAAAAAACATAAACGGAAATAATAAGTAGAATAAATTGTTTAATCAACAATAATGGTTATTAAATTTAAAAACGGAAATTAAGAAATGTTTTTTAATAATGATAATTAAATACAATAATAAAAATAAAAATTATGTTGATGTAAGTATCAACAATCATTTACATAAATATTCAGTAAATTGTCCATACATAAAAAAGTATTGTTTAATTTGTTTAATTGTCTTACCAGTTAATAACCGAAATGATTCTTATTTTATATATTTTTTCATAATTTTTCGTATTTCATTTTTTACTAAAAAATATTTTTTTATTAGCTCAATTGCTATTTTTTTTTTTTGCTTTTTACTATTATAGTTGCAGTAGAGTTTTTTTTTCAACACTTAAGGGAATCAAATTATTAAAATTTTATAAAAACATGCCATGGACCACATTGTAAAATATTCTATTGAATTCGATTACATACGAGCATAAGAAACTTAAATAATTTTCACATTATTCCGTAAAGTAAACTAAACAAGTCCATA
Organism: Linnaemya tessellans; assembly: GCA_951800035.1. NCBI lineage: Eukaryota > Metazoa > Arthropoda > Insecta > Diptera > Tachinidae > Linnaemya > Linnaemya tessellans. Next base: position 116,116,222 of record OX637535.1, read on the forward strand.
AAAAATAAAAATATTAATATTTTGCAAAAGTAATTGAAAACTTCAATTGTGAAAATGTTGCTCTAAATATTTTTTGCATTAATTACCTCAAAAGCCTTTTTATAGTTTTATATAAAAATTTATTTGTATAAATATTTTATTTTTGTGTGGTATTTATTACAAAAAAAATTAATAAATGAATAATATAAGTGATTATTTGATATAAAATTATATAAATTTATTAAGAATAATAATAAAATTTTTTTAAAAACAATTTATTAAATTGTTTACTTAATATTAAATCTTTAATATCTTTCTATGTACTATTTGTGTGTAAATGTCATTATAAACATAAAAATAAAATTTATATGTAACGAGAAAATGTGTAAATGATATAAAGAATATTTAACGTAATAAATTAGACAAAATTCTAAAATTAAACGTAATCGAAAAAAAAAATATAAATAAGACATTTCAAAACATCTAAGATTATTAAATCTTAGCATATGAATGCATATTATGAAATCAAAGATACAAAAAAAAATACGAACAAAATTCGATGATTATAAAAATATAAAAGAAATAAAAACCATTAACAACAGTCTTTTCATTGCCTAAAATAATATTCAATTGCCTGTTAGAGGTTCTATTAGTACAACAAGTATGTATGTGTGTTGTTTCGTGCAGCAGCACGCAAAGATGTACCCCTTTCCAAAAAAAATGGTCAAACATATTTTTTGCAAAAAATCAATTTTTTGGTTGAAACACAATTTTACCCAAAACCTGTTTATTTCAAATAAGTTAGTACTGAAAGGAGTTTCGAATGCGAAGAAGCTGTCGAAAAAGCTTAAATCGCATGCTTTTAAGCAAAAAAAAAATATTTTTAATATGCGTTTTAAGCTTTTTCGAAAGCTTCTTCCCATTCGAAACTCCTTTCAGTACTCACTTATGAGAAATAAACAGGTTTTGGGTAAAATTGTGTTTCAACCAGAAAATTGATTTTTTGCAAAAAGGTACCCCTTTCCAAAAAATTGGTAAAAAAATTTTTTTGCCTAAAAGCATGCGATTTAAGCTTTTTCGAAAGCTTCGCATTCGAAACTCCTTTCAGTACTCACTTATGAGAAATAAACAGGTTTTGGGTAAAATTGTGTTTCAACCAAAAAATTAAATATTAGCAAAGAGGTACCCTTTTCCAAAAAAATTCCCCAAAAATTTTTTTTGCTTAAATGCATGCGAATTAAGCTTTTTCCGAAGCTTCTACGCATTTGAAACTCCTTTCAATACTCAGTTATTAGAAATAAACGCCTTTTGGGCGAAATTGGGTAAAATTGTGTTTCAACCAAAAAATTGATTTTTAGCAAAGAGGTACCCCTTTCCAAAAAAATTGGCCAAAAATTTTGTTTGCTTAAATGCATGCGAATTAAGCTTTTTCGGAAGCTTCTACGCATTTGAAACTCCTTTCAATACTCAGTTATTAGAAATAAACGCCTTTTGGGCGAAATTGGGTAAAATTGTGTTTCAACCAAAAAATTGATTTTTAGCAAAGAGGTACCCCTTTCCAAAAAAATTGGCCAAAAATTTTGTTTGCTTAAATGCATGCGAATTAAGCTTTTTCGGAAGCTTCTACGCATTTGAAACTCCTTTCAATACTCAGTTATTAGAAATAAACGCCTTTTGGGCGAAATTGGGTAAAATTGTGTTTCAACCAAAAAATTGATTTTTAGCAAAGAGGAACCCCTTTCCAAAAAAATTGGCCAAAAATTTTTTTTGCTTAAATGCATGCGAATTAAGTTTTTTCGGAAGCTTCTACGCATTTGAAACTCCTTTCAATACTCAGTTATTAGAAATAAACGCCTTTTGGGCGAAATTGGGTAAAATTGTGTTTCAACCAAAAAATTGATTTTTAGCAAAGAGGTACCCCTTTCCAAAAAAATTGGCCAAAAATTTTTTTTGCTTAAATGCATGCGAATTAAGCTTTTTCGGAAGCTTCTACGCATTTGAAACTCCTTTCAATACTAAGTTATTAGAAATAAACGCCTTTTGGGCGAAATTGGGTAAAATTGTGTTTCAACCAAAAAATTGATTTTTAGCAAAGAGGAACCCCTTTCCAAAAAAATTCGCCAAAAATTTTTTTTTTGCTTAAATGCATGCGAATTAAGCTTTTTCGGAAACTTCTACGCATTTGAAACTCCTTTCAATACTCAGTTATTAGAAATAAACGCCTTTTGGGCGAAATTGGGTAAAATTGTGTTTCAACCAAAAAATTGATTTTTAGCAAAGAGGAACCCCTTTCCAAAAAAATTGGCCAAAAATTTTTTTTGCTTAAATGCATGCGAATTAAGCTTTTTCGGAAGCTTCTACGCATTTGAAACTCCTTTCAATACTCAGTTATTAGAAATAAACGCCTTTTGGGCGAAATTGGGTAAAATTGTGTTTCAACCAAAAAATTGATTTTTAGCAAAGAGGTACCCCTTTCCAAAAAAATTGGCCAAAAATTTTTTTTGCTTAAATGCATGCGAATTAAGCTTTTTCGGAAGCTTCTACGCATTTGAAACTCCTTTCAATACTCAGTTATTAGAAATAAACGCCTTTTGGGCGAAATTGGGTAAAATTGTGTTTCAACCAAAAAATTGATTTTTAGCAAAGAGGTACCCCTTTCTAAAAAAATTGGCCAAAAATTTTTTTTGCTTAAATGCATGCGAATTAAGCTTTTTCGGAAGCTTCTACGCATTTGAAACTCCTTTCAATACTCAGTTATTAGAAATAAACGCCTTTTGGGCGAAATTGGGTAAAATTGTGTTTCAACCAAAAAATTGATTTTTAGCAAAGAGGTACCCCTTTCCAAAAAAATTCTCCAACAATTTTTTTTGATTAAATGCATGCGAATTAAGCTTTTTCGGAAGCTTCTACGCATTTGAAACTCCTTTCAATACTCAGTTATTAGAAATAAACGCCTTTTGGGCGAAATTGGGTAAAATTGTGTTTCAACCAAAAAATTGATTTTTAGCAAAGAGGTACCCCTTTCTAAAAAAATTGGCCAAAAATTTTTTTTGCTTAAATGCATGCGAATTAAGCTTTTTCGGAAGCTTCTACGCATTTGAAACTCCTTTCAATACTCAGTTATTAGAAATAAACGCCTTTTGGGCGAAATTGGGTAAAATTGTGTTTCAACCAAAAAATTGATTTTTAGCAAAGAGGTACCCCTTTCTAAAAAAATTGGCCAAAAATTTTTTTTGCTTAAATGCATGCGAATTAAGCTTTTTCGGAAGCTTCTACGCATTTGAAACTCCTTTCAATACTCAGTTATTAGAAATAAACGCCTTTTGGGCGAAATTGGGTAAAATTGTGTTTCAACCAAAAAATTGATTTTTAGCAAAGAGGTACCCCTTTCTAAAAAAAATTGGCCAAAAATTTTTTTAGCTTAAATGCATGCGAATTAAGCTTTTTCGGAAGCTTCTACGCATTTGAAACTCCTTTCAATACTCAGTTATTAGAAATAAACGCCTTTTGGGCGAAATTGGGTAAAATTGTGTTTCAACCAAAAAATTGATTTTTAGCAAAGAGGTACCCCTTTCTAAAAAAATTGGCCAAAAATTTTTTTTGCTTAAATGCATGCGAATTAAGCTTTTTCGAAAGCTTCTACGCATTTGAAACTCCTTTCAATACTCAGTTATTAGAAATAAACGCCTTTTGGGCGAAATTGGGTAAAATTGTGTTTCAACCAAAAAATTGATTTTTAGCAAAGAGGTACCCCTTTCCAAAAAAATTGGCCAAAAATTTTTTTTGCTTAAATGCATGCGAATTAAGCTTTTTCGGAAGCTTCTACGCATTTGAAACTCCTTTCAATATTCAGTTATTAGAAATAAACGCCTTTTGGGCGAAATTGGGTAAAATTGTGTTTCAACCAAAAAATTGATTTTTAGCAAAGAGGTACCCCTTTCCAAAAAAATTGGCCAAACAATTTTTTTTGCTTAAATGCATGCGAATTAAGCTTTTTCGGAAACTTGTACGCATTTGAAACTCCTTTCAATACTCAGTTATTAGAAATAAACGCCTTTTGGGCGAAATTGGGTAAAATTGTGTTTCAACCAAAAAATTGATTTTTAGCAAAGAGGTACCCCTTTCCAAAAAAATTGGCCAAACAATTTTTTTTGCTTAAATGCATGCGAATTAAGCTTTTTCGGAAGCTTCTACGCATTTGAAACTCCTTTCAATACTCAGTTATGAGAAATAAACGCCTTTTGGGCGAAATTGGGTAAAATTGTGTTTCAACCAAAAAATTGATTTTTAGCAAAGAGGTACCCCTTTCTAAAAAAATTGGCCAAAAATTTTTTTTGCTTAAATGCATGCGAATTAAGCTTTTTCGGAAGCTTCTACGCATTTGAAACTCCTTTCAATACTCAGTTATTAGAAATAAACGCCTTTTGGGCGAAATTGGGTAAAATTGTGTTTCAACCAAAAAATTGATTTTTAGCAAAGAGGTACCCCTTTCCAAAAAAATTGGCCAAAAATTTTTTTTGCTTAAATGCATGCGAATTAAGCTTTTTCGGAAGCTTCTACGCATTTGAAACTCCTTTCAATACTCAGTTATTAGAAATAAACGCCTTTTGGGCGAAATTGGGTAAAATTGTGTTTCAACCAAAAAATTGATTTTTAGCAAAGAGGTACCCCTTTCCAAAAAAATTGGCCAAAAATTTTTTTTGCTTAAATGCATGCGAATTAAGCTTTTTCGGAAGCTTCTACGCATTTGAAACTCCTTTCAATATTCAGTTATTAGAAATAAACGCCTTTTGGGCGAAATTGGGTAAAATTGTGTTTCAACCAAAAAATTGATTTTTAGCAAAGAGGTACCCCTTTCCAAAAAAATTGGCCAAACAATTTTTTTTGCTTAAATGCATGCGAATTAAGCTTTTTCGGAAACTTGTACGCATTTGAAACTCCTTTCAATACTCAGTTATTAGAAATAAACGCCTTTTGGGCGAAATTGGGTAAAATTGTGTTTCAACCAAAAAATTGATTTTTAGCAAAGAGGTACCCCTTTCCAAAAAAATTGGCCAAACAATTTTTTTTGCTTAAATGCATGCGAATTAAGCTTTTTCGGAAGCTTCTACGCATTTGAAACTCCTTTCAATACTCAGTTATGAGAAATAAACGCCTTTTGGGCGAAATTGGGTAAAATTGTGTTTCAACCAAAAAATTGATTTTTAGCAAAGAGGTACCCCTTTCTAAAAAAATTGGCCAAAAATTTTTTTTGCTTAAATGCATGCGAATTAAGCTTTTTCGGAAGCTTCTACGCATTTGAAACTCCTTTCAATACTCAGTTATTAGAAATAAACGCCTTTTGGGCGAAATTGGGTAAAATTGTGTTTCAACCAAAAAATTGATTTTTAGCAAAGAGGTACCCCTTTCCAAAAAAATTGGCCAAAAATTTTTTTTGCTTAAATGCATGCGAATTAAGCTTTTTCGGAAGCTTCTACGCATTTGAAACTCCTTTCAATACTCAGTTATTAGAAATAAACGCCTTTTGGGCGAAATTGGGTAAAATTGTGTTTCAACCAAAAAATTGATTTTTAGCAAAGAGGTACCCCTTTCCAAAAAAATTGGCCAAAAATTTTTTTTGCTTAAATGCATGCTAATTAAGCTTTTTCGGAAGCTTCTACGCATTTGAAACTCCTTTCAATACTCAGTTATTAGAAATAAACGCCTTTTGGGCGAAATTGGGTAAAATTGTGTTTAAACCAAAAAATTGATTTTTAGCAAAGAGGTACCCCTTTCCAAAAAAATTGGCCAAAAATTTTTTTTGCTTAAATGCATGCGAATTAAGCTTTTTCGGAAGCTTCTACGCATTTGAAACTCCTTTCAATACTCAGTTATTAGAAATAAACGCCTTTTGGGCGAAATTGGGTAAAATTGTGTTTCAACCAAAAAATTGATTTTTAGCAAAGAGGTACCCCTTTCCAAAAAAATTGGCCAAAAATTTTTTTTGCTTAAATGCATGCGAATTAAGCTTTTTCGGAAGCTTCTACGCATTTGAAACTCCTTTCAATACTCAGTTATTAGAAATAAACGCCTTTTGGGCGAAATTGGGTAAAATTGTGTTTCAACCAAAAAATTGATTTTTAGCAAAGAGGTACCCCTTTCCAAAAAAATTGGCCAAAAAATTTTTTTGCTTAAATGCATGCTAATTAAGCTTTTTCGGAAGCTTCTACGCATTTGAAACTCCTTTCAATACTCAGTTATTAGAAATAAACGCCTTTTGGGCGAAATTGGGTAAAATTGTGTTTCAACCAAAAAATTGATTTTTAGCAAAGAGGTACCCCTTTCCAAAAAAATTGGCCAAAAATTTTTTTTGCTTAAATGCATGCTAATTAAGCTTTTTCGGAAGCTTCTACGCATTTGAAACTCCTTTCAATACTCAGTTATTAGAAATAAACGCCTTTTGGGCGAAATTGGGTAAAATTGTGTTTAAACCAAAAAATTGATTTTTAGCAAAGAGGTACCCCTTTCCAAAAAAATTGGCCAAAAATTTTTTTTGCTTAAATGCATGCGAATTAAGCTTTTTCGGAAGCTTCTACGCATTTGAAACTCCTTTCAATACTCAGTTATTAGAAATAAACGCCTTTTGGGCGAAATTGGGTAAAATTGTGTTTCAACCAAAAAATTGATTTTTAGCAAAGAGGTACCCCTTTCCAAAAAAATTGGCCAAAAATTTTTTTTGCTTAAATGCATGCGAATTAAGCTTTTTCGGAAGCTTCTACGCATTTGAAACTCCTTTCAGTATTCAGTTATTAGAAATAAACGCCTTTTGGGCGAAATTGGGTAAAATTGTGTTTCAACCAAAAAATTGATTTTTAGCAAAGAGGTACCCCTTTCCAAAAAAATTGGCCAAACAATTTTTTTTGCTTAAATGCATGCGATTTAAGCTTTTTCGAAAGCTTCTTCGCATTCGAAACTCCTTTCAGTACTCACTTATGAGAAATAAACAGGTTTTGGGTAAAAATGTGTTTCAACCAAAAAATTTATTTTTTCCAAAAATATTGGTCAGAATTTTTTTTTGCTTAAATGCATGCTCGTCTCAGGTGATTGTAACATCCTATTCACTGGAATCCGAAATTCACAATAGTGCTACAGTACGAAATGAAAGGCTTTCAGCAAAATGTTACATTCACAAAATATTTTTATTTGATATAAAAGAAACTCATTTCTTTGCAATTTTAAGCTTTACCTTCATGTATTTCAGTTATTTTTATTTATTCTCTTTTATTATCCTTTCATAAATTTGAAGATTATTACAAATACACAAAAAAAGATATATTTTCCATACAGATATTTTATAAAAAAATGTTTATAGATTTTCATAAAATTAAAGCCAAACTTAAAAATAATTTCGATTTGATAAAGGGCATAGGATTAATAATTAGATTAATACAAAACATAGTGTTTTTTGTTTAAATTTAGTACTTAAAGTTAAACCTAGGCTTAAACCTATGATATACATTTTTCATTTAGCATTACAAATATTTTAAATATGTTTATCAAAAAAGTTTTCCTTTTAGCCGTTTAGAACGATTTTTTTTTAATAATTAAAATGTGATTACACTTTGGACTTTTTTTTCTGTTGCAACTAATTTAGTATAAATTATTTTAACAGTTCAAAGAGCTTTTTAAATAAACTTTTTTAGTTTATTTTTTTTTCACACAATTCATGTTTATTTATTTTATTTTTTTTGTTTATATAGTAGGTGGGTTTATTTTATTATGGAAGTATTAAACACCAAAAGAAATTAGACGGTTTAGCTAGATATGGTCCCCGCGAAATTCCAGCTTTTATATAAGCGCAGCTTTGTGAGCATATGGAGCACAGAACTGGAGGTATTTACTGTACTGTAATACAGATGGGAGCAGAGATTCTTATATGGGGTCAACAAGCCTCTTACCATGTGTTTATATCAAGCAGAATCGTCTCTTTTGGGAAAAGGGCATCCCACGGTCCATGCATCCACAAAGAGTAACGGTTGGGCGACGTCTTTTTCCGAAATGAGGTCGGCCAAGCAATTCGCGTGAATGCTGTTCGCTATCGCGAGATGAGATTACCTGTGGCCAAAAATTGAGGATATGGACCTGGACGATATGTGGTTCCAATAGGATGATGCCATACAGTCAACGAAACAATGGATCTTTTGCGCGAGAAGTTCAATAGCCGTCTTGCCACGTCGTGGCGATGTTAATTGGCCGTCACCACCATGTGATTTGAGTGAGACCTTTGGACTTCTTTCTTTGGGGATATTTAAAAGAAAAAAAGTACACCAACAAACCAAGAACAATTCAAAAGCTAAAGGCTGAGATAATTCGACACACTAGCGACATTGACCTTCAATTGTTTCCCAGAGGCATTGAAAATATGGCCTACACGCATAATTGTAATAATAGATCTTTCTAAATGCTTCGGGTTTCTTGACCTCTTTTTAATTATTATTATATTCTGATATTTTTAAGCTACAGGTCTTTTTATATTGAAATTAAGAATTAAATTAAAATAAAGAGACCTTAAGCTTAAAAATATCAGAATATAATAATAGATCTTTTTATCATAATAAAAAATATTAAGAGAATTTGGTGAAAAGTTTTTGTTTCATTTCCAAATAACATCCTGGGGTTTGGTAGGAGCACCCTTTAGTCGAGAGCATAAATATGTCAGATTAGTATTTTGGGATTGCAAAGCGTAGTAAATAATTTCTTAGTTAATTGCCAAAAATTTTTTTGGAATTGCATAATTTATTTTGGGCTTAAGAAAACCCATTTTTTCAATCTTGCTCCCTTCCAGAGCTCAGTGAATGAAATGAAGGATGATATGAAAATCTGATTGTCATGAAACAGAATCGAATTAAATTTAACACGAATCAAGTTTACTAACTGAAATTGTGAAATATTTATTGCCAAATTAAGGGCACCAGCAGCTTCGTTGTAGTTAATTGCTGTTTTGCTTCTATTTTGGTGTAAAATATTTCAAGTCGATTGACCGACTTTAAGGTATCCTTTTAATTGGTGTTTTTTTTTAATTATATGGTTTTATATAGCAAAAATAGTTTGATATAAATATTAATAATACTTATCTACGAGTACAATTATAGTTTGTCCAAGCTTGGTCTTTTTATATTCTCAAAATTCTTAAGTATTCTTAAAGCATATGTTTTCTTTTATTTTTGTTAATCACGCTAATTAAGCTTATATACATAAATACATACATATATGTAAATTTGCTTTTCATATGTTTTTCGTCAAGCTCTTGAAACTGTTAAAATGTAAGAGTGTTTTTTTAAAAACAAACAATCTGTGTAACAAAATATTAATAATAAAAAGTTTTATACATGCATATAAGTAAATCAATGTTCAGACTTTTCCTGATTTATGGGCTCTGGAATTTTCCCCTCCAAAACATATACAACAACATAAGGAAAATAATATATGATTTCTTTTTTCCAAAAATTTTCAATAAACAATTAAACAAATTAGCTCAAAATCGCGGCATGCAGTGCAATTTTTAAACACTTTAAAACGTATATGACCAGAACATTTGGACTGTTTAAGACCCCAGTTTTTCGTAATATTTTAACATCGATCACTATCGCAACGATACATTTAAGTTTAAGGAACAGATATTTCCAAGCTGAGCTTAAACTTTAAGCTCGTGTTTTTGAGATATAGTTTAAACTTAGCTTGAAGTAGTCTGAAAGTGAAATTTTTCCGAAACCAAAATTCATTCTAAAATCCTATAAAATGGTAATTTCTGCACTCTTACAACTGTTAAGTTAAAACTGTCCTTCAAAACATTAAGTTAGTACAATATCTCGGTAGGTGTTTGCTACATTTTAATGAAACTCCTATCGGATGATATATAATGGCCAGCAACAACGTGGATAAGTCTTTGCCTTTGAAGCGTACAAGAAAAAAGTGTACACACTGGGATTTAGAATCAAAGCCCCTTTTTTAAGGCTTGCATCATCACCAAACTCGTCTCAATTTGATTACCTGACGATTTCTGTCAGTTCATTCTGCTGCAAGGCGCGTAAAAAAACGTATTTCCAAATATTAATTACACTTAGTTAAAATTATATAAATCAGAACTTTTTAATTTCTTTTTTCACTCAAAGTGTAATTTAAAATAGTGTGTTATATCTTAAATAAGTTATACAATTTTATGTATTCGTTTAAGTGATATTTATTTATTGCTTTTCTTCAAAGCAACAAAAAAAATCTGATACTGCAACACTGTTTGTGTACAAGTTAAAAATTGCTTGATTTCCAAATGCATGTAAAATACCAGGCGCTCAGAACAGCAGAAGAAGAAGCAAGTTGCTCTTTAGGTTTAGTAGTTTTAAATATTAATTAAATTAAATGCATGATTTCAGGAAGAGAAATATATTTAGAGAATATTAACCGGGTGACTCACAAACTTTGTTTATCCCCGAAAGTATGCTTTAGATGTTTTAAAGCAAAGAAACTCGTATGACAAGGTGTATTGCATAAGTTTACTACTGCAGGCCGCACAAAACAACTTCAAATTAAAATAAAATGAAAAGAAATTGGTGGTAAAAGTAAGACTTTATTATTTTGTTTTTCTGAATTTGATTTTTTTAAGTTAAAACTTAAAATTTAATATTAAAAACATTTAGTACAATATTAAATTTTTTGCTAAATTATAAAATATATGTATGTAAATAAATTAAAATTATTATGAGTTAAAAATTAAAAAATTTTAGTTGATGTAAATGTTATTAAACAAAAATCAAATCATATATATATATTTTTTTTTTTAATTTAAAACACATATGCACACACAAACACTTCAAAAATGTGTTGAAAAACAAGCATTTGTTGTTAAAAACAAGAAAACAAATTGTTTTTCTTAGGGAAAATTTAAGCTTAAAAAATAATTAAATATTGTCGGCTAAATAAAATGTTTATTAAAAAGAACTCTCTTATACCTTTAGGCGGGTTTAGATTATAATTAAGGATTTGTTGTATTTGTAGGTTCTTACTTTTAGTTAGTAGATGTGTGAATGAGGGCAGGGAAGTAGTATTTAGTTTCTTTTTATAGGTTATATTTTCTTTTTTTTTATATATTTAGGATTGTAATAAAAATATGTGGTTTATTTTCATATTCAGTATTAAATATGTTTTTCTTTTAGATATTTTTTAAAAAATATATAAATATTTGATTTCTTGGTTTTAATAATTTCATTATTATTATTACGATCTTTTTTTTTTTGTTTTGTTTATATTGCAAATATATAGAATTCTGCTTATATATTTTAGTTATTAATAAAATTAAAAGGGTTTTTGGTTATTCAACCATTACATATAAATTAGTATGTATATATAATTATGTATACAAATACATAGTTTGCTTGTTCTATATAAAGTTTGGTTATTTAATAATTAAATACATGTAGAAAAATTAAATTTTTTTCGAAAATAATCTTTTGCATGTGAAATAATGTGTGCTTTTCAAATCAAATTTTTAAATATTTAAAGCATAAAGTTTAAAATTTTCAAGATTTTTAAAAACGTTTTAGCATAAAAGTTAAAAGTTTTAACTTTGAAGATTAATTTATGCGAAATGCATAAAATAAAATTTATTAAAGAGTTTAATTTTAATCAGAACGCTAAAATTGTTACTGCTTTAAAATTATCATATTTTTTCTCTCCTGTCAGTCACATTCGCTACATAAAATGGGAAACAAACATTTTTAATTCAATATTTAACACATATTGCATTTTATAGTTTAATTCGAAATTGATTCGGAAATGAAAATTTAGCAGTAATGAAATGAATTTGAATATATATATGTATATATCATTTGTGGTAATTTTATAGCGAAATAGCTGCAGGTATCGTAGCTTTGTCCTGCTTAGCGATTTTTGAAAACTGCACTATAGTTCTCTAGGATTAACTGCTTGTTCGTGTACATCGGAACTATAAATTCATTGTGATAAATATAAATATTGAAATGAATGAAATGTTAAATTTTAGTCTTAACAGTTTTTTTTTTAAGTTATAACTTAAAACTCATTTTTACTTTTTTCTTCAATACATAAAAACAGAAAACCCCTATCGCTTTTATTTATATGAACAAGCACAAGCAACAATTCAAAATTTTTAAATTCACAACTTGTAAACATTTTCAATTTTATCTTTCGCATTTGAATTTTTTTAAATTAAATTAAATATGTCGCTGCTAAATAAAGTGTAAGTGAAATAAAAATTTATGCAAACATAACTTAGTTAAAAAAATCGTTTTAGTTTTTTTCAACGTTTCAACAAATAAAACCTTAAAAAATAGATTATTTTTTAAAAAATATGTTTATGTATATAATATGCATAATATTCTTTTTTTTTTGCAAATTTTTTCATTTTCTTTTTTCAAACCTAAAACAAAAAATAAAGATGTTTGATTTTTAATTAAAAAAAAATTAAATATTAATAAACATTAATTCCCACTGATGTTACGTTTTGTTGTTTAAATCACTTGAGTTGGGCGGACTTGCTGGTTGTTGCTGCTGCTGCTGCTGCTGTGGTTGCTGTGACGTTAATATTGTTGGCGTGGATAATGTTGAAGCTTGTGTTATAATAGTTGTTGCTGTTATAGTCTGTTGTTGCTGTTGTTGATTCATTTGATGTTGCGGTGTTGGCTGCAGTTGCTGTTGGTTCTGTGTTTGCTGCTGCTGCTGCTGTTGTTGTTGTTGCTGTTGATTATTTAAGGGATTATTCGAATTGCACAAAACACTATATACAGAATCAACTTTGCTTAATTTCTCAAACAAAGGTATCAGATCTAACAGTTCACAATCACTGACATCGTCAAACCATGATTTCACAGGAACCTGCAAGAAAAAGTAGATAAAACAATGAAAGATTCTAAATTTTATAAAATTACAGATTTTTCTTAAAACGCAAAATGTTATTAAAAGCAAAGTTATCGTCTTGTTAAACAATCAACTGTCCATAGAAAAAATTTTAAATAAATAATTTTAATATAAATAATTTTTATAAGATATTGTCTCAGTTAATTTATTAAACATTTTCTCCTCAGAAAGAGAGACTTCATTTGATTATTCTCACGGCTACACGGGAGGATATTGTCCGTGGTATTTTTATCGTTGTAGTCAAATTAAACTAATTTCTATTTTCGTAGGCGGCAATAAACAGATTAGTGATGCCAACACAATGAAAAGTCATAAATAAATAATCGTTAAAAAACTTTTTTAAACAGAAATATGAAAATTGTTGATATTAAAAGTTGCATAAGAAATAATAAGGTTTGAGTAATTTTTTCGGTGTTATCTCTTCGGCTCGGAACTTACGAGGTTCAAAATTTTGATTTTTTTTATTAGTTATAACTCTTAAAATATAGAACACTTATAAAAAATATGGCTATCGTTTTAAAGTGCGCTGCAATTTTTAAAATTTATTAACCCACTGCGGGTGCTACATAATTTTAAAGTTTTGCATCTGGCTTTTCATGTATAAATACCATCATTTTAAAAAGTGTTCGATGAAACGATGATTAAGCTTACATACATTTTTATCGAGCACCTTTTAAGCTATACTTTGTCATATACTTGGTAGCCGTTAATAATAATACGAGAAAATGTCATATAAAATTAACTTAACTCATACAATCAATCTCAAAGTGTGGTAATAAAAAAGAACATTACAAAATATAAATATGTGTTAAAAATGCAATAGCAATAAAGAGTTATAAACAAATAAATTGATTTGTTTTTAAGGTGCTTCGATATATAAATAAATTTATAATAAGCGATTTTATTTTTATGTTTAAAAGTGGCACCACTGCAATCAGATGTTTATCCTGCAGCTGCCGTGTTCAAAATAATTAAGTAGGTGACTACAGGGCGACAAATGTTGCTAGCGGCATTTGTAGTCGTACTTTATAAATCAGAGTATCTTTTAATGATACCTTTTGAGTATTAAGAATTTTTTTAAACTATAATTTAGAAATAAATAAAAAGCAAACATTTACTTACCGCATTATCTGGATGAAATATATAACTAGCTGGTGAATTATCAACAATAACTATTTTTTGTAAATCGCGTCCAAGACGATTTAAATCCTTAATATAATTACCCCTGTAATAAACGCATGATTCCCTAAACAGTCTTGCACGAAACACATTCCATCTGATTGAAGGGAAATAAAATCAATATATTAATAATTGAAAATTTCATATATATTATATATTAAATGTAAGAAGAAAAGAATACACTCACTTGTCTAACAGATCGGCCACAGGATCTGCATATTTGGCTAGTGATGCTGTAAATAATACACATTCATAGAGTTCGCCCATTTTTCGTAGAAACTCATCAACATAAGGCCGTTTTAAAACGTACACCTGATGAATTGTGCCATCAATTTCAACTGGTACAATAAAATCAGCATTTGGAATTGGCTAAAAAAAACAAAGGAAATTTTAAACAAAATGCAATCTGTGCTAAAAAGCTTTAAGAGTAAGAGTTTTGTTTAAAATGAAAACCATTTTTTTTTTGTTGAACCATCTCATGAAATTTTATTATCCTTACATTTGCCAAAATATGCATCATCGTAAATGAATGTGGTATTTCTAACAACAACAAAAAACACACACACACTCATTTCTGGTTGCCAAAAAATCATAAAGACGCTTTTATGCGCCCTTGGAAACGCTTAGTCTGCGCTGACAAGTAAACAAACCAATATTCACACTCCTCTACCACAATATTCAAACTTTAAAATATTTACTGCGGCCATTGTTCGTGTGTTATTGAAGTCAACACTTTGTATTTATAGCAAATTTATTTTCATATGCTTTTTCTTCTTTTTCGTTTTCTTAATAAAAACAAAAAATAATAATAATAATAATTCATGTGTTACAACACACAATTGTGTGATAATAAAAAGAAAACGGAAACGTCAATAACAACAAAAAAAATGTTTATGTAAAAGTAATTTCACTAACGATACCCTTGAAGCATGCAATAAATTGTATATATAAAAATAGCCTTAAAATATGCAATAAAGTTGGTAATACCAAGTATAAAACAAAAATCATGCATTGCTTATTTTGGACATGATTCTTTTTTAAATCAGTGATATTTAGGATTATGAATGGTTGCTATTTTTAGGATAAATTTTACTTTTGTTTTCAATATAATCGTAACAATATGGAATAAGAACACAAAAATACGAGGGTGACTACCACACTGAACTAATGCAAACTACTTGAGCTATTCACATAAAGTGTTATTTAGTCATATTATCTAGCCATATTATTTTACAACCGTTTGAAAAACAATTGTTCAAGGTAACATTTTCGCAGTTAGCGAAAATGTTCCCTTTTGCCGACGGCAAAAAATTTATTCAGCGCATGTCACCAGCAGCAGCTGGTTTTGTTTATATTTACAAAATTTATTTCGAGAATATTGTGCGGGAAAAGAAAAATTTTATAGTTTTAAATAAAAATTGAATTTTTAAACTAAGATCTGCAAATTATTTTTTTTTTATATATTAAGCATTTATATTAAATTCCAATTGTTTATTAAGCGTCCCATTACTCGCTTCAATTCAATTGTCAATTGAATCTTTCAATTCAATTGATTCTTGGCCACACACTTTATAAACTGAATTGAGAAATTATCATTCAACTATCAAATTTATAATTATACTCTATTATTTTTAAGCTTAAGGTGTCTTTATTTTTATTTAAAATATTTTATTTTTCAATATTTCGTCACTCCTTTGAGTGAGTTCTTCAGGAAATTAAGCTTAAAAATAATATAGTATAATAATAATTAAAAAGATTTCTCTTTTTTTTTTTTTTTTTTTTTTAAATATTGTATTATTAAAGAGAAATAGTATAATAATAATTAAAAAGAGGTCAAGAAACTAGAAGAATTTTTAGAGCTGGAAACTTTAAACTTATTTTTAGTATACAAAAGTAAAAGTACGCTCAATTATTTACAAAAAAAAGAGCGTAACCACTGAATCCTGATGAAAACCCCTTTAAAGGTACGTTCACACTTATCAAATATTTGCCCCAAAAAGCGTAACCACTAAGTACTAATGAAAAATATTTTTGTTAAGATATGTGTTTTTTAGTAAAACAATTTCATACAAAACTAATAGACAGTGTCATGAATCCAATATGATTGTAGAATATTTAACTCAATATATACATTTTTGAATTACAAAGTTTTTTTATTGGGGTTTAGTGGTTACGCTTTTTTGGGCAAATATTTGATAAGTGTGAACGTACCTTAATTGGGACAAGAGTTTGTTTACAGTTTCTAATAATACTGGGGGGTTACTCTGTAATGCGATGCGAAAGGAATTGCTTTCGCATTTCAATGTAAATAGCATACAAATGGGTTCAGTTTTTCATTCGCATCGCATTACGGAGTAACCCCCCGGGATTTTATGACACTGTCAATTAAGTGTGTATATACATACTTCATAAACAATAATCTGAATTAAAAATATTTTTCATTACAATTTTTTGGTGAAACTTTTCTGCACAAATATTTAACAATTGTGAAGTTACCTTAAGCAGTTAAAAATTTATTTTTGTCAAGAGTGTATAAAGGAATTTACAAGAGGACTCAAATGTCCTCATGTACGCAGTGAATATTAATTTGATGAACACATAAGCGTATGATTATTATTTATAGAACTCAGGGAAATTGTATGTGTACAATACCAAGAACAAAGAGAAGTGCCGCATTGGCACACACACACATACATGTTTGCCACAAAACACTAGCTCACATGCATACAAGATATTGGATTTTAGATTTACTTTTGCTTGTGTGCGTATTGAAGCCGTTCAGTTTCCGCTTGAGTGTGAGCGAAAATTAATGACATTTCACGGCAATTTTGTAAACACGTTTATAAAAGTTTTATAGTTCAGTTCAAACCATTAAATAGATGACAGTAATGTAAAGGTATTAGTTCATTAAGTGGGTTTAGAACATACAACTTATACGATTTCATTGAATTTCAAGGAAACAGAATTATACTAGTCTTCCCGACACCAGCTTCCGCACCGCCTAATACATCGCCATAGCAAATAAAAATTACTACTATCGGTTAACTCGAAGTCCAGGCAGCCACTAGGACCACCTGGATGGCATAAGAATTTTCATTGCTCCAAATTTGATAATTTTGTGTATTCACGAACCCATTCAGATGGAAATGCGTTTTATCGTAGAAGACGACGTTTTCCAAAAATTGACATTGACTTCAATTCGCTCCATCAAACATTGGACGAATTGCGCGGCGCTTTCCATGGTCTGCTAGTTTGAGCTCCTGAGTAAGTTGAAAGTGTAGGCTTTTTTTCTAAAATTGTTTACAAAAGAGAACGATAGGTACGTTGACGCACAAGCAAATTACTGCCCATAAGCGGCTCAGTTGCTCTAACATTTTCGGCCACACTTTGTTTGAATGGTTGCCACATTAGGTGCACTTTTTCGTCTGAAAATTGTCCGAATGTCTTTTCATTTTAGTAGGACCAGGACTTAGGGGATGACCGCTGCTTATGCAAACCATTGCACTGCAACTAGGAAGGAGGGAATAGTATTGAGAGCGCAGATGAAGAAAGATGGGACGATTAGGAGTTTTTTGTAGTTATTTTTAACCTTTACCTCGCCGGAGAATTTTCGCTACAGAGCCGATGAAGGAGGCTGCTGTTACTCTGATCTTTAGTACCTGATGGCGTCAATCGCTGTTAGTAATTGTTCAGTGACCAGTGGCATGCCTTCGTTACTGAGACAGGAAGGCAACTATTAACGAAATCATGCACTAACTCAGAGCAGAAAAATTCGTCACCCTATTCATGAAACATTGGTTCTTTTGGGCGAAAAATCCAATGGCCGTGTTAGTTCAAATCTTTAACTATTAATCGGCTTCCAGAAGTTACTCGAGTTTACAGTAAATGCTATTGACGATGTACATCTAAACGTTGGTTGCCCTCAAAATCATTGACGCCCGCAAGAGGTCGGAAATGCAACCGGCATAGTAGTCGAATGTTTCCATTTTTTTCTTATTGTTTATTAAACCAGAGAAACGTCGAGCCAGTCATTTTATAAAGGAATAAAGAAGCTGTGAAAAATACCAATTGTATGGGATCGTCAACTCACCTTAAAACTACTGTGCACTAATGTTTCATCCAAATCGATAACCATACATTTTTTGTGCATATCCGAATGCCTAACCTGAGGTAGTAGGTACCTTTGTTGGTCCGGTAAAGGTGGCGGTGTTGTTGAACCATCAATGGGTGTGCCATTTTGATTTGTTTTTGTACGATTACGCCGCCAACAACATAAAATTGATTGAAAGAAACCGCGTTTTTGTGGCTTTAAACGTTCAACATCATCTAAAATTATAAAAAAAAAAGAATTAATAGAAATTATTACCAATTCAAAACACTTTTACATTAAAAAAATCAGTGTAAAAAAATAGAAACTAATCTAAATCGGGAAAACTATTGCTATTCATTACATCGGTTAATCGCTTGATTAATTAACTGCCCTCGTAAGAGGTTAATAATCGGTACATGTTGTTATTGATAAGTTTACCGACTTTTTCTTTACAAATGAAATAGTTTAAATAAATAAAAATATATAAATTATTTACTATGTACGCTTAAAAATAATAAGCCTTTATGTTCATTGCATGAACACATCAGTACAACCATTTTAGCACCTTTTCTTCTGGCAACACTGTTTTTGGCAGCTCAGCTGTTTTCTGTAACATGTTACTGTAAAACATGTTCAGTTTGGTTTATAATTTAACGAACTGCGCTTGCGAATCATTGTATTTTATTAGCAAAATTCATGCAGACAAAATTGCCATGTTTGGTGTAAAGAGCAGCCAGACGCATTGCGATAACTGACAATTCATTCCGAAAACTGCACTGTTTGATGTGGGTTATGGGACTGTGGCATGTTTCAAAGACGACGAAGACAAGAAAGTTATTGTAAGTGGCGAGCGCGTCCGTGCGATGATTACAAACTTCTTTTTGCCGAAAATGAAAGAGCTGAAATTGGACTTCTTGACACAAAATATTTTTTTCGCAATTATCAAACTGCCCTCGTAATATTACTAACTGCGAAACCCAGTTTTTCAGACCACACAGTCTGCTTGTCAAAGTAATATTGCAACAAAAAAAAAACGCAATTTTAAAACGGAAATGCGTTTTTTATTTAAAGCAAACACATAAAGTTGGTTCAATTTCCGTTACGCATCGAATGTTAAAGTTCACAACAAATTTTATTCAATATTAATTGCTGCCTTGAAGGGCTTATTGCAGGCTTGTCAAGAGTGTTTTAAGTTATTCACATACAAACTTTTATTTTTTTATGTTGAATGAGGATCCTAATTGATTTTATTAAAATTCTGTTTAAAAATTTTAAACTTTTGCCTACATTCAAAATATTTTTTACAATTTTCGTATTGAGTTCATGCAACAATGTCGAGATGAAATCATCTGGTGGAAAAGAAACACACAATTTCAATTTATTTATTTATTGTATTTCGTCTTTACACAAAACAAATGCACAATTCGTGTTGACTCCTATTATTTATTTTTTATTTTATTTTTTAAAAGAACACAATAGGAGAAACAAGAGAAAATTCCGTTCGCTGACTGTTAAAATGTGTAAAACATAAACAACATTTTAACATTATAATTGTATTTTATTTATTTTTTGTAATTACTCTTTTAATGGAGCCATTAAGCGACAAGTCAGTATTAGTTTAAGTTTAAAAATATGCTATAAATTCAATAAAATTAAATTAAAAATAAGGGCACAGGTAACAAGGAAAAAAATTTTTAAATATCATTCAAGTTTGTTCTTTCTTGTGTTGCCATTTAAAGTAGGAAATATTTCAATATCAATCTCATTTTATTTGACACCTGTTTGCGTATACAGCCCAATCACGAATTCAAATTTCGTGCAAGTTTTTTCAGTTGGGTGCTATGATGAATATATTTTTTCCTTTTATTATCAATCATCAATCAATCGCAAAAAGGATTAGACACTTTAAATAAAACAACCGGAGAACATTTTTGTTCACCCAGCACTGCCAGCCCGAAAAACTTAATTCATAAAAAGTCAACCATTACGCCTATTATAATTTTTTCTGACTAAATATATGTAAATTTAACAATTAAAATTTTGTGACCTTAAAAGTCAAAAACAAACATGTACATTTAAATATTTTAATACAATTTTCGCAGTAATAAAAGTAGATAGAATAATAACCCTTAATTTAGTTTTGCTTTTATGCCAATCAATAATTCTTTAAATAACCCTATTATTTAAAAGAATAAGGTTAACAATGCAGAAATTATAAGTTTCTCTTTCTTTCTTAGAATGAAATTGTATTACAAACAATTTAATTTTTAACGGAAATTGCATTATATACTTCAGTTTGTTGTTTACTTTCAATAAAACAAGACAACTACAACAAACATGGATGCGTAGCAGGAAATTGTGCACGTCGTTAAACACATCCCAGCAAAAAAAAAATGGTGCTGCAAAACGAGGAGAGGACTAATGCTGGCATCGTGCGCTATATATGTGATATACAAATAGAAAGTAGTTTCGATAACGAATGATTTTCCCATAACGTTACTAATCGAATCATTTGTTTTGTATTGTGAAACATGTAAATAAATGGGTTCTGTGTTGTACAACACATAAACAAATGCATTGTTCAACACTGGATAAAATGCAATGTTGCCAATTGATCCCAAATTGCACATTTGAAAAACAATTACACTTGATTTTCATTTCTTATTTGCTTCAACATAAATAACAATTAAACATAAAATAAACAAAATATAATAATGATTCTTACATGTATGTATTTGAATATATACTAATAACAGCCTAATTTATAAAAAAAATTTAATTCATAAGAGGCTTATAAAATAAATTTTTGTATTAAAATTTGTTTTATTCACTTCTTATAAATCAGAATATTTTTTTTACAAATTTAGCGTTTAATAAATAATGTATGTTTAAATACGAAAATAGAAGGTTTAAAAATTTAAATTTTTAGAACTACATATATTGCATTATCGCAGTATTTGGTATCATATACACATATACTCGTATTGACATCATTGATTCCAATTTAGTTTTTTGAACATCTCTTGTGCAGGCTCAAAAATTGTTCATATCCATGTCTTCTAATTCTTTCTTTTGTAAAAAAAAAATTTGCGAGGATAACGTATTTCACAAATCTGTTTTTAAATTTCGACATATTTCTTCTGCAGATGCATTTGAAAAAAGTAGGATTAAAAGAGATTGAACGACTAATAATGAAATTTTTAATAAAAATAATTGTAAAACTCATCGTGCACTTCTTCCATTTTGTGGCGTACATAATCCTTCTTCAGAACGGTTAATTGTTCTTGCTGTTGGCTGAAGTAGTAGAACACGAGACTATGAAGCAGAGGGTCGTGAGTTCGAGCCCGCGCTGAGTCAAGAAATATTGTGTTGAATTCTTCTGATCAGCATTAGTGCGTGGCAGCGACTGACACTATCATGTACTAAAAAAAAAAAAAAAAAAAAAAAAAAAAAAAAAAGCTGAGTAACAGCACCCACCTTCGTCGGCCCTGTAGCAAAAATTAGCCGGCGAAGTAAAAGGTTGAAATAGCTACAAAAACAACTGTCTATCTTCTCATCTTTCCTAATCTGTCCCCTCAATACTATCCCCTCGTTTTCAGTTCCGGCGCAATGCATTGCAAATATATAGGGGTCATCCCCTGAGTGCTGGTCCAAGATAAAAAAAAATTATTGGTGTTCCAGACTGTCTAATTCACAAAAACTATTTTATTTTAAGTGCTATTTCATTTAATAAGTTCACAGATCTTGCACTTAAAATAAAATTTGTAAACTTTATTATTCGAATTATAATACAAGCAACTTACATTTTCTGCTCTAGTCCCCACCAAAACTAATGCTAGAGTTAATGTCGACGTCGTCGACGGCGTCAAATGTCAAAAAAAAGTTGAATCGTATGAAATTGTATGAGAGCAGTTAATCTCAACGCGTTGCAACGCCGTAAAAGTTCAATCTATTTCAACTTTTTCGGCGTTGAAACGCCGTCAACGGCGTCGACATTAACTCTAGCATAAAGGGAAAAAACTCGAGGGGACAAAATCATTCACAATATGGTGAATTTAGTATTAGCATAAAATGATTTACGGGGAATTTGTTCCCAACTGCAAATTTAGGGAAAAGGGAAAATTTTGAAGGAAGAAATATTCATGATAGAGGGATGATTATTTTTTGAATCTTAAACGTAGAAAATTAGTAAAACAAACTTGGCTACTAAAGTTTGGCTGCTTTCTTTCCTTAAGT
This sequence comes from Linnaemya tessellans, assembly GCA_951800035.1. NCBI lineage: Eukaryota > Metazoa > Arthropoda > Insecta > Diptera > Tachinidae > Linnaemya > Linnaemya tessellans. The sequence continues at coordinate 116,138,633 of OX637535.1, forward strand.
TGCACTTAAGGCAATATTGAATTAAAGATAACAAATAAAATTCAACTAGTTTCGTGTTTTGCAGTATTTTAAGGGTTGCTATCGGCTGAATGTGGAATTCTGTTACCTAAAACTTGTAAGATTTCTATGCAGTAAATAATTGTTAACAGGCCGAAGGTATCAGAAAGAGTATATGTATTCTAATTCCAAGGCAGAAATAAAATTACTGCAACGTACTATGAACTAAGGAAATAAATAGTTAGCAGAAGAGGTTTTGTTATTGAGGGCCAGTGACCTTAAAGCAACGTGGAGTAATTGACCTGCACATGGAAGGCTTATCTTGTTTGTGGGCAATGCATATAACCTGATAAATAAAATACTTATACATGCATGTACAGTGACTTACAGTGAAATTGGACCATTGGCGATGTTTAAAGAAGAAATAGAAAAGATTTACTTCAAAAATGCTTGTTGTGATATTCAATAATTTACATTGAAGAGAGCTTCGTTTCTATTTATATTGAACAGAGCTTCGTTTCTGTGTCTAATGTAAGAGCTTCTTGCATTGAAAAAATTGTTGTCCTACTGCGTTGTTAACCCATATTTTATCCATTACAGAGACTGACAGTATACGACTTATAAGAATTGACAACGGAATTAACCACGGGAAATACCTCAGAAGAATTGTACATCTCTCTAGTTAGCTGAGGTGTTGAAATTAACTAGTGCGAGTGAGACACAAAACTGTCGAAAGAGAGTAAACGATCAGTGATCTTGCTGCACTTAAAAAATAATTACTAACGAGGCTTGACATTGACTGACTCAGACCTGCTCAGTGACTGAGGACTAGAATATATATTTTAACTTTTTGTAGTTTCGAGAACGTGTCTCCCAAATAAGTACCCTAAAATAAAATAATCATTATAATTAAAAAAAAAATATATCAAAATAAACTTCCCAATGAAATGGCGGACGAATGTGCAAGAGCGGGTTCAGCCTTGGATGAATCAGTCTCACGTAGGGATATTGACATTCCCTCAGTTGAGTTGCTGAAGAAAATGCAGGAGTGGGCAGAGAGAAAGGTGACACGCAGGTGGTCAAGTATTACCACCTGTAGGGTCTCCAAAACTCTATGGCCCTCGCTAAGCAAAGTTAGGAGTAGACAGCAGCTAACTTTTGGGAATGTGTCGTTGGCACTCCTGGTAGGGGTTTTGACGGGACACTGTGCAATTGGGCACACGTCCGGGTGTTTGGGCTTTCCCCATGATGGTCGCGGCTGGAGCTGTTTCGATGAAGAATCACAAGAGTCAATACTGCATTCTCTTTGTGACTGTCCGGCCCTGCAGGAGCGTAGGTTTAGACATCTAGGCTGTCGTTTCCTGCGAGATTTGGACTGCCTCAGGGATGCACCGCCGGCTGCCCTGGCGGACTTTGTGAGAAGTTCTGGGTGGCTCTCAGGAACCGTTTTGAAACCGTTTTGAAAAGATTGTGTAGGGTTATAGTCCTCTGGGCCTTTTATGGCCTCCGAGTGTTTTTCTCGCTTACCGCGGGCAGCCCTTCTAACCTAACCTAACCTAACTTGTCAATATACGAGGCTGGGTCAATAAGTCCGTGACTTTTTAAATGAAACGCAAGTTTTTATATTAAAACTTATTTAATTTTTCAGCATGATTTCCTTAAAGTTCTATACACTTAGTCCCGCGTTTCTCCAATTTTTTTTTATCCTTTCGGAAAAATATGATTTCTCGAGGTTATCAAAATATTCATTTGCATGTGATATGATTTCGTCGTTGCAGCCAAATCTTTTGCCGCCAGACCATTTCTTCGGAGCTAAATCTGCTGAATAGGGCGAATGAGCATGAATTAAAACCGCTGCGCCATGTGAGATGCCCGTGGCTTCCACAATCTCTCTCACTTACAATCTCCGATCGGTTAAAAACATATTGTGAACTTTTCCGATAGTTTCGAATGTAGAGACCTCAACTGGGCATACAGAATGTTCGACATCTGCCGTGCTTGTATGGCCACATCAAAATTCAGTACATCACTTCTTTACTATGAAAATGGATGGTGCATGCGGAGTCTCCATAATATTTACCAAACTAAGCCTTGGTTTGAGTGAGGATTTTTTCAGCGCAAAAAAGTATGCTTTATGAGCTCAAAAAATTCACTTTTTTTTTCATTTTCCCTCAAAACTCGCGGTAGTCTGCTATCATGGGCTGCCAAACACAGGAGTCAACTGTCAATTGCCTGCTGACAGAAGCAATTTTGCCATTTCAATTAAAAGCCGAGAAATTCAAAAAGTCAGGGATTTATAGACCCGCCCTCGTATGTACATATATATTGCCTACTTTCAGGATGTTAAGCATTCGTCAAAGCATTGAACAGTGAACGCGTTATAATCCAGCTTCTATAAAAGATTGACAAACATCAATAAAGGAAGTGTTCAAGCAAATTGTGTTCTTTTTTTTCTTTTTCCAAACTGTCATATCCTTCGACAGCTAACATTTAAAATTGTCTGCAGATAACATCCTACTTTCGCTTCCTCTTCCATATGTACAATCTTTTTTAAATAAATCACCCAAATTTACTGTCCATTAGGAAGTAGACAGCCAAATATGTCCAAGTATTCCTGTGCCATGTACTGGGATAATAAAATCTATTTAACGAAAAAAAGAAAAAAGACAAGAACATCATGGCTTTTAACCAATTAATGTCATTGTTAGGCGTTGATTGAATTTTAGTCCTAAACATTTATATTTTTGTATATTTTATATTTGCTTGTCAATAGGGTTATAACAACTGGGTGACAAAAAAGAAAACTATTGGAATAGAAGAGAGGCGAGTGAAGAGTAAAACAAGAGCTGAAGAGCAGGTTGTAAAAATTAATTGGTAGTAACTAGAACACAAATATAAATTGTGTTTTATTGGATAACACCTACAACAAGTGGACAACTTTTATCTTTAGAAGGAAACAATAGTTATTGATGCTTCTTTTGGCTTCAGCACTAGCAATAGAAATAAATTAAATTTATGGAAATAAATTACGTTTCATTATGGAACATCTGAGATAAAAATAGCGTGCTTTCTATACAATGTTCTTCATCGTGTAGAAACAAATGTTGGTTGAAGGCCACAATACATTGGACAAATGCTTGATAGCAAACTTATATACGTGTGCTTGACGTTAGAACATGCATATGCTTGAACACTTTGTCAAGCATTAATATCAAATTTTGTTTTGTACTATTAACCTCAGCGGTAACTAGACAGTAGAAACTAAAAAGTGTTTGGCATGTCGTCCTAATTTCCATATTAAGTTATGCATGCCCAGTATTCAAGAAAAAAAATTTTGTTTTATAATTTTCTTTCACAATTTGATGTTGAAAATAATATAAATAATAATTAAATGTCCATCCATCCCAGCTCTTTAGTATTTGTTCTGTTTGAAATCTCATTTGAAATGAGCACATGCTTGAAGAGAAATGCCAATACATTCATCCAAATCACCCCATCAAGCATGCCAAAAATCTAAACTTCTTGATTTCTGATCAAGCATCGTAGGTGTCACACATACAAAAGAATTTTCACTAATACAAGATTGTTAATACCAATTGTTTTGACCAATTTTTTTGGAAAGGGGTACCTCTTTGCAAAAAATCAATTTTTTGGTTGAAACACAATTTTACCCAAAACCTGTTTATTTTTTAAAAGCATGCGATTTAAGCTTTTTCGAAAGCTTCTTCGCAATCACTAATACAAGATTGTTAATACTGCTGGAAGGGGTTTTTTTTTTTTTTTTTTTTTTTTTTTTTTTTTTTAGGAGTAGGACCAGCACTCAGGGGATGACCCCTACATAAGCAATGCATTTCGCCGGAACAGGGGATAGTATTGAGAGGACAGATTAGGAATGATGAGAAGATAGACATTTTTTGTAGCTATTTCAACCTTTTTCACTTCGCCGGAAAATTTTTGCTGCAGGGCCGACGAAGGTGGGTGCTGTTACTCTGCTTTTTGGTATATGATCGTGTTAGTCGCTGCCAATTATGTTCAGTGATCAGTAACTAGTATGCCTTCATCATTGAAACAGGCTGGCAACAATTAACACAACCACGCACTAATGCTGATCAGAAGAATTCAACACAATATTTAATGACTCAGCGCGGGCTCGAAGTCTTCAGCCCTCCGCTTCATAGTCTCGTATTCTACTACTTCAGCCAACAGCACCCACGACTTTTTATTATAATTGTTTGTGTTCAGGGTTTTGTAAAGAAGACGTGAAGATAATGGCGATATTATCGGTCCATATTTTTTTGAGAACGCTGTCGACTTGGCCATCAGTGTCAACGACGAGCGCTGTAGGTCGATGATTACCAACTTGTTTTGGTCAACATACTGGATATTCTGCATGACTGGATATTCAACGTGACGGAAGCATTTGTCCAATGACGTGGAAGTGATGTGAACTTGCTACCGAAATCGTGCGATTTAAAACCGTTAGACTTCTTTTTCCATTAGGGTCAGCACTCATGGGCTGTTCCCTACACATGCTGTGTATTGAGTCGGAAATAAAAAGGAAGAGATATTACAGAGAGGACGGATGAAGAAAGATGAGAAGAGAGAGACATTTTTGTAGCTAACCTTTTACATCGCCGGCTAATTTGCACCAATGCATTGATGATCATGCACCAGTGATGATCAGAAGAATTCGACACAACATTCATGGCTGAATGCGAAGTCGACAACAGCACCCTCGCCCTCTTGCAGACTTTTCTTAAGTCGCAGGTGTATATGAATAAGCCACACAACACAGCGGTCCTTAAAGCCCACATAGATAACCCACGCCATGGGTAAGATTCAGCTCGATTTATGCGCCAGAATCAAGGGAAATTGGATATTTCGGATATAGCCAAAGAAGTCGTAAAGGACATTTAAACGATGTTATATTTCACTCAAATTGCTATCAAAAATACACACTCTGTTTTATTTAAATTTAACAGAAGTGTTAGTATATAAGGTCCAATTTGGAAAGGAACTGAATTAGCCAAATTGATTGGGAAGCACACCATTATTACAAATACAAAGTACCTAAACAAATATTTACTTAGGAGCCCTGCACAGATTTCGACACAAGTGACTTCACAATTATTAAGTTACACGTGCCGTCTGTCCACATCAAAACATTTCCACGCAATAATTTTATTTTCTATTTCTTGCATTTGTTTATTTAAACATCTAGGGAATATATTTATGAAATTAAAAAATCTTTAAGCAAATCCGTTGGGCATAGAAAAGAATACTAACATTGAAAATTAATTTAATAGATAAAGGAAGAGAGTTAGTTGGTCAGCTTGCACCCTGCATCATGCAACTCACACTGGCGATGCAAAATGTAGCGCAATTGGAGCTATTTGTGGTACTTTTCTACTACTTCACATAATTGAGTGGGGTAGTCAATACCACCTGTTACAAAACTAAAGACCTTTGAAATATGGACTGTAATCAGTCATTGTCAACTTTAAGTGATCTAATGCTGATATAAAATTTTTTTTTCTAATTTTTTTTTTTAATTTTTTTTTTTTTAATTTTTTGTTATTTTTTTTTATTTTTATGAAACCAGAAGAAATTTTATTTTTTTTTTAATTTTTTTTTATTTTTTAAAATTTTTATTTTTTTATTTTTTTTAATTTTTTTTAATTTTTTTTTATTTTTTTTTAATTGTTTTTAATTTTTTTTTTTTTATTTTTTTTAATTTTTTTTTTATTTTTTTTAATTTTTTTTTTATTTTTTTTAATTTTTTTTTTATTTTTTTTTTTATTTTTTTTTATTTTTTTTTTTATATTTTTTTTAATTTTTTTTATTTTTTTTTTCAAAAATATATATTTCCTCATGTATGAGCTCATGAAAATTTGTTGCAGCACACCACTATGTTGTAGTGGTCTTTTGTTGCCTTGGACCACAGTGCATCGTATATGCAGGGGTCATTCTCGCAACTACGAAAATTACTTATGGGAAGGTGGGCACAGGGAGTAGAGTTTGTGGACATTCGATCTGAACTTCCCCAAGTTAAAAGTAGCAGGAAAGACCACTGCAGGAAGTAAAGAGTGTTTTTAATAGAGCTATAGAACTTTGAAATAGAATAGAGCAAAGATGAATTTTTTCAAATTGCCATGAAATTTATTTTATTCGAAAAATAATCTTCTTCGACCACCATGGCTGGCTCGGACGTGGTCTAATCTGCAGGTCTAACTTTCGATTACGTTTTCCAAAATTTGTCACAACGCGGTGAATGTTGTCCTCCAAGTGTTCAATTCTTTCGGGTTTTTCGGCGTAGACTGCACATGCATGATTGTTCAATTGATGAACGAAAAAGTCAGTAATCATGGCTCTATAGCGGTCGCCATTGACAGTAACGTTCTCATCAATCATAGTTTTTAAAGAAGTGCGGACTAATGATTCCCCACCAGCTCGTAAAGCATACCAAACAGTCAGTTTTTCTATATGTAATGGTATCTCAACATACAAGTGAGGATAATCATCACTCGCAATACGACAGATTTGTTTATTGACATTTTCATTCAAACAAAAGTGAACTTATGAAAATCGAGGTCAAAGTCAACCTTGTTTTGGCCCCATTAACCGAATCTACGACGATCGTGCGGCTTCAATTGGATTTTGCAAGCACAGAAACCCATATCCTTCCGCAAAACGTTCCATAAAGTAAATGGACACGTGTCCAATTTCTGTGCACAATGGTGGATAGATCGATTCGGGTCTTCCTCTACGCTACGCTCTACAGTAGCGTAGTGGATGCGTATTATCCTTTAGAGTAAATGTGGTGCGAAAACTTTCCTTACTTGACCGTAAAATGGGTCATTCGTATTTTAAATAGAATCATAATTGTTCAGGTGTCAGTCTATTTATATTGAAATGCCAAAGCGCACTAAACAAATCACTTGGCAGCTGGCGAAATGGCTGCCAGTTAAAACGTGTTACCAACTTAAAGTTTTATATCTCTTAAATTATGTATGAATTTTTATTAGTCGAACTTTCTAATGTAAATTGTTAATTTTGGGCTTAAGTTCGAATCTGCATGACTGCAAATGATTTTTTATTATTTTATTAATAAATGAATTTGTTCAAATTTTATTTATTATTTTTTATATTAAGATTGGAATATTAAGAATATTTTCAATAATCATCAAACCAGCAGAACGGATCAGTTCTGATTTCGAGGCCGCTACGCCATCTCATCAGCGTTCTTTGTTCAATTTTTCCACTTTTGCAAGTGGTGATAGTTAGTAGGAATATCAACGCGCACTTGTTCATTGTAAATTGACAACTAAATTCAATTACTTGAACATAAATAACAAAGAAGCTTTAACAATCAGCAGCCGATGGCTCTGGAAAAAGCGAAATAGATACATGGAATATTGGGAATATTAATCGTCAGGGTTGGGGAATTTCGTACTAACCAAAAAGGTAATGACTTAAAAATATGAATGTGGGAACTTCTCATATTCAATTTTCGTTAAAATATTGGTTAAATAGTTGATATTCCCTGAGTGATAAGACAGACTTTCATGTACAAGTTCCATAATATCACTTGAACGCATTGAGTTGTGGTAGCTTTAAAATGGAGAAACACACCACACGTTGCATCGATGCTATAGAGTTGGCTACTCTACTGTCACCGATGAGTTTCTTTGAACCATTAGTTGTATACCAGCTTTTGGAGTGGATGAGATGCTTAAAATGTATACGAGATAAATTTAAGATTGTAAAATTTAATTGGAAAATTTTATTTTTATATTACCCATAATGGCAATTTTTTTTAAATTGCTGTGGCACGCAAACGTAAAATATTTTTATTTGTTGTCTTTCGTATTGCAATTCAGCTTGTTAAACAGTTAAAGGTGAGTTAAATAAGATAAAAAAAGCTATAAGAATTAAATTAAATATGACACGTTTTATATTTTTGATAAATATTTTCTTTTTCACAACAAACATTCCACAAAAACAGGAACGTCTGCTAATATGATGAGCAGTAGGGCGCCTTGCAAAAAAAAAACTTGCTCCTGTCACCCCCAAAGAATAAAAGATTAGTCAATAGAGTTTCTAAAAGTGGCAAATTTTTTGCCACGCCCCCGAAATAAAGCCAATTTTTTTATATATCACCGCCAGTTAAAGTCTGATATCATATCTTAAAAATAAAATAAGCTATAAACCATAAAAATCAGTTAAAAAAAAATCAATGAGTGTTCGAACTCACGCGCGATGTATTAACACCTTTTTATTTGTTTATTTTATATTAAACCCACAAAAAACAAAGAGAATGCAAAGCAACAGACAAATGTACATACATACATTGTTATGTTTGTACATAAGCTACATACGTTGCTGTCTTGCTATCTCATTTTTATATATGTACGTATAACCACGTCACTATTCTCTTTGCTATGCATAAGACAAAACCGAAGATCAACATAAAACACTTTTTTAATATTACTCCAAATTAATACTCCGAATTAAAACACTTAAATCTCCGCTCGCCGATATCGGATCGCCTTAATTTTTGGCCTAAACTCTTCGTCGAAACCCGCACTAGCGTTTTAATCCAGAAATTAATAAAATCGGCTATGAATTTCCGGAGAAAATCGCGTGGGAAAATTATATGAAAATCGCCCAATAATCACTTTCAATACCGACTGCCAAGCAACAACAACAAACAAACAAACTCTTACACTTACACTTGCGTATGTATTGAAACTGATAGTTTACTGCCCTAGAGGCGCGGGTATAGATGTTAACACATCCAAAATTTGGATTTTATTGTCAATTTATCCAATGCAATTTTGTTACGCATCTGTTGGTGTTTTACTTTTGAAAATCGGATGACTCGTTCTCGAGTTAGGGTGAAATACGTTTCCGTGCCTGACTAATTTAGGGGGAAACAATTTGCGACGCCTATAAAAAAAAATACCGACCTGATGGAAAAAACCGAAAAGAGATTTGAGTTCAGCGCATCAAAATCCACATAGAGCACATAGTTTTATTTAAAGGAGGATGTCGCTGTTGAGCAGTGTTATTGCACACGGCAGCGTGAAAAGCACGTTGGCTATCAATTAATTGAGGCAGCAGAATAACAATTGATTAATAATCAATATTCCGGAAATGTTAAAATGAAAATCTTTTGTTCCTGCAATTACGCCGTAGTGAGTAAATATTTGTTACTTGCATATAGCAGAATCAAACATTCCCTGCGTTCTGCGCTCCTGTTTGTCTAACGACTCCATAAACAATTCTTAACACGTATAAAATTCTTTTGTCCCTGAAGCAAAACAGAAAAAAAGTAAATAATATATGTATATTAAAAAATATATACCAAGTAAATAAAAACACGCACACACACCACTAGAGTGAGTAATCTAACACAAGCACACACGCTCTATATGACATGCTCGGCTTTAAATATTGCATACATTTAGGTGTTGCAAAGAAAGTTTAAAGGAAATACAAAATATTCCCGTATGCACGAGTATAGTGTGTGTATTTCATGTTTGTGTTAGAAAATTTGTTAGCAATGGCAACAATATGATCCTTTTGTTGTCTGGCTTATAAAATTGACAATTTAAAGGGTGGAAAATGAAATGGATAAACAGCAATTTAAACCAGCATTCTTAAGCAAAGATCAAAACATATTAAAAAGAATGTTTTAATTTAAAGATTAAGTAAACTTTTGGGGGAAAAGATATTTTAGTATGTATTTTGTTTGTGAACTTATGTATAAAAGAATAAAACTAATTTTATATTGCAAAAAGCGGATATTATAACATAAAAAATTTGCAAAACAAATTCATTTATTAATAAAAATAACAAAAAAAATAATTTGCAGTCATGCAGATTCGAACTTAAGCCCGTTGAAAAATTAACAATTTACATAAAGAAAAAGTTCGACTAACAAAAATTCATACATAATTTAAAAACTTGACAATTTCAAATTCGAACTAAATAATAAAAGTCTACAAACACATGGAAAAAGTTCAGTATTATAGTTTATTGTTTATCCAGCTGACTTCCGGACACCAGTGCCGATTAATTTGAACGCTGGCAGACGCTGATAAAAAAACCCCATAGCCAAAACCGGCTGTCAAACAATAATCGAGTTAAGATTAACAAAATGTTTAGAGTTTTTGTATTTGCAATTTATTCACTGTTTAACTCCCAAATATATTTCATTTTATGTGCGTTCGTGTATGTTTGAAAAAAATTTTAAAATTTTATTAAAAAAAAAACGACCACAAGCTTGATTAATATTTCAATTTTCTTATTTTTTCTTTGTTATTTTTTTATTTATTTTAATGTTATTTTTATTTTACCCACTTTTTATGCATTATTTAATTTAATTTATTTAATTTAAGTCGTTGTTCGTTTGCAAGTCGTAGCAGTAACATTTTACACGAAAACAGCTGAACAGCCAAAAACAGTGCTGCCAAAATAAAAATTGGTAAAAACTCACCTTATTTATTTTTGCAATTGAAATAAAGTAACTTTAGTTAATATTTACGAAAATTGTTTGCCATATAGTAAAATATCTCCAAGTCGTTATGCATTTATTATTATTAGTTTTTGCTCATAAAATATACGAGAAACATTCGTCTAAATGGCGAATACGAATGCGAATATCTAAAAATGGCCGAGAATTTGGCAATTCGAATACGAATATTCCCACATCACTAGTATGTATTTATGTACATTCTATATCGAATTTATAAATATTTATGAAAATATAAAAATACAATTATGTACAACGCATAAAATAGGCATCGCCTACGTAATTTGGACAATTGCCAAAATGCATGCAAAAATATTATGAATTTCTTGCTATGAGGTGACAAAAACAAATATCGTACCATAGAAAAGAGATTTATGTGTGCATGTATGTGTTCCAGAAAATAAATGGGCCAAGCTATGGATAAAAAAAGTCCAGTGAAATTTTTATATACATAATTATTTGATTGTAGGTATAAACAAATTATTAATGAAGACAGATTTTATTAAAATGATTGCGAAACGTAATATTTACTTTTTAAAATTTTGTTTTTGTTAATATATATTTACCACCAATCACAAAGCAGCTCTGAGTCACTAAACTTCAAGCCTCGTTTGGCAACTATATTTTCGGTTTCAGCGATCCTGTACTCTCTTTCGAGAGTTTTGCGTATCTCTCGCACTAGATAATTGCTACGCGTCAGACAGTTTTTAATAAATAGATAGAAAAAAAAAAAGTTCAATGAACAGAAAAGTCGGGTCGATGTTCGGCTTCGACAGCTCTTAAGCAAGAAGCAATGAGAAGTACTAGTCATTTGAGCCATACATTGCTATTATATCGATAACAGCTGCTCGTAAACATTTGAATACGCTTCTAAATAATTATTACAAATCAACAGGCCAAACAAAATTTCTAACGCATTGTCATGAAAGAAATAAATTTCAACGAACGTAGCAGACTTGAGTGCTCGAGGCGACCAGCTCTATTTGTGTTGTGGCAGTTTATTCCATATACACAATCAACTTGAGTCAAGTCAACACATGAGCAAATAAAATATTTTATTTCTGCATTTGTCCTTAAATTTTATAATTATCAAAAAATATGCTGCAAAAGATCAACAATCATTGGAGCACAAAAAAATATGTTCTCCTCGACGCAAAGGTATCGATAGGGAGTGATTTTGTCTAGAAACTTTTTTTGGCAACACTGTTTTTTGGCAACACTGTTTTTTGTTAACACTGTTTTTTGGCAACACTGTTTTTTGGCGGCACTGTTTTTTGAAGCTCAGCTGTTTTTTGGCAACACTGTTTTTGGCAACACTGTTTTTTGGCAACACTGTTTTTTGAAGCTCAGCTGTTTTTTGGCAACACTGTTTTTTGGCAACACTGTTTTTTGGCAACACTGTTTTTTAGCAACACTGTATTTTGAAGCTCAGCTGTTTTCGTGTAACATGTTCAGTTTGGTCTATAATTTAAACATGAATCGATTTACAACCGAACAACGCTTGCAGATTATTGAATTTTATTATCCCGCAAGATGCACTGTTTGGTGTGAATTACGGGCCTGTGACATTATCTTTCAAAGACGACGAAGCTATTAATATCGAGCGAAAACCATGCGATGTTTGCAAATATATTTATTTGCCCAAATTGGAATAGGTGCACTTGGCTGACATGTGGTTTCAACAAGATTTGCCACATCCCATACAGGTGCACTTGGCTGACATGTGGTTTCAACAAGATTTGCCAGATCCCATACAGCACGCGGCATAATGACACAGTGACCGGCCAATTGTAAGCTTAGATCGTGCGCTTTAACCTCTTTCGGACTATATTTTGTGGTGCTATATTACGGCTCATGTCTATAGGGACATGACCGCAACCGTTGACGAACTGGAAGCCAAGATTGAAGAATTTGTTCGTGTGATAGCGACCTATATGTTGCAGAGAGCATGCCAAAATTGAACCCAGCGTTTAAACCATTCGAGGCGTATAAACATTGTATTTAATAGATCGTTCTATGGACTCGAATAAAGATTTCATACATTTCTGTAAAGTTTATGTGCTTCTAATCAAATTCGAAAGATCTTACAAAATCGCCATTACTTTAAGATTCGACTGCAATTGTCAAAATGTGACCTCTGAATTTAAAACTGTTCTCCTGGGTGTAAATTATGGCATTCGATATCGATCGAAATTTGTATTACAATTGTATAGAAATTCCGTTCGATATCGAATGCTGTAATTTCGCCCCTGGAATTATGAAATTACTTCTTTCGTAAACTTGTATTGGTTTTTTTCGAGCTTCAATTTTCTGACATCCGAGATCTGCCGAATAAGTGCCAAAATGAGACACTTGAAATCAGTTGCGAACAGGGCAAAACAACGATCCACTGAGACAAAAGCATCGATGTGTCATACTTAAAGATGCGACTGCAAATGCCAAAGATGTAACGAGAACTTCAAAAAATATTTTTCACGGCGTATTTTTTAATATATGGAATATGGCCAAAATAAACTTTTGAAACATTCCTTATAAGTAAAGTAAATAAATATTTAAAATAATGTCTTTGCCATCATAGTTTAATTTCAATTCTGAATAAATATTTTTTTTATGACAATCTAGACTGTCGCTTATGCCAGTTAAACTCGTAAAAAAGTTGTGTTGTTACGACAGGAAAATGCTAGTTGACATTGACGCGATGATATATTCGTTGCCAAAATGAACACAAAATAACATTAAAAAATTTCCAACTATAAAAAATAATCTACTGGCATGAGAACAAGGATACATGTTTGACAAGTAGTAACAGCAATCAAAACTTTAAAGCGTTGGCTTTTTGTTTCACATTAAACAAGAGAGCGAAGGGCAAATGTCGGCGCTTCTTTAAGCAATTTTTATTAATGTTGTTTTTTTTTTTTGTCTCTAGTTCCGTTATTAGCAATGGGGCCATTTTGTTGAATTGTTTAAACTGTATAACATTTCAACTGTTTATGTATAGCCAATTATATTATATTTGACACAGTTTTTGCAATTTAGTAGACACGAAACAAAACAAAGTAATTTTATAGAGCAAAAATGTTTCATTCGTTTTGAGCGGCTCTGTCATATGTGATTCATTTTGGGTGAATGGATACAGATTTTGTGTCATACCGTCATATTGGCGATACTTGGGATTTGACAATGTGTTGACTGCCAAATGAAAGTTGATAAATAATAACTTTTTGAATCGCACCATATTTTGAAAGACTTAGGTTGCTATTTTACCAACACAAAATAAATAAACGGACATTTCGAGTTGCTAAAATGTAAGTTGTTGGTTTAATAAGCAGAACTTTAGTTTTTTTTTTTTTTTTTTTTTTTTTTTGTTATTATTATAACATAAATATTAATAACGAACAATTGATAGCTGCAACTTAGAAAATGGCATTAATCATCCTCGTTAAACATTTCAAAAAGTGAGCAACCTCCATTTTAGAATCCTCCATCTGATTTTACTTTTGTTCGATGGCATTTTTTTAATAAATTTATAATAGTTTATGCGTGCAAATTGCCAAAGTTTTTAAATGAAACCATCGTTTCCTTAGTATAAAAAATATTTCTCTCTTTCTTCAACGCAATACCAATTTTTTTTTTTTAATTTTCGCTGTTTTACTTTGGCAATATTATAAAAAAATATTCAAGTTCAATGCTCTTTGCTTTTTATTGGAGAAACGTGCAACGACCGTCCAAATATTGTTTGATTTTTTTTTCAATGTCAAGAAATTTTTACACAATCATTTATTTGAATAAAACATTAACATTAAAATAGGCAGGTGCTGAGACCTTTTTGGGCGCATATAATTTAGTGAAAATAAAATTCTTTAATTTTTACTTTCTGCTACATTCCACAAAAAAGTGAATTCTTTAAAGTTTCCATTATACACTTATAGTAGAAGAGTTAAATTAAATTTTTCGCAAATTGTATTATCATATACGAGTATTTATTTTAATTCCAATAGAAATTGTTTACCAACTTACCAAATATTTTAAGCTCCCAATTTGACATGCCAATTTTATTATATATGAAATATTTGATGAGTGTGTGTGTGTGGCTACAAGTGAATGTATGTTCTTATGTGTGTATAAGGATGCTAGGAATCTCTAACAAATAGTTTAAAAGGCTCTCATGTCGAGCACATAAATGTTTATGTATGCAAACACAATTGCACAAATATCCTTAACGTATCCCAGTTGGCCAATTCTTTAAGATATCTAAAACGACGAGTACAAGACAATAGTTTGTCGTAGAAGACAAACTGAAGGCCGCTCCATCGTCTAAGTCACACAAGACGAGATGAGCGACAATTTTCTTTCTAGACAAAATTTCACTTTGAGCTAGATTTAAGTTGGCTCAAACCCATACATAGTTTTTCAGTTTTACCACAAAAAATCACAACCTGTTTTTCACTTTATTTTCCCGCAATTAAAAGTATCTTAGATGAACTTTAGTGTAAACTATGTTGAAATAAAATAGGATAAACATTTTATGTTTTTGAAAACATTTATTGACAAACTCGTTTCAAACTTGATTTACATTGCAAATCCAACCTTTGTAGGAAAGATGACCTGTTTTCTTCAGCGTAATAAAAAAATCCATTTAAAATAATGAACAAATAAATTTAAGTGTATAAATCACAGCCGGTGTTAATTTCAAATAACACTGGCATTGAAGGTAAATTTTTCATCAGAGAATTGGTTAAAATAAAAATCCCATAAAACACATTCTTACATCACATTTTACTATGTATTTTAGTATGAGGACAAACACATCAACACTGAAGGGATTATAAATGGGAGCTGGCTGGGGTTGGTTTGGATAATCGACAGCCACAAAGAAAGTGTTGCCAGAATTTTAACTACAACACGATGAACAATCAGAGTTATTAAAAACTTGATACGAGTATGATTACGTTTTGCTTTATAGTGCCTTTATATTTAAACGAAATCTAGTACTTGCACAATTTCAAGTCAAATCTAGTAGATTTTGATTCGATTTTCCACACAAAAACAAATATAGCTGCTCACTAGATTTCGCCAAAGTCTAGTTTAAATCTACACTACTAACAGGTACAACTGTGGTATTCTTCCATAACGTACAAAAAAATACTACGCTGTAGAAAAAATTCACTTGCTGAGGTGTGAGCGTAGGTGAGGTGAATTTGAAGAAACATTTTTTCATAAGTAATTTTATATATCAAAAGGAAAAAATATGTTATCAACTTTTTAAGTATTGTAATGAAAACTCGATATATGTGAAAATATTAGTGTTAACGGTATAGATTTTGATAGAGATTTCAATCGAAATCCTCTAGATTTCGAATAGGTGTAAATGCACTATAAGCTAGGTTAAATACTTTTCGAATTGGTCTATATAAGGCGGACCATAGTAGGAGTAACAAGTTAAAACGTTATATTCGACCGGGTCGAATCATAAATACCCTCTAAATATTTAGTAAATAAATTTAAAATGTTTAACTTGGTAAAAGAGAGTTCCTTTAGGACATATCTGTACCCAATTTTAAATCTCTATTCTGACAGAGTCATTCCGGGAGGGGCCGTGGGGGAGACGTTTCACCTCTGCAAGATCAGAGAACATCTCAGCTTCTTATAGGCTTAAGGAATACAAATTGTTGAATATTTACACTATATACGTACGTATAATATCGTACGTCAACGCCCACTAAAGGGCGGGGTCCAAAAATAGACTATATCATGTTTTCCACAGACGACCGTATGGGAATTGCTAGATCGTTTTAGACTTCATCACTGATCAAGAATATATATATTTTATGGGATCCAATTCCCTTTGGTGGGTATTAAAACTGTATTGTAGCGAAGTCGCTCTGGCAAGGGCTGTGGGGAGACATTCTACCATTGCCATAAAACCCTAAAAATAAATGTTTGGAATAATTAAATTCAAAATTTAAAAAAAAAATTTTTTTTTGATAGGGTCATTTAGGGGGCAAAGGGGGAGGAGGGAGCAGGGCAGAGTAGTACCAGGTTACGTCTCAGCTTCGTCATCAAAGCTTAAAAATGTTATTTTTAAAAAGTATAGGCTTAAGTAAAACAATTTGTTAATTTTTTACATTATTTTTGCATATAATAACGCCCACTAAAGGGGGCGGGTACCAAAAATTATCTTTTTTTTATTTTATGGCGCGTTGGACCTTCTTTGACATAAAAATATATCATTTGCTTAACAAAATTACAAAAAAAAACTTTAAAAATTGTTGTTTTTTAGAGATTGCTCTGGTTTTTCTTAGGGGAACTTTTTTCCCTCTTGCCCGATTTAGCCCATTTCCGAACTCAGCCTGAGCTATCCTTCAAGATAAATTTAGATCAAATTTCAAGAATATATATACTTTATGAGGTCTCAGATGGATATTTCGCCGCGTTACAAACACAGTTGTAGTTGGTAACATTCTACCAAAATTGGTAATTTTCTTTAGGGTTGGTAACTTGGTAACTTTGTTTTAAAGGCTTGACAAACTATCAAATTATTGCTTTTCTTTTATCATTTTTCCACATTACTCAACACTGAGAAAAAAATCATTAAAAACAACTGTGTGAATGTGCGCCAAATTGTTCAACGGCGTAATATGCAAAGTCATTATGTTTGGTCAGCAAAAGATTATTTTAAATGACTGCAATATTAAATAATTTATTTAAATTAATTACGGGATTCGTAGATAGAATGAATTGAAATATTTATTTATGTTCTAAAATGAATTAAAACGTTTTATGTTATGTTTTTTTATTATTAAAAAGTTGTTGTTTTTATTATTATAAAAATAGAGATTTTTGTTTTTATAAAAAAAAAAAATGTTGGTAGATTTTTGGTAACATTTTCGGAAAATTTTGGTAGAAATTTTTTTTACTCAGTGGCAACCGTGGTTACAAACGGAATAATTAAAGTGTAACGGGGGAAAGTTGTATGCGCGTTTTCCCCCCCACAGTTATAACTTGAATTAGATTTATATTAAATTTAGGTAACTTCAATTATATTTTTATGTTCCTATTTTCTTTATCTGAACGAAGTTACCGTGAATTACTTTTTATACCGTATTTTTACTTTGAATGAGTCATTTTGTTACTTATGTTATATTGAATACCATTTTGTTTTATTATTATTTCCTTAAGAAAACCAGATGTTTACTTTATTGTTTTACATAGTAAGTTACAAATTATGAATTGAATTAACGACTAGTAACGGCTAAAAGTAACGCCCTCTGCATGTGAAACAGGAGACTGTCACCACAGCACAGCTGTAATCACCGCACAGCTGTGATCACAACACAGCTGCGATCACATCACAATACCCACCACTAGTGTTATACCACACTGTGTGAATGTGTGTATGCCCACGATTGAGGGTATAAAAGACAGCACAAAATGTACAAGCAGGCAGTCTGCTGGCAGTTCGCTTAGCGGTAAGAACTACTTTGGTTGCGCGAGTTATAGCCTACCAAACTGTTTATTATCTTCTAAACGGACTTTCCAAAACAATTCAAGGAGCTTGTTCTTGCATTGTTTCCAGACTCCTCCACTGGTGCACTTCCTCCACCGCCAGTCCTACACGAAGAGAGCATTAGGCCTGTACGGGAGTTTGTTCCTACAGGTGCTGCCGCCAGCCTAGCCGCATCCTATACCGGCTCTCACCGTTCTGCCGCTGTCAGTGCCGCCTGCATCATCACAGGCCTGTACGGGAGTTTGTTCCTACAGGTGCTGCCGCCAGCCTAGCCGCATCCTACACCGGCTCTCACCGTTCTGCCGCTGTCAGTGCCGCCTGCATCATCACAGGCCTGTACGGGAGTTTGTTCCTACAGGTGCTGCCGCCAGCCTAGCCGCATCCTATACCGGCTCTCACCGTTCTGCCGCTGTCAGTGCCGCCTGCATCATCACAGGCCTGTACGGGAGTTTGTTCCTACAGGTGCTGCCGCCAGCCTAGCCGCATCCTATACCGGCTCTCACCGTTCTGCCGCTGTCAGTGCCGCCTGCATCATCACAGGCCTGTACGGGAGTTTGTTCCTACAGGTGCTGCCGCCAGCCTAGCCGCATCCTATACCGGCTCTCACCGTTCTGCCGCTGTCAGTGCCGCCTGCATCATCACAGGCCTGTACGGGAGTTTGTTCCTACAGGTGCTTCTGCCAGCCTAGCCGCATCCTACACCGGCTCTCACCGTTCTGCCGCTATCAGTGCCGCCTGCATAATCACAGGCCTGTACGGGAGTTTGTTCCTACGGCTGATACTACCAATTGTCTGGATCGCCCCTAGAGTGCGTGATACACCTGTACGGGAGTTTGTTCCTACAGGCGTCTATCACCTCCAACAGGCGACTTACACCAGGCGACGTCTATCAGCTACCTCAGGCGACTTCTATCACCTACATCAGGCGACGTCTAACAGCTACATCAGGCGACTTCTATCACCTACATCAGGCGACTTCTATCACCTACATCAGGCGACTTCTATCACCTACATCAGGCGACTTCTATCACCTACATCAGGCGACTTCTATCACATCCATCAGGCGACTTCTATCACCTACATCAGGCGACTTCTATCACCTACATCAGGTGACTTATCACCTGCACCAGGCGACTTCTACCGTCCTCAGTACCAGTGCCAGCCAGCCGGCCGAGCCTCCACGGATCGCCCAACGAGCGACCGTCACCAACCAAGTTGGCCACAACAGTCGGCGTTACTTCGAGCCGTTCCCCCCTCTCTAAAATAATAAGCAATAAAGATTATAACGTGAAGGAAAAAGAGTGTATCTTATTTTTCACTAAGCAAACCCACGACCCTGGAACCCGCTGAGTCTATCCCAGCAACCAGCGGGAAAACGTGTCGTTACAAAAGTGAATATATTTTTATATTCTTTTTTAGAGGGTATAAGTACTTAGAAACTCTACATAAAAATATTCCGTAAAAGCCAGCTAAAATTTTTAAAAATTTTAAATGATTTGAAAGTGTTAAATAAAATTTCCAGTGAAAAACTGTCTAAAGGAATATACAAAATGCCAACTCTAGCTGCAAGAATAATAAAATGGCCACACTGTCGAAAACCGTAATCACTAGGGCAAATAAACTGCTACACAACGACAAACAAATGAAATAGATCAACCACAAATTTAATAGGGATTATCGTGTGATAAAAAAAATAGAATAGAATACTAGTACGTATTAATGCCGGAAATATATGTAAACCAAAATGAAATAACATTTTACTGTCAAAATCATAGGGATTTATATAGAATTTTATTTTAACTGCAATAATTCCTATGAAAGCTAGTTAAGATTTAGTAAAAACGTACACAACTACACCCGTGTGTATATATACGAATATGCATATAGTTGTACACATGTATGTAAGTTTTTATGAAAATACATTGAAAATAAAAGATTTCATAAAAGTAAAGGATTTCTTTTTCCTTTAATCCCACCATTCAAAACTTTTTAAATAACTTAAAAATTTGAAATTTTAGAAACTTAATGTTTATACGTTTGTTCAGTTGTATGATCTTCAGAAAATGTTCTCAAATCAGATATTAAATTTTCTTGGAGTAGAAATTTCCTGTTACTGCTTTTCCTACTTTCAAGGTAGTGCACAAGTTCTGTTTTTTTTTGCACTTAAGTCGCTAAGGACTCAAGTGTCTTAACACATTTTTCTTTTTGTTTCTCTTCTATACACACATACATACACATGTGTATATGAAACAAAGTTTAAAGGACTCCAAGAAAAAAGTAAAGTAGTTCTTCAAACAAAAAACTAAAGAAAAAAATTACTTATACTACAAGCACTAAAGAGTTTATTATCCCTATCGCTGGAGCTGCTATGACTTTCTTGAGGTGTCTTTGTTTAGTGATATTGACACTTCATTTGCATTCCTTCATACGGAGTTTGTAAATTATGAACATTTGTAGCAAAAAAAAAAAATCATGAAAAGTAATGGTGTTGGCTACATTTTCACCTAAGAAGGAATGCAGAAAATGAATATTTAAAATGTAAATTACTACAACAACACCGGGTTGGACAGCTCTTAGAGAAAGTTTCTTTTGAATATAAAACAATTAAAATATTTTAATTAACAAAATACAAAAAGCAAGCAGTTAATTAAAATAAGTAAAAGAATGCTAATAAAAAAAACATAAAATTTTAACACATTTTCTTGTTGGAGGGAAACAACTTAAAAGTTAAACAAACTTTTAGGCGTTTTTTGTTTGATTTTTCCTTTTTAGCCATAGATTTTAGGAGGGTCGTCTATGAGGGGAAAAGAAAACATTTTTTTCAGAGAGCCCAAGGCACAAGGATGTAGTAATTAGTTTTTAGCGTTATTTATCATATGCAGAAAAGAAACTTACAAATGTTCTAAAATTAAACCCTATCTCAAATATTATTGGAATGAGAAATAGCTATCGCGAATATTTTAACAGTAAAAGTGTTATTTTGAATTTCTAGTTCCTATTGTGACCTCTATATTTGATAGTGCTTTATATTAACAACAATTTTTTTTTCATCTATCGCTTAATACGCTTGATTTGTAAAAAATAAGGAATAAAGAGAAAGACAAGAGAAACACTGTTTTTGGCAGCTCAGCTGTTATCGTGTAACATATTCTGTTAAACATGTTCAGTTTGGTCCATGATTTAGCCATGAATCGAGTTATAAACGAACAACGCGTGCAGAAACGTGAACAAGCAAAATTGCCGTATTTGGTAAGAAGAACTGAAATAAGAATTGCAAGAACTACAAATGCATCCTGAAAAATTCACTTTTTGCATGTTGTTTCAACACGACAGTGCCACATGCCACAAAGCTCGCGAAACAAAGGCCCAATTGACATACGCGTGCGGTGAACAGTTTATTTCACTTTTGGGGCCGGTCTATTGCTATTGATTGATAAGTTTAAATACATACGGGTACTGATGATGAATGTGTAGCGGCCTTCGAAAACATTTATTCCGCTGCGTAAATTAAAAATTAAACTGATGCCTTTGCATAATATTACGAATCTTATCGTTTACATCTTTTGAACAGAATTTGTAATTATATCAATTCCCAGAACAATATTTATAATTTGGTCAGGATATTTAAACAAAAACGGCAACAACAACAAAGTCGTCTAGTTGGCAAATGTGTTTACATAAATAAACTTTTGTTAAAATTACATATCAGCATTAGATTTTATTATTATTAGAAGCATTAAACTTTACTATTTTCAATGATTACGTATTTAATATTTAATAAAATATTTGCTACATGCATACACACACACACACAAACATACATATATATTTATGCATATATTTGTACATGTTGTTTTTGATAATAATATTTCAAAACTACTTTTTTGTACAAGCATGTTTTGGTTTTTTTTTTTGTTGTATTTGTTTGTTGTTGTATTTGTTTGTTGTTGCTGTTGTTAGTAGTTGCTGTTATTGCCATTTCCTTTTTACGTCTCTTAAACCTCAAACGTAAATTATGACTTGCTTGGCCTTTGTCGGCGTTTATGGCCATAAAATTTATAATATGTCTAACAAAAGAACATTTTATTTTACATGTTCTATCCATGGAGAAACTAATGTACAGCCGTGTAGTTCTGTGCACTTGAGATTTCAGACAAAGTTTTGTTTCTCTTTATACTTTGTTAAATATTTTTTTGCGATTTTTTTTCTATATTCATATTTATATCAAAATGTTTTTCTTTTAATTTAAATGCTCTTTAAATTAAAAGAATTTAGAGTCGCCTTAGTTTTTCTTCGCCCGGTGGTGTAGTTTCTGTTGGAGCCCACATACAACTTGTTGATTATATTGTGGCCAGTGTTGCCAGTACAAAATTATTTTTTGTAACATATTCACTTAGGATCATTTTCAGAACTAATTTATCTACATTCAAGATATCAGCTGAACTAAAAGAGATCAGTGTTGATTTCCTGATTGAGGCCACTACGTATTAGAATTATTTCGCAAAATCAAATTTGAATCTCTACACAATAAGTAAATTTTTGCAGCTACGAAGAAGGAATCAAATATCAATTTTTTGAGACGATGAAAAGAGACATCTTTGCAAACAAATTTTTCAAATTACATATATATTGCAGAATATATAAATTTTTGCAAAGGAAATGGGATGCTAATACAATGAGATATTATACTATATTGATTGCATTGCAATAAATAGTACAAAATAGATCTCATTAATATAGGCCTCGATGTAATAATAGACATTATCTACTTTATACTAAAACAAAATAGTTAAAAATTGCTCATGAACTATCCATGGGAGCAATTATCCCTGTCCTGAATGATTAATTGTCCATGATTTGGCAACACTGATTCCCGCCTCGTTAAAGTTTCTATGTGTGCAAGTTTTTGTAAATGTGCTGCTTTAAAATAAATTTACAAAGTCAAAACAAAAAGAAGCAGAATATAAAGAAAAATAAAAAGGAAAACAAATTTCAAATGAGGCTTGTCTGCTTTGTAGCTACTAAACTCAGCGTGTGTATGTGTGCGTGTAAGAGCGTATAGTTTGTTAAGAGACAGTGGGACGTATTAGCAAAATATATGACACAAGTTTTTATTATTCTTTTTAAGGCAATTAAAATTATTAAAATTAATATACTGAGTTCTTAGATAAAATTTATTTTGCAATTTTTAAAATTATTTACTTATAATTGAAGCCAGTAATTTACCGATCTACCGATAATTCAAAAACAGACTACAATCGGCCTTATTGTGTATTTGGCGGTTGTCGATTTCCACATTTTGTAATAGATTAAGGACCGTAAGCTACATTTTTTTAAATCTAATACAAAATGTTGAGGTTTTAGGCGAAAAACGCCAAACACAATGATGAATATATCGTAACCATTATGCAAACAAATAGCGTACATTTCTTAACGTACCGTAAGCAATCCCACGACCCACATCACGTTTTTAGAGTTCGTGTATTTGTACAGAAATCCAATACCGTACGCGTACTTTTGCTTCACACAAAATTAATTATTCTGAAGGTAAAAATATGCTGCACGCTTTTGGAATTTATTTCTCAACCTCAACAAGTTAAGAGCAACGCAGTATATAATCGATATTCATATATAAATAATATATAGTAAAATTTCAGCTCTAGTCAAAAAAACTACGAACGATGCTTTCCTGTCTTAATTAATTTCAAAATATTAATATATTTGGTATATAGTATTTAAGTAGTTTCTTTAATCTAGCGAATTTTTATTTGGATGTAGGGAATTTTTATTTTTTTCTCCGCTTTACTTGGGAGCAAAAAAAAAAGGAACTAAAAAGCTGTAGTAAAAATGTAAACATACATTTTTACCAACGAGACATTTTAGTTTATATTACCGCTTGGCCCACGATGTCACCAGATATTTTTCTGTCACAAAATTCCACTCAAAACATAAAACTAATTCTAAAATTTTTTTTGATTTCAAATGTATTCTAATGATATCTGATGAAAAGGCGGGCCATCCTGTTAATCTTTATTTTAATAAAAGTAATTAATATTCTTTATAGAAATTATTATTACATATTTTCCTTTGTAGCTGGCCTATTGTGCAATAATTTTTAAAAGGCCAGACTGACAAAAATAAAAAAATATATATATGCACATATTTTTTAATGCAACTTGTTAAAAAAAAAAAGTTCTTTTTGTGTTTGTTTAAACACTGATGATGAATGAAATGTTTTAAGCAACTTGTTTTGTTGGTGGTGGCAGTTGCACGAGTGGGTGTTGAGGAAGGTTGTTTCTTAGATTTACAACGTATTGAAAGAGCTTCCGTTAAATGTTGTTCAGCAACAAAGTGAAACGTAACAAAAACACTATATGAATGTAAACACATTTATTTAGACTTAAACAATAAGCCACTTGCAGATACAAAAAGACGACAGAGAGATTTGCAAAAGAATACCTTTTGCCTTTAAACGATCAAGTTTTACACTAAATGATGAGGATTTTTTTAAATTAAGAAAAAAAAAATGTTTCTGCAAGTAATCAATCATCATAAAATTTTTGTAGCATCATAGAATTCAGTAAATCTTAAAAAATAGTTTTTTTTTCTTTTTTTACAAAAAAAAAAACATCATGGCGTATGACAGCTCATAATAAAGTTTTATAATATTATAACTCATACGTCACATGTGTTATTCACCACACACAACAAGCGAATATTATCTTGTCAAAAGACTTCCGTTCCTATTTTAACTTTCAATATTGTTAAAATTTATGTATGTAAATGGTTGGAAAATTGTTCATGTATTTCACTTCACAGCATATTAAAATTATAAAATGTCATATAGCAGTAATGACACCATTTCATATAGAAAAGTCATTTGAAATTTTCATTGGTATTTAAAATTACTGCAGACAATGTCACTGAACAAATTGTCCAAATTTTTTCAAAGTTTTTTGACCCAAATAAAAGTCAGCGCCTTTATTACAGCATCGCAGTTTTCAAATAACCTGTTCAGTTCAGTTTACAATTTAAGCAAGAATCGGCTTACAAACGAACAACACTTGCAGGTTATTGAATTTTATTGTAAAAATTCATGCTCGTGTACATTTCTGGTTGAATGGAGTTCGTTGAATGGTTTATTTCACGTTTCGGGCCGGTCAATTGGCCGTCTAGATCGTGCGGTTTAATGTCTTTAGATTATTTTTTTGTCTTAGTAACAGGAAAAATGTTGCAAATATAACAAGAAAAAAAAGAAGGTGGCCAACAAAATTATAGTTTTTTTCTCAACATTCGTCAGTAACTTCTCTAATAAAGAGTCGGTAATTCTCCATAACAATTTAGTTCAGTTTTTTGTGTTGGGGCTTTCAGGTCGAGCGTCGTTATAGACATCTTATCGGTTTTATTTGCTTTCTTTGAAAAATGTATGCAACTTGTAAACATTTTCCGACTCAGAGGACAATCACCGTATGCCACTGTCAACATTTCAAGGAGGTTTGAACATTTAAACGAAGTTTAAATTTTTTTTTAAACAGCCCTCGTAAATAGCAGATGACAATTACACCCTCGAACTTCTGCCCTTTGCCCAAAATTTGCAATCGTGAAAAAAACCCAGTGAATGATTTCATGCAAAAATTAAATTCCTCTTATTGTGAATGATTTTGTTCCCTAGAGTGTTTTCACTCTTCCCTTTAATTCATTCAATTTATTTTTGGTGGGGAATAGGGCAGAAAATGTAAATAGTTTTTATTATAATTCGAATATAAAAAACTGATATTTTACTCAACAAAATGCAAAGCAACAAATGCGGTTTTATGAGACTTAACAAATTGTGGCTCCAATTCTAATATTGAACACTTTAATTAAACAGTGTGAACAAATAATTTATGAAAATAACTATCACTTCAATACTGAGAGCCTTATTTATAAAAAAAAGTTATTTATAAGAGACTTATAAAATAATTTTTTTTATGAAAATTTGTTTTATTAACTTGTAAATCAGAAAATTTTTTTATAAATATATTTTTTACTTTTCTTTAAAATATTATGCAGGTATATAATTTTCAACAAAACTTTCTTTGAATTTTTATATTGTTTTCAGCTTCTCCCTTTTTTACATTCACTGAGAACCGATAGCGTTAATAATTTTTCACGGAAGATTGATTGAACCATTTTTCCCTTCGAATGGAATAAATATTTTATATAAAATTCACGACTATTAAATCTGAAGATATCAATGTTACAAAATTATGGAAATTTTTCAGCTTTCGATTTATTAACGAAACACCCCAGATTCAATTTCACAAATGAGAATTGATAAAAAAGCAACTAAATTCCGCTCGAAATAGGCAAACTTGTCATCGCTGATTAACAACATTCGATGTAGAAGTAATTTAGCTCTTAGAGAAAATAATTATTTTTCCATTTGTAAAATAATATGCGTGGCAACAGCATCTAGTATATTGGAAACAGTGTTGCATTAATTAAAACATTGTTTTATGTTAATTCTAGTACAAGCCAGCGTTGTTGCAATTTAACTCAATTAAATTGTCAAAGCAACTACATAATAATGTCATTTTATCAACTTAATTAATGCATGTTTTAAAGGCCTTCATATAAACATTACCGAGTCCTTATTAACTTACCTAAATGTCACAATGTCTATATTAATTAAATTTTTGTCTTTTTATATTGATTTTAATGGAGCAACATAGTTTTACCTGTAAAGAAAGTAAAAAGCAATTATTAATAATAAAGTTAAATATAAATAATATTATATTTTAATAAAGTTTTCATTTTCACAGCGAAATAATAACAAAGCATTCAAGTGTCAATGGGCACAGTGAATTGATAACAAGATAGCATCAGGGGGGGTAAACTTAGTTCGCCAGTGTAGGCATTATTCCAATCGCCAATAATAAATCCATATAACCTAGGACCTATTGCTACATTTGTTTTAAGTTTACTCTTATCTATGTTATTAATTATTTTTGTTCTGAAAAGTTCATCAACTAAATTATTATTTAATTTTTGTAGCTTAGTTTTTGACTTCTTATTTAAGTACAAAATTAATTAATTTTTCCATAAACTTAAGTTGTGTTTCAGTGTTCAGTTTTTCAGTCTAAAATTAATTTTGGTATTTAAATACAAATAAATGGTAAAAAAAATACTACAAATGATACAATAAAAATACCTTCTTACCGACGTTTTGTTTCAAACATGAACTGCTTTACCAATTTTTAAGTTGTTGAATGTAAACAAACTGTGAAAATCACATGGTTGCATGAAAAACTTAAATTGAATTTAAATGTGGGGTATTTAAGTCTTATTTAATTTTGCAGTGAAAAACAAAATTTTGTATTTAAATAGCACTTAATTTTGAAGTTAAAAACTGGGAATTAGTTGTTGGATCCCTATTTATTTCTTTATACGTATTAACAGCACTTAAAATATTATTAATTATTATGTCATAATCATTATCATTCAAAGCAACAGTAATATTATCAGCATTTAAAATAATTATATTTTTATTAGATTTTAATAATATCTTACTAATTTTTACTTTATCTAGTAAAAATCTATTAGTTAATTTTATTTTATTTATACGACTATCAATAATCTTGGTTAATCCCGATCTAGCTATTTCTTGTTCCTCTGAATCAACTTTTTTTATCCTCCATTCTCAAGTTATCATATAATCATTTGTAGAAAAATCCATGCAAAAACATGTTTTCGCATGCCAAATTTTGCATTCGATTTTAATATGTTTTGCTTCAAGTTTTCATGAACAGGCGTTTAGCTTCTAAAGTAGTTAATGTCAAGAAGTATGAACACAACTGCATGTGGCATGTGTGCATAGCAATTTATTATTTGTTTTTGTGTTTATATGCCTGCATCACTTAACAGTTGACATATTTTGACGTAATGTCAAAAAGCTTCAAAACGTAAATGTATTTTTAAGTACTATTGAAGCCATTAGTACGATATAAAATACTAGTACTTAAAAAAAAATAAAGATATTGCATATTTTTAAGCAGCTATGGCCGACTTACATGCACACATGCAAATTCTATAAATCGTGTCTTCGCCACGACATGGCTTCCACTGCTCACTTCATTTATATTTTTTTAGAGTGCAATTATTTTCCATTGCATTTTATAGGGTAACAACCACTTCTTCCCTGATATATATGTAAATGAAATACATATATCAATATGTCTTAGAGCAACAAGGTTTAAGTGTTCATTTGCTGAAAGCACTAAAACTAGCATAGTGTAAGGAGTTATTAATAACTTTTATCAGAAGCATACTTCACTGACATCAGCAAATAGTTGAAGTAGTTAAGCAAAAGTCTATAAAATGTCAACGGGAAACTAAAAGAAACGTAGGTATAATAGGAATTTAACGCGATTTGGTAAAGTTATGGCAAGACACAGTGTTTTAAAAACTAACTACGTGCCATCAAATGTCCTATATCATTTGGAAGGCCGTAAAAAGGGCTTCATCGTTAGATTTTTCCTGTACATATGCATATTGCATCGTATAAGAATTTTTTGGCATTTTTAGATATCCGCATTTGGCATTTAGGTGGGTATTTCTCGAATATTTCATAGAGAAAATTAATGTTTTAAATTAATACTTTAAAATTATGAAGTTCTTTTGCATACAAATTTCTTTATTTTTATATAATTTTGCAAGCGTTAATAGGGCCCCAATTAAATGTATTTGAATTTCACATTTTTGTATTCGCAATCATATAACAATTGATATCCAGGTTATAATTAAACGTTAACGTACGAGGGAAACATCCTCGTTAGACCCAATTTGTGAGAAAGCTCTCCATTCGGCCGTAAACTCTAAAACACTGGTTATTTTGAATTATTTCCAAAACAAACCGTTTTTAAGCCACTGTGCGAAAAAGCAAACATTTCAACAACTAAATTATTTACATATTTTTACCTGTACGGATTAAACTTTAATTTATGTATTTATATGTCAGATGGAATTAATACTTGTCAAAAACAGTTGTTACTAATATTGCGTTTGACATTTGCACTGTTTGGCTGTAGCCTTAAGAAAATAATTTAACTTCATCTAAAATCCTATTAACTCATCAGGTGGTAAATAACAAATAAATCCATCTACTTAAACTTTTCCCAGGGATTTTTCTTCAGCCTTATAATAAACCTATTTTTCAAAGTTGACCTTTAAATAAGTTTTCGTTTATAAAAATAAAAATTGCTCGCATTATTTCCATTTGTGTGGTTAGAGGTGAAGAAATTTATGTGCGTTTTTCCTTAAGTAAAGTCCATTAGTGACGCATAATTTAATTTTTTTTCTCCTCTATTATGGTTACAATGTGTTTTTCTTAACCGGTCTTATTGCTATTCTTTTCAATTTTCTCTTCTTTTAAACTCTTACAAATCATTTGCAAGCAAGTAAATCAAATCATTACCATAAAAAAAAACCTACACATACAAGTGATATTTAATAGAAAAAGTAAATGTTTCATTTTTCCCTTTTTTCTGCATACATATTTGAGGAAAAAGAAGAATAAAAGATAAGAAAAATAATAGAAGGAAATGGAAATTTAAAACATCATTAAAGCGCAATATGGCGGCATTATTGAATTTTAATCCAATTAAGATGCTTTGCGACAAATTGCTTACATATAAAATGATACGATTTAAACTTTTAAATTCACTTGATAGTAAATGAATTAAAACTCTAAGGCAAAAATTTTAAGATATCTAAGAACTCAATCTCTTGAAGTATAATTAATTCCATTGCCTTGATTTCTAATAGTTTTATCATATGCTTGTTCACACGGACTTGTAAATTTGTAATTCGCTCTCACTCGTCCTTTGATACACAATCATTATGTTTCATTTTGAACCATTTCCGAATAAACAGATCATCTCACTTCTCTTGCTGATTTTTTACAGAGTTGTTTTTTGACCGTTCAAAATTTTCCATGACGTCAAGAGTTTTTGATTTTTAGCCTATTTGTGAAGCACAAAGAAATCTCCATTTATCTATGTAGTAAGAATTTTAACGAACATTTATATTGCTACATATGTATATTAAATTGAATTAAGATTCATAGGCTAATTGTTCGAAATTTGTTTTTAAATCTCAGAAAGACATGATAAATATTCCAAGGCACAAAGGAAAGTCAACATCAGTTTTATTCAACTTACACAGCAGAGCAGAACAGCTGTTTTCGAAAGACGCAACCCTTTCATCATCAGTGCTCATGTGTATTGTGTTTGTCACCACTTATTAGGTGGCTTAGTTGAATTTGATAACAGTTCCTATTTACACAAATTTTATTGTGAAAAAGAATACGAGAACTGTATCAACCTGATGTTAACATGTTATTGTTATAATACCCGTGTTACCGTTTGATTATTTTTCTTCATGTCCCATTTATCTAATTTTTATCGAAGCCAATCGATATTTTACACCAGCCAGCTGTCAAAACAAAATTAGTGAATATATAAACAAAATTAAATGTTAAATTTGTAGTGAATATTTAATGAATAGAAGTTGATAAAATATAAGAAAAATATTAATAAAAAATATTTTATGTTTTTAAACTGTTTATTTGACATATTTTTGTATTTTTTATGAATTAGACCTTAAGTGTATTGTGTTAAGAAGACTTTAAAATTTTACTTATTTTTCTTTTTCCATTACAATAAACGGCTGTAACGAATCATTTACCCTGGAAACATCTGTTTGATATTTCTTGATTTCAATACTAATTTATTTCTTTCCAAAATACGAAAAATGTGTTATTAGCAAAGAAAAAAAATTTGTATTATTTAATATTTAAAAAAAAATTAGATTTTACAGCTCTGAAACTATATTTTTTGCTTTCCTGATTTCTAATACTAATGAACTTCTTTCAAAAATATCAAATATGGTTAACTTGTCAAAAAAAAGAAAATTTTTTTCCAGTTGCTTACTTTTATATACCAAAGAAAACGCTTCAATTGTCCAACCCTGGAATCGCTTTTTTTAATACTAATTAATTTACTAAGTATAAAGTAGATTTAATTCACAAAGCAAAAGCTGGTAACTTAATTAGTTAATTTTGTGTATAGCAAAAAGAAAATTAGATTTTCGACCCCTGGAATGGAATTTATTTTTTAGATTTAATTAACAAAAAAATAGTCAGTTTTTGCCAGGTAATATTTTGGACCAAAATAGCTTTAAGATTTCCATTTTAGATTTTTCCAAATTTCAATAGCACTTTATTTAGGTTAATTTTGCGAATGAAGACAGGCATACGGACATCGCTTATTCGAATTGCCTATTTATAAGGACCTGCAATATATATACTTTACGAGGTGGCATATTAATATTGAGGAAATTACACACGGAATAACAAGCATTTCACTTTTTTGTGAAGGATATAAAAATAGCACCATTTTATCAAATAAAAATCTGTCAAAACGAAACAAACATACTTATATCTTGTGCACACGATTCATTCACAATAAGTGCTGCTACCACCAAGAAATTATTATTACAACCAACATTTTTGAAAAAGTTCCATATGTGAAAAAATAATTAAATTGAAAATAGATTTATTTTATTAACACTACGACGATTAAAAAATTTTATTTTATATTTTTTATTTTGTCTTTTTTCTTTTATTTTTTTTTGCAAAAATTAGAAGGGCTGACAAGACAATGCCAAATGGCACATAGTACGCAAAACCATGGCCAAATTAAAAGGCGAGTTCGGTGAAGAGTTTATTTCATGTTTGGGGCCGGTCAGTTGGCCGCCTCAATCGTCTTCATACATTGATGTACGAGTATATAAATCGTTCTTGCAACTAAAATACAGATTTCATATATTTTCCTAAATTTTATTTTATTTTTTTTAGTCAAATTTGAAGGCTCTTAAAAAATCAATTTCATCTTTTTTTTCACTGTGTATGTATTTATTTCTTCATTCCAGATCTAGAAGTGTTCCCAATGGAAATCATATAATCAAAAACATGTATTTTGTGATATTTTTTTTTAGGAAATACAAATTTTAACAAACAAAGAGAGTTCTTAGGTTTAATTTTACAGAGAAAGTCACTTCTAATAACTATGAAACGACATGTTTTACACATAAAGTGGTGCTTCATTTTTATATTTTAAATTTCAAGAAATTTTATACATATAATAAATATGTACACACACATACATATATACATATACACTACATATGTAATTATGTATCGTCACAGCAAATGCAAAAAGCCCTATCACACATTTTAAAACTTTAGCACGTGAAATTATATTGTTAATTAGTGCAAAATTATACAATAAATTTGTGTTTTTTTTTCTCTTATTGTAATATTTTGCTTTACATTTTATTTTTAATTTTATTTAAAAAAAAAATTTTTTTTGTTTACACATTTGATTTTTTTTTTCTTTTATACAAATTATATATTTCCTCTGTATAACGTTTAATATATTAAATAATTCTTTTTACATTTTTTATGACGCTATATATTTTTTTTTGTTATTATCAGCAACAAACAAGGAAGACCTTCACAATTTCTTTCTACACTGTTTATTTTTATTTATTGTATAATAAAAGACAAAATTAATATCTTATCTTTGAAATTCTTTGAACGGCAACAGCAAATTCTCATATAATAAACATTCCAATTCTGTGATCTTGAGAGAAATGCCCAAACAAAAATCATATATTTTATTTTTGGCATAAATGCAAATATACTTTTATATTTACAAACCTATATACTCGTACATATATGCATACGTACATATGTATATATTTATATTCTTATTTATGTATGTGTGTATAAGTCTATTTTTAATATATTTTATAATGACAACTTTTTCTCAGTTATTATTATATGGCAAAATTTAAGAAGTGAACACGAAATTGCCGTAGGAACACCCGCCGGACAACAAAGTTACTTACGGTACACATCACGTGCATGACAATTACCGATATCGTTAACTACGGTTTGATAGCTAAGAATGTCCCACTGTGTGGGCATTGCAAGTTATCGTGAGAAATGCTTGTAAATTGTGAGAATTTACTTTTAAATGATATAAGTCTATTCCGCGAAGTTCATCGAGCACTTCGGCCATTTTACGGTCAACAAAATCGGTATAGTGAGCAAGCAGTTCGTACAATTATTTTCGCACTAATTGTATTCTTCGCAATTCAAAATCACCAACATTGAGGGTTTGATGCAGGCGGCATCATGAGTCCTTTGCCCGAAATAAGCAAAGAGAAAGTAGCGCTACTGTGAATGATGAGCACTATCGTAACATGCTGCTTGTATTTTCCTTTTCGAAAATTAATTAGCTAACCATTAGCGATCTTTGGCTCCACTAGGGCGATTAAACTTGCCATGCAGAGCGTTTTACCGCAGGTTTATTAAATAATCAATTTGGTGGCAACTTTATTTCCACAGGTGGCTCTGTTCAATAGGGGGCCAGTGGGATTTAGCAGCTCTGAATTACTTTTTATTGGGATAATGGCAGGAACACAACTGGGACGAACGACGAATTTCGTTCAGTACGTCGAATTCGTTGGTAAAAAGTCGCTCTATAAATTCGACGTATGAAACACAATAACGACGAATAAATTAAAATAATGAACAAACAAATTGTAAATTTTGTTAAAAATCTTTGTAATCCTCTGATGCCAGATTCTTTAGACATTCAACAATTACCCCGGTGGTGTCCATTTTTTTTTTAGAGCACATTCCTTTTTAAAATTATTTTCTGAAAATTTTTTCTGTAAATAAATTATTCTTCTCATTTAACAGCTGATGGGGTGACCATATGAAAAAGTAGGATATAGGAAGAAAGAATATATTATAAAACATGTTCAAAATTAATAAAAAGTCGTCCGAATGATAAATTTTTGTGAATTGGTGAATGCATTTTTAGTAGTATACTGAATATGTTCGTCCTAGATGCAACAATACAGTAGTGAATTATGTTTTCCCACAAAAAACCAGTTTGAGTATATGTATGAAATCTGGGCACCTCATATTGATTTGTTCGTCGCTTGCTGACGAAACAATTAGAAACAAATCTATTTCAACTTGCGGTGAGTATGACGATTTTCGACCAACACCACGATTGTGTGCATTTTCATACACCCCAATGTGTTTTATTTTTGGCGACGAATATTCGCGACCAAAAATTCGTCGTTTGTCGCAGTTGTGTTCCTAGCATAAATCAGTGCTTTCGACTGAGTTGCCAGAAATCATATTTAAAAAATTAATCTTCCAATAAAAAAAAACGCCCAATACATACAAGAATATTTAATGAATTACACAAAAGTTACATATTTTATAAATATTGAATAATATTTAACATAAAAATGTTTTACTTCTATTTATTCTTGACTTTTCAATATTATTTTAGTAATAATTTTTTAACCTTTAAGTGTTTTTATATAAATTATTTATTTTGAATATTTATTTGTATTACAACAGTGGCATTTCGCCACTTATCTTTCCGTACAAAAACAATATATATTAAAAAAAAATCCTAAAGAGGTAACAAAAAGAATGGCTCGCCATTCACACCAAACAATCCCCCTTATTCCGTAACTATTTGTCAACATCACGTGAAGACAATATCATAAATAGAGCAGTTGCATTTTGGTTGTGGTCACCAATTGATTAATGCTGACGGCCTCTGATTATTCCCTAAGGCCTATAAAATAATAAGAGGCTGGTAAAAAAAATTAAATACGAAGGAAAAATAATATGCAGATGTCTTAGTTTTGGTATTGTCTTGGCGTGACGTTGACAAAATGTTACAGAATAAGGGAGAATGAATTTTTCGGGATGCATTGGCAATTCTTGTAATGCTTCTGCAGCATCTTCACACCAAATACAACAATTTTGCTTGTTCAATAATCAGCAAGCGTTTTTTTTTATAACTCGATTTATAGTTAAATTATAGACCAAACTGAACATGTTTTACAGTAACATATTACACGAAAACAGCTAAGCTGCCAAAAACAGTGTAACCAAAAATAAAGTAGCAAAAAATTTACCATTTCTTTTTTCACCATACTCTAAAATGTTTACAATTCGTACCAGCTTTTCAAAAAAAAGGTCGAGAAGATTCGAGTGACGACGCTCCAGCTATTTGCGGAACGAAGAAAATATAGAGAATGTGGAGTGTGTTGAGTATTGAAAACTGAATTGATGAATAAATATATATTTTTGTAAAAAAAAAATCGAAATTTAGCTTATTTGTTAACAGACCTTGTATAAGTGCAATTTCGAAAATTCAGTTTGCCATCCCTGTTATACGAAAAGTGTATAAAACTCAACATTTTGTTTACACCTCATTGGAATTGCTGTTAGTTCTCAGTGTTGCCAACTTATTTGTGTTATATTAATTGCATATAACAAAACAGGACAAAGTTGTAATTTTTAATCTTTTTAATAGATGTAACCA
Source organism: Linnaemya tessellans (assembly GCA_951800035.1). Lineage (NCBI taxonomy): Eukaryota > Metazoa > Arthropoda > Insecta > Diptera > Tachinidae > Linnaemya > Linnaemya tessellans. The sequence goes on from OX637535.1 coordinate 116,174,141, forward strand.
AAACTCTTAAATTGTATTAATAAATTAAAGCTATTAGCGTAAATATTTCTTTGTTTTGTTACACAAAATTTTACGGGCAAATGTAAACTTTATAGCCTTTTAAGCAAAGGAAAGAATATTAAAGAATTTTGATTGCATAGCGAATGAATATGTGTGGTGGAGTATAAATTTTTTATGATTAAACTACTAGTGGTAACATAAGCTCTGGCAACTTTTAATATACAGCAGCCGTGTATGCATTGAGAGAAGACGGAATAGTTTAATAAGACTTATTGTGTGAGCATAATTTATGCATTTATCTACCACCTATAAAAAAAAACAGTATAAAGAGCTTCATTAGCTGTAATTTTTCTTCATCTACTCCGAACCTTTTATGTTGTTAACAACAAAACAAAAGTTTCACTTTAAATTTCATTACAATAACAAACGATAAAGTTGTCAGAAAATTGCGGAATTTCTCCTTGTTTATGCATGAATAATTTTGTACTAAATATTCTTAGATATTCTGGAAAATGTAAGCCGACGAAGTGAAAGTTCCATGGGAATAAAATAATTTCATGAACTTTCTCATATGATAGTTTTTATTTTCATACAAAAGTCAATATAGTTAGAAGAGAGGCAAAGAGAACCGCATTGAAATTCTCTCTTTTATTTGTTTTAGAAAAATTTGCTGGAAATTATAGTTTAAGTTTTGTTTTCATATTAAATTTTACTTTTTCCATTCAAAGCTAAGTGTTTATTGTCTAAGGTATACAAATAATTTTATTTTAATTTGAATGTATAGAACGGAAGCCAACGAACACAAAACCGCTAAATAATTAAATTCCATTTAACTGCAATATAAATTTAATTAAATTCAGTTTTAAAAATAATATCATTATTTATTTAACTTTACTTTTTTTAATGACTGACCATTAATATTAATGAAAAATCCCTTTTTAAATTACTAGGGAATTTAGTATAAAGTTATGGAAATTATAGCATACTTGTTGGTGTTTAACACGAAACACAAAATCACAACATAAGTTTAGGCTCATTCCAAAATATTTAAGTTTTTAAATCTATCTGTTAAAACTTTTAGCATGCATTAGGGTTTATTCACACAGAATAATAGTATAAAATACGCCTTTTTATTTTAATTTGTATACTCTTTACTAAAAATGGTGAAAGGATATTTATAGGTGTGTAATTTTTTCAATATTAATATGCGACCCCATAAAGAATATATATATTTTGGGGCCTTAGGAATAGGGAAGTCAATGAAGCCCAATCACCGAGACTGGTGGATTGGAAATGGTCCTAAATAGATTGTTCAAAAAAATCAGCAAAATCAAATATACGATTTCAGAGCTCGAAAATTTAAACCTATTTTGGTATATAAAAATAACTAGCAAACATTTATTTCATTTTTTTTATTATTAAGCATATTTTATAACTCAGGAAGAATTAAATTTTTATTATAATTAAAAAAAAATGTGGAAAACGTTTGACCCTAAAGGCCATCCCTGCAACTTCCTGCGAGTTCTAGGAGACTAATTGAATCGAGAACACTAATTGTTCACACATATAATTTTGAAGTTTTTAAAAAATTCACTTATTATATCGCACGAATGCTTGAACCAATTTTGAAGCAGTTTGTATCGATCGACGTGGTTTTTGAATGTCAAGAATGATGCTGATTAATAGTTATTCTAAGCACATTTCAAAAAACATTTTTATTTTTTTTTATTTCTCGAAATCTACCGGTACGAATCGGTTCCAATTCCCAGAGTACATAAGTTTGAAAGAACGTTTTAAAAGGGGATTACTTTGGCTACGTTCAGATGTTCAAAAGTTATAAGCTGGTCACATACTTACACATACACACATACGTACAGACAGACAGGAGTAGCCGAGAAAGCTTCCTAGGAACACAAAACAGACGAAAACTCGATTTTTTCAAAACGCGGTGAAACCAGTAACTCCCCACTTTTTAAAGAAATTAAAAGTCAAAAATATTCCAGTTCATTTTTTAGTTAACAAGACTGTTTCAGGGTTGGATAATTGTTATTTGTTGATTAAACCTACTTAATTGTTTAGGAAGAATTAAATTGGCAATAAAAATAAAAGCACTCACGAAAACATGTCCAGGGTTGGACAATTCGAATCTTATTTTACGTACTAGTGAAAAAAATTGCTTTTTGTTTTTAAATTAAACGTGTTTGATATTTTTAAAAAAGCTTTACAGTTCCCAAATATATAAATTAAAACTAATTGAAGAAATTTGTTATTTTATAACGAAATAAATTTGTATTGAAAATCGAAAAGATCAAAATGCCGGGGTTGTAATGACTGTCTTTATATGCTGCAGATGTGCACACATCAATGAAGGGTACATAAGATTCGGTACAGCCAAATATAGCAGTTTTGCTTATTTTATTTATATTATTTTTTTCAGTATCCTTTTTCTACAAAAAAATTAAAACTAAAAACAACTAAAAACTGTTAGAACGGCTGTCACAAAGACAATATGAAGCACGTGAGAGTTTGTTTTACTTGTTGCGAAAATAATTATCTGAAAAACAAAAGACGAAAGACACTCCTTAAAGTAGAAAAAAAATAAAAGATGCAAAGAAGGCAAGCTGGAAAATATGTGAAGTGGAAAACTCGAAAAAAAATCGTCATAGCTGGAACACATGAGGCAAAAAGTGTAACCCACCTGAATGTAATATTTAAAATATTTTTTTAATTGAAATATTTATCAAAAAATTTATTGCAAAATTCTGTATTTATTTAAGATGAAATTGTATATGTGCATTCCATGCATGTGCTTCTTTGCTCTAAACACTTTTACAAACAACGCCTCATTTTATTTTTACAACAAGAATTCTAACAAACAAAACGACAAATATTTAGCAGAAATGCATAACAACACAAGAAAGTCACACCCACTAGTCATCAACAGTCTGTAAAAACTGTTTTGTAATTTTTATTTATTTTATTTCTTCAAGCAAAATGGGTTTCTTGGATTAAGGAACATTGCTCAAGTGTCAGCTGCAGTAGTTTATTGTACAAAAAAATAAAAATAAAAAATATGCGAAACTTAGACTGTTGTTTTGACATACACGTCCATGGAAATGCATAAATTAATGCAGTGTTAATGACGCTTCACGCAAAACTTCTTTATTATTGAGAGAAAAATTAACAAATAAGGGAATTTCAGCACAGGGCGGTTACATATGGATGCCCATAATTGCACGTACATGAAATCGGGGGCGTAGTGTCCAGAATAAAAAACTTTGTTTGGTTGCAGGTCAAATTGCCAGATTTTACTATAAGATTCTTTTTTTAAGATTAAGGTAAATTTTTAGTATTATTTATCTGATATGTAGCAAGTGCAATAGCCTTTACATTAGTACTGATGAAAATGTAGCGGCTTTCGAAAACAGCTGTTCGGCTCTGTAAGTGGGATAATTAAAACTGATGTTAACTTTCCCTTTATTATGTATTAATAATTAATATATAAAAAAGTTTAACTTATTTTGTGAACAGACTTCTATGCAAAATTATTTTTAGTTCAACATTATTTTTTAAACCGAAATTTCAACTTTATTTTTTAAAGCCAAATGGAAGAAAACTTTATAACGAATTGAAAAAATTGTGTATAAAAAAGCATAACAGCTAATTAAAATGCCAAAATTGAAAATATTTGAGAAAAAAATAGTTTAAATTTTGAAAAAATGGAAAAGCTCTTATGAAGAAGCTGAAGTGGAAAGAAAAGTCAAAACATAAACATTTTTTTTAACTTCCCAATAAGAATATTGAAAATTTTTACCCCGTTTCGAAAAAATCGAGTTTTCATCAGTTCGCGACGTTGTGAATTCCTAAGAAGCTTTTCTGGCAACTCCAGAGAGGATGTCATCATGTCTCACTCTCTCTCTCTCTATCTCTCTCTTTCTCTATGTGTGTGAATTCTATCACACTTAGATTTCCCGTGAATTGGAGTCGATTCGGACGTGTAAATTTCGAGAATAATTTAAAAAATTAGCTGAATTTTTTTTCTAACAAATTTTAAGAGGCTCTTGACATTGAAAAAACACGTCGATCGCCATTAACAGGGTCAAAATCCCTTAATACTTTCGTAAGCTATTGCGAACGAAAAAATTAAAAAAAAATATCCAAAATTATATATCTGATCAATTAGTGTTCCCCATTATTTTATAGGAAACGAAAAACTATATCAATCACTGCCAATAACGCGTTAATCGGTTGATTTTTTTTTTCATTCAAAAGTTATAGCAGTTTGAAAAAAAAAATAATTGTCTTTTTTTAGAGGTTAGCGGAATGCCGTAGAGGAAAGCCGTAGAGATGGCCTTTAGGGTCAATTGTTATATTGTTTTTTTTTTAACTCGTAATATTCTAATAACTTATTCTAGTAGAGAGAGATCTAACAAAACAAATGTTTTGTAAATTGTTGTTGTTTTTTTAAGGAGCATAGCCTTTTGTCGATATAGAATATCCGGCATTTTAGAAAAATAAAATTTGCTGAACTGTTTTATATGAAACATTACAAAGCTATTCACTGTGTGAGATTTTTAATGTTATTTTTTTGAAAAACGAACAAAAACTCCCCCCCATTAAGGGTTATATCGACGAAATATGTAATTGAAAAATAATTACCATAAAATTCTACTCTCCATATGATTTGCAATTTTTATTATTAGCGTATTTTTTATTAGTGAAAATCGCCAGAATGGGCACCACTGTAAAATGCATTAAAAACTTACAGTTCGATCCCGATTTTCACAGATCCCGATTAACCCTACAGCGCGATTAAGGCAATTGGCAATATTTTACAAAAAAGGTTCACAATTAGAGCAACATGATATCTTTTTAACTGTTAAACAACTTTTTTCTTTTGGTATTTCTTGTTCAGAAACGTATTTTTATCAAAACGATTATAATTAGGCAAAGAATCTAATTTTAAGAATATTTCTTATTTATTATAAAGTTAATGTTCAAAAGGAAACTTGGAATACGAGTTTTTAAATTTAATTTCATTGTATATATTAAACGTTTTCTACACTTACTAATTTCATCTATTTCAGCAGTAATTTCAAAAAGTAATTTTCTTGAAACAAGTTTTAGTGCTAGTGCGAAAATTTCCAGCCAATTTCCTCCCATCATTACAATGGACACGCACACAAACACAACCATCCCTCAGCCATCTTCCGCAACAGTGGCTAACACAATTATTGTTGTCAAATTTGCTTGCATTTTGTTAATTCTGATAATTTTTCATTTGTTTTCTTTTTGTGCACACGTTTACATCTTTCTACTGTTTAGCATTATTTAACTATTGGCTTCAGCTTTCAAATTGCCTGCAAATTAAACATGATGATGAGTTAAAACATGTTACAATAATTCTGCTGACTCGATATGTCTGCAACAAAATGCAAGCTCAACTTATTCACCATCATCATCGTCATCATTTCGACTTCGTTATGAAAACAATCAACATGACAATTGAAAAGTACATGAGAATAACAGTAACCACAGTTGCAAAGTAAACCAAACAATGATGACACATTCTGTTGGCAATAACCTCTCGCTCTCGCTCTCTCTCGCTCTGTCACACACAGAAATTTAATAATAGTTTTCTTGCTAGAGAAACGATACGAAACTTAGCGGGAAGGTTTGAGGATAAATTTTTATTGCTGTAAATTGTTAAAGAAACAAACTTTTGAGAAAACTGACACTTTCATTATTTAGCATTTGTTTTTTATCTTCTTCTTCATTTTGTTTTATGCTCTCGATTTTATTTCTGTAAAAGTATTTTGATGGCCTGCATTATAGTTTCTCAAATATAATTGACATTGAATAGGAAACAAATGAAACAATATCGTTAAACATTAACGAAATTCGGAATAATTGTACATCTAAGCGGGAGCATCGCAGATCACTATTTGGGTAGAAGGTGTGATAATTCCGTTAAGAGAAACAACTTCCAGAACAATTACATTGCGACTTATTACCGTTGTCGAATCGATTAAAGAAATTTTATGTGCTTTTCTTTAATCTGCCATAAACTGTAGAGCCCTTCCGACAACCATAATAGGGTTCAATTTTTGACAGTTTAACTAATTTCTGCCATCATTAAAATGTATTTTAAAAAGAAATAAAATGTGGTGTTTGAAATTTAAAAACCTATACATACACGAGGTGCGTTCAAAATATCATGGTATGCTCGTTTTTTTTTTATTTATTTTTTTATCATAACAAAAATCTATGTATCAATTTGCCAACATCATCACTAGTGGCATCAGCTTCAGAGTTCGGTGTTTTTACCGAACATATTGGTACGAAAAAAATAATACGATTATTCATCATTAAAATTTCAGAAAATGTTAAAAAAAAAATACAATACTAAAACTTTTTTATTTTATTTCGCAAAAAAGTCTATTATTTGTAAAAGGTCAAATTTTTCACCATTTAAATTCATTTAATGGTATAAAAAAAAGAAATAAATGAAAAAAAAATACAATTGACAAAATTTCGGGTCCGATTCAGGTTCGATCGAACTTTGCAAAATTGCCCGATGCTCTGGTTCGGCGCGGTCTGAAAAACTACACTCAGTCGAACAAGAATCGCTAGTGTTTGTCATCTTCAACGTTTTCAAGGCGACCTTTGAATTTGTCTCTAAACCAATCATTATTTACAGACTCCACGAGCCGAAAGAAAATCTCGAGACAAAATTTGTCACAAATTGAGGGGGGGATTTAAGTTTCCCGTTTATTTTCCTATTTTGAGATCACTTAAATAAAAGCTTGATTTAAATATGAGCGTGTTTTCTAACTCTTTTTGTTAAACAAATAAGTAATTCAATAGAGGAAACAAAAATTACAATTTACATATTCTCTTCTCGTTCCTATATAGAATTTATTTCCTTAAATAATTCCCGGAAATAAACACCGGCGATGCCACATTTTATAGGTTTGTGAATTTGCTCCCAAAAACATTGACATAGGAAATATTCACAATAGCATATCAGAAACTTGGGGAATTTTTTCAGGGGAATATTTATTCACGATAGGTGTGATTATTTAACAACGATTTTCCCCTGCAGTTACAGGTTGAAGAATTTGCAGTCAAGTCGATTACACGTTCTGCTTTTAAAACCTAATTTAAAGTGAGCTATGATGTAGCGTGCAAACAATTTTATAGTAAAATTTTTAAAAAATAATTTAAATGTAAATACTATATTGTTTATTTATTTATCCAAAAAACGGTTCCTCTACGTAAGTAGTGGGTATAACAAACTTTTGAAACTTTTGAAAGAACAGACCTGACAAAATACTGGTTCATTAAAGCGGCAAACTTCTGTATATGTATTAAAAATTTATTGCCTGATAATTTTTTACAGATGTTTGTCGTCTTAAACACTTGCCATCTTTTTGTTTACTAATAATATATTTATTTACACGGATGAATTTAAAACCTTTTTCACATTTTATTACTTAATAAATAATAAAAGATTCACAATCTCCATTAAGAGTATTATCTTAATTTGTAAGAGCTTCATAAATATTAAAAGCTTGTTTTTCACCTAAGAGGAGAGAACACATTATGAGTGCAAATAAATATGTATACACTGCGAATTACATCTGTATTTGTTATAGGGTGTCTCAGCAAGAAAGCACTTTTTCATTATTTTCTTAATTCGGACCAGCACTAAGGGGGTGACCCCTACATATAGGGGATAATATTAAGAGAACACATGAGAGATAGAGAATTTGCTAAAAAAACAATCACCCTTTATGTGTAAATATGATACAAGATTTACTTCATTAAGCTTAAAAAAGCTTAACAACAATTGTTAAATTATTTCATTCGATCAAAATTTAATCATTATTTTAGAAATAGAATGCAACGAGAAAATAATATATTTAGTTTCATATAAGAAGAATTTTTATTTTATGCACGCGATATGAAATCTAAAAACTGCGAAAAATATATGAAAAAGTTAATAAAGAAGGCACACAAAACAATTTTTTCAATTATGTCAAAGAATAACAACAAAAATCAAGCAAAACATAATATGTGAGTGTATAATAAAACTTTATTAAAATTTAACACAACGTCTCTGCCACCTGGTCTGATGCCCTTATAATCGGTCTTATGAACAACTAATCAATCTAAAACATTTAAAAACAGTTTTAATAAAATTATAAGAACAGCAATATGAAAAAAACAATGTTTTGAACAAGAAGATAAGATAAATAGAATAACAATAACAATGGCAATTTTTTATAGATGTGCACTTGAAAAATAAATAATAGTAAATTGATAAGCACTGTTCCCAGTAATGTCAACTTATCTGCATTTTGCCACAAAAAAAACGAAACCCCGCTTTGAACATTTTTTGAATTAATATCATGAACATTTTTTAAATTAATATTATGAAAACTATTTCACTTTTCCTCTTATATTGTAATAATTTTATCATCGAGTTTGTAATAATATTATCAGCACACAAAATAGCTATTATACAACACTTATCTTTGCTCCCTGATTATTTGTAGTGTTGGAAAATGTACCAAATTTATTTAAGTGGCAGCACAAACCCGAAGATGGTAATTTAATCGAACGCCGTCACGTGAAACTACAATTATAAGTTTTATTTTATTATTTTTTTGTACATACATACATACATAAATTTTGAAAGTTAGGGATTAAAACATAATTGTAATATTTATACATTCACTTTATGTAATACACCTTGCTTTGAATTTTGCAGCTTGTTTTTTATTACAAATACAAAGTCTTCATAAGTATATGAATACATAAGTATGTGGGAATTTTAATATAAAATTATTTTTGATCTTTTGCTTCGGCATTTTATAACGTGTACACTTTACATACTAAGTAATAAGAAAGTAAACATACGTATATTTTTAATTTGAAAAAAAATTTTGGCTGACGGGCAGGTTACTTTAAATCAAGGTAATATTTTAAGTTAAAAAATCAATAGTACATAGATAAATATAATGAAGAAAAGAACTGAAGAAGTAAAAATGTACATGATAACAAAACAAATATCCAAACATTTTGTTTATTATTTTCCATTTATTATTCATTAAAAGTAGACGTGAGAATTTTAACACGTTTTTCTCTCCTTAACAAATTATTTTTTATGTTGTTTCTTTAAAGGTGACAAATTCTGATGCTTGTAAACGAATATGTTTTCGAATGCAATATAATTTCGATTGTGCTCCATTTTCCTGCTCTGTTATCCGATTCTAAGCTGTCAGCTGTTTAATTATTTTGAACACGGCAGCTATAGCGTGGACATTTTATTTCAATGTTGCCAATTTCAAATATAAAAATAAATTCGCTTATTCTAAATTTCCTTATACATATATCGAAAAAGTTTAAAAACAAATTAATTTACTGAATTTTTAAAACCTACTTGTATGTTGTGATATTCATCTTTCTTATAGCACTTTGAAATGATTGTATGCATTAGTTTATTTTTTACTTCTTAACTCACGTATTTTATCCATAACTGCTATCAAGTATATATGTAACAAATTGAAGCTTGGGTGACTTTTAAGTGATGGCGTTTTTAATTGAAAATTCAGGTACAAAATATTAAATTCCATTCGCAATGGGTTAATAAATTTCAAAATTTATAAACCAATAGAGAATAGAAAGTGATACCTATATCGTTTATATGTGCTTTATATTCTAGGAGTTATAATAAGTTATAATTTGTCCAGAACGTTTATTTATTTAAAGCCTTCATTGTGTTGGCGGTACAGAGCAGTTTATTGTCACCTATGAAAATATCAATTAATTTAATTTGACTACAACCTCAAAAGTATCAGGGACAACAACCTGCCGTGTAGCCGTGAAAATATCCATTTCCATATAAAAACATACATATATCATATTTCTGACAGGTTGTAGTCGGTTGCCTGTTGTCGTGAATGTGATTAATACACTAGTGTTGCACATTTAAATACGTTTTCCAACACTAAAAAACATATTAAATAGGTAAACAAACAATAATTGTTTGAACAAATATATATAAAAAAAAATATTTAAAGTTGTTAAAATCCTTTTTATTATTCCATCGCTGTGGGACAGTATGCCCTTTTTCCTGGTCTGTATTCACGACCATAAAATTTCCCACTATATACTTTTTTTATCGTTTACCTAAATAAAAGCTCCTGGTGCGTTCAAATGATCGAGCCCTATGGAGTGTTTAAAACATGTTAGCATTCATCTTGAAAATAACTTCTTGGCGATTGTCTTAAAATCTCATGATAATTATATTGAATGCTTTATGAGTTGCCAAATCAATTCCGAAACAAGATTTCCAATGTATCTACTGTGCAGCGTGGTAATTTACATTAAATTTTAATTTATTGACCTACAAAAGAGTCGCATGATATACACTTAATTAGAAAAAAATCAATAGCACTTATTAGACGATTACAATAGATACACATGTACTAGATACTAATGCGAGGCTATATTGAACAAAAAAAGGACTAATAAATTGTGATAAGTGTGTATATACATTGTAGTTTATAAGTTTAAATGCCATAAACAAGGTTGCCTTGGCCCAAATTACTTTTATGTTTTGATTTAAATGAATGCCATTCTCTTTGGAGTACATTTCTTTTGAAAATTTTATTGACGGTTATAGCGATTAATTCAAAGTCTTTTTTTTGGGAACAGACAATGTAAACAATTTCAATTACAAATAAAGTTTTCTTTTTACATTCTTCAACATCATCTTATTTTTTTGTTATTTCTTTTTATTATGATTTATAGTGTCATTGCCATCCAAAGGAAATTGTATTAGTTTTTTTTTCTAAAGGAACGTATTTGATACAAACCACGGTTTTCTTTTTTTTTTCTTTTTGACACCAAAAGAAAACAACCAAAAAGATGTAAATATATAAAAGGAAACTAAACATTTCTGCAGAGTATATTATTTTTCCTTTCCAGTACGTCAACACATACGCAAATGAAAATTAAAGGGAAGGACAAAACTTGGTAGCCACATGAGAAGCTTCTGCCAAGAAGTAATCAAGAGAATATTTTATATGCAAATTAGCCTTGGATGACATAATTTCTTCAGTTCAGGTTTTTACCAACCGACAGGACAATCTCTCTTAATGCTTAATTAATTAAGAATTGAACATAACATTGGTTTCGTAGGAAAGATAAAGCACTATATACAAAAAAAAAATTCCTAATTTTAAAGAGATCAATCGTCAGCATGAAACTTAACGTTAATATTAGAAGTCACTTGACGCAATATATAATTCGAATCTGATTGTCAAGACGATCGTCAATTTACGACAAAATTTAGAAAATAATAAAACACTCATAAGATCATCAGTTCCTTTCAACTTTAACATGCCATTAAAAGATTGCCTTCTTACAGGTGATCTTTAAGCGATTTTCATTTTGGCAACACTGAAAGTATTTCTATACAATTTCCAATTTCAAAATGTACTTGACTTGAAAAACCCGAACAACTGAGCACAATGTGGCAACATTTATTTCAGTCCCATTTGTCATTTTGCTTGAGTATTACTTTTTTCTCTTGCTTTGCTCGTATCCTTAACAAGTATTTTGAACTTCGCTTTATGATTGTTGTCAGTACGTGTGTACATGATGTTTTTACTATTTTGTGGTACTTTAACACGAGTTCTTCATAAAGTTTATTAAATTCTTTTATTAACAAATAAAAATAAACAGCGTTTATGACTCACAACGTATGTTGACAGCAATTACATGTTTTGGTAACAGAAGAAAGGATTCAAGGAAAGACGTTCACTATTTGCAGGGATCTTTTCAACTACTGATACTTGACATTTGGAAGAATTTAATGAAAATTGCATTGAGAAAAACTGCAAAATTTTAAGAAATTGCCAATTTCATTAATCAATAGTTGCTGCTCAATTTCTGAAAAGGGTACTTTATATATTTATATTTTATTTTCTTGTTTAAAGCAACATTTTGTGTTATTGTTTGGTAATTGATTAATTTGAGAAAAGTTTTTTTTTACTTGTTAATCACGTTGGAACAATAAAACGCTATTAACTCTTGAGGTCGACATCATTCTAGAAAAAGTGATAAGGAAAACTTTATTTCAATTTATCTAAGTTGTGATACAGCAGCCAAGTTTCGTTGTTAGAAAACCGTAAACATACTTTTCAATTAAATTTTTATATAGCAGTTCAAACTTTCATTCACTTTGATTATAAAAACACAACTCTGATATTAACGAATAACTAATTTTGGTTGTGCCAAGGTTATTGTTCTATGGTTTTACCAGTCATCGACGCCGGCAGACTAACGGTGTTTATATATCGTGACCTTGACAAATAGTTACGCAATAAAGGAAGCGAAACGAATTTAGCTTCATAAATCCAACGAAATAGTTTCATTATATTTTTTTTCGAAAATTTCGAGTATGGAATTAACGATCCTGCTTCATTAACTCAATGACATTATACCATTTTAAAAATGAATTAACTTCAACGTATCAATGAAGTAATTTCATTGAATAAATGCAATAGCTTCATACTATAGATAATATTACTTCCTTGTATCATTAAAATTGATCATATGAAACTCTTTAATCGAGACGACAATAGTTTATATTAGCCGCCGTTACTGACATATGACACAATAATAAAACGCTGTTTAAAAATTATTCACACTTTTTTATATGTACATTATATCTAACATCTTTATAATATAATAATAATTAAAAAAGAAATTAACCACGCGAAGTATAAAAAAAGAAAACTTCAGTAACTACGCAGCCACTGAACATTTCTCCATTTGCCGCCGCCAAAAAATATTATTCAGCTCATATCACCGTCAACAGCTGTTTTTGTTTATACATACAAATTTATTTCGAGAATCCTCAGCAGCAAAAGACAAAATTTTATAGTTTTAAATAACTAAGTGTAGTTTTTTTTTAAGATTTTATAAAAGTTTGGAATTTTTTTTTCTTTGATAGTAAATAATTATAAATGCAATATTTTTTTTATCAGTTAACCGACTTTTTAAATTGCGTAACCAACATTTGAAATTTCTCCGCAAAAAAAAAATAAAAAATCGCGGCATCTCAAAACCACAATATCAAGTTTTGTAGTAAAGTTTTGTGTTGATACAAAAAAGAAACTAAAGATAAATACAATTGTAGTGTATTTGTTTATAGTTTAATTCATATTTAGCATTTCTGCAGCACTTGGTGAATGATGTCATTGGTTGAGTTGACATGCAACAAAACGCACAAACACCCATTTCTATTCTTCCTAAAAAAAATTCTATTTTATTTTGGCTTTACTAAAATGTAAACAAACTAAGTGAGCGAATAGTGCTTGTAGTATCTGGTGTTTTCCACCACAGCATAATAGGCGCATGTAGCAGCAGTTCGTATATGTTGTTGCTGTCAATTTTTTGTGGCATTATGCCTGGCTCATAAGTGCGAGTTGTGGGTTCAAATTGGGGTCGCCATTAGTTTACTTAACTCGAATATGTGCATACATAAAATACGCGTTTTTATTCAACATGCTTTTCAAAAGTGAGTATATAAGCGTATTTTATAAATGAGGTTAGTGTGTAATAGAGATACTTAAAATTCATTTGATATACATATACTCGTATGTAGGTATGCGAGTGTGTAAAAAGTTCATATTTGCCTTCTTTTTATTTTCATTTCTTATTTTTATTTTCTGCTCGAGTAGCTCTTAAGTTCCAGGCAAACTAACAAAAAAAAATAATTAAAATAGTACAAGTTTGTAGTAACAAGTGTTTGAATATTTAATTTGGGGCTAAACACCACACATTAATTGCGAATGGCAACACTATTATACTCCAACACATACTTACCGACTCAAATAAACAAGGTATGTATAAGATAGACAAAGAAAAATAAACAAGAATTCTTCATGAAACCATATAAATGTTTAACCAAAAATTCTTAGCTTTTCATATTTTTTTATATATAATAATAATTAATTAAATATTTATTTTGGTATTTATTAAAATTAATTGAAGTAATGATGTCATCAGTTGTAGTGGTTTTAGCTTTCAAAACATTTAAGACTCGCATAAATTCATATTAATAGACAAGTGGTTTGTGACAACTAAAATGCTTATAATTAATTCATATTTTATTTTATTTATTTTTTTCTTTTCGCTATCAAACTCTTTTTTTTAAGTTGGTTATTAGTGCTAAAGCGAATTTAGATCGTTTCTTCTAAGGGAGGAACGGAAGTTTTTCTTTGGTTTATGTAAATTAAAAAGCAAATAAAATATGTGTATACATTTTTATGTAAATTTAGTAGCTTTTTTATCCCGTTTAGCCGGGGAAAAATTATGTTAACTTTAGCCATTTTTATTTAACTCTTACTACTTTTTAATATTTTAGTTTTTTATAAACAAATTTGAACAAATTCACATTTGTTTACTGCCAAAAAAATACTATATATAATATGTTATTCTTTTCGCATTAATATCAACAAGAGAATACATAACGACAGCATTTAAAAAGCCTGCTTATCAAATGTTATACATTTTTACATACAAAATTTTCAATAATGAGATACATAAATGTGTAACAATCTTATAAAAGTGATAACTTATAAACTTTTATTTGGCAGCACTGTTTTTGGCATCACAGCTGTTTTCGTCTGACATGTTACTGACAAACATGTTCAGTTTGGTCTTACAAACAAACAAAGATTGCAGATTATGGAATTTTTTTATTAAAATTCATGATCGGTTAAGAAAATGCATCGCGCTCATTTCTGGTTGGATGGATAAGTGAACAAGCAAAATTGCCATATTTGGTATGAGGAGCATTCAAAACATTACAAGAACTGATTATGGACCGTTGGTATCATTTTTCAAAGACGACGAAGACGTTATTGTGAATGGCGAGTGCAACCGTGTGATTATTGGATTTTTACCAAAATGGAAAGCTGGACTTGCCTGACATGTGGTTTCAATTAGACGGTGCCAAGAATTAGAAAAGTTGTGCAACATTTAGTTTTAATTAAATCGTAAGCACTTTTCATTGCCAACATGCAATGCGGAACTTTCTCTAAAATAACTATAAAAAAAAAAAAACATAATATAAGTTCTTGGGGATATTAAAATTTTTTCGCTAGTAAATAACCCACTAACGCAGTACGATATTGGGATCTGTGTAATCCACCACAGTACAGCTACAGTTTATCCAATTTTACATGGCCAAAGGAATAAAATGGTTTACACAGAAAACCAGTCTTTTTTTATTATTTTCTTTTAAAATTGTTATTTTATTTTTTCTTTTTAGGAATTTTGCATGTAAATTATTGTTTATAAGAGTGTTAAAAATAGCGCTCATATTTCTTGTTGCTGCTTTTGACTTATTTTATGCCACATTATGCAGTTGTTCATAACTTTTCAGCCGTTTTTTTTGTCATCCATTTATACACTTGAATATTTTGTGTATATGTGTGTGTGTGCTTTTTTAACAAAAGAACTTTGTATATATTTAATACTGCAGTGACATGACAAAGTATCTCAAGGGTTGGCTTGCATCTAATGAATATGAATGACAGTGATCTAAATAATGTCAAAACTGTTGCAATATTTTTGTTTATGCATTGTAAAATTCCTTAAAAAATGATATCAAGAGGCATTTCATTATTTACTTTAATAAAGCTTTAAAGAATTCGGCTAGCACCCAAAGAAAATCATTAAAAATTTGCCTACTTAAAATTTAATATAAATGATCACATGAATATAAGAAATTTTGTTTCACAAATTTTCCACTACGACATACTACTCGTATCATAGATAATTAAAGTAATAAAATTTCTAAACAAAGGAAAAAAGAGGAAAAGGAAGAGTCTGTCAACTTGATAGAGTAAAAAAAGGGCTATTGGAAAACAAATAAAAAATAAATCACTGAAATTTTCTTAAATGAACAGCTGATTTACAAATTCAATAATTTCAATATAAAATTATGTTAAATTTAACATCGAAGTTATTGTTATTCTGTAAATGTATTGTAGCGGCAAGTAAATCATTGAAAAATCCCAATATTCACGTTGGCAACACCGGCGCCAGTGTGAATACTATTTGGGAAGTTGCCACTTATTTGAAAATTTGTTTATTTATTTAGTGTTAGCATGGGCATTTATGCATGTATATAAAATCATCGACTTATCTTTCCGCATTCTTAATATCAGAAAATCCATAAACAGATAGAAGGTGTTTGTTCGCAATTGCTTTCTTTTTCAATAACAAAAATTTCCTCGCGACTATTGCGATGTTTCGTGGCTTTTGCGTAATTCGTACAAGCTTGTGCGATATATTTTCACTCTTCCACAGTCACTAAGCATTTTCACTTATATGCGAATACATGTGAAATTTATATTCAAATTTATGATTTTTTTTTTTATTAGTTTTTTTCTAGATTCATTGTATTCGAAATAAATCATAAAAGCTCGTCCTTTCCATTGACCTACAAAGTTTATAAATATTCAATTAAGTTTTTTCACTCCCTCTCATTTTATATCTCATTTGATAACATTTTTTTTTGTACTCTAATGAAATTTCTTATGCTCGAATAAATTTTTACATGCAAATAAACATTATTGCTATTTCTGTTGTTGTTCACTTATCTGTTTCATTGATGATAATACGAGTAGTTAGTAATTTAGTGTAAATTGAAAGGAGTTAAAGGAGTTTTATCATACATAAATGTAGGGCAGATTAAATGGAAAATAATTTAAATTATATATATTAGATTTATACATGTAATTATGTGTTTATTGCTTACATGTAAACATATGACAATATTGTTAAGAATTTTGTAAAATTGTCACAATGTTCAGCAGGTTAAAGAAAAATCTTAATAAACATGGAATCCACTTTATCTCTGCTGTACTGGCAACGATTGACACAATTCATGCAATGAAAAAATAACTCACACCCTCTCATTATTGTTGTAACCAATTCGACGGGAAAATAAAATAATAAATAAAAAATTGATGTCCCAAATTTTTTGTTTTCAACTTCCACTACCTATATTAAATATATAAATAAAAGCAAACATCTGCTAATAGAATTTCTTCGTGCTTGTTATTATGTCACATGCACAAATTGTTATCTATTTTATATTGATTGTATATGAATTTGCTAAATTAAAAACTTTACACTTTAAGGAATTTAAAATTTCATTGTCATAATATTAACATTATACAACTAGAGCTTAAGAAATTGAAACATCATTTTAAATCTGCTTAAAGTAGAACCGTTCAAATATAAAAAATTTTAAATACGAAAAAAATTCAAAGTTTTATTAAATGACCTTTAACCTTTATATGATTTCCGTTTCTAATAATTGTAAAAATAATATATTTTCCCCTGAATATAAATAAAAATAGGTGTGTTTGCTTCCTTTAACCTTTATTTAAATAAAAATAATAATAATTGTGATACATACTTCTATATAGCACTCTTTTCTTATTTCTTTTAATTTGCAAAATACATTCTAACCTTTATTATAAGTCAAACGGAGAAACTATAAGACAAATCAAACCACAACAAACCCATAACGATGACGTCCACAGAAAAAAACAAATCAGAGAATACCGGAAAAACTGAAAGGATTTTACTTTTCATACAAAAAAAATAAGCACAACAATTTTGTCACAAAAACTATAAAATTTACATTTGGCGCGATATTTATAACGTGCATGAACGTAAAATAGTTAAAATGTAAAAACAAACGGAAAAGGTCATGGTTAAAATGGGACATGAAATAGCAAACAAAAGAACTACAGACCAGAACAAATTGTTACATTTTAATGACATAAATTATACAAAAACAAACCAAAAATATGTATATATTAAAAATGTTACAAGAAAACAAAATTAACATGACAAAATAATTTTTCGTTGAAAGTAGAGCAGAAGGTTACAATTTACAAATTTTAATGTCTTTAAATTATATAAAATTTTCGCAAAATAAAAATTAACTGCAAATGATAAAATAAAGGTTAAAGAAATGCTTTTAAATACAAACGTTTCTTTAGCAGGAGAAAAAAGTGCACTTGGCAGCACTTTTGGTGTCAGTGGCAGACATATGTGATTGGTGAAGCTGAATTAATTGAACACGGTGGCAGCGCGACTACAATAATTCGCCAATACAAAAAACTACAGGCATTTTATTTCTTATAAAAACTTACTTGCAGGCTACAGCGAAACTTTTTCGTATTCAAAAATTCATACTTAATACAAAATTAGCACTTTTTCAATACTAAAACACTTTCTAAACAAAAAAAAACATTTTTTTATAAAATTTTTACCAAAGGCACAATATTAAAAGTATCGCTTTTTGCAAATTATGTAAATAAACAAAACATGCAAGGTTGACAGCTGGTGTATGGAAACACAGTAGAGTCAAAAACAATCATCTGCCGTGAGGATGCCACCTTATAAAATACGCCTTGCGACTAGTACAGTAATATTAACAACAAATCTGTAGTGCGAAATTCCACACTTTTCTACCGAATAATTCCCCTTATTCTGTAACTATGTATATGTCGACCTCAATAGATTTTGATAGAGATTGCATAACTGCACTGATATGGCTTAAAAAATGATTTTTAAGCTAATAATTTATTATGGAGTTTCGCATAATAATCGCTTAATTAGTCGTTTATGAATATGGCTGTAACAGTTTAGTTCGGGAATTTTCAGTGCTTCTACATTAGGTCGGTTAAATCTGTAACGACCATCGTAAATTCTTTAAACAAAATTGTTGCTCCGATTGAACACGTGATTAAAAATTTATGCCTTTTTACTATTTAATTTTTTTAATGAGTTTAACACAACTAATTACTTTTTCTCAGCTGCAAAGCTTATTAACAACAATTTAATATCAACGGAAATAATTGACGTCTTACCTTTTGTTAAACAAAAATCCCCCATTGGATAACAGATAAATTATTACGAAAAGTTTTTTGTGAATCAAAATTTGTAGAACGTACCTGCAATGAAACAAAATAATATATTTGAAAATAGATTTGTGAAACCAAAAATGTATATTTATTAACTTAACGTAATATTTTATAACAACTTGTCTTTATAGCAAGTGTTAGTAAAAATAGCATTGCCTACAGTGAAGAATATAACAATAGCATGCTATAACAATAGCGTGGAATAGTTTTAGTAGAAAAAATATTTACTACCTGCTAATAACTACCAGGCAGTCAGTATTATATTTCAACAAAATTTCAATCCTGCGCATTAAAGCAGGTAAGAAACTTAAAGATAACAAAATTTTTTAATTACTTGCAAAAAAATTAATATGCCGAGTTAAATAAGTTTCGACGTAAGGGGTTACGTTACAAAGTATTTGGCTCTGAAGGGGAACCAATGAATTTTTTTGCATTAAAAACAAAATTTTTAAGAAGTGGTGATAAACAAAAATACACATGATTTCCGATGATGAAAGTGTAGAGGCTGTCGAAAACAGCTGTTCTGCTCCGCTGTGTATGTTGGATAATTAAAACTGATGTAAATTTTCTGTTTGTTCCTTGGAATATTTATCAAGCCTTTCTGAATTTAAAATAAATTTTTAAACAATTCCATGATGTTCACACATGCATTTATTATTGTGTCAATACTCACTTTATTGGGATAATTATCATCCTGTTCACATATACAAAATTTAATCAATTCCATTATCGTATGACAACTAAAATTATAAATATTTAAATCTCCTACCAGCTCCATTTAAATTCAGACCTGGTAGGAGATTTAAGTTATATTTCAATATGAGGTGTATTTAAATATGATTTCTAATTCACCCATAACCAAACAAAAAACACCGCGACGATGATAATACGAGATGTCTCCGCATATTCATAGACTATGTCATGATATATGATACAGTGTTGCCAAGAACAGTTTTGGGACTAATCCGGGTTATGCGGTTCAGTCATAGCACATCGTAATGTAACATTACTAATGTTAAATCGACTAAATTTTTCATATATTTCGATTAGCTTTGGAATACACCTACTCTATTGCGGACCACTTTTACTCGTTATCTGCAGGTTATATTCATTTGTTTGTATATATGCAAGTCTATGCGAGAGTTTATATAATTTCTAAAACTCAAAAGCTAAATTTTCATAAAAATTATAGACATATAAATCATACAATCATCATAAAACACGTACATTCATCCCTGGCTCCCCTAAACGTCAACCAAAATAGCCCAACAGACAACAAAGCTAACAGCAGAAAATATATACACACATACTTATATATGCATACATTCATATATAAATAAAATTTTGATTAACTCAATGCATTATTGAGTAAAAAGACTATGACTGCAATCACATACTCGTATTTATCACAAATTAAATGTAATTTAAAACTTAATTAAGCTGATAAATGTGCAGGTTAAATAAAACACAATAACAAATTATACCCACTACACGAAATTTATATACTTGCAAATAACAACAAGAAGCAAATGAAAATCAAATCAAAACAAATACACAAAATGAAAGCAAACAAGTAAAAACGTCATATTAGATCGGGTGGAATCTTAAATATCCTCCAAATATTTAGTAAGTAAATTTAAAATGTTTAACTTGGTGGGACAGAGTTTCTTTAAGACATCTCTGTATCCAATTCTAAATCGCTATTTTGACAGGGTTATTCCGGGAAGGGCGGTGGGGGAGATGGTTCACCTCTACAAGATTAGGGAACATCTCAGCATCTTATAGACTTAAGGAATACAAATTGTTGAATATTTGCACTATTTTTGTATATATTATCGTA
This sequence comes from Linnaemya tessellans, assembly GCA_951800035.1. Taxonomy (NCBI): domain Eukaryota; kingdom Metazoa; phylum Arthropoda; class Insecta; order Diptera; family Tachinidae; genus Linnaemya; species Linnaemya tessellans. The sequence continues at coordinate 116,195,015 of OX637535.1, forward strand.
CGTCAATGGCCACTTAAGGGGGCGGGGTCCAAAAATAGACTATATCATGTTTTCCACAGACGAAAGTATGGGCATTACTAGATCGTCTTAGACTTCATCACTGATCAAGAATATATATACAGTGGGTTGCCATATTATTAGGGACATGCAAGTGTTTTATAATTTTGACTTTTGATGCGCTTATATAACTGTAGTTTTAACAGATTTTTGTAATGATCGAATTTGTTTGATTTGATGTGTGTCTGCTATTAAATTTTTAAATCTGTCTTCGAAATTAAGCGTATATTTGATATCTGGAAAGTTTTCAGTAGTGCGGGTGCTGAAGGCAAAGGCAAGTTGGAATATTTCATAAAAGTTTGTTTTATTATTAAATCAGTGAAATATTATAAAAATTTAAGTATTTAATAAAAATTTTTTAATAAAATTTTGGGTAATATTTATATAATATAATATTTTTAATACCTTTTGCGCCCCAGCGTGGGTCGAGGATGCGATTTCTCTCCGGGGGAAAAATTTGAGGTAAAAACTCTTCTCCAACATACAGGTCACTCTCAGAGAGAGAGATAGCAGAAATTGCAGGTGTTTCTAAATCGGTTGTCAATAGAATAAAAATTAGTTTGGAGCAAAACCAGACCATTTCGCCAAAGAGAAAGGGGAATAGTGGAAAGTCAAAATTATAAAACACTTGCATGTCCCTAATAATATGGCAACCCACTGTACTTTATGGGGTCCAATTCTTTTTGGAAAATATTAAAATAGTATTTTGTCGGCGTCTCTCTGGCAAGCGGCGTGGGGGAGACATTTCACCTTTGCCATAAATAAAATTATATAAGAAAATGATTTGCTGTCTTGCAGATTCGAACTCAATCCCGTTGAAAAATTTAACAATTTGCCATAAAATTTTAAAAATAAATGTTTGAAATAATTAAATGTAGAATTTATTTTTAATTTTTTTTGTTTGATTAGATGGCAAAGGGGAGGAGAGGGTAGGGCAGAGGAGTACCAGGTTACGTCCCGGCTTCGTCATTAAAGCTTAAAAATTCTGCTTTTATGGAATGTATTTTTACACTAATTTTGCATATAATAACGCCCACTAAAGGGGGCGGTGTCCAAAAATAAATTTTTTTGGATTTTATGGCTCCAAGTTTAACGCGTTGGACTTTCTTTGACATGAAAATATATCATTTGCTCAACAAAATTACAAAAAAAAACTTTAAAAATTATGTTGTTTTTAGAGGTTGGTTTAGTTTTTCTTAGGGGAACATTTTTCCCTCTGGCCCTATTCTGCCCATTTATGAACTTGACCTGTGCTATCCTTCAAGATGTATTTATACCAAATTTCCCGAGTCTGGCTCTTTTTGTTTGAACTGAATCGTGATTTCCACAGACAGACGGACCGACGGACATGCCCAGATCGTCTTAGATTTCATCACTGATCAAATATATACACCCTTTATGGGGTCTCAGATGGGCATTCCACTACGTTACAAACAATTTTCATAGAAGCTTTTTTACTCCTTACCGTTAATATAAAATTTTAGTGGGAACATTCCCAATGAAATGTTCCATTAAGCATACGATTTTATGATCTGGCTTCACTGTGCCATCAAACATTTTGCTATGGCAACATGATGCATCATATTAAAGGTCATTACTCTCCCTCCCTGGCTTTACATTTAATTTATGCTTAAGCAACCAATTAAGATTGTCTATAATAAATATATGAAAACTGCAAAAGTATTTACAACAATACAAAAATGAAATACTTATGTAGACAAAACACTAACTGATGTCAATCCATAAAATATTTATACGTATGGATGTATGTATTTACTTGGCAATTGAAAACGACAACAAAAACACATTAACTAGTACGACTGTTTTAACAAATAATTAGTGTCCGGCCGAATATTAGGGTTCGGCTTCGAAGTTTGGCGAAAATTATGTTTGCTCAAAATTGTTCGGAGTTCGAAATTTTTGTCGAACTGCGAAAAAACAAGGATGGCAAACTAAAGTGATTAAATGTGTACAAATTTCGTTAAAAAAACCGGTTAAAATTTATTTCGGCGAAAATTCTATTATCTATTTATTTCTCAAACACAAATAATTGTTTTTATAAATTCTTTAAATTTTATTTTGTTTTAAGGTGGGCACGCACTACGTTCTTTTGAACAGTTTTAACCGAATGGGTAAAACTGTACGGCTTAACACGTACAACGACCATGCACACACACTATACGTTCTTTTCTTCTTCGCAAAAATCAAAACAAAACAAAAAAATGTATGCAAATGTATATAAACACGCGAATCAGCAAGATTTTCAGTTTTTACACAGGCAAAAGTTATCCTGCTTTAGTGTTTGGCTCACACACTGTTTTCTTTTTTTTTATCTTGGACCAGCACTCAGGGGATGACCCCTATATATTTGCAATGCATTGCGCCGGAACTGAAAACGAGGGGATAGTATTGAAGGGACAGATTAGGAAAGATGAGAAGGTAGACAGTTGTTTTTGTAGCTATTTCAACCTTTTACTTCGCGGGCTAATTTTTGCTACAGGGCCGACGAAGGTGGGTGCTGTGACTCTGCTTTTAGTACATGATAGTGTCAGTCGCTGCCAATTATGTTCAGTGACCAGTGACTATGCCTTCATCATTGAAACAGGCTGGCAACAACTAACACAACCACGCACTAATGCTGATCAGAAGAACTCAACACAATATTTCATGACTCAGCGCGGGCTCGAACTCACGACCCTCCGCTTCATAGTCTCATGTTCTACTACTTCAGCCAACAGCACCCACGTTTTGAACGAACACGTGTGAAAACCGACGGTTAAAATCGAGACGCAACAGATTTTTGGCACGTTCCAAAAGAACGTCGGTTTTTGCCCACACACTAGCAGTTTTAACCGTACAGTTTGAACTGCACGGTTCAAACTATGCAAAAAGAAGGATGTCTATGGGGCCCTTTAGAGAGACATATTTAAAAAAGATACAATTGGCAAAAAGTTCAGATTCTATTTGGATTCGACCGAACTTAGCAATATTGGCCGGCATTCGGGTTCTGCTTCGATCTGAATAGGTACGTTCGGTCGGACACTACAAATAATAAAAGAAATATACAATAACTATACATGTAAGTATGTATACTTGTATGTACATTAATGGAAAATAATATTTAGATATGTTTCTACTAATAAAATTGTAAACAATTACTCAGTAGATTTGGTATCCATATGTGTACAGTTAGTTGTTGTTTAGGAGTATAAGTATGGCGTTAGACAAATGGGTGAGAGTGAAAGAGATAAACTAAGTGACAGGTATTTTACACATGCTTACATATATAGATACATATCGTCACAGGAAATGCAAAAGTGCCTAACTAAGAAAAAATTCAAAATTGGCTTTTTGTTAATTGTGGTCTTTTAGGTCAAAATGCATCGTTTTGATAAATTTTAAAATTTTCCCCTTAAATAAATAACGATTTTATAAATGCAACAAAAATGCACTATGTACAAATATAATTTGGTGGCGCAGTTAATTGATGACGTTGTCAATAAAATAAAAAACCAAACGGTCGTAACTGACGTAACTTTTTCAGTATGAAAAATAACTATTTATTTTCGGCAGAAATAAATTTTTTCATTATCCATATTCCAAAATTTTTTTGTATTTGCGAATATATTTTTCATTAAAAAAAGTTTTTTTTATTTTGCTTCTCCGGTAAAATTTTTAAAATGTTATATAGGGCGTTTTGTCTTTTCTCTGACGATATGTATTAACTTGTGTGCTGCATTAGTGGAATGATAATGATTATAAAAATAATAATAACATCCATATAACGTTTGCAATAATTAATTAATAATATACCTGTAAATTTTTAGTCACGAGTTTGAAGCTATCTAACTGCAATTAGAATAAGTTGTATGGCTATTTTAATTATACCCTATAATGTTTAAATCAAAATTTATAAAGGGAAGTACCTATACAATAGTCGACACTATTCACATGTAGGGCGGAAGGAGAAGTATTATTAAAACAGCAAGTAATTAATTTTTTAACTAAAAAGTGGAAAAGCTGCGGAGAAAAGGTGCATCTGAAGTTCACGGTCTTATGGAAAAGAAATTAATGAAGCTTTAAATATCGTTGAAATTTTATTTTTTCCGTTTCCCCCCGAAATCCTGGCTTATCCTGTCTAGAATTTGACAATTTTTGTGTACGAAAAATCAAGGCTTATCGCCATAGCCATATCAAAGTGTTAATATATTATGAAAGCGATGGCTCTGGTTGTCGGTTCCGTTAATTTCTTTCAAGGTAGGTCCTGAAATGTGGCCAGTATTCGCTTTGGAATACAAACACTTGGATTTCCTATGCTTAACAGAGCTATGTTAACATGCTAACAGAGCTCTGTTAGTGTACTGATGGTTTGCGTCTAGGGTTACAAATTTCGAAAAGGTGCCCTGTAAGTAATTATTTCAATATTTAATATTCCAGGAATTTTGCAACTTTCTCTGCTACAAGATAACAAAAGATGAAACAGGAACCCATCCTAATAGAAATGCTTGCAGTCATAGTTACCAAACATAAGTTTCTTCGAGATTTGTTGGTAGCACTGCTTTCGAATGTGCGTTGTTTATAAACAGTACTGCCACATCTACGACACTCTAAAAATAAATCCCTTATAATTGTTACATTTGATTTAAAATGCACGAAATTTTTATTTTTCATTCACGCAGCATACATTTAAATAATGTACGTTTATTATACTTCTCTCTCTTCAGCACTCTTTCTATTTTGATATATTGAAACAATTGTTGAGCTATTTTTAGTTATTCTCCTATAAAATTTTATTTAAATTTTTTTTTAATGTAAAAGCCATAAAATGAAATATTCGACAACAAATGTTGTTAGGTGTGTTCCCCAACTTGAAAGACCCTTGCTGGGGGCCATTAATGAAAATCTTCACCGCATATACATATGTATGTATTTTTAGTTTTCTAAAAAACCAAAACACATTCCTACAAATGTCTTTAATCTCAAAACAAAAAAAAAAACAAAAATTTAATCACCATCATCTTCAGCTATAAAACGAAATTTAATATTGATTTTTGTTTAAGGCTAAATTTAGTTTTTATTGCATTCGTTGTATTATTGCCAGATACAAAAATAAATAAGTTGTCAACCCCACTTCAAAACAACCACCTTTACTTGTTGTTTATTTTTGTAGACAGACATCTGTGAAAAATCTTGTTGATTGTGTCTTCTTCTCCATTTTCGAATATTTGTGTTCCTTGTTTTTCATAATAATTGTAGTGTTAACCGAAAAGTTAGTTTCAGTCAAAAAAAGCCAGATGTTTTGTTAAAATAAAACGCTCAGGCTAATTGAAATGCATGCAAACGTTGAACTTAAATTTTGTATACTTAATTTATTTGTGAGGATTTATTGCAGTTAAAAATTTCTCATATGTAAAAAACAAACACTTTCGAATTTCGAAATTTCTCTGGTAAAACACTACATATAATATCGATTTATGTCAAGAAACTCTGTGTAAACGGTATAGATTTCAATGACGATTACAATCAAAATCTACTGTAAATTGTAAAAAAGTTTATAAGGAAAGTTAATCAAATTTGTTAACCGAAAGAATACATCTTTGAAGATGTATTAAGCGGAATTTTTATACCCTCCAAATAAGAATTTGAGGGTATATTCACTTTGTCATTCCGTGTGTAACGCAGCGACATATACATCTGAGTCCCCATAAAGTATATATATTATTGATCAGTGATGAAATCTAAGACGATCTGAGCATGTCCGTCCGTCTGTGAAAATCATGATTCAGTCCAAACGAAAAGAGCCAGACCCTTGAAACTTGGTACAAATATATTTTGAAGAATAGCACAGGTCAAGTTCAGAAATGGCCTGAATCGGACCAGAGGGAAAAAAATTCCTCTAAGAAGAAATAAACCAACCTCTAAAAAAAACAACATAATTTTTAAAGATTTTTTTTTTGCAAGTTTGTTAAGCCAATAATATATTTTTATATCAAAGAAGATCCCACGCATTAAACTTGGAGCTATAAAATCAAAAAAAAAATTATTTTTGGACTTCCGCTCCATTTAGCAGGCGTTATTATATTCAAAAATAGTGCAAACATTTAACAAATTGTTTTACTTAAGCCTGCATTCGTTAAAAATAAAAATGTTATGCTTTTATTACGAAGTTGAGATGTAACCTGATCCTCCTCTGCCCTACCCCATCCTCCTCCTCTTCTTGGGCGACAAACCCTGACCATACAACAAAAAAAAATATTTTTTTTTTACACTTAACTGTCCCAAAAATTTATTTTTAATGCTTTATGGCGAATGTGAAATGTCTCGCCCACGTCCCCTCCCGGAGGACGACTAAGAAAATAGAGTTTTTATTTAGTAAATATTTAGAGGGTATTTAAGATTCCACACGGTGTAATATAACGTTTCTACTTGTCGGCAAGTCAACTTTTTCTACAGCGCAGTATTTTTTCGTACATTATGGAATAAAAACTAGATTTTCAGCACTAACAAAATATGTATTTTATACAGAAACAATATTTTATTCTACACAGAAATACTGCGCCTCACAACGTTGCCTCACAACTTTGCCTGAAAATGCATTGCCAGCTACCTCCAAGACAATAATATTGCCAGACTTCTGATAATCGTGAAAACGCTCTATGTTGCCATATAATAGCCAGATTGTCAGATGACAATTAAATTAATGCAGCTGGCAATGGCACTATTGACAGATACATCTTTCTTGCAAGTTGAAAATTTAATGTTTCGGAACTGATCTGGTAATTATTGTCAGACTATAAACTGACAATTTTTGTTGGCACATCAATTTATTATCAGTCTGTGGTCTGGCATTGAAGTTGTAAGAACTGGAAATGAACTGACAATTAAAAGATCCTACTTAAAGGTTAATTATCAGTTTAGAAGATTATCCCTTTTAGAAGATTTTTAATTGTCAATACATTTCCAGTTCTTACAAAATTGTAATCCATCAAACAGCAGTTTAAGGTTTCTATGCTTACCCAACATCCTAGTTTTATCCATTATGAAAGAGCTCGTGGAAACAAATTGGCTCAAATAGAGTTCTTCATACAGATAAAATATTTAAAAAAAAATGGATTACTTTTTATTTGCATATTAGCTGTAACTTTGTGTGTGTGTGTGTGTGTATGTGTGTTCTCAATTCTATTACAGAAATACTGAGAATAATCAAAAGCATAAAGCAGGGAAAAAATATAGAAAATCAAAATAAACCAAATGGGCGAATGAATGAATGAACCAAAATAGCTGCAGAAAAAGCAAAGTGGAAATGGATTTGACGATTTCTGTAGAAAAAAACAGCTACGAATGCGTCTGTCTGCCTTCTTTTAAAAGATTGCCTGTTCGTCTGTGCATTTATTTATCTTTCTGCCAGTCTGCGTACAAATCGTTCCACGTCTACAACGATGATAAAGCACATAGATTGCACATAAAAAATACGAAATTAAAAAAGGTGACAGAATTGCAAGGGCATAAAATGAGTTTAACAGCTTACAGCGAAAAAAAAGTTAAACAAATTTTTTTTATATATTTTTATTTATATATAAGAAATTGAGACTAAATGGCACGCCCCAAAGTCTCTCGAAAAGCCAAAGATTTGGCAATCGTGTGCCGCAAATTATACTTTACCCTGTAAAGTGATGATTTTTCTTAGTACTTGCACTTATACTCTTCATTTACATTCTGTGTGAATTATTTTTGTATTTTTATTTTTATTTATTTATTTTTTTGCAAATCTTTCATCTTTGCTTTGTATGTATTTTGCTTACTGCAGATACACGTACATATGCTCCATTATGAGATGTTTTACATAAAGGATTTGTGCTAATCATATGTAAAACAGTATTAAATATTTATAAATATGTAAAAAAAATTCAACAGAATAATAAAAAATTTAAATTTATTTAGAGATTCAACCTGGTGATTTTTAGACTCATGAATTTTTAAAATTCCAGGAATTTAATAATCATGTACTATATCATGGAATAATTTCAACTAAAATAATTCATTGCAGTATATTATATTCAAACAGTCGAAGAGGCAAAAGTAAGGCAAAAATATGGTTACGTTAACCATATTCTAGTTATTCTCCTACACTAAGTGCGTATTCCATTTTAACTAATTCTACTTAATGTGCATGAAAGTAATTTAAATTTATATTAGTGAAGAAGGAAATCGAAAGTTGTATCAAACCTATTCTGCAGTTAACAGAGCTCTATTAACCAATTAACAGTTGGAGTTATGTTTCATTAAATTTATTTGGAAAGGAAAATTTAGGAACTGGATATACATATGAATATCTATGTATATATATATATATATATATATATATATATATATATATATACATATATATGTATGTATATATATATACATATATACATATATATATATATATATATATATATATGTATATATATACATATATATATATATATATATATATATATATATGTATATATATATATATGTACATATATATATATATATATATATATATTTATATATATATATATATATATATATATATATATTTATATATATATATATATATATATATATATATATGTATATATATATATTTATATATATATATATATATATATATATATACATATATATTTATATATATATATATATATATATATATATATATATATTTATATATTATATATATATATATATATATATATATATATATATATATATATATGTATATACATATATCTATATAAAATATGTATATACATATTTTGTTAATTTCAATGTAAGCAGAGTCCAACATTCAGTAGATTTAAGCTGATAAACACTATCTAAAATTTTAATGGTCGTCATTAAACTACAGTTGAAACGACAGAATATTACAAATTTATACAACAAATGGATTCCTACACCCCATGTACAATATGTACGTGTGCTCCATGTGTAAGTATGTACATATTTATATTTGACAAATAATAGCGAGCGGAAGAGGGATAACCATATCAGCAAACATATACAAAAGAAAATCCCTTTTTAGGTAAAACATATCAAAGATAGTGAAAGTTGTTTACTGCATTTATTCAATAGTTTTTGCACAGAGCAAAATCCTCCAAAATACAATAAAATAAACACAAGGTGAAACAATGTGGTCAGTTTAGAGTTTTTCACCCGCAAATCCGGCGTTTTAATGTCAGTACAAGAGACTTAAAAATTTTAAGCTAACTGCCCATTTCTCATTGTCGAATGAATTCTTTCTTTCGTACAAATATATTTAAAACAAAAACGACATTTTATAAATTGTTTTTGTTTCAAACGTGTTTATACGAAAGAAAGAATTCATTCGACAATGAGAAATAGGCAGTAATATTCAAGCCACCATTGGCGACATATGGCTAGATTTATTGGAAAAAGATGGACCATCTAACTCGTACCCAAATACCCTGATATTATCTAACCGGATTATGATAAGAAATTTTCACTTTCCCAATATTTCATTTTAAGTTCTTAAAGCAGCACCCGTTATATTAATATCTGTTTTTATTTTATAGCTAATATTTCGAAGTTTTAAAATACTTTTGGTTTAGCGATTTAAAACGGTTCGCCGATACATTTAAAAAAAAAAAGAGTTAACAACAATGTGGCCGAAAGACAGGTGGTGGCGTATTTCTAAAAACACATCCACAAGACACCACCAACAATAGTAATAAATAACAAACACATGTTACAACAATGACACGAAAAGTAAGTATGTATGAAAAAAACAGGAGATCAAAGCTAAAGTATAGTACACGAAATACTTATACGCGCAACAATTATTCAAACTACGATCTTATTTATTTTCCGTGTACAAAGTAAATGCAACCACTAAATTAATACAACATACCCTGGATACTCACCACACCCAAAATGACAATCATCCCAGTCATGAATAACAAGTGGAATTTTTCCTAGACTTTAGAGAATGGTCAGAAAAAAAATATTAGAAGTTATTACCCGATAACTTTTGGATAAAATGTAGAAAAAGAACTCAACGCAGAGATCGAGTGAAAATTTGATTTTTTTTAAAACAGGGCTTTAACCAACAGCTTCCAATTTTTTATTTTTACTTTCCTTTTTTTAAGTTTTAAATTTTCTGAGCGGAAAGTTAAAAATTATATTAAATACTATTTGGTTGAAGGACTTAAATTCATACTCAAATTGTATGAAAGTTCAAAGTTAATTATGAACTTGATTTAATATTATAGCGCCCCTAAGTAAGTATACATGCACATGCATATGTACTTAAGGACCCTAATTCAATACCCATCACTGTACATCAGCACGCGCATTTATGGTAAGCCTTAAAAAAAATAATGGAAAGCACAAAAACAAATTGCAATAATAGCAACTACTCGTACTACACAGTAAAAGTTCGATGACCTAAACTTCCTTTGTTAAAAGTACTTACAATAACAATAGAAATATACTATATATAAAAAATTTCATAAAACCTTAGACTTAGTAGCATTAGATTCTTTATATATATATATGTACGTATTTACGAATGTAAAAAAGTATTTCAATTGTGGATTCCTTAAAGTATGAAAAACGTCTTATTTAATCGTGTGGTCTTTAAGTAAGAACTAAAGCAAAAGGGTGGCAGGGTGGTATCTCTTGTGCAAACAGCACGTGCTGTTAGAACAGTGGTGCCACTTATTTACATTAGGTTTACCGCGAAACTTTCGCTTATAGGTGTTACAACATACAACCGCTTTTGGCATTTTCATAATATTTTAAGTATGAAACAAAATAAATTATCTCTAGAACAAGAATTCTTGTAATTTGTTGTTGCTTTTGTAAATATTTAAGCACTTTACGATTTCTGCCTTATGGTTAATTTACGTCTACTCGAAATCTAACAGATTTCGAATGATATCTCTCTATACACCGTCTACCAATATTTCTTTACAATTGATAAAAAGTGATAGTTTATTTTTTCTCTTGATATGTTGAATTCCATGTGAAAAAAATTTGTCTTCAAATTCACCTCACACATTGCCAACTAGGACCGATTGCTAGCCTCTGAGAAGCAGTCACGTGAAGTGTGCTGTGACAGGTTATTTTCTATGTAGGAATTTGTTAAGTTAAAGTTTAAACCGAGAATACTATGACATTTTGTGCCAACGTTTGTCAGCTTCATATTATTCATTGTGTGGCATTGCTTTCCAAACTATAAATTTGTAAATAAATAACGGCATAAATGTGATCACCATTTATGTCAGATGTTTTAGTATTGTGAATAAGGGATAAGTAATATATATATTTTTCCCATCTGTAGCGAAAGTTTATAGTATAGTTTTAAGCGACGTTACAAATTATATGACAAATTTAAACACCTGTAATGCAAATTTTTAAAAAAGTACTGAACATATAATTATACATCAAATATGTACATGTATAACAAACCAGACAATATCACATACAGACAGTGAAAATTAACGAGCTGTGAGCAAAATAGCAATGACCTCAGAGCAATGACCTTCATCACATATGGATAATTTAAAATGCTACAAAAAAAAAACATTAATATAATTGAATTGATAAGACATAATATTAAATTTAATATAATAACAAATCCTTGAAGATGTGAAACCGTTTACACACATTTATTTTGTTATAAAAATAAATAATTTGGAATTCGTTGTGAGTGAGAGTACAAGTGAAATTGACAATTTAACAAGCGGTTGGTGTTTTATATGTCACATTTTATCCATTATCACGATTATTGTTTTAAATTAAAATGTTATGCGATTGACCATATTAAAGTACACGCTTGCTAAAGTAAAACATGAAAGCGCAAAATAAGTGTTGTATACAATTGTACAAATTTATCAAAGTTAAAATGTTAACGAAAAATAAATTTAACAAATGGGATTAGAAGTTGTGGGATTCAAATAAAAAAATTAAAAAGACCTGCCAAAATTTAATGAAATTGGAAACGTCTGGCTTTCACGTTGTTTTCTATTCTATATAACAAAAATTGTGCTGAATTTTTTGCACTTTCCAAAGGAAAATGGTAACATTATGACATTTGAAAATAGTGAATTTATTTGAAATTGATCCGTAACCGTAAACATTTACTTTATTTTAAAATTGCGTCTAATTGTAGTTGTTAAAGAAAAAGAGTGATAAAATGTTACATGTTTTCTAGAAAAAAAATCGCTAGAACGGTAGCAAATTATTCTTTTCATGGAAAATTTAAAATCGAAATGTTTCCCTCTTCCCTAAAATTGCAATCATGAAAAATTAAATTCCAGTGATTGTGAATGATATTTTTCCCGCAAGTTTTTTCACTTTTCCCTTTAATTTATTCACTTAGTTTTTGGTGCTGAATAGAGTAGAAAATGTATTTTCTATTATAATTCGAATATCAGAGTTTGCAAATTTTATTTTAGTGACAAGACCCGTTAATAAGACACAAAATTATATTTTTTGCAACAAATCAATTCTCTGCGTTTTTATATTTTTAATTTGTTTTGTATGGTTTCCAAAATGTATCCAAATTATTTGACTACTAAATAATTAGCCATTCATGTTTTAAATTTTTGCAAATTATTCTTTGATTTTTCATGCTGTTTTCGGCTTCTTCTCTTTTTTTTGCATTCACTGAGAACTGATAGCGGGAATAATTTCTCACGGGAGATTCACGATACCATTTTTCCCTTCGAGTAGAACAAAAATTTCATGTGAACAAAAATTCCCCTTGTTATTCACGATAGGGGTGAATATTTTTGTTTTATTTTGGTTTTCTTACTTTAATTACCAACAGAATTTTAATAAATAAAAGTTATTATTCTTTAGGAATTTTCTTTATGGCATTTTTTCATATAAGCAAATAAAAAACAAAGTTGCTCAATTACTGTTTTGGAAGAGTGATAACAACAGTTTTTCACCTCTTTTTTGGGGGTTTATATAGCAAATAGTGTCTGCACTGCCAAAAACAGACCGTCAATTATTCTTATCTCTATAATGAAATATTTTAATACTTTTATTTTTCCATTGCGGATTGTTGAATTTTATTACCAAAAATTCAACCTCTGTTAAGAAAGTGCATCGTGTACATTTCTGGTTGGATGGATAAGTGAACAAGCAAAATTGCCGAACAGCAAGAACTGACAATGTAATATTTTCAATAAAAAATTAAAAAACTGTTATACTGTGTTGAGATATGCAACTCAATTGAGTTTTTCGCCATTATTGGGCACAGTTCACCATATGAAATAACAATTAAGTAGTAGAAATACAGCACTGCTAAAAAGTGTAGTTATACTATTCATTCACAGAATAATCTTGCAGAAGTCGACAGATTTAAAGAAATCGCTTCAAAATGGTTTCATAGGTGACACACAATGATACAAAAATATCTGGCTGACAATAAATACTAGTCTGATTCCATGGCAACGATAATTTTATGAAAATGAATTTTCAAATTAAACAGACTTGCCAAAATATCTGTTCCCCAGTTACATATTTAGGACACACTACCATACACTTTTAGCACAAATGTAATGCAGATCGCCTAACTCACCTAAAATCTGGAGAAAGCAAACAAAAATCATAAACAAAATATGTCAAGCCATGTTGAAGATAAGTTGTTGATATTAAATTTATTATAACTAATTAGAAAAATATATATTTTTTCTTTCAGTTGTCACACGATAATTGACTTGACTAAATATTCTATATGTGAACATGAAGATAATTATGCCAATTAAGTGAATATTGAGCAATTAAAATTGCATGTCTGAACACCATGTTACAAATACAATTCACATAAATTGCTTGAGTTTTTTTTCTCCTAGATTAATTTAAATATTTGGGAATTGTTGTTTAACACTTATTTAAACATTTTTATCGTGCTAACTCTTTTTTCCCAAATTAACAAAAAAAAAAAAAAAATAGGTTCAAATTGGTTAACAATCAATTTATAACTTTTTTTTGTAAATTTAGAAAAAAATCGGCACAATTAAAATTAATGTACAAGTGCATTCTCCTAGAAAATAATTTTTTTTATTTTCTAATTACTTTTTTTTTTTGCTGGGAAGTTTAAAAATTCGGAGAAATTGTAATTGAATAAATTTGACACACTTACGTGACCCCAAAAGCAATTAATTGCGCTGTAGTTAAAAAGTTCTAAATTTAATTAAGCAAACGGTGTTTTAAAACTTTCATTGAATACTTCAAATTGGTCGATTTTTTGTGACTGCAGAGAGTGAAACGATGTGTTTGCACAAAACACAGTAAAACGCGCTGCTAGGACGCCAAAGCGTACATGTTCTTGCATACACGTGTTAATTATACACAAATGCTTTTTCAATAAATTTCAATTCACACTTGTTTGCCATGTTAATTTGAACAAAGAAATAATCAATTGAAAAAATTAAAATAAATAAATGGTAAATGGACAATGAATGTACTTTAAGCTGTCACTGTCACAAATAATTTGTGATTTCTACTTCAGGTTGAAATTATAACGAATAAAACACTCAAAGCGTATATCTATTTAGCACTAGAAATACATACATACATACATACATACATACATACATACATACATATATGCATATATACATACATACATTCATATACATATACATATGTACATGCTTACAAACATATTTCATACACATGCATAAAATTAATGAGTTCCGTTCAACCTTTCATGCAACCAAACATGCTTCTATCAAACATGATGTAAAAAACTCATTGCATTTCTATTCACAATAATAATTTGTTAAAATTAACAATAAAAATGTATTAAACTTTTTCCTTAGAAGATTAATTGTACAACAAAAAATAAACAATTTATTTTAAAAACAGCTCGCAATTTAATGTTAAAAAGTTAGGCAGACAAATGGACTACAAAATTAACAATTAAATAACAAAACAAAAACAGCTATTGATGATAAAAAAATCATAACCAAATTCACACAAAATAAGACCTTGAAATGTTTGTGAGTAGCGAAAATATATCAAGATTTATACATATTTTTTTTTTAATTTTGATCAAAACGATTTTGTCCGATAAATGAAAAAAATAAAAATAAAAGCGAAAAATATCAAAATTTTAGGACTTCAAATAAGTATATGAAGTCTGCATTAAAGTATTAGGGTAACTTTAATGTAAATATGGAGTATGGAGCTATGGACATGAAAAAATTCAAAGAGACTTATTGGTCTAAAATCTATTTTAAATTGAGAACGATATGATGAATTATCCAACTTTCTCAGCAGAGCAAAACAGAAGTTTCCGAAGGTCGCCACGCTTTTATTATCAGTATTCAAGTGCATTTTTGTTTATCACCACTTATTAGGTTGCTTTGTTAATTGTAACAACACTTTTTATTTGTAGGAATTTTACTATGAAATAGTATACAAGAATTATTTCAAACTGAAGCTGACATTCTTCAAATCTGATTACTTTGTTCATGTCCTATTTTCAGAAAAATGTAACAATTCCTTAAGTTAAAGTTTTATGATCTGAATTTTTTCACATGATCTGAATTTTTCACATGTGAACGTTTACCCTTGAGCTTATCAGCCAGTTGCTTAAATTTTAATACAAATATTTTATATCGAAATATTTGTTGCTATTAAATTCAATTATCGTAGTGTTTTAATTCGGAAAGGCAAGTTTTTAACGTCGCGGTAGAAAAATTTTAATGACTACTCTTGTCTGGATGTATGCTCACGTGTGTTTCTGTGTCAACATGTGATTCGAAATATCCAAAAAAAAAACTAAGAAAGAAATTTCCCAAATATGGCTTTTATAGAATAACTTTTAAAATTCCTGAATACTCTTACTATTAAAAAACTACGTCGTTCGCTACTAAACAGGATTTTCCCTGTTGATAATTTGAAAAAAAATCAAAGTGAAAATTTTGGAAATGTGGTGGAATTTGTAATGCATATCAGCTGTTTCCAATATTCAGCCTGGCAACACCACACATTGCACAGACGAAAATAAGATTGCATTTTATAAAACCTACTTTTAAAACCAATTCAAAATGGTTTTAAGTTGATTTTAACAAAATCACTTTGTAAGACTATGCCAGTGTGAACACTATTAGATGGTTTTTCGGAACCTGGAAAATACGAGTCGTGCTATGGTTATTTGAATTTCTCAATTTTTCGAAATATTGAACGCTTTTAGTTGAATTTATATTTACTATAAAATGTATACAGGTCGAGCTAATTAATACTTATGAACACTGTGAAGTATATAAAAACAACCGTATCACTTTGTCGTGCACTTTTGCATAATAGGTTTACTTTCACACATACACATATAAATATCTAGATTTGTGTACTAAAAATATATGAAAACCTAGAAACATGATATACTATACACACACATAAATCTATTTATGTATGCTAGTATGTGCGTGCATACATCTATAATTAAAAAAGAGGTAACAAGTGAATTTCGAGTTTTTTTTTCAATTCAATAAACTTGTCAAGAAGAATGATAACAAGTTTGAAAAAACCCACAAAAAAATGGAAATAAATATGTATATTAAAAATTTGCACATTTAAAAAATTAATAAAAAGCTGATTATTGTATGTGTGTATCATATAATTTTATACATTTCATTTCAATCGTTGAAATGTGGAATATAGCGACAATACAAATTTGTGCCATTTGATTCATTATTCAGTTTTGGCTAAAGTCACTATTACAATGAGGATTGCTTACGCCCTAAGCTACACATTTACAAGACTTTTTTGACCTTTACTGTAGTATATACTCACATCAAGGCGAATTTATATAAGGTGAGCTCGACGGCTGTTTTCCGGATTTTTTGCTACTTTGTGTTGCTTGAACTTTTAGCAAGTTTGTCTGTCAAAACTTATTTTCTATATACATACTTCCAAACGATTTTAACATTTCAACTTGCAGGGAATTCGCCCATGAGTTCACTTGGTATTAATTCGCCTTATACTCACATTTAACACCCATACCTAAATACGGGCGGAAAGCGGAACGTTTTTTTCCGCTGAGCGTTAACGCTGAAATGCCATACCTAAACAAAAGCGGCAGCGTTATGTAAAAAAACAATAAAAACAGGGTTATCAAACAAACAAATTAAACAACCCTGATTATTTTAACAGCTGGACGGACGACATTTGTGATTTTGTTATTGAAATTTTGTACAAATTACAAACGTGCATACATATGTATGTATATAATCATATTGTAAATATATTCTTACCACCATTTTCTAATACGAAGTTGACAAATTTTTTCTTTTATTATATATTTCACTTTTGTAAATCTTTGCTCTTTTTCTCTGGTTACAATTCTCTTCTTTTGCAACCAACTTCATTAGAAAACGCTCTGTCAAAATCGGATTTTCCAATAGCAAAGCGTTGCCGCCGCGTTATTTCGGTATGCTCCATACAAAATGTATGGACATGAGAACTTTTGACAGTTAAAAAACGCTTGCCGCCCGTATTTAGGTATGGCAGTAAGTCTAACACGGCGAATTTAAAACAAGAGGAGTTGATCCCTGAAGTGCATAAGAATAGAAGGGCTGGCGAACAAAACTGGACATGTTCTCAGTATATGGTATTTTTAAAATTTTTTTCCAAATACACATCTATGAAGTCACGAAATATTTTCATTCCATACCCGTTTGATAAAATTTTACCTTTGTAAAATTTTTCTGTAAAAAAAAAGAAAAATCCTTGCTAGTTTTTATCCAGGTAGTTCAACTATTTAAATGTCCTGTAAAAAACAGTTAACTAGGGACTAGTCTGGTTTTGTTCGCTAGGGACTGAATTTTTACATAAGATACAAAAAAATGTTTTTGCAGTAATTTTTATGTACGAGTATGATACGAACAAAATCTGCTGAGAATAAAAAATTTTTAGTACAAAATCATCATCAGGTTTTGCAATTTTGGTAGTTTAAGTACATTTTTCAGTTTAGCATTTTTATTATTATCTGGCACTTTTTTCTGTATTATTAGTTGAAGTGTAGACTTCGCAAGCATATCTAGTTTGTAATAAAATTTCAACATATTCAAAAGGAAATTCTTTAAAGGATGCTGTTGGCTGAAGTAGTTAACAAGAAACTATGAAGCCGAAAGTTCCGAATTCGACTCAGCAATCAGTCATGAATATGTTGTCGAATTATTGTCGGCCTATTTCAGTGAATAATGCATAGCACTGGTCATCAAACATTGACACAATCATGTAACAGCGCCCTTTTACGTCGGCCCTGTAGCAAAAATTTGGCGACGAAGTATAAAGGTTAAAATAGCTACGGAAAAAATCTTCTCATCTGTCTTCTCAACACTAACCCCTGCTTTCATATGGGCGATGGTCCTTCTTAAAATAAAATTAATTTAATAAAATTTCATATTTTTAAATTTCCAACAAATTTTTTATTAGTACAAATCCTGGTTTCGAAAACGTAAAATTTTCTGAACTTGTTGGTACAATTTTGATGATCCCTTCCTTATCAAGAGCACCGAATTAGTTTTCATTGGAATGATACTTATTGTGGAAAAAAGGGGACTAATACAGTGATGTCCAAAAATGTTGTGTAACTGTATTCATGAGAGAATTTTGAAATACAGTGACATCAAAAAGTAAACGCAACAATTTTCATTAAAACACAATAATGAGAATTTTGTATGTGTCTTGGCTGGGGAAATGTCGGTCCGTAGTAGTAGCACTGGTGACTAGGACTATGGAAGGCAATGTTTGGGGGCGGCTACTGCGCCGCTAAATATGGCCTTGAAATTTTAAACAACAAAATGTATTGAAATTTTCCGATGTTATCAAACGAATAGTGAATTCAGTATGAAAGTTAAAAGTAAGAGTTGCATCAAGGAATATCAATCTAATATTTCTTTATTACTATTCCTCATTCAATCACTCTCTTTATTTTTCTTGGAACTCGCTTTTATATAATATTAATAAAAACGTTCTTTACGTCGTCATTGCTTATTATGAAGGGGATCACAATACTTTTTAATAACATTTCCACAATCGCCTTTAAATGTTTGATGACATAATAGACGTTGCACGTTAACATAATCATTGTTTATGGTAAAATATTTTCTTAGTTCCATCATATATTTTACGCACTGTACATACCAACAAAGATACTAAGAATTTACTCTTGTCACTGATTAAATTCAAGAGCGTAAGAACAAAGGAGGTGGAATGCTTGGTGAAATGGGCATCAATGGTAGTAGTACCAGATTATATTTATAAACTTTAAATCATTAATGAAAATTGTCTAATTATCAACCTTGTATGTGTGTGGGTATGTACGTGCGTGTGTGTAATATGATTTTATTAAAAGTTGTCAGTTAAGGTCAAACAATCAAATTTTAAGCAATTTATTTTTGCTAACGTATGCAGTTACCAGATACCAACTAAACAAAATGAAACAAGTTGTTCAGTAGACTTCAAATGCGTCAAACAAGAGCATGTTGCAAGTAAAATGAGAGCAATTCGAATAAAACACGATTAGAAAAAAAAAGACGGAAATAAAATCCACTACAAACTGGAAAGAATACAATGAAATCAGTGTGTAGGTTTCAGTTTACATCATTTCAATCACTAAATTACACATACAGACAGCACAGTATGAAATGCAAAATAATATTATAATAAAATTCAACTCCTAAAAACTTTACTTTAGAAAAACAAAATCAAAAACAATTTTTAAAAGTTGTTATACGGGTTTTTGTTTGTATGGATGTGTATTAGATATGTTGTATCATTTTTCACAGCATCTTTTCAAGCTGAACCGAAAATAAACAATTGCGTTTTAATATCAAGCAAAAAGCAAACAAAAGTCTCAAGAAATATTCAGCAATCTATTTATTACATAGTTTTTATCTCAGCTTTAATTCTATTTAAGTTATTGCAGAATGATGTCAAATTGGCGATTTTTTTCTATCGCTTTAACACATACATTTTGACCAAAATACATTTTCGATTAAGAAAGTGCCCCGTGCTCATTTCCGGTTGAATGGATACGTACCAAGCAAAATTGTCGTATTTGGTGTGAAGAGCACACAGAAGGATTGCAAGAACTGTCAATGTATCCCGAAAAGTGCACGATTTGATATGGATTATGGGCATCATTGCACCGTACGAAAAAAAGGTTGAAATAGCTACAAAAACAATTGTCTATCTTCTCATCTTTCCTAATCTGTCCGCTCAATACTATCCCCTCGTTTTCAGCTCCGGCGCAATGCATTGCATATATAGGGGTCATCCCCTGAGTGCTGGTCCAAGATAAAAATAAAATAAAAAAAATACGTCGAAGACAGGAACGTTACTGTGAATGGCAAGCACTACCGTACGATGATTTTTTTTTCTGCCAAAATGGAAGAGCTAGATATGGCTGACATGTGATTTCAACAAGACGAGCAACAATGACCTTATTAAGAGGAGAGTTCTGTGAACACTGTATTTTACATTTGTTGCCAATCAATTGACCGCCCAGATCGTGGCACTTAATGTTCTTTGCGGTGTTATGTTATGCCACATGGCTATATGAAGCAGCTCGCAACCGTTGACACACTAGGATATTAAAGAATTTATTCGTGAGATACTAGCCGATAAAATGTTCTATCAAACTCTAATAAAGATTTCATATCTTAATTTTATTTGTGCTTTTCTAAATCCGCAAGCTCTTCAAAAAACACCAATTATCATGAGAATATTAATTTCTGCCATTTTTTAACTTCATTGATGGTTATATACAAATAGTACTTACAAAAATAAAGCAAAATGAATTAAAATAACTTTTTCCATATCATCTATATTAAAAATATTTTTTCAGCAGAAATAAATTAGTTGATATGTTGTTCAGACTTGCATTTTTAATTGAGTCAATATTCTCTAATTATCTTCCTGTTCACACATACAAAATTTAGTCAATTTAATTAACATATGAAAATTAAAAATTTTTGATATTCATGTTCAAATCTGGGACCTTTTTTTGTTTATATACCCTCCAAAAAAGAATTGGAGGGTATATTCACTTTGTCATTCCGTGTGTTACGCAGCGAAATATACATGTGAGACACCATAAAGTATATACATACATATATTCTTGATCAGTGATTAAATCTAAGACGATCTGAGCATGTCCGTCCGTCTGTGGAAATCACGATTCAGTCCAAACGAAAAGAGCCAGACCTTTGAACTTGATACAAATATATATTTGAAGGATAGCACAGGTCAAGTTCGGAAATGGGCTGAATCGGACAAGAGGGAAAAAGTACGCCTAAAGAAGAACTAAACCAACCTCTAAAAAAACAACATAATTTTTAATTATTTTTTGTCATTTACTTAAGCATAATATATTTTTTAAGTCAGAGCTTGGAGCTTTAAAGTCAAAAAAAAATTGTTTTTGGATCCCGCCCCTTTAGTGGGCGTTATTATATGCAAAAATAGTGTAAACATTTATTAAATTCTATTACTTTAGCCCACGTTCCTTAAAAATAACACTTTTAAGCTGAGACGAAACCTGGTCCTCCTCTGTCCTACTCCTCCCCTTTACCCACTTATTACCCTATAAAAAAATTGTTTACACTTTTTGCTTTATGGCGACGGTGAAATGTCTCTTACCCGGCCTCTCTCGGAGTGACCGCTAGAAAATAATAGAGTTTTTATTTACTAAATTTCTAATTATTAATAAATTTTATGTCCATAATTTAACTTCAACATGGCTCGACATATTTTGTTTGGTTTTTTTTCACTTTTCCCACAATTTTGGTGCTGAGCCTCTACTAAATTTGTTCAGTGAGTAATCGTTTGCTCACTAAACACACTTTTTAGATATTTTACTCCATATGTAAATTGTTAATTACATTTTACTCCATATGATAATACGATTTTTACTGATGTTATAAAATGTTGTAGTGATTGCCAACATATTCTTTATTTAAACCAACTGCATGCTTCTACGAAAAAAAATTTTTAAATGTTGGAAGATAAAGCTCTGGTTGAAGATTATATTTCCACGCCACAAAAGGTATCGATTTTAAGTTTGTTTATGATCCTTCTAATAATTTCCTGGTTACCGATGTTAAGATCAATTTTGTTGTCATATAATTAATTTATACATACACAATATGTTTTATTTCCATCTATCACAAGAATTTTAATTAGCAGACATAAAATTATATATATATATTTAATATGCAAAATGCATAATCATTTTATTTTTATTATTATTTTTTTTCTTTTGCATACATTTTTTACGTGGTGGAAAAGAAATTTTTTTGTTTAATATGATTATTAAAAATCACCACAGAGAGACAAGAAAAAAGAAAATACAGCAAGTGTGTAAGAAATAAAATGAATGAATTAACGTCTAAACTATAACTTTCACATTCTTTACAAATGATAAAAGAAAAATATACAAATAAAGGTCAGCACTAAGTAAAATATTTAATTCACTAACGTGTAAAGTTGACCTCAATACATGAAACTAATATATACATACATATATCTTGTATGAGAAGAATCCCCTGGCTGCACTGGTAGGCCAGTTGCAAATTTTCTAACCTACAAATTTGGGTGTTTGAACTTTCAGGGCCTGTAAATATTTTTACAAACTCAATTCAGCTATTCCAATTGTTGTGTGTGATAGAAGACACCCCCATAATCATTTTGTTTATACTGGCAATGCAAGCCAACTCCTTATTTGGCCAATTGGGCCAAAATACCTCCAAGATCATATACAAGATGATAAATATTATAAAATGCACAAAGAGGTAACATACTCTATGTTGGGACTTTAGTTTATGAATTATAATCAAATTGTAATATAATTTTGTTATAAATGCTCAAAAAAATTATTAAATATGGATTTTTTTCACTGATTGCCATTTCGTTACGTCATAGCATATTTAACTTCACAGATAAATATGTTGTTTCGTAACTGCTTACGTCAAAACATATTTAGCTCGGCATATTTATCTTCACACACATAAAAATACTTAATTTTATTTTAGTTTTAATTCTTACCTTTTTCGTTGGGATAAACATTCAATTGTTCATCATCGCGGGCGACTTGTGTGATTATAGATGTTGCATCCATTTAAGCATAAAATGTTGTCCAGAAGAAATGTAAAAAATAAAACTTGTAACACAAAAAATACTTTGCAGTTATGGTGGGTCAACAATATTGGTGGCGACTTCAACAAAATCAAATTGACATTGATTTTTAAAAGAAAAATATTTTAACAATATGATATAGTATGTAGGTATTTTTGAGAATAAAATCACTTAAAAATGCACATTAGGTAGTATGATATCAACAATATGTATTTTTTTTTTCTAGAAAAAAAAATATGCTACGATTTTTTAATAAATTTATATTAATTTTGAATACACTGGGCGGTAGATGATAAATTTAACCTGAAAGAAGAAGAAAAGTTGTATGACATTAATGAAATGATAAAGTTAATGTATAATTTGTTTCCTTATTGTAAGCTGCTCAACATATTTTCTACTGAGTTGGAAATAAATTTGCTCAAATATATATTCTTTTAATAGCAATAAGTTATTATGTATATATAAATATTTTTTTCTTTTCCCCATACTTTTAAGTGCATTCTGCGGATGTAGTAAGAAGTAGGTTAGACTAACTAGGTATCACCAGATTACTACAGTAAGTGCTGGATTCAAGTTCCAGAATTTGTATAAAATATACATCTTTCAATTAGAATGAGGCCATGCTTTTTTATTATGGATTGATTGATTCTATCCTGATAAATTTTGCCATATTGAAATTTTAAAAATTAGATGCAAATATAAAAAAGTAACTATTTTACTGACTAGAACCTTTTGCTTATCGTTTCAAAAAACAGAGTAACAGATCCTTACAAAATGTTTGCAAAAATAATTGTTTTATTGTGGTATAACCACTTGGGAGTATTTTTTTATAACAGAAATTGAATTAAGTTTTTACACAAATCTTACACAAGTTATAGAAATGAGAAATTTGTATTTTTTTCGGTTTTATTCTAATGAAACGATAAGCAAAAGGTAATAACCAGTACAATAGTTTCATTTTATATCTGCAGCAAATGTATATTTGTATACTTTTAAAAATATTACAGAAGAAGACTTGACATATCAAAATTTATCAGAACACTAGTACATCCGTACCTTGGCCTTATTCTAAAGAAAAGCAGTGCACCTTATAATTTAATTAGAAAGACTGAGAAAGCAACACTATTTTTTATTTTTGGCGAATATACATATTTTTATACACTAGTTTTTTTCACCATTTTTATATCAATTAATAAATAGTTACTAATTTCCGAAAGGAAAAAATAGATTTGCTTTTATTAGAAACAATATAAATAAATAAAATTTTAAATAAAGCGCGTAGACAGTATTAACACTTTGTCAAAAGAACATTTAGTTCCAATGTCCATACGTAGCTCCAAGTGCAGTACAGTCAGTAATTCTTAAAGAGTTAGTTAGTGTATTTTCAATGACACGCATGTATGTATATAGCGCAGCACTTTGCAATGCTACTATTGAAGTGAAAAGGTACCTACTACCGGTGACAATTCTGTGTTTCACTAATGATAATTCCTGGTGGCTAACTGATATTTTTATAGAATGGTAAGTAATACTTTGACCCCTTTCAAACACATCAGGTTTGACTCGTCAAGTCTTGATCTTTTAGAAGAGAGTGAAAAGGGGTACAGACTTGACGGTACTAGTCAGTTTTTATATTTTCTTTTGTTTTATCATCCGTAATATATTAAATGAATGTTCAGCAATGAAGAAAAACTTGCCATGACGTTTCGTGTGTGAACGTAAATGCAGGTTCGAAAGAAAATTGAAGAAAAACTGATCAAGTATACCTGATGTGTGTGAAAGTGACTTTCTGCAATTTGAAAAATGTTCACTGAAAAATCTCAAAACATATGATCCCAAAATTACTTTTAGAAAATTCCTGCTTTCTAAAAAAAATTAACAAAGAAATAATTCACATTTAGTTAGTTACTGCTAATAATTAGTTTGAATTGTATTAAATACCTATTGTTATATAGGTATGTATGTATGACGTACATTTTTCATAGCCGCTAACAAGAGTTTGCAACATTTGCAGAATAAAAATTTCAAATAAAACACATTAAATGTTTAGCTTAAAACACATTTCAATAAAATATTTAAATTTATAACCACTCTATTTCTTTTCTCTTCTTTTGTTTTGAAAATCGCACTTTTATTCTTTGTATGAGTTTTTATTTACAAGATACTTTTTGTTATTCGGTTTGGCTTTGAGTGCAATGTTTAAAAATGAAACGTCATTTAAACACAAACAACAAATCTATATACATAGCACTCGCAAAGGCCGTCCTCTGCTCTGCTTGCTTTGACAACAACAACGGAATTTTTCAATTATGTTTTTAAGACCTCATTCGTGTCAAATTCGTTAGCAGCTTGACGGAAAGTTGAAAAAGAAAGATGAAAATTAAATGAGTAGCAACATTATATATACATACATATTTATTTTATTAATTCTTAGTATTTTCGACCAACAATTTATTACTGAATGGTTTTCCCAGTTCAATTACAACACTCTGTACAAAGAGTTATAATTACACATGGTTATTTTACATTGAAGAATATTTGTAACGCAATGTACTCACATATTTACGTACATACAATAGTTCGTCAAATTCACTTACTTTATGAAGCCAAAAATGTATTGTGCCAAGAATTCCTTTTTTAAGCCAGTATTGCACGGTTTTATTTATTTGTAAATAAAATTAAAATAACACTATAAAAAAATAAAATTAAACTTTCAACACAAATAATAACACTAATTGATGTCTCGTATATTCGCCGTTTTCTTTTAAAGCTTCTTCTTATTACATGTAATGCATTTTTATTTAAGTGAACGCACTCATTTTCTTTTCAATTCCCTTTCTCTACTCTTTTAATTTATTGACTGAATTTTTTATTACAAGAAGCAAATGCACTCAACGAAAAATTTGTAAGATACACGTATTTTATTTATTTTTAATCAATTATATATTTAAAAAAGAAAATGCGTCTAAAATAGTTTTCGTTTTTTTTGTCGTTTTTTGCGGTTTATATTTTTATACTTTGCTTTTGCATATTTTGTTGCTTGTTTTGTTTTGCTCTTTATGATATCTTTTTGCGAAACTGGTGTGAGCTCATTCTATAATTTTAATGCTTCTTTTCTTATTGCTTTTTATTATCTTTCTTTTTATTGTATTTACGTACACTTTCGACGACAATATACATATATATATTTAATATTTTTATCTTATTTATTTTACTATTTTGTTAGCCTGCGACTGCATGAATAGGTGTGTGCGCAACAGTTCCAAACAATTTTTTTTGTTCAAAACCGTATTTTTCTTTTATAAATAAGTTATATATGAATTAGTTTTAAGTCGTTTTAACTTTCTTATCTTTGTACTACCGCACAATATATTGAAATTAATCAAAAAATTATAACATTAATTTTCTCGTTTGTATCCTGAATGCGACCGATCGCCCTCCAACACGTCCAATTACTCGTAATGACAAATCAACACTGGAAAAATTTTTTCTTCTTTTTCCTAGGAGTACTGCAACTTATACAACCATGGTAGCAAGGCGAACTCACCGGTGAATTCGCCTTGATGGGTAATGGCGAAAAGCCAACTGATTTTTTCTTATAGCGAGCCGAACTATCAAACGTTGCTTACATTGTGCTATTATCAT
This sequence comes from Linnaemya tessellans, assembly GCA_951800035.1. NCBI lineage: Eukaryota > Metazoa > Arthropoda > Insecta > Diptera > Tachinidae > Linnaemya > Linnaemya tessellans. The sequence goes on from OX637535.1 coordinate 116,221,868, forward strand.
CTTATATTAAGTTTGAGAGCATTGTACATTGCAAGGCAATTACGGACATAAGGATATGTTTCTCTTCTAGTTTGTCATATATTCATGTTGGTAAACAAAACAAATCGATGCACACCCTTACTTATACGTCAATACAATATACAGCTGACAAGAATGCATGCACCATGGTGAAATATATATATAAGGTCGTAGCACTACGCCATATGAGTTATTTGCTCAATTGTATATTATCGACAAAGACGTAAAGTTTTTATGTACAACAAATACTCCTTGCGTTTGTATAAGGGTGCATCGTTAGTAATTGTGTATGCGTGCTGCACTACATTATATTTAGTTGCTGTAATATTTGAAATGCACCATGACCTTACAGTTATAAAAACTCCCTTGCTTGTTGTAATGTTGAATTTGCTGTTGTAGTGCTGCCTATATTATCGACAGTACATCATGGAGTGTACTCGTTTTAGTTCCCCTCGCCTCTCTTTCGTTTTAACTAGCAAACTTAAAAATGAGACTTTCATGGTGTAAACACAGACTAATTGTGCATGGGTGCACCATTTTAATGTGTTTTATTGCTATACATTTTGACGTGGGACATGACTTTATACAAAAAAAATTCAATTGGTTGTTGTATTTGTTGCCGTAGTACTGCCACCTTATATTTCTTTCGAAAAATGGCAAAAAGATTTCATATTTTTTTATAATATACATACATATCCCTACAAGAACACTACCGAACATTTGACTAGTCATTTGTTTGATAGTGCTGACGGCTTAATACCTCATTGCCTATACAAAACTTGCTATCATTTTCTTAAGGGCAATATGAAAAAACTGATGTATACAAATGTATACATGTGAGCTTGCATCTCTGTCGTACTTATTAATTCTGCCGCCATTAGAAAATATTGCTCACCTGCTCACTCTAGTGCTTTTTTGTATCAGTATGTAGACACATATGTGTCATCAGTTGATTGCTCAGTACTGAGGAATCAAATGACTACTCAAACCTGCCAAATCAATTATTTTGTTTATATTCTTCAGTAAAAATAAAAAACATGAATGAAATTTAACTTGAAATTTTATATATCAATATTAATAAGAAAAAGATAATATATTAAAAAAGTAAATATTCTTAAACTTAACAGTTTTAATTGTTTTTATAGGTATTTCTTCTTTACTTGATTGCTTTGTTGATGCAAGAGGATCATAATGCCTAAAATGAAAAAAACAAGGTTAAGTAAATGAGTTTTAGCTATAATAAATATTACATGAGCTTACCTTCATATCTGGATTTTCGGTACAATATTATTTGTATTCTATGATTTGCGTTATGTGCGTCCGGGTGCTAAGTGCGTCAAGTAGTTCGTCCATCGACTGGGAAACGTATTGGGAACCACCAATACCTATAAAATCAATTTATTGTTATCACAAATTTTATTTATACCTTCAAAGAATATACTTACATATCCTATTTGAGTTTAAAAATGTACCAGCTTATATTTGCTTGGCCCGCATTCTTTATTGCTGCAAAGAATTATAATGCCTAAAATGAAAAAAACTACTACCAATATTAATGAAATTATATTTACCTACATCAAATATTAGCTAAGCTTACCTTTACTCCTGTATTTTCCATGCGACGATTTCCCAGCATAACACAAATCGCAGGACATTGTTTTTATTCATCTGGATGCTGAGTTAATCACAGAACTCTATATTTGGTTACTAATATAAACCTATAAAAATAACCTTTTATTACGATTATGTATAACACTAAACAATAATATACTTACATATCATATTTATCCATACAAATATAAAGGATTTCTTTTCTGAAAACAACATCACCACAAATAAACAAAAACTGAAATTAAATATATTGTCAAAAATTCAACAATTGTCAGTCATATGTTTAAAAGTGTTAGTGAAAAAGTTCTGTGTGTATTAGTTTCAGTCACTCATTTCTTGTAGGGATGTGTTTGTATGTCCATATATTCTCTCTTTTGTTTTGATCACATTTCAGATACTCGATTCTGGGAAGCTGCCTATATTGTTTTAATTATTAACTACCTAACTACTGTTATTTTAATTCTAAAATGCCTTTGTGATACTATGTTCTACTATTTTATATAGGTATCAGTTTGAAGTTAATTTTCATTATGTATAAATTTTAACGATAAAACAAGACGTTAATATTTGAAGCTTCAAAAATGTTTATTTGTATTTGTATGTTGAAATACTTTACAAAGTAAATTTGCAAAGTATTTGGTGCACAGATTCCGACGGGGTGACTCAGACCATATGCCGGCGATGTTATTAACCCGTATTTATAAAGTAATGAACGGATTAGATTCAATTATTGTTTTTAATGTGAACTTTTCTAGCGCTATTATTTTGAAATGTATTACGTTAGCTGATACAACTGACAGTTTCTATCCAAATTGGATTCACTTGCCCGAAATATATGTATGTATGCATCTAGTTCTGTATTCAGAGCCACCTAATCTGAAATGTGCATGTCTATGGAGCAATCCAAATTTAGTTATTGAGCAGTTGTGTTTTGGTGTTATTTACGTTTTCATCGAGAGCAACGAATAAAATTTAAGTTTATTGCAACAATAGCATTTTACACATGTATTTTTTTTATCTCAACATTTAACTTGTTTTTGCTGTTGGCCATGGCCTTCTACAGTTTTTACATTATTTGACATTAATTCTTTTAAGATATCCCTTTTAGATTCAAAATAATTTTTATACCATATAATGTGATCCTTTTTCTCCTTAGCTGTAATGTAGGGATTTTTAGACAGACCTACGCAAACCAACTCCATAAAATGACGTACAGGACCATGATTGGGGCACCAACCTTCCAGATGTTGCTCCAGAAATATATGCTCCGAAAAGTCTACATCTGCTTCATCTAACCAATCTTGTTCATTGTCGATAGGAAAACGCCAAATTTTACCCTGCTCCGTCCATCTAGCCAACTTGTCGAAATAATTTGAAGGAGGATGGGAAACTTGCACCTTAAGAGCTTGCTCATGTAAATATGACCAAGTTGGTAACAAGTCATCGCAGTGTTTCAATTTGGAGGGGTCAGTAAATATGCCTAAGGCTTCACCACCAGTAATATTTACACTGCCTGTAAAAAGTTCGGCTTCACGTTTCCGCTGGACGCCTCGTTTATCTCTAAAAGATTCTTGCTGGTTTTTATACGTTCTTCCTTTACTTGCCAAACTACGTCTTACATAGTCGCTGCGCGTGTTAGCAGGCTCCTTATATTGTGGACGCCGATCAATTTTCATACCAACAATCAGTTCACTAAGACTTATATCTCCTTCATTGGAAGATATTTTTTGTTCTGCCGACGTCGCACTAGCGTTAGACGGAATTCCACCTAATAATCTAGTTAGTAGCTCGGATTCAGTTTGCTTTTGTTGTTGCTTTTCATCTCCCAACATAGAAGCCACTTTTTTCGCTGCAGCGAAAATATCCTTTGACTCCACATCTTGCTTTTGTAGCATTTTTTTCTTTTTGTGCGCTTCTCCCGGTTTAGCAACTATATTATGTTTCGCAATGTTCATTTGACTATCAGCAGTTTGCATAGAGGCTAACAAACGATTTAACTTTGCCGAAGCAGATTCTTCCTCGGGAGAGCTACTTTGTTGACTAGATAAAGGTTTGTCACTTTTAATCTTGAGTTTTCTTTCATTCTTCTCATCATCTGAAGACTCGTTATCTTTGCTGCTATAGTTACATTTTCCACCAGCAAATATACGTGCCGCTACATGCCTGCAATTGTTTAGGAAAATATAACTTTTACATTTTTTTATTTGTTACTGACGGCACTTACCTAATGGCGAAATCTTTGGTTTTACGTAAATATAGCATAGTTTAATTTCTAATTTATTTAGTTAGCAGAAGTTACATGAAAACTCCCATGAAGAAGCACACTACGAAGTAAAGATTATATATTGTCAGCGGCGGTGGCTGAGTAAAATTATGTCGGCGGCGACAATGAGTTGCCATGATTTAGAATAACATATCAATTCGCCTTAGTTTATTTGAATACAAGGTGGCATGCAAAGCGAATTCACTACTAAACAGTTCCGTGATATTCGATCTGCTCTCTTTTCCAAAGGTTTGTAATGATATGATTAAATTAAATGATTAACAGTCGCAAAGCAGTCTTAATATCAAGCCTCGTTGGCAATTATTTTTGAAGTGCAGCCAGACCACTGATCGTTTACTCTCTTTCGAGTTTTGCGTCTCACTCGCACTAGTTAATTTCAACGTCTCAGATAACTGTATAAATTTACAGTTCTTCTGAGGAATATTCCGTGGTTAACTACGTTGCCACTTCCTATGTGAAGGCATAGGTCGTGTACAGTAAGGGAAAAAATACGGGTTAATAACATTGCCGGCATATGATCTAAGTCACCCCGTCGCCATCTGAGCGTTAAATACTTTGCAAATTTAGTTTGTAAAGTATTTCATCAAACTACAACAACATCAATATATTATTAACTTTCTCTATTAATAATAAATATTTTCTTACTAATGAATATAAAATATTGAATTGTCTCATTGAAGGATTACATTAATAGGGTAAATGAAATAGTTACTATTACATTTATTATTAATAGAAAATTTGCTCATTTTCGGGCATTTCTATCAAGCCAACATTTTAGTTCTGTATCTGGACCACTTGGGAATCAAGGGTATTCTCGCATTGCTTAATTTTTCATTACATTAGATATCGCTCCTTTAATACAACATAGTCATAGCCTAAAAAATCAAACTTAGAAAAATTCTGCTACAATTGTATGTACGCTTTCAGATACGATTGCACTAAATATATTTTGCTATAACTTCGGCCCAGCTTGATATATATATATATAATGCCGAATTTTTTTTACATAAGCAGGCGGTATGAAAAAGCACTTATGTTTAAATAATTATATATTTAGCAGCGATAAGTACACTTGATCATGTCTCTGTTTCTCGTTTTTTTATTTAAAAAAATTAAAATAATTGCTCAATTCACAAGCTTTGTTTTATCATTCAAAGTCTTTTGTTAGAAAACAAAATCTCTTAAAATGAAAATTTAATTTTATAAATAACTTTTTTTAGTTTTGAGAAATTCTGTTTGAAATTGTTTTTTCAAATTCAACTTCGAACGATACGACAAGGCTTGTGAACAGAGCAAATGAGAATTTTTCATGCAAAAGTTTGTTTAAAAGTATTATTTTATGTTTTCGGATCAAACCTAAGACATTACATTTTCATACATCTTTGGATTATGAGCAATATTATCGTCCATGATTTTTCTTTTCAGAGTTTCCCAATTTTCCATGCGCTCTTGTATTTCCGGTAGAACAGACTTAATCTGCAAACGTTCGATTTCGGGACCATCCCTGATTTCGATTTGTGTTTTAAAGTTATAATTAGGCGTATAACCATTTAGTTTTAGAAAATGATCAAAATAGAAGGGTACCAATTGCTCTTGTGCTCCACCCACTTGTAAAAGACTATCTTTGCTGTCTGCGGTTTCCAATGTAAGTTCTTCATCGTGGAATGATCGGAAAAAGAATTTGGCACGTTCGGAAATGACTTTCTCTTTAATTGGAACTGGTTTTTCACGTTTTTTAAGATAATAGCGTGGAAGTTTAGAAATTCTTTTTGGTTTTTGATAAGGTGGTTCCAGATTTTGAACTACCTTTTTCATTTCCATATCAATACGCCGTTCAGTGAGATACGCCTGATAGGATTGTTTTCGTAGATATGCCCTGTAAGTTCTTAGTCTATTTTCCACTTGATGAGTTAAATCCATTGGTATTGTTTCAAATTCTCCTAATATATTGTCACGCATTAATACATATTCGAAAGAAATAAAGTATAAACCAGCAATTAATTTTTTTGTTTTTTTCTGAGCTTATCAGTTTGGAAAAAAGCTAAAAGAATTTTTATTTTTTGCATGGATTTGATAATTTTTTTTTAAACATTTGCTTTGTTTGTTGCCGGCTAAGTATGTCTGCATGCCTGTACTTCATTGTCTTTTACATGAAATGATGACTAGACTTCAACGTAAAGGTTTTGCAAAAATATTGACAATTAAAAAAAATTTCTACAAACGTTAAATATTTGTTTTAATCAAAAATGTTAAAATCAACTAAATAATTTGTTTTTTTCTATTAAGATTTTACAGATTTCGTGTTTTATTAATAGCGGCCTTAACCGTTCACTAAACTAGTTAGTTGTGAATATTTGTCCTAAAAAGTCTTTAAAATCGAAAATATTGCCGTTATAGTGAAAAATCTGAAATTCTGTTTTCGAGTATTTACATCAACTAAAATAAATATATAATTTAAATGTAAGATATAATTAATTCCTTACCTAATAGATCAATTACAACTTCCCAAATTGTGGCAACCATATCGACGGTGTATAATTCATGTCCGTATGAACCTCTTAAACTTGCTGGCACAATTCTTCGCCAAGCTTCTGTTATAACAGCACGATCTTTATGAAACAAGCCATCATTGAAACACTCTTCAATAGGATCGTTTAGGAAATGTAAAGTTCGTTGATTTAACCATGTGGCCCGGTCGGCCATAAAATACAGTTTTGCACATCTTCTATTAACATATTGCTCTTTTTCGCGCAAATCCTGGGCACACCAGTCCACAAACGATTCCAGCTTGTGTTGCAGTTCTGTATGTATGGCCAATGTAAAATGCATTTCTAATAACATTATAAAGGTTTTTGTCTTTAAATTCTCCAAGCCTTCTAGGAAGACTTCCGAATTTGCAAAGACTATAAGATTAACATGTTTGTTTTTTAAATACTCTTCTTCGTAGAACGTTTTTATAGCCCAAGCATCGTCCTTTTCACGTTTGCGTATGTTTAAAGTTGAACGCTTTGCTATGGAGTCTTCAAAATTTTCCAATTGATTTTCTTCACCATCCAAGCGATGAATCCAATCATGTCGCAATCGCCACTCCTGATCGCCCAGTAAATAGTGAAAATTTTGCAGCATCGTACATCGCACCCAATGACCTTCTGTGAAGACAATGTCCATATTCAGCATGGCCAACTCTCGTTCCAATTGCTTAAATTCGGTTTTTAACCGATCGGTTTCATCATAAAACTTTTTCACCTTATACACCACGGCCATGGCTGCATCATATTCTTGTTTCTCCCAGTTGGCAAATATCTGTTTAAACAATTCCTCCACTTTAAGCATGTCACTCCAGTGCTGCTCATTTAAACGATCGTATATTTTAGTTCGTACTGTCTGGCCTTGTATTAACATGGATTCAAATTTCAAGCGCAGAGCATCTTTGATAAAGGATTGACTAGTTTTAAATTTAAATGGCTTTACGGGTGGCCGGTTCTTTAACTCTTCCACATAGTTTTCATCTATATCGGCGGTGACAACACCTTTATGCTTGTTGGATCCCGTTCCCAATAACTTTTCTCGAACATCTTCAACTGGCACTTCCAAACGAAGACGCATACCATTTTTAAGGCGCGTATTAAAAGTGAAAAAATTGTCTTTGGCTGTAGTCAGTTCAAGTTGAGCTTTCTTTTGGCCTGCAAAGGGAAGCACTTGGAAGGGGTTGGCTTGCTCTCTGTCAACATCAATAGGCTCAGCTTGGAAGCGAGATCTTTGCAACTCTTCAAAAGGTACTACAGATTTCCGTATGTAGTCCAGAGGTATTTTTTCTTTGCCTTCCATTAGCAAGAAGCTGCCACTGTCATTTGTGAAATTTGTACAGACAGAACTACTTAGAGAAGTCAAGCAACTTTCTATACTTTTTAAATCCTCTTCCAACTCTTTAATCAGTTCGTCTTTATTAACATGAAGCTTTTCGCCAGGTTTATTAAACTGTTTATTTTCTTCATAAAATTTACGCACATCTCTAAGCAGCTGCAAATACTCCTGGCGGCCTGGATAGTCAAGACCCTCGAGTTCTTGGCGATCACGGGATTGCCGTTTGTAATCTTTTTGTATGCAAAGATTTTCTTTTCTCTTCACAACTGACTCTCTGGCTTTTTTCTCTGAGGTCTTTTTATAATGATCTGCTAGCATTTCTTCGATATCTAATTGCGGTAGGCTTAAATTCATATCGACAAATTGATTACAAGGCGGGTTAGCCATACGAAAGTTTTCCATGACCACTCGATCCGATTTTTGCTTGATTTTAGTTATTTCCGGTTTAACCACATGAGGATGGTAGTGCACATTGACTTGCTGGTGTTGAGTGGGATCCCAATGATCATGATGATGCCTGGCTTCAAACAAATCGGTATAGGGCGTCTTCTTCAATTCCACATTGGCGAATTTAATACTATCTTTATCTAGTTTTTGCATAAATGGCAAGTTGGTAGTCAAAACCATTTGATCAAACATGTCTGAAGGTACTCTTAGATTGTCATAATCTCTAGGATTGCGCGGATGTTGTCGCAAGGTCGGTTCCCTGTATTTAGGTGCCGGCATATTACCGCGCATATTTAAAGGTCTTAGTTCTTTTTCTATCTGCTTAAATCTGTCAAGTGTTTCCTCTCCATCTATTGCAGGCTCTTCTTGAGGCACCCAGTCTGAATCCGAGCTGCTTGAAGAATTTTCACATTTCGTTTGTAATCGGGACTTGGTGACAGGTCTACAGGGTATACCTAGCAGCCTTAGTCGTTTTTGTTTTATTTCGTCTTGACGACGTTTTTCCATAAGATCTTTGGCTGCCATAAACTCAGTGGTAGTTTTGAGTTTTAAAATTTGTTCATCTGCTAGAGGATCCACCAGCTGGGGAAACCGTTTGGTGGAATCGCCAAATCGATAACTTATTAGATTGAACTTCTTGACATTATAGCGCAAGCGAGGCTTTGCAAATTTTAAATTTTTTCGTATAACTCGGTCATAATGGCGGCCCAACTTTTTTGTTATATATTTTCTTATAGTGGAGTGCTCGGCTTGGGGTGGTTTGAAGCCAACTGGTGGCGGAAACAATACTAATTGGGGGTCATCTGGTTTGCGGGACTTCTGTATGCCTACTTCGACATCCAATTTAACTTGCTGCTTCTTGGGCGCCAATTCTTTCAGCCATTGATCTCGTGTTATGCAGCCCTTTTCTTTACGACTGTCCCTTTGCGTGAACTTTCCCCTCAAATTCGAATTTAGTTTAAATTGAAACCCTCTAAGCTCAAATTTACTTCCCCGCATGCCTACTTGCATATCATCTTCATCGTCTGTAGATTTTTCTGTGACCTTGGAAGATATTTCACTTTTAGCAGAAGCTTCTGAGCTAATTTCCAAGTTGGCAGCAGGAAAATCTTTCAATTTACCTGTTCTTTGTAAAAAGAACTCTTTTGCAATTCTGGCTTTGTCTCGTGCCACAAGATTTTTTTGTTTCAAAGTGTTTATGAATCGTTTTGTTTCTGTCATTGTATGTGGAAAGACACGTCTTTCCGTGACAGTTTTCTTCAAACTCATTTCTTTTGCAACATTTTTTGCAATGGACTCATCTATCTTTTCTACAACTTTCTTAAGATTCATATCGGCTAAAGTTAGGGGTAAATTTTCTAATGCTTCCTCTTCATGCAATTTATTTGATTTGTATTCCTCTTCAAGACGTTTCTTTTTCTTTAAATAAAGATCCCTGTAACGTGTTTGTCGCTGTTCCTCCTCTATTTTAATAAACTCTTGATTATATGGCTTGTCGGCGCAACGATATAATTTGCCAAGTTTTGGCGGTGGCTTAGGTGCAACTGGCTTAGCCGGGTCACTTCGGTCTCGTATTTCAAAGCGTTTAGGTATCTAAGTGTTAGTGAACATAAATATGATCATTTAAAACGTAAGTTTTCTTTTATTTCTATTTACATTAATCATTTGATGATGGAGATCTTCCTCAACTTTGATTTTAGTTTCAGCCTTAACTCTCCTACGCTCCATGTAACGGCCAACTCTTCGGAAATTACGCTGATTTTGAAGATCCTGTTCGTCTTTCTGATAGGTGCTGCTATAATCCATTCCTTGAAAATCTAATTGCAGCGGATTTTCCAAATCGATTACCTCACAAATAAAATCCTCTGATGTTTCAGATGCCGTGTCAGCGCAAACATTTTCGGCATGCTTAACCATTTTCGTGAGAGCATCAAACTCTTTCTTCTTTGAAAACTCTTTGGTGTGTAAAGCTGCTGGATTGACTAAACAGTGTACTTTGCGCGGATCTTGGGTTAAAAAGAATTTTTGACGCGCTTTCGACCATTTAGCTATTTTCTCATAGTTGGGTGGACATGTTCCCAAGTATTTTCGTGGAGCTCCTGCTACAAAACTTTCTTTGCAAGGTTTCTGCCATTCAGCTCCATGAAAATTCATACGTTTTTCAGAGCCCTCATGATGGCTATCGACTAGTTCCTGTGAGGTATTCTTATCTGGCTGGGGTTTTAGTTTTGAAGATTTTACTGTATCCGACGATTGGCTCTGCTTTGGCTTAGCATCTGTGGAGGTCGAAGAACATTTAGCTCGAATTATTTTCGGTACTGTTACCACCATTTGGTCGAAATTTGAGTTTGTAGAACTGGTAAAATCATAACCACGTTCTCTAGCTGATGGGCTGGAGTTTGATTTTGGAAATTTTAGCAAATTGCTTTGACGTTTTATAAGAAAGAATTCTCCCTTTCTGTCATCCGTATTATTAAACTGCAGATTTTGCATGGACACTATTGTATTAGTTGATGTTTTCGGTTCTTTTTGATTCATCGTTTTAGTTTTTGTTTTAGTATCGGGCTTTTTAGATGAATCTGGCGTCTTCAATGTGCTAGATGTTGTCGGTTGTGAGTGGTGGAGAATATCATTTTCGAAGTGCTTTTGCTTTTTGGAAGTTATTGACATTTCTTTGGAAGATAAATAAAAAATATTTATAAACAAAAAATATATAAAAATTAAGGTACTGTCGTATAAATAAATTTTATTGTTTAAAATTTTCGCTTAGTTTTTTTTTAATTTTTCTTAAACACAAAACAGCTTTGAAAATAAAAATTTACTTTGGAATTAAAAAAATTACTATGAAGAATTAGCAAGAATTTTTTGTATCTCAATCTCTTGCTCTCTTTTGCTGTTGTTCTCTCCTTAAATACATGGTGAGCAAGTTTGAGGTTAGGAAGTAAATTGGTTGTCAAATTATGAAATATCAAGAATTGAGCTGTCATTCACAAAGGAGTGACGAAATATTATTGAAATTAAAATAAAGAGACCTTCGGCTTAAAAATATCAGAATAAAATAAAAAAATAATTATATAAATTTATAATTATGTATGTATTACCCAACGAACATTTTTTGCGGAATTCGGTTAGAAAATAATTGCAATAATTGAATTGTTTGACCGTCTGTGTAGCTTGTGGCGCGGTCTTGCTGAAACCAAAAGTTACTGACGTCAATATTAGCCAATTGCGGCCACAAAAAATTGGTATCATGGTTAGGTAGCGCAGAGAATTCACGGTGTCGGCGTTTTGAGAAATTTGTGAACCCCACATGCGACAATTTTGTGTTTACATAACCGCCTAATTGAAAATGGGCCTCACCAATAAAGACGATTTTGTTGAAAAATGCGTTGTTTCCGTTAAATTTTTCAAACAGACAATTCACAAACGTTCAGCACAAACAATAGTCAGGCGGGGTTTCATGGCTACAATTGCCCAACTTTATACTAAATAAATGTCGAAGAATGACAGCTCAATTCTTGATATTTCATCATTGACAACCGATTTACTTCCTAACCTCAAACTTGCTCACCCTGTATTTAAGGAGAGAACAACAGCAAAAGAGAGCAAGAGATTGAGACACAAAAAAATTCTTGCTAATTCTTCATAGTAAATTTTTTAATTTCAAAGTAAATTTTTTAATTTCTAAGCTGTTTAAGAAAAATTTAAAAAAACTATGCGAAAATTTTAAACAATAAAATTTATTTATACGATAGTACCTTAATTTCGGCACCCTCGCGTGTTGATGTTAAGTGAACGCAATTGGCATGTGGTAGGAAACGGAACATCTTCCTGTGGAATACATCGATTTAATGCGAAGACATGTGATATTAAATGAAATTTATGCAATATTTGGCAGGAGTATGCAACATATTTTTCCGATACTTCCAAAACCAATAGGGAATACGTTTACACCACACATTTTCAGCTGTAAAAATATATCCATACGAGAATCTGAATACCACATGATGAAAAGCTCATCTAGTTCGAAGTTAACAATTCACAATATTTTATTAAGAACAAATTTTAACTCCACAATGAAATTAAATTTTTAATTTTCTCTAAAATGATTCTGTGGAACTTATTAGTGCAAGTATGTATATAAAATATATATATAAATATATAAATGTATGCATGTATATCATATTATGGAGTATATTACGCAAAAAAAAAATTTTAATATTTGCTTGATAAAAAAGAAAACAAATAAAAATAATTTAGATACTAAAAGGGACTTATTCATAAAAAATATTTTATGCTTCTAACCTACTTATTTGACAAATTCCTGCATAAAATTTGTCATCTTAGCATTTTAAAAACATAATATATTTTTTATGAATTAGTGCTGGTAAATAAGTTGTAGGAAAAATTTTCTATAAAAGTTCTCAATACAAAGATGAAAAATTAATGAGGTTAGGATGCCATATTGGTAAGTTTGTTTTGCAACTAAGTAGTAAATTAATGGTAATAAATACATAATAGGTTAATTATTAAGGCGGAATTTTTTATGTAAATTATATGAGTGTGTCTGTTTAGTTTGGATATAAATATTAAAAGTCTAATTAATGTTTAAAATAATAAAATGCGCTTTTCGACAGTCTTGCGGCATATTGGACAACCATCGATTTGATCACCACAATTCTGACAAGTACCATGACCACAGAGGAAAACCATATTTTTCATGCGATCAAAACAAACAGGACACATAGTCTGAAATAAAAAAAATTAAATAAATATTTAGCAAGCAGGTAAAATACACATGAAATTATTTATGATGTATTGTTTATCGGTTCATTTGGGTGATAATTTAAACGACTAAGAACGTTATATTCGACCGGATCGATTTAGTAAATAAAAACAATTTTTTATTGTTATTTGGAACTTTTAATAAGTTTCCATTGTCTTGAAGTCCAACACATATACATGTAACCAATAAATCTTGTGAAGTTAACGTATTGTTTGCAATACGTTAACGTCGTTTCCAGTGAGTCGGGAGCAGCATAACTGAGACACCTTTCCAGTTACGTATATTTTATATCAACGCGCACAAAAAGGAACGAATTTTTATCATTTACCAAATACATAAATTAAAGTTAACTGAGATAGTTTTTAACAAGATTATAGATTATATTAAAATTAATGCTATAAACACAACTGGGACGAACGACGAATTTTTCCTAGCGAATATTCGTCGTTGGAAATAAAACTCACATATATAAATGAAAATACACACAATATGTACGTTGTACGAAACAAGAATGATAAAATAAAGATTACGCCAACAAGCTAAAATAAAAATACTTTTCTGCGCATGATGGAACTCTGACGTCACTCAACATGTGTTCTGATTGGCTAATTAAATTCAGCTGGAGAACTATTATGTTATTGTAAAAACAGGACAGTGGGGCAAATTGCGATTTTTCAAATTAAATTTGTTTGATAATAAACAATTTTAAAAAATTATTTTATTTGCCAGGTTTTTTTATTTGAAATTGTTAATTTATAGTTATTTTATATAAATATTGAACCCAATTGCTCGTTATTTTTCCTTTTTCCCCATTCAAAACAAATTTTTTTGCTTGCAATATATCAGCCATAACTTCCTTTGAGCTTCATCTCTTGGAAAAATATAAAATGACACAACTTTTGGAAAACAAAAAAAAATTTATAACAATATTACGTTTTAACACAACTATTTCTCACTGTTACTTTGTTTGCAATTGCCCACTGCACGTTTCATGCCTGCTCTTTTTGTTCTCTTTTCTCTTTAATTTAGGTTTTTTGTTTACAGTTTATGAGCTTTAAAAATCAAGTTTTTATAAGTTTTTTACACTTTAAGTTATTTAATAATTATTTTAATATATTTATTTTAAAATGTAACACAATTTATTATAAAATATAACACAAAACTTGCACTTTCATAAATCCCATTTAATTTGCTTGTTGGAAATCTCTCTGAGTAAATTGGAAATCTCTCTGAGTAAATTGTGTCAAGAGTTGCCAAATATAGCATAAAATATTAATTTTGTAAGAGAAAGTATTAGTTTTGCATATGATAAACATATGACAATCTCTTCGAGGGAACAGATACGTCATCAAACGGTAAATCATGCGCAAGGCGTAATCTTTATTTTATCATTCTTGGTACGAAATACGTCAAGCACAACGAACTTTGCGATAGGATAATTTCTATTTCTTACGGCGACGAACGACGAAAAAATCAGTATTAGGTGACCAGGTTTCATATACGCAAACTGGCTTTTTTGTAGAAAAATATAATTTATTATGTTTATTTAAGCAAAATGTCAATTATTTTTTATTTTATAAAAATTATGTTTTTATTCCAATATTTCGCCACTTCTTTCAGGGATATATAAAATTGTGTTATTTGATATAAAATGTTTTTCAAATTACACAATTTTATATATCCCTGAAGAAGCTACACAAAGAAGTGGCGAAATATTGGAATAAAAAATAATTGACGTTTTGCTTAAATAAACATAATATATTAATAAAAAATAAGGTCGAAGAATTTTATAAAATAAAGTAGAAAAATATATTTTTTATTGTATTGTTGTATGCAGTAACGTATAAAAATCTATCTTTCGGATGTGTTTTTATTAATTTTTAACACTTTATTTAATATAGTAGCCCTATTCACAATCTTGTGCAAATGGTCGTGCATCATTGCATTTGCAAAATAATTGTACTCTACACCAACAAAATACATTGAAAATGCTCTCAAATACTCTCTCAATTTGCAAATGCTATAATGCAAGACCATTTGCACAGGATTTTGAATTGGGCTAATATTTCTTCCTGTTGCCTACTTTTTGATATGGTCACCGCGTCAGCTGTTAAATAAAAAGAATATTTTAATTACATAAATTTTTTTTTGTAATTACAAAAACGAATTTGTTGTGATACAAACAACACTACCGAAATAATTATTGAGAATATGTACCAAAATGAATGTCTGTACAATCCGGATTCAAAAGATTAGAAATATGTTAACTAAATTGACAAAAATAGTAAACAAGCAATTTTTGTGTTATTGTGTTTCGTACGAAGAATTTCTTCCAATGTGGTTTTTTAGTAACTAGTCATTTCATATTGAAAATTGTTTATAAAATTACCTGCTCTTTAATATCCTGTAATTGTTGTTTGAGCTTCTGAACATCGTCGATTTGGAAATTGTTAACATTCGATGGTGCTACCATAACGCTATTATTGGAATTATTTGCTGCTGCAGCTAATAGATTATTCTGAGATTGCACTTGTTGAGCACTACTGCCATTAGGTGTAGTGGTTAAAGTGTTATTCATGGCTACACCATGGCCGGAAGTATTAATGCCACCTCCTGTGGGCAACATAGCCTGAGGCTTTTCGTTTTCGTTATGCATGTTAGGATTTTGTACCTTCCGAAAAAAAAAAACATTTTAAAATAATTTCTTATATTTTTTATATTTTTTAAGCTCGAGATCACTTTTATACACAACTATAATTGATTTTTTATTTATATTCAATATTCCTGATAATGATATTAACGAAATATATAGTATAAATAAAAATTAATTAGAATTTTATAAAAGAACCACCTCGATCTTAACTAAAAAGATTAATAAAAATTAAATTATGTATGAATTTCTATTTTATTAGTCGAACTTTCTCTATATAAATTATATTACAGGATGTTAATTTTTTCAACGCGCTCAAGTTCAACGATTTGTTCAAATTAATTTATTAAAATAAAAATGAAAAATGATTTGCAGTTTCGAAGATTTTAATAAAAACTATATAAAATTTTAATACCTTTTCTATAATGCCCTCCCCACCGCAGCACAAAGAATAAGGCATAATTTCATCAATTTGTGTTCGACACAATACACACTTCTTCATCAAACTGGAACAGTTTTCACAGGCAACCATATGACCACAAGGTTTAAAGAATACGGCTGCTCTACGATCCGAGCACACTAAACACTCATCAATTTTCTCGCGTGAAGACACAGTTTCGCGACATATTAAACATTTTTTTACACGGGGAGCGCAATTGTCACAGCAGCAGACATGACCGCAAGGCTGCAATGGAGAAAATTAAATTTTCCAATTTTGATTGCTGATTTAAATTGGTGAAAAACTTACCTTAAATACTATATCGCGCTTAAAATCTGAACATAAGAAACACTCTTCCAAGGTGGAAGCATTATTTGTCTCTGTAGCTGACGAAGATATGTGTAAAGATTGTGTTAGATCTTGGGCCAAAGTGTTAAGACCTCCATTAACTGAGCCCGAAGTGGCTGCATGTGGTGGCATATTAGTTGCAAGAGAAGCATTTATGCCAGTGGATGCCGTAGCTACTGCTGACAAGGGTCTCGGATTTGCTGCTGCTATAGTGGCAGTGCCGTGTGTTAATAAAGCTTTTGCTCTTGTACTGGTGCCAGCCACATTTCCAGGCAAATCAGTATCATCGGTCTTCCGTTCATTATAACATTTCACCAACGTCTTGCATAGATTAGGATCTGGGCACAAATCCAATGGCGTTTGCAACTTGCGATTTTTCAAAGTTAAATCTGCTCCATTAGCTGCTAAGAAACACGCAATCGAAGCGGAGGCCTTTTTGTTATTAGGGTTTCTAAGCCCCATTAATAACTTGCCAAAACCCTCAACATCTTGCAATTGTTTTAATTGTGATAAAGTATGATGCCTCAAGGCTTCATGTAGCGGTGTATCACCATCTTTATCGGGAATGTTTAAATTGGCTCCCTCTTGTACCAAAAGTTTAACGATCTGAACATGCTGGCGTTCTACGGCCAAATGTAAAGCGGTCTGCAGATTAACATTTTGTCTATCCATATTGGCCTTGCCCATATGTACGAGCAGTTCTGCTATTTCCACGTGATTATTGAGAGCGGCTAAATGCAAAGCAGTATAGCCATCATCCTTTTTCTCTTCCACTATCCAAGGACGATTGGTTTTCGTTAATAGAATTTTCATGGCACTCGGATTGCCTTTCAAGGAAGCATGATGTAAGGCATTGAAACCATTATTGTTAGTGAGTGTTATATCGGCGCAATAATCCAATAGTAAACTAAGCATTTCATCGTGTTCTTTAGAAATGGCATCATGCAGGGGAGTGTCACCCTCAGAGTCCTGCAAACTGGGGTGGCAACCCAAACTTAGCAAGGTTTTGACCACATTTAAATGGCCCTTATTGACCGCTATGTGCAAAGCAGTTTGTCTGCGTTTATTACGAGCATTCAGATCGGCTCCTGCCTTAGAGAGTAATTCAATTACCGCAGGCTCATCGCCAAAGGCGGCATGATGTACAGCGCGATCGCCATCCTTGTCTTCGATTTCTACATCTACATTATGGCAGAGTAAAACTTGTATTACTTCGATATGACCATTTTGACTGGCTGCTTGTAAAGCGGTGTGTCCCGCAAACACACCGTTAACATCTGCTATAGTGTTGACAGGCTGAGAAGTGGCCGTAGAGGATTGCCCGGCAACCCCAGCTGCTGAACTGCTGGAAGCCTGCACCGAACCGGTTAAATATTCTTCACAGCGAGACTAAATATTTATATAAAGTATTAATGCTTTTTGTTGGTTTTGTTACGTGATTGGAACTTACCGCATATCCATTAGCGGCTGCCTTAACAAATTCTTCTGTAGCATCACCCGAAACACTGGGCTCAAATAACTTTTTCAAAATAGCCGACAAACGTTCACCGCTGGATATGACGGGTACACAACTGCCATCAGCATTAGCCGAAGCCACCTTGGTTACGGCCAAGGGATTATAGGTCCACGAAGTATTACCCACCTCCACCTTTAAGTCATTATCATGGTAAACCTGTTGCACTCTACCCACCTTTCCTAATGTCAATTGCATGGCATCAGCCCATTCTCCATGTCCTCTTTGCAACTGCTTGATACTCTCTACATCGGAGCATATTTTCACAATATCACCCACTTGAAATTCTGGTGGTGCCGTTGTGGGTGATGCTACTTTTGTGAGTACAGCTGGATTGAATGTCCAACGATTACCGGAATTATAGCCGACAACAATATCGTGATCCTCATCAATGCCCACAACCAGCCCGACATTGTTTAGACACTCAAACATGCCATCGGTCCAGCCACCATGACCATGTTGTAATGATTGTACAATTTCCAAATCCAAATCGACGGTAACTTTATCGCCAATTTGGAAACCATGAGGTCCCTTGCCGGGACCATTTTCTCCTAGTAAGGGCAGATGATCGCGATAAACAGTATTGCCTTTGGCATCATTGACGACCTACAAGGCAGCACATTAATATATGTAAGTATGTGTAAAAAAAAATATATTCTTTCAAATCAAAATAAAATCTTGTGGATTATTTTAAAGGATATCAGTTGGCTTAGCTAATTAATGACACACACATACATAAATGCATCCTGCCTCAAAATGCTTTGAGAATTCACGTCATGAGCAAAAATATACTTTGACTTACCTTTAAATCTGCCATTCCTTCAAATCCGACACGATACAGATTCTTGGCACCATTATCCCACACAACATAAGCAGCGGAACGCGGTGAGGCCGATGACCAATCCTGTATTTCGTTGACTTTACCTCTGCGGCCAACACCACCATCTTGATCCTCCCATTGCCAATCAACACCTCTTACGACTCGAGCTCCAGGAAATATACCGCGTACTGCTACTTTTTTTGATTTACGTCTCGGTTCAATCATGGTGCGCTCACCTCCTGGTGTGGCAATGCGATAAAAACGATGTCTTAAATGATGCTTATCGCCATGGTAACAAATCGAACACAAATCATAGTTAACGCACTCTGCACATTTCCAACGAATACCAAAGATGGGCTGTTGACGGCATGTGTCACACATGGTGCCATCGTGTTTAATGCCAGTGGGAGCACTATCCAGGATACGTAAATCGTAAGCGCCGGCGCAACGATAATTTGCAGCTGTGCCATTATCCCAGACAACAACCACTTCTTCCGAAGACTCGAAATTTCTCACAGTGCCAACATGACCTTCACCACCGTCCTGCGGGTAAAGTTAGTATTAGTAATATTTTGATTGTTAAGAAAAGTATTGAAGTTGTGACTGGTTGATAGCAATGCTAGCATGTCGGTATGGTGCTGTCAATACTCTTGAATAATTATCTTCCTGTTCTCATATAAAAAATATAGTCAATTAAATTAACGTATAACAACTAAAAGTAAACATTTTTCATTCCAGTGGACTTCAAGATCGAATTTGTGATCTTTTTTTTTTAATTCCCTAATAATAAATTTAAAATAAATGTTTTTTTTTTCTACTTTTCCCACATTTTAGGTGCTAAGTCGCGACTAGCTTTGTTCAGTGAGTTGTGTTTTGCTCAATAAACACACTTTTTAGCAGTGCTGCATTTGTAATTTTACTCGATTTTATAGCAATTAAGAGTTAATTGAGCAATTACTTAAGACTAAGACCTTCTTGAAATAAGTTAATAAAAAGAAATTTTTTGGTAATGTATACTGTCTGAATTAATAAGTTTCACAATAATATCGCTACACCGGTAATTGAAAAATACCGAAATTTAAAATATAATTATACCGGTATCTATCAACCTTGTTTAATACTTCCCTCTTCAATAAATATCGAATACAAATGTTTTGTGGCCAACATTAACGACCTGTTCGGCGATAACGCATGATATCGTTCCATCGAATGAATAACATTAAAAACAAAAACAATTTTTAAAATTTGTTTTTGTTTCAAGTCTTAATCCTTCGATCGAACAATAGTTTTTGATCAAACCATTAGGGGCAAATTTTCCTTTTAACACTACACACCCTTATAAATGACCAACTGTGTGTATGAAAAGCATTTCAATATAAACGAGTGTTTATTGAATTTCCAATAATATGACAATATTATTATTATTATTATTTTATTGAGTAGTATTTGAATACTTTAAAAATTTTACATATTAGTTTGGTTGACATAAATACAAGAAAAATTTTAAGTGTTCTGAACTAAATTATTTCTTATGAAATTTAGTTATTATTAGTTACGTATGAAATTGTTTTGCTTAATAAGCAAATAAACAAATAAATTTGCCAAATGTGAATGTACTTTCAGAAAATAATTATTTAAATACAAGGCATATAAAAATATGTATTAATGAAATACGCAACAAAATGCGAGGGATAACAGATTGGTTGTTAAACTTTTTTTAACTTTTTTTAATTATATATTTACAACCCAACCACAAAGATCGAAAAAGGTTAATAACACAAATAATGTTATTAACTTTTTACAATTTTTAAATAATAAAAGAGCCTTTATAGTTAGTGTTCTATTAAACTAACTTATTAATAATTAATATTATTAAGTTATTAATTTAATTAATAATTCTCAAACTGCTCTAACTTTTGAGTGAATAAACCGATTCTTACGAAGGCATCAACCGATTTTGACCCAGATAAAGGTGATCGGCGCTTTTTTTTAATGTCCAGTTGGTTAGCCTCTGAAATCGATCGGTAAAGCTGACTAAAAGTTATTTAAAAAATTCTCGAAATTATTGGTCCGAACCAAAGCTAAGTTTGATATGATATTTTTTCGTGATATAAATTTTTTAGAGCGGAAGCTGTTTGGCACTTATACCGCTTTAAAGTTTGAAGATATATATGTATGTCTACAGCCGGCGTAAGTGGTTGGTATGCACAAAGGGAGAGGTATTTTGAATACCTCTTAAATGACATAATAAAGATTATACCCATGTAGAAGAACCAGGGGGTAAAAATTAGTTTTTCATACTGATCTTTTTTGCAAAAGTACTGTTAATTCCAACGTGGGTCTATATAACGATATCTCAAAATATACTTAAATGTATAGAAGATGTTCTAGTATTTTATTTGATATGTAAACATGATGAGAGTTCCATATAAACATGTAATTTTATTAAAATACGTATTTACCATAAATTTCATAAAAGTTCGCAACTAATACATAAAATTCAATTAATTTCAATCAACGACAAGATTTAATGTCAAATAAAAGGTCAGTGACAAATTATACGTATAGAAGTTGCAAAACAAATTGGAAGAATAATCAATTCGCACAGAACGTGTACAGAAGAAAAACAAAGAAATACATTTTATATTTCTTACCCATACCTCTTCGTAAAATGGATACTACATACCTGTTTACCCCATTTCCAATCAGGACCTCTTATAACCCGAGCACCTACACCCTCCATCGCGAAACGTGATTGACGATTTATTACACCGCCGTTAGATTGTGGAGCACTAGCCACAACTGCAGTAGCTGATGATGAGCCACCAATGCCAACGGCACCTGCTACAGCTGAACTCGAAGTAGAGGCAGTTACACCCGCACCACTACTACCAGTTGCTGTGGCAACTAAGCCAGTATTTGTACTTCCTGTATTGCCATCTTTACCTGCAGCCGCTGCTGCACAAGCCATGGGATTTCACTTTATTGTTTTCCGATCTGAAGAATTGGATATGAACCCTGTTTTTTGTTCTTGTATAAATGCCACTTCACTTCTTAGCAACTGATACTATTTATAATTTTCTTAACTTTTTTTGTTTTATGCAAGTTGTTTCGTGTTGACGCAATTCATTTGGTTCCCAACATTTGTGCGTTTTATTGCAATTTTGAAATGATTTCTTGCATTAAAAATTTAAATACTTGATTGATTTGTGAAATTATGCTTTGGAACTCCAGAAAATATTTTTTCTTCGTCACAACTTTTTGTCGCTATTTCACTTGTTGTATGGAAAGCTAATAAAGTTTTCATATAGATGTCTCTTTTCAATACAACAGCTGTGCGTAAGAGCGCTACCAGATATTGATTAAATTTGCCCGTGACATGAAATCAGAGACGGGGGTATAACAACTTACGATTGGTGTCTACGATTTGGTTGAATAGGATCGCGCTACACATATTACAAATTGTGCACCCACGGCGTCACTAACAAATGATAATATATCGAGTACCCTTATATCGCAATTGCCTGATAAACTTATGGTGTTTAATGATCATAATATTCAAACTATTGCCGTATATCATGCAGAGAGGCGAGCCGCATCGGCGCGGCTGGCGGCTAGCCGACCCGCCGACGATTTTGCATGAGCCGCGCCGCCGCCGTTTCCATCGGCTGTTCGGCGGCTTATTTACCGGCCGTTTTTTCCGGCTCAGCCGATTTCTTCACTTTTCTTTACCACAGAAAAAGTCTGGGAAAGTCAACAGCTAACTATTTCTCTACTGCGATTGTCAAACTTCATATAAAAAACCTAACCAACATATATTTTATATAGAGTTTTTTATATAATCACAGCAGGAAGGCGTTTTTGTTTTAGAGATGCACGTATCTTTAATACAAAATGAAAATAGAAACAATAATAATTGCTATTCCTGGTGTTATTCCGTTATAATTTATTGTAAGTTGTCGCGCCTAGTAACATATTTTCGTGACATTTTATTCTTTTTGTGGCATCGTTTTGGTTAACATGTTAGTGATTTGCCGGGTTAATTTAGTTAATTTTTAATTTTCGATTCAATATATGTATAGTGAGTGTGAATAGTGTTTTCATGGTTTCTTCTGAAATTGTTTCATCGAATGAATTTGTAATTGTTTGAAGTATTGCATTAATTAATAAAAAAATGTCATCCATATAAAATTATT
The DNA here is from genome assembly GCA_951800035.1 of Linnaemya tessellans. Classification (NCBI taxonomy): domain Eukaryota; kingdom Metazoa; phylum Arthropoda; class Insecta; order Diptera; family Tachinidae; genus Linnaemya; species Linnaemya tessellans. The sequence goes on from OX637535.1 coordinate 116,244,844, forward strand.
TTAAAACGGTGAATTCTGTGTTCTTGCATATACAGTGCAACCTCGTTTATCGCAACCAATAGTTATTGCGTATATCGAGGGTTGCGTTAACTGAGGTTACACTGTATTTTATTTGAGCTTAAGGTTTTTAAAATATTTATTTTAAATTAAATTTATATTCATTCTATATTCATTTCATTGGTGCTTTACTAAATCGTCAGTGAGAGACTTCAACCATCGTTTTAAAAATTTTCAAAGCCTATTACTATTCTTATTCCAATGTGATTTTTGAAAATCATTTGTAAATTCTCAAATAGTTTTTGAAAGTCTGTGCATAAGACAAGAGGTTGTATCTTCTCAAAACTATGGCAGTCTACTGACGATTTGGTAAAGCACCAATGAAATTCTTATGATTAACCATCAATATGTCAAATAATAAATTTTATATATTATTTTATTGTAAATTGTTAATTTTTCAACGGGCTTAAGTTCGAATCTGCATGACTGCAAATTATTTTTTTGTTATTTTATTAATAAATGAATTTGTTTAAATTCTATTTATTATTTTATATTAAGATTGGAATATTAAGAATATTTTCAATAATCATCAAACCAGCAGAACGGATCAGTACTGATTTCGAGGCCGCTACGCCATCTCATCAGCGTTCTTTGTTCAATTTTTCACTTTTGCAAGTGGTGCTAGTTAGTAGGAATATCAACTATTTAACCAATATTTTAACGAAAATTGAATATGAGAAGTTATCACATTCATATTATTAAGTTATTTGTTGCGGGGATGTATTAGCGCGGAGTTCGGATACAGCCCTGCACGGGTTAAATAATTTATTCAATGGTTAGCCAGCAGTTTTCTTCCTTTCTATCCAGCCTGAGGGGAAAATCATATTTTTTTTGCACAATGCGTGGACCGTTGGTGGGGAGGATAAAAATCCATTCGGTCAATCCAAAGTTTTTGTTTGGTTAGTGGAATAAGAAAATTGAGGCGAAGTTATATCGCCGCAGTTCTCAAGGGGACCTGAAAGGAAATTTCTATGCAAATGGTGAATGATTAATGAAAACCAATATACCTGTATCAAATATATGCCCAAATGCAACAGTTTCCATAGGTATTGTAAAATTGCGTGAGTTTTTTTTTAATCAATTAGAGTTTGCTTGTATGATCGGAGAAAATTTATAGAGTGTGGTCGGCAGAAAGGAAATAAATAAATGGCTACCAATTGCTGCACAGCTGTTTTCGATGGAATTCGCAATCCCAAAGGGAATGATGACACAACACAAAAACAGGGATTGTGTGTTCATTCATGGATGCGAAAAGTACAATCAAAACGGTTATTTTGAAAATCACTATTTCCAAATTAGAATAGGATAGGTAGATAAAGTGTTAGGTATCCAAAAGAAATTCTGGAAAAATCGGATGAAAATAAAAGATGGCTAATTTGGCGGAAAATACCAATGGGAAAATGGGAAAGGTCGAACAGTTGAGTTAGATTGCAGGAAAGCAAGAAAATATTTTTTAGATCATTACTTGAAAAATTTTTAAGCAGTGCGCACCGACACCAGAAGTGAAGTTCTTTCCCGAGGGAAAATAAATTTAAAACTATAGTAATAAATAAAGTTTGAAGCAAATTGCAAAGAAAAAAAAAAGATATATATAAAAAAAAAATAAATACAGGTAAAACAATTTAAGAAAATTGAATCCGATATAAGCGGATTAATAAGGAGTTTTTTTTGTGGTTAAACAGTGAAGTAACCCCGACCACATTTCGGCAAACCGAGAAATCCAGGGCGATTCTGGCAAAGGAAAATAAGGGAAGGAGCGAAGAGGTGCGCCACCGTAAACCATAAAGAAGCTAGGTAGATACCAAAAGCCGCTATAGCCAGGTAAAGAATAACCATTCTGCAAAGAAAGAAAGTGGTCATAGGAGGGTCAAAAGTAAAGGCCGATAGATATGTATATATATATATTGCAAAAAGGGAAACAATAATTTACCCTACAAAAAAAAAAGGGAATCAAAAATCAGCATACCACTATTTTTAACCAAAAAAGAAAAAAAGTATTATACAAAAAAAAAAAAAAACTTTAAAAGAAAGAAAATTTTTGTTGTTACCTTGCAAAAGAAAATCCGAAAGTGATTAGGGAAGAAAATTTTTAGCTTTAAGAAACCCTCGATATTAATTTTTGCTTCTTATTATATTTTATATTTTTCATATTTCAATTTTACTTTAATTTTTATATATGTGATTGTATGTTGCATAGTGCGTGTTTTATTTTGTTCTGCCTAAAAGTTGCCTAGACGTGCGGGAAACTAGGTGTGTATTAGCTACTGCCCAGTAGATGGCAGCCATTTTCTTTATTAAATTGCAAAGTAAACAGCGGAGTATATATTTAAAATAAATAAAATTTTTTTTTGTGTTGTCTTGGATTAGAACCCATCAAACTTTGGGGAGCTCCTTTAGGTTAGGGTATATCAGGTACGATACAAAAAGAAAAGGTTTTCCAGTAATCAATATAGTCGTTCGGAGATCACAATCGCGGGAAAGGTGTTTTATCTATGCAACGTAGAAAGTATAAATAGATAACGTTAAAGTTTCTAAACAATTTTAATTTTTATCTTGTTTTATTGTCTCAAATCTTTATTTAGTTTTTTTTGTATTATCTAGGAAATAAGATTTAAATTTTTTTTATTTTTTTTATTGCATGAAGTTAGTTAAATTAGTTTAAAGAAAATTTCTGTTAGAAAATAAAGAATGTATGTTGTAATCTGAAAGGAAAGAAGATGATTTATTGGGTGTAGAATTTAAAGAAGGGGAAGGCATGAAGGTAAGTTAGGTTTGGGAACGTCGGCCGGTTCTAGGGGTCACAAGAGATTAGCTTTTGGTTCCGCGTGTGACATGGCTGGGAGGGCGAAGTAGGGCACAACATCCGCCTGAAATGAAAAGAACCGTAAGAACAGAAGGAGTGTTATGAAGTGGTATATCTTGTTGATGGCATAGTGTTTAAATTTTTTTTGTTGTTATTTCCTTTTAAAATTTTTATGTGCAGCGTACCCAGTGAGAGGGTGGAACCTTCTGAGATGTGTGTACCGGTTGGAAAAGAGCTAGACGGAAACCTCACTGGTCTCTACGGTTGTAACATAAATGGCGCCCAATCAAAAAGCGTAGTTGGCACCTCAAAATGGCGCAAAACCGCTAGAAATCGTTGAAGCTGCAAAGCAGTGTTCAAAATAATATTTTAAATATCATGTATAATATCTACACATGAAAAACAATAGCCTAATAGTTTTTTTTGTAATAGCCATAGAATGAACGCTCACTGATAATGAAATGGGAATCGCGGGGTAGCACTTCGAAGCACGTTCTTGCGAAGGTAGTACCAAGTGAAACAAATTTCATTGGTCAGAGCACCATCCCAAAGTAATGTTTTTTTTTAGAAAGCACATAATAGCTTAGATAGGGCGAACGCCAGTGTCTCATTGTATTAGTGTAGTTTTCTATAGTTTGGTAATTAATGTTAGAATCAGTGAAATTGAAATGGTAGATGACTTCGGTAGCCGCCTGGGTGGAGCAAAGTAATAAATTTTATATTTTATATATTATAGTGCTCAGGGTCTGCAGTATCGAGAATCACCGAATGTAGAGGGTTTTCATGTAGCTCATCACATGCGATAAAACATGAGGATGAAAGTATGTATATGATACCCTGTACAATACATTAGAATGTGGTTAAGTAATGTGTTTTATGTACCGCGGAATAACATTTAAAATCTGTTCTTAATGTGAAATTAACCGACCCCAATCGATCCTTCATGCCAAACCCGTAACAGACCTAAAAAAAAAAAAGAGAAGAATTTAAATTAAATAACATATAAAATAAAAAAAAAAAAAATTTTTTTGAATTGGAAATACAATACATACATACATACATTCTCTAAAGTTTGTGTTTGTGAAATAGCAGCTAGAAATTAGAATAGTACAAAAAAAAAAAAAAAATTTAAAAACCTTTATTGGCATTTAGAAATATATTTTTTTTGTTAGAATTCGTATATAGGCATAATTATTTTTTTTTGTTACAAAATAAGGCCTTTCCAATTGTGTTTTGGGGGTGATAGAGATATCTGTTTTGTTTGTTAGGGAATGTCCAAAAGTCCTTGTGAGGTAAGGGACCGAAAAAGAGAAAGGGAGACTCAATTCGACTTGAACCGATCTACACCGCTCGAGTTTGGCAAGGCGTATAAAACAAATACGCCAAGTCAGAAAGTTAGTATAGAGCATAGGAAAATGAGTCAACCAATTAACCAAACAACCGCGCAGATTCAGGACAAATCGGCAACCATCATGGCAGATAAACCCAGCACCAGCGCTGCGGCCATGGGTGCATCGTATCAACCGGTCAGGAATCCTCTTTTGAACTTAGAGCAGAATAGTTTAATACAAATGGTAGAAATGAAAAGGCAAATATCAGAATTAACAGCCACTGTAGGGAAAATGAGTATTGTATTGCAACATACGCAGTCGGAAAACAAGAAGCTATTAGACGAAATAGTTCCAATGGTAAAAAGGAGTGAAGAGGGTAGTTTCCATCGAACTTTACCAACAAGCGCAGATAATTCTTCAAGGGCGTCAGTTGAAAATGAGCCGAGAATTCAAAGATATCAACGATTGCGAATAGATAAATGGGGCCTTGAATTTGATGGCAACGTTAAGAAATTGGCCGTGGAAGATTTTGTGTTCCGAGTGGAACGGTTGCAAAGACAGTATGCGGTTTCATGGGAAGAAGTGATGGACAATTTCCATTTGCTGGTCAAGGGAGTGGCCGAGAAGTGGTATTGGCTGTTTGTGCAGACGAACCTGGTAACAGAATGGTCCACTTTGAAAGAAGCCTTAATGAAGCAGTACCAATCCACCCGGTCAAGCTTCGAACTAATGAGCGACATGGTAGAGCGGAAGCAGCAACCTGGAGAGGACATCGATTCATTTTTCTTCATCATGAGTCAAATGAGGTCCAGGCTTAACATTTCAGTTTCTGAAAGAGAAATGATAAAAATGATTAAGAAAAATTTAAGAGAAGATATTAGAGGTAGAGTCTACCCAATTAGTGTTGAGTCGATTGAAGAGTTGCGGCAAGAATGTAACGAAGCAGAAAAGGTATTCTGTCGGAAGGAAACCAGAAATACCTATACTGCTACGAACACCAAGTTTCAAAGACAAGTGCATGAATTGTACGAAGATCCCACTTGTCATGTCGAGGATTTAGCTGCACTGCAAACAAGAGAGTCACCCGGTCCAATAGCCAAAAATCAGATGGAATGTTGGAATTGCCATCAGAAGGGCCATGTATTTTATTTTTGTCCCTCAGAGGAAAGAGCAATTTTTTGTTATGGTTGCGGCAAGCGGAACATCATATCGCCAAATTGCGCCGATTGTAAGGCTCGGTATTTTCGGAGGAGCGAAGGAACTGCGGGGAACCATCGTTCAAGCGACCACCCGCAAACCTCCCTAAATTAAGAGAAACAAAAACAATAAACTTAATTAAACAAGCAAAACAATTTAATAAATTTGTTCCTCAACTGCGACACACGTATAGTATCGAAGAACGGGAGCATAATTATAATAGCGTAAGAAATAGAATTTTTAATGAATCGATAAACTATAAAAGGACGGTCTCAAATCGAATAATTAAATTAAGGCGGAAATTCGAACAAAAAAGGAAAGAGCGAAAATTAATCATCGAATCGGTGGCATCCATCAGCCGGAAAGAGGATCCGAGGCCATTTGCCGAAATAGGTATAGGGAATGTTAAATTAAAAGGATTGCTGGATACAGGTGCATCCGTGAGCGTGCTAGGGAAAAACTGTAGAGAATTGATGGAAAGCTTAGGATGCGAATTTATTCCGATATTTTCGTTTGTTTCTACAGCGGCCGGACAGAGGCATAGATTGCTAGGGAAAATTGAGTTAGACGTTCATTTTAGGAAAAAAACAGGAAAGATAAGATTCTACTTGTGTCCAGATTTGGAGCAGGAGGCTTATCTAGGGGTGGATTTCTGGACCACATTTTGCTTAGCTCCAGAGATTTTTCAAGCGGAAGAAGTAAACCTGAAAAAAATACCAGAGGATTTTGTAACAGAGGACCATAGATTATGTCCACACTTGCTAAACTCTGATGAACAAGACAGGTTGAATCAAGTAATAGGGACCTTTTCTACATTTGAAAAAGATGGTTTAGGGTGTACTCCGCTTGAGAAACATTCGATAAAGTTATTAGAAAGTGCGGTTCCCTTTAAGGACCGACACTATCCTTTATCGCCAGCTATGCAAGAAATTGTGTATAAAGAAATAGATAGCATGTTAGCATTAAACGTCATTGAAGAGAGTGAAGGTCCTTGGTCGAATAGGACGACAGTCGTCCGAAAACCCAATAAGAATAGATTTTGCCTTGATGCCCGCAAGTTAAACAATCTTACCATTAAAGATGCTTACCCACTGCAAAACATTGATGGCATTCTAAGTAGAATCGATGAGACTTATTACATAAGTAGTGTCGATTTGAAATTTGCGTTTTGGCAGATAGAGTTGGAAGAGGAGTGTAAACCGTATACCGCGTTTACCGTACCAGGTCGACCACTTTATCAATTCCGAGTTATGCCCTTCGGTTTGTGTAATGCGGCACAACGTTTGTGCAGGCTCATGGACAAGGTCATCCCGCAGAGACTTAAAGAAAACGTCTTCATCTATTTGGATGATCTGTTAGTTATTTCCGACAGTTTCGAAAAACACCTGAAAATATTAGAGGAAGTAGCAACATGTTTAAAAAAAGCTAACCTGACCATAGGCCTGGGAAAGTCGAAATTTTGTTTCCAGCAATTGAAATATCTTGGATTTATTATTGGAGGCGGTTGTCTTAAGACAGATCCCGAGAAAGTAAAGGCAATAAAAGAAATAAGGGTACCAAGAACTCCCCGAGAGGTGCGCAGTTTTCTGGGAACAGCAGGATGGTACCGTAGGTTTATCAAAGATTTTGCATCCATCTCCGCTCCTTTAACAGACAGGTTAAAAAAATCCAAAAAATTTAATATGACTCCGGAAGCTATACAGGCGTTTGAGAGTTTAAAAAACGCTTTAACTTCTGCCCCAGTGCTGAGACATGCGGATTTTACAAAAAGGTTCTGGATACAGTGTGATGCAAGCGATTATGGAATCGGAGCGGTTCTATCGCAGCTAAACGACAATAAGGAGGAACATCCGATTGCATTCTATAGTCAAAAATTAAATAGCTGCCAAAAAAATTATACAGTCACTGAAAAAGAATGCTTAGCAGCTGTAATGGCGGTAAAGAAATTTCGTCCCTATATAGAAATGATGCCATTTACCATCGTGACCGATCATGCCAGCCTTAAATGGTTGATGACCATGAAAGATTTGTCAGGAAGATTAGCACGATGGTCGCTTCAATTACAATCCTTCGATTTTGAAATCGAGCACAGAAAAGGCTCCGATAATGTAGTAGCGGATACGCTCTCACGTGCGGTGACTGTTCATACAAGCGTGGAGGAATTGAATCTCGAAAATTTATTTGACTTTGAAACCACAGAATTTGAAAGCGAGGAGTATAGAGATTTAATTAAGCATATAGAAGAAAATCAGCACAGTTTGCCAGACTTGAAAGTTGAAGATGGGGTCATATATAAAAGAATGGAGTTCAGCAGAGGAGGAGAAACTGAATTCCAGTGGAAAATATGGATTCCACCTAACATTTCGCTGCCCATAATTGAAAAGGCTCATGCAAGTCCAACAGCAGCTCATGGAGGTTTTACAAAAACCTTAGAACGCCTTAAGCGTTTTTTTTATTGGCCTAGAATGCCCACTCAGGTAAAAGAGTACATAAGAAATTGCCAGATTTGTAAAGAAATAAAACCATCAAATCAAAATCTTAGACCAGAAATAGGAAATCAAGTGACTACGGATAGACCATTTCAAAAGTTGTATTTGGATTTCTTAGGAAAATATCCCAGGTCAAAAAGTGGGAACTGCTACGTATTTATTGTTCTAGACCACTTCTCCAAATATACCTTTATTAAAGCCATGAAAGAAGCTACCGCTGGAAATGTAATTGAATTTTTAGTTCAGGAAGTCTTCCATAAATTTGGTGTTCCGGAAATAATTCACACTGATAATGGGGTCCAATTTGTGTCAAATAAATTTAAAAATATGCTTGATTCGTACAAAATACAACACATAAGAACACCAGTGTATCAACCGAGTAGCAACGCTTCAGAACGGGTTAATCAAAGCATTTTGGCAGCGATAAGAGCATATCTTAAGGACGATCATAGAGACTGGGATTTGTATTTATCCGAAATAGCTTGTGCATTGCGAAATTCATTCCATAGTGCGATAGGATTTACACCCTTTTTCGCACTATTTGGCTTTCACATGTACACAAGCGGGGCCCAGTACAAATTAGGTCGGAAACTGCAATCGATTACAGATCACCAGATAGTTTCGAAGCCAAATGAACATATGGAAGAAATAAGGAACCAGATAAAAATCAATATGAACCTAGCCTACGAGAAAAGCGCCGAGAGGTATAATAAAAGAGCCCGAAAAGTTAAATTTTTGCCTGGGCAAGAAGTATATCGAAGGAACATGGTGCAGAGTAGTTTTGCAAAGAACGTAAATTCAAAGTTTTGTCGGAAATTTTTGAAGTGTAGAGTGGTTCGACCGGTCGGTAATAACCTGTACGAGTTAGAGACTCTAGATGGGAAGACGATAGGGGTATATCACATAAGAGATATAAAGGTATAAATCGCTAAGAACGCAAAATATCGCGTAGCGACATTAGGTGCCATAGTAGGGCGTAGGTGACTGATAATTGTAGTTAATTATATAATAAATATCTGTGTGTTGTCCCACTTTTACTAGGCATAGCAATTTAGCCTTTAAGTCGAATCAAACTGTGATAATAGTCCCTAGGAATACCTGATAATAGTCCCTAGGAATACCTGATAATAGTCCATAATGGTACCTGATAACTGTAATTTTATATAAAACGCTAGGAAACCAATAAGTTTTACATACCACCATTCCTTGTGCAATAATAGAGATAAGTAAACATCTTATAATCCTGTGATATTTACGTGAGTGCTGTCCCAATTTTTTTTAATATATTAGCCAAGAAATCTGAAAGATATAAAAAAGGACACAAAGTAAACTCTTAATATTTCAAAATCATGATGAATACTTCCCGTAAAATATGATAGATTCTCAAGTTCTTTCTCTGGGGAGAAAGGTGACCTGAGAGATGACTTCACATCCAAGAGTAGCCATGCAAAATGAAGAAAGATGAATAGAGGTGATGCCCGCGAATAATTGAAAAGATCTAACCTGGAAAGGTACAGAGAGATTAGTAAGAGAAACATAAAGAAATTGACGATACAGAATGTAGATATTATGTAATTTAATTTGCCTTATGCTTGTAGGCGTTCGTTTTATTTGATTGCACTTTGTGCTGATTGGGTTATAATACCTATGACGATTTAAAATGATCTTTTATGATAAAATAATATGGGTTTGCCACTATGTCCTTTCTCCAATAGTGAAAGTTCAGCAGTGGGCTATTACTCTCAGAGGATGTGAGGTTTCCGAGGATGATGAGTTTTATGTCTAATAAACAGATTGCACAGGAGGCCAGTAGAGTTTCCGGACAGACAGGGCTCATGATGATGTAAAGCCCGGCGTTAGAGACATTCAGGGAGTGGGAGTTCCCCACGTAAACAGCTCTTGGGGGCCCGAAATCCCGCACACCGTTCCCCATGAGTACACTCATGAAACCCGGAGTTTTGTTGCGGGGATGTATTAGCGCGGAGTTCGGATACAGCCCTGCACGGGTTAAATAATTTATTCAATGGTTAGCCAGCAGTTTTCTTCCTTTCTATCCAGCCTGAGGGGAAAATCATATTTTTTTTGCACAATGCGTGGACCGTTGGTGGGGAGGATAAAAATCCATTCGGTCAATCCAAAGTTTTTGTTTGGTTAGTGGAATAAGAAAATTGAGGCGAAGTTATATCGCCGCAGTTCTCAAGGGGACCTGAAAGGAAATTTCTATGCAAATGGTGAATGATTAATGAAAACCAATATACCTGTATCAAATATATGCCCAAATGCAACAGTTTCCATAGGTATTGTAAAATTGCGTGAGTTTTTTTTTAATCAATTAGAGTTTGCTTGTATGATCGGAGAAAATTTATAGAGTGTGGTCGGCAGAAAGGAAATAAATAAATGGCTACCAATTGCTGCACAGCTGTTTTCGATGGAATTCGCAATCCCAAAGGGAATGATGACACAACACAAAAACAGGGATTGTGTGTTCATTCATGGATGCGAAAAGTACAATCAAAACGGTTATTTTGAAAATCACTATTTCCAAATTAGAATAGGATAGGTAGATAAAGTGTTAGGTATCCAAAAGAAATTCTGGAAAAATCGGATGAAAATAAAAGATGGCTAATTTGGCGGAAAATACCAATGGGAAAATGGGAAAGGTCGAACAGTTGAGTTAGATTGCAGGAAAGCAAGAAAATATTTTTTAGATCATTACTTGAAAAATTTTTAAGCAGTGCGCACCGACACCAGAAGTGAAGTTCTTTCCCGAGGGAAAATAAATTTAAAACTATAGTAATAAATAAAGTTTGAAGCAAATTGCAAAGAAAAAAAAAAGATATATATAAAAAAAAAATAAATACAGGTAAAACAATTTAAGAAAATTGAATCCGATATAAGCGGATTAATAAGGAGTTTTTTTTGTGGTTAAACAGTGAAGTAACCCCGACCACATTTCGGCAAACCGAGAAATCCAGGGCGATTCTGGCAAAGGAAAATAAGGGAAGGAGCGAAGAGGTGCGCCACCGTAAACCATAAAGAAGCTAGGTAGATACCAAAAGCCGCTATAGCCAGGTAAAGAATAACCATTCTGCAAAGAAAGAAAGTGGTCATAGGAGGGTCAAAAGTAAAGGCCGATAGATATGTATATATATATATTGCAAAAAGGGAAACAATAATTTACCCTACAAAAAAAAAAGGGAATCAAAAATCAGCATACCACTATTTTTAACCAAAAAAGAAAAAAAGTATTATACAAAAAAAAAAAAAAACTTTAAAAGAAAGAAAATTTTTGTTGTTACCTTGCAAAAGAAAATCCGAAAGTGATTAGGGAAGAAAATTTTTAGCTTTAAGAAACCCTCGATATTAATTTTTGCTTCTTATTATATTTTATATTTTTCATATTTCAATTTTACTTTAATTTTTATATATGTGATTGTATGTTGCATAGTGCGTGTTTTATTTTGTTCTGCCTAAAAGTTGCCTAGACGTGCGGGAAACTAGGTGTGTATTAGCTACTGCCCAGTAGATGGCAGCCATTTTCTTTATTAAATTGCAAAGTAAACAGCGGAGTATATATTTAAAATAAATAAAATTTTTTTTTGTGTTGTCTTGGATTAGAACCCATCAAACTTTGGGGAGCTCCTTTAGGTTAGGGTATATCAGGTACGATACAAAAAGAAAAGGTTTTCCAGTAATCAATATAGTCGTTCGGAGATCACAATCGCGGGAAAGGTGTTTTATCTATGCAACGTAGAAAGTATAAATAGATAACGTTAAAGTTTCTAAACAATTTTAATTTTTATCTTGTTTTATTGTCTCAAATCTTTATTTAGTTTTTTTTGTATTATCTAGGAAATAAGATTTAAATTTTTTTTATTTTTTTTATTGCATGAAGTTAGTTAAATTAGTTTAAAGAAAATTTCTGTTAGAAAATAAAGAATGTATGTTGTAATCTGAAAGGAAAGAAGATGATTTATTGGGTGTAGAATTTAAAGAAGGGGAAGGCATGAAGGTAAGTTAGGTTTGGGAACGTCGGCCGGTTCTAGGGGTCACAAGAGATTAGCTTTTGGTTCCGCGTGTGACATGGCTGGGAGGGCGAAGTAGGGCACAACATCCGCCTGAAATGAAAAGAACCGTAAGAACAGAAGGAGTGTTATGAAGTGGTATATCTTGTTGATGGCATAGTGTTTAAATTTTTTTTGTTGTTATTTCCTTTTAAAATTTTTATGTGCAGCGTACCCAGTGAGAGGGTGGAACCTTCTGAGATGTGTGTACCGGTTGGAAAAGAGCTAGACGGAAACCTCACTGGTCTCTACGGTTGTAACATATTACATTTTGGTTAGTACGAAATTCCCAACCCTGACGATTAATATTTCCAATATTCCAATATTTCTTTTTTGCTTTTTCCAGAGCCATCGGCTGCTGATAGGTAAAGCTTCTTTGTTATTTATGTTCAAGTAATTGAATTTAGTTGTCAATTTACTAGAGTTGTACAAAACAGCTCTTTTGAGTGAGCGCTCTTTTCCGCTCCGCTCACTTTACTGAATTAATTCATTCATTTCTTTCACTAGCTCAGTTGATTCCTTAGCTCAGCCATAATTCATGAAATGAAAATGTCATGAAAGAAAATGAAAGAATCAGACTAGCTAATACAACAACCACTTATGCCTTTTTATTTTTTCCTTAATACTCGTATGTAATATAAAACACATTTATTGAACATAAATAATAACTAGATAAATATTTAAGTGATTTTAAATATTTTGCATTCGAACCTATTTTAATAAAGTAATTTTTTCTATTTAACCTTGTATTTTGTAGATTTTTCTCAGTTAATTTACGTATATGTTTATATATGAATATATACGCACCAAGTTAATAAGTACTGAAATATGTATCATGGCAGTGCTGTTTAAAAATTTTCATCTGGCAGCTCTAATAATATAAAGCGCCACACCATGTGTGTATCTGCATTGAGTGAATTAACTCCTTTTTTTCATATAGATTTTGACATACCAGCATTGAAAAGAGCTACTGAAAGAGACAGATTCAATGACGCAATTGAAACAACTGAATCACTGAATCAACTGAAACAACTGAAAGAAGTGAAGGAAAAGAGCTACTGAAAGAATTGAAAGAAAAGAGCTACTGAAACAAATGAAAGAAAAGAGCTACTGAAACAAATGAAAGAAAAGAGCTACTGAAACAAATGAAAGAAAAGAGCTACTGAAACAAATGAAATAAAAGAGCTACTGAAAGAAATAGATTCAATGAAACAACTGAATTACTGAATCAACTGAAAGAAGTGAAAGAAAAGAGCTAAAAACGCTCAGTAAAGTGAAAGATTCACCTCGCTCAGTTGAATGAATGATTCAATTGAATTAATTCATTCAGGAGCCGTACAACTCTACAATTTACTTTGAACAAGTGCGCGTGCCCCCGCAATGTTTTAAATTATGTATGAATTTTTATTAGTCGAACTTTTTCTTATGTAAATTGTTAATTAATAATATTTTATTAATAAAATAAATATATAGCGTACAAGGGACATACATTGTATTAATAAAATAAATATTCGCAAAACCTTAAGCTCAAATAATGTTTTGCATATACGTAAAATACGTAAATTTTTTTTTGTATTTTGAAGAACTGAACATATAATCAATTTTAGTTTAATAAAACAAAACATAAGTTTATGTACAAAACCGAACTTTTTATTTAATAATATTTAAGGAAAATAACAAATATATATGATGTTTTGCTTTTATAAGTATGTAAAAAAATAGGGTTTTGTTTATTTACTTAAAAAATACTTGGTATAAATCGAAAAGAAAATCTATAAAAGTGCGGCGCAGCCGATCAAATTTGTTCCAGCCGGTTAACGTACGGCGCAGTCGTTTTAGCCGCCGCCGCCGCCGCCGACCATTTTACCATCTCAGCCGCCGCCGGTAAAAATACCACGGCTCGCCACTCTGATATCATGTTTAAGACAAAACTTTTGGTAACTAGCCTGAGTATTTGAGAGTAGCATCTTACTATATATCTGACTACTAATTTTTACAACTTTGAAGAATTTATCCCAAAACCCTATAAGGTTGGCAATGCTATATTAAGGTCATTGTAATATATTCATTTTAATCTTTTACGAACATTTACTTTATTGAAAATTCTAATTTGTAATGCAAATGTAGAAATATTGTGCAAAGTCAGAAACAAATTCAAAAGAAAAGAATATAAATTAAAGCCTTCAAGCTTTAAAAAAGGTAAGATTAAAATTGTAATGGAATTAATTATGCCATCGGCCGATACGGATACCGGTGGAACAGTGAATGTTAAAACAGTGGCTAATGATTTTGAAAATGGTGCAGTATCGGAAGGGCAGTTAACCATGCAATTAAATAAAGTTGAAACATCACCACGCGAGGCTTTGGTAAGTTGAAATGAAATTTGTGATTCTTTATTCGAATTTTAATAATATTGTACACGTATAGATAACAACGGCCATGAATTTCCTTAATAATGCAAAAGTTCGACACACCACTTTGCAGCAAAAACAACAGTTTTTAAGGTCCAAAGGTCTAACGTCGACTGAAATACAAATAGCCTGCGAAAGAGCTGGTGTGTTCAGTCAGGATCCGAATACACCAACAGTCATTAATATGGACATTAATGCTATGCAAACACATGCCCAATTAGCTTTACAGCATCCTACTGCATTTGGTCGTTTTAAAGAAATCCTTCATTCTTTGGCACTATTAAGCGGGGTAGCTTATACCATTTACATGTTTTGGAAAGTGAGTTGGCGAGTATTTTCTAATTTTACATGTTGCTAATTCCTTATTTATGCAACTTATAGAGATTTCTGCAAGTGTTCTTATTTGGAGGAAAAAAGAAGAAATCCGTTGATGAAACATTATCGGATATGGATAAAAATGTTGATGCACGTATAGGAGAAATAAAAACTGAACTGAATCAAGTCAAAGAAAGCTTGGCGCGTGAACAACGTGATCAAACTCAACAACTTATGCGGGAATTTAGTCAATTTAAATCCGATCTAGAGGCTATTAAGGGTTTACTATTAAATCGGAAACAATTTGCTTCGCCTTTGGTAGCTTCTGTTGCATCCCCTTCTATACCTGCTTGGCAATTATCTTCAGCACCGACACATTGTATATTACGGAATAGTCCATCGGATGATAATGAAGTTGTTAATGACACGGGTTCCGGATCAGGTTCATCTGAAACAGAAGTCGTTTCTAAAAACAGTGATTCCAGTCTTGAGATTATGTAAAAGCTTTATGCCTCATAATTAAGTATCTTAAATTCAACAAATACGTATTAAATAATTTATGTTTACAAAATCTTTTGATCGGAAGTTACTAATATACATGTTTATGTATGTTACACACTTGTTATGCAATTTTGTGTTCTTTTTGAAATGATGGGATTATTGATTCAGTGCTTTAGAAATGCGACTACTAATCTTTTCGCTTTGTTAAAACTTTTTTTGTTGTTGTTTAGTTCATCTTAATTTCATACATTTATTATTAATATGCTAAGTTGAGTTTATTTTTAAATTTAATTCAAATTTATGGTATATGCATAAGATTTTTTTTAATATTGGCAACTGACTTGTAATAAATAGTAAGTAAAACAAAACGAATTTGTTTGTGATTTATTGAATAGAAATTTTCTTTTAGTGTTTGCACTCAAGATATTACAAGATTTTCTCAATCATCATGCGAAAATAAGCGATAATAACCTTTGTAGTGAGTGGGATTTTATGTTTCTTCGCTTCGCTTTTTGTGGAGTATCATATCGCGGACCATAAAACAGATTTTTGGTGAATTTAAAATACCTATAATGCTTTGATTTTGCAAAAGTATACAATCTCGTTGGTATTCAAAATTCTAGTTTAAGAACATATTTTTCATTATTCTACAGGTATTTATTGAAAGATGAATTAAACAATTTGCTGGCTGACTCCTGCATTCCTTTTTCATCAACGAAAAATTTACTTACATTTGGTCTCTGAGTATCTTACTTTAGTTAGAAAATCGTTTCCTATTGTCTATGCTACATACAAAAATCCATATTTTTTAGCTCATGAATACTCATCGCTAAGCCTCCTAATATGTTTTTGGAACTGTCATCAAAAACAAATCAATCAATTTGCAAAAGCATAAAAATTTTTCATATTTATACAAAGTGAGTGCTTCTGCTGTGCATTTACAAATAATCAGAAATCATATAGCAACTTTTTTCAATATTTCAATTAGAGCTACAACTGTTTATGTAATTTATATGTTTTTATTTTATTTATAAGATCAAATTGTGTATGTATGTTCTTATTTTGTTTTTAATATTTACGATTTCAACAGATACATAATTATTTTTTTTATATATATAAAGGTTTTCAACAGATTTTTTCATTATTCAAACATTTTTGCTAAAATTTGGTCTAAAATGTCGGTTAATTATATAAAGGTGAGTATTTTGTTTTATTTTTACGTCGTGTATTTTAATTGTATTATAAAATAAATATTACAAAAAGTAAGTGGAGCCCACAAATTTTTAATTACAAATTATAATTTTTCTGTTGTAGGAATTATGTGTAACAAAAAATAAAACAGGGTTTTACAATTAACATTATTACGGAATTAAGTGTGTATATTTGTTTATAATTATTTATTTTAGATAGGAATTGTGTGGTAGTTTAAAAGTTATTATTTTATTTATTTTTAAATTGTGTGATATTTATTATATATTTGATATAATGGTGATGAAGTTGTATTTTTTCATATAGTTTGCTAAAAAAAGCTTTTGAAAGGTCATTTAAAAAAATTTGATATTTTTGTTTTTAGAATATGGATGAGTATCAAGAACTACCCGATAAAAAGTAGATGTGTTTATTTGGCGGTTATTGATTAAAAATAAGTTGTGTTTGTCGAACACGACAATATAACAAAAGTTAATGTTATAGTGCTAAATAAACCTACAACTGCTAGGTTTGCGAAGTTATGGAAAATATGCTAAAAAGAGCACGTATGTGCGAAGCAGAAAATGGACATCAGTTACAGGATATAATTTTTCAAAGCTAATTGCAAAAAATTCCCCAATAATATACTGTATTTTAAAGAAAAAATTATAATAATTGCATAAATAAAAAAGTTATAACTCATATAACTCATTCTGCGCCACCCTGTATTTTTCCATAAACTTTGATTAGTATTATTTATAAATTGTGACTTATTTACATAGCACGTCACAAAAATAATAATAAAGTAAATTTTTCAAAGGTCCACTCACACTAATATTAATTTTTGTTGTCAAATAATTATTTAAATTTTTAAATAAGGTCGCCAACGACGATGGACATTTTCCACTAACAATGAAAAATAAAATTTTTTTAAATGTTTCATTCATTCATTTTTTGTAGGTTAAGTTATAAATTTTACGAAGAGGTTTTAAAACTATTTAACATATAGAAGAGAAGGCATTTCTTGATAAGTCGGATAATTCCAAGATACTCTTTTTAACTGCTTTTACAGATAAATTATTCTCCACGATTTTGTAAGGCGTTGGCGTTTACGCCTCAGTCTTTGTTCGTAGTACATAGATTACAGAAAACTGCGTCTTTTTTAGGCTTGTACAGGAAACGCCATCAGCGTAATTGACAACGCCTTACACAATCAGACTGTTCACTTATTAACATTATATTCTTTAATTTCTCTTATTGATATTTAATATTTTGTTTTTTTTTACAATCTCTCTAATATGCAAATTTATTTTCAAAATTTTCAAAATTATTTATAACATAGAATGTACACTGTGAATATTTTTCCAGGAAGTTTTTCCTTACAACGTTTTTGTTTGTCTCAGAGAAGGTGTGAAAAGCAAAGTGACTCTGCTCTCATCTCAAGTATTTTTTCTATACTATTTGCTTCTCTTAGTTGCCCTTTTATTAGTAAATAAAAATAAAGTTGAAATTTCATTGAAAAATATTCAGTGTATAAGTATGTGTGTATATGGTATTATTTTTACCCTACGTATACAGAAGATTAAGTGACACATTCGCAATGTCCAAAGAATTCTGTTTTTCGTAAAATTATAATTTGAAACAAACACAAAATTTAATAAACTGTTTTCGTTTGAAATGTAATTATACGACAGAAAGAACTCTTTCGACATCGTGAAATAGGCAGTACATTTTTGATACGAAATTCCATACATATTTCAAATTGTAAAAATCTTTTATTAATTAATTTTGTAATGGCTTAAATTTGTTGTTCCTATTTTTTAAAATTGATATTAACGGCTTGGAGATTTGTTTTCTTGTTAAAATTTCAGGGCGGGTCTTTTGCTTTGTCAATATTTTGTTAATTTCTTTTTTTTTTGTACATTTAAAATGAGCTTGTTCGTAACATTTTGTTAATAATGAAATGTTTTATGTTTACTTAGATTTAATTATGATCATTTTTTAATATAATGTATTGTATTTAAATAATTTTTTTTTAGAAAGATATGACATAAATAATAATAATAAAAAAAGATAATATACTAATCTAAATTATAATAAAGACTTAAAGCGTAAAAATTGCCACGAAAAATATTTTAACTTTGTCCTTATATTTATGCAAACATATATATTTGAAACAAATGTGTAAAGTTAAACTTGAGTTTTTAAGTTTTTTTTATTTGCTTGTTATAAGAAATATATGTACTATGTATGTATATGGATTTTTTTTATATAAAACAAACGAATATTCGAAATACATATAAGAGAAAATGTAGTTCATAGCTCTACATATACACATAAAACATAAGTTTTTATAAGCGGATATACTAAAAATATAACAGCTTTATTCTCTACAAAACTGATGTATTTAGTGATGTCCCAAACAACATCCAGTCGTATATTTCAGATTCCTGTGTTTAGATTGTCACAATGGAACTAACAGGCGTCAAGAGTCTTTGGTAAGGAGAGCCGCATTATAATATGTTACGGTTTACGTAAACTTCAAGAGTGAAATCAATTTATTAAGCGACAAAAATTTTTCATAAAATTTTAATTCCTGAATTTTAAACCAACACAGTTAAAAATATATACATAGATAGATACTTAGAAAGTGATTTAAAAAAACACAAACAGCAAGCTCGTGTAGTAAAATCACAAAAAAATATTTAAGAACTACCACAAACTGTCTCGAAAATGAGTCGAAATTAATCAGAAGCGCGAATCATAAAAGACTCCTTTAGAAGAGTCGCGGCTTTTTCTCCCGAATGAACAGTCATTTTCGACTCGAAAACGAGCGCATAAATGCTTATTTTAATCGTCCGAAGGAGTCGAAAAAGACTCGAATATGATCATTAATTTCATAAAATGCTGACTGGTTATCCACATATACGTAATATCCCAGTCAGCATTTTATGAAATTAATGATCATATTCGAGTCTTTTTCGAGTGGGTTTATTTTCTAATTTAAAAATTTCAAAAACTCTATAGAACTGTCAATACATCAGAGCCAAATCGGCAATGGTTATCTTCTCCGGCACATATCTGTAAAGAAGCAAACAATTATGTTTTTTGAACTATAACGATATGAACTCCTTCCTTACTCAATGGTTACGTCGCTTGCAGCTCCTGGCGATTTTTCATCACCTAAAAATTCATTCTTCTTTTCTTTTGTTTTTACTCCTTCATCTTTGTGGGTATTGCCATTTACATCGGATTTATTTTTAGATTCATCCTGAATATCTTCATTTTCACGTTAATTCTCTTGGTTCTGTTTAAGTTTTTTATTTAACTTCTTTATAGCTGACATTACCTTTTTTTCTTTCTAATTTTTATATGAATTCACTGACAAATGTAATATGTACACTTTATATAATTTTTTGCTTGCTGTTTGTGTTTTTTTTTTTAAATCACTTTCTAAGTATTTCTGGGAATTATTTTCTAGTCTTATTTTAAGCCAGAACTGATTAATCAGTTTTTGATCATCTAAGGTACTCAAAAAAAACTGTTTGGTGAAACAATCTTCCACATACTGACTGGGATAATCCAAGTTTTCGTTTTCCAAGTGTCAGTCCACAGTTTAAATTTTCTAATGGCAGATGACATAAATATACACAGCGGAAAAAAGTAACTTCGCGATACCATTTCAGTGTTTACGACAATAATCTAATCTTTAATAATGCTCTGAAATTCGAATATGAGAACTTGTTTCGATGTCACTAGTTATCATTCTAGAGCATAACTGCATTTGAAATAAAAACAAATTAAATTGAGATAAACTCAATTAAGGTCTGAACACTGTATACGTTAAATTTCCTGTTTTCTTAGAGATTGTAAAAGTAGTAGAGGCGGCTTATTTTTTAATTCGATGTGAAAAGCAAAGTGTTCGAATTTCTATGTTATGAATATTCACCAAATAGTTGAAAAATATAGCTACGTGGTAATTTTTAAAAAACTGATTCCATACCAATAACAGTTGTTTTGTGCACATAAAATTTTCGATTGAAATTAATTATTTCCTAATATTTAATCATTTTGAATGTTAGCGTATTTATAAAAAATAATGTAGACTTGAGTTGTTCTTTAAAACATAATTTTCGTACAAAATTCACTTTAAAGCACTCTTCAAGTACAAATAATTTTTTATAAATACAACAGTAAATGTTATTTATTTTTATATTTGAAGTTATTTTTATCTTGTAATTTTGTAAATACTGAACGTATTTTAAGAAAATAAATATCTCTCTGATAACGCTTTGATCTTTCTATATTCGCCGCAACTTATACATGAAATCTGTTTATATTATTATTGTTATTATTTTTCCTTTTTCCAAAATCCTTATATTTCCTGAACATTTTTCGAAAATAGTGATATTGGACAAAAATATTTGCCCAAAATACGAGTATCAACATCAAATTTATCTTTACACTTAAATACATACTACATATATACATTTATTAGTGTTTTTGTTTGTATTTTTTTAAGTTTATCACAAACTTGTTTTTGTAAATCTACGTTGTGTGAGAAAATAGAACAAAAAATATTTACACATACATATAAAAAGAACTGAAAATAAAGCTAACCTTAATTGAAATAGCATAAAAAAAGTTGTTAAAACTAACCTCAAAAATATATGTATAAGTGTAAATTGTTTTTGTTTGGGGCGTTTGGAGCGCTTTAAACAGCTGAATTAATAACAGTTTGTTGAGCTGTAGTAGTTATAGCACCTGGTGCTGTTGTAGCTGGATTATTGACGCCACCATTACCACTGGCTACCAAGGAAGCAAAGGCGGCTGCGGCTGCAGCCGAAGTCCCAGATGTGGTAGCCGTAGCTGTTATGGAAACATTAGCTGACGTTGTAGTATTTCCCATGTCCAAGAGTGGGGCTGGCGACAACGAGGTCGTGGACGATGAAGGAGAAGAGCAATCGCTTTGTAGACTTAATGCTGGTGAAGCTGAAGTATGATAATTAGATGGTGGTGTATGAGGTGATAAAGGAGAGGGTGACATACCGGGATTACCACCATATGAACTTATTGAAGATATACCGCTGGATGTTGAAGCTCCAGAGGGTGAGGCCAAACATGTTGGTGTAGTACTCGCTGCTGATGTTATGGTTGATGGCGAGGGTGAAAATCCCATAGTTGTATTATTGCTGGTGGTATAGGTTTGTTGATGTTGCGGAGTCGAACCACCAGCCAATGAAGATGTTGCAGTTGTTGATGACGATGAGTGACCAATTGATGCAGAATTTGACGAGGCCTGTGAAGATGTTGATGGCTGTGATGAGTTCGCCGATGCTGATGAAGATGCAGCGGCTGCTTGACGTTCACGTTCGCGCTCACGGTCTCTTTGTGGCCGGAATGCTTCTCGTAAAGCTTCCACACGATTTTCGTTGGGTCCCCATCGTGCATGGCCAGCACTATTTTGCAGCCAAACAACTTGAGTGCCTTGCATGCATTTCACATTGACATCGTTTCTAAAAAATATAGATTTTTTTATTAATCTTAGGAATTTCTTTATAAAATTACATTTTTTTAAAAGGGTTCTGTAATACGACACAAAAGCCAAACTGTTCACATTTGCAAGCTATTTACATTGCAATGAGAAAGCAAGTCTTTTCGTAAGCGCCACAGAGAATAAATTTTCTAAAATTGACTCCCTAATTTTATAAATCACTTTGTGTTAGCAAAATTTCAATGTACACAACAAGAGAATTTGAAAAATATTTTCAGCGCAAAACGAAACGTTCGCTTCCGTTTCGGAAAAATGTTTTAAATGTTTTATACGCTCTTCAATATTCGTTTTATTGCCATAATTAACTTCCTGTTCACATATACAAAACTTAAAGTAAACATTTTTCATATTCATGAGAGCCTCAAGTTCAAAAGCCTCGTAACGAATTTTAATTATTGGCTCTAACTAACTTTTTTCAGTGAGTTGTGGTTTGCTCATTAAACACACTTTTTAGCAGAGCTGCATTTGTAATTTAACATAATCACAATTGCATATTTGTTAAACTATAATTGAGCTCAATAATGCTATTTATAAGACGGTATTTAAATTTTTTTTTGTTTTTCCTATAAATTTTATTAACGCAAAGTGATTTACAAAACTAGGGCCTAAATTTTCTTAAAAAGCACTTTACCAAAAGATTTTTTTTATGCAGATTAAAAAATAGAGTAATAATCTAACAGAAAAATTAAAGAAAATTAAATAAATAAAAAGTTATTTTCTTGAACAAACTCACTTCGCTATAATGTGCTGATAACCATGGCGATATTCATGCGCCATGCCCAATACAACCATAGAACGACGTTTATAAATATTTTCCTCCAACTTGTAAATGCTTTTCCATTCGGGCAAGAAAACTATAAAGCTACAAATAAATCAAATTAGTTAATAACAAATCTGCAAAGGAACGATTTCTTCTTTTTTTTTTCATATGCACATATTTGTTTTCGACAAATTAGGGATTAATCGAACAGCTTCAGTAATTAAAAACTAACTAACCTTAAAGGTTCCATAGATTCTGAGAGCAATTTATCAATATGCAACAGAGCAGCATCTATAAGCTCCTCGCAGTGCGGAGGATTAACTTGAAATGAACCCGAAACTGGCTTGAAATCCAGAAAGGGCCTAAAATAAGAATATAACACAAGCATACATTTTACTTTAAATTGTAGTTATTGCTTTCCAGCTTACCCCCTTGAACCGAAATAAGCATCAGTATCGGCAAATGCCGAACAATATTGACGAAAGTATGAATTAAATGGCGAAGCGAAACATTCAAAGGAAACACCGAAATGTCGATGCAAACACTCGAACACTGGAGTGGGCAATGAAGCCTGCGTTAGTTCAGCTTCTTGTGAAGAATTTAAGACATTGCCCAAAAAAGTTTGATAGCGTTTCAATAAACACCATACACGACCAATGAACAAATCAAATTTCTTGTCATCGAAACAGTTGTGACGATACAGTTGCTCCAGCTTTTGTAAATGAGTCAGATTAATATATTGAGCATCTGGTTGGTTTAAAGTGGTTGGTGTATATTTAATGATCATGTGATCACGATCTTGAACATATTCTATAGCGGGCATACGTGGAGAAGGTACAGCAAACTGTATGGGATAACACCAAACCTTTTTGAGATGGGGTGGTGGAGGCGGCGGTGTTGGTTCGGGTATACCGTGTTCTTTTAGCAACTGCATATGACGCTCTCGTATCTTACGTGCATGTTCTGCAGACAAATGATAGATTTTTGCGCATAAAGCTTCTACGGAGCTTTTGACTGTTTCCGTTAAATGTGGTTCACATTGTCGTCTCAAATGTGCCAAGCGATCTTGAAAATCTTCATAGCTGGCTCCCACTGTGCGTCTTAGCCACTGGAAAGTATCTTCAACATTCCACTTAACGACCTTCTTAGACTCAGAGGGTGAGGATCTTGATTCAATAATATTTTTAGCCGCTTCAGCGTAGCGTGACAGTTGTTTTCTAGCATCGCCAGTAAATTTGGGTTTAACAATCTTTATCGGTATGTCGGTCATGATTTCACGGTACATACATGAGGAAATCTCGGGTAAACAGTTACTGGGCAACAAGGGGTCACATCCGTTATCAATGACTTTGCGTTCTATTAGCCAGCGATTAAATGAATCCTTCGGGGCTTTTATGTTTTCTCGCCTCATGCAAAGATCTTCATAAGTTTTCACCAATTTCATAGTATAAGCAGCGCGCAGCGCTTCTATTTCAGGATGAGGTTGCGGCAACAGAGTTGGTGGTCTCTCCACTATAACAGCGTTAGTGCACACTTCCAGATCCCAAGGGCCAGCCAATATGAATTTTTTCATTGGTGGTGGCTGGTGACCATGAGGATGCATGTGCATGTCATCAGACGGACGACGTTTCAGATGATGGTGTTGCTGCATGTGTGGATGTGGATGATGCATGGGTGACGGTATGTGGCCTCCGGTATGTGATATACCTAATGGATCTGTAAGAGGATCAAACGGCCTCACTCCGGGCATTTCCCATAATGATTCTCCTGTAACTTTATTCCAATAATAAGGACGATTTTCTCTTTTAGACCAAAATTTGCGCCATCCCTGATTAACAAGCTCCGCCGTTAACTCTTCACCATAACCACCGCCTGATGTATACATAGGTGGTGGTCCGCCATGAGGTGTGTGCGCCATCATATGTTCCATAGTGGAGGAACCGGTCTTTGTGGGTGTAGATGGTGATGAGCATGTCGGACCAGCTGGTGAATTGGCTCCTGTTATTAATGATGTCATTATATTTGGCGAGCCAGCAGCGTTCGGATCATGGAGAATCGATGCTGTGGGCGCTGCGCTTGCTGAAATATGTGGCCCTCCCATTCCCACTCCTCCGCTGGCGCCAATTATAAGAGAACTGTTTACATTTGTGTTACTGTTTGTGGATGCTGTTAGTTGATCCCAAGCCGTCTGATTGCTTGAGATATTATTTTGCTGTGGCATATTTATGTGTGGTATCATTGGACTTACTGTGCCTGTTGAGGCAATGACACTTTGTGGCATCACGCTGCTTGTCATTGGCATAATATTGGTCTGTTGCGGTGGCAGGCCATGATGCATATTGTGCATATTGTTATTAGCTGCCATGGTGATGGGTTACACCTAAAATTTAAATAAATCTCGCTTAATTTTAAGCACAAATATTCGTTTCTTGAAAATTAAATAAATTTTATAAATATAATTCTCTTATTCTGTAACTATTTGTTGTCCCGTTTACAGTTTAAGATGTATGACAGACATATAGCAGATTAAGCGAGTACCCATTTTATACCTTCCAAAAAAGAATTGGAGGGAAATATCTATCCGAGACCCCATAAATTATATATATGTATGTATCCCTTAACTACAGACGTCAAATTATATGAACGTTAGCACAGACCACCTGTAATTTTTACCGGTTATATAAAATGTATCAAATTCTTGTAAAACAATTGAAAAATTTCTTTAATATGTATCTGTTATATATTTCTTGTATATCAAGATCTAGAAAAAGATGCAAAACTGGTGACTTTAATAAAACCGCTCAAGTTTTTTAAAGCAAAATATATTCAGTTACATATTTTTTTGTATTTTTTTAAGGTTGTAAAAAATCGACACTAAAAAAGTATTTAAACAAAACACAAATTCATTTTATTATAAAAACTTAACT
Source organism: Linnaemya tessellans (assembly GCA_951800035.1). NCBI lineage: Eukaryota > Metazoa > Arthropoda > Insecta > Diptera > Tachinidae > Linnaemya > Linnaemya tessellans. Next base: position 116,270,441 of record OX637535.1, read on the forward strand.
GCCCTACTCCCTCCTCCCCCTTTGACCCTATCAAAAAAATTTTTTTTTTTAAATTTTGTATTTAATCATCCCAAGCATTTATTTTTAGAGTTTCATGACTACCTGTATCTGCCCTACCCCCTTCTCACCCTTTGCCCCTTAAATGACCCTATCAAAAAAAATTTTTTTTTAATTTTGTATTTAATCATCCCAAGCATTTATTTTTAGAGTTTTATGATTACCTGTATCTGCCCTACCCCCTCCTCCCCCCTTGCCCCTTAAATGACCCTATCAAAAAATTTTTTTTTTTTAATTTTGTATATAATTATCCCAAGCATTTATTTTTAGAGTTTTATGACTACCTGCATCTGCCCTACCCCCTCCTCCCTCTTTGCCCCATAAATGACCCTATAAAAAAATATATAAAATTTTATTTTGTATATAATTATCCCAAGCATTTATTTTTAGAGTTTTATGACAAAATTTTTTATTATAAAAAATTAACAAATTATAAAAACTTAAAATATAGTATATTTAGATACAAAAAATAAAAATGAAACAGAAATATATACATTTAAAAAAAAACTGCAAGAGGAAATAGTAAAATAGTCATGGTCGCTTTCCACATAACCAGAATCTGGATCTAAATCACAATATCAGAATTTAATTTAATTTTTTCCAGCCATCATTCCACAGCTTCTTCAACATTTTTTGGTCAATTTTAACCCTCTTTGATGGGCCCGGAATACTTCTACCATCCATTACATTAAAAAGACAGAGTAATAATATAAATAAAATTAACTGTTATCCAGTTTAATTATAACACAAATTAAAACTATACTTACGGCAAGACAGACGACAGGTCTGTCCGGTTACTAAATTTAAATACGAGTAGTAGTAAATTAAACAAATCGCACTGCACATAACTGACACTTCAGCAAACAAAGTTACACTGAACATTGAAAAGGTACATAAACGTATAAATGCGTAACTAGCATTCGGTATAAATGTATTTTGATGGATAACACAGGTCAAGTTTGTAAATGGGATGAGTCCGCCCAGAGGGAAAAAAGTTTCCCTAAGAACTAAACCAACCTCTAAAAATCAATCCTCTGTCCTACCCTTGCCGCCTAAATTACCTCAGCATCTATAATTTAGATTTTTATGCTCCCCATTTTGTAGAAATACTTCTTAACACCTGGTTACTCTGCCCATACACATAAGTAATATTCATAAACATTATAGCATGGAGACGAAAGAGCCGCCAGTCATAATTAAAAAGTCGACTTAAAAGTAACACGACGTTCTATTTGAATGTGCGTCTTTCTTTAAAAGGTAGAAGTTACGCTGAACATAGTTAAAAAAAAGAGATAAAATATTATATCATGGACAAATTATATTATATTTATTAAAGAATTTTGAAATCATTTATGAACTGTTTATTTATATTTCACGTTGTTAATCTTGAATTTTTCGAGTGCTTTTACCAACAACCATCGTCAGAATAATAAACAAACAGTCGTGAAATACTCTCGCATCAAAGGTACTCTTTTAATTTTAGTCAAATAAAATGTGTGTGAGTCAGTGATGGCAAAGACAGTTTTAATATTGTACCAAAACTATGTTAAAAACGTACTGTTTTTTATTAACGGCACCAAAACTATTTTTGTTATTACATTTCGAATTTTCAGTGTTGTATATAATTTGCTTAAGTTTACAAAAAATTAAAACCGTCTTTAGTTTTTTTATTGCGAAATCGGCAGTTAACCACATCAACAAGTGATTTTGCCTTCACAGTGTAAATTTAATAAATTCAGGGGGGGCTACTCTTTACTACGATGTGAATGAAAACCTGAACGCATCTGTATGCTATTTGCAGAGAAATGCAAAAACAATTCCTGTCGCATCGCAATACAGAGTAACCGCCCAGGTTTTAAATTACATGTACTAAATTGCTTCACATTACTTGAAATATGTGAATTTTTTGCTGTACTTTTTTCTAAAAATTTTGTTGTATTTTATATTTTGTAAATGAATAGTTGAAAGTCATGAGACGACATATGCAAAGTGAAATCATAAAAGTGTTTGGAAATCAGATTCTTTCATATAAAAATCAAACTCAATGAAATAATGCGGAGAGGTATGTTGGAATTTCCGCTCCACTCGTTTAACATGACTAGCAGTTCCCATCATATTTGGCAATTAAATAAACGTTTACATGTGTATTTTTTGATAAATTATTATTATACTGTTCACTCTTATTTTATTTCTTATCGAAATATAAAAAGTACGAGCAAATTGATTAATTGAAGTTATTATATTATTCATTAGTGTGGCATAATGCTTTTGAATTTCGAAAAGTACCAATAGAGCTACAATGTCAACTTAACCATCCCTGCTGTGAGTATTCAATATTTCGTTTCTTTTCGTTTACAAAAAAAATGCTCTTGCTTTATTGAGTGTGTGTGTATTTTTTTGTATCTTTACACGTTTGTTTTTTATTTTAATTTTTTTTAAACCAAAAAGAAGTCTATAATCATTGATTCACTACTGCACGATTTTAGATGTCTTTTAGAATTCGTTGTTAACGGAGGGTGTACTACGTTTATTAAGTTTTAAAAATTCAATTAAAGAGGTTTGGATAGAAATAAATAAAATAAAAAAGGAAAACTATTTTTTTAAAAACAAAAGAAAAGTTCTTTCGTATTTAACCTCCATCATTGTGGCAAGTAATTAACAATCAAATAAAAAACACGTTTTATAAAAATTTTAAAAATTTATTTTATTCGAATAAACAGTAAAAAAGTTACAACAAATTGATTTAAAGGAAATAAAAATTTTTATTAAACACATTGCAAAGAACTCAAAAAAGCAAAATATTTGCGAGATAAATATTCTGGAAATAGATAAGTATAAGAGAGGAAAAAATTATGCTTATAAGTTGAAATGAACACACATCACAATGTTCTTCCTATAAATCTAATGATAATAACAATAATAAAACTGATATAAAAAAACGTCATTAACAGTCATGTTGATTGAATTTTTCAACAAATTCAACAAACAAGTCTTAACTTTCTTAAAAACTTAAAAAAAGCAAAGTTAAATATACTGAGTGAGTAATTATTGAAATTCAAGTTAGTGAGTGCTTTTTGAATTTATTTGAATAGTAGCGATACTACATTTCCTGCATATTTGCATGCCAAGAATGGAATTGATAATTAAAAAAATTTAAATACTGTAAAACAATGTCGTATTGCACAATTAATAATCATTTAAGATTTTAACTAAAAACGTATCGTGCTTTTTGATTTCACATCAAACTGTAGGTATACCAGACACATTTTTTATTTAACTTGAAATATAAAAGTACTCTAATTTTCTAAATTTTGTTCAAATACATATGAATTTTTCACCATTTTTGTACAGACACTATATACAACAACGTACATATGTATGCTCATAATGGATGCCCAGCAAGCATCAGTTGGTTGATTAAGGAACGGAACGCTCTATACTTCCATTTTTCGTATAGAACAGATTATTATGTTGAAAACATGAGTTATAAACCCCCGAATAAAATTGTACATTTATTTCGAGCATTTGCAAAATATATATCCAGTATTTCATTATAGAAAAGTAGTTGTGTTATGAATTTCACTTTTTTCGAAAACATATGTAATTCGAAATAATTGTTCCAACTGAAATCATTATTACGAATAGAATGATTAAATGAAACTGAAAATTATTTCATAGGGAAGAACTTTGTTTTGCGAATCGCAATAATACACAATGAAATCTGTTTCCGAACTGAATAGAGCTCTGTGAAATGGATAAGCATTTTCAAGAACAAATTGTCAAATTGGTCAGGACAAATTTAATTCTTCAATTGCCCCTTCAAAATCGCAAGAACTAAAACAAGATATTCTTATTTATAACATTTCAACTTGGAAAATATCTCTTGCAATGTAGAAAAGATATTTTAACAATAATGTCACACACCTAATATGTACTTGCATTGAAATAGACATACAAAATACCTAAATCGATTTCGAAATATCATAAGGTAAGTTTTTTAAACAACAAAGTTTACTGCTGCAAATGTTGCCTGAATATCAAAATAATTTCATATTTGGTGTTCTTTGCAGCAAGAACAATTATGTTTATAATACACAATTTATTTATTTATTTCATAGTAATATAAATAGCCACAAGGCCAATATAATATATATTACAAGTAATTTTATTCCCATGAGATAAGGATAAAAATTTTGTTTTTAATTATGAAGGAACATCATACAAGTTATGTGGATATTAATACCTATAAATGAGATGAAGAGTTACGTTCTACTTATTGTAAATGATTTAATAAACATGCCTACATAATAACATTTAAGGGGGGCTACTGTGTAATTCGATTTAAAAGAAAATGCTTTCGACTTTCCATGTTAAGAACATACAATTTCGAACAGTTTTCTTTTCGAATCAAATTACGGAATAACCCTTCTGATTTATTGTAATTTGTAAAAATTAATAAAGTTCTACAAACTTTTTTCCACATAGAGTTAATTTATAATACGTTTCCACTTATCAAATTTATCTTAAGTTTTATTATTTACAAAGTCCACAAAGCATTCACCTGCTTAGTCTAGCAATTTCTTCATTCCTTCATAAATCTATTTGATGTATTTGGAGCGAAGAGGGAGAGAAACAAGGATCGATATTACAACCAGGGCAGACGCGGTAAAGGAGTATGGACCTATCAATAAAAATTATTTTCCAGAAAATTATGAACTATAGTGTTGAAAAACTACGTATGTAGTAAATGTACTTGATTAAAATTTAAAATATCTTCTCTAAAATTATTTAGTTATTGTGGGACAAACTAATCTATATTTCAATGTGCCAATTAAAATTGTTAATTATGTCATTTTTTATACGGTAAAATAAAACTAAAATCAACAAGTATGCATATTTAAAAAGAGAATTTTTAATTTTATAATTATACAATAATATAAGGAAACTCAGTAAGTAAGAGAATAATCAATTGGAGAGAGATGCATTTTTTTACATACATATAAAAACGTCAGAGAAATTTAGAAAATAAAAGAATGCAAAATAAATAAAATCAAAATATGTTTTGACGAAACAGTACTCTGTAAATAAAAATTAAATAATGTAAACTTATCAAATTTAAAAATATATAATAACATTTAATAAAAACAAATGTATTATATAAATTAGTGTAAACATTGTATAGAAAGCATACAATCACTACCACATCAGACCCCATTGAGTACAAGAGGTGTTAAATGTCTACGTCATATAATGGCGCGCTTTTTTTTAGGTGAAATCAATATAAACATTTAAGCACGGATGTTTTTTTAAAGCACAACTCCCGTATTAACTTCAGTAGGCTGAAGTATTTTAAATTGTTAAATTCAATGACAAAATATATCTTCAGAAGTTGCAGTAATAAAAAACCCGCCACTAAAATTTCTCTACACTTTCTTTTTCGCTCTATAGAAGTACGGTGTATACACACAGGGCCTGGCTGTGGGAAGTCAGTATTTGTAGAAAAAAATTGAATGGGTTTCATTGTAAAAACACTTTCAGATATTTGTTACAAATTGCTTGAATTTCATAAATTTTCAAGTATTAGAGCAAACATACTTCAGTTTTCATATTTAATTTACCATTGTGCTCATAGCCACTTATTTGTCATATAAATAATTCTGATGTAAAGAAAAATTTTCCTTCGTATTTTTTCAACTTTTACCAGTGGCAGCACAACTCACCGTATTTAATTTCGTTTGGTTATAATTGATTATTTAATTTTCTTAGTAAATTACGCGCAATACTTGTTCACATTTATCGAAGGCATCAAGTGCTGTTTAGATAAACAAAAACAAACAAAATTACGTGAATAATTTTTGGCGTGTTATTAAAAAATTTTTCACACAGAAATTTTTTCCATCCGTTCGTGCCGAAGTTTAATTTTGTTTTGTGGTATTTCTTATTCGAGGAATAGAAAAGAAAATGGCGATGATAAAATGAAGTGTTGTATCTATAAAGCAGAGTAGCTCAACTTTGTGACATTTTTCAGAACAGGGCTGGCTTTAGTAAAATAAAATGTGTAAAGTGGAATTAATTTAAATCGTTGTAGTTATTTCGAAACGGTAATTTAGTTAATATATATACATATGTGTTTATATCTTTACCTGGCTATAACTAGGCATAGATGTCAAGTTGATAAAACAATATAATTTGCATATTAAATGGACACTGACGGTGTACTTTGAAAACATCAGTATGCAACAGTTAATTTATAAATAATCGTATGTATAAAAACCAATATCAGCAATTGCTTATTTAAAAAAGAATGCAAAGCAAAAGCATTGCTTGTTGTGCGGTCAAGAATGTTTTATCGATTCGTAAACCAAATTATGAGTAGACTGCAACTTAATTCCGAACTTTCTTTGGGAGTTTAAGTATACTCCCAGAAAACTACAATTAAACAGTTTAATATAGTTTAATTTATTTTAAAAAAGTATTATACATGTACATATACGGATGGATGGGAGAGAAAAAGTAAAATACTAGGTAAGAATGTCTTTTGTGTTATTAAAATAATATAATAGTGTTGTTATACTCGTTTACTAATTATTTGTTTGCAATTTCAAACAAATCTCTAAACTTATATTTAAATCCGGCTTATAACGATTAATTAATTTCAACAAAGTAAGTTTTTTCTCTTTGGAATTATTTGATTCTAATTCGTACAATGTGGACAGATTAACTAAAAGACTTTCGTTTAGTGATTTTTGTGGATTCAAATTGATGGCTCTTTCAAAGAGATTAATTGCATCTTTTAGTTTGCCTGCATATAACAGGCAAACACCCATGTTGTTTAGAATCATTGTATTGCCTGTTTCTAAATGCAGAGCTTTTTGAAAAGTGACAAAGGCCTCCGGAAAATCATTCTTCGCTACCGTTATAAGGCCTTTATCTACTAAATCTCTTATATCCGGTTGTGAACCTCTAACGAGAGAAAAATAAAACATAAAAACTCAATGACTCTTTGAAATTACTAACATCTAGCTTACATTTTTCTCAAACGGCGGGCTTCGGCAAACTTTTGCTCCGCCCCAAAGATATCGCCTATTTGTAAATATATTCTACCCCAGGCAGAAAATAAAGCTCTACGCTCTTCTTTATCTAAATCTGAACGATCTACAATCAGACTTCTTATGATGTCATCGATTAGATTGTACTTTTTAAGCTGTAATTGCAATTTGTATTAAATAATTTACAAACATGTATATTTTAATAAACTTACTATAATTGCACAGTTGACAATGGCATGAAGCACACGTAGTTCTCGTTTTTTCCAAAAATCTTGAGCTTCGTTTGTTTTTTTGTTGCCAAAATACTGTTTGATTTCGTTACAAATTACATAGAGTTCAGAGAGACGGTCCAAAGCTAATTGGGGTTTACCCAGGTATATCGGCATTTCAGCAAGCAGTAAACGAAAAGAAAAACAAGCTATAGAACCAGTTTTACCAGGATACATTTCTGGGTAGAACTAAAAATAAAGCAGCTTAATATCCAGTGAATCTTAAAACTGAAACAACAAAACTAACCTCATAGTAGACATCGGGCTTATTGAGTTGTTCAAAAGGATCAGCCTCTTGCTGCAGCAGTTCATACTCACCCAACTTGGCAAGCAGTGCCAGTCGTGTAAACCATAGCTGTAAAGAATGTGGTGAATGTTTGGCTGGTTGCCCGGCACGTCCATAGCCTTGACCATAAATAGTTAGCAGTCGCCCTGTAAGATTTACCGCTGCTCTATAGCAGCCAGCTGCTATTAACGATCTCAAACCACGTTCATCTTGTGTAACATAATCTATATTTAAAATTTTGCGTTGAGACAAATCGCTGTCTCCCAAATGTTCGGAAACAGCTATGGCTATTAAATCCGGCTTTGAGTAAAATATAGAATATAACACTAGGTGAGTACACAATTTTAAGAAAAGAAGTTACGCTAATACCAAATCGCTAGAGATCTGTATTCCTGGCATAGTTAAAAGTGGTGGTACTCCAGCTTCCGTGTGTGGCGGTTCCCAGAAATTTCTAACATCATCATTTATTTTGAGGTCTTCCTCCAGCTCCGATGGATTTTCTACATAATCCGGTGGCTTAAAACCTCCTGTAAATGTCTCTGATGTCAAATTACAGGAATTTAAAGCAGTTGCTGCTGAAGAACCTGCAGTTTATGTATAATTTGATACATTAGAAGGGTTTTGTTTTCATCATTCGCCATATACAGTATGTTTGTATGTATGGCAATTGTCTTTAGCTAATCGATTTTATACACTACCTTGTTTATCCTGCGTTGTGGCTAGATCATCAAAGAAACTTGGTGGATCATTAGCAAAATATTGACTTAATGTAGATGCTGTGTTACTTGATTTATTTTCCATTTGCAATTAATTTAGGCAGCTGCAATTTTTCTAATATTTTGTAAACATCAAAATTACACCTGCAACAGCTGAACAACTTTGTCACAATATATAATTTTGTGACATTTTTGTGGAGTGTGTCCACACCGCAATAAAACACGCTTCAACGGTAATCCGTTTACTTCTAAATAGCGGAATTACTGATATTTTAGAAAGAAAATTGCAGCGGATATAGGGACGGTTGATATTTTGTGCCATTTATTAATTTTTTTTATATAACAGCTGCAGTAATTGTCAAAAGAAATCATTGAGATTCTTGCTTTAAATGCAAGAACAAGTGAAAGTGAATATCAGTGAATATATTCAGGAAATTTAAATGCAAAAAGTGTTTCGTAGTGATTGATATGTAAATTTATTATCAGAATACAGAAGTATTCTCATTAAATTGTGCACAGAAAGTAAAAATATAAAATTTACTACATATCCAGAAATTACAATATTGCAAATTTAACATAGAAAGCACACATATAAATTCATATACATATGTACATGTAAGTGGTTTTAAATATGTACTTCTTTGTTTATTAAATCCATAGAGAAGAGGTTTATAATTATTATTTTAAAACAACAGAAAATTGTTGAGAAATACACTCTGTAAAATATTAGCAGCCATGAGCATAACCTAAAAATGTTTGATTTTAATCCCTATTTATGCGCATGCAGTTTCTTGGTATTAAATTAATGAGAAATTTCAAACAGTTTTATGTTTCATGAACGGTTTCGTTCACGAAAAATATTAAATGGTTAATATATCACTGCACACACATGAAACATTTTAAGCGCAACAGTCATAAGAAACTACAGTGCGGGAGCTAAATCTTAAGAAGTCAGTCAATATCAATCCTCAACTAGTAGATGCAGCCAAACCACAGACCGTTTACTCTCTATCGAGAGTGTTGCGTCTAGTTAATTTCAACACCTCAGATAACTGGTTTACGGTGCTGCTGAGGAATTATTCCGTAACTAACTATATTGCTATATGAACGCATAAGTCGTGTATAGTCAGTCACAGGAGAGGATACAAAATATGGGTTAATAACTTCTGTGACCATATGGTCTGAGTGACCTCGCAGTCATCTGTGCATCGTTACTTTGCAAATTTACTTTGTAACGTGTTTTTCAATGCAATACAATAAATTAAGTAAATACTAACGCGTAGAGAGTTTGTTATGGAATCTGATTGTAATTAGAATCTGAATTGAAATAAACAAAACAACAATGTATGATTTTGATATTATCAATCATCTTTATATCGGACTTTCCATAAATGTATCAATAAAACTGACACAGTACAAAATTTTGTGCCGGAAAAATAATCTATATTTAATCCGTGTTGTGAAATGAACCTGGCGAGTTCCAATCGAAATAACTATATCTGACATTACGGCAACTGGTATAGGTTGCAATAAAGATTTCTTTGATCCGCTTCATTCCCTAAACTATTTTATTTAAAAAAATTCGTTGGAAAATGTGCTCTTGTTAGAATAACTCGGGTATTCTTAAAATATCGAAAAAATACGGGTATTTTGAGAGCATGATGTTTGTTTCGAATCAAAATAAACACAACAATTTAAAGCCGAATCGATTTTCAGTTTTGACAATATCTAAAATAAAGTTGAATATAAATAGAATTTGAACAAATTCATTTATTAATAAAATAATAAAAAATCATTTGCAGTCATGCAGATTCGAACTTAAGACCGTTGGAAAAAAGTTAACAATTTACATAAGAAAGTTCGACTAATAAAAATTCATACAAAAGTTGAATATGTTTTCTTTCAGCATTAAGCCTCTTTGGGAAATAAATACAAGGTTTAATAATAGAGATGTGAAAAAGAAAGAAGCCTCAATAAAAAAATTTACTTATATAATAGAGATGTGCAAATGTCGTGATTTTTTGTGTTACGTGTGATTCACGCGTGAATCACGTAAATCGTGATTATAAATGATTAAAATCACGCGTACATGCGTAAACGCCTTAAATATTGGCATGCGTGAGCGTGCGTGAAATAATTTTAGTTTCGTGATCTTAAACTTAATTGTACTCACCCGCACATCTCTATTTATTAACACCGCAGGCATCTTTGTACCGGTATTTTGCAAAGTATTTGTTAAATAAACAAACATTTTCTTTCATGTGACTTTTTTGATGATCATTTTATTGCGTAGAAATATGCAATAAAAAGAAAAAAAAAACGGTTAAGTAACATAAAACGCGCCCAACGTGGGGCTCGAACCCACGACCCTGAGATTAAGAGTCTCATGCTCTACCGACTGAGCTAGCCGGGCTTATGCCCTAAATATAGTTCGATAATATGTAGAATATTTTTTTCAGATTTACTCATCCAAGGATATTCATACATAAATAAATGGTAAAAACGGTTATTTAATATCTGTTTAACCAAAATTCATCCTATATACATTATATTATTTACTTAAAACATATATAAATGATGGTAAATAATCGGTGAAGAGGGACAACAACGTAATTTTATTATATTTTACAAAGTAAAACTTAGAAAGTTCTCTATAAAAGCTTAGGTATCGTTGCGTCGGCCACTTTTTACGATAATGGTATTTTTACGCGAAAAGTGGGATAAAAAACAATGTAAGAATTGCATATCAGTCGCAATGGGTTAATAGATTTTAAAAATTTATTTGGTATATAGAGCACTTGACAGCTATCAGTACTATATTCTAGACGTTATATCCAATAAAAAACAGTTTTGAGCCTCGTAAGCCCTTAGTCCAGAGATATCGTCGAAAAAATTCTGGCTTTTGAGTGTCTCTGTGGTCCAATGGTCGTGGGTTCGAATCCCGCCGGAGACTCTGGGTGTTTTCCGCAGACAAGCAAATCGCTTCGCGGGTTTTGTTCGTTATTAAAAAAAATTTTTAAACGTTTATTTATATCAGATTTGTTATTGTGTTGGCAACACTAATCTGCATATTGTCGCTCAGCGTTATCAATTGAGCAGATTTATTTATCTGTTTTTACAGTTTTTTGAAGTGCAAAACAGGCGAAACCTGCAAGTTTTTCTTCAAAAACAGTTTTTAAATTAATGCATGTTTTTTTAATTTTATTAGAATAAAACAAAAATGCATTTAACTACGATATTATTAACGAACATATATTCTAACACAACAATGTTATAATTTGTACTCTTTTTTAAAAGCCAACATTAATATAAATAATATCAGAATAACAAATAATATGAAAATTCCTCCTATAGGTATCTGGAGTTTTGTGAACCATAGATAGGCCTTAAAAAAATTCAATTGCACCAATTTTGTACAAACAACAGAAATGGAAACTAAATGTAATAAGAATATGTATAACTAAACATACATATTTTCAATTAAATAATTTACGGAGATCTCTGTATGTATGTGATAAATTAAACATGTTTTTACTTTAACTTTTATATTTTTTATATGAAATATAAAAATTAATTGAATGTATCAAATATGCTTTTCTTTAATTTTGTCGCCTATGGAAATAAATATAAATAATTTAATTTAAGTACACAACCACAAAAGTTGCAGGAATTAACACCTGCCGTATCCGTGAATATAATTGCTCCTGCATATTTCTATTTTTGTAGTCGGATGCACTCCGCTGTTCGTGAATGTGATTAATTAATTAATAATAATGGCTCACTCACTCCCCTAAACCGCGATTGCCTTCAAAAAATAACTCGGGACAAACCTGATATCCATAACTTTATATAAAATGCATTAATTAAGAGCCACTCAGAAGTCGTTTTAACCATGTGTTACCGAGCGATCATCGAAGAAACTGTACCCCAGTGGTCTTTACAGACCAAAATAAGAGCACAGTTCAAACCTCACGCTACAGTTAAAACGATATACCTTCTCATCGCGGTTACGGTATTTTTCATTTTGTAATGAAAATAAGTGAAGACTGACTACAGAAATGATCCTGTGAAGTATAGTCTTAACCCAAACACACAAATTGAAATTATTAGTATTCTTTCGAATATTAATCAAACGAGAATTACGCAGCATAATATAAAATAGAAGTAAACAGTTTGATAAGAAATATAATAATAACCACCCCATTTCAAACATATTTTACTACAACAGGTAACCCTCGAGTAGCGTTAAATGTTTAACAATATAGTCATATATTTATGAATTATAGATATTGTATGTATATTCATGAATTTAAAACACTACGTATTATTTTAAAACAGTGAATCACTTCACACAATTTACAATATTATTTGTTCCACGAAGGAAGTTTTATTTCAGTTCCCTATACAATTGTACACAAACTTGTTTTAAGTGAGTTTGCCTCTCTATTAATAATCGTGGTAGCTGAGGTTTGTCTGTATGTTTACGTGCGCATGTCATGCCCATATTCTTGCTTTTGTTTTATTTAGTAGCGTGCTAGTGCATACAGTGTTGTCATATTGTATTTTCAAAAACATTTTATTTTGCAAATAAACGTTGATTCGGCCAAAACTACTGTTGGTTACAAATCATACAAGATTTGCATGTATTCTATTCTATTGCCATTTATTTATGACCACACAAGGTATTAATTAAAATTATTTCCTTTAACTGTGACTCTTAAGTAATCCAATTTTCACCACTTTGTAAATGTTACAAAAAAAATTCGTTTCTTATAAAATAATTTAATTAAAAAATTATATTAACGAAGTTAAGTCTAATTTAATTCTACAATCTTACAGCTTGAAAACTAACGCCACACAATTGAATTGTAAAAGGACATAAACGAGTATTTACACTTAAATCTTGATATAAATTCAAATTTGCATATCAAACGTCTGTCTCGTGCGTTTGGCAAGAAATTTCCTGTTTGACATCAAATGAATAAAATCATTCTTTTTAAACGCTTAAATTTACACGTTCAATAAACACAGCAATTTGTCTTAATAAAAGGACATGCTCCATGCATATTTCCAAAACGAATCGATGGAAAATTTAAATATTATTAAACAAATTTTCAACTAGAAACTATTGTTATTGGCCGTTATATATTGTTTCGGGATAATAGCTTGGAGCATTGAACATGCGAGGAAAACCATTAGGATCCAGTTGTTGTACAGGCAAAACAGACATGATGTCACTGAAAAGATATAAAAAGATAAAATATATATGTATATAAGTGTGCATACAAAATTTAGAAATTTCTTAAAAAATATACATATATAGGGGTGATTTTTTAAAAGCTTTCGGATTTGATTAAAATACATTTTTAGAAATTTATGAAATCTTTATTTGACTAGATAGACCGATCTACATAATTCAATGTTTAAATACGATTTCATCTATATATATTGACCTCGGCTACGCCTCAAATAGCTCATACGCTAGGTCCAATTTTGACATACTATCTCCATCATATCGGCCGATATCTTACGAATAAATTCTTCAATATTGACTGCCAGTGTGTCAACCGTTGCATGCATTTTGACAAAGAAATTGAACAATTTGTTTGTAAGTTCACTCATCGTTAAATGCAGGGACCGAAACGGTTATAAGTTTTATTTTAAAAATTACATTTTAATCGTTATTCTATGAGTTTTGTTTTTCGCTTAGAAAATAAGAGTTATTTCTTGATTCTTATTTATTTCCTCACCAAATAAAAGTTATTTCTTAAAATATATTTATTGCTCACCAAATAAAAGTTATTTCTTAACTTAAATTAAATATTTGGAGGATATTTAAAATTCGTCCCTTCCGAATATAATGTTCTTACTTGTTTAAGTTTAAGTATTTGCTGTCTGCGGTAAAATTATAGACCAAACCAGTGATGTTAACTTTTTTATTTCGATTTCCGTACAGCTCTAAAAAAGTTACCGTATTTTAGGTAAAATTAGCCTGGTACAAAATTAATAATAAGCTACGTTTAGAATTTAACCATAATTGACATTATTTTGCATAGTTGTAATGAAACCGTAGTTTTTTGATGTTTTTACTGAGAAATATGTAGTCGCAAGAGAATTTGAAGTGAAGAATTTATATTTCGGCTGTCACAAAACTGATCTATTAATACAGTTATGAATTCGCCCCTGCAGACACATTATGAAGCAAATGTTTGGGGGCTAACAATTAAAAAGTAAAACATTTTAAAATTACCGTACAAATATAGCAATTACCTGCTTACCGTTCGGAGGGTTAAATTACCGTACAATACGGTAATTACCGTATGGTTAACATCACTGGACCAAACTGAACATGGTTAATATGTGGTCGCTACACGAAAACAGCTATCAAAACAGTGGTGTCAAAAAGAAAGTTTGTAAAAAATCACTCGTTGCTTGCATGTGTATGCCTGTGTGTATGTCAGTAGAAAGAAATATTTTTAAAAACATGTGTGAGCTACGAAAGTGCCAAGTTAACTTTAAATAAAAATGGCACTTGTCCTTTTTTAATTATTTACGCCCTCCTGTGGAGTCCTCTTCTTCAAACTGATACAATATGTTGCACATGCCAAACATGTTCTTGCCTCTACTTAGTAGGCGTCCTTTAGTCTAATTTTATATTGAAATATTTCTTTAGTCGGATATTTAAATTATTTATAATTATGCTTCGGCTTTGCTTTTTTTTTAACGCTTACAAAACTCATTGTATTACATTCATTCATCATATTTAGTAGGGCCTTGTGCCGGTCATTAGGAAGAACTACATACAGTTAAGTACGGAGGGCGATTGTGTGGTACTTATGGATGTGTGCTTAAATTCTGTCTGGGTGCTCTCTATACACACATAAGTATATGTGTATGTTCGTATTCCATGTGTGTGTGCGGCCTGCCTGTGTTAAGTGTACGTGCCTTTTTAATAGTCAATTTTTACTGCATTTTAATGCCAATTCTATAAAAAAAACTAGCAGTTTTATGCGCTTTCATATGGACCAATGAGTATTTTTTTTATGAGTTATGGGGAATTTCTGTCCAGATTTTATTTTAAGTGTTTTTTTTTTTGTAAGTGCGCTCTTTATTTATGTTTTCTTTTTCAATTTTTCCTATTTAATTCACATTTTGTAAATGTTAGATTTTGTGTTAAATGAAAATTGTTGTAGTAACAATTTAATAAATTTTCATATTTGTTTAATTGAATCATGAAACTCGATATTGGAAAGGGTCGTTGCGAGTTCTAGCGGGTTTATTTGAAAAAAAAATCATCAAATGCATTTTTATTAACAGTTTAAAAAATTAAGTAAGTACGAAATTACGAGGCAGATGCAGATTTAAAGTTAAGAAAAAGTTCAAGTGCACAGTGGGGCAGCTGGCAATATAATAATACATACATACATATTTATAGAGTAAAGGGAATTCATTTAATGGGGCTTTTGCATTTAGGAGATAAGCGAACTTTTGTTGTAAAATGTGGTTCAAAATTTTGGAAAAGAGCGAAAGTCTGCCAACATGCTAGAGGTGGACATTTGCCCAGCATCATATTCCATTATTAATTCCCATATTTCTACTTTTCATTGGTATCAATAAAAATGAATTTGTCAAAAAAAAGTGTTTTTTTTGAGCCATTTACTTCCTAACCTCAAATTTGCTCATCCCTTGTAATAGAAGTACAGTCGAATCCGCTTTAGCGCAACATGCTTTACTGAAAAAAATCGGATTACTGAAAGTGATACAAATTCCCGCACTGATTTTAAACGCAGCTAGTCTTATTCACTTCGCTTTAGCGAAACATCGCTTTACTGAAAATATTGTACATATTACTGAAAACCCAGACGTTTTGTCTGAAACTTACTTCGCTTTAGTGAGAAAATAAACAATGACAAATTTAAAAAATTAAATGGCAAATGTATTTGTCCATGTATTTGTTTAGGCTTAAGTAAAACAATTTGTTAAATTTTTACATTATATTTGCATATAAGAACGCCCACTAAAGGAGGCGTGGTTGAAAACTAATTTTATTTTATTTTATGGCTCCAAGTTTAACGCGTTGGACCTCTTTTGATATAAAAATATATCGTATTATTAACAAAACTGCAAAAAAAAACTTTAAAAGTTATGTTGTTTTTTAGAGGTTGGTTTAGTTCTTCTTAGGGGACCTTTTTTCCCTCTGGTCCGATTAAGCTTATTTACAAACATGACCTGTGCTATCCGTTAAGATGCCAAATTTCAAGATCCTGGCTTTTTTCGTTTGGACTGAATCGTTTTAGATTTCATCACTGATCAAGAATATTTATACTTTATGAGATCTGAGATGGATATTTCGCTGCGTTACAAACGGAATGACAAAATGAATATACACTCCAATTCTTTTTTGGAGGGTATAAAAACTAGCGTTTAGGAAAGTGTATTTCGTAAAATACATTCATTCCTTTAAAAAAAAAACTATTATTAAAAATTCCTGGGAGGAGGGTTCTGAAATGAATTAATAACTTATTTTCCGTTAATATTTAAAAACGACTTTTACGAAATAGTGTCTTTTGGTGCTTTAATTTTTTAAAATATGGATTTGAAAGTTAATAAAGTAAGCATTTTCATTATCGACATCTATTTCTGAAAAGTTACAAAAGTGTTAATACAGAGTTACTAAAATGTACTAGTGCTTCACTAGTACCAATGTAACTAAAGGATTTTCAATGACTCTCACATGTTAAATGTCTATAGTGAATAGTATTTTCTGGGATGTTATAAGTCACTAGTACTGGTGACTGTGGTGTCAATAGTAAGTCTTTACAGTTTCACTATTGACATTTCCTGCAGGGATATATCAATCTTGTATTCTTTCGAACACTACTTGCAAATAATATTGTTTTGGGACAGTATTTTTAACTAAATAAAATAATTGTTAATAAATTAAAAATAAAAAAAGTCTACTTACGGCCTCTGTTGCGGCGTTCGATCTCTTTGCCTTCGATTCTTAAACCAATTAGACACTTGTGTCAGCGTCAAACCTGTTTTCTGGGCCAGTGTCTTTTTCTCATCAGGCGTGGGATAACGATTTGTCTGATAGCAATCCTTTAAAGCATTACGACTTTTCTCCTTAAAACAATACACCGTTTCCTCGCCATCCCAAATTGTCTTGGGCAATTGGTATTTCTTTCTCAAACGATATTTATCAACAGCGCCCAGTGGGCGGCCTCTGACTTTTTCAGCCTCTTTGTAATGTGATTTAAACCACAAATTCTGTAAATCAGCATGATATTTTATGGAGAAACAATGGGATTCCAGTAAAGTATAGACTTCGCGATATTGACCGCGATGGTAGGCAACAATAGCGCGTGCCCTCAAAAGGCTTTCGTTATTATCGAACAACTCCGAATTGGGTAGATTGCACAAAAATGTGGTGAGTTTATCAATATCTCCTTTTTGTTGTAACGCCTCACACATGCATTGGATCTGCGTTAATGTGTGTGAATGTATGAGAGAGATTTTTATTAGCTTATTTGTTTTTGTTTTTTTTTAAATGTATATAAACAACTCTCTCACCTGATCTGTGGTAAATTGCAGAAATTTGCGATCCACTTGTACATTGCCAGCATTATTATGAGATCCTGTTATGTTCGCCAGTAGACCGGAACCATTTAAAACTGCACTAGAACGATTCAAATTGGCCAAAGCATTTGCGGGCGCATGCTGTTGGCATCCTAATGACATTGCACTGACATTCATGTTGTTATTGCTAAGACTTTTCGTATTACCATTGAGATCACTTTGCAAGGAACCCACTCCCACGCCGCTATCAAATATTATGCCATTTATGTTGGGATAAATGGGCGAAACGGTGGCTGTGGGCGGTGATGATTTATCATATTCGTTGGTTATATCATGAAATCTTCTGTCCAGCTCCTTGTCTGTGGCATATGGGGAAAACTTATCCAAGTGTAAAACTGTTTTACAAGAGATGTTGCCACGATAGCCTGAAATGAAATAAAGTTTATGGAATTAAAATGCAAAGGAAAGCCAATTTAATTGTTTACTGGCTGGCTCCCTTATCTACTTGTACTCGTACATGAATGAAATTTAATAATGATTTGAGTTTTTTTTTTTTAGGAAAATATTCCTAGAATTTATTTAGTTGTTGCTTATTGAGTTTAAATATAGAATTTGGTTTTCTGGCTCTGCACCAGCAAGAAGTGTAGAATTTTTCGTAATATTATTCCTAAAAAATGTGCTTATGCAGGAGTTTTTTTTTTTTTTTGTGAATATGATTAATAATTGTAGCGTCATTATGACGCTATTTGTATTGGTCACACGATAAATGTAAAGGGTAATTAACACCTAATTAACCAGTTGAGAGACAAAGTTTCATTACACTGGTTTACAGCCAAAAAATACCAAGAACGCCACATGTCTAGATAAGTTAATTGGGACCTCCTGAACACGAAAATCGCTGTAATTTTTTTTTCCTAAGTACCGTTTGTTAGATAACGGTACTTTTGTGTTTTTCGGTGCATGGTCCCACTCAAACCCTTGTGGAGCCCAACCAAAAAGTCCGATCAAAATAAATGGCATATCGTTGGAAAGGTACTTGCATGTCTTTTCCGTCGATATGCTGGAGATTTCTATCTGACATGAAATGGCTGAGTTATGGCACCTCAAAGTTCAAAATTTGCCTATTTTTTACGTTTGTTTCAAAATTTTTCATTTTTATTTCGTTTTTTTTTCTACGTTATAGTAAAAATCTGGAATGTTTTATTTTTTTACGAAATAGTTTATTTAATTACCAACATTTTAAGCGTAATTTAAAAAAAAAAAATTGATGAAAAATAAAGTTTTTATTAAGGATTTTGTGGAACGACAATATTTTCATTTTCATTGCTCACACACTATATTCGGCGTCCAACAGTAAAAATTTAAATTAAAATGTCGAGCGACTTGAACTTTTGCGTTTTTTTCTGATGGATCTTCGCGAATGAGGAAGAAAAGAGTACAAAGAATGAATATGTTTTTACGATGGAAATAGTTGTATGTGACTTATCTGTTTTTCTTTTTGTCTTGGATCAGCACTCCTGCAAGCCCAAAATATTTTTATAAATTTGTAAATTCCAAGCGCCGCTCTTCAGGGTATCCAAAGCATGTGAAATATGCTGTTCAACAAGCAACATATTTTCTGACTTCTTTTCAACAATTTATTCTTATCCTTATGGTTTAATATATTCATCTCGGATTTACTTTCCGTTTATAAATATTGACACTGTCTTTTCGAACTTAAAATCGCTGAGAAACTCGTTTAGTCCAGGTCCGGATGGTATACGAAGTTGTTGTTTCCTTAGAGACTGAGCTGCATCACTGGCCGCGCCCCTCACTCCAGTTTTTAACTAATTTATTGAATCATGCCATCATTGTGGAAGAAATCGTACACACATATCGTCGTGTTTCTTCTCAAACCACGTAAGTGGCATTTTTCCCAAATTTACTTTTTTCGGGATACTGGAGGAAAATAACGTTTGCCATTTGTCTACAATCTTACCTTGACAAATTTGTTTGAATAAAAAAGTTAGGACCATTTCGAAAACCTCGTAAGCGCCATACAAAATGACGTTTACTTTGAAAATATATATTTCTTTGTATTTAAAGTTAAAAATGTCAGAGCCTCACCCACTATTTTTGTTTGTTTTTGAGATAAACAACATATCGCTCATTTGCTGTAAGAACAGCATAACTCAAAATTCGCGACCTTTGAGTTAATAATACAGAAATATTGGCAATATCATGTTCTATCTTGTGTAAAATACTCATTTTGATATCTTGTATACAGAACGTGTGAGACGATTATATGCCGTTATTTCTATTCCTATGTTTCGATCTTGTTTTACTCACAACAACGACACATCGTTAGTTACGCCACTGTCGTTAAGGTGTGAACATCGTTTTGTTTTCGAAAAGAGCGACATAATTTGAGTTGTGCCTTTATAAGTGGACAGGTAAAATGTGTTTTATGTACTAAAAATTCTTATATACTGCCATATTTTGTGTTGTGACTGTTTTGTTGAAAAAAATCATCTGATTATAAATTTTTTTTTTCGCATTAAGAACGACACATTTTAGTTTACTACACTACTATCAATGAACTTTAGCAGCAATAACGTCATAACTCAAAGTATAAACAATTTTCCATTTAAAAACAATTATTAAAAATTTTTTACTCTACTTTTTTCTATACGGATGTATTAAATATAAGTTGATTTACAAGATGACATCAAAATATTTACATTTATTCATTTTTCTTCAGAGCTATAGTCACTTGAATGCATAAAACGCATTTATCTCAAAATCGAAAATTTTGAGTTATGCCGTTCTAGCAGCAAATGAGCGAAATCTGGAACAGAATCGAAATATTTTTGGTACTGTGAAATCACTATCTGATCGAAAGGAAGAAAAGGCATAAAGAACTTTTTGTTCTAACAGATTTTGTTCATAAAATAGAAAATTCCATTGTGTATCCGTCCCCTTACAAGGTTCACTATATAGAATACAGTTTTTTCAAAGACTTAAAAAAACATTAAATTTTATCAATCCATAAGACCTGGAATAAAAAGGTTTGATCCGCAAGTAGTTGACATAAAGTGTTTAAAATGTAATGAACATGACATGTTCTACAAATTGAATATTTGAAAATGATATATTTTATCTCCCCATAAAAAAAATCATGTTGATCTGGGCATAAATTTGCCTCCACTTTATAAAAACTCTATTGGTAAAAAAAAACAAAAATATTAAGATTTAATGAGTTTGAAGAAACTAAGTTACTTGTAAACAGAGATGGGCATAATGCACTATATTTTGAGTGCACTAACAATTTCACTACCAGTATTTACTTAGTGGTAGTGCAATTGTTTGGTTCACTACCAAATTGCAATTTGATGTTTCACTACCACTAACCATTTAGTGGTTTTTAAAAAATATTGCACTACCACTAAATTTTAGTGGTAGTGATATTTTAATAGCACTGTCACTAAATTTAGTGGTATTTAAAAAAAAGCAATAACACTAAATTTGTGTGGCCATGCCGCTTTACACTTAAATAGGAAGATATAGAAATGAACTCAAAAACGGTAAATTTTTTTTCTTATTTAAAAGCACGCTTTACCAAAACAAAAACAAAATGTTTAAAAATAAACATCTATTACATTGTAATATTACCATAGTGATGTTAAGGTGCAGCGGTGGAGCTGTTGTTCGCTACTCATTTCAGTTAAGCTCATGCTATAATTCAGCGACAAACAACTGATATTATACTTTCATATATATAGTGGTTTTTTTCAGTTGCATTAAAATTTATTGGTAGTGCAATTTCTTTTTAAATACCACTAAAATTTAGTGGTAGTGCAATTTTTTCTAAATACCACTAAAATTTAGTGGTAGTGCAATTTTTTTTTAAATACCACTAAATGCTTAGTGGTAGTGCAATTTGATGTTTCACTACCACTAACCATTTAGTGGTAGTGAAATTTTAATAGCACTACCACTAATTATTTAATTTTTAGTGCACTAAAAATCTAGTGCAATATGCCCATCCCTGCTTGTAAATAACACATTTTTTCAAAATATGTTTCTACACCCTTCAGAAAATCGTAAAGCTATATTTTTTGGAAAAAAATTGTTGTATAACTCATATTTAAAAAGTTATTAACATGTATGTGCTGTGAATCGCACGATTTTCGAATTACATGCGACTTGAAAAAAGCCAGTTTCTTTTGAACGATTTTGAGCGATTGCGAACTCCAGCACACCAATTTTGTGATTTCAAATCGAAAACGCTTTATTTCATGCGATAAGCGATTTCCATCACATGGCCGTAAGTTTTTTTTGTTTTCTAAAAAAATGAGTATCTTGGACTTACGAGGTTTTGAGAAGAAACGTGACGATATGTAATTCCTTTATTTAAAAACGGTAGTACAACTGATGTATCAAAGTGATGATATACACCGAATTTAATAAGTCGCGTTCTTTAAAATTATTCACAATAATTTGTTGCACAAATTATCACATATGGGCTTTGGTTACTCGGCTTTAAAATGATTAAACTCTTATTAATTACAAAGAACTTAACAATTCAAATTTGGAGATGTAATTTCAAAAATCATTTAATTATTGTCTGCGGTTCCTCAAGGCAATCACTTGGGTCCAATTTTGTTCACTTTATTAATCAATGATCTTCCAACTATTATTTTGCATTCCAAATTACTGACGTACGCCGTTGATGTCAAAATCTTAGCGATAGTAATGGAAAAAATTTTCTGTGTGTTTAATTAAATAAATACAAAAAGATGCAAACACTTTTTTGACACAATCCGATTAAGACTTCCCATTATATTGACACTGATATTTTATATAAAGCTGTGTCTCAATTTTCGTGATCATATCTCTATAATGCTAAATAAATTCATGATTTATGAAATACTGGTCCAAGGAATCTCTAGACCTTTATATACCAAAATTTTCATATATCTCTCTTGTCCAACCAATTCTTTAGTATGGATCAATGGTTTGGGATCCTTGATATCAATAGTATTGAATCGGTACAAAAAACAGTTTTTAATTTTCTGTCTCTGGTCCTGATTGGAATTCTTATATCCTGCCGCCGTATCGTAGCAGACTTGCTTTGATAAAATTTCAATTCTTAAAAAGTCGCCGCTTGATGCTGAGTGCATTATTTGTCATCGTCCTGGGCCGTGGCGATATTGATTCACAGTTCCTGCTTGGTGAACTAAACTTTAACGTTTCTGTAAGACTTACGCGCAATTTTGAAATTCAGATTTCAGAATATTACCATTCTCTGTATGCTACTAATAATTCTGACTAGTGATTCTGTGGGCTTTTTGGATCTAATTACGTTAATGAACAAATGGTAATTTAGCAAAAGTTAATAAATCAGATAGACTTTGGCAGGCATGAATAATCATGAATGGACTGTGTTATGGTGTAGTTCATCAATAATCTCAGCAAAGTTTCGCTTTCTGCCGCACATACATTTTCAAACTCGAATCATGACTCGTTTTGTTTATTTTTTTAACCACAACTTGTAACTCAACTCACCCGAATTAGGTAGAAATAATGAACCATATGAAAGTGGGGAATGCATATTATCCTGATTAATTGTAGAATTGTCTGATGAACCGCCGCCGGAACTAGTTGAATCTAAATCACCACCATTCAATGATGACGACAGCGTAGTATCCATATTTTTAACAAACATTCAAACACTTGGCACTAACACGCACGCAGTGTAAATGTTTATTTCGTTTTAAATTTATTTACGCTTTTCACACCAAACTTTTTTTTTTTTTAAATAATAGGTACATTTGTTATAAAACGTTATTTCAATTTCCCGTCGTTATCATTACAATAAAATTATGTTCAACCGCACGCCTGCGAAGTTCTAATTGAACTAACCATTTGCTCAAAAGAAAATTATGTTGAGCAACGAGAGCAAGCAAAATATATAGAGTATTTGTTACACTCACTCACACTTGAACGCACACACATGCCAAGTTAAAAACGGACGAATGATAATTGAATGTTGCTTGCAAAACAGACAAACAAACACACTTGCATATTTTCCATGTGAATGTTATGAAATTGGAACATTCAATTTAAGGGTTCTTTTTACCCCCGGCACAACTCAACATCTTCCCTTGCACCATATCCTGTTTTATTAAAAGGGCGTTCCTGATTTTATTTGTTCCATTTAAAATGGACGCCA
The DNA here is from genome assembly GCA_951800035.1 of Linnaemya tessellans. Taxonomy (NCBI): domain Eukaryota; kingdom Metazoa; phylum Arthropoda; class Insecta; order Diptera; family Tachinidae; genus Linnaemya; species Linnaemya tessellans. The sequence continues at coordinate 116,294,611 of OX637535.1, forward strand.
TTTTTTTTTGAGCAACTTTTTTCTTTCACTAAAAGAAACAGGTTAGTTTTTGTTGCTGCTTGTCTTTAGCCAACATTATTTTTAATTCATTGTTGCATCATAATGGTTTCATATTCTGTTACAGACAATATATTGTTTTAAATTCCGGTTTAGGGAAAATTAATTCCTTTTATTTTCTTTGGCCTGCAAAATAATTTGATATTTTAGACATTTTTTTTTTCTCTGTTGTTTCGCATAAACTAACCTTGACCCAGTTAGATTAGTTTAGAAGTGCTAAGCAAATTTTACGATTTCCATTAAACATAAAAATATCCTGTTTGTATATAATTTTCTGTTAATGCATAAATTTACTTACGCTAACTCCTTTTTGTTATTCCATTTATTGTTCAACTTTCCTGTTGAATTTTCCGCCGCCAGTGTTGGCTGCTTGCATCATCTTGCACATTAGTACAGTTATTTTGTGTGTTTTTGTTATTGTTTGCGTTTTATCTGTTTCTACGTTTTTATTCTTGTTTTTGCAAGCACAATGATTTTATTTGTCATTTTAGTGCATTTACCATTCAAAATATCAAATTAACTCGTAATTTCTTGGGAATTTTAATTTGTTCTGCTCTATTTTATTTTTTTAATTCTTGAAAGTGTTTCTGTAGCAGATTAGATTTATTAATGGAAACGCTGATAACATTTTAGCTGTAAATTTTTATGCATAAAAGCAAACAGGAAAATTTTCAGTCGATGGGCAGTCAATAACTACTATTTGCCAGCTCTTGTAATTAACAAAAAGAGCTCGAAGGAAATGGTTGATTGCAGCACCAGATCTTTATTTATAAGCTCCAAAAAAGAATTGGAGGGTATAGGTATTCACTTTGTCATTCCGTGTGTAACGCAGCGAAATATCCATCTGAGACCCTATAAAGCATATACATATATTCTTGATCATTTTATCAGAATCCCAAGATTAAATATAAATTTTTGCCAAATCTTAAAATATTCAAAATGAATTCGAAAAACAGGAATTAATTTTTCTATTGTCTGTGTGCAAGCATCAGCTAGCGCTAGTTTAGCTTAATGCTGACAGTTGCAATATGAGACCATTTTTTTTTTCAAATAAGTTCTTTTCAGTTCCATGTTGCTGTTGCCACTGTTTTCCATTCTGTTGTTGTTCATCATTATTTGTCTGTCTGTCTGTCACCTAATAGCATCAAATTTCAATTAAAGATAAATTCTGGGATTTTTTTTTTTTTAATTTCAATTCATTAAGTTGTATGAACAAGCAGAACAAATCGAAGGCAACGAAAAGGTTGTTACACAAACGAATCAATCACACAGATTTCCATTCTAATATGGCAACGAGAAATGCTCGCAACAAAGCAGTTTGTAGTTTTGTGTTGTCGAAAGATACAAGTTAATGCTACTGAATTGCCTTTTGATTTATTTTATCCAATAGTGGAAAAGAGATAGATGTTAATAAAAGAATTAGTTTAATACTCGAGTGTAAAGGACACTTAGCAATTGCATTGGAAATGTTTAATTAGCGTAAAGGAGATTATTTCAGCAGTGAATTCGATATGATTTTAAATTTTTAGTGAGAAGGACAATTTGAACATGTAAATAATAATAATAATATTTAATAACAATAATAATAATAATAATATTTAAGAACAATAATAATAATATTTAATAACAATAATAATAATAATAATAATAATAATAATAATAATAATAATAATAATAATAATAATAATAATAATAATAATATTTAATAATAATAATAATAATCTAAATGCTATTTTCATCAAAACGTGTTTTAAAGACAAAAATACATATAAATATTTTCTCTAATAAGACATTTTTAGCTTCCATTTTTATATATTCCAAAAATCGGGAAATTACTGATTTTACACTGTTTTGAAAAAATCTATGTAGCTTTCACCAGATCTCGACGTTTTGAGTTCCTAGAAAGATAGCCTGACTACTTCTGAGAGGCCGCCACTATGTCTGTATGTATGTGTGCGTCTGTGTGTGTGAAAGTAGCCCTTTATAACCTTTGAACGGTTGAACCGAATCGAACGAATTAAGTCGCTTTTCAAAAACTTGAGAATCGTTTGATTCATTAAAAAGTTAAAGCAGTTTGGAAATTAAAACAAGTAAAATCGGTATATTCGAACTGGTCGAATCTTAAATACCCCCCAAATATTCAGTAAGTAAATTTAAAATGTTTAGCTTGTTTGGACAGAGTTCCAAACGCCCACTGAAGAGGCGGGGTCCAAAAATAGACTACATAATGTTTTCTACAGACGAACGTATGGGCATTGCTAAACCGTCTTAGACTTCATCACTGATCAAGAATATGTATACTTTATGGGGCTCAATTCTTTTTGGGGAGCATTAAAACTGTATATTGTACGGGTCGCTCGGGCAAGAGCCGTGGGAGAGACATTTCACTTTTGCCATAAAACTCTAAAACTAAATATTTGGGATAATTAAATGTAAAATTTATTTAAATTAATTTTATTTTTTATTTTTGATAGGGTCATTTAGGTGGCAAAGGGGGAGGAGGGGGTAGGGCAGAGAAGTACCAGGTTACGTCTCAGCTTCGTCATTAAAGCTTAAAAATGTTATTTTTAAGGAATGCATTTTTACACTATTTTTGCATATAATAACGCCCACTAAAGGAGGCGGGGTCCAAAAATTATTATTTTTTATTTTATGGCTCCAAGTTTAACACGTTAGACCTTTTTTGACATAAAAATACATCATTTGCTCAACAAAATTACAAAAAAACTTTAAAAATTATGTTATTTTTAGAGGTTGGTTTAGCTCTTCTTAGGGGAACTCTGTCCCCTCTGGCCCGATTCAGAACAGTTATGAACTTTACCTGTGCTATCCTTCAAGATATATTTATATCAAATTTCAAGGGTCTGGCTCTTTTCGTTTGGACTGAATCGGGATTTCCACAGACGGGCGGGCGAACGGACGGTCATGCTTAGATCGTCTTAGCATGTCCGTCCGTCAAGAATATATATACTTTATGGGGTCTCAGATGGATATTTCACTGCGTTACAAACGGAATGACAAAGTGAATATACCCTCCAATTCTTTTTTGGAGGGTATAATAATAGCACTTTTAGCGTTTAAAATTAGCGGGAAGTTACAGGAACGGCGTTTAGGGTCAACCGTAAAAGATTTCATAAAATGAGTACAAGATCAACTGCAAGGCTTTGCTCTTTCTCCTAGAATACTTCTTATATCTAAATGACCTTTTATATCATACTTTAACCCTTATGCCATTCATAAGCGTTCAATAATAGGCCGACATCGTCAGATATCGGGGTGATGAGTCATCATATGAATATTGCGCTCAACGGTGACCTAAATAGAATAGTTGAATAGGGTCACAAGAGTAGGGTAAAAATGCATGCTTACCCACAGATGCATGACCGATCACGCTGCTTCGTCTGTAAACATGGTTAGGGTAGGTATTGAGGAATCAGAAGCTCTTGATGTTCTTGGCATAAAAGTACAGTGTGACGTTCGATAGACTGGGCACATTTTTCATGTGTCCAAAGAAGCGTTAAAGTGCCTCGGCTTTTTAAGGTGTCGTAAGACATGCTTCGCCCCATTTAATGTCCCTAATATTTTTACTGCTTACATCTGACCGGAAATGGAATACAATTCTCATGTATAGGCCGGTGTTTCAAAATATATTTTGAAATTACTCGACCGTGTACAGGAGAGGGCGAAGAAACTTATCGGGGACGGTAGGGTAGCCAACGCTATTGACTCACTGCAGCATAGACGCAATGTGGACTGTTTTATCGTTATTATGGGTTGTGTTCCAATCAAATTGGGGACCTCTTTCCCGAAACGCGCATTTTTCAATCTTCAATGCGCTCTACATTACGAACACACCCATATGTAGTGGGTTTACCAGTAAACCGCACTACCCATTACAGTGAGAATTCGTTCTTTGGCAGGACTCCACGCATGTGGAATAAACTCCCTGCGGAGATCTTTCCTGTCGTATGTAACAAGGAAAAATTCAAATCGAATGTTCATAGACTCCCTTTATCCTCTTTCTCACAAACCAATTTTCCTAGGTCCAGAATAATGCATGCATGAGTAGAAGTCATTCCCTGACTGCCTGAAGAAAATAATCAAACGGCAACATGGCTATTAAATAAAAAGGTGCTACCATCAGTTTGATACAGTTCTCGTATGCAATTTCCTAATAAAATTATATAAAAATTTATAAATAAGAAGTGTTATCATATTTAACTAAGCCAACCAATAAGTGATGACAAACAAAACACGCATAAGTACGGAAGATGGAAGTGTGGCGGCTTTCAAAAACAGCTGTTCTGCGCTGCTGTGTAAGTTGAACAATTAAAAACTGATGTTGACTTTCCTGTGTGCCTTGGAATATTTATCATGTCTATCTGAATGTAAAACAAAAATTTCGAACAATTAACCTATAAATTTTAATTAAAAATTTAAAAATCCCCCATTATTTGACGTTTTTGTTAAATTGTTGCTGGGAACATTTGACACACAATGAATTTTCTTAACTAGTTTTTTTTTTATTTATGAAATGAAATAAGACTAAATCTCAAAAATTAAAAGTTCCGAAATGTGTGAACATATTTTGGACTTATTTCTTTAAAACAAACATTTTTTTTAATTATTTCATTTAATTCTTTATACAATAAACGGAGTACAACATTTTTGATTGTGAATCTTATCGCTAAATTGTTTTCTTCCTACTTAAGGCATATACATTTATTGACATCCAGATTCTTTCGCCCAGCAATTCCAATTCGTGTTATTTAAGGGTTGCAAAATAAACAATAATCCTTTTTATTCGTTAACAAGCTTTACACACTTTCACGTGCTAAAGCTTTTCTACCACCAGCCAGCGTTGCCAATAGTTACACCCCCGGCTCTATTTAAAAAAAAAGTACAAATTCCAAAGTTTTCTTTTTATTACAATAATTGGCTGCGTGTCAAGGATTAATGACATCCAGTTCAGTATTAAATTTTCAACATTTTGCTTTGATTTAATCTGTTGCTAAACATGCGTCTAATTGACCGCAAATTTATAAAAGTCTGTAACAATAAATCCTTTAAATTTTTTTTAAATAAATTATATTTAATTTGTTATTTAATTAAAGCATTGAGTGTTCTCTTTGTTTTGTTGTAGTCAACCTAAAAAAAAAAAGATCGTTGCAATGTTTATTGTCTTCTTGAGTTACTCTGGTTCCCACACTTTTTTCAACTGCTCAAGTCAGCATAAATATGAATTTTTTGTGCAATAAATGAATAAAAACAAAATGTGCTTAAAAATACAATAAATAAATGTGTATACAGATATTGTATAATTATTTATGTGTATTTAAAACAAACATTTATTTTGACGTCGTCTGTCATTTAGTTGGGTGTCCAATTAATAAAGACAATTATATGGATTCCGTTAGACGAAAACGAATTTAGTGCGCGGCACACTTTTCTTTTTGTGGAAAAATTGTAACAAAAGTTTTTAAGTAAAATTATTCATATCCAGAAATTTCTCAATTTACGTACAAGTTTTATGTAAAAGTAATTTTATGTGGAAATTTCGAAAATGTTCACTGTTGTACCGTAGATTCTAGATTAACGATTCTTTTAATCGTTAATCGGGTAATCGATTAATTAATATTCGATTAATTAATCGATTAATTATTATTCGATTAATTAATAGATTAATTACTATAATTAGCAGGTTTAATCGTTAACCGAAAATATCCAATTTTAAATTAATCGATTAATTACTATTCGATTAATTAATCGATTAATTTAAAATTGGATATTTTCGGTTAACGATTAAATCTGCTAATTTCTGTCGATTAACAGATGTAAAAAAATTTTTAATCTATTCTAACACATATTTCTAACTTCCCGCTGGGAAAATTTTCAAAAAACCGGGAAATTACTGGTTTTACAACGTTTTCAAAAATATCAAGTTTACATCAGATTTGCACCTTTTGATTTCCTAGGAAGCTTTCCTGACTATTCCAGAAAGGGAGTCGCTATGAATGTAGAATTTCAAAAGGTTCTTTCAAACTTAGATTTCCTGTGAATTGGAACCGGTTCGAAGCGATTGATTTTGAGAAAAACTAAGAAAAAATGTTTTTTTAAATGTTGTTTTTTTAGAATAACTTTCAAATGACTTTGCAGATCGATTTCAAAAACTAAACACCTTTTGACATTAAAAAAACACATCAAGCGCCACTAACCGAGCCAAAATCGGTTAATGCGTATCGTGAACGAAAAAAGTTCGAGAAAAGTGAATTTTTTAGAAAGATTCGAAGTCATATATGTTATCAATTAGTGTTCTCGGTTTCTTTTGTAGGACTCGAAAAATTATATGGATTAACTTTTATCACATGGGAAGCGGTTGATTTATTCAAAAATTAAAATAATAACAGGGATGGATTTTAAGGCCAACAGTTTTCGATATTTTTACAAATTGTCTTCAAATAATAAATAATTTATAAATTTTTATTTATTGAAATTTGCTTAATTTATAAAAATAACTTTTAATCTGTTTAGCGGTCAATAACAAAACTAACCTATAACTAAACGACTAAATCAAAACTTCGGTTAATTAATCGAGCCATTAACCCATTAGACAAGCCCGATTAAATGAATACCCTAATAAAGCATGTTTTTTATAGAGGTGTAAAACCTTAAGTTGGCAGCACTTTTGTAACTGGCGGCCATTTTGTCAGCTCTCAAGTGATTTATGTTTAGTTTTGGTTTGGCATTTCAATATGAATAGACTGACGCCTGAACAACTCTTCCAAATTGTGCCAAAATGGGCCCAAAACAAGATCGCTCTTGATCTTGAGTGATGATAATCATCAAACTGACTGTTGGATGTGCTTTAAGGGATGTGGTTTCAACAAGACGGCGCAACATTTAACACAGTTTCGGACGCATGAATCATCCTTCGAGATAGTGCAATTTACTGCCGCTAGGCTATTTTTATGGGCATATGTGATGTCTCTAGTCTACACCGATAAGCCCGAAACGATTGAGCAGGACAATATTCGACGTGTTATTGCCGATATACGGCCACAAATTTTAGAAAAAGTCATTGAAAATTGGACCTCCTGATTAGAATACGTCGAAGCCAGCCGTGGCGGTCATGTGCCAGAAGTCATATTTAAATTATAATGCCGAAGATTATCTTTTGAATAAAGTCACGGATGTAAAGGAATTTGCATTGTCTAAGTGATTGAAAGACATAAAGAACATTTGATTTTATGTTATCTGTTATAGTCTTTCTACCATTGCTGATATGTAGGGTACAGAAATTATGACAATCTTTGCAAATTCAAAACATTAATTTAATACGCTCGTACAATTAAAACAAAATCTACATACGACATATAAATAAACGCCCTCCACAGCGCTGTGTTCGTGTAAACAAAATGAAAATTCCTCGAACTCACTGTAAATAAAATTTCATATTTTAACATTGTATGTACAATAATTTTTAATTCATTAAAATCAGTGTCTGAAGTATGCCACTTTGTTTATTTATCTTCCTATCAGGTGAAACTTAGATTTTGAATGAAATCTATTTGTTTAAAATTTATTTATTAATAGGAGACAATTCAAACAAATTTCAATGAATACAATTACGATTGTTACTACTTCGGGAATAAAATTTTGTTAGCAGAAATTCTTGAAAAATAAAACTGACTCCAAAACGAAGAGATGGACGGATATGATATCCATCATTAAATTGGAAATAAGGCAACCAACGTGGAAGTAAACTCTTGCAATATAAGGAAGTCAAAAGCGGTTTAGAGAGAAGAGAATTTAAAAATGAGTTTATTTTTATTTTTCCATTTGTTTTTAGTATTCTCTTCAAGCGCATTTGAAACACTTTTATTCAAAACTATTTATATTGCATATCTACACGAAAACACCTTTTAATTCACATATGCTTCAACAATATTTGTGGAAGTTAAAATACTTAAAAATGTACCACAAAAAAGTATGTGTCACATTTATAAAGGGTGGGCGAATTTGAGGTTAGGAAGTAAATTTTCGCTTAAAAGCACACTATTTTTGAGAAATTCAGTTATAATGATAAAAATGTAAAGTAGAAATGTGGGAGTTAATAATAGAATATAACATCGGGCAAATGCCTATATCTAGCACATCCGCAGGCCCCCGTTCTTTTCACAAAATGTTGAATCATATTTTGCAAAGAAAACTTTACTTAAAACGTTCCGGTCTTTCAAATGGCCGCAGAGAAAATAATCCAGCGGCCTTAAATCACAAGAACGAGGCGTTCAATTGACTTCGCCAAATCGAGAAATTACGCGACAGGGCAATTTCTCATGCAATAACTGAGTTGTTTGGTCGGCTGTGTGACTTGTGGCGCCATCTTGTTAAAGCCAAAGGTCACTGATGCCAACTTTAGGCGATTGTGGCCAAAGGGGTACCTCTTTGCTAAAAATAAATTTTTTGGTTAAAACACAATTTTACCCAATTTTGCCCAAAAGGCGTTTATTTCGAATAACTAAGTATTGAAAGGAGTTTCAAATGCTAAGAAGCTTCCAAAAAAGCTTAAGTCGCATGCATTTAAGCAAAAAATTTTTGTGACCAATTTTTTTGGAAAGGGGTACCTCTTTGCTAAAAATAAATTTTTTGGTTGAAACACAATTTTACCCAATTTCGCCCAAAAGGCGTTTATTTCTAATAACTGAGTATTGAAAGGAGTTTCAAATGCGTAGAAGCTTCCGAAAAAGCTTAATTCGCATGCATTTAAGCAAAAAAAATGTTTGGCCAATTTTTTTTGGAAAGGGGTACCTCTTTGCTAAAAATCAATTTTTTGGTTGAAACACAATTTTACCCAATTTCGCCCAAAAGGCGTTTATTTCTAATAACTGAGTATTGAAAGGAGTTTCAAATGCGTAGAAGCTTCCGAAAAAGCTTACGTCGCAAGCATTTAAGCAAAAAACATTTTTGACCAATTTTTTTGGAAAGAGGTACGTACCTCTTTGCTAAAAATCAATTTTTTGGTTGAAACACAATTTTACCCAATTTCGCCCAAAAGGCGTTTATTTCTAATAACTGAGTATTGAAAGGAGTTTGAAATGCGTAGAAGCTTCCGAAAAAGCTTAAGTCGCATGCATTTAAGCAAAAAAAAAATATTTGGACAATATATTTGGAAAGGGGTCAATTTTTTTGGAAGTACGGTTACTTTGTAAGTAACCCTTTCCAAAAAAATTTGCCAAAAATTTTTTTTCTCTAAATGTATGCGATGTAAGAGTTATCGAAAGCTTTTTCATATTCGAAACCACTTTCAATGCGTATCAACGAGAAATAAACACGTTTTGGGAAAAATTTCAGTACAGCCATAAATTTGATTTTTGATTGTACCAATCGGTTACCATGATTTGACAGCGCAGAGAATTCACAGTGACGGCGTTTCCTTGCTCATTTTCGATAAAATACGGCAATAGTTTCTCGAGTACTGTTTGTGGATTTAGTTTAAACCCATTTATATTTTGCATATCTACACAAAAAAACCTTTAAATTCATATATGTTTCATCAATATTGGTGAACGATAAAATATTTAAAAGTGTACAACAAAATATATGTTGCATATTTGTGTCTAAGATTTTAGTGTAAGAAATATTACTTTTCCGAATTTGAGTTTTTTTTTTTATATTCGACGAAGTTTTGGTGGCTTTGCGGCAAAATGTACCACCGAGCGACATAAGTCCGATTTGTACCGGCGTTTATAGTTTTCAGAGGCCATGCTGAGAAAGTCTTTCGCATAGTGAAATGAAACACTACAAGACTACAAATGCCGCCAGCAATAACTATCGCCGTGCAGTTAGCTACTTAGTTATTTTGAAATCGCAGCTATAATTTCCGTGATGTCACTTTCAAATATAAAAATAAAATCACTTATTTTAAATGTATTAAAGTCAGATTTAAAATTTGAAAATTAAATTGCACCAGCAATGGGTTAATGAATTTAAAAAATATATATAAAAATAGAAAGCAAATTTAGAGGATCTCAAAATGATAGCCATATCGTTTTTTATATGCAATAAAAATAAAAATTTTGAACCTTGCACGACTTTTCAATGTGTTGGCAGCACTAATTTTAATTGGTTTAATTTGGCTACACTCAAAAAGTAGCACGGACAGCAACCTGTCCCGTAGTCGTAGAAATAATCATTCCTATATAAACACATCTGTTCTATTTCCGATGGATTGTAGTCGGTAGCCTGCTGTCGCGAATGTGTTTAATGCATCCGCTTCAGACTTTCGTTTCAATACCTTTTCATTCCTCGACTAAAATATAGGAGGAGTTTAACATGTGATACGTGCACTGGAGCAATTCAAAATATGCTAGTCCTGTTGCATATTTTGATTTAACAAACACTCAAACACACACTTGTACACACGCACTTAAAAGGCCCAACTTAACATTGCATAACATATTGTTGTTGTAATAGTGACATTATTGAAAAAAATTTAATGACAACAACAATAGCTGGCAAATCCAAAAAAGCATATCAAATTACAATTAAATCATATAATGATTTCTTACACATTTTTGTTTTATTTTTACAGACAAACAGGAGGACAATTGTCAAGAGTATATGACAAGAGAAAAAGAGCAACAATAAAAGGGGATAAAAATCTGTTGGTGAGTAAATCAAAAATGTATGCATGTTGAGAAAAACCTCCCCATTTTCAATACACAAAAGGGCAACGAATGTGAAAAACCAATCGAGGTAAATTCAATTTACAACCTTTTGGTTTAATTTGTAAACAACATTTTTACACCACTTGGGTAGCAACTTGATCATAACGATGATGCTGTTCATCATAATGATGATGATGATGAATACAAAAAGAAAACATATGCTTAAATTGGTACAATTTTGTACTAATTAAATCAGAGGGGAGTTAAAAAGAAATTTATTACAATGGACTTGTTTTTGTTTTCCAAAAGATTTTTATATAAAAATGGCATTTTCATAAAAAAGGGTTTAAAACAGAATTGAAACGGAAGTTCGTCAGCAAATATATTAAAGCACTTTATTCTCTTTCAAAACTCCTTTACTTGCCAACTGATTTCTATCTTAACAAAATGCGTTCTTATTAATCCTCCGGATGTTTTAAACATTTTTTAATCTATCTTAGAAAATCTTTGGACCAAATCTCAGCCACCTTGCAAATGAAAATATTCTGACTTCTTGTCTCAACTGTTTGAATAGTCGCCTTAAGATCTTAATCAGCATTGAAAGCAACTCGAAAAAAATCATCCCTAGCCAAAAATTTTGTTATAAATTTTTTAATAATGCGGTTTTTCTTCTAATTGAAATTATTAGCTAAAAAACACTGAATTAATTACAATCTTCACACTCATTATTTTATGCCTTAGAGACTTAATAAATTTAAAAAATATGTATTTATTTGTAGTTGCCACCCCAATCCAGCCTGTTTTAGCAGGCAACAGACATAATGCAGCGAGTAAACGGACACCGTCGTACAAGCCAAAAATAATAAATCAAATTGTGGCTCTTGCCTATTGAAAAGCAGCTAAAGAGAGCTGCCAGATGGCAAGAGTTTTACCATCTGAGTATAGAGTATAAAGCTGAGAACACGATATGACATATTGTAACATCGCGTTTGTGCTATCACTTACCCGGGGGTTGCACGATCAAGTTTTGGCTTTCAAATTTTAATACTCACACACACACATTTTTTACTAATACATGCATACTTTTGACATTTGATACGAACTTGCAAACGCAGTGTTTGAATTTTCAGGCCAGAAAACAGCTGATATAAATTTTAATGAGCACATTTGACCGTTTTTGTGCTCAAATATTTTGCCGTCATAATTTTCTGTGCTATTTTGTTATTTTGGAATATGTTTATGAATAAAAATAATAAGTGCAGTGACGTGCTTCGCTTGTCGTAGGCATCTTGCAATTAAATTTACTTTCAAATTGGGTGCAGCCTACGTCGGAGCTTTCAATTTCAGTGGCTCTTGATAACCAGTGTGAATGATAAACTTGAAAGCATGTCTAGAACGTGTAACTGCAGCATTAGAAATTTACAGTCTGAAAGGCGATGCCACCTAATGAAATATTTTTATTTAGTTTGACAAACAAGAAAAAAAAAATTGTTTCAGTTGGTTACTTATACGTACCAAAAGAAGTTGCAATTGTCTAACCCTGAAATCGTCAATTTGATGTTCTTTTATTATTTATATTAATTTAATTCTTCTTGAAGTATAAAACAGATTCAATTAAAACAAGTTAGCTTGCTAGTTATTTTTATTTTCGTATACCAAAACTAGGTGTACGTTTTCCAGCTTTGGAACCGTATTTTGCTTATTTGGGATAATTTTTAATAAACCAGTCCAAGAATGAAGTCTTTAGCTTTTCTGGGGTGTTCGGAAACGCGAATTCATGTCTTACCTATATATAAGAATCCAAAATATATATAATTTATGGGCTCCCATATTAATATTGCCATTAGGAACATCTGGCAACCTTTGAAAGGAAAAAACTACGTGGGCGTCATTTTACACAATCTTTTCAAATTAGCTTTCGATGGAAATACTTTCAAATCAGGGATGCAAAGTGGCTGTTTTGATTTTGTACCATTTAAATGTCTCCTTTGTACCACGTCTGCACTTTTTTAAAAAATATTTAACAAATATCTTTGCACATGTGCTTACAAGTTCACAAGTATGCAGCAATATATATCATATCCATAGAGGTAAATTCGTTACAGATGTAAATATATATAGACGATAAATTTTCTATTATTTTAAAAACCTTTTCGCTGTATGGAAATTATTTATAGCATCTTCAATAGTGTGATTTACTAGACGCCTCCACTAGGCATTAAATTAGCTTGGAAATCATATCGGACATGAAAATTGCCAATGTTTTTGTCCTGCCATAGTTGGTTGGCAGACTCGGTAATCCATCTCCGACATAATGTCCGCTATCATACACTTTTCCGAAGGAAAGTAAAAGGGGACAGAAATTGCATAATTTAATCTGTGCGAAATGTTACCTCCGACTTGTAGTTTTCGTAGAATATTATATAACAATTTAGACAAAACCAATTTAATTTTTCTTCTTTTGCTCTATTAAATGGTTTCCCAATAATTATTTCAATTTAAAGTTATTTCCAAATATATTTATCTATTACGATAGCATTTTTACAAAACCGGGTAAAGTGAGCGCTTGAAATAAAATACACGAACACAATGGAAATTTAAAAGAACAAGGCCCACAGTAGTATTGATATAATGTGTGATTTTTAAAGGGCTTTTGGATTTGATTTAAAAAAAAAACTTTAAATTTAGAGAAATATATAAAATATTTATTTCAGTCAATAGATCCATTTATATAATTCAATGTTTATAGATGGTTTCATGTAACTGATGAACGCGGTCACGCCTCAAATGCTTTACATATATGCTGGTCCAACTTTAACATACTCTTTGCAACATATCAGCCGGTGTCTCCCGAATAAATTCTTCAATATTGTTTTCCAGAGCATCAAGTATTAGGGACTGGTTCCTATACACATAAGCCTTAATACAAATCCAAAAAAATAGTCTAAAGGCGTTAAATCGCACGATCTAGGAGGTCAATTAATCGGCCCTAAACGTGAAATAAACTGTTTACTTTACTAGTCTTCCAATTGGGCCATTGTTTCGCGTGGTATATGGCATTAGCAACCTCTTGTTGAAACCACATGCAAGTCAAGTCCAGCTCTTACATTTTTGGAAAAAAAAACTTTAATCACGTCACGTTAGCGCTTGCAATTCACAGTAACGTTCCTGCAAACTGAACATGTTTAACAGTAGCATATATTTTTTTTTTGTATTCTATATATATAAGATGTCAGTGGTGCAAGACCAAAAAGCCAGGTTTTCCGTCCAATTAAAAAGTATCCAAAGTACAGGACCTATGCCTTCACATAGGAAGTGTTTGGAAGTAGCAACGTAGTTAACCACAGAACATTCCTCAGAAGAACTGTAAATCTATACAGTTATCTGCGGCGACGAAATTAACTAGTGCGAGTGAGACGCAAAACTCTCGAAAGAGAGTAAACAATCAGTAGTCTGGTTGCACTAAAAAAATAATTGCCAACGAGGCTTTATGTTGACTGACGCAGAGCTGCTTTGCGACTCACAGTAACATATTACACGAAAACAGCTGATCTGCCAAAAAGAAAGTTACTAACAAAGCACACTTTATAGTGAAACGTAGAGATATTACAATTGTACCAACCAAGTCGCCGTAGTACCAACCACATCAAAAGTGTACCACAAAAAGTACAATTGTATCATGATTTGCATCTGTGTGTCATATCATTTATTTGGTACCAAGTGAATACGATTACTATTACAATTGATTGCTATGAACCAGCGAACAAACCCCTTTCACTTATTTTCCAAGCATATGCCTGTGAAAACGCGTGCTCTAACTTGTAGCAAAGAAAGACAACAAGCAATTAGTTGGAAAAACATTCCAAGAACACCACAAAATAATCACCTTTGTAAATATTTTGTGTGGATGTTGTGATGCTACACATACGCGTACAATCGTGATGGCGTGGCAGCCATTTGAAACCTTATTTTGAAAAACGAACTCAAGCGTGATTGAAATTGTTCGTTGTAAATATTAAAGGCTAATTAAAGAAAATATTGACAAATTTTAAGATTTTCTTTAAAATATTTTATATATACTTATATAGGCACATCGATACTTATAATACACTACATCAAATTGACAGGTGTCAACGCTATGTTTATAAATACAACAATACAATTGTGGTACTGTGGGATATCAAACTCCATATGAAATATGATGCAAACATTTATAGTACATTTTATATATGGAGTTTGGTATTCATCGAGCGCCAAGTTCAATTTTATTAGTCCCTTCTGCCTGCCGCCTTGCAAAATTAAGTCTATTTAATAGATACATACATACATACATACTATGTATTAGGGTGTGAATTTAATCGTGCTCGATTAATTAACCAAGGTTTTTGTTTAATATATTAATAATCGCTTAATTTTGTCCTTGATCGGTTAACCGATTAATAAATTTTATGAGTTAGGTAATTCGATTTAAAAAAAAAAATTATATATTAAATAAAAAATAAAAGGAACAAGCAAAAAACAATTCATGAACAAAGGATGTTTTTTATAGAGTGACACAAGTTTGAATCGATGAAACGGGATTTATTGGAAACAAAATTTTATGTTTAAATATGATTTCTGCCATGTGGCCAACACGGCTGGCGCGTAGAAGGCGCAATCTGGAACACCAATTTTTAACAACTAAAAAAATCTTCCATAAAGTGAAAGGACACAACCCTAGTTGCTGAGAACGGAGGCGAATTGCTTGATTAGGATCATCTTCAATCCTTTCCTGTACAGCGGCTACAGCTTTTTCAGCGCGCACTGTTTGGCGTCTCACGGGATGCACATTATCTGTAACAGTAAATGTGGTCCGAAAACGATCAGGTCATCATCTGACTTATCCTAAGAATGTATATACATATATACATGGCAACTCTGGTTCAATGCCAATAACAAATTTCCTCGGGCGCAGTGTAGGACTGCACATGTAGGAGTCATCCTTTGTGTGCTTTTCCTACTTAAAAGAAAAAAAAAATAGCTCCAATCATTTCTGTTAAAAATCCATATTTCTTTTATCAATATGAATCGAACGTTTTTTAATATCCTTCAACTAAAATACATCCTTTTTAAACTGAAAACCAGCCTGTATGAATATTAAACAACTTTACATAATCTCAAGTACTTAACCTACTTTTAAACTACATATTTTTTGTTGTTAATCTCTTTAGGCCTTATTTATTTTCTCAATAAACTACTTTTCCTAAAACTCATCATTAGACAAATATATTTCTTTTTTTTGGCAAAAAAGGATTTTTAATCCCACGCAATCATCTCTCGAAAATGGAGCAAAACAATGGTTAATGTTTTGTAAACAAATACTTAAATGTGTGTTAATCTCTTAACTACTCACTTACTTAATCGTTCTTGAATCACTGCAAACACGCTCTCGCAACTCGGCCTTAAAAATAAGAACAAATATTTGACAATTGCAAAACAACAAACAAAAGTGAAAGAGAAACACATGCATGCTGATAATGACAGTCAAGTTGTGTCGCGTCATATACGAGTACAAGATTGTAGTTGTTATTGTTTATTTCATAGTTGTTGTCTTTTGTCTTAGACAATAGATCGAAAAAAACATTTTCAATATTTTCGCACCTTTTTCACCCAAAATCACATACCCCTACAATGTGGCTGTATTTTTACTTTTTCCCACTTTGAACAATGAAGGCATGCATGTATGAATCACTCTGCTGATGTCTGCCTTTTCTTCTCTTGACATTGAAAATGTCATTCATATTCTATTATTATTTTGTACCTGTCATCATTATTTTATATGTAAGAATATTCTTGTCAAATTTCAAATGCCAAATACTTGCCGGATTTTATGCACAATATTGTTTGCTATTGTAAAACATGTTTACAAACAATTACACAATTGTCAAGGGTTTCTCTTGAGTACGATTTTCTGGAGGGTTGCTGATTATGATTTAAATTTCATTTTGAAGTATTGAGTTACACTTTGAGGTTAGATGTGTTTTTGAAAAAGGGCACAATCAAAAACTCATTAAAGATGTTCTAATTGCGACAAATCGCTGCAATTGGTGTGTTTATTTAAATTATCAAATAAATAATTATCGTCTATCCAAAGTTTTCTGTATATCCCATATCTTACTGTTCTATTTTTTTGATATTCAGCTTTATTCCGTAACTATTTGTCAATGTCACGTCAAGACAATATCAACAAATAAAAGTGTTATATTCAGCTGTGCCGAATCTTATATTCCCTTCACCGACATACGGCCGCAACCATATTTTTCTACTCCGCAACCATATTTTTGATCTTTCTTGTCTTTAATACTAATATATTTCTTTTTAAAACAGAAAATATATTTTATTACCAAAGAAAAAAATTCGTGTTCTTTAGTTACTTCAACAATTCAAAAAAGTTTAAACTTTACAGTTCTGAAGCTTTTTTTTACGCTTTTCCGATTTCTAATCTTCTCGAAGTATAAAATAGGTTTAATATAACCTATTTGGTTACTTTTATGTACAAAAAATATTTTTAATTATCCAAACCTGGAAGAATCTTATTATTATTTTTTTGGATTTTTAATAACAATTTTCTTCTTCCAAAATTGCGAAAAGTTTTTATTTACAAAAAGCCAAAATTAGTAACCAATTGAGGTACCGTTACGTACCCTGCAAACGTTCTTTAATTTGTTTTTGATTTTTAATACAAATTTTATTCTTCCTGAAGCATAAAATAATTTTAAGACCAAACAAAACCAAAAACTAGCCGTTTGGTTACTTTTATGCACCACAAAAAATATTTCAAACCCTGGAATAGAGTTTTTGATTTTTAATACTATGTATTTTAATTTTTTCTGAAGTCTAAAAAAGGTTGAATCCACACAAAAAAAAACAAAATTAGTAACTTATTTGGTTATTTTTGTGTAAAAAAAATATTGGTTGTCCAACCCTGGAATCGTATATTTTTTAATGCTATATTCTTCCTCAATTATAAAATTGATTTAATACACGACAAAACAAAACTAGTGACTTATTTTGTTACTTTTATGTACCAAAACAAATTTCCATTTTCGAACCCTGGAGTCGAGTTTTTGATTTTTAATACTATCTTAATTTTTCCTGAAGTACATATAAAAAAGGCTTAGTTCAGAAAAAACTAAGTTAGTATCTTATATGTTTACTTTTATGTACTATAAAAATGTCGGTTGCACAACCCTGGTATCGAATCTATAATTTTTTTGATTTTTAATGCTTATTTTATTCTTTCTGAAGTATCAAATAGGTTTAATACACTAAAAAAAGCTAGTAACTTACAATATTTTGTTGCTTTTATGTATTAAAACAAATTTCCATTTTCGAACCCTGGAGTCGAGTTTTTGATTTTTAATACTATTTTAATTTTTATTAAAGTACAGAAAAACTTTCAGAAAAATTCACAAAAAAATAGTAGCTTATTTGGTTTGTTTTGTGTATCAAAAAAATTTGTGTTGCCCAACCCTGGAATCGAATTTTTTATTTTTAATACTAATTTAATTCTTCCTGAAGTATAGAACTGGTTTTGTTCCCAAAAAACCAATATTAGTAACTTATTTTGTTACATTTTTGTGCTAAAAAATATTTCGATTTTCGAACCCTGGAATAAAAAATTTTTTTTTTAATTTTTAATACAAATTTAATAACTCCCAATGCATAAAATAGGTTTAATTAACAAAAAAAAAACAACTTTTTTCACGTTTTGGTACTTAATTTTGTGGGCGCAAGTAGGTGTAAGCTTCCCAGCTCTGGAACTGTATTTTCTGAATTTTAATAGTATTTTATACAGCAATATTTCCAATCCATCAGGCAGGTAAAACACACTGACGGGCAAATAGACGGACATCGCTTATTCGATTTTCCCATAATTATAAATTACACACGGAATGGCAAACCTTTATATACCCTTTTAAGTTTTTTTGTGAAGGGTATAAAAGTAGGGGACTTGCCCACTCCTTAAGGATAACAATGAACTACTTCTGACAGGCTGTGACTATTCTCTAATACTTGCGATGTAGCAAAAGGCTATAACAAATTGTTAATTGCTGAAGAAAAGGAGTACAGAAGCGTTCCATATTTGATATTGCCCTGACATGACGTTGACAAATAGTTACAGAATAAATAACATACCTTTTCACCTAAAAATTAGACCCCATTCTATACCACCAGAGTTTATGTTTTTTTAATGGAGAAAAATATATAAAATATATAAATAAACAAAACATAATCAAAAACCTTAACAAAAATAATTATTAAACGTTTTTTGCCACATTCTTTTTACTATAAGTAGCATGCACGAGTCGTATACTACGGCCGACTGTGGCCACGGGTTTCATAAAATTATTTATTGTGTCGGCTATAGGCTTCAAAATATCTCGTATTGATGATAAAATATTAAAGCAAAATATCAAGGGAGGCTGCAGGAAACCGTTGAAAATCACCGTTAGCAAAGGCTTAACCAAATAGTCCGAGGTCATGTGCAAGAATTCCACTAATAAAACATTTACCAGTGAATATAAAACGAAGCGGTAACTCTGTAACAAGAAGGTGACTATAAAAGCAATACCAATTTGTAAACTGCCAAAGAACTCGGCCCAAAATCGTGTGGCATACAGAGTGGCTTTCTCGGCCAAGACCAAGGACATTATGTGAGGTGGACAGTCATGAGTTTGGAGGTATTCAGCACAACCATATTCAAATGGATAGATGCCGATTCTCGTCTCCTTGCAATTGTTAATGCTATTCTCTGGCTCCGGCAGATCAGCAAATATTTTTTCCACCTGCGGCTGCGATTCCTTCTTTGAGTCCTTCACTTTATTTAAAGAATTTTTTAAACGTTGAAATATTGAATTTTCTTTACTATCGAATAGCTGTTTTTTAGATTTCATATGTTCCCTGCCACTGCTGCCTTTATTCTTCTGCAGACGTTTCTTGGGTTTGGTATACAATTGGAACTCAATTTTCGAGGGTGTCTGTTTATTATTTGATTTCCTCTTCATCACTTTAGGCACTGATTTCATTTCGTAGAGCACTTTTGAGTTTTCCGTTATGGTAGTGTCCGTTCCACTGGCTGCATCATTCAGAAATTTGTTGTATTTTGTATTGCTGTGATGGCTGTCCCTGAACAAAATTTGGTTGTTGTCGGACTCCGTTGATGAACTATAACTTAGCATTAGGTTTTTCAAGGGCGATTGCAGTTTGGCGGTTACACCCACATGCTGCACATCTATAAGATTGGATTTGGAACCCGAATAGCGTTCGCTAGCGATATCGGACATTTCCTTTTAAATTGGTTAACTGAAATATATGTTTATTTGAAATATGCAAAGCAATTGGATATGATTTGCTATGAATAAATTATGGATTGACAAATTTATTATCAAGTAGTATGTGTGTGTGTGTGTGTATGAGCTGGTAGATATCGATTTTTATAATTTTTGTTTATTCAGGGTAAAGAGTAGTAAATGATTTGCTTTGGGTTCAATCGCGCTGTCTAGGCGGCCAATTTACAGGCGCAAAACATGAAATAACCTGTTCACCAAACTTTTATGTGTGTCTAATAGTTAATTTCATAATACCGTAGTGATTTATCATAAAAATGTTCTCATATAAAATAGTCTTCTGTGCAATTGATTTTGAATATTTTTGATGGAAATAAAATAGAACAATTGAGTCCACTATAGATATGTGAATGTGTTGTTGTCTGAGATAAAATTGGCTTCCAATTAAGTAAAATGAGTGTCAACACAACAGCGACTACTATGAAACCTTAATATGCAGTTTACTACAGTTAGTAATACCCTTGTTTGTAAATAAATGAATTAAAAACCGTTTTGTTTATAAAATGAGTAAGAAATTGGTGCTGACATCTATATCTCAATACAAATATAAAAGGCTGTACTTTTATCGCAGACAACAATCAGATGGAATTGGTAAACATTAAACAGCTGTTGCATTGTACACATTACAAATAGTAGAAAAGAAAATAAGAGCATAAAACGAATGAGTAATAAAGAGTGCTGCCGTTCCGATGCGTTTTAAATATTATATAAGTACTAAATCGTTGTCTCCATGAATAATCGTATATGTGGTTTTTCGCCTTCAAATATTTTAAAATATAAATATTAAGGCGAATTAACAACAGCTGTTTTAATTTATTCTTCGTCACATTTTTTTTAAATATATCTCAGATAATGTTTGACATCACAAATATATATATTTCAATAAGAATTCATTTGTGGGTACCTAGTATTGACATACCTTGATATACAATAAATATTTTTTTTAGTATTTCTTAATCAAATTTGATATCATATTATAAGAGTTTTCTGGGCGCTCAAAAAAATTATAATAATATTGTGCCTTAGTACAGTTTTCGAATCTAATCGAGATATATAGATGTTTTTGCATTGTTGTTGTATAATATGAGTTAACTGAAATGTCATTTTGGAACGATTTTTTTTAAGTCGATGAAATTTTTGGAAGATTTCCCTGGTAAATGGATCGTGCTATTATATAGGATAGTCCGTCACGGCCTTTATGTGTGTTAGAGGTTATTATTTTTAAAATAAAGTTTTTTTAATATAAAGTTTTTTTTATTATTATTCGTACATATTCCGATTACTTCACTAAATTAACAGCTGGTGCTTGCTTGATTGCTATGTTTTTGTTATTGTAATCGTACTTTATTATTCAATGCCTATTTTTGTACTCTTTTATGTTCGTAATATATGTACAATTTTTTAAAATTCAGGTAAGCATTTAAAAATGTTGCTAAATCTTTTGTTTATATGTTCTACTTCTGTTTCATTCTGGGTCTGTAAGAGATAAATTTTATCATCGATAGCACAAACCCAATGACATTCATTCATTATGTATACTGAATATCAAAAACTTATAATTTTCGAACAACTCAACAGGTTTGTGCAAATGTGAAATTCTCTTATCCCTTCGATTTCATCCTATCTTGAGATATAATCTCCATACCACGATTAACGTGGGGAAATCGATTGCATAAGAAGCACGAACCCATCTGGCATCTCTATTCCTTATCACAAGTTTTTCTTCACAAACATTTGTTTTAACGCAGTAAGTCAGTGTAAAAGAATTTTTCAATAATTTTCCTTAGTGAACGCACAATAATTTTGCAAAAGTTTTGTTGATTTTGTAGTTAGTTTTTATTTTTTGGTTCTAAAATAACAAGCGAGAAATAATTAGAAGTTTCTTAAATATAAGAAATAAATTTCATGTATTTCATACGAAAGTGCATGGAAAAAGTAAAGAATCAATGAACAATAGCAAGAGCTGCTGATAAGAAAGTGATATTGCAAGTGAGACGTGAAAAAACTTATTGGCTGGCGTGGTGCGGGCTTTATTTATTTTTCCATTGAACACTTCAGTGCAAAATTAATTAAATGCTACCATTTTGGTCCCGCTTTGGACATAGAGTCGTGCAAAATTTAAGCGCAACATACTTTCGAGGTTTGTTTGTCAACGACACTCACAATGTGCCATTGGGTCACATTCTTTGCAATCATGTTTATGGCCCTCGCTGTCGTAAGAAATTGGTGGCAGGTGGTTTTTGTATATTAATGGTGCCGGACAATGGAGTGTTTCTTAGTACACGTTTGTTAAATGCCATAAGCAATTTGGAAATTTGTAATTACTCCATATAATATAGTACATACATACATTCATACATATATATATGCATATAGTATTACTGTGCACACAATTTTGTCATTTGTGTTTATTTTCGGTGTTCTTTGTTTTCGTTTTGTGTTTTTTATTTTGTTTTGCTTTAGCCGTTCTTTTGGTTTGTTACTGCACTGCGTTGTATTTGAGTTCTTTGCGGTTGTTGTCTTAGTTAATATTCTCTAGAGGCTGTGTTAGTGAGATATAGATGGCGCTTATATAAATATTGCTGCGTCTTCAGTTACATTTTAATGTTTTAATTAATTCCTTTTTTTTGTTTTAAGCACAAAAACTACGTAAAGTTGGTTTCCGCGAAAAACACAGTTCCAGCGAGGATTTCAAAATGGCTGCCATGCAAGTAAAAATTTTGCCAGCGCTCTCGGACAATTACATGTACTTGGTAAGCACTTCTTTCATGTTTCGCAATTCCATTAAATGCATTCACAAAACTTTTAGTGTTGCTAGGAAAATTTTGCTATAAAATTTAGAATTCTTTTTTTCAAATATTGAATATTATAATTCAGTTTATTTTAAATTGGAATTTTTCAGTTTTATGAAATCTTTTGGTGCGAGTTTCCTATACAAAACCTACTTCATGATGAATAATCTTTTTCAAATAAATTCGATCTTATCTTCATCTTGATTTTTTTGATAGAGAACTTTTATAACCTTATAGTTTTTTTTTGCTATTATTATTATTATTTTTGGAATTAAACTTGTGTTTCATGAGTGACAGAAAGAAATCTTCGAAAACTGAATTTAGTGAGTTTTTTTGCAGATCATCTGCAGTTCTACACGTGAGGCTGCCATTGTCGATCCAGTAGAACCAGAAGCTGTCATCAGTGCAGTTCAACAGGAGGGCGTAAATTTAACCAAAGTCCTAACCACCCACCATCATTGGGATCATGCAGGTGGCAATGAAAAGCTGGTTAAACTATTCAGCAAACCTTTAGAAGTTTGCGGCGGCGACGAACGTATTGGAGCTCTTAATCACAAAGTAACACAAGATGATCGCCTGAAAATTGGCAATTTAACTGTGACATGTTTGTTTACACCATGTCATACCACTGGCCATATTTGCTATTTCATAGAGGCAGCCAATGGTGAAAGATGTGTCTTCACGGGCGACACTCTGTTTCAGGGAGGCTGTGGCCGATTCTTTGAAGGCACAGCTGAACAAATGTATGCCGCTTTAATTGAAAAACTGTCGGCCTTACCCGATGACACAAAAGTATTTTGTGGCCATGAATATACTTTGCAGAATATGTCCTATGCACGTCATGTTGAGCCGCAAAATCAAAATATTTTAAATCGTATTGAGTGGGCAAAACTGCGACGCGCTACCCAAGCGCCTACAGTGCCTTCTACCATAGCCGAAGAGAAATCATGGAATCCCTTTATGCGGGTACATGAAGGCATCGTACAGAAACATGCTAAGGAGACAGATCCGATACGCACAATGGGCAGTTTGCGCAAGGAAAAGGACAACTTCAAGGGTTAACTAAATTTGCGTGCTATTTTGCGAAAGCAATTATTTGTTGATTTAAAGCTAATTGACCGTTTTAAAAAAATATATAAAACACTTGCATTTTTTGTTTAGTTTATAGATTACAGTGGAGTGTTTTTTAAAAGTCAAGGGTGATGGAAATAAATTGTTATATTTTTGGAAAAGAATAAAATATTGCTGGCAATTTTGACAAGGAATATTTGCTACAGTATTGAAACTTCATACATACATTCAAAAGTAATTAAATTTTGTTTGCAATAAAAGTGGCCGTAAAAATTATCAACTTGTAAAACCGTTAAAAATAATTAATACTCATTTGAGTTAAATGAGGTTTATTAAAAATCTTTGGAATTTTAGTTCTGTAAGGAAATATTTAGTCAATTTACTTATTTAAAGATTTAATAATTCTATTTACTACGAAAATAATCTAATCACAACTATGGAATATATTTTTATAACGAATTTGTTTTTAAGATTGCAAAGTGGCAGTATTTGAAAAACACAACCTTGAAATTATGTTGTGTATAAAGTCCCCGTTTACAGCAGCAATACTTGAGTATTTAGTGACATATATAATAAGAATTGCTGCAACAAAAGTTGCATAGTGTAAACCGGGACAAAGGAAGCACTTTTTTATTATAAAGAATTTTGTAAATTTATTAAAATTTACTAACTAATGCGATATTAATGAAGTGTAACAAAAGATGAGCAACCTTTGAGGTTAATGAGAAAGTTGTCTGGGACTAGTCCTCTTTTAAATCAACTATTATTTTGTGGTAGTAGAATTTTATTACTTTTATTTACAGCTACGAGTACTTATCCCCGTAAATACCGGGACAAATTTCTCGGGAATATTGACAATATTTGGTTTCCCGATTATCGGGATTTTTTTTCGGGAATTGGGGAAATTAAAATGTATAAAATGGTGTAAAGTAAAAGTTAATTCTTGTTTTATATGTATTTTTTAGAAATATAAAGTTATTTCTTGATTTATATTTATTTTTCAGAAAATAAAAGTTATTTCTCGGTTTATTTTTATTCTTCAGAAAATAAAAGTTATTTGTTGAGTTTTATTTTTTCCTCCGAATATAAAAGTTATTTCTTGATTTACATATGTATATTTATTCTTCTGAATATAAATAACAGTTATTTCTTGATTTATATTTATTCCCCAGAAAATGAGATTCATTTCTTGATAAAAATTAAAAAACTTTTATTTGTAAGCGAAAACAAATTAAGAGTCGAACAAATTTTTTTTTTTATCTTGGACCAGCACTCAGGGGATGACCCCCTATATGTATATGTATGCAATGCATTGCGCCGGAACTGAAAACGAGGGGATAGTATTGAGGGGACAGATAAGGAAAGATGGGAAGATAGACAGTTTTTTTGAAGCTTTTAACCTTTTGTACTTCGTCGGCTAATTTTTGTTACAGGGCCGACGAAGGTGGATGCTGTTACTCTGCTTTTAGTACATGATCGTGTCAGTCGCTGCCAATTATTTTCAGTGATCAGTTCTATGCCTTCATTACTGAAACAGGCTGGCAACAACTAACACAATCACGCACTAATGCTGATCAGAAGACTTCGACACAATATTTCATGACTCAGCGCGGGCTCGAACTCACGACCCTCCGCTTCATAGTCTCGTGCTCTACTACTTCAGCCAACAGCACCCACATTTCATGGTTTCATTTAATAATATTTTCCCGAACACTCGGGAAGTCCCGGTTGAATGGTTGAAACAAATCTCGATTCCCTGAAGCTAAGAAAAGTCTTGAAATTACAAACTATTCTCTAGTGTGAATTTACTTTTATCCCGAATTCTGTAAATTTCTTGCCAAGTACTGATGTAACCAAATTTATTAAAATAATTTTAAAATTCAGCACAAATAAACATGTCCTTTATGCTTTATTGTCCTTTGTTCTTGCAAAGTCGCAAACTTTTTCCAGCTTCATGTGATTGATTTTTGTTGCAGCAAACATGTCTACTAAAACGGATTCTGAAAACAATATTAAGCTTCTTAAAAACCTTTCAAGTTGATGTGTTAAAAGTGCAGACGCCTGGTTGCCTCGTTTTGAGTAGTTGGATTCCTGAAAGTGAAATGCTTCAGCAAAACTTTTCCTTTTTCCACATCTACAGATAAAATATACATTTTTGCGTTTTAATATGTGCTGCGCTACCCGCATTAATTAAGGCTACTTAGTTCTCAATATTGTTGGTGGCATATGTATGTGTTTGAGAAGTTAATTTGAAAGTTTTCTATTTTATTTCAAGCACTCAGCGACCTTCAAATAGACAACAGTTTGCGCTTACTGATATGAAATTATTTGTGGTCCTTCGAGCCGGATAGTACAAAAAAAAAAAAAAATTTAATTTTTTCAAAAATGCTTCGTAGCCACCATGCAACACCATATAAATAACAACCACTGCCGCCTGGCACTCTTTTAACTTTCTCATCTCTCATTGCTCTAAATGACATTTCTTAAATGCTTAAAAGTATGACATGTAATAGTTTTTCTAAAAGTTTATTCTTCTTCTTTTTTTTTAATTCCCCATCGCACATTAAACTGTATGAACTCGTATATAGTATGTCGCACTTGGTAAAAAATGTTATAAAGTTGAGAATCAACCACAAAATAGAAAAGTTTAAAGTTATTTTAGTGCCAGCACTCCAAATATACTTACTGCTCGTAGTTGTACTTTACTCTGCTTAAGTGTTGGTAATACATCATCACAAAAAGTATGACAAGTGGAAGATGGAATAAAGTTTTGCATGCCAAAAAAAAGGTTAACAGGAGAGCGAGCGAGCGAGAGCTGATACTCACACTATTGCTTTTACATGCACACGAAGTGCATGTGGTGAGACTTGAACCAAATCGCATAGTTGGGGTACTTAAGCAACAAATATCAACTGCAATAAAAATGATAAAATAACTGTTCCAGAGAAATGAATGAATGAATTAATGAATAAACGAGGAGTAGAGGAATAAAGTGTCACAAGTGTAAGAGTTAAAATAACATCAATGTACCGTGGGGTCGGCCAGTGCATTTAACACAGTGGTGATAAGCAAAAATACACCTGAGTACTGATGATGAAAGTGTAGCGGCTTTCAAAAACAGCTATTCTGCCTAAGTTGTTTTATTAAATTAATATTGCCTATAAATCCTAATTGATAATGTTGGTTTTGTTTTTCCTTAAGGAAATTTTTTTATATCCTTTACACAAAAAAGCGAAAGGATATATAAAAGTTTGTCATAAATATGGAACCCCATAAAGTATATATATTCTGGATCCTTATGAATACGGAAGACAAATAAAATTTGTCCGTCTGTGCGCTTGTCTCTACGGTTTTCTCAAGCCTCCACAAGAGCTAGAAACTTTATTCTTAGACTGATGGATTGGATATGAACGTAAATAGAGTGCTATTGAAATTGGGAAAAGTTCAAAATACGGTTCCAGAGCTGGAAAGCTTAAGTGTCAGCTTGTGGCCACAAAATTAACTAAACAAATTATTTTTAATATTTTGGTTAATTAAACCTATTTTATGCTTCGGGAAGAACTAAATTTTTATTAGAAATAAAAAAAAATAAAAATTTGATTTCAGGGTTGGGTAATTGAACATTTTTTTAGCAAATAAAACTAACCAAAAAAAGGTTGCCAATTTGGAGTTTTTTTAGGTAATACTATTTTGTAGTGCACTAGGAATTGAATTGCTGGCTATTAAATATAAAAAAAAAAAATAAAAAAAAAAATTAAAAACTTGATTCCAGGCTTGGACAACTAATTTATTTTTTGTGCATAAAAATAATCAAAAAAGTAATTCATTTTTGTTTTTTTTCGGCGAATTATACCTTGTTTATACTTCAGGAAGCCATAAATTCATGTACAAGATCCAAAAAATGAAAAATTCCATTCCAGGGTTGGAAAATCGAAATTTGTTTCTTATATAAAAGTAGCCCTAAAAGTCCCTAATTTTTGTTTGTTAGTGAATTAAACCTATTTCATATTTCAGGAAAAATTAAATTGGTATTAAAAGTAAAATAAAAAAAAGAAATAAAAATCCGATTTCTGAGTTTGAAAATCGGAATTTTTTGCAACCTAAAAGTAAACGCATTAGATCTTCTTAATATTGTTTTTTGTTTGGTAAATTATACTTACTTCATACTTCACTGGGAACTGAAGTGCTATTGAAAATCCAAAAAAAAAAATCAAAAACATTAATCCAGGGCTGGAGAAGGTAATTTTTGTTTTGGTACACAAAAGTAATCAATAAAGTAATTAATATTAGGGGTTTTCCGGCGAATTCAACATTTTTTATACTTCAGGAAGAATTAAATTCGTGTACAAGATTAAAAAAATTAAAAATCCCATTTCAGGGTTGGAAAATCAAAATTTTATTTTGGTATGTAAAAGTTGCCATATAAGTTCTAAATTTGTTTTTTTTTTTGTTAATGAATTAACCTATTAATTCAGGGTGTTAAAAAGAAAAAAATTACAAACACGATTCCAAGGTTGGCAAATCGAAATACTTTTGGTATATAGGTTAGGTTAGGTTAGCAGGTTGCTGGTAAAGGAAAGAAAAGAGAGTCCAGCCCACTTGGGTCCAATTATGTTGATCCCTTTGTGATACCTGTATTAAGGAAGAGTGAAAAGATAAGAGATGAGGAAGAAGTAGGGATAGTCGAAGTTAAGGTAAGAAAGATAGTAAAGAAGATAGTAAAGAAGAAAGTAAAGAAGAGAATGGGATACATAACCAACAGCTATGGTCGTGCATACACGTCCCAGGGGAGTCAGCTGCCGAACCAGCCACTGCTCCTAATAAAGAGACTCAGGTATCTTAGCCCTATCTCTGATATCTCCGAAATGTCTCCAAAGCGTGTCCTGCCCAGAGACTGCAGGCGCTGCTCCTCCAGAGCAGGGCAGAAGCAGAGGAGGTGTGCAATGCTTTCCTCCTCCTCCTCATCATTGCAACTGGAGCAGTAGTCATTATAGGGAAGACCCATGCGCCTGGCATGGATCCCAAAGGTGCAGTGACCAGTAATTGTGGCCACCATATTGCGTAGATGACCTCTTGCGAAGTTCAAAAGATCCCTCGTCCTCCTAGAGTCCAGGCGGGGCCATAAGACTCTTGATATTTCGCAAGTGGATTCTCTGAACCACCTGTCCTGAGCTAATTCGAATAGTGCAGTATCAATGCGTCTCCAGCAGGATGAGAGTGGAATCCCACTTAGTTGGTCAATGTCGGCCTCCTGAAATGTGGTTCCTCTCCCCGCCAGTTCATCCGCCTTAATATTAATTTTGGTACATAAAAGTAACCACATTAAGTCAATAATTTTTGTTTGTTAGTGAATTAAACCTATTTCATATTTTAGGAAGAATTAAATTGATATTGAAAACCAATAAAATAATAAAAATTCGATTCCTAATTATTTTTTTTTTTGGTGAATTAAAACCTATTTTACAGAATAGAATTGGTATTGAAAACCTAAAAAAGTAAAAACAATTCTATTCCAAGGTTGGGCAATTGAAATGTTTTTAGTACGTAAAAGTAAGCAAAACGGCTGTTTCGTCTAAAAACTATTTTATGCTTCAGGGAAAAAAAAAATGGTTATTAAAATTCTAAAAAAAATGGTCTTCAGGGTTGGACCATTGAACATTTTTTTGATGCATAAAAGTAACTTTTTAGTTACTTTTTTTTTGATTTGAAACTATTTTATACTTCAGCAGGAACCGAATTGGTTCTGAAAATTATAAAAAAAGAAAAAAAATAAGGACACGCACGATTCCAGGGTTGGATATTTGCAACTTTTTTTGGTACATAAAAGTAGCCAACAGAATGGAATTTTTTAATTTTGTTTTTAAATTAAAATTTTTAAAATTTTTGAAAAAAGTTCGTTGGTACCGTTCATAATTGGCCAATTTATTTAAAATAAATTTGAACATTATTTTATATCAAAATCAGCCCAATTATGAATAACAACTCCCCGGGAATTTTCTCTCTTTTCCCTTTTCCTTTATTCTAAATAGAATCTCCCCGGGAGATTTTTCCCTTCTCCCTTTTCCCTTATTCTAAATAAACTTCGAAAATGGGAGAGTCTTCCCCGGGAAAAAAGTAGGTATTATGAATGTAAATTAAAGGGAGAATTTGATAATAAATTTAGAAAATAATTCCTTCAAAAAATTGCAAGGGAGTTGTGCTGAAAAAAATATTTTTCACTTTTTAAGTCAAAACAAAACAACTGAAAGCAAAACAGTTGACTGCGAAAATTCGAAATTCCCTTTCCTATAATACTGTCCTCCCCGTCTGTTTAGAATAAGGGAGTTTTATTCCCGGGAAAATGAATTCCCCGGGAACTCTTTTCCCCGGGAATATTTATAATTGGGGTGAATAATTTTTAATTCACCCCCATTGTGCATTTGTGTTGGTTGTATGGTACAAGTAATAGTACACTTTTGCTGTTTTATTTATTAAGTACTTTTCCCAAAACATTTGCCAAAACTAAAATTTTCAATCTTATTTTTTTTACACATCTGTCATCTCTGTCTTGCATTCGTGTTCCACACTGTAGTTGTAAGAAACGCTGGTTAAACGTGCACTTTTGTTGTTTCTTACTTGCAAGCGCGACATAATATTCTATAACAAATTACTATGCAAGTGTATGGTTTATAAACATGCTCCCAGCATGTGTGTGTTTGTATTTTTTTATTTTTTATTTATTTTTTGTAAATGCTTGAGTTGCACAAGATTTTCTGCGTTAGTAATTTCTGTGTTCATAACAAGAGGAAAGTGTTTTATTGTCAAGGAAATTTTTGTGTAAATTTAATTTTTCTTTTCCAAACCAGACTAATAAAACAGCTTCATTTTGCATGGAACATCCTCCGTCTTTTTCAGGGTTAGAAACTGGCAAATTTTTAAAGATGGAAAATAATGGAAGCGGAAAAACAATAGCGTAAGCAATGAATAACACTTGCTTGCAATTATAATTTTTTTTTTGTATAATTTAAACAAATCAGTTTCAAACTGCCTGATTTTGTTTGAAAATATCGATAGCATTTTCAGTGAATTGAAGCCCAAAGTCTAATGCGTCACCTAGTGTAATCGTTGTAAAATCAGGCCAATGCTAATACCAACAAGTAAAAACGTTATATTCGACCGGGTCGAATCTTAAAAACCCTCCCAACTATTTAGTAAGTAAATTTAAAGCCCCTTATTCATAAAAATTATGAGAGGCTTATAAGAGTGTAATAGAGCAAATTTCAATATGAAATTTTGTTTTATTACGCTGTTATTAGATTCTCACAATTTTTATGAAAATCTTTTTGGTGGGACACAGAATTCCTTTAAGACATCTCTGTACCCAAGTTTAAATCTCTATTTTGATAGAGTCCTTCCCGGGAAGGGCGGTGGGCGGAGACCTTTCACCTTTGCAATAACAGAGAACATCTCAGCTTCTTATAGGCTTAAGGAATAAAAATTGTTTAATATTTACAATATTTTTGCATATAATATTGTACGCCAACGCCCACTAAAGAGGGCGGGGTTCACAAATAGACTATATCATGTTTTCCACAGACGGAAGTATGGGCATTGCTAGA
This sequence comes from Linnaemya tessellans, assembly GCA_951800035.1. Classification (NCBI taxonomy): domain Eukaryota; kingdom Metazoa; phylum Arthropoda; class Insecta; order Diptera; family Tachinidae; genus Linnaemya; species Linnaemya tessellans. The sequence continues at coordinate 116,326,185 of OX637535.1, forward strand.
CTTCATCACTGATCAAGAATATATGTATATACCTTATGGGGTCCAATTCCGTTTGGAGGGTATTAAAACTGTATTTTAGCGGGGATACTCTGGCAAGGGCTGTGGGGGGAGACATTTCACCTTTGCCATAAAACACTAAAAATAAATGTTTGGGATAATTAAATACAATATAAAAAAAAATTTTATTTTTTTTATAGGGTCATTTAGGGGTCAAGGGGGGAGGAGCGGGTAGGGCAGAGTAGTACCAGGAGCAAAAATGTTATTTTTAAGGAATGCAGGCTTAGTTAATACAATTTGTTAAATTTTTATACTATTTTTGCATTTAACAACGCCCACTAAAAAGGGCGGGGTCCAAAATTATTTTTTTTTCATCTTATGGCTCCAAGTTAAACGCGTTAGACCTTCTTTGACATAAAAATATATCATTTGCTTAACAAAATTACAAAAAAAAACTTTAAAAATTATGTTTTTTAGAGGTTGATTTAGTTCTTCTTAGGGAAACTTTTTTCCCTCTGGCCCTATTTAGCCCATTTACGAACTTGACCTGTGCTATTCTTCAACATATTTTTATACCAAATTTCAAGAGTCTAGCTGTTCTCGTTTGGACTGAATCGTGATTTTTACAGACGGAAGGACGGACGGACGGACGGACATGCTCAGATCGTCCTAGATTTCATTCACATTTCACTGATCAAGAATATATATACTTTATGGGGTCTCCGAGGGATATTTCGCTGCGTTACAAACGGAATGAAAAACTGAATATACCCTCCATATTCTCTTTTGGAGGGTATAAAAATAAAGCCAAAAAATTTAAAAACATTTTCAGAAAATAGGACTTGAATAAAATAATCCAACGGTTTTACAGGTTCTTAAAGTGTTTTAGCATGGCTTACAGTTCTCGTATGCAATTTCCTAATGAAATTTATATAAATAAAACCTGTTTTCACAGTCACCTAAGCCGCCTAAGGCCGAGGCCACGCAATGAGCGGCAAAGCGGTGCCGCTCAGGAATAGAATTTGTTCTAATTTTTAGTTGATTTCTGAGCGGCGAAGTATAAAAATGGCAAAAGTGAATGCGGAGCTTATAATTTGATCGGTACAAAGCCGACCGTTATTATGGCAAGATAGAATGCCAAATTTTAAAAATACAACCGATAAATTATGGAGTGTAGTTGGTGAAAATTGTGGTTGCACAGGTACGATTTTATTTAATTTATATATTTATTTATGGCATGAATACCAAATCTTATTTTTTTTTCTTACACGCATTAAATTCTTGTAAATATGAATACGATTTTCGCGTAAAAACATTAAACAAACCCCCCTTGACAATGGCATTTTAACAACTAACCGCTCAGAAACGACGCTCAGTAATAAGCCACTTGCCGCTCAAACTCGCCGCTCTGCCGCTCACCGCTCAGCCGCTCACCGCTCTGCCGCTCATTGCGTGGCCGAGGCCTAATACGGATTGATAAGCCCGAATACATACATATAAGTGACGATAATGAAAGTGTAGCGGCTTTCGAAAACTGCTGTTCTGCTCTGCTGTGTAAGTTGGATAAATAAAATTGAAATTGACTAGTACCTAGGAATATTTATCATATATTACTAAATTGAAAACGCGCTATGAACAATAGCCTATAGGTCTTAATTATATATAAGATATTTTCAAATGATTTTTTTTTACCAATTAAATTAAAAACATATTGTGCATTTTTACTAAAAAGTAGCTTTAAAACCAGATACGTTTCGTCCATATTGATGGACGATAAGGTACTTAAAAGTGTACCACAAAAAAATGTATGGCGTAATTATAACTTAAGATAAGATGTATGTATGTGTATGTGTGCTTATAACAATATGAAAGGCAGAGCAGGATATAATTGATTTTATGTAAACAATAGCAAAGTCTTGTATTTATATTAGTAAAATATACATAAAAAGAAAAAAAGATATATTAACAAAAAATAAATTAAGGGCGTCATCGTTATTTGTTTTTGCCAAAACTTATTCGACTGTCCCTTTTTGCACAGTTACTCTTTGCATTTTTCTTATCATTGGCTTCTTTTGTGTACGTTAAATTTATCCCTGAGATCATTGGAGCGCCCTCACCAGCCATTGGCAATTTTACTTCATTGTAAATGGAATTTAAGCGTTTCAACTCGCCACCTTCACTTTCTTTGGATGGCGGAACATATTCTGCTTTTCCCTTGTTGAGATATTCCAAAAGTTCAGAGCTGCTATGGCCGCTGTCTTGCAAAATACTCATTTTGGATTCAATTTCTTTGAGAAAATTCTCGAGATTTTGAGGTTTTTTAAAAACATTCACATCTACACTGAGATTATTTTCTGTTAAGATTTTCCATTTCTTCATGCTTTTCACTACATCGCCACAAAATGATGAGGTGGACTTGGAAACGGGAAGGGTGTCTGGAGGTTGAACTGAAAGTGAAAATGGGGACACTTACAGTTCAAATATTAATTAGATAATTCGGAAGATGTGGGAAGCAAGCTTCTTTCACTTTCGATTTTTTGTAGACCTACTAACCCGATTTTTTCTTTAACACTTGCGGCCTGGTCAACGCCATGTTGGCTTCTTCGTACATCTGCAGAATTTTTGATATTCTGGAATCGACATCTTTTGCTTTATAGAGTGGAGTGCATTTATGTGGACATCTGTTGGCTACATCGGGTCCCGGAAAAGGTATTCTGGTGCCAAAAGCCGACTTCTTATGCTGCTTTGTGGCCTCTGCCTTTTCGTAGCGCAACTGATTCATGGCTTGAATTGAACGTTGATTGTATTTTGTAAATTTCAAAGAGTTCAGCAGTTGCTCCACTTTGGATAGAACGCTTTACAGCAACAAAAAAAAGTATGTTAATGCCGCACAATGTTCGGCCACAAAAACTTACTTGCTATTTCTCAGAGAATACACTCCCGGTATCTGATGAGTCCTTAACAGGTGGTGCAATTTGAAGGCCACACAGTAAAGTAATTCTTCTCCAGCCAGTAACTGCAAACGTTGCAAACGTGAAAAATCGTGTATATGATGGCGCACCCACCAGCCACGCCATAAGGCCTGTATCCTTTGTGCCGCCCCATAGAAATGCTGTTCAATGCGTTGCTGTAAAAACTCTTCGACGGTACGAAAGTACATGCGCTGACAGTAGAAACGGCGCCATTCTGCTTGTATTTTAATAGCGGCCAAACGTTTGCGTTTATATTTAGTGCGATACAACCAGCCGCGCACAAAACGTTGCACACAACGGGCCGCCTTGAATTCTAAATAGTCCTGAATCAACAGAGCGGTCCTACCAGCAGTTTTTAGGTAGACACACTTTTTATTCAATTAATTTCACCAGCAGCAATTTACTTACCGCGATAAGGGCATTTTGGAAACTCTTTTCAATTCCTCAAACTTCATTTCTTCAGTTGCTTCTCCTTCAAAAGAAATAATTTCCGTTGTTTCTGTTGGTAAAAAGCTTGAACGTTCGATTTCCATTAAGGAATTTTCGCGCAATGATTTTTTCGTTTTCCGAGGCGTTTTCTTTAATAATTCGAAATAATTTCAAGAATTATTCACACAGAAAGAATGTCGATTACAAAAATAGTTCATTTGTCAGAAGAACAGAAGGCAAACTACGGCTTGTGCTACGGCATTCGATATCGATTGAAATTTGTATATAAATTGTATTGAAATTTCGAAAGATATCGAATGCGACAATTTGGCCCCAGGATGATAAACAATAAAATATTTTTATACCGTCCAAAAAAGAATTTGGAGGGTATATTTACTTTGTCATTCCATTTGTAACGCAGCGAAATATCCCTCGGAGACCCCATAAAGTATATATATTCTTGATCAGTCATGAAATCTAAGACGATCTGAGCACGTCCGTCCGTCTCTATGTGGAAATCACGATTCAGTCTAAACGAAAAAAAGCCAGAATCCTGAAATTTGGTATAAATATATCTTGAAGGATAGCACAGGCTAAGTTCGGAAATGGGCTAAATCGGGCAAGAGGGAAAAAAGTTCCCCTGAGAAGAACTAAACCAACCTCTAAAAAACAACATAATTTTTCTAAAGTTCTTTTTGTAATTTTGTTAAGCAAATGATATATTGTTTTGTCAAAAAAGGCCATAAAATAAAAATAAAATTTTTTGGACCCCGCCCCCTTTAGTGGGCGTTATTATATGCCAAAATAGTGTAAAGATTTAACAAATTGGTTTTACTTAAGCCTACATTCCTTAAAAATAAAATTTTTAAGCTTTAATAATGAAGCTGAGACGTAACCTGGTACTACTCTAACCTAGCCCCTCCTCCCCCTTTGCCAATTAAATGACCCCATAAAAATTTTTTATTTTTGTTTAAATTTTGTATTTAATTATCCCAAGGATTTATTTTTAGAGTTTTATGACCAAGGTGAAATGTCTCCCCCACAGCCCTTGCCAGAGCGACCCCGCCAAAATAAAGTTTTAATACCCTCCAAAGGGAATTTGACCCCATGAAGTATATATATTGGGTGTTTTTATTGAGGTATAGAACTTTAAGTTGGCATCACTTTTTTAACTGGCGGCCATTTTGTCAGCTGTCAAGTGATTAATATTTAGTTTGGTTTGCCATTTCATCATGAACAGGTTGACAAAAGAACAACGCTTGCAAATCGTGCAAATTTATTTCGAAAGTAATGGTTCAGTTCGCGAAGTTCATTTTATGGTCGACATAATCGTCCATCAGAGCAATTAATTCGGTTAACCATGGATCGTTTTCGCACTACGTTTACTCTATGTGACAATACGCATCCGCAGAGACGTCGAACAGTGCGCACCGAAGAAACAATTGCCGCTGTAGAGCAAAGTGTTGAAGAGGACCCGAATGAATCGATTCGCCACCGTGCACAGCAATTGGAGCTTTGTCCATCAACTTTATGGAAGATTTTGCGCAAATGAATGTGGATGAGTTGTGGTTCCAACAAGACGGCGCTACATGCCACACAGCGCACGTCACAATCGATTTATTGAAGGAAACATTCGATGAGCGCATAATTTCGCGGAATGGACCTGTCAATTGGCCACCAAGATCATGTGATTTGACACCATTGGATTATTTTCTTTGGGGATATGTGAAGTCGCTCGTCTACGCCAACAAACCAGAAACGTTAGGGGACTTGGAAGCCAACATTCGTGGCGCTATTGCCAACATACGGCCCCATATGCTCGAAAAAGTGGTTGAAAATTGGACCTGTAGAATTGGCTTTATTCGAGCCAGCCGCGGCGGCCACATGCCCGAAATCATATTTAAACATTAATGGCATAAAATTATCCTTCCAATAAAGCCAAATTGATGGACATTAAAACGATTTTCTTGTGTTTTATTTCAATTCGAAGTTCTATACCTTTAAAAAAAACACCCTGTATTTCTGATCACTGATGAAGTCTGAGACGATCTAGCAAAGCCCATACGTTCGTCTGTGGAAAACATGATATAGGCTATTTTTGGACTCCACCCTTTTTAGTGGGCGGGGACGTAAGATATTATATGCAAAAATAGTGTAAATATTGAACAATTTTTATTCCTTAAGCCTATAAGAAGCTGAGATGTTTTCTGATCATGCAGAGGTGAAACCTCTCCCCCAAGGCCCTTCCCGGAATGACTGTCAAAATAGAGATTTAAAATTGGGTACAGAGATGTCTTAAAGGAACTCTATGCCATCAACTTAAACATTTTAAATTTACTTACTAAATATTTGAAGGGTATTTAAGATTCGATCCGGTCGACTAGAACGTTTCTACAACTTTTTTTCTAAACGGTTTCATTCTTCTCGCCAACACGGCCTTTAGCTTTGTCTGTGCTAAATTAAGTGTTACCAACCTAAATTGGGAAACAGCTGTTAATGTTTGTAGAATAAACCGGAAATGCCACCTGTCTTGAGAACGAAAGATTGCCATGATTCCTGACCTAACTCATCACGTAGTTTTTTAAATTATTTAATTACTTACGGACAACAGGCCTTTGAAGCTTATTTTCCTGAACAAATAAAATACCATGTTCTTATTGCTTTTAGTGATATATTAATTACAATTTTTTAAAAATTTTAAATTAAATGTTAAAATAACTAGAAAATTAATCTAAAGAAATATATTTACAAAAAAGCGTTTGTTTTTAAATAAATGTTTAGAAATAAAAAAATTTGTTTGTATATATTTTTTTCGATTTCAATGTAAACTTTTTGACAAATTGCAAACAAAATGGTCTTTAAAGAATTTCAGTCATAGTTAATTAAAGAAACATAAAATTAAGATTTTTTGTTAATAAAAAAAATATATATCATAAAAATACATCGTTTTACTAGTTTTTGCATGAAATTTGTTTTTTTTTTTGGAAATTATGCTTGAGTTTTTAGAGAAGTTCTTTTTCAGAAATACTTAAGTCTCCAATCGTGTCGGTAGTTGAAACTTAATTTAAATTATATTTAAGCCAATTATAACTATTAGTTTCTACTTTTCAAATTATACTTATTGTAAACAGTTTTTATTTCAAAATCAAATAAAAATTTATATTTCACTTAATGCTAAAATTTAAAATTTATTTATGTAAGATTGAATTTTTTTTCTGAAAAAAGAAATTCAGAAATTGTGAATCTTTTCGTTAGACATAAATGACATTTTGTGTGGAATTTTATGAAAGTTTTTCTATGGAGTTGTTAAATATGCAAATCGTGTGTCGTTTTATATTTCTTACTACAAACACTTACTTACACACACACACACAATTTTAAATAATACATAAAATTTTCTATAATACTTCTTATAAAAATAATAATTTTTTATTATACATATTTCGTTTGTTTAGTTTTAATTTGATTTAAAAAATAATCAACTTAAATTTATATATAAATATTTTTCGTAAAATTAATAAAAAAATTATCACATTTTTAATGCTAAAAAAAATCAAAATAAATTAATAAGAATACAATGAGTTCAAAACTATGAAATATATTAGGTGTACAAACTTGCTTTGGCCTTAGGGGAACATGATACAAACAAAAGAAAATAAAATAAAAACATAACTTTTTTTTTTAAATAAAAGGCAAAAGCAAAGTTGTATCTCAGTATTTATTAGAAAAAAGATCAAAAAGAGTAAAGGATAATTTCAAGATTTTAAACATAATGAGTAGCAGGCCAAACAATATGCTGAGTTTTTTACTACAATTTAAAAATTATAATTTTTCTCAATTTCAAACCTGTTTAAGCATATAGCTCATGCTTTTAAAATAATATTTTAAGGTATATATCTACTTAGAGTTTCGTATGTCAACATAAACATATTAATTTGTTTCCATTGTAATAAAATTTGTATTAACTTGTGTTTTAATACTTTTGTCAAGTTTTGCTTCATTTTTAAGCGTTTCATATACAAAACCCAAATATATAGATTGTAATTTTGTGCAACAGTTATCAATGTTTAATAAATAATTAATTGCTTTTTAATGTGCTGTAGTAAAAATATACTATACAGCAATTAAATCTGCAAATAATACGCCTACTAAAGATTAAAACAAAATAGTAATTTGGTATTTTTATGGTAAAAAAAAATTAATAAAAGAGAAAATGAAATGACACAAATTTAAAAAAATATTGCGATAAACAGTGGAATTGTAATTATGTGTGTGGGTTATGTAAAAATACGAAACAAATTGTACAATAAAAAATAAATTAACTATAGTAAATAAAAATATGTAATATAATATTTAAATTTAAAACTTCTGTTTAGTTTGCTTGCTGGAGAAGTGGTTTTAAGAGGAATATTATATATGATTATAACAGTTTATACCAGTTTATAACAGTTTATAACACTTTATAACAGTTTATAACAGTTTGTAATAACATGGTCTTTAAGCAAATATGGTTATAAAATAATTGGCAAACTATTTTAAAGTAGATTCTAAAATGTAAAACAAAATTATAACAGTATGTAGCCAATACTTAGGTAGTATATAATATGAAGTTAAAAATTTCGTTTGTTATTGTATTCTGATGTTTTTAAGCTTAAGGTCTCTTTACTTTAATTTAATTTTTAATTTCAATATTTCGTCACTCCTTTGTGTGACTTCTTCTTCTTTCGTTTGGCTTTCTTGCTTTAGAAGTGTTTTTAAAAGGAATATTTTTGTTAAGTATACCAGTTTATAACAGTTTATAACACTTTTTTTTACTTTAAAATAATTAGGTTGTTAGTAAAAAACGTTATAACTTGGCATGAAAAATATTTTAAAGTATTTATAACATCAGCAGCAAAATTATAACAGTTTGAAAGAGCATCATAAATAAGTTGTATATGGGTAATAAAAAATTAAAAAATTTGAGCAACTTTCTTACTGAAGAAGTGGTTTTAAGAGAAATATATTTTTGATTATAACAGTTTATACCAGTTTATAAAAGTTTATAACAGTTTGCAAAAATTATGTTGTTCATCAAATATGATTATAAAATAATTGGCAAAAATATTTTAAAGCAGATTCTAAACTGTAAAAAAAAATTATAACAGTATTCAATTTAGGCCATACTTAGGTCGTATATAATACTCGTATGTAGTTAAAAAATTTTGTTTAGCTTTTTTCCATATTTAGAGTAAAGATTAATGCAAATATGTATCTTCAAGAGCTCCGACTATATTTGGACAAAACAACGAAAATAGTTTAAAATACAGTAAAATGTCAACAATGGTGCATTTGTGGCTACAGTTCTTCTAAGTTCTAGTGTTTACAAATGCGAACTGCTTTTGTGTTAGAAAATATTTTCTCCTTACCTACTGACATGTAAGCTTGCCTTTTACTGGGGTAAAAATTTAGTCAAAATGGTACGTCAGTGTCATAAAAAGTGCTACATTTTTACAGTTTATTGATTAATTATTAAATGATAAAAAAATATTATAACAGTTATTAACAACTTTATAACAGTTAGTAAAAATGCCACTATAGCAAACTGCTTTTCAACTGCATTATTTCTGTTAACTCCATATTCCTTTTAAAACACTTTGCCAAAAATCTCATTCCTAATACAATAAAAGAATTCTCAGATGAACTGAAATTGTTAAAAGTTTTACATTTATAACACTATATTAAAAATATATGTTTATCTATTACCACTTACAACTGCTATTACAGTTACCGCGTCCTTCCGAGTACCTCTAATATCTTTGCAAAAAAATTTCAGTTCAAGATCTTGTTGATATCATTCAAACCTGTTGCCACAATAATATCGCATTTAAACAGTCATTACGGTGTTGGTAGACGTTTGACTTAGACTTGTTTCTGAATTCGGTATACTGGAGTACATTTTCTTGCGATTTTTCGTATGACGTATTATCAAACCCAACGAAATGCACAATAGGGAACCGATAAAGAGCACAATCATGACCACATAATCGATCTCATCGAACATAATGCGCATTTGATTTTGTGTGCTCGATCTGCCTTCGTCTGCAATAATATCGCCGTACGATTGAAAGAGAGGCCTAAGCGGCTCTGGAGATTTAGTGGTAGATGTTGAGGTTGACTCTTCTGTGTCGGAAGTTGTAGTTGTTGTCGTTGTCGAATCGCTGTTTAGGGTATAAGACGAAGATGTAGTGGAGGTTGTGTTTGCTGTAAAATGTTCGGTTGAGGTTGATGATGTTGCAGCAGTTGTAGTGGAGGTTGTGTTTGCTGTAAAATGTTCGGTTGAGGTTGATGATGTTGCAGCAGTTGTAGACCAAGTGGAGTCTGTGGGAGTATTTGTGGGATATGAGGTGGATGTCTGGGGTTGTGTGCTAGATGAGATCGTATTGGTGGTAGTAGATTCGGACGATGAAGGGCTGTTTGTAGATGCTGGAGAAGTTGGAGAAAATTTAACGGAGGAAATCACTGGGCCGTCAGTTGGCTCATTAGTTGTGAAAGTGTTGTCAACCTCTGTAAACTTATCTGAAATAATGGCAGTGGTAACTTCTGCTGGAGTAGCAGTGATGTTTGCCATCCCAGTTTTTTGGGAGCTGAAGTTGTATGAAGTAGGGCTGGCGTTTTCTTGGGGTGTATTTGTGGCTACAGTGGCAAGATCTTCTGTGGCGTCTGTGGAAGTTGTTGAGGTTATTTCCACTTCCTCTGTGGTACTGGGAGTAGAAGAGGAGTGTTGTTGCTGGGTTACCACTGTAGATGTTGGCGATTCCGTAAATGTGTGATCTATTGTGAAATCAACTTCTTTATCTTGTGTAAGTTTTGGTCCTTCTGTTGTTGTTGTTGTTGTGTTAACAATTGTCAAGGACTTGTGTGCCTTTAGTACTTCAGCTGTACTGTCTTCTCTGTATTCTACAGTAGTAGATGTATTTTCTGAAATTGGAGCCACAGTTGAGTTGGAGACCTCTAGGGAAGTTGATGTAGTAGATTCCGGGAGCGCCAATTTCAAAGTAGACGAAATTTCCTTTATAATTTCCTCAGTTGCTGAGGAAACTGTGGCATATTCTTCGGATTCCACAAATGGTGAAGTGGTCTGAGTTTCCTTAACTTCATTTTCTTGTGTTACCGGGAAACTGCTGTAATTTGGAGAAAAGCTAGAATTATGGTTTTCATTTCCATTCACAATAGGCGTTTCTATGGTTGTCACATCTGTAGAATATTCCTCTTCAATATCATCGAAATTGTGTTCTTCATTGTGTACAATTTCTGCACTTGCATCCGTTTCCTCATCCATACATTTCGGACAGCACTCATCCTCAAATCGGATGGTCTGTTTGCAATACAATTTAGGACAAACGGGCGTGAAGCATCTTCTTTCTCCCTGTTCACAAGAGCAACTCGTACAACTGCCTTCTTTCCAAAATGCCCCATTCATCATGGGCTTGTGCCAATAATCGGAGTAACAATTTTGTAAAATTTCCTCTTCCGGACAAATCTGCATGCACAATTCATTCTCACCAAAACACGAGCATTTTCTGCATTTATTTGTCCACCATGATTGCTTAACACCCAACTGACACGGTTCCTTTTTTACGCATCTAAAGATGGAACAACAGTTGCCCGGCACCCCTTGGCCCTCCAGAATTTCTACAGCCACATAATCTTCTGCGCATTTGGGCACATCTTGGCACTTGTTGCAAACACATTTCTCATCGTGACAACATTTTTCGATGTCTTGTTGAAAGAACACCTCACGTTTTTGTCGTTCCTTAAGCATATGCTGGGGTGAGTGGTCATCATGTAACTCCTCCAAAGGAGGAATTGCTTCAAAGTGTCCAATTTCCTCTATGTAGGGATCGTGACCCAACAGCTCATCTTCGTAGTCGTCAAAGTCTTCTTCCTCATCATCGTGCGCAGACTTGAGGTAACTATCTTCGGGACACTTTTTGGGACATTGTATGTGTGTGCACTGGAGATCGTTCGAATCTGAAAGAGTTAAACAAAAATTATTCTTAATGAGGACTTTTTTTTTATTTTTTTATGTTTCAATGCAGAAAGACGTGCTAAATATTCCAAGATACAAGAAAAGGTCTACATCAATTTAATTATCCAACCTGCACAGCAGAGCAGAAAAGCTGTTTTCGTAGGCCGCTACACTTTCTTTATCGGTACTCATGTGTATTGCTTTTTATCTTTATTTATTAGCCGGCGTAATTGAATATGATAACAGTTTTTATTTATAAAACTTTTACTAGGAAATTGCATACGGGAATTGTATCAGGCCGATGGTAACGCACTTTGAATTCTAGTGTTGCCGTTTCATTAATGTTTTCATGTCGTATTTTCTGGAATTTTCTGTTCCATTTTTATTTAAATTAAGGGTGCTGTTGACTGAAGTAGTAGAACACGAGACTAGGAAGGGGAGGCTCCTGAGTTCAACCCCACTCTGAGTCATGAAATATTGTGTTGAATTCTACTGAGTAGCATTAGTGCATGGTTGTGTTGGTTGTTGTCAGTCTGTTTCAGTAATGAAGGCATAGCACTGGTGACTGACACTATCATGTACTAAAAGGAGCAGAGTAATAGCACCCTCCTTCGTCGGTCCTGTAGCAAAAATTAGCCGGCGATGTAAAAAGGTTGAATAGCTGCAAAACAAATTCCTTATCTTCTCATCTTTCTTCGTCTGTCCGCTCAATACTATCCCCTTCTTTCTAGTTCCGTTGCAATGCACAGCATATGCAGGGGTCATCCCCTGAGTGCTGGTCCAAGATAAACAAAAAATTTCAATGCTTTTATATATTTGCTGCTTTAAAATATTTACTGCATATTTTTTTATATGATAGAATCATCTTTAAACGTTTAAATATATGCGAGCATGTGTGTGGCTTCAGAAACTACAGTGTTGTCAACCAACTGTTTATAACTACAAGGTAGGCCAAAAAGAATCACCCTATTGGAAGATGCTCTTATTTTTGCAAATGGCGGCCAATGTCAAATATTTTTTGACATTTGTGAACTAGAGAGATGTAGAATGCAAGTGCAGAAGCCATGGAGCGATACAATCCCCTTTTCCTTAATCTCGAGGACGAAGAGGACGATTTTTCTACCAGAATCATAATGAGCGATGAGGCTCATTTCCACCTCAGCGGGTACGTGAACAAACAAAACGAACGCTTCTGAGGCACCAAAAATCCACGAGGAGCCATTACAAATGCTCAAAGTGACTGCATGGTGCGCTGTTTACCCTGGAGGAGTCATCAGGTGACTTCTTTTGGCCCACCTTGTACATTTTACCCTTGGATTTAATTATTTAGTTTAAAACCCTTACAGCTTTAATAATGACAAAAGAAAGCAAGTAAGAACGTGATATTCAACCGGGTCGAATCTTAAATATCCTTCAAATATTTGGTGAATAACAAAGATGTGTGGTGTCGTGGGACACCGGATAGGAACGAAGTTTCTTATTATAAAAATATTAATTTTTAGTTCTATTCGAGGTATAAAGAAATTAATTATTCGATCAACGAAAATACCGAATCAATTTTGTTCTCAAACGAAATTTAATTCTGTCACGGCACGTCTGCGTATGATTAATATTTGTTTGTATGTAATCGTATTACTCATACGTCTTAAACATTGATTTTGAAACAAAAAATCTTACGCTACGGACGTTTTTTTCCCGGTTAGGGTACCCCCCCAGGCATCGGCCAAAAATCTTTTCATCTGTATAAAAGCAATTTAAGTTAATATTTTATATCAGGGCGCACAAAAGGGGACGGAGATAAATTAAAAATGTCAGAATTCCTTTAAGACATTTTTGAAACTCTATTTTGACATTGTCCCTCCGGGAAGGGCCGTGGAGGAGACATCTTTGTCGTCGAAACTTAAAAAGTAAACTTTTGGATTAATTAAGTGCAGAAAAAAATATTTGCTTTTGGGGTTATTTAGGAGGCAGAGTTGGAGAAGATCGGAGAACTTCTTACTTTCACCGTAAAGGTTAAATTTTTAAGGAATATAGACTTAAACAATATAATTTGAGAAATAATTACAGTTTTTTTTCTAGGTAAAAGGTTATTTCAACGCCCACTAAAGAAGGCGGTATTCAAAACTAGATTTTTTTCTGACTTTCTGACTTTCCACGTTTAACGCTTTGCACCTACTTTGACATAAAAAACTATACCATTTGCTTAATAAAATCACAAAAATCTTTAATAATCATGTTGTTTCTTAAAGGTTGGTTTAGTTCTTCTTAGGGGAATTTTTTTACCCCTGGTCCGATACAGTCCATATACGAACTTGACCTATACTATGCTTTAAAATCTATCTATACAAAATTTCAAGGGCCTGGCCCTTTTCGGTTGGATAGTATCGTGATTTTCAAAGACAAGCGGACGGACGTACTGAAAGCCATGGCTAGATCGTCTTAGATTTCATCACTGATCAAGAATATATATAGTTTATGTATATTTCGTTGCGTTACATGCAGAATAACAAAGTGAATATACCCTCCAATTCTTTTTTGGTGAGTAAAAAAATACATTTAATAAACACATACCCACACACGGCTAAGTGGCCGTTGGCAAATTCATATAACCTCTAATGCAATTATTATGAAGCAGAAATTTTATATAAACATCAGGGATCAAATTACAAACAAACAAACACAAATCAATATGCCTTTAAGCCATAATTGTATATATGTACGAGTACATGTGTGTGCGAGCGTGCGTGTGTATGTATGACTGAGCATCAAATGACATCAGACATTTAACCACATAAATGTCAACAAAGTAAATGGCATTTACACTATAATGCGGCATATGGTTGGAGTGAGTGAACGCCTGCATACGGGACAGAACATGCATGAACATGATTTTGTCAGAATTTAAAAGTATGCGCACATACAAACTATGTAAATATGATATATGAAAAAAAAATGCAAATCTAAAAAGCTTTAAGGCATTTAAGCTCCAAAGGCCAACATTTAAACTGACAACAGTTGCCAATATAAAAACAAACACAACAGCACAAGTAGAGATAAGGGAACCAGAGGGACTAAGTTAAATACATAAATATGCACACATACATAAATATGCACACATACATAAATATGCACACATACATAAATAAGTATACATACATAAATATGTATACATACATAAATATGTAAGTTCATATAGAGGAGCACTTGTATAAAGTGATGGCATCCTAAAGATTTTAAAAATAAAGGGTCCGCCATGTAACGTTTTTTTCTCCAACTAGTGCTTATTTCGTGAATGGTAACGCTTAGCTCATGTCTGATTTGACAGATAATTAGTATTATCCTTCCGCTGAACGAATATGCTTGTGTATACGTTACGTTTTCGCTTCGCTAAGTGGGCGTAAGATCGACTTACAGAAGATGCCGATTTTGCCAAAAAAATCATCTTTTCAGATGAAGCTCATTTTGATCTTGGCGGGTGTGTAAACAAGCAAAATTGTCGCATTTGGGGCACAGAAAACCCGCACGCATACATTGAAAAGCCGACGCACCCAAAACGAGTCACTGATTGGTGCGGATTTTGGTCCAGAGGCACAATTGGGCCATGTTTCTTCGAAAATGAGCAAGGAGTGGCCGTTACAGTCAATGGCGATCGTTATCGGGCCATGTTGAACGAATTTTTGTTCACAAAAATTAAAGAGGAGGATATTGGCAACATTTGGTTTCAACAGGACGGCGCTACGTGCCACACAGCCGAAGCTACACTCGATGTTTTGCGCCCTGTTTTTGAAGATCGCATTATCAGCTGCAGAGCTGATGTCGTCTGGCCACCTCGGAGCTGCGATTTGACACCGTTGGACTATTATTTGTGGGGTGCCGTCTAAGATAAGTGTTACGCCGACAAGCCAGAGACAATTGACGCTTTAAAGGACAATATTCGTGAGGCCATTGGTGAAATACAGCTGCACACAATCAATAATGTGCTTAAAAATTGAACCGATCGTGTAGGCTACTGCATGGCCAGCCGAGGCAGCCATTTGAATGAAATTATTTTCCATTATTAACCGGAAGGATTGTACTTTCAAATAAAAAAGGAAATTTGAGAAAATATTCAGTAGTTTTTTTATAGCATTTAAAAAAAAAGCTATTTGGCGGACCCTGTATAAAGAAAGTAGAAATATAACGGATTATCCATTTGGTACTTTTAAAACTGCCGGTCTGGCAAGGCTGCCAACTGTTCAATATCTGTCATCTGAAGTGTCATTTATTTATTAAAACGTTAAACATTTTCGTATATGGATCGTTTCAAAACGAAAGAAGACGTGGAAATTATCTCAAGTAATTACAGTTTTGATGATTTAAACGTGACCACTTTTTTTTATCTCGGACTAGCATTCAGGGGATGAGCCCTACATTTGAAGAAGGGGATAGTATTGAGGGGACAGATGAAGAAAGATGAGGAGATAGAGAATTTGTTGTAGCTATTTCAACCTTTTTACTTCGCCGGCCAATTTTTTGCTGCAGGACCGACGAAGGAGGATGCTGCTGTTACTCTGATTTTTTAGTACATGATCGTGTCAGTCGCTGCCAATTGTGTTGTTCAGGGCTATGCCTTCATCATTGAAAACAAGCTGAAAACAACTAACACAACCAACACAATATTTCATGACTCAGCGCGGGGTTGAACTCAGGACCCTCCGCTTCATACTCTCGTGCTCTACTACTTCAGCCAACAGCATCCCCAGTGTCGTCATAATCGACCTACAAGTACTGTGCAGGGCGTTGGCAAGATTATAAAAAATTTAATGCGACTCGAAGCAGATGTGGTCAGGCCTGGGCATAATCGCAATTTGAGTACTTGCGAAAATATCGCTACTGTCAGTGAGAGTGAGGCGGATAATGATGATTTGGCGATTCTACGTCGCACAGTGTTTTGAGGTAGAACAAATTTCTGCAAAAATTAAAAAAAAAATACTTAGAAAAATAAAGATCTGTTCGAAGGATTGCTTCATTAAACTAGAGAAAATTCACGCAAGGATATGGGTAGGAACCATATATCCTTTTTTGAAAAAATTACGATTTAAGATAAAATAAGATTTCAAAAACATCGAAAGCTTTCCAAAAATCCCTTTATATATATTTTAATTTATGTACGATTTTTGATTGAAATCGCAACAAGGATAAGGCTATCTCTCATGTCCTTTTTTTTGAAAAATCAAGATTTAACATAAAATTACTTGCCAAGAGCAGCAAGAACTTTCCAAAAAACTTTTAATATGCAATTAATTTATGTACAATTTTTTTTGAAGTCGCAGCAAGGCTACAGGACTCCCCATATATCCTTGCTTTTAAATTTGGATTTAAGCTAAAATAAAATTCCAAGAACAGTGAAAACTTATTTAAAAATCCTTAATATGCTTTTTAATTTATGTAAACATTTTTATTGAAAATTGCCATTGGCTTTTTAGAATTACAATGGAATAAACATACTTCTGTCAGAACTGCCACCAGCAAAAAATTAACACTAATTTCTTGCTGAGACACCCTACACTTTCAGGGAATTCTGATTAGACACATGATCGAACATCAGTTAACAAAAAACTCATCAAGAAACCGTGTACAAGGTTTCATTTTCAGGCCGTTGTTGCCGAAGGATTGTATATAACATGACTAGGTATTTTGGGACCACTCCTAGAACTAGTCCTAATGTGCCGCATCAACGAAATTTGAAATCTTGTATATAATTAAATGCATGAGCTATTTAATCTAATTGCATCTTCTGAAAAAAAGGCGTTGTTTATATGGAAAATCCCGCTATTCTTCGTGTTTTGTTTGGAAAAAATATTGTAAAATTTTATAAAGTGATTTAGTAAAATGTCACTTAAAGCTGTTCGGTGAGTAGTTTTTTCAGAAATCTAAACAAAATTACTTCAATTTATAATACGGCCAATAGAGACGACCGTTGAGGCTGCTATAAAATAAACATCCAGACTTGTGAAAATATTTTTACAAACTCATTAAACAAAAAACTATTTTCCAAAAAAAAAAAAAAATTTTAAATGTCGTATACGAGTACACATACGACTTTAATATATTTTACACTTAAAAGCAAATAACATCGAATTTATTTGTTATATAGTTTTTTCCCCCAAATTTTCCACCTAAAAGCTTTGATGTTAAATAAAACAGGATAAAATAAATGCCCAAGAAAAAAAAGACACAAATTTGTCTATAAATAAATGGAAGAGCATGATGAGTGCGAGAACTCCATCACAAACATGACAGCCATTTGTTCGCTAAAGCATCGCACGAATATTTTATTAACCGTTTCAAAGCGAAAAATAGTGCAAAAGAAAAAATATATTTTTTTCATGACAGGCGATGGCAAAATTCAAATGTCGATTTATGCAAAAATCTTTAAAAGACTATTTGTACATGTATGCCAACAAATAAAACGGCATCGCCAGAAAATCTGCGGCTGCAGCGCACTGTGGGGTGAAAGCCCTCACAAGTGGCCATTAATTCATAAGATTAACTTTAACTTTCACAACCGTATTTGGTATCATATGAAAGTAAATAAAATTCTACATCACTAACTGCAAAAATAAAACATCTTGGTAGTTGACTTTATTTGCAGTGTGTGTTCAAAGTTCAATCAATGTTTTGTTATTTCTGCGCGCATTGATTAAAAGAGAAAATTTTGATATTTCAAAAAATTTCAGAGTTCTATAAGTAAAAGTTTTATAATGGAACCGTCAACTTCAGGTATACGAGCATTTAAAAAATTATTTTTTTTTTAAATAAATGTTTTAGAAATATTAAAAAAAATTAAATGTCTCCAAAAATGTGATATTTTTGATATATATGTACATTGAGTTTCAATAACTTTGCGGATGAGTGCGGGAAAAAAATGCTTTTATGCGCTTAAAATATAAGATTTTAGCTAATAAATCCCAGAATACCTATTTGAGCATTTGTGCGATTTTTGAGTTCTGGTTGTTAAAAATCAATGTGAAAAAAACCAAAGCAAAAAACAAGTTGTTTTATTATCTTTTTTTATTATTTTTTTTAAAGGCACATAAAGTATGCCGTAATTTACAATTTAATTCACTAATTTATCGTTTTTCATTCCAAAGTTACAGCAAAAATAGTCAAATAAGATAATTTTCTCCAAAATCCAAAAACCCCATAAAAGGTTAATATTTTTAAAATTTTTTTTAAATGCTGGTTTTTTATGTAATAATTAATACTCAACAATAAAAAATAACAACATTTTAAAATTACGAGTTCTATGAATTAATCGCCACTTTCTCTACCATTCACACCACTGTGCAGCGGTAACGGTAGTAAATACTAAATTTAGTCGAATCGATGAAAATGGCAATTACAATGACAACCATGATGACAGACATACTACACTCTTCCTCCTAGTCATCATGATCCAACAACATAATCGTCATTAATACGACATCATAATATCATACACATACACACATACACAAGTACAGTTATAGTCATCATTTTTATTTGCCTGGCTGTTATTGCGAGAGAGCAAAGAGTGCGTTTGATGTGCAAACTTGCATATCCGATTAATGTTGACGCTTTGACGCTTCAGACGCTAGCAGGCTGACTTCACACACACTCCTGCTTTAGGTGCTAATTTAAATTTTCTTCAACTCCGTTACATACTAGAGAAAATAAAATGCTAGTATTTTCTACAATCTCTCTTGGGAGTTAATTTATTTACTTACGAGTATTTCAGTTTTGTCTATATGAATTGTGTTCATGTATTTGAAACTGCCTGCAGTGTTTGGAACTTATGGCACACCAAATTGTGTTAGTTTTATCGTAACCACAAAAAAAACCCAAAAAAATTTTAACAAATTCAGTTTTATTGACACCAAAAATTATTCAGCGAAGTTATATCACAAACACCAGGCCAAATCATGAAAGTGCACGATCGGGAAACTGCTCATGCAATAACTGAATTGTTTGGTCGGCTGCATGGCTTGTGGCACCTTCTTATAGCAACCTCATGTCAGCCCAGTTCAGTTCTTTTATTTTGGCAAAAAAAAAAAATCAAGTAAAAACGTTATATTCGACCAGGTCGAATATTAAATACCCTCCAAATATTTAGTAAGTAAATTTAAAATGTTTAACTTGCAGGAACAGAGTTTCTTTAAGACATCACTGTATCCAATTCTAAATCTCTATTTTGATAGAGTCATTCCGGGAAGGGCCGTGGGGGAGACGTTTCATCTCTGCAAGATCAGAGAACATCTCAGCTTCTTATAGGCTTAAGGAATAAAAATTGTTCAATATTTACACTATTTTTGCATAGCATATCTTACGTCAACGCCCACTAAAGGGGGTGGGGGTCCAAAAATAGACTATATCATGCTTTCCCCAGATGAACATATGGGCATTGCTAGACCGTCTTAGACTTCATCACAGATCAAGAATATATATATTTTATGGGATCCAATTCTTTTTGGAGGCTATAAATACTGTATATTGTCGGGGTCTCTCTGGCAAGGGCAGGGGGGGAGGGGAGACATTTCACCCTTTGCCATAAAACTCCAAAAATAATTGCTCGGAATAATTAAATGTAAAATTTATTTAAATTTTTATTTTTTTGGTAGGGTCATTTAGGGGGTAAAGTGAAGGGGAGGAGGGGCAGGGCAAAGTAGTACCAGGTTTCGTCATTAAAGCTTAAAGATGTTATTTTTGAGGAATGTGGGCTTAAGTAAATTGTTAAATCTTTACATATAATAACGCCCACTAAAGAGGGCGGGGTCAAAAAATTATTTTTTGGACCTTCTTTGACATAAAAATCTATCATTTGCTTAACAAAATTACAAAAAAACTTTAAAAATCATGTTCTTTTATGGAGGTTGGTTTAGTTCTTCTTAGGGGAACTTTTTTCGCTCTTGCCCGATTTAGCTCATTTCCGAACTTGACCTGTGCTATCCTTCAAGATATATTTATACCAAATTTCAGGAGTCTAGCTCTTTTCGTTTGAACTGAATCGTGATTTCCACAGACGGACGGACGGTTATGCTCAGTTCCTCTTAGATTTCATCACTGATCAAGAATATATATACTTTATGGGGTCTCCTAGGGATATTTTGCTGCGTTACAAACGGAATGACAAAGTGAATATACCCTCCATATTTTTTTTGGAGGTTATACAAATTTTAACCATCTCACGGTAGTGATCGCCATTCACAGTAGCGTTCCTGCCTTCGTCGTCTTTAGATAATGATGCCAACGGCCGATAATCCACTCCAAGCAGTGCATGTTTTGGAATGCAAACGCATTTCTTGAAACGCCTCGGGCTTCTCTTCACACTAAATACGGAAATTTTGCTTGTTCACGTATTTATTCCCTCAGAAATTAACACGATGCAGTTTCTTAACCGATCACGAATTTTGATAATAAAATTCAATGATCTGCCAGTGTTGTTCGTTTGTAAGTCGATTCATGTTTAAACTATAGACCAAACTGAACATGTTTAACAGTAACATATTACACGAAAACAGCTGATCTATCAAAAACAAATGAAGTTAAAATCACTTCTTTAACAAACTATTTTCTAAATTTAAAAGCCCTTAAATAATTCTAGCAAATACTGCAATTTATCTTTTTAATTTGTTCTTAAACTATTTTAAAAATATTCTTTCCTTAACTTCAAGTTCACAACACTGGCATATTTCTTAACCCAAAATCTATAAATCATTCTCGTCACTTTATGCAAATCTTGCGTGTATTCTGTTCTGCTTCTCGTTGTTAAACAACAGTCCAAACTGAGAACTTTAATAAATTTTTCACTAGGCTAAATGCTGGCAGCAACTCATGTTTTCGTGCCAAACAAATGAACAGCCATTTCTCAAAACTACAGCTCCTCCAACGTTGTCCCATTCATTCCTTGTCCATGTCATTGAAACACAATTTGAATTCAAGTTGAAATTTCATATTTTGATATCCTTTCATATCTTTTGATTTGATATGAAACATGGTGAGAAGAAAGTTGGTGTTATTAGTAGACTAAAAGGGTGGGCAACAAAGTTTGCGTTGACAGGAAGAAGTTATTACAATGTCAGTGACTGTTTGATGGCTGGGATAATGATTACCGTCGAATACGCTTTAGCGCAACACGCTTTACTGAAAAAATCGGATTACTGAAAGCGATACAAATCCCCGCACTGATTTTAAACGCAGCTAGTCTTATTCACTTCGCCTTAGCGAAACATCGCTTTACTGAAAATATCGTATTAATGAAAACCAAAAGCAAGCCCACGACTACGTTTTGTATGAAACTTACTTCGCTTTAGTGAAGAAATAAACAATGACAAATTTATTTATTAGAAATCGATTGCATAACTTAAGGCTGAACAAATTTTGATTGTTTTGTCCGTTAAAAAATTAAATGGCAAAATGTATTTGTCCTTTTCGCTCTTACGTACTTTATTGTATTTTTCTGTTATACTGTCAATGCAAGTGGCTAGACATTTTCGGGGAATTCGTGAAAAATTTCAACAACAAAATGAATAATTCCATAAAAATTTTTTTTTTAAATAATATTTTTTCGCTAAATTGACGTAAAAAAATATACAGATTTGATATAAAAAATATTGTTTACTGATTTCAAGCAGTACGCTTAACTGTAACAAATTTCAGTAATACGTTTTAGAGAAAAAATCGGATAACTGAAAAAATAGATTGGGTTTTGGTTATTTCCAGTAAAGCGGAGTCGAAATATACAATTCAATGGAACAAGTTTTTAAACCGTAGACGTAATTACCTTTGCAGTGATATATTACAAGTCCGTAGCATTAATATATAAAGCATTTAACTAATAAACTTCTTGAAAATTGCCTCACTGTGGATTCTTCCATCAAAATGCCTACTATGCACTTTTCATACTTGCACTTAGGCTAAGTAAAAATTTCTAATTGTTTGTTAGTATTATTTAGGATATCTTTTTATGTGCCACACCTTGATTTTAAGCAGTACGCTTAACTGTAACAAATTTCAGTAATCCGAACTATATTTTAGAGAAAAAAATCGGATAACTGAAAAATTGGGTTTTGGTTATTTCCAGTAAAGCGGAGTCCACTGTATAATTCAGTTGAGCCAAAAACCCCCAGTGGGAAACATAAAGTGTTGAAAAGGATTATTATTTCTAGAAAATATTTTTTTAAGGAATCCAGACTACTTCGCCCAAAAATCATTAATGCAATTACAAAAGATCTCCCGGGGAATGTATTTATTTTCTAATGTTTTCAATGGTAATGAAATTTTTTATTGCAATATGTTATTACTGGGGGCAAATTACGGCATTCGATATCGATCGAAATTCGTATTCAAAATGTATTGAAATTTCGATCGATATCGAGTGCGGTAATTTGGCCCCTGGTCATTGCAAAAGGGTGGTCTAACCAAAAAGGCACGAGGTTCATTGTAAACCAAACAAAAAGTTTTCAGAAAATAATTTTAGTATTTTTTATTATGATAGAAGGATCTATGACCACGATTTTGGGTGCATTATCTCTATCCGATGGTCCATATTTTCAATGACTGCGGGAAATATTTGAGGTTCAATGTCGCTCATCATCCTTCAGCTCTTGAATTGTTCTCTGCTTATTGAGATACACCTTTTTCTTTTAAAGAGCACCAAAGAAAAAGTTCAAGAGTGTATAATCACATGATCGTGACAACCAATTAACATCGCCACGACGTGAGGTAACACGGGGCATTGAATGTCTCGCGCAAAAGAGGCATTGTTTCTTTGGACGTGTGGCAAGCTGTTTGAACCACATGTCGCTCACGTCTATATTCTTAATTTCTGGCCACAAGAAATCTGTTATCATATCGTGATAGCGAAAATAATTCACGGTAACTGCTTTGCCGACCTTATTTTCGAAGAAGTACAGGCCGATGACGTCGCCGGCCCATAAAGCGCACCAAACAGTCACTCTTTGTGGACGCATCAGCTTTTCAACAATCAGTCAGTCGTTCATTCTGATTCGTCCAAATTTGGCAATTGTACTTGTTAACCGATCCACTGAGGGGAAAAGGTACTGAAGTGCCCGATATGTATTTTCAGCCATTTTCGTAAAAGGCTTCACCAGACTTTTATGCGCTGCTCAATTGTGTACCTTTCGATGGCTGCATGTGTCAAACACTGGAACAAGAAATGTCAACTTGAGTTGTGACTTGCAATTAACATCGTGCTTTATGAGTGCACCACCCTTTATTTTTGTACTCTAGCCAAAAAACACCATCCAATATTGTCGGTCATGCATTTGCTTTCAAAAAGTTGTATGGACAGGAAACAAATTGCATAAGACTTATTGTGGTTTTTGACGTTCTGTTCGTGTTGTTGTGGCTTCTATACGCTTCTGCTGTAAAAGAAGACGGAAAATGTCTAAACAACGATTCAGGCCCATCAAACTAAAGATAACTTGTGGACCTCGTATCATAATATGTGTGCTTGAGCGTGTGTTTGTTATTTTAAAGGCTGCAGGAAGAGTGTAATAAATTTTGCATTAATTTTTTTATATGTAAATTTTGGCATTAAAAATAATATGGAGAATTTAGTAAATTGATATCTCTTTAAACACAAGAGATTTTTATTTAGGATCATATTTATTTGCAATTAGTTATTAATTAAATTAAATTAAACTATTGTTTTACTGAAAAAAAAATTTATTTGGAATCATGGAACAATTTTTAGTAATTTTATAAAAATTGGAAAACATTTCTAGCAACTGAAATTTTAAGTTATTTTTTGGAAATCACCGAATTCCCATCCCATTAGTGATCATTGTGTTCTCCATATTTTTTACAGTTTGTAGTTTTAAATTTTTTTTTCAGTACATGGGGATTTCCACAAAAAACACCGACAAAAAAAAAAAATAAAAAAAATAAATAATTAAATAAAATTTTTGGAAACTTGATATCATATTTGGAAATTTGATATCATATTTTCATAGAGAAACAATTAAGTTTATTTAAATTACAGTCGTGTCCGCTTTACTGGAAATAACCAAAACCCATTTTTTCAGTTATCCGATTTTTCTCTTTAAAATGGGTTTCTCTGAAATCAGTTACTGTTTTTTGTCATATTCCAATGTTTTGATTTTTATACAATTATTTTAAAAACCAAAAATTTATAAGCACCAATTATACTAGGGCTAAATTAATAAAAAAAAAAATCAATGAGTGTTCTAACTCACGGGCGATGTGTTAACACCTTTTTGTTTATTTATTTTATATTAAACCCACAAAAAACAAAGAGAATGCAAAGCAACAGACAAATGTACATACATACATTGTTATGTTTGCACATAAGCTACATACGTTGCTGTCTTGCTATCTCATTTTTATATATGAACGTATAACCACGTCACTATTCTCTTTGCTATGCATAAGACAAAACCGAAGATCAACATAAAACATTTTTTAATATTACTCCAAATTAATACTCCGAATTAAAACACTTAAATCTCCGCTCGCCGATATCGGATCGCCTTAATTTTTAGCCTAAACTCTTCGTCGAAACCCGCACTAGCGTTTTAATCCAAAAATCAATAAAATCGGCTATGAATTTCCGGAGAAAATCGCGTGGGAAAATTATATGAAAATCGCCCAATAATCACTTTCAATACCGACTGCCAAGCAACAACAACAAACAAACAAACTCTTACACTTACATTTGCGTATGTATTGAAACTGATAGTTTTTTACTGCCCTAGAGGCGCGCGTATAGATGTTAACACATCAATAAAAGTCCATTTTACTTTCACATTTCTTTCACTTTGAATGCGTACGACAGTTACGCTCGTCATCATGGAAATGCCCATATGTTTTTGTATACATATTTTTAATATTTTGCTAGTAGCATTTATAAAATATTTAAATACACACATATGTGTGTTTTAAAACATTATATATTTTTTAAATTTAAATGATAACAGAAGAATTGAGCGTTTTTGCATTTAAGTAAAAAAAGAAAAAAATATGGATCAAGAATACAAACGGAAACGGTAAAGTAGTAAATGATGATGGTTATAAATGCATGCACACATATTCAATCCAAACACGCACATACATATGTGTGCGTATACCTGAATGTGTATATGTGAGTTTTAAATCAAGCACACATGCATACATACTTGTAACTACACTCTTAGCTGAAAATAAAACACATCAATGCAAGCGCACAGTGGCCTTAAAACAGTTTTGCATTTTACACGGGAAACGGAAATGACAACAGTTAACCGCTATTTTTATGTTATTATGCGGTTTCACTTGAACTTTCATTCTCGTGAGAATTAAACACACACACACATGCATACAAAAAACAATGCACATGTGCATGCCTTCAAATACGCTGAGGACTGAAGGACATTCTACATTTACAGGTATTCGAATATTTGCTGCTTAAATCCTGTCATTGTTGTTATTTGAATATTGAACTACCACAGCGACGAACAGTCGACGAAATAGGGCGGTGCTTGTTTGAAATATCAGGAGTTTGTTGGTAATATGATTATATTTGCTGTTGGCCTCAGTATTAAATTAATAATAATAAATAATTATTATAGATTTTGTTTCATGATAAAATAATTTTACTATTTTAATAATGATATTCCATCATTATTATACCCTCCAAAAAAGAATATGGAGGGTATATTCACTTTGTCATTCCGTTTGTAAGGCAACGAACCCATAAAGTATATATATTCTTGATCAGCGATGAAATCTAAGACGATCTGAGCATGTCCGTCCGTCCGTCTGTGGAAATCACGATTCAATCCAAACGAAAAAAGCTAGACTCTTGAAATTTGATATTAATATATCTTGAAGGATAGCACAGGTCGAGTTCGGAAATGACCTAAATCGGGCAAGAGGGAAAAAACTTCCCCTAAGAAGAACTAAACCAACCTATAAAATAAAACAAAATTTTTAAAGTTTTTTTGTAATTTTTTTAAACAAATGCTAAATTTTTTGGTCAAAGAGGGCCAAAAAAATAATTTTTTGACCCCGCCCTCTTTAGTGGGCGTTATTATATGTAAAGATTTAACAAATTGTTTTACTTAAGCCTAAATTCCTTAAAAATAAAATTTTTAAGCTTTAATGACGAAGCTGAGACTTCACCTGGTACTCCTATGCCCTACCCCCTTCTCCTCCTTTAACCCCTAAATGACCCTATAAAAAAATAAAGTTAAAAATTAATTTTTCATTTAATTATTCCGAACATTTATTTTTGAAGTTTTATGGCAAAGGTGAAATGTCTGCCCACGGCAATTGCCAGAGCGACCCCGCCAAAATACAGTTTTAGTACCCTCCAAAGAGAATTGGACCCCATAAAGTATATATATTCTTGATCGGGAATGAAGTCTAAGACGAATGTAGCAATGCCCATACACTCGTCTGTGGAAAACATGATATAGTCTATATTTGGACCCCGCCCCCTTTTGTGGGCGTTGACGTACAATATTATATGCAAAAATAGTGTAAATATTGAACAATTTGTATTCCTCAAGTCTATAAGAAGCTGAGATGTTCTCTGATATTGCGGAGGTGAAACGTCTCCCTCATGGCCCTTCCCGGAATGACTCTCTCAAAATAGAGATATAAAATTGGGTCCAGAGGTGTCTTAAACGAACTCTGTCCCATCAAGTTAAACAATTTAAATTTATTTACTAAATATTTGTCGGGTATTTAAGATTCGACCCGGTTGATTATAAAGTGTTTACTTGTTTTTATTTGTTTGGTCCTGCACCACAACTGGTAGCCAGAACTCGGTAATTTTTTTCGTGTTGTATATTTCATTATAATTTTATCCAAAAAAAAAAAAAGAAAAGAAAAAAATTGTGTAGCCACAGTTTTCAGTTCAGCTCTTTTCATTTCGCCACAATGACCCTCAATTTGGTTTTGTTTTCCTATTCTTAAAAAAGAAGACGGCACACACACACACATACACACACACACATATGAAACATTCCTGGTTTGTTAATTTCCTGCAGTAAATTGTTGGCAATTGTATTTTACAAAAAAATAATATGAAAGTATTTAAAATATTTATGTGCACCAGAGCATGCGATTTATTTTAATTAATTCCTTTAGTTTCTGGCAACATTTTAACTTGAGATAAAATAAGCAAAAGCTGAGTTTTTTTTTGCATAGCATGAGGCCCTTCTACACGTCTTCTAAACGCATTAGGGTGTTTATGCAGAGTGTGTCTTTTAAGTTATGGATTTTATATTGGAACCATTCGAGTGCACAATGCATTGGCCCCCTCCTTACGCAACTACGAAGTGTAGACGGTCGAAATTGGCAAGAATTTTATAAATAAAATATTAAATTTTTTTAAATTTCCAAAAAAATAAATAAATTTCCTATGCGATTCTATCGTTATCATGATTTCTGTTGGTTTCAGTTATGATTTAAAAAAAAAAAAAAAAAATTGTACTAAATTTTTATTCAATATCCTTTTGTATATTTCCTTTTAAGAGCGGTTTATCTAACGTAATTTTTTATTTTTTTTTCAATCTTTAACCTAAAAACATTGTGGGAAATAGCATTTTTTGTGGCCTGCAGTTTAGCGATAGTGTCACTATTGTTAATAAAAAAGCAAAATAAAACAAAACAACACAAATAATATTATAACCGGAAGTCATCAAGTTTTTATGCGATTGCAGGAATTCAATGACATGTACATGTGAATAAACATGAGTGTGTGTACGTTAGAATATGAAAACAAAAACAACATAAATGAATCGAAATCCTACTCCCTCGACTTCCCAACAAATGTCGTATATAGCCAGCGTTGCCATAACTTTTTCAAAAAAAACTGTAACTTTAGAAAAAAAAACTGGTTTTCACGTAAAAAAAACTGCACATAAAAAATTCACAAAAATATATAGTTTTTTTCATATTTTTTTATTAAAACAAAAACATAACACAACAAATTAAATATGAAATACATCTACATATAACAAAGCAATTCATTTTAATAAAAAATATATAGGTTCATAGGGTTTAAATAAACAAAAAGAGTTCATTATTATTCATATATAATACTTCCTGTTCCAGAATATCGACAAGTCGATGTCGTTCTCATATTTATATTGAAACCAATAATTAAAAATTTAAATTTGTTTGAATGTACATAGAAAAACACAAGGCATATCTATCTAACAGGTACAACCATTTCTACAAAAATAGAACACTTATTGTAGAAACTACCTTAACAGTTGCAAAAATCGTTAAACGACACTACTAAGTTTGACGTTTTATCAGGTTAGGCAAGTGAGCTCGTGCTCAATATATGTACACCTTGGTAAAATTCAACTTGCTTTGTGGTCAGGGGTGTAAAAAGATGTATGTGATAATTACATACTCGTATAAAAAAGTATAGTTAAACCTTGCCACTGTTATATTAAGCAAATGGGGTAAAATTATGGTTTCAGAAATTGGAATTAAAATAACAAAATTAAGAGTAAAAAAGTAAAATGTAAAAACTGCAAAATCTGCACAATTTACAGAAAAACTGGTTTTCAAAGAAAAAAACTGCAAAACTGCTCAATGCTTAGAAAAACTGTGAAATGCAGATAAATCTGCACATTTGGCAACGCTGTATATAGCATAAATGGCATTGTCAGATTTATGGGGATGGATGTTTGCACGAACGTGAATTTTTTGCAATGCACACTTCAGTGAATATTATTCAAATATGTACTCGTATATATAGTATATAAATAGAGAGACCATGGCACATGCATTTGGACACAAATACAGATGCACACACATATATAAAAATATACTCGTACTCCTATGCAATACGCAAACGTGTGCTTTACTAACCGCTACCAAATCTATGAAGCAGTAACACCCAGTTTGCTACTATGGACGATCCTTTTTTGATGTGTTAACATCTATACGCGCGCCTCTAGGGCAGTAAACTATCAGTTTCAATACATACGCAAGTGTAAGTGTAAGAGTTTGTTTGTTTGTTGTTGTTGCTTGGCAGTCGGTGTTGAAAGTGATTATTGGGCGATTATCATATAATTTTCCCACGCGATTTTCTCCGGAAATTCATAGCCGATTTTATTGATTTTTGGATTAAAACGCTAGTACGGGTTTCGACGAAGAGCTTAGGCCAAAAATTAAGGCGATTCGATATCGGCGAGCGGAGATTTAAGTGTTTTAATTCGGAGTATTAATTTGTGTTTTATGTTGATCTTCGGTTTTGTCTTATGCATAGCAAAGAGAATAGTGACGTGGTTATACGTACATATATAAAAATGAGATAGCAAGACAGCAACGTATGTAGCTTATGTACAAACATAACAATGTATGTATGTACATTTGTCTGTTGCTTTGCATTCTCTTTGTTTTTTGTGGGTTTAATATAAAATAAATAAACAAAAAGGTGTTAACACATCGCCCGTGAGTTCGAACACTCATTGATTTTTTTGATTAATTATTTCATTGAAATTTTTGTTCATTTATTTCGCAAAATGCTTTAAAGATGACACTTCAGATTGTGTCTAAGAATATTATTTCATTTCTGATTTCAGACATGCACCTTAATTGAACTTATCGCATTATATAAATAATGCTATATAAGCGTTTTAACTAGTTAATATTTTTATTATATAAAAATAAAAAAAAAACTTAATACCCTCCAAATATTTATTAAGTAAATTTAAGCCCCCATATTCATAAAAAAAATAAAACGTATATGAAATCTGTTTTAAGAAAATTTTGTATGAAAAAATTTGATTAAAATAAATTTTAAACTTTTTTTAAATTTTATCAATACCGGGGAAAATGTTTAACTTGATGGGACAGAGTTCCTTTAAGACATCTCTGTAGCCAATTTTAAATCTCTATTTTGACAGAGTCATTCCGGTAAGGGCCGTGGGCGAGACGTTTCGCTTCTACAAGATCCGAGAACATCTCAGCTTCTTATAAGCTTAAGGAATACAAATTGTTCAAAATTTACACTATTTTTGCATATAATATCGTACGTCAACGCCCACTAAAGGGGGCGGGGTCCAAAAATAGACTATATCATGTTTTCCACAGACGAACGTAAGGGCATTGCTAGATCCTCTCAGACTTCATCACTGATCAAGAATATATATATACTTTATGGGGTCCAATTCTTTTTGGGGGGTATTAAAACTGTAATTTGTCGGGGTCTCTCTAACAAGGGCAGTGGGGGAGACATTTCACCTTTGCCATAAAACTGCAAAAATAAATTTTCGGAATAATTAAATGAAAAATTTATTTTTAATTTAATTTTTTTTATAGGGTCATTTAGGGGTTAAAGGGGGGCAGAAGGGGGTAGGGCATAGGAGTACCAGGTGACGTCTCAGCTTCGTCATTAAAGCTTAAAAATTTTATTTTTAAGGAATGTAGGCTTAAGTAAAACAATTTGTTAAATCTTTACATATAATAACGCCCACTAAAGAGGGCGGGGTCAAAAAAAATTATTTTTTGGACCCTCTTTGACCAAAAAATTTAGCATTTGTTTAAAAAAATTACAAAAAAACTTTAAAAATTTTGTTGTACTTTAGAGGTTGGTTTAGTTCTTCTTAGGGGAACTTTTTTCCCTCTGGCCCGTTTCAGCCCATTTACGAATTGGACCTGTGCTATCCTTCAAGATATATTTATACCAAATTTCACGAGTCTGGCTCTTTTCGTTTGAACTGAATCGTGGTTTCCACAGACGGACGGACGGACGGACATGCTCAGATCGTCTTAGATTTTATCATGGATCAAGAATATATATACTTTATGGGGTCTCCGAGGGATATGTCGCTGTGTTACAAACGGCATGACAAAGTGAATGCACGCTCCATATTCTTTTTTGGAGGGTATAAAAATAGAAGGCATGTCACAAAAACTCCTGTTATACCCGTGTGTAGAGTACGCGAGTAGGCGACTTGGCTGTAGGAGTCTGTATTATAAAATTTTGCCTTTTTTTGTTGTTGTTGCCCTCGGGTGTATGTGAACCACTGGTATTTAGTTTCTGTTTTTGTCGTACTTGCCATGAATAAATGTATGCGTAATTTGTATAGAGTATAAAATTTTTTTCTTAACCCATTAAGTTCTGTCCTTTTTTTTCCCTTGCTTTAACGTTTGTCTGGTTTCTGCCTGACCATTGGCCAGCACATGAAAAAACTGCTGGTACATGTTTATAGAAATGGCTAAATAAAAAATAGAAAAATAATGAAAATCATTGTATATTTGCAACATGATGTTGTTGAAAGCAAAACCAGCATATCGACAACCACAAAAACCATAATAATTTGTCGTTTGTTGTTAAAGGAGAAAGTCCTTTTCATAATATGATTCCTTTTTTTTTGTATGAGTTTGCAGGCATATGAAATTATTTCATACGAACAACAATAACAATTTTCAGAATAAATACATTTTTTTGCAATTCAAATTGTTGCTAATGAAATCAACTATGAAATTGTATTGTTTGCAAAAAATTACACAAAAAAAGTCAATAGACTAATAGAAGTTTAAAACAGTTTTTATTGTATTTTTCGAAATCAATTTTCGTAAAATTATGATATTGAGTTAAGAGAGCCAAGAAAAAGTTGAAATGAAAAAAATGAACTGAAATACATTGCAAGTGGCAGTTATTGTTGGTTTTATAAATTTTCCTGCAATTAGAATTATATAATTGGAGTATTAATAAATAAATTGGTCAGTGGCATTTTTGGGGAGCATAACAATCAACTGGACATCTACTTCTAAGACGCTGCGGCTGTAACAAATTTAATTTTTAAATACTCGTCTACCAATTATTGATGAAACAAGAAATTAGGCTGACTGAAGTCGAAAAACCCGAGTTCGAGGCAAACTGAACTGACAGCTCCATCTTCGACGAAATTTTCATAATCATAATTCAAATGGCGCCGAAGTCACACAAGGTCAGATGAGCGACAATTTCTTTTCCACACAAAATGAGGGACGTCATCGCTTAGATTATCCCCAGCAAGACTTTCTTAAAGACAACAAAAATTATATTGAAGACTATTATTGTATTCTGACATTTTTAAGCTTAATGGTAGGAACACAACTGGGACGAACGACGAATTTCGTTTAGCACGACGATTTCGTTGGTAAAAATTCGCTCTATAAATTCGTCGTATGAAACTCAATAACGACGAATAAATTAAAATAATAAGCAAACAAAATTTTAATATTTATTTTTTAAATCATTGTAATCCTCTGATGCCAGCCAGATTGTTTAGACACTCAATAATTATCCCGGCGTTGTCCATTTTTTTCCAGAACAAATTCCTTTTTGTAATTATTTTCTGAAAAATTTTTTGTCTGTAAATAAATTATTATTTTCACTTAACAGCTGATGGGGTGACCATATGAAAAAGTGAGATATAGAAAGAAAAACTATATTTTAAAAAGTGTTCAAAATTAATAAAAAGCCGTCCGAATGATACATTTTTGTGAATTGGTGAATGCATTTTTAGTATGTACTGAATATTTTACTGCTACATGCAACAATACAGTAGTGAACTATGATTTTCCACAAAAAACTAGTTTTAGTATATAAAACCTGGTCACTTTATATTGATTTGTTCGCCGTTCGTTGACGAAACAATTAGAAATAAATCTATTTCAACTATCGCTGAGTATGACGAATTTCGACCAACGCCACGATTGTGTGCATTTTCATACACCCCAATGTGTTTTATTTTTGGCGACGAATATTCGCGACCACAAATTCGTTGTTCGTCGCAGTTGTGTTCCTAGCATAAGGTCTTTTTATTTTAATTTAATTTTTAATTTCAATATCTCGTCACTCCTTTGTGTGACTTCTTCAGGAAATTAATTATTTTATTTCAATTTCAAGAGCACACAATATATTGAAGACAAAACGTACGATTTCCTTTAAATTGTCGTTTGAAAAACTTTATCGACAGACGACATATCGTGCATTTATCGTCCAAGAAATTGTCGTCTACAAAGATTTTGCCAATTGGGTTAGTTTGTGTTTGACAGAAGTCAAAACTGGACAACCTCGTGAATTTTAATATCTTGTTATCTATTGTTTTATTTTTCCTTAAAAGATATGACGTCAAGATAGTTTGGGTTCCAGGGCATAAACACATTCAGGGAAATAAAATGGCGGACGAATGCGTAGGAACAGGTGCGGCCTTGTATGAAGCAGTCTCACGTAGGGATATTGATATTCCCTCACGTGAGCTGCTGAACATAATTCAGGAGTGGGCAGAGAAGAAGGTGACAAGCAGGTGGTCAACAATTGCCACCTGTAGGGTCTCCAAAACTCTATGGCCCTCACTTGGCAGATTTAGAACTAGACAGCTTCTAACTTTTGGGAAGAAGTCGTTGGCACTTCTGGTGTAGGTCTTGGCGGGGCACTGTGCAATTGGGCACATGTCAGAGCGTTTTGGGCTTTTCCCATGATGGTCGCTGCAGGAGCTGTTTCTTCGATGTGGACTAAGAAGAGTCAGCACAGCTTTTCCTTTGTGACTGTCCGGTCCTGCAGGAGCGTACGCTTAGACATCTAGGCTCTCGGTTCCTGCGAGATCTGGACTGGCTCAGGGATGCACCGCTGGCTGCCCTGGCGGGTTTTGTGAGAAGTTCTAGGTGGTTCTCAGGAACCAGTACTTCGTTTTGAAAGGATTGTGTAGGGTATAGTCCTCTGGGCATCACAGTGGGCCTTTTATGGCCTCCGGGAGTTTTCTCGCTTACTGCGGGCAGCCCTTCTAAGCTATCTATTGTTTTAGCCTTTTTATTTTTTACAATTTCTATATGTTTTATTTAAGCTTAAAGTTCTGTTTTAAATTATTTGTTTTATTTTATTCGATATTTCGCCAACCATCGGTTAGCTTCTTCAGGAAATTACAAAATAACTTCATCACGACAGAAATCATTGATAAAATGCATGAAATAATATTGGCCGCGAGCAGAATGAAAATACGTGAGAGGTCTGAGGCTGTGGGCATCTAAATAAACTGTCCACGATGGCTCACACATTTAGCCATAAACGCAACGGCGTGAACATTTCAAAAATTTAGAGCTGCATTGCTAAATATCTAAAAAGTATTTTAATACTAGAGAGTTCCAAAAAACCGCTGCATATTTTTAGGCGAGTTATTTTGAGTTTACCTACTTATTTAATTTTAGATCAAGTAATTACTATTTTTCTTGTTGAAACTTCCAAAAATATGTGCTACAACTACTTACTTTAAGAACAAGTTGTGGGGTTTTAGCGACTAAAATTTGCCTCTATCCAGTTACAGAATTCAGTTGCAGCCCCCAAATATATGCAGCAGTTTCTTCCAACTATTTAGGTTAAACATATTTTTCAGATTTTTAGCGCTGGAGTTTTAGCTTTAGCGCGTTACGGAATATGGCCGCAGATTTGTCACTCTTCCGCTATTTTCTCTTTCCATACCGAAAGAAATGGCTGGGTGTTAAGAGGTTTTTGGGTCCGATGAAGAGATCATGGCCGAGAAAATTGCCTATTTTTAGGCTTTTAAGAAAAGTTATTATTTAAAAGGGGAAAAAATTTGGAAAATCCCTGCACTAAATGTATTGATCAAAAAGGAGAATATGTTGACAAATAAAAAAAGGTAATTTGCCCAAAAAAAAAAAAAAATTTTATTCAAATAGTCGGGAAGTTATCACCAAATTCTAACTTTTTTGACTTTGCCACGACAACTAACAGTCTATCATCATCTCAATTATAAAAACTGGATTATTTAAAAACTTCTCCACGAACACTTCCACTGAATAATAAAATCTACATGAAATACATCTTGCCATAAGCTGTTGCATTTAATTTTAAACAAACCGTAAGTTTCAAATTGACTTCGCGTCTTTAAGCAAAATACACTATTTGCTTTGCATAAAAACGCTTAAATATTTAAGTAACTTTATTTGCTCACTATCACACAAAGAATTAAGGCAATAATTCTTTTATTTGTTAAACTAAACAGGTATGAAAATATTTGGCATTAAAGAAAATACTTAAGCCAACTTAAAGGAATTCTGATACTCGGTACTTCAGCTATTTACTACTTCCCGTGCTCTTGTACAAAAAGCACTTACTAATGGTAATACAATGCATGCACACAGTCAAACACATGCACACACATACACACAAGCACTGGTGGCATATAATTTGCCTTACAACTGCCGGAACAATGACATAAAGAGCTGGCAGTGCAATGAGAAACAGTCAAAAATGTAAGGAGTGATATCAATTACTGTTACATGAAAAGAATTCTTAGTATTTGCTGCTGGCAAGGCTGTCGCCACTCTTGCCATATTTATTTATTTATTTTTATTTATTTATTTATTTTTATTTATTTATTTTTATTTATATAAACTAGAAACAAATCGAAAGCAAATATATTTCCACACACAAAATACAAACAGTAAAATACAGCCAGTCCTCGTTATCAGCATTTACAAAGGTCTTCTTATTCTCCTGTATAATATATGTTTTTTACTATAAAATAGAGATGTTTACATTTTAAAAATTATTTACAGTTGGGAACATGATTTGTGAAAAAATAACGACTGATTGACTTATGCCAGACTTCATCATCAAATAAATATGCCTGAAATACTCGCAACAACTTGTTTTGCGCTTCTGTAGATGTAATGGGTGATATTTTTCTTCAGCTAATTTCTTTTTGGCAACACTTTTTTGGTGTGTTAACATCTATACGCGCGCCTCTAGGGCAGTAAACTATCAGTTTCAATACATACGCAAGTGTAAGTGTAAGAGTTTGTTTGTTTGTTGTTGTTGCTTGGCAGTCGGTATTGAAAGTGATTATTGGGCGATTTTCATATAATTTTCCCACGCAATTTTCTCCGGAAATTCATAGCCGATTTTATTAATTTTTGAACTAAAACGCTAGTGCGGGTTTCGACGAAGAGTTTAGGCCAAAAATTAAGGCGATCCGATATCGGCGAGCGGAGATTTAAGTGTTTTAATTCGGAGTATTAATTTGGAGTAATATTAAAAAAGTGTTTTATGTGGATTTTCGGTTTTGTCTTATGCATAGCAAAGAGAATAGTGACGTGGTTATACGCACATATATAAAAATGAGATAGCAAGACAGCAACGTATGTGGCTTATGTACGAACATAACAATGTATGTATGTACATTTGTCTGTTGCTTTGCATTCTCTTTGTTTATTGTGGGTTTAATATAAAATAAATAAACAAAAAGGTGTTAACACATCGCCCGTGAGTTCGAACACTCATTGATTTTTTTATTTGTTATAGAAAAGATTTCGTTATAGAGAAGTTCGCTATAGAGAAGTTCGCTATAGACAAGTTCGACTGTATATAGATCGTTCTATCGACTCCACTAAAGATTTCTTATATTTCTTTAAATTTTATGTGCTTTTCTTCTAAAGCAAAAGCGAAAACTTTTAAAAACTCACCCTTTATTTGGGCAAAAAAAAAAAAAAAAAAAATAAGTGAAAAAGAGTTGGTAACATTTTCATACCAAAAATTCAACAAAACAAGATGAGCCATGATGCCGCATTGAAAAAAAAAGAATTGCAGGAAAAATTCTAAAAAGAGAAAACATCATCAAGCTCTAGAACTGATTGTTGAAAAATAAAATTTTCCTGTTGTATGTTTTTGTTCGTAATACAGGGGGAACATCTTTCTGAAGTACGTACACATTCATAAACATGAACGCGCACACACAAACACAAACAAACAAACCCTCTCCCATACACATCAGGCAGGCAGGCAGGCAGGCAAACACTTATAACGACGACGCACATAAACAATAAAGCGATGTGAATAAATTTTTTTTTCCTTTTTTTGAAAAATTGCTGTAGTAGAAACGGATTTGGTAGTTGAATGTGGAAAAAAGTGCATTAAGTAAAAGTGTACATGAAAGCGGAAAAGGATGTAACATAAGATGCAACCATGAGGGTTGTGTTAATAATTTCGGTTTTGATTTATTCAATAAGGAAACACCACACGAAGTTTTTTAAAATAATTTATACCCAAATGATTTCCATATAAATTTTTTTTTTATATTGCACTTCAAGTGATCATGATGTTCATAGCAATTATGGGAAACAGGTCCACCCTCGTGTTGCAAGCTCATGTTTAATATTAATATAGCGCTGCATTTATGTCTTTCACTATGGAAAGCACACATTAGCAACAGCTTTCCCAGCCGTATGGCGGCTTCTTTTTTTTTTATTTGCTTCAAAACTTTAACAAAACTAATACAGTTGCGAGTGGTAAACAATGAAAAGATTGTCTTAAACAGGAAGCCGTATGTCGTAAGCCTGTATGTTTTGTTCCAGCAAAACAATAGTGTGGGGTTACAGTAGTTCGTCACCATCGTTATCATCTGTTTGGAATTGTACATTTTTCAAATGAAAAACCTTTGCTCATATAGTTGTTCATGTGCTTCATGTTTCTTAACCAGAAATTTATCTAAAAGCAACTAAAAACACGATTGCCGCGATTCGAATGTGCACGGCAAGAACTCTTCCTCCAAAGCATAAGAAAATATTAAAATAATTTACATAATAAAAATTAATTTTTTTTTTAAATTATTGTATCATCTTTTCTTCAATAATTTTTATTCAGCCAAATTATTAAGTATTTTTGTAAAAAAAATGTTAAATTAAATAAATAAAAATTGAGAAATAACTTTTATTTTCTAAAAAAGAAATATCAATCAAGAAAAAAAATTTTTATTTTCTAAAGCTACGGTCAGGTCACACTTGGCAAATATTTGCCCAAAAAACGTAACCACTAATTTTGCTTAAGGTTAGTGTGATTTAACTTGGTTTTTATATCACAAAATGACGTCAATTATGTCGCAAAATGCTATTTTTATATTTCATTTTTAATTTAAAAAAATGTTTAATTAATGCGAAATCATATTTAAAAAAATATTGGAATTGAAGAAATTGCAAATTTAGCTTGTCTGTTGGTCACGTTTTTTCAGCAAGTGTGACCGTACCTTTAAGGAATAACTAAAATTCAGATTTTTTAATCTTTTCGAGAAGAAAATTTAAAATATTTAATAAATCGGGAAGTTATTGGTTTTACCCCGGTTTAAAAACTACAGTTTTCACTAGATCTCTGAGTTCTTAGGAAGCTTCTCTGACTACTCCCGAGAGGTGGTAAGTTACGATTTGTAACTATGTCTGTATGTGTGTGTGTGTAACTATGTGAACCACTGATAACCGGCCGTTTTTTGAAATTTCGGAACCGGTAGATGTCGATAGACAGAAAAATCTCAGAAAATATTTTTTACGCTCTTTACAAAAAAGTGAAGTGGTTTCATTCCGTGTGTAATTTAGTCAATATTAATATGGGACCTCAGAATGCAAATATATGTATATATTCTGGATCCTCATATATGGGGAAGACGAATAATCTACATATGTCCGTCTGCCTGTCCCAAGCCCCTAGAAGAGTTAAATACTTCATTCTTGTACTGATAGATTGGAAATGAACTTAATAGAGTGGTATATGGTTCCAGAGCTGGGAAGCGTACACCTATTTTTGGACGCAAAATTAACTAGCGAAAATCAATTATTTGTTTGTTTATTTGTTAAGTAAACCTATTTCATACTTGGGAAAAATGAAATTTGTATTAAAAACTAAAAAAACTAAAAGAAGAAAAAAAAATTTTCCAGGGACGGGAAATTGAAAATGTTTGTTTGTTTGGTACACAGAAGTTTTTTTTTTTTTGCTAATAAACACTGTTTTAGAATTTAGGAAAAATAAAATTGGTATTAAAATTTCCAAAAATCTAAATTTCGATTCCAGGGTTGGACAAATGCAATATTTTGTAGTGCATGAAAGTGAACAAAATGGTTATAAATTTGGTTTTTATTAAACAAGACTATTTTATACCTCATTAAGAGTTGCTTTAGGAAAAAGAAAACCAAAAAATTAAAATTTCGCTTCCAGGGTTCGGAAATTGAAATATGTTTGTTATATAAAAATAGCCATTTAAGTTTCTAATTTAGTTTTTTTTTGGTGAACTAAACCTATTTTATACTTCAGGAAGAATTAAATTGGTACTAAAAATAAAAAAAGATGTGATATTTGATTCCAGGGTAGGAAAATCGAATTTTTTCGGTATATAAAAGTAGCCATGTAAGTTCTCAATTTTGTTTTTTTTTTAGTGAAGTATACCTATTTTATATTTTAGAAAGAATTCAATTGGTAATAACAACCAAAAAATTAAAATCTTGATTCCAGGGTTGGAAAATGGAAATTTTTTGGTACAAAATAAGTTCTTTAATTTTGTCTTTTTTTGTGAATTATGGTTTTATATACTTCAGGAGGAAATATATTTGTGTAAAAATATTAAAAATTCTATTCCAGCGTTGGAAAATCGAAATATTTTTGGTTTATAAAAGTAGCCATATAAGTTCCCAATTTCATACTTTAGGAAGAATTCAATTGGTATTAACAACCAAAACAATTTAAATCTTGATTCCAGGGTTGGAAAATCGAGATTTTTTAGTACAAAATAAGTTCTTAGTTTTTGTTTTTTTTTGTGAATCATACTTGTTTATACATCAGGAGGAAATATATTTGTGTAAAAAATAAAAATTTTAAAAATTTTATTTCAGCGTTGGAAAGTCTAAATATTTTTGGTACATAAAAGTAGCTATATAAGTTCCTAATTTTGGGGTTTTCAGTGAATTAAACCTATTTAATACTTCGCGAAGAGTTGATTTATTAAAAATCAAAAATATT
This sequence comes from Linnaemya tessellans, assembly GCA_951800035.1. Classification (NCBI taxonomy): domain Eukaryota; kingdom Metazoa; phylum Arthropoda; class Insecta; order Diptera; family Tachinidae; genus Linnaemya; species Linnaemya tessellans. The sequence goes on from OX637535.1 coordinate 116,366,389, forward strand.
GAAAATTCAATTCCAGGGTTGGAAAATCAAAAATTTTTTGGTACGTAAATACAAGCAAATAATTTCCTAATGTTTATTTTTATATATATTTTTTTTGAATTATACTTTTTTTATATTTTAGGAAGAAGTACTTTCTTGTAAAAAATTCAAAAAATTAAAATTTAGATTTCAGGGTTGGAAAATTGAAATTTTTTGGTACATACAAGTAACCAAATATGTTCCATATTTTTGCGTTTTTTTGGTGAATATTTTCTGTTTTAGAAAGAAAGAAGAAATACATTTGTGAAGAGTATTTAATATTCGTCACAGCCGAATAGAGCTCTTTTACTTGTTTTTAAATATTATTTAAATGGCTTCAGCGATCGATTTCACAAACTAGTCAGCTCTTGACATAAAAAATCCCTACGGATCACCACTAATAATCGAATAACTCTTAATGGGTAGTTCTGTAGTGTTACCAGTATTTTGCGGAGTTTGTTTAGTGAAATTAATTGCTCGTGATATTGTAAATTAATCATATCGAGGGCTGGGTGCCATTTAGTGCCATTCAGCTGCCAATTTGTTAATGTCCTTCCACGTATACTTTTGCAATATTTATTCATAAATGCTATTAAATAAAAATATATGAATAAATCAATTTGACTGTTAAAGTAATGCGTTTGCTTACAATAAAATATTAAAATTTAATTTATACTATGAATTTATACAATGAATAAATATTATTTATTAAAATTAAACATTATGTCAACATAAAAAATTAATAAAATTAATTTTAAAGAATAGCTGCTGCTGTTGTATAAATTAAATATGTTGTTAATAAAAACATTTCATATTAAATAACATTTTCAAGCAGCTTAGAATGTTTTCAAAAGTAATTTATGCAAAATAATATTCCGTGGCAAGCAGTCAACAAAACAAAATATGAAAACAGTAACAATTTTCCTCAAAAAAAAAAAAAAAAGAAATTCACACACCCACACATTCCAGCTGCTTTCAAAGAATCATACGTTACTGTTGCAAAAGTGGCAAACTAAGTACTACGGGTACCTTTAATTTCTATCGCACCGTTCTTCCACAAACACATTTATTACAATCAAGTTTCCACATTTTCCAGGTCACAAAACTTTGCCACACTTTTCATGGCTTGAAAAATGTACTCGTAGAGCAAAAAGATTGTTATTTTCCTTTCTCCATTTACAATATAAAATGTGCCACACACTTTGTTCCAGCCAACGAACGTAGCAAGAAGCGTGTTTTTGTTTCTCAACAAACCAAATATTATGACCTTTTGCCAAAATGGTCGTTACACAATTTTAGTTTATGAAAACACGTAACAAAATTCAAGATTACTGCGGAGTTCACTTGTTTACTCATCTTTGAAAATGAAAATTTAAAAATTTAAACAATACACGAGTGCTATAAATAAACAAAATTTTAGATAAGGGCAAAATTAGTTTACTTTATTTGAACTTGAGAGAAACGTGTGATGAGCAGCAACAAGTGGCCGATCCCATAAATAAATTTAATTGGGTCATTAAGTGTAATTGCTTCAATTACAAACGAGATAACCAATTAATTAAACCATCAAAATATGTAATTGAATTGTAGTTGGATATCAAACAGTTCTGCTTAGTTTCCTTGAAACTTATCTAAATTGAGGATCAGTACGTATTGAGCGAAAACAAATTGTCCAGAAAGTCAACATCGGTTTCATTTGCACTTTAAGTTTGAGCCCTGTTCCTGGTCTTTTCAAAATAAATTGCTAGCGAGCAACTGAAATTGGCAATTATTCTTTACTAGTTGCCATCGGTAAGATTGTTTTCTTCCCAGGAGAACCTGGCAGCCCTAATAAAAATTTATTTTCTTCTTGTGGTATTGCTGGTCGAAATTTACTATCCAATAATTTATCAACAAGAATGTAACTGGCTGTGCCAAGACAACACGAAATATCCGTCTGAGAACTTTATATATATTCTGGATTAGTGCTGAATTCTAAGACGATCTAGACATGTCCGTCCGTCCGTCTGGGGAAATCACGATTCGATCCAAACGAAAAGAGCCAGATCCTTGAAATTTCGTATAAATATATATCGAAGGATATCACATGTCAGGTTCATAAATGGGCTGAATCAGGCCTGAGGGGAAAAAGTTCCCCTAAGAAGAACTAAACCAACCTCTAAAAAACAACATAATGCTAGGAACACAACTGCGACGAACGACGAATTTTTGGCCGCGAATATTCGTCGCCAAAAATAAAACAAATTGGCGTATATGAAAATGCACACAATCGTGGCGTTGGGCGAAATTCGTCATACTCAGCGAAAGTTGAAATACATTTATTTCTAATTGTTTCGTCAACGAACGACGAACAAATCAATATAAAGTGACCAGGTTTCATATACTCAGACTGGTTTTTTGTGCAAAAACATAGTTCACTACTCTATTGTTGCATGTAGCACTAAAATTTTCAGTACATACTAAAAATGCATTCACCAATTCACAAAAATGTATCATTCGGACGACTTTTTATTAATTTTGAACACTTTTTATGATATAGTTTTTGTTTCTATTTCTCACTTTTTCAGATGGTCACCCCATCAGCTGTTAAATGAAAATAATAATTTATTTACAGACAAAAAATTTTTCAGAAAATAATTACAAAAAGGAATTTGTTCTGAAAAAAATGGACAACACCGGGATAATTATTGAGTGTCTAAACAATCTGGCTGGCATCAGAGGATTACAATGATTTAAAAAACAAATATTAACATTTTGTTTGCTTATTATTTTAATTTATTCGTCTTTATTGAGTTTCATACGACGAATTTATAGAGCGATTTTTTACCAACGAATTCGTCGTTCGTCCCAGTTGTGTTCCTAGCATAATTTTTAGTTTTTTTTATGTTAAAGAAGGCGTTAAACTGGGAGTCATAAAATCAAAGAAATTAATTTTAGGACCCCTGCTCCTTTTAGTGGGCGTTATTATATACAAAAATAGTGTAAATATTTAACAAATTGTAGTCCTTAAGCCTAAATTCCTTGCAAATGTAATTTTTAAGTTTTTACGACGAAGGTAATATGTTGTCTGATATAGAGAGCTGATTAGTTTTTGGAGTGTATCGGAGGAGCCGCTTAAAAGGTCATAAAAAACACTTTTGAAAAGAAGAATGTTCGTTTTATGATATATCCGAAAATCTGCCGGTCCGAGCCTTTTATAGTTTACGAGAAATCCAGTTTAGTTGGATTCGGTTCAGTTGATCAAAAGTTATTAGTATGTTACATGATAACGGCTTCCTTTTCAGAAGAAGTCAGGAAAGTCTCTTAGGAACTCAAAACGTTAAAATCTAGTGAAAACTCGACTTTTTTGAAACGGGGTAAAACCAGTAATATCACACGTTTTTGAAAATAATTATTTTTTTTTAGCATGAAATTAAAAATTGCTGTATTATAATACTATTTTGCACGTTCTGTGGCCTCCTCACGTTCCACATTCATTTGTGCATTGGGGGCACATTAGCCTGTCTTTGCTTTAAATAATCAAGCCCGAAATAATAACAGGTGAACAGCAAGTTGGAATATCACTATCTTTCTAATTTACCTTTGAAAAATATATGTTTTGATAATTAAGCATGTTAAAAGTTAAAGCAGCAATAAATAAGCAAATTAGTTATCAATCCCACCCTCTCATTAATTTGCCTTGTAAATAACTAAAAAGGTAAGCTCTATGTGAGCTGGCAACTCTGCTCTCATATGTATGTAAGGAATTTAGTACAACTGGAAACTTCACTAAAATCAGTCGGTCTTCGCAGTCGTTCCCGTTAAATTGTATATTAAATCAAGTCAAAGTGTTAATTAAAAGTAAAAGTGAAGATATAATTTATTAATTAATGTAATTGCATAAAATCAATCTGTGAAGTTTCAATATAAAGTGTTATTGTAAAGTTTTTTTTAAAGAATATAATTGATATTATAGATGGGCACAAAATTACAAAATATACATACACACATACTATCTGCATTAAACATGCACATGTTTGTATTATGGTGTGTCGCTAAGCATGTACATACAAACATGCATACATATTTATGTACAAATTCACACATCATTCTGAGTACTTGCCTACTGCTATTTCAAGTTTACTTTCAAAAGTCCCTGCTGTTGTTTTTGTGAATAGCGGTAGTTTATTGTGAAGGTTGCATGAGACATCCCATTTGGCCATGTCTTGTAAAACATATTTAACGATGGGTACAAAACAATAGTATGCAATATTTGCATGCATTGTCGCCGGCAAAGTCGACTACGACGATTTGGTCTGCTGGTTTATTCATAACGAGATGTGTGTGTTTATGGAAGCGTTGTGTGTATGCATGGATGTGTCTCTTTTTGAGAACAAGTGCATCATCAGTGTTATTGTTGTTTCTTGTGAGATGCTAAATTTTGGAATCTCAAAATTAAATGTTTATGAGTAGGAAAATAAAAGTAAAAGCAGAGCAAAAGTAAATAAAAAGTGTGTTTAAATTAAGAGTTGCCATTAAATAAAATATAATTAATAGTTCGGTAATCGGTTCGGGCATTTACTAAAAGAACATTTCTACATATAAAATCAATTTAAAGAATTGATTATTATAATCTGTTTTTAAAAGGTAAGTAAATAAATGAATAGTTACTAAGAAATTTTTAAAAACCATTGTTGCATGTAAAAAAAATTAAAGAATTGTGGTCTCTAATATTTGCATACAAATATTCGCCGTAGGCTTTAAACTAATTTACAACTTACTACCGATTAAAAAAATAATAGAATATAATATAGTGTAATAGAAAATTGAACAACAAAAAGAAAAACCTAGTGCTATGGATCTGTGGTAATTTCATATAGGTCGCTTTTTTATAGGGTGTTACAGGTTTAAATCATAATGAAACATGGAAATAGGTATTTTTAATATCACTGCAACGGGTTTTATTGGAAAGAAACTTTTATGAAATTAATGTTTAAATATGATTTCTGCCATTTGGCCTCCACGGCTGGCTCGTAGAAGGCGCTATCTGGAACAGCAATTTTCAACAACTAAAAAAATCTGCCATAAAGTGGAAGGACACAAGCCCAGGGGAAGATCAGGGAACAAATTACCTTTTAAATTAAATTTTTAAGGAATGTAGGCTTATACATATTATATGTTCATATAATATGTAACTTCAACGCCCGCTAAAGGGTGCGGAATCTTCTTTGACATAAAAATAAATCATTTGCTGAACAAAATTACAAAAAAAAACTTTGAAAATGATGTGGGTTTTTATGGGTTGGTTTAGTTCTTCTTAGGGGAGGTTTTTTCCTTCTGGCCCGTTTCAGCCCATTTACGAACTTAGCCTGTGCTATCCTTCCAGATATATTTATACCAAATATCAAGAGTGTCGTGTCGTTTGGACTGAATCGTGATTTGCACAGACGGACGGCCATGGTTAGATCGCTTTAGATTTCATCACTGATCAAGAATATATATACTTTATGGGGTCCAATACGTTTTGGAGGGTATTAAAACTGTATTTTGTCGGGGTCTCTCTGGGAAGGCCGTGGGGGAGACATTTCACCTATGCCATAAAACACTAAAAATAAATGTTTGGGATAATTATATGTAAAATTTATTATTATGTTTTTTTTGTAAAGGGTTATTTTAGGGTCAAAAGGGGGGGAGGGTGTAGGGCATAGGAGTACCAGGTTACGTCTCAGCTTCGTCATTAAAGCCTAAAAATGTTATTTTTAGGGAATGTAGGCTTAAGTAAAACAATTTGTTAAATTTTTACACTATATTTGCATATAATAATGCCCACTAAAGGGGGCGGGGTCCAAAAATTATTGTTTTTTAAGTTATGGCTGCAAGTTTAACGCGTTGAACTTTCTTTGAAATAAAAATATATAATTTGCTTAACAAAATTACAAAAAAAAACTTTAAAAATTATGTTGTTTTTTTAGAGGTTGGTTTAGTTCTTCTTAGGGAAACTTTTTTCCCTCTGGCCCGGTTCAGACCAGTTACGAACTTGACCTGCGTTATCTTTCCGGATATAATTATACCAAATTTCAAGAGTCTGGGTCTTTTCGTTTGGACTGAATTGTCATTTCCACAGACTGACAGACGGACGGACGTGCTCAGGTCGTCTTAGATTTCATCACTGATCAAGAATATATATACTTTATGGGGTCTGAGATGGATATTTCGATGCGTTACAAACGGAATGACAAAGTGAATATACCCTCCAATTCTTTTTTGAAGGGTATAAAAACGCTATCGAAAGTGAGCAGACTTTTTACTCAGGGGCTCTTTTGTGATCTGATTGATGAACACTAAACACCGTGAGAATATTTTCTGTTCTCCCAGCCGGTTTTCTTAAAAACTAATGTTACATACCATTTTAATATCCAATCAATGGGCTGTAAAGAAATTCGATTTACCTGCAAAGAAAAGAAATAATATTATTATTTAAAATTTATTAAAGTGATTATATGCATTTTAAAGAGTTGCTCTAAATTTTAATTCTAGCGAAACAATTTATTTTCTAACCTTAGATTTACTGCCAAGTAACAGCGTATATTAATGTGGCATTTTTAAATGCATAACTTTCTTATTTTGGTTTTGTTGTTTAACCCTTTTTTATTATTTTTGTTTTCATTGGTTGCTGATAAAAAAATATTTTATTCTCAATATCTGGTCACGTAAAATTTGCTTTATTTTCTCTATACATGTGTAGGTATATTATTATCATTTTTTTGGAAATTATTTTATTATTGCGGTGGAACGAAGCACGAAATGAAAAGAAATGAAATAAATGCCTGAAATGCTATAATTTAATTTTTATTTCAATTTATTTTCTTTATGGCAGGACTTTTATTTCCTTCTTTTGCTTGTTTATTTTATTTTTTTAAAGCAGATAACAAAACAGATTTAATAAATACTATTTCATGCAGCTACAATCATCGTCACAAAGAAAAATAGCAACAGCAATAAGACGCAAAAAAAGAACAGAATATAAAGACATTCTTATTCTTTACAATATTATGAATTACAATCTTAATCCTGCAATTCAACAGCAACTTTACAAACACAATGCTAAAGTGTATTCTTTTATTTTGAGTTAGAACGAAGACTATCGTACAGTTTGCTTGGTTTAGTTTTCAGGGAAGTGTGATAGGGACCTACTTCAGTTCTAATTTAAATCAATTTTGGCTAAATTTTGTTGTTCTGCTCTGCTTAAGTTTTACAGTAGGACTGGAATTACCCCTATTTATGCTGTGCTTTGCGCCGGAACTAGAAAGGAGGGGATAGTATTGTCCCCTCAATGAAGAAAGATGAGAAGATAGAGAAATTTTTGTAGCTATTTCAACCTTTTTATTTCGCCGGCTAAGTTTTTGCTACAGGACCGACGAATGAGAATGCTGCTGTTACTCTGCTTTTTAGTACATGATCGTGTCAGGCGCTGCCACGACTCTTTACTTCCGCAGTATTCAAATGATCCCCACAACGAGTACTTAAGTATCCCAATTCTGATAATGTCTTGACGTCGACGTCGATAAATAGTTACAGAATGAGAGGGATTAAGAATTTTATCTATTAATCTTTAAATGTGTAATCACAAGCCCGCTCTAGCAACTCTTAATAAGTGCAAGCACAAGAGTTACTGCGGATATTAGAGGACTCTAATCGTAGATGGTTAGCTAAGGATTTATCAGTGATGGGATAATTACTGTAAGCAGGACCTGTGAAAAGTGAGAAATCTCAGAAGCTAAAATGAACGAGATATTGCTTAAAGCGTCATAACGCTTTCTAATAAGCTAGACAGATTGTGGAAGCTTTAATATACCGATAATTTGTGGATCAGACACAACAGTGAAAAACTGGTGTTTTCTTTTGATTATGAATTTTGACATCCACAGTGAAGAGAAGTGAAGTAATAAATTAAATCACTGCAACATTGATGCCTTAGAAATCTCCATCCTATGCAAAGTCCCGAACTGCTCACAACAAATTTTGGAAAAACTCTAGTTTAAAACAAGTAAAAACGTTATATTCGACCGGGTCGAATCTTAAATACCCTCCAAATATTTAGAAAGTAATTTTAAAATGTTTGACTTGGTGGGACTTTATATAATATCGTACGTCAACGCCTACTAAAGGGGCGGGGTTCAAAAAATAGACAATATCATGTTTTCCACAGACGAACGTATGGGCATCGCCAGATCGTCTTAGACTTCATTACTGATCACGAAAATGTATGCTTTATGGAATCCAATTCCTTTTGCAGGGCATTGAAACTCTATTTGGTCGGGGTCTCTCTGGTAAGGGCTGTGGGGGAGACATTTCACGTTTGTCATAAAACTTTAAAAATAAATGTTTGGGATAATTATATACAAAATTTAAAAAATAAAATTTTTTCTGATAGGGTCATTCGGTGGGCAAAGGGGGGAGGAGGGGGTAGGGCAGAGGAATACCAGGTTACATTTGAGCTGCATCATTAAAGCTTAAAAAACTTATTCGTAAGGAATGCAGGCTTAAGTAAAACAATTTGTTAAATTTTTACACTATTTTTGCATATAATAACGCCCATTAAAGGGGCGGGGTCCAAAAATTATTTTTATTTTATTTTATGGCTCCAAGTTTAACGCGTATATCATAAAATATATCATTTGCTTAGCAAACTTACAAAAAATTTTTTTTTTAAATTATTTTGTTTTTTAGAGGTTGGTTTAGTTCTTCTCAGGGGAACATTTTTGTCTCTTGCCCGATTTAGCCCATTTCCGAACTTAGCTTGTGCTATCCTTCAAGATATACTATTTATACCAAATTTCAAGAGTTTAGCTATTCTCGTTTGGACTGAATCGTGATTTCCACAGACGGAAGGACGGACGGACGGACATGCTCAGATCGTCCTAGATTTCATTCACATTTCACTGATCAAGAATATATATACTTTATGGGGTCTCCGAGGGATATTCTTTTTTGGAGGGTATAAAAAACTTGAAGGGTCATGAGTGGAATATGTCTTCTAAGAGAGCTATAAAATGGAAGATAGAGCTGGAGATAGAAATGCCAAGCCCGTGACAATTGGGATGTATGTATAAGTGGAATGTACCACGTATCACTGAAAATCCTTTATAGCAAAAAAAAAAAAAAAAAAAAACAAAATGAATAATAATAATAAGAAATAAAAATTTTTTGAATTATTGTAAAATATTTGTTCAGTCGCTGGCAACCTTTTCGCTTTCTTTAACATGAATGTATTTCAGTTTTTGTTTTTTAAATAATAAGAAATGTGCATATTTTCTCTTGTTATTTTTAAGATTTTTTTTCTAGAAATATATTATGTGTGTATGTGTGTACATGTTTTTATTGCTTGACTGGTTGGTTGGTTGGCTGGCTGTTCGTTTTGTTGTTCAATTGGCGGTTATTCGCACAGTGGCTGGTTTTATTATGACATTAATGTACATGCAGTTGCTGTAACTGCTTTTAAACTAACAATTCAGAGAGAAAGAAACACGAAGAAACTTAATATTTTTTCGTTCTATCGAGCACTGGTTACTTCTACATTGGTTTTCAATTTAGTGGCGGAAGAAGTTGGCGAAATATATTTTTCTCTTTTCTTGTTTCATATTTTCTCTACCTCCGTTTTATAAAATTTTTAAATGAAAAAATATAAGATAGATTTTATAGTGTGTCATAAAGTCACGTTTTCCCGTCTTTAAAAATGACAATGAACTTAATTTCTAGGGCTCTGTGCGTGAGTTGCAGGAAACTTGAAATCTTTTAGAAATTTGTCAGCTAAATATTTGGTCCAGTCTCATGTGTATTTGTGTAGCAGTATAAAGGAAGTCTATGGGGTAAATAAATTTTTAGAAGCTTTAAATGTATTCTTATCAAATGTAAATTGTATACCATCCATTTATTTAGAATAAAATTTCTGTAAAAACTTAAATTAATCTTCAAGCTTTAAGCTACATTTTCAATTCCTTGAAAATATTTTGAAACTTCTGCAAATTATTAATACCAGGACAGCAATATTTCATTCTGTGAAATTTTAATTGAAATTAATATAAACATCCATACAAAGATGTCCTTAATTTGTTTTTCTTTTAACAGGACGAAACATCATTCATGCATTTCTGCTGCATGCACTGTTTTAAGCTGGATAATACAAATGTTGTACATATCCACATTTCAAAAAGGAAATATCCTTAATAGCACGGATATTGCGACAAAGTTATAATGCATGAAAAAATATTGGGTCGTAAAAAAATACTGAAAAAGGTAATTGGAATACAGTGAAAGATCGATGTGCATAGTCCATAAATACTCATAAGAAATTATAATCTTAATTGTTACTACATGTGACTCTGGCCAGGTGAATACTTATAATGAACAAGCGTGGGAATTATATATTAATATTCAGCAACCTTAAAGTAAATCAAAGAAAAAACTTCCCTTTGAAGGGAAATTTTTATAGGACACCGAAATTTTTTTAAAATTAATTTAAATTCATAGTTTTAACAATATATAACTAAAAATAGCATAAAAATCAAATATACCTGCGAACAACTATTTTGTGTGCGAAATATTTTTCAATATTGCTTCAGTTTAAATTTATTTAACTTGTATATTTTGAAAATTTTCCTTTTAAAGAATTTTTTTTTCATTGTGCAGTGTTCGATTAATGCCTTGTAAAAATTATATAAAAATTTTTTGAAAATAAAATTTCCCTTTAAAGGGAAATTTTTATAGGAGAGGGAAATTTATATACAGGTCTTCTAAGAATATTCCAAGAGCAAAGTTTCATTACTATGTAACTAAAACTTCCATAAAAATTAAATATCCCTTCCACCAAATTTGTGTGTTAAATATCCTCTAATAGCCCTTCAACTTGCAGTTGTAGTAAAATATCTCTCAATTTATTTTAGAAATATTTTCCTTTGTGCCGAATTCGCTATGAATGCCTTATGAAATATTAAATCAAAATACTTTGAAAAAAAAATTCCCTTGAAGGGAAATTTTTATAGGAGAGGGAAATTTATAAATAGGTCTTCTAAGAATATTCCTAGAGCAAAGTTTCATTACTATGTAACTAAAACTTGCATAAAAATGAAATATCCCTTCCACCAAATTTGTTGTGTTAAATATCCTCTAATAGCCCTTCAACTTGAAGTTGTAGTAAAATATCTCTCATTTTATTTTAGAAATATTTTCCTTTGTGCCGAATTTGCTATGACTGCCTTATGAAATATTAAATCAAAATACTTTGAAAAAAAAAAATTCCCTTGAAGGGAAATTTTTATAGGAAAGGGAAATTGATTTTTAATTTTTCTAAAATTATTTTTAAGTCATAGTATTATAAATATCTAAATAGAAACTACATAAAAATCAAATATCCCCTTGATTAAATATTTTGTGTACGAAATATTTTTCAATATTTCTTCAGTGTAAATTTATTTAACTTGTAGTTTGTGGATTTTCAATTTGAATGACCTGTAAAAATTATATCAAAATTTTCTAAAAATAAAATTTCCCATGAAAGGAAATTTTTATAGGACAGAGAAATTTATGTAGGCGTTTTCTAAAAACATTTTTAGTGCATGTTTTCATCAGTATATATTAAAAAATTCCATATAAATGAAATATCCCTTCCGCCAAATTTCTCTGTTAAATATCCTCTAATGGCACTTTTTTCCATTATGCCAAATTTTCTATGCATGCCTTATAAAATATTATATCAATATACTTAAAAAAAAAAATTTCCCTTGAAGGGAAATTTTTATAGGAAAGGGAAATTAATTTTTAATATTTCTAAAATTATTTTTAAGTCAAAGTTTTATCAATATATAACTAAAAATTGCATAAAAATTAAATACCCTTGGAATAAATTTTTGGATATTAAATAAAAATTTGAGCAGCTCTAAAATGTTATAAAATTTTCCAGTTATATATATTTTTATATAACTATGTAGAAGGAATAGTTTGCTTGAAATTGTCCGCAAAATGTTTCCTTAAAAGGAATATATTTTTACTAAATCTTAGCATTCGTATTCAATTATGAATGGACGTGGTCCACATAAAGTTCAATGCCGACGCTCATAAATGTTTGCTTGATGTAAAACGAAACATTTTAAGTACCTCACATGGTTTTTTTCTGAATTTATATATACATTTACTAATTTTACAAGAAATTAAACTATATGTCCAGTATCACAAGATGCACTGTTGAGACATAAAATATTTTCTTTTTCCATCTGTAAATATATGTTTCACTGTACCTGGCTCTCGTAGTACAATTATACTTGAGAAAACACAAAATATATATAACGAGTAAAAATCATATATACACATTTGTAAAGGAAAATGTACACAAAAGAATAATATTGTTTTTATAATCTTAAACAAAAATTATTGTATACAACTACACATGCATCTGCATGTATACCTCAATCAACTACTAGTTGATGACTTATGCTTGTATTCCCAATTATATTTATACACATATGCTGGGAATACTTTATACAAAATAATTTTTATTTTGCATTCGTATCGGTATATAAAAAAATATATATAAATAAAACTATTAAAAAAAAGAAAAAATGTAAAATTATTTACATCATAAAAGCCAATAACAATTGGAAGGGAAACGGATACGGAAACAACAAATGTACAAAAATGACTTAAATAAAGAGGGAGAGAGAGAGAGAGAGAGAGAGGGAGAGAGTGCACCAAATATATTGAAACGTATTCGTACACATGTTTTTGCTTCACATTTCTATTTAAGTGAGTGGTTGTCTGTTTATTTTGTGTGTTGCAGTGTTCGTGAGTGTGTGCATGCATGCACACGCTTGGATATGCTTGAGTGTAGTTTTTGGTACAATTTTGTTTGCTGTTACAGTATTTTAAACGTGGCATGCAGAAGCACAACCGAAGCACATGCACATTCATACATCAATTTATGCGTGTAATACAAAAACTGATGTTTTCTTAATTTATGCAGCAGACTTTTGGGGAGTAACTGATCTCCCGAAGAGAGCTAAAAATTAAATTATACATCATAACAAAAATATAATGCATGCAACTTGAAGTAAAAAAATATGTGTGTATTTCTTGCTATTTTTTTGTCGTTGTACGTGCAAGTTTATGTTGTTTATGTGAAACTCTGTTATCATACTTATGAGTTTGGTTTATTAAGGACAATTGTTTCTTTTTTTTATGACTATTATCTGCAACAATATTTTAATAATTGCTATGAATAAAGGCATAGCAGCAACATTACAAGTCGTAACTTACTGATACGAAAAACAAGCTAAAGAAATGAAATAAAACTCTTGATTTGTTAATATTGTTGTGTAACCTATTGTTATAACATTTGGAACAGCAAACACTACTAGACCCTCTTTCTCCAGTTCTGTAAAGATCCTGCACTCCATCATGAGTGTGATATCGAATTTTTCTGATCTGCACTAGTGAATAGTTGTGTTCCAGGTTTTACAATAACAAAACTAAATCGCGATTGAAATAGAAAAAAAATCAATGAGTGTTCGAACTCACGGGCGATGTGTTAACACCTTTTTGTTTATTTATTTTATATTAAACCCACAAAAAACAAAGAGAATGCAAAGCAACAGACAAATGTACATACATACATTGTTATGTTTGTACATAAGCTACATACGTTGCTGTCTTGCTATCTCATTTTTATATATGTACGTATAACCACGTCACTATTCTCTTTGCTATGCATAAGACAAAACCGAAGATCAACATAAAACACTTTTTTAATATTACTCCAAATTAATACTCCGAATTAAAACACTTAAACCTCTGCTCGCCGATATCGGATCGCCTTAATTTTTGGCCTAAACTCTTCGTCGAAACCCGCACTAGCGTTTTAATCCAAAAATTAATAAAATCGGCTATGAATTTCCGGAGAAAATCGCGTGGGAAAATTATATGAAAATCGCCCAATAATCACTTTCAATACCGACTGCCAAGCAACGAACAAACAAAGTCTTACACTTACACTTGCGTATGTATTGAAACCGATAGTTTACTGCCCTAGAGACGCGCGTATAGATGTTAACACATCAAAAAAAATAAAAAAGTGAATGTTTAGAAACGTGATCATTGAGTTCTTGTGAAATGCTCATAGGAAAAAATCTTTTGCAGAAATTTTTTTTGTACTCTTATTATTTTTATATGGTTTTGTGCAATTTACAGACTTTTTGGTGGCAACACTGATTCCATCATTTCTATATTTCAAGCACAATGAAGGAGTACATACCCTATAAAAAAGGCTATAGCCTAGAAAACAAACTATAGAGCTCTAGAGATAAAGCTGCTCGAAACCCAATGGTGTGCACGATTTGCTGTTTGCCCTGATGTGTGTTGGTCCTTCGAACCCAACTAAATATTTGATGGATCAAATTGTAAATATCTACCGAATAACTTGTAACTAACTAAATTTCTCCATCGCAAATACTTCAATGTTTTTTACAGGGTTTGCAAATTTGAGGTTAGGAAGTACATTCGCTGTCAAATGATTAAATGACAAGAATTAAGCTGTCTTCCTTTGATATTTATTTAGTAAGAAGCTGGGAAATTCTAAACCACGGAACGTAATACTCATATGAATGAACAATTTTAATTATACAAATTTACTAGCATAAGGTTGAACATTTATCACTTGGTAAAATTCGAGCAGCTTTTCCTCGTAATCAGGCTCCTTCTGAGACCGCTGTGCGTAATTTAATCGGTAAGTTCGAGCCTCACAATACCGTCGTAGTGGCCGTAGTGATGCAAACGCTGGAGCTGTACAGCAAAGTGTTGACAAGGAGCCGGGAACATCAACTTGTCGGCGTTCGCTACAACTGGGCATCAGCCGAAGCAATTTGCGCAAAATTTTGCATTAAGATTTTCAATTTTACACTTATAAAGTTCAAATCGTTCAAGGATTGCCTCGAATGTTTCTGACTTCGCCGTTTCAAAAATTTTACGAAGACAAGGCATTTTCAAAAAAATCCTCTTTTTAGTGATGAGACCCGTTTGCAAGTGGGCGATTATGTGAACCAAGAAATTTGTGACATATTGGGATCACAAAATGCACACACGGTCCTTGTGGACACCGTTACATATAAAGAAAGTGGCCGCATAGTGCGGTTTCTGGTCAGGCGACATCATCCACTGGTACTTTTTCTAAAATGAGCCAGGAAACGCTGTCGTCTTGAGTTCTCTGTGCTGCTAAACCAAGATAACCGATTTTTTTTTGGGACCACAATTGGTCAATGTTGGCTCCAGTGTGTCCTTCGGTTTCAGTGCCACAAGCCACGCAGCCGGCCTAACAATTCAGTTATTGCAGGAGAAATTTCCCGGTAGCGTAACTTTTCGATTTGGGGATATAATAAATGGCCTCCTCGTTCTTTCGATTTAACGCCAGTGGATTATTTTCTCTAGGGACATTTTAGAGACCAGGGCCCAAATTACCGCACTCGAAATCGATGGAAATTTCAATACAATTTAAATGGAAATTTCGATCGATATCGAGTACTGCAATTTGGCCCCTGGTGTACATGAACAAATTACAAAAAACAGATGCTGTGAAAAATGAAATTCGTTGCTGCATTGACGAGATAAGCGGAGGCTTTATTGCAAAATGTGACTCAAAATTATGTTAAAAGAGCGGATGTCTGCCAACGTGTTAGAGGTGAACAGTTGTTCGCCATCAGATTCCATTATTAATTCCCATATTTCTACGTTACGTTGGTATCAATAAAACTGAAATTGTCCAAAAAATTGTGTGTGTGTTGTAAGCCAATTAATTTCCTAACCTCAAATTTACCCACGCTTAAGCTACTTTCTACAATTTATCTGTTCTTAACGTGTGTATCCTTAATAAAACTGATAAGCTTTTAACCAAAATAGTATAATAAAAAACTTTTTCCGCCCATTCTAATATCCTGCCTGCATGTGTGTATGAGTGTGTAGGAATACGCTAACAAATTTTGTAAAACAACTTATAATATTTATTTCATTTAATTTTTGGTATTCTAATGCGTGTCACGTAACATTTAATAACGCCTGAAATGTACAAGACAAATGTCCCTTTAAGGAATTCGTTGTGGTTGCTGAGACATTTTTACAAAAAAAGAAAAATTTTTGCTTTTTTTTTGTTGTGGACACAATCACAAATTAAACTGAAGACTTGCTAAATATTTAGCTTAAGTCTAGTCCAAAGGCAAGGAGCTAACAAATCCTTGGGCACTATGGATTTACACAAATGAGATTCTTAAAAACTTCATTCATTCCTTAAAGTCAGTCAGTCATTGCGAGGATTTATTTTAAGTGTGTTGCTCTTTGCTGTACATCTTTTGTGGGCAAAACACAAATTTTGCTATATTTTTTTTTTAAGATTTTATTGTGGTTATTAAGTATTTGGCTTTGGAAATGTTTTCTTTTTATATTCTTTTTGCTAGAAAATAATATTTTTGGCGGACAATGACTAGAAAAGTAGAGTAATAAAAAAAAAAAAAACTCTTCTTGGTCGAAGACAGTTTTGACAAATTAGCCCTGGAGAATAGAAGCAAATGAAAATGTTTAAAGTCCCCTAAATGCAAACATTTTTCAAAATGTAATGCCAAATAAAGAAAATTAAATCTAAACATCAAGATATAAAAAATGAGACATAAAAAAGAACCAAAACAAATAGTTAAAGCAATAAATTACTCACAATCCAAATTCCTTAAGAGTACGTATTTATCTTTATTTTTAATAAAATGTAAATATTTCCGTCTAATTTATATATGGAAATTTTTTTCAACAGATCTGGTGTGTGAATATTTTTTACAGCGCGAGGGTGTGATTCAAAGACTTGGAAGATTAAAGGACTCTTGTTTTGAATTCTTGCTACAAAATGTCCACTTGTTTTTTATACCCTTCACAAAAAAGTGAAAGGGTATATATAGGTTTGTCATTCCGTGTGTAATTTCTTCGATATGCACATGGGACCCCATAAAGTATATATATTTTGGATCCTTATGAATAGCCATGACGATTGAGCGATGTCCGTCTGTCCGTCCGTCTGTACGTGAAATCGGTTTTCCCAAGCCCCCAGAAGAGCTAGAGACTTCGTTCTTGGACCGTTGGATTGGAAATGAACTTAAATAGCCTGCTATTGAAATTCAGAAAGATTTCTCGACGCAAAATTTATACCAAAAATCAATTATTTTTTTTTAATGTTTGTAAATTAAACCTACTTCGTGCTTTGGGGAGCCTCAATGGTCTATTAAAAACTAAAAAAATAAAATTTTTTTTCCAGGGATGGGAAATTAAAATTTTTTTTTCGGCCTATTCCGTATTTTGTAGTACATGTAGTAACTAAAATTGTTAAAAATTTCAAGTTTTTCTTTAACAAAACCACTTTATACGTCATGAAGATTTGCGTTAGCCAAAAAGAAAATCAAACATTTTAAATTCAAATTTTGCTACCAGGGGTGGGAAATTGAATTTTTTTTATACATGAAAGTAATCAAACAGGCAACTGATGTTTTTTTTTTTTTTTTGTTTTTTGCTAACTAAAACTGTCTTATAATTTAGGAAGAACATAATTGGTATCAAAAATTCAAAAATAAAAAATAAAATTTCGAATCCAGGGATGGACAAGTGCAATATTTTATGGTACATGGAAGTTACCAAAATGGTAAAAAAATTTGCAACTTTTCGTAAATAAAATTACCTTATACCTCAAGAAGCGTTGCACTTATAAAAAAACAAACAAAAAAATTAAAATTTCGTTTCCAGGGTTGGAAAAATTAAATTTTTTTTGGTACATGCAATATTTTGTAGTACATGTTATAACCAAAATGGTTGCAAAATTCTAGTTTTTCTTAAACAAAACTACTTTATACCTCATGAAGATTTGCATTGATAAAGAAAATTTTAAAAAATTTAAATTTCGCTTCCAAGGTTGGGAAATTGAAATTTTTTTTTAAACATAAATGTAACCAAAAAGGCAATTGACGTTGTTTTTTACTAATTAAAACTATATTTAAACCTATATGGTTATAACTGTTAAGTTTTTCTTAAATAAAACTATTTCATGCCTCATTAAAAGTTGCATTGGTAAAAAAAATTTAAATTTCGTTTCCAGGGTTGGGAAATTGTTATATTTATTCTGCATAAAAATAACCAAAAAGGCAATTGACGTTGTTTTTTTTTTTGCTAATTAAAGCTGTTTTATAATTCAGGAAGAACAAAATTGGTATTAAAATCTTAAAAAATCAAAATTTCGACTCCAGGGTTGGACAAATGATATATTTTATGGTACATGAAAGTGACCAAAAAGTTTAAAAATTTTAATTTTTTTGTCAAGTAAAACTATGTTACACCTCGCTAAGAATTGAATTGGTAAAAAATTATAAATTCGGTTCCGGGGTTGGAAAATTGAAATATTTTTGGTATATAAAAGTACATACATAAATTCCAAATTTTGTGTTTTTAGTGAATTAAAGCTATTTTATATATCAGAAAAAATTAAATTAGTATTAAAAAATTAAAAATTCGGTTCCAGGGTTGGGAAATCGACATTTTCTGATTCATAAAAGCAGCCATTTTATTTTTTATTTTTGATTTTTGTGATGAATTATACCTCCTTTATATATCAGAAAGAAGTAAACTGGTATTAAAAACCAACAACATTGAAAACCAAAGACGATTCTACGGTTGGACAATTAGAACTTTTTTTTGGTACATGAAACCGATTTTTTGTTTTGTTTGTAAATTAAATATATATAATGTTTTCGAAAGACGTTCATAGGTATTAGATATAAGAAAAGCCAAACATTTAGCTTCCTAGCCGAAAAATTTAAAGGTTTTCTTAAATATAAAAGTAACCGATAACATCATTTTAATTTTTTAATTAAACCTACTTTCTGTTTTGGCAAGAAAGAAAGAAAGAAGAATTACATCTGTGAAGGGTATTTAAGATTCAGCACAGCCGAATATAGCACTTTTACTTGTTTTCATAACACTTTTAATACAAAATGTTGAATGTACACATATAATAAATAACTTATCTATATTAAATTATATTTGATATATTGTATCCTTCAAATATGGTAAGTCTTAAAAGGATAATATCTGAGCAAAAGAAAAACTGATCACTCCAATCAGTAATTTAGATATTATATTATTCCATATAAAATATGTGTGTACACACACACACTCACTTCACACTTTCAACTCATCCATCCATCAATTACAAACGAAATAATAGAATCAATAAAGCTAAAATTGAAGTGTAAAAGAAAATAATAAATATTTTTAAATCATCTTAATGTGTGATTGTATATTGACAGATGTCATCTCATGATATTTTTATTTATATTTCTATATTAAATTTCAAGCCCATATGGATACACTAACACTTAACGTACACCAACAAACAACACCAACACCAACACCTGTATGAGCACTTGTGCATGTGTCTAAAAATCAAAGGTGAAGACGTGCAGTTTCTAATACTCACACCTTCTCTTCTTGTGTAGAATGTGTGCTGTACACTTTTTCCGACAATGATTATCATTATAAATGTCAACGTAAGCAACATGATAAAAAAAGTCACCATTCAACAACACAATAGCACACACGCACACGCACACACACGCACACACCCATGTGTATTTACTTTATTATATAGATCTTATCAGACCTAAAAATTAAATTAAGTCACATGCCAACACGTTTGGTTTTTTCAAAGGATGTCAAAACATAAATTTGCAAATATAAATTTGTTTGAGCATCAATAGATGTTTGAATTGTGTCGTGTTGAAGGAAAAAAAAAGAAAAAATAAAATAAAATAATAAAGAACTCGAAAATCTTGGGTTAGGTTAGAAGGGCTGCCCGCAGTAAGCGCGAAAACACTCGGAGGCCATAAAAAGCGCATTGTGATGCCCAGAGGATTACACTTTTATAGGAGAGGGAAATTTATATATAAGTCTTCAAAAAATATTTCTGGAGCATAGTTTCATCAGTATGTAACTAAAAATTTCATAAAAATGAAATATCCCTTCCACCAAATTTGTTGTGTTAAATATCCTCTAATAGCCCTTCAACTTGAAGTTGTAGTAAAATATCTCTCATTTTATTTTAGAAATATTTTCCTTTGAGCCGGATTCGCTATGAATGCCTTATGAAATATTAAATGAAA
Organism: Linnaemya tessellans; assembly: GCA_951800035.1. NCBI lineage: Eukaryota > Metazoa > Arthropoda > Insecta > Diptera > Tachinidae > Linnaemya > Linnaemya tessellans. Next base: position 116,386,608 of record OX637535.1, read on the forward strand.
ATACTTTGAAAAAAAAATTACCTTGAAAGGAAATTTTTATAGGAAAGGGAAATTTATTTTTAATTTTTCTAAAATTATTTTTAAGTCATAGTTTTATAAATATCTAATTAGAAACTACATAAAAATCAAATATCCCCTTGATTAAATATCTTGTGTACGAAATATTTTTCAATATTTCTTCAGTGTAAATTTATTTAACTTGCAGTTTGTGGATTTTCGATTTGAATGACCTGTAAAAATTATATTAAAATTTTCTAAAAATAAAATTTCCCTTGAAAGGAAATTTTTATAGGACAGAGACATTTATGTAGGGTTTTCTAAAAAAATTTTTAGTGCATGGTTTCACCAGTATATATTAAAAAATTCCATATACATAAATGAAATATCCCTTCCGCCAAATTTCTCTGTTAAATATCCTCTAATAGCCTTTCAGCTTGAAGTTGTAGTACATTAATTTTATTTTAGAAATATTTTCCTTTTTGCCGAATTTGCTATGAATGCCTTATAAAATATTATATCAAAATACTTTGAAAAAAAAATTTCCCTTGAGGGGAAATTTTTATAGGAAAGGGAAATTAATTTTTAATTTTTCTAAAATTATTTTTAAGTCAAAGTTTTATCAATATATAACTAAAAATTGCATAAAAATTAAATACCCTTGGGGTAAATTTTGGGATATTAAATAAAAATTTGAGCAGCTCTAAAATGTTGTAAAATTTTCCAATTATACATATATATTTTTATATAACTTTGTAGAAGGAATTGTTTGCTTGAAATTGTCCGCAAAATGTTTCCTTAAAAAAAATATATTTTTACTAAATCTTAGCATTCGTATTCAATTATGAATGGACGTGGTCCACATAAAGTTCAATGCATTTTCCACATAAAGTTCAATACATTTTCTGAATTTATATATAAATTTACTAATTTTACAAGAAATGAAACTACATATGTAAAAAATAAAATAAAATAATAAAGAACTCGAAAATCTTGGGTTAGGTTGGAAGGGCTGACCGCAGGAAGCGAGAAAACACTCGGAGGCCATAAAAGGCCCACTGTGAAGCCTAGAGGACTATACCCTACGCAATCCTTTCAAAACGAAGTACTGTTTCCTGAGAACCACCTAAAACTTCTCACAAAACCCGCCAGGGCAGCCAGCGGTGCATCCCTGAGCCAGTCCAGATCTCGCAGGAACCGAGAGCCTAGATGTCTGAGACTACGCTCCTGCAGGACCGGACAGTCACAAAGGCTGACTCTTCTTCGTCCTCATCGAAGAAACAGCTCCTGCAGCGATCATCATGGGAAAAGCCCAAAACGCTCTGACATGTGCCTAGTTGCACAGTGCGCCGTCAAGACCCCTACCCCAGGAATGCCAACGAAAAGTTGGAAGCTGTCTAGTCCTAAATCTGCCAAGTGAGGGCCATAGAATTTTGTAGACCCTACAGGTGGCAATTGTTGACCACCTGCTTGTCACCTTCCTCTCTGCCCACTCCTGAATTATGTTCAGCAGCTCACGTGAGGGAATGTCAATATCCCTACGTGAGACTGCTTCATACCAAGGTCGAAGCCGCTCTTACGCATTCGTCCACCATCTCATTTCCCTGAATGCCTTCATGACCTGGAACCCAAACTATCTTGACGTCATGTCTTTTAAGTCGAGCCAGCCATTTGAATGCATGCCAGTACACATTTCGACCTTATTATCCCCGAGTCCGCGGCCCTTATTGCTGCCAGACTATCTACACAAATGCCAATAGTCCAATAGTTCCACTAAGACGAGCCCACTAATCCCTAATGCTGCCTCGGTAATGGCATACATTTCTGCCTGGAAAACTGTTGAGGTATCGGGTAGCCTGAGTAAAATTTATGAAAAATAAAGAAGCTTAAAAATTATTGTGATAAATTATTGAAATCAGTGTAATTGATTTTCAAATTCCGCTGTATTGGCAAGAAAAAAAGGAAATTTGTTTTATTAAATTCAACTAGGCTAATTGTTCGAAAATTTGTTTTAAATTCGCAAAGACATGATAAGTATTCAAAAGGGGCAAAGGAAAGTTAATATTAGTTTTAATTATCCAACTTACACAGCAGAACAGAACAACTGTTTTCGAAAGCCGCTACACTGGCATCATCAGTACTCATTTGTATTTTTGTTTGCCGTCCCTGGATACAGTGAGTAGCGATTGCTAAATGTTAAGGGTCGTTAAGAATAAGAGATTTTGTTCCGCCAAAAAATATTGTTAGTTCTGAACACCCAAGGCATTGCATGGCGTTGAACAGACGGCTTTTTATACCCTCCAAAAAAGAATTGGAGGGTATATTCACTTTGTCATTCCGTTTGTAACGCAGCGAAATATCCATCTGAGACCCCATAAAGTATATATATTCTTGATCATTGATGAAATCTAAGACGAACTGAGCATGTCCGTCCGTCCGTCCGTCTGTGGAAATCACGATTCAGTCCAAACGAAAAGAGCTAGACTCTTGAAATTTTACATAAATATATTTTGAAGCTTAGAGCAGGTTAAGTTCGAAGATGGGCTCAATCGGGCAAGAGGGAAAAAAGTTCCCCTAAGAAGAACTAAACCAACCCAGAAAAAACAACATAATTTTTAAAGTTTTTTGGTTATTTTGTTAAGCAAATGATATATTTTTATGTCACATACGGTCCAACGCCTTAAACTTGGAGCCATAACATAAAATAAAAATATTTTTTGACCCCGCCCACTTTAGTGGGCGTTATTATAGGCAAAAATAGCATAAAAATTTAACAAATTGTTTGACTTAAGCCTACATTCCTTAAAAATAACACTTTTAAGCTTTAATGACGAAGCTGAGACTAAACCTGGTACTACTCTGCCCTACCCCCTCCTTCCCCTTCGCCCCCTAAATGACCCTACCAAAAAAAATAATTTTTTTTTAAATTTTGTATATAATCATCCCAAGCATTTATCTTTAGAGTTTTATGACTGCCGATTTCTGCCCTAGCCCCTCCTCTTCCTTTGCCCCCCAAATGACCCTAGCAAAAAAAAATTTTTTTTTTTTAATTTTGTATATAATCATCCCAAGCGTTTATCTTTAGAGTTTTATGACTGCCTGTTGCTGCCCTACCCCCTCCTCCCCCTTTGCCCGCTAAATGACCCTATTAAAAATAAATAAAATTTTTTTTTTAATTTTGTATATAATCATCCCAAGCATTTATTTTTAGAGTTTTATGTCTACCTTTTTCTGCCCTACACCCTCTCCCCCTTTGCCCTCTAAATGACCCTATCAAAAAAAAGAAATTTTAATTTTGTATATAATTATCCCAAGAGAGTTTTATGACAAAGGTGAAATGTTTCCCCCACAGCCCTTGCAAGAACGACCCCGCCAAAATACAGTTTTTATACCCTCCAAAGAGAATTTGACCCTATAAGGTAAATATGGATATTCTTGATTAGTGATGAATTCTAAGACGGCCTAGCAAAGCCCATACGTTCATCTGTGGAAAACATGATATTGTATATTTTTGAACCCCGCCCCCTTTAGTGGGGGTTGACGTACGATACTATATAAAGCAACACTGTTCCACCAAGTTAATCATTTTAAATTCACTTACTAAATATTTGGAGGGTATTTAAAATTCGACTCGGTCGAATATAACGTTTTTACTTGTTTAAATTAATTTTCTATGGAATTACAAATTTTTTAAAACTAATTTTTTTCCAATAATATTTTTTTTATCAATTCCCTTCCCATTTGAAAAGACATGTTAAAGAGAAATAAAGAAACATTTTAATGTATAATTTTTTTTTGATTTCGTTTTATTTTAAGCCACAAGCAGCCAGCGAAATTTCGCTGCATTAACAATGAAGGAAAACTGTATAGAAGTAAGAAAGAAGAAACATTTCTTTGTCAAGTTGGTTAAAATGATGTTCCTGAAATAACAAAAACTTTTCAAGCCAAAGAGTGCTCAAAACAATAGTTTTCTTTTCAAAGTTACAATATAAAATTTTGTATTTAATTTAAACAGGAAACAACTGAACTGATCATGTCGCCTGCATGATCCAGGATAGACATTTCAATAGGCAAACAAATTTCGAATTTCATGAGTTTCATGACATAAAAGTCAGGAATATCCAGGAATAACAACCCATGATTTAAATAAACAAGATTATAAATAATTTGTGGGCAAAATTAGATTTGATTTTTTTTTCCAAAAAAATGTTCTAATACAAGGATTTTTGAAACATCAACTATTAATTAATTGATTAAATGATGCTTTTTAAGCAAATCATGTGTTAATTCATTTTATGAAATTAAATTATCATACATAATCCTCTTTAGATAAGTTAAATGCTTAGAAATTATCTTTAAAAAAAGGTTTAAATAATTTTCCAAACAAAATATTTAATTCTCATATATTTAATTTGTATATGAGCAAAATAAGAAAATCTAAATTAAAGTGTCATTTACCTGTAAAAGAAAAAGCAATTAAAATGTTTTGTTACTTTATTTTATTCAAACATCCGTTCCGCTTTCATGTCATACGAACTCATTTACTCCCACCGACAAGTATTAAATATCACTTGCAGCCGCACTCAAGTTCAAAAACACTTTTTGACTTTATTATTATTATTGTTATTGTTATTTTTGTTGTGCTTTAATTTTGATGTCAAAATGCCTTCATTTGCACATTTTATTATTACATTTTGTTAAGGTTAATGGCCTCATAATATTAATTCTACAAAATTTATTTGCAGGCACGTGTCACAAGGCACTTGACAGAGTTAAAGACTATCAACTAGACAAAATACACAATATTTAATTCACACACAAAATATGTCAAAGCGTTTTCATTGTAAATATTTTTCTTGTATTTATGTTAAATGCAAACAATTTCACGTTTAATTAATACAGGAGAAAATTACATGTAATTCAGACAATAACTTATAACGAAATGATTTTATTAAATACATAAAGAATATTAAATATTTGCCAATAGTATAACACGCGCCAGTTATGTAAAAACAAAAGATGAAAAGCTGGCGACATGATTAAAATTTTTTCTTCATTAAAATAATCGTGCCAAGTCTCTGGAATAATAGCTGACCCTTTAATCTAGAGTAAATTGTATTCGATTACATTAAAATTTCCAAAAGTGTGGTTGAACTCTAGGGATGAAGATTTTTTCGTGGGAAATTTGTATTCACGATAATAATAATAATCATACGCCTCCTATAATTTGTATTCACGATAGCAAAAGAGAACATTTTGGCTGTTCTTTGATGAGAATATTCGCGATAGAGTCGATTGTGTTGCTACGGTTGGTCTCCTGTGAGTATGAGTAATATTATATTAATTTAATAATAATCATACGCCTCCTATAATTTGTATTCACGATAGCAAAAGAGAACATTTTGGAAGTTCTTTGATGAGAACATTCACGATAGAGTCGATTGTGTTGCTACGGTTGGTCTTCTGTGCGTATGGGTAATATTATATTAATTTAATAATAATCATACGCCTCCTATAATTTGTATTCACGATAGCAAAAGAGAACAGTTTGGAAGTTCTTTGATGAGAACATTCACGATAGAGTCGACTGTGTTGCTACGGTTGGTTTTCTGTGCGTATGAGTAATATTATATTAATTTCATAACTATCATACGCCTCCTATAATTTCCAAGTACTAGACTTTAATTAAATTATTTCGTACAAAACCGCAGCTTATTTTAATTTTTAATTTAAAGTTAATGCTTGAAAACTAACAATAATAAAATAAAAATACTTGTGTTATGACTTTATCGGAGAAAAAGTTTTTTAATTGCGATTCATTGTGGAAAAGTTGAGCGAAAAAATTAAAACTAGAAGTTTGGTTTTTTAACTTTATTTATTTATTTTGGATGACGCCATGTGTGTGTATTTGTTTTTGGGCCATACCATTTTGTCTGCTGTGGCAACAAACATTTGTGCACACTTAAATATACACACAAACCTTCACACTCACACCTACATATATTTCACTAGTAGTTCCTTAAACCGACCAAGAAAAAGTAGACTTAACTTTCTAACATCATTGATGCCTTTGCAACACGAAACTACTGCAGTTGCTGTCTGCTTCTGCCTGCTGTTGCATAAACTGTGCTAATGAATTTCAAGTGTGGTTAAAAAACTGAGGCATCAACAACAAATTGAAGACTATTTTTACCCATTTTCTCTTACTGTGGGTTTGTGAAATATTTGTTTGCGCAAAAACACATCTATGATAAACAATTCGAAAAAAACTATACTCTATCACACTAACAGCTGGAATAAAACTGTGGAAAGCAAAGTTTGTGCAACAAAACCTTAAAAAAAATGTCAGTGTGTGATTTTAGATGTGCTTTAGATTTTTTTTTATAATTTTTCGGTTCTTGTGTTTGAAAACTTTGCCTTTTTTCCTAGTTAAAGTAATTGAGCAGAAGGTACTCTGGCAAAAAAATGAATACCAAAAAAGTGCATATGGCAGGAAAACCTGCATTTAATATATTCTTTTTTTTTCAAATACTTCCTACCCATTTCGTTTGCAGTTTTTTGCGTACAACTGGTATTTGATCTTTAATTTCAGCTGATGGTGAATTTATTTGATTTGTTTGCTAGAGACCTAATGGCTTAATAACATTGTTTGCTACAAAAAAGAAAATAAATAACTTCTTTTAAACAAGATAACAAACAGTTCAATTAATTAAGTCCTGTTGTAACACTACATGTTGTCATAGTTCCTTTAAGTTTATCCTTAAACAATTAATCAATACATAAATATCTTTAAATAGCAGCTTACCAGGTCCATGCGACCGCGATATTTTTCTCTACGTGTATAAATTAATGTTGTTTTTGAAAGCACGTTTTTTATTGTTGTATTCTGTTCATTCTTGTTATTTGTGTTGATGTTAATTAAATTTGAACAAGTGCTGGCAAAGAGTTTCGTGTTCAGTTTTTAAATTGTGTTTAAATACAACCATAAAATAACACTCTCTTATACATGAAACGTACATAAATTGCAATTAAATTCACTTGTGGCATTATTATTGTTATTTGCTGTGCTTGGCTGGTTTTCTGCCGGCAAAGCAGGGCATGAATCATTTGGCTTCCTCTTTTTTCTAATATTTTTTAATATATTCAAATTTGCTATTTAAGAAAATATAATCTTATACTTACATATGTTGCCTTTGAATCTTTGTTTACTAATTATACATTCGTTTTATTCTTATATTTATTTGTTGAAAAGCGCACAAAAAAAATTTATAAGCCTCGCAACTAGGGTATTAATCGGTTATCTGTTTAATTACCGCCTGATTAACTGATGGATTAATTTAAAGATGACTAATTTGCATTAACGATTTAATCGGTTATTTTAGTCGATTAACGATTAAACAGGTTAGTTTTAATCGATTAACTGATTAACGATTCAACCGGTTAATTTTAATCGATTAACGATTAAACCTGTTATTTTTAATCGATAATGATTAAACTGGTTAATTTTAATGGATAAACGATTAACCGGTTAAATTTAATCGATTAACGATTAAACCGGTTAAATTTAATCGATTAACGATGAAACCGGTTAAATTTAATAAATTTACGATTAAATCGGGTAATTTTAATCGATTAACTATTAAACCGCTCGGACCTGTATTAAAAATTAGCCGGCGAAGTAAAAGGTTGAAATAGCTACAAAAACAACTCTCTATCTTCTCATCTTTCCTAATCTGTCCCCTCAATACTATCCCCTCGTTTTCAGTTCCGGCGCAATGCATTGCATATATAGGGGTCATCCCCTGAGTGCTGGTCCAAGATAAAAAATTAACTGACTAACGGTTAAACCGATTATTTTTAATCGATTAACTGATTGAACCGGTTAAATTTAATCAGTTAACAATTAAACCGGTTAATTTTAATCGATAAACGGATAAACCGGTTAAATTTAATCGATTAACGACTGAACCGGTTAAATTTAATCGATTAACGATTAAATCGTTTAATTTTAGTCGATTAACGATTAAACCTGTTAATTTTAATAAATTAACTGACTAACGGTTAAGCCGGTTAATTTTAATCGATTAACGATTAAACCGATTATTTTTAATCGATTAACCATTAAACTGGTTAATTTTAATTGATTAAACGACTAATTATTAAATCGGTTAATTTTAATTGATTACCCCACGATCTAGTCATGTCCACCCGCCCATCCATCTGTGGAAAACACGATACAGTCCATTTTTGGACCCCGCCCCTTTAGTGGGCGTTGAAGTTACATTTTACATGAAAAAACAGTGTAAATATTTAACAAATTGTATTACTTAAGCCTAAATTCCTTAAACATTTTATTTATAAGCTTTTACGACGAAGATAAGATGTTCTCTGATCTTCCCCTGCCCTACTAAATGACTTTTTCCAAAAAATTTTTTTGATGAAACTTGATGTTAATTAAATTTAAGTCATTCTAGCAAGAAATGTGGTATTCTGTAGTCAGCATTGAGTTTTTAAAGCTACAAAATATATGAGCTTTACTTTAAATGTTTTACTAATTTTATTATTATTATTAAGTATTAAATGTCCAATGAAATTAAATATACATTTTTATTAGGGAGCTACTTGGGTCGGTAGCTTCTTTTCGACGTCATCTAAATATGTTAATTCAGTTTCGAATAATTTTTGGTTTCAAATTCGAGAAGAGTAATTTTTTGCGCTTTATTTTCAGTTCTTGATTTTCATTAGAAGTTTGTAGAAATTTGAGCGCCATTTCATAATAAACACTTCAAACAAAAATCAATTTATACATTTAACCTCATGATTTATTTAGTGGTTTTAATTCTTAATTTAAAATTATTTTCTCACTTTTTCATTATTTGCTGGCATTGAATTGTCAAGCAACGCTTCGGCGATGTATCTTAATGTTCAATTTATATTATTATTTTTATTGGATTAAATTTGTATTGCGTTAATTGTATTGCATTGTTTGTGCGCTACGAAAATTTCTTATATTTAAAATATAGATATCTTAATGTAACGTGGTTTTAAACAAAATATATATTTTTTTAAATTAATTAATTGAAGATAGAAAACTTTTAAGCCACTTTGCAAATAAATATTGGCAAAACAAAGATAACGATCAATGGATCAGTAGTGGAGTGAACCTCAGGCAGTTGGAAAATAATTAAATTTTATATAAAATTTTGGGAAATAAATCATACATGAATGTAAATTATTATTATTCGCACTTATTAATTTAATTTTAAGCTAAGAATTTTTCTTCAGGTTTGACTTCAAATCTGCAATCTCCAAAATATTATTATGTTTAATATTAATAAATTAAAATTATTTGTTACAAGTAAAATATTTGGATTATTTTATAATTATCAAACAAATAGAACGGATCAGTACCGATTTCGAGGTATTAGTCATTAGGAATATCAACTGTTTAAAAATTTTTTTTTAATGAAATCGTAAATGAGAACTACTCAAATTCATTTTCAATTTAACGTACGTTTGATTAGTACGAAATTCCCCAACCCTGAGGACTTTAATTCTAAATATTCCAAATTCTTAATATAAAAAGAAATTATAATTTGCAGATTGTAGATTTGAACACAAGTCCAAATAAAAATTAATTGTTATAAAAAATAATTAAATTCCGAGATATATGTAAAATCTTTATTTGATCCAATAGAACGATTTATATAATTAAATTTTTTAAGAAGATTTCATGTAAATGTTGATCACATTTACGCCTCAAATGGTTTATACACTAGCTCCAATTTTGCCATGCTCTCTACAAAATAACGGCCGGTATGTCGCGAATAAATCTTCACCTGCGGTGCGTCAACCGTGGCAGGCTTGTCCCTATAGACATGAACCTTAACCTAGCCCACAAAAAAAAAAAAAAAAAAAAAATAGTCCAAAAGCGTAAAATCGCACAATCTAGGCTGCCAATTGATCGGCCCGAACATGAAATAAACTGTTTGCCAAACTTGCTTCTAAATTCGGTCATTATTTTGTGTGCTCTGTTGCATGTGACATCGTCTTGTTTAAACCACATAACAGCCAAGCCCTGGTTTTCCATTCACAGTAACGTTTTTGTTTTCGTAGTCTATGAAAAATGATGCCACCGGCCTATAGTCCACAACAAACATTTTCGGGGATGCCAGCTCTTGCAAAGCGTCTGGCTACTCTTCACACCAAAAACTGCAATTTGCCTCGTCCTCGTATTCATTCAACCAGAAATGAGTGCGATGCATTTTCTTAATCGATCATGAATTTTGATAATAAAAATCAAAAATTCGTGGCTACTTTATAGACCAAACTGAACATGTTACACGAAAACAGCTGATCTGTTAAAAACAGTGTTGCCAAACGGAAAATTGCTTAAAAAAACCACTCGTTACGAAGGTGGCGTAATAAAATTGGTTGTGGGGAAGAAGAGTATAGCACTCGATGCATAGAATCTAATCACTGAAGTTGGGCGTTTGTACATAGATTATGGGGGATGCATGCTTAAAGTGTTGCCACCAGCCTGTACTTGGCAGGTCACTCTGGTGTGGCTTACGATTGTGCTCCTCAATGCTAATGAACATGTAAGTGTGCATGATGTTAGGAGCAGCATTATGTTGGGCCGCAATGGCAGATACTGACATTAATTTTGAACACTTGAGTAGGGATTCGCATAGACCCTTATGACTTCATTGTTATTTTTGTGTGTGTGTCTATTGGAGCTTTAAATATTTGTGAAAACTGCATCAATAATTATCTTCATTAAATGTAATTTTGCTCTTCTTTAATTATAACATTTCCGCATTTAATGCTGTTAAATGTTTAAAATAATTCGCTTTCATATCTGCCTGTTGTCACGCACTGGCGAACTGCTATTGATAATTGAACAACAATCTTTTTTGATATTGTAAAAGTATTAAACTCATGCTTCCCATATCGCTATAAATAACAATATCATTTGTCAGCTCTATATTGAGTTTAAGTTGTAATAACAATGATGCCATTGTTACCAGGTTTAGTTCAAAGGAGAAATATCCTCTTTCATGTTGTTTCGATGTTAAGGCTATAGAATGCTATAGAAGACTTTTGTGAGTAAATAAATTTTAAGTAAAAAAGGCAGCTGTAAACCCAAAAATTCTCATCTTAATATTAGAAATCATTGAAGTTTATTAACATAAAAAACTGTTTTAATAAACAATTTCGCTAAATTAAAAAATATGTTTTTCTTAAGGCCGTAAATCGGCCTTGAATATAAAAAATTATCATTACGATTTCATTCGTTTGTTAGTAATTGTTTTTGGCAACATTTCAATTTTATTTCGCAATACACTTTTTTCAATTACAAACGCCGTTTGTATTTGTTGCCTCTGCAGTTTTGTTGTTTCAATTCTTTTTTAAGTGGTTACAACTGCCGCTATGACGCTTTTTAATTTCCTCTTGTAAGCAACTTTTGCTGAATACTCAAATTTGTTGTTGAAATCACGAGGTACGATGACGACAATGCGAAGCGTGTGTTTAAATGCAAGAGTTGATGGGTGTGCATGTGTGCTGCAGTTATTCCTTAATTCACTGCCACAAGAGGCGGTATAAACAATTTGCGTGGCTGGTTCTGTATGACAGAGAGGCATGACAACGAAATTAAATATTCACGGTTGCAACGAAACAAGCTTACTGACGCACTTCACAGTTGCAAAGTTTTAAAGGGATTTGAATTTTTTTTTTTTTAAATTACCTAAAAAGAAAAAAAGGGAACAAGTCCTTAAGTTAAGTGTGATAGTTTAAGAAAATTAATGTATTTAAATTAACAAATTGTTATGTAAGACAACATTTAAAATAACTGTTACGTACTCTAAAGAGTTAATGGTAGGACTATTAATCGGTTAACCGATTAATTTCTATCTAAAAACATATCTTGTAATTTAGAGTATGCTATTAACGATTAATTTCCGCTTTATTTCAGTCGATTAAGCGATTAGCAGATGTAACCAGACTTTTATTAATTAGAATTGGAGGGTATATTCACTTTGTCATTCCGTTTGTAACGCAGCGAGATATCCCTCGGAGACCCTTTAAAGTATATACATTCTTGATCAGTGATGAAATCTAAGACGATCTGAGCATGTCCGTCCGTCCGTCTGTGGAAATCACGATTCAGTCCAAACGAAAAGAGCCGGACTCTTGAAATTTGGTACCAATTTATCTGGAAGAATATTACAGGCCAGGTTCATAAATGAGCTGAATCGGGCAAGAGGGAAAAAAGTTCCCCTAAGAACAACTAAACCAACCTCTAAAAAACAACATAATTTTAAATTTTATTTTTTTTATTTTTTTTTTGTAATTTTGCAAATGATATATTTTTATGTCAGAGAAGGTCCACCGCGTTAAAGTTGGAGTCATAAAAAAAAAATTTCTTTTGGACCCCGCCCCCTCTAGTGGGCATTATTATATGCAAAAATAGTGTAAAGATTTAACAAATTGTTTTACTTAAGCTACATCCCTTAAAAATAAAATTTCCAAGCTTTAATAACGAAGCTGAGACTTAAGCTGGTACTCCTCTGCCCTACCCCGTCCTCCCCCTTTGCCACCTAAATGACCCTATTAATTTTTTTTTTAAATTTTGTATTTAATTACCCAACCATTTATTTTTAGAGTTTTATGGCAAAGGTGAAATGTCTCCCCCACGGCCCTTGCCAGAGAGACCCCGAAAAAAATACAGTTTTAATTCCCTCCTTTTTGGAATTGGACCCCATAAAACATATATATTCCTGATCAGTGATGAAGTTTAAGACGGTCTAGTAATGGCCATACGTTCGTCTATTTTTGGACCCCGCCCCCTTTAGTGGGCGTGGACGTACGATATTATATGAAAAAATAGTGTTAATATTGAACAATTTGTATTCCTTAAGTCTATAAGAAGCTGAAATGTTCTCTGATCTTGCAGAGGTGAAATGTCTCCCCCACGGCCCCTCCCGGAATGACTCTGTCAAAATAGAGATTTATAATTGGGTACAGGGATGTCTTAAAGGAACTCTCTCCCATCAAGTTAAACATTTTAAATTTACTTAATAAATATTTGGATGGTATTTAAGATGCGACCAGGTCGAATATAACGTTTTTACGTGCTTTACTCCGTAAAGATGATCTACTACGTATTTCTTCCGACAACATATTTTTCACTCCCCTTAATATTCAAACTTTGTTCAATACACTTCGTGTTCTACTCAAAATTTTCCATTCAATATCCTGGTCTACACTAAACCAGCTAATCGAGTATTCATGTGATACTTTTGAATACAGAAGTAAAATATATTAAACGTTTAAAGCATTATTGCCATTAAAGTGGCATCGTAGTAAGAAATTGCAAGTGTGTGTTAATGCAGAATTGTCTGCAGGAGTGCCTGTAGAAGCACACTCATACACATGTACAAGTGTGCTTATTTAGGAATAATAAACAGTTAACAAGGCACACAGACAGACGCGCTTACATAATGCACACACACTCATACCAACAATGCAAGCAGAAAATCGGCTACAAGCAGAAGATGGTATTGAAACGGAAGTGGAGTCAACAATACCTTGCAAGCACATATGAGAGTATGTGTGTGTGTGTGTGTGGGTGCACGAGTGTATGAGTGTTGGATGGATTAAAATATGTTGTTTCAAAATTGCACTCGTTTCTTGGAGTGTATTTTAACAGTAGAACAAATAATTTGTTGCTTGAAAGTGCGAATGTTTTTTTTTTGCCGCCGACAGAGAAATTTCATTTTACATGAGTTTGCGAGTTGGCAAAGGAATTATTTGCAAAAGGGAAAATTACGTTAAATGAACTTGTTAATTGCATGCCTTTTTAAAGTTTCTTACATCTGTTTGCTTAAGACATGCAACTATAAATAATATTGTAAAATAGAATGAATGTGTTGTTGAAAATAGCAAAATTTCAAGGACTAATTGCGGCAGGGAGGGAGTTGAGAAATATGCGTGTAAAGGCTGTTGTGCATTTTAAATTTCCGTATTTAATCAATTTTTCGCTTTAAATATGAAAGCAAATCTCTCTCAAAATTTTCCTTGAAGACTGAAATTAAGATTAAATATAAAAGGGATATTTAAGAATAACAACGAAATTAAGATTCTTGTTAATTCCGCTGTTGTTTAGAATTTTTTATTTTCATTTGTTTGTTTTATTAAAATGGAATTGAGATCGCCGTTGTATTCAAATCAATTAAGGGGAAAAAAATCTGCCCCCGAATGCTTTTAAATTTGTTTTCAAAATATTATTCATTAAAAAAAATCAATGAGTGTTCGAACTCACGGGCGATGTGTTAACACCTTTTTGGTACCTGTTCGATTTCTATGAACACAGACCCACAAACCCGGAGGTAGAGTTAATATAAAGTATTTAATGAAAAAGAATAGTTTATTGAATTTAATTTTACTTTGTATAATTTATTAATGTTATGTTTTCAACACAGTGAAAATTGGTCTGTGAAAGCTAAAATATGAAACATAAACTTTTGATTGTATCCTATCGATATAACGTGAGAAAACAGCGTCAATTGTAGTTCCTTGGATAGTAGTTGGGGACTCTAACGAAGTATTCATGGTAAGCTTGAATTTATCGTAGAGGAATTCGATAAGAGGTAGTGCTTCTACGGTTGAAAAATTCGTATTAAAGTCACCACCCATTATTATTGGCATTGAAAAATAGTCCTCTTCTAGTTCGCGTGAACCATTTTCGGTATAGGGCAGAAGTGAAAAATGAATAAATTTTATTATATTCTGGACAGACTGGTTGAGCAAGAAGCTGTGCCTGCTCTCTCTTTTTCCTCCGATATTCTGCCATATATTTTCTTTTTTCTTTTAATACCGACGCACTAAGTAGATGCACTCAAAATGAAAAAAATACTTAATACTTTTTATTTATTTTATATTAAACCCACAAAAAACAAAGAGAATGCAAAGCAACAGACAAATGTACATACATACATTGTTATGTTTGTACATAAGCTACATACGTTGCTGGCTTGCTATCTCATTTTTATATATGTACGTATAACCACGTCACTATTCTCTTTGCTATGCATAAGATAAAACCGAAGATCAACATAAAACACTTTTTTTAAATTACTCCAAATTAATACTCCGAATTAAAACACTTAAATCTCCGCTCGCCGATATCGGATCGCCTTAATTTTTGGCCTAAACTCTTCGTCGAAACCCGCACTAGCGTTTCAGTCCAAAAATTAATAAAATCGGCTATGAATTTCCGGAGAAAATCGCGTGGGAAAATTATATGAAAATCGCCCAATAATCACTTTCAATACCGACTGCCAAGCAACAACAACAAACAAACAAACTCTTACACTTACACTTGCGTATGTATTGAAACTGATAGTTTACTGCCCTAGAGGCGCGCGTATAGATGTTAACACATCAAAAATGTTACCTGATTTCTTGGTTTTATTAGTTTTTCTCAAAAAAGTTTTTGTTTATTTGTGTTCGATCCAAAAACTTTTCATGATCGTTACAGAGCGATTGGTTATGAAAAATTGTTCAACTGAGGCATGTTGAGGCATGCGAAATATAGAGTTTACCAAAACATTTTTTTCTTAAATACAGGATGGTTTTAATGAAATGGCCGCACAGCCAGTAGGTTGTTTGCTGCTACAGAGTATCATAAAGGGACAGAGGCAACGGACTCAAATAGATTTTCTCGAAGTTACAAAGAACCCTGTGCCCAACATAAATTTTACTGATAGAAAAATTGTTTTTCAACAATTAAAATCTTTTATTGGTACTGTAAAACATGAAGTTCTGCAAGTCAGTGGTTTGTGTCACCACTACTTTTGATCTATCAATATAATGGTTTATGAATTCGATAACGTACTTCTATTATATCCGTACAATAGCTGGGAAGAGTGGTACGTTGCAAGCCATATTTAGGAATAGGGGCAATTGTAAGTAGGTGGTACACTAAATCAGATATACGAGGGTGGTTCAATAAGTCCTTAACTTTTACTCTTGACTTTTTTTTAATTTTTTTATCTTAGACCAGCACTCAGTGGATGACCCCTACACATGCAGTGCATTGCGCCGAAACTAGAATGGAGGGGATAGTATTGAGGGGACAGATGAAGAAAGAGAATTTTTTGTAGCTATTTCAACTTTTATATTTCGCCGGCTAATTTTTGCTACAGGACCGACGAAGGAGGATGCTGTTGTTACTCTGCTTTTTAGTACATGATCGTGTCAGTCGCTGCCAATTATGTTCAGTGATCAGTGCCATGCCTTCATCATTGAAATAGGGTGGCAACAACTAACACAACCATGCACTAATGCTGATCAGAAGAATTCAACACAATATTTCATGACTCAGCGCGGGGTTGAACTCAGGACCCTCCGCTTCATAGTCTCGTGTTCTACTACTTCAGCCAACAGTTGCACCATTAATTTGTATTTAACAGCCGTTGATAGCAGACTCCCGTGGGTTTGGAGAAAAAAAATAGAAAAAAGTGAATTTCGTGTGCTCATTAACCATTTTTTTTTTGCGAAAAAAAAACCATCACTCAAGCCAAGGCTAAGCATGATGAATATTATGGGGACTCGACAGCACCCACTTCCATCCATTTCGATGGTAAAGAAGTGGTTTATAGAATTTCGATGTGGCCGCACAAGTACGGAAGATGCCATTCGTACGGGACGCTCAGTTGACGTCGCCACTCCGTCCCTCATCCGCTCTATTCTACAGACTTAGCACCAAATGATTATTTCTTGTCCCCAAACTTGGCAGAAAAAAAGATTTGACTCCAATGAGGAAATCATGTCACAAATAAATTCCTGTTTTTAAGACCTCGAGAAATCATAATTTTCAGAGGGGATAAAAAAATTGGAGAAACGTTTAACTAAGTCTATAGAAATCAAAAGACACTGTGATGAAAAATAAACTAATTTTCAATGAAACACATTTAAAAAGTCATGGACTTATTAAACCATCCTCGTAACGAAGTGCACGTCGTTTAGTAACTTTCAGAACCCATTTTTCCCATAATGTGACTCGTTTTACCTTTTAATGCAAATTAAATTTAATATATGAATCTGCATATATATATTCTGAATAGATTTGCTACTCACTGTATATATTTATTTTCTCATAAAAGTGTTTTGTTTGTTAGTAACTTTTTTAAGCCAGTCTTATATGAAGGACACTTTTTTTAAATAGTTTTTAATTAAATTGAGAAACAGCCAAAGGATACAAAATATTGTTCACAGAATAATAAAGTAATATTTAAGCTAACTGAAGAATATTAACAAAATTTGATTAAAAATTAAATTTTTTATAAAGTTATGACAGTTTTGACAATTTTAAAACAAACTGTGTATCGGTGCGTATGATTAATATTAATAAAAAAAAACTGTCAAATTGTCAAAGACAATTAAATCTTTGATTTGTATTGAGATGGAAGCTAAAAAAGCCATTGTAAAATTAATTTTTTCTAGAAAATATAAAAAATTTGTATAACAAATTAAAAAACTCTTTGAGGAGGGGGATTTTGAGGATTTTTTTTTCTAATTTAAGGTGCAATAATTTCGACTAAAGTTTACATGTCAAGAATTCCCTAAGATTGCGAAATTTTAATTAACCCTGGAATATTATCCTTCGTCGTTGCGACGACTCATGTTTACGTTTTGTAGATCTCACAAATAGTATATAGGGTTAAAAAGTGCAAAAAATATTACACGATTTCAAGAAAAGAACACGTCGTTTATTCCTTTGCGAAAATTAATTTTGATTTTGCGATGTCGCTTAAAGCACTAATTAAAACTTATCCCCTTATTCATAAAAATTATGGGAGTGTAATAACACGGTAAAAAAACAAAATTTCATATGAAATTTGCTCTATAACACTCTTATAAGCCTCTCATAATTAATCACCCCTATCATGAATAACTTTTCCCTCGAAATTTTTCCCTTTTCCCTAAAATTGCAATCATGAAAAAATTCCCCGTGAATGATTTCACGCTAAAATTAATTTCCCCTGATCGTGAATGATTTTTCCCGCGAGTTTTTTTAACTTTTCCCTTTATTCACTTAGTGTTTGGTGGGGAGTAGAGTATAAAATTTAAGTATTTTCTGTTATAATTCGAATATTAGAGTTTGCAAATTTAATTTTAGTGGCAAAAATCGTTAATAAGACACAAACTTATATTTTTTGCAACAAATCAATTCCCTGCATCTTTGGAAAATTTGTTGCTCTAATTCTAAAAATTATGAATATTTTTAATTTGTTTTGTCTGGTTTTCAAAATGTATCCAAATTATTTTACTATTAGATATTTAGACGTACTTTTTTTAAATTATTATATAAACATAAATTTTTCAACACAAATTCTTCGATTTTTCATGTTATTTTCGGCTTCTTCTCTTTTTTTGCATCCACTGGGAACTGATAGCGGGAATAATTTCTCGCGGGAGATTCATGATACCAGTGTTCCCTTAGAGTGGAATAAAAATTTGATGTGAACAAAAATTCCCTTTGTTATTCACAATAGGTGTGATTATGAATAAGGGGGTTAGTTAGTAGGTCTGTTATAAATTTACTTCTTCATGTGTGAAAGAGACAGCATTATTGCTTGAAAGTGTTATAAGCAATATTTTCCATTTTTCTTTGCAGTTCATAAAAGACATTTTACTTCAAATATGATTGCAATTTTATTTATTCATTCGTATTTAAATTAATAGAAAATTTTTTCCAACAATTCTTGCAAACGAGAATCTCTCATAAACCCGCGGAATGAAAACTTATTTCTTTGCGATAACAATTATTAATATTTAAAATATATCCAACATCTCCTTTAGCTATTTTCCTTCATTGCACTCTTCAGATTTCATTTTCATTGAAATTTCTACACAACATTCGCCCCCCCCACAGACATGCAAACATGTGAGTAGTTAAAAGATAATTGTAAAATAGAAAAATCTGAACAAGAAACTGAAATCAGTTTCCTTTAAACGAATAAAGTGTATAATATCCTTTTTATATATTAAAATGCAATTTGTTGCCAAGTGCCGGAAACCATAAGTTATACATTTAACTACCACTACCAATGCAAATACATCTTTTTTTTATGCACTGCACAATGCCTTGAAGTGTGCTATGAAAATGCAAGAAATGAGTGTAAAATACGAACAGACGTTGAGAGCACGCGTTAACGATTTTTATAACAATTTAAAAATTTCTTTTCTATTTTTAGCAAAATAATGTTTTCTTTTTCTTTGTAATAAGATCATGTTAAGTATATTAAAAATAAATGATTGTAAATGGGAAATAGTTATTTTACAACAAGAACAACAAAAATCTTTGTTACTTTTTTTCTCATCCATCCCACAATGTTGTTTTTAGCATTTTGATTATACAACGCAGACAATATTCCAGCAGACAAATTGAATTTTTCTCAAGTACTTGACAGAAAGGAGAGGAACAAATATTTGATTAACATACAATCAAATGCTTCACATGCATATATACGTGGGCAGTGTAATAAGTTACTGATGCAACAAGATTGCGTAAAGCATTTGGGCTCTAATTTTGTAAATCAAGGCAAAAATATCTTGGAGATGAAAAGGATATTTTATCAAAATATTTTGCTTAGAAC
The DNA here is from genome assembly GCA_951800035.1 of Linnaemya tessellans. Taxonomy (NCBI): domain Eukaryota; kingdom Metazoa; phylum Arthropoda; class Insecta; order Diptera; family Tachinidae; genus Linnaemya; species Linnaemya tessellans. The sequence goes on from OX637535.1 coordinate 116,406,272, forward strand.
TAATTAAGCGAGCTGGCTTAAATTGAATGCCGATTCTATGGGAAATACATTTATGATTATCACAAATCCTCTCCGGATCGGATGCAGGAGGAAAATCTTCAGCTTTCTTGCTGTAACTTGCAAATTTCATTTAAACTGTTTCATGGTATTCATTCCTTATGAATAAAAATAAAATATGAAATATGTATAAAAAAAAAGATTTGGTTTTTGTCAAATTGTGACAAAAGCAATTAATTGCATTTATAAAAACAATTCTTGTACTTAAAAATTATATTTAGGGCCTCCCTGTAGCAAGTAAGCCTTTTATAGGCATTACAAAAAACCTGTGCTACTGGTAACAATTCAAATGTGAATTCTATTTTACAATCATTTGCCATAACATTTTCTTTCTGTGTATGCATGCGTTCGTTTTGCCAAAAGACAGCGTTACAAAGTGCCTGAGTGTGTTTACTTTCATTTTATTTGGGGGGAAATATTAACAAATTGAAAACGCATGCTGAAAGTATCATTCGTTCCAGATTTTTTTTTTTAATTTATTATAAAGTTTGTAAAAATATATTCAATTTGTTACTGACAGCTGGGGAAAATTTAAAGTAAGTCTGCAAGGTACGAGTCGTAGATTGTATTGGCCAAAATCATGGATATCATTCTGTTACAATTTAAACAATTACAGTTTTAAGTTTTTCCGATTTTTTTTTCTACAAAAGATTTATATTTAAATCGAATAAAGTGTTTCTACGTTATTTGCTTAAATGATTTAACATAAAAAATATATTTGCTTAAATGTTTTACATAAATAAAAATATATTAAAAATTATAGCCGACTAAATCAGTATATTCGTTTAAAGCTATTTGAATAAAAATTTATGTAAAATTATACAATCAATATTCGAATAAAATTATTCAAACAAATTTTTTTTAATAAAGTCGTTTGAATAGAATTAGTCGAGTTAAATTAACTTTTTTGAAAAAAAAATAGTGAAATTAGTAAAAAAAATTATTCGAATATAATTAATCGAATAACATTATTCGAATAAACGGATCTAATAAAATTATTCAAATAAGATAATTTAAATAAGATAGTACGAATAATATTATTCACTAAAAATTATTCGAATAAAATTATTAGAACAAAATCAATCGTATAAAATGGTTCCAATAAAATTGTTCTAGCAAAATTATTCAAATAAGATTATTGAAAAAAAAAATTATTCGAATAAAATTAATCGAATAAAACTGTCCTACTAAAATTATTCATATAAGATAATTTAAATAAAATTGTACGAATAAGATTACTCACTAAAAATTATTTGATTAAAATTAATCGTATAAAACTGTTCCAATAAAACTTTTCTAACAAAATTATTCAAATAAGATTATTGAAATAAAATTATTCGAACAAAATTAATCGAATAAAATTGTTCTAATAAAATTATTCAAATAAGATAATTTAAACAAAATTGTACGATTAAGATTATTCCCTAAAAATTATTCCAATAAAATTATTAGAATAAAGGCAATCGTATAAAAAAAACTGTTCCACTAAAATTTTTCTAACAAAATTATTCAAATAAGATGATTGAAATCAAATTATGCGAATAAAATTGATCGAATAAAATGTTTCTTAATAAAATTATTCAAATAAGATTTTTTAAATAAAATTGTACGAACAAGATTATTCACTAAAAATTATTCGAATAAAATTATTAGAACAAAATTGTTCGAATAAAATTATTCGATCAAAATCAATCGTATAAAACTGTTCCAATAAAATTTTTCTAACATAATTATTCAAATAAGATTATTGAAATAAAATTATTCGAATAAAATTAATCAAATAATATTATCCTAATAAAATTATTCAAATAAGATAATTTAAATAAAATTGTACGAATAAGATTAGATACTCAGTAAAAATTATTCGAATAAAATTATTAGAATAAAATTATTAGAATAAAATTTTTATACTATTGATTTTATTATTACTGTTCGAATAAAATTGTTCTAACAAAGTTATTCAAATAAGATTATTGAAATAAAATTATTCGAATAAAATTAATCGAATAAAATTGTCTTAATAAAATTATTCAAATAAGATAATTTAAATAAAATTGCACGAATAAGATTATTCACTAAAAATTATTCGAATAAAATCAATCGTATACAACTGTTCCAATACAATTTTTCTAACAAAATTATTCAAATAAGATTATTTAAATAAAGTTATTCGAATAAAGTTATTTCTATAACTGGTTTCCCTACTATCATTCTGTTAAAAGTTTAGTTTTCAATTTTTATTGATTGTTGCACGCTTCTTCTGATTGCGATTGTTTGAAGTGGAATAGATTTCCCGTAACCCCATGTCGAAATAGCTAAAATATTTCTACAAAAGCACTTGATTAAAAGTTATTCAAATATTCCACAAGGCAAAGTCAAGATGAAACAATGACTGAACATTTCAGTTTTCCATACTTGTCCATGAACATGCAACCACACACTAATCACTGTGTCTCAGCGGTGGAGTCAGCGATGGTGTACGGAATCTTTTGTGTAATGAATGAATTCTGTAGCAGCTGCTGTGTCCCGGTTTAGTGAGACAAATTTTGAATATTCAAAGCTTTCCGAAATTATTGATTTTGTATAAAGCGGCTTGTAATAAATCAGTTTTTATTCTACACTCGCTTTAGTTTAATATCGACGCAGCCTCTCACAAACATACACTCTTCGTATCTGCATAAAAGGTCTGTATCTTATGATATTCTATAAAAATGTTTTAGAACAAAATTTATAAGAAGCGGTAATTTTTTTGTGATAACGTGTCTTATGTTATTCTGTGTTGCTCATGTCTTTCACTTGAATTTTCTAAATTTTTTTGTTTAAATTTGAAACAATTTTTAATGACATTGCTTGCAATTCCATTTTGCCATATTTCATTTGATAATTCATTTAAAAAGTATTTAAATCTCTAAACACCCTCATTTCCCAAATCCGTTTTGGTGCCACACTGCGTATGATTATTGTTAATTCGTTCATATAATTTTATTACTCATATGACCACTTGTTTGAACATTAAAAATTTAATGGCCATAATAAATCATTTTTAATCTAAAAAAAAACCTTTTTTTTTCATATTCTATTTTGGCCTACAAATTTGCAAAAACACATTTAAATGATTTATTTAATTAGATTTTGGTTGTAGTTTATTTTTGTTGTATTCTGTTAAAATTAATGCCCTGCCAAGTTGTAATGCAATTTAATTGATTGAGACGTTTCAAAGGTCATTAGCCAATTTGTCAGCTAGTTTGTTTGACAACTGCAATTGTTACAAATAAGTTAAAAATTTTTCGTTAAGAAAATAGTGTATCGAATTTAAGTGCATGCAAAATATGCTTAAATTTTATTGGCAGTTTTATTTTTTTGTGTTGGCAAATTATTTTCCTTGTCTAGTTTAGACAGATTGCGTTAATTAAAATTAATTTATGTAATTATTTAAATGAAAATAGAATAGCAACTTACTTATTGTCGTTTATTAATATGCCGTTGAAACGTGTTGACAGATATTTGTCATTTAAATATTTTCAATTACCTGTAACGAAACGAAAAGACAAGAAATAAATAACAATTAATGAGGCAATCAAATGGGGGCGTTTCTTTTTTGCAACTTATAAATCGTGCCAAAATAAAATAATTTTCATTTGCATTTCAATAGAACTTCCTACAGCTCCAAGAGCTTTTTGTTTGACAAAATGTGTGCAAAAAACATTCATTCCACTTTATATAAATTTAGTACATTATCAAATTAATAAATAGGTCTTTTTGAATTAATGCAGTCTAATTTGTTGCTTTCACTTTGAGTAATTTACTGATTATCTGTTGAAAGTCTCAGTTATTAATATTTTGTATAACCTAATATTAATATCCTTAACCCTAGAAGACAAATGCTATTTAATTATACACTTAAACTAACATCACGTAAAATTTACGTGCTATTATTATTAACCAATAAAAAAATCAACTCATATTAAGGCAAACAAAATCCTATTGAGATAAACAAAAAAAAATTTTAAAAATATATAAAATTATTAAGTTTATTTGGGAATCTGTTGTTTAACACAAAATTATTGTTTGAGATCTAATCGCTCTGAAAAAACTAAAAATGCTTTATTTATGTTTTTTGCATTTGAAAGTACTGAAAAAGCTCTTGTGTAATTTGCTCTAACAATAAGAAAAGAACGTCACTAAACATTAATTGGGTGCGTCCTCTGGGGTTAAAAATGGTTGCCAAGAGAAATTAAAGAACGAGAGGGATAACTTTAACACTGAGTATTCAAATACATAATTTTATTCCCAGTCGCAAAGCAGCTCTGAGTCAGTTAACATCAAGCCTCGTTGGCAATTATCTTTTAAGTGCAGCCAGACCACTGATTGTTTACTCTCTTTCGAGAGTTTTGCGTCTCACTCGCACTAGTTAATTTCAACACCTCAGATAACTGTATAGTTTTACAGTTCTTCTGAGGAATATTCCGTGGTTAACTACGTTGCTACTTCCTATGTGAAGGCATAGGTCGTGTACAGTCAGTCACAGTAACGGAAGAAAATACGGGTTAATAACATCGCCGGCATATAGTCTAAGTCACTCCGTCGGCATCTGTGCACCAAATACTTTGCAAATTTACTTTGTAAAGTATTTCAACATACAAATACAAATACAATAATTTTATTATTTTAATATTATTTTTTTTGGAGTAATTTTTTAAAAAGTCACGAAAAATGAAATGATGCCAGCAGTGGCTTTTTTAACACCACACATATTCATTATAATTTTCTCTAACTCCCAAAGCTGATTTAGTTTTCATATCCATAATAAAAATATAATCATGATCTCTTTTAACGTCTTTAATAAATTTTCGGTTTTTAATTTATATTTAAATTCATTATTTAATGATTTATATAATAGCAATTAGTTTAAGCAAATGAATTGTGTTTTAATAAACTTCCTATTGTTATTATTGTTATATGCAGACAAAAAAAGAGATAAAGGGTCTGCTATTGTGAAATATAAGTGTTTGTTGTGTAGTTGAATACCCAGTAAACATTTTGCAGATACTGTTGCAGATACGTGTGTTTAGACTCTATAAATTTGTAAAATAGTTCTTAAATTTTAAACCTAAGATGTTTCAAATACTTCTTTAATAGTAGAAAATAAATGCAATGTTCTTATAAATGTCAATGGTTTTAATTTGCAATCGATTAATATTTACAAACAATCAATAGTTTTAAATAACTATCGATAGTAAACAATGCTGTAAAACATTTTCTCAGCCTACAAAAGCGTTAAAGAGATAGAATAGCGCCATTCGATATTGATCAAAGTCTCAATGCAATTGAGATACAAATTTCAATCGGTTCCGAATGTTTTGTTTTATTAGAAAATATTTTATTTCACAATTTAAGTGCAAATAAATGCCATCTCTGAGATGCAAATAACTTTGATAGCATCACTATCTAAATATTTCGATAGCAACACTATCGATAATTTGCCATCTGTAAAATCTAGTATTAAAAATACCTTCAAACGTTGTATTATATCCTAATTGTGTTTATCTACTCTACGTGAACTTGCCAGAGTGGTGGAAAGTGCAATTTAGAATGGTGATGCTTCTACTCGTATATGCGTTTTTATTTCTATAGAGGGCGCCGTTCTAGCTGATAGATTTGTTCCAACAGAACTTTGCGAAAAAAATTAGCAAGTTATGGAAAAAGTATATTTAAATAAAATTAATTAATTAAATAAAAATAATTTAAAGTTAAAATTTAATCGATTAAAAATATTCGCAGAAAGATTATTCGAATAAAATTTTTTCGAAAATATTATTCTTTCGAAATCATTTTAATAAAGTTTTGACTATTCGAATTAATTGCGATTAAACGACTCAAAAATGGATTAACTAAAAAAATTATTCGAATTTTTTTTTTCAAATAATAATTATTCAAATAAAAAATTGTGTCAAAATTATATTTAAATAAAAATAATACGACTTAAAATTATTTGAATAAAATCTATTCGATTAAAAGCATTGTTAGAAGCACTATTCGAACAAAAGGTTTTCGAAAATGTCTTGTTTGCTCAAAATCATTTTAATAAAGTTGGCACTAATACAATTATTTCGATTAAACGACTCAAAAATGTTATTTGTATCGAACAAAACAATTTGAAAAAATTATTCGAATTTTTTTTTTTTTTCAAATTATAATTATCCAAATAAAAATTTATTAAAAAATGTATAAATAAAATAATATTCGGCTAAAACTTATTCGAATAAAAGTTATTCGATTAAAAATATTCGAATAAAAATAAAAATTCAATCAGAATAAAAAACTAATTTTTTCAAATTATAATTATTAAAAAAAAATTATATTTAAATAAAAATAATCGATTATACACATTGGAAGAAATGTTATTTGAATAAAAATTTTTCGAAAATATCTCGTTTACTCAAAATCATTTCAATAAAGTTGCAACTAATGCAATTATTTCGATTAAAAAAATTATTCGAATAGAATTTTTTCAAATTATAATTATTCAAATAAAAAGTTATTAAAAAGTTGTAACGCAGTTTAATTTCCCAGCCGAGGTATCCTCAATCTGTCCAGGCTCGTCAAAGGTCTGCTTCCTTTGAAATATGGCCACCACTGTAGTCCAATTCTTGCACTTAGGTTTCGTACTCTAAGCGCCGCAACGTGCGTATAAGGGCTTCGTATATTCGATAGCAAAGTATAAGCCACGCAATGTGAATATGGTTGAAAGACTAATACGAACGATATAAATTCTGCGGATATCGTTCGACTAACTACTATAATAATAATACGAACGATATAAATTCTGCGGATATCGTTCGGCTAACTACTATATGAATAGTAAGAGTGATATAAATTCTGCGGATATCACTCCGATAAATACGGCAATAATAATAATAATACGAACGATATAAATTCTTCGGATATCGTTCGGCTAACTAATATAATAATAAGAGTGATATAAATTCTGCGGATATCACTCGGCTAAATACGGCAACAATAATAATAATATGAACGATATAAATTCTGCGGATATCGTTCGGCGAACTACTATAAGAATAATAAGAGTGATATAAATTCTGCGGATATCACTCGGCTAAATACGGCAATAATAATAATAATAATAATAATACGAACGATATAAATTCTGCGGATATCGTTCGGCTAACTACTATAAGAATAATAAGAGTGATATAAATTCTGCGGATATCACTCGGCTAAATACGGCAATAATAATAATACGAACGATATAAATTCTGCGGATATCGTTCGGCTAACTACTATAAGAATAATAAGAGTTCGGGTACCCTCTAATATACACACATGCACTAAAGGAAAGAATCGTATTCCAACTCATTCCTCCTGATTGTAACAAAACCTTAATCACTTATGCACGATAAAATATTAAGCAAATGAGAAGTTGTTTTCAATTGCTAGTCAACACAATGAATTGTGTGATATTTGCTTGTTTTGTTTATACGGTGTGTGTGTGTATGTTATGCAGAGTGTGTATACGGCGTATGCATGAATGTTTTTATCACTATGGTATTTCTTTATGTACGGTGTGTGTATGTGGTACTTCGTGGCCAACCAGACAGAGCAGCCGGCCGCGAGTCAGGAGGTCGGCTGTTCAAATCCCTGTTTTGTATGTTTATTTTATTGTATTTTTTTTATATGCGGTGTGTACTTGCTGGTTGTTTTTTTGAATACTGTGCATGCACGTATGTTATATTGTTGGCGGTGCGAAGATGATTTGCAATGTATATTTATATATGCATGTTTATTTGTTTAGCTTATTTGAACGGCTGTTGATCAGTAGTGAGTGTTGGGTTAAGGTATAATTTGTAACGTCACGTTACAGTCCCCCCTTTCTTTAGTGAAAAAAAATTCCTTTGTTCGTCCCAGACATTTCAAAGTGATTTTTTTATTTTTTATAGTCACTCTAATCTTCGGCCGGCCCGGTGGAAAAATGTACCACATTTTCCTCGGTACACCCGGGTCGGTAATGACGATTACCTCGAAGAGGTTTTCTGTGATTTTCGTCTCTTCTGGTTGGGATTGTAGCTCTTCTTCTGGAGATGCTATCCCCAGAATGTCGTTGTTGTAGTCGTCCTCTTTGTATCGGAGTGCCACCAAAGTCGGTATTTTTTTGGGAGGAAAGGTTTCGTTGGGGGGTGGTGTCGCTGTAAATGGTGCTAATGGTGAGGGCTCCGTTAAGATGTGAGGTGGATGTGCTCGTTTCAAAGTTTGGTGTGAGCCCAAACGACTGGCGGTGTTATCGTTGTGTACATCGGCCTGAATCTCATTTTTTCTCTCGTGCGGTACACATGGCTTCCATTGGGGAACATCGGTACACTTGCTTTTACGCAAGTTGTGTTTAACTAATCTGTCCCCTTTTATTTGGAAGTCATGCCTTTTATCTTTGTTATCTCGTACCTCGGTCAACTTCGTTAGATATTGCTGGTTGGGGTTGGTCTTTGTAGTGCTTATAGCTTGTTTATCGGAGGATGAGAAACTGCCATCCACTAGGGTGTATAGGCGGTGTGTGCGTGTGTATGGTATTTCTGGTGACGTTAAGCGGATTCCGTCTACGCTTAGCATGATTTGCCGTTTCCGTAGGAAGTCCATGCCCAGAATTACTGATTCGGCCAGATTAGGTAATACCGACGCTAGTAGGCGTGTTGCTTGTCCGTGGAAAGTAATGGTTATTGGATATACAGATATACCTTTAATACATGAACCATCGGCTAGCTGTGCTGATCTTTGCTCTGTTCTTGGCCGAACGTCTGCGCTGTCTAGATGGTCTCGTATGCTGGTTCCTAGGTATGTCAGTGTAGATCCGGTGTCGACTAGCGCTCGGATAGGTTTGTTGTTAACCTTGATATTTATGTAATATCGACCGTCACTTTCAGGCGGGCTGTTTTGGTTACACGGACAGTTACGGGACATGATGTTATCTTGTCCGCAACGGGAACAGAATAGTCTACGTCTATTTCTGCAGTTAGCCCTACGATGACCACTTCGTTTGCAGTTCCAGCAAGCGTGTGTTGGGTCATATGGCGTGATGTTCGTGTTTATACCTATATAGTGACTGGGTTGGGGTCGAGTTTGTTTTATCTCTTCTTTTCGGAGTAGCTCGTATTCATCGGTGAGTTCTATAAGTTCGTCTAGGGTTTGAAAATCGTTGCGTCGTACATATAGCCGGTATTCATAACGGAGCCCTTCGTAAATACGATCGGTATGGTCTAATTTGCGTAGTTCTGGATGTTGGCGGATTAATGTTTGAAGGGTCAGGATGAAGTCTTTGGCCTTTTCTCGGGGTGCTTGTTTCCGATGATAAATCGTTTCCTCTAGATGTGCCAGATGTCGTCGGGGGAGAAAAAACCGAATTGCCATATTTTTAAAATCTTCCCATGACGTTATCTCCGTTCGTTTAATTCGATACCACTGGAGGGCACGTCCTCTTAGTATCTCTAACAGTAACAAGATTAGTCGGTCTGGCTGGATCGAGTAGCATTGTGCGAGCTCCTCTGATCGTTCCAAAAACCCCATGAGGTTTTCGTCTCCCTCATAGGTTAAGTCCCATCGTCGGATAATGGACATAAGCTCATTGTCAGTAAGGTTGCTGGACGGTTTTTCGTTGATAGGTTGGACGAAATGTTTAAATGGTTCTTGGTGGGCTGGTTTTTCTTCTTCCGCCAAAATTTCTTCTTCTAATGACCTCAGTAGGTCCTCTGATGATGCTCTAGCACGTTTGGATCGTACTAGGTCGCCTAAGGCGCGTCTCAGTTGCTTTACTGTGGCTTCTTCAGCCATTATGCCATGTTGACGACAAACCTCAATGAGTTTGTCCTTTCGTAAAAGGTAGATCCATCCGAGGGAATCTACCTGTAGAGTATTTTCGCTGCCTTGAATTGGGTGGTGGCAAAATGGTGAACTCGTCCCTTCCCCGCTGGTGGTTGGGTTAATTGTTTTACCACAATGATCGGGTTTGGAAACGAGTCCCTGCTCGGGCGCCATTGTAACGCAGTTTAATTTCCCAGCCGAGGTATCCTCAATCTGTCCAGGCTCGTCAAAGGTCTGCTTCCTTTGAAATATGGCCACCACTGTAGTCCAATTCTTGCACTTAGGTTTCGTACTCTAAGCGCCGCAACGTGCGTATAAGGGCTTCGTATATTCGATAGCAAAGTATAAGCCACGCAATGTGAATATGGTTGAAAGACTAATACGAACGATATAAATTCTGCGGATATCGTTCGACTAACTACTATAATAATAATACGAACGATATAAATTCTGCGGATATCGTTCGGCTAACTACTATATGAATAGTAAGAGTGATATAAATTCTGCGGATATCACTCCGATAAATACGGCAATAATAATAATAATACGAACGATATAAATTCTTCGGATATCGTTCGGCTAACTAATATAATAATAAGAGTGATATAAATTCTGCGGATATCACTCGGCTAAATACGGCAACAATAATAATAATATGAACGATATAAATTCTGCGGATATCGTTCGGCGAACTACTATAAGAATAATAAGAGTGATATAAATTCTGCGGATATCACTCGGCTAAATACGGCAATAATAATAATAATAATAATACGAACGATATAAATTCTGCGGATATCGTTCGGCTAACTACTATAAGAATAATAAGAGTGATATAAATTCTGCGGATATCACTCGGCTAAATACGGCAATAATAATAATACGAACGATATAAATTCTGCGGATATCGTTCGGCTAACTACTATAAGAATAATAAGAGTTCGGGTACCCTCTAATATACACACATGCACTAAAGGAAAGAATCGTATTCCAACTCATTCCTCCTGATTGTAACAAAACCTTAATCACTTATGCACGATAAAATATTAAGCAAATGAGAAGTTGTTTTCAATTGCTAGTCAACACAATGAATTGTGTGATATTTGCTTGTTTTGTTTATACGGTGTGTGTGTGTATGTTATGCAGAGTGTGTATACGGCGTATGCATGAATGTTTTTATCACTATGGTATTTCTTTATGTACGGTGTGTGTATGTGGTACTTCGTGGCCAACCAGACAGAGCAGCCGGCCGCGAGTCAGGAGGTCGGCTGTTCAAATCCCTGTTTTGTATGTTTATTTTATTGTATTTTTTTTATATGCGGTGTGTACTTGCTGGTTGTTTTTTTGAATACTGTGCATGCACGTATGTTATATTGTTGGCGGTGCGAAGATGATTTGCAATGTATATTTATATATGCATGTTTATTTGTTTAGCTTATTTGAACGGCTGTTGATCAGTAGTGAGTGTTGGGTTAAGGTATAATTTGTAACGTCACGTTACAAAGTTATATTTTTAATAAAATAATATTCGGTTAAAACTTATTCGAACAAAAGTTAGTCGATTAAAAATATTCGACGAAAAATCAGAATAAAAATTTTTCGAAAATATCTTATAAAACTAATTAGACTAAAAAATATTTGAACTAAAGTTATTCGATTAAAAACAGAAACATTTTTCGAATAAAATTTAATCGAATATATTTTGTTTGCACACAGGTCAAAAACATTATCAGGCATGTTCCAGAAAAGTAAAAGTAAAATAAAAAAGTTAAATTTTTAAAATTTTTATTTTTGATTTTCTGCAAAACTAGTAGTTTGCTGTTACATTTTTCAGTAAGAAATGAAAAATTATTTAAAAAGCATACGGAAATTATAGCAAAAAAACTAACAATTTTGGATAAAATCAAAAATAAAAACTTAAAAAATTAACTTCATTTACTTTTACTTTTCTGGAACATGCCTGTATATGTATCGAATAATACTACATATTTGACAATAAAATATTTACGATCAAAAGTTTGTTTATTAAGTCAAATAAAATAGATTGTGTAGATATTGTCAAAAAATAGTTTGCACAAACACAAAAAATTAACTTTTTACTTCTTTTAAATAAAACTAATAAAATTATATTATTCGATTGATAAAAACTCTAGCAAGTTAAGGGAATAGAAATATTTTTTTTTTCAAATTAAAGTTAATCTAAGAAAGATTTTGTGATGAAATTATTGAAAACAAGTAGCCCAAATAAAAATAAATCTTTTCGAATTATTTGAATAAAAAGGGTTCGCATAAATTTTTTTTAATAATTAATTCATAAAAAATATTTCATGATATGACTTTTTTGACAAATTTATACACAAAAATTGTCATGTAAGCCAGAAGAAATATTGTTTATGAGTTAGACCTTTAATGTGTATTATTCGAATAAAATATTTCGATTAAAAGTTTTTGAAATAAACGAAATTATTTGGGGGAAAAGAATACCAACAAAAAACCCATAATGATCTCATTTCTTAGTGTAACGTTTGAGAAAATGTTTCCCTGGCAATTTCTTCATTTCGTTGAATGTATAAAAGTGTGTGTGTGGCTGTGTGTGTCTGTGTATTATCCTTTGCTTAGGTTCACTTCTTCTTTTTTCTTCACTATCATCATTATTATTGAAGTTTTATGCAGTTTTTGGTTGAAATTCGTAAATCATGTTAACGCTTTTTTTCTGTTGTTTGTGTTGTACTCGTATTTTATATGAAATTCTTTGTTGTATTGTGAGTTATTCGAAGTTAAATATGTACGAGTTTTATACACATTCACAGACAATTTACGTACTTAATTGTGTGTATGAAAATTTGTAATTTAATGGCCTCAATATGTTTTTTTATAATTTAAAAAGCAATTTATTTCCAGGATAAAGAAAATGTGAAGAGCGACAAAAAAGAATTAAATTGTGAGATCAATAGGGGAGAGTTGAATATAAAATACAAAAACCAAGTTAATTTATCATTAAGCATTGTGGAGATTATTTGTTATTTTACGAGTATCGAATTAAAAAGTAATTTTTATTATAGTTAAAGCTTCAATGCTTCATTGCAGGGAAAAATTACATATTGAAGTATACATTTTTTTAACTTTGCAAAAAGTTTTTGTAGTGAATTAATTTCATTAAAGTGTTAGGACTTATAAAGTTTTTACAACTTGAATAGCATGAATATAAATTTTAATTTTTCGAAGTTATTAATTTTATTATTAAGATAAGAACTTTTCATGCAGACTCAAGTTCAAATCTGCAATTAATTGTTTTTTACGAATTTTTATTAAGTTCAAGTTGTTTTTATTAAAAGTGGAATAATTAGAATATTTTTATAATAATCAAAATATCGTAACTGCACGTCTGTTGCAGATTTGAACTTGAGACTCATTAACAAATGCTTATCTTAATAATAATAATATATATTTTTTTTGGCGAGTGAGGAGGGTTTAAAATGCTTTTGTACTTGCAGTGACCGTCGCCAACTGCGTCAAGTGGTGTTTCCACTAAAACAATCCCCCCTCTTTTTCTGGTGTGTTTGCCTTCACGGGATCGCTTTCTGCGTTACTTCTTGAAGACCCAGAAACTGCGTCCTGGAAAGGACTCTTCTATATGTGCCCAAGTCTTTGCCCGCCATATGCAGCCTTTGTGGTGCTTCTACTTGGTTATGCTGAGGATCTATAGGAGTGGACTCGTTCTGTAAGTGTTGGTCGAGGTCCTTTTTCTTTCTCCGTAATACGTATTCAACGTAGTTGCCTACGGCACTCCATTTGTCATTACATTCTAGCATTTCGCTTACAATGTTTTTTTAACAACTTTTAAATCAAACATTGCTTTTTAATTCACATTCAGACACCGGCCATTATCGATTTTTTTTCAAAGGAGTAAACTCATCAATCTCTTCCCTTAGCACGCCTCGTGCATCCTGCCACTTGCTGCACTCAAAGAACGTGTGCCCTGCCTCGTCGTTCCTCGCGCTGCAGTACATGCAGAAGAGGTTCCCTGTATTGCCCATGCGATAAAGATATTGGAGGAAGTAGCCATGGCCTGACACAAACTGTGTCACGAAGTAGTTTACTTCCCCGCGAATTTTTTTTGAGCCCAAACTTCAATGCTGGGAATAAGCCTCCGCGTCCATCTACCATCGGGCTAACCGATCAACTGTAAGCTCCAGTATATAGAATTTATAAGATTTATTGTCCATTTGGAACAAAATTAATTCTCATAAGAAAATAAAAAAATATAATTTAATAATACTTTTCAAAACTTTTCAACTTAGTGGCCTATAATATAAATTTAAAAATATATAAACATCGAATAATTTTTTGTCAAAGTACTTTTTTTGCTCATATTTATAAATATTGCGACAACATCTTTGACAAAATTTTGCAAGTGAAAATGTTTGTCAACAACGTGTCTATAATTTGGAGCTCTGGGCCAATAATAATATTTTGACTTGTACAAAATACGCACCTATAATTGTGTGTGTGTGTGTTTGACATTGTTTTCACAGTTTAAGGTATTCTGCTAAATGCCAACATTATGGAAAATGTAAATTTTTATCAAAATATTTCACGTATATTAATTTATTTATTTTTCCATTGCTTTAGAACCAGATGTGGCATCATCAAGAAACTAAATGTTGTTTTTTTTTGTGGCTGTCCCGTTTAACTACAATTGACGTAATAAAATTCAACAATTTTTTTTACTGCTCTCTGTTTTTTTTCTAGTTGCTAAAACACTAATAGAAAATAAAAATAAAAATTAAACACACACACACACACAAATTGTATCAATAAACACCAGCAGTTTTAATTGAATATCAATGGCATTTATTACACAATCATATTGCGATTGACAAGCCATCAGTTGCCACAAAAGTTACACAACTCATACGTTTTTCTTTTTCTTTTTTTTTCAAAAATTCATTTATTTATTTTTATACGAATTTTATTACATTGTAACAAATGCCATAAATAAAACTTTTATTTCAATGGAAAGCCAAACAATATGGCATTTGACATTAATCAATTGAAGATATAAATTTTTGTTGAACATTTTTAACAAAATAAATTCGAAATTTATTGCTTCTTTCTGATACAAAAGAAAAGTTAATTGCAGGAAATATTTAAAGTCTATAAAGTTTGTCTGGTGTGTATGTATTTAGGTTTTTCAAATAATATTATTTCTAGGGCAGCAAAGAAATTTGGGGAATTTCCTAATACTTGTGTTTTTATTTAATTTATATTAATCATACGCCACCACCACCTGACGCCATTGGTCTTTATACTCTTGGTAGTTGCCCTATAATTTCTATCCTATTTGTTAGATTTCTTTATAAACACACATATTTGGAACAGACAAGCAGGTTGCCAGGTTATTGTGCACCAGTGGATACCCGGCATGTGCCACTACACTAAAAGAAGTCAAAAGAAAATGTGTTTTATGAACAAAGCTTTTTACCTTAATGTCTGTGGCGTGGCGGCATTTTCTTTTTAGTCTGTTCTTCGAAACGAAATAAATTCCTTTTAAGTGAAATTGTGTTACAAATATGCAAAATTTTAAAAAATTAATTAAAAAAAAAAAGTTAAATAAATTTTATTTGTAAAGCTTCTCTAAAAGCTTTTTTAATTTTAAAACTCCTTTGAATAGAAACAAATTCCTTTTTGTTTAAAATTGTGCTACAAACATGCAAATTACAAAAAAAAAAACTGACTTTAACAAAAATGTACCCCTTCCTAAAAAGAAATATTATAAAAAATTTCAAAAAATCTAATTTTTTTAAGGCATGTGATTAAAGCTTTTCTAAAGCTTCTTTACTTTCGTAACTGCTTTCAGTAGAAATAAATTCGTTTTGGCAGCAATAGTATTATAAATATGAAAACTTTAATTTTATAAAATAATTTTGCAAAAAAAATTTTATAAAAAATTTAAAAAAAAATTTTATAAAAAAAATTTATAAAAAAATTTTATAAAAAAATTGTAAAAAACATTTTTTTTCCAAATGCAATTTAAGCTTTTCCAAAAGGTTCTTTACGTTTGAAGCTCCTTTCAATAGAAATATATTCGGATTGGATAAAAATTGTGTTACACACATGAAAATTTAAAAAAATTAATTTTTGCATGAAGAAACACTTTTCAAAAGAAAATAAAAATAAAAAAAAGGAAAAATAAAAAAAAAATAAAAATAAAAAAAATAAAAATAAAAAAAATAAAAATGAAAAAAATAAAAATAAAAAAAAAATATAAAAATAAAAAAAAAATATAAAATAAATAAAAATAAAAAAAAATAAAAATAAAAAAAATAAAAATAAAAAAATAAAAATAAAAAAAATTAAATAAAAATAAAACAAATGAAAAAATTTTGCAAAATTGTTTAATATTATTCGTGCTGATTCTTTTCCCAAATTTACAAAAAAAGTTCAAAATTGATTATTGAGAGGTTTTAGCTAGTTCCTATGCGCATTTCACTGGGGCTAATGCACTTAATTTTTTTGGTTTCAAAAAAATTAAGTTTTTTTAAATTTTTTTTGGTAATTGCATGCGATTAGATCTTCTCCAAAATATTCTTTACCTGCGAAATTTCTTTCAATAGAAATAAAATTTTGAAATTAGAAATAAATTCGTTAAGTGTAAAATTAATAAAAAAAAAAAATTAACATGAATAAAAATTTTATATTTCGAACTTATTCATTAAAATATTACTTTAATAATAAATTTATTTTTTTAACTTAAATTGACAATTTAAAAAAAAAATCGCCAAGTTATTGGTTTTACTTCGTTTTAAAAAAATCGGCTTCTCATCAGTTCTCGACATTTTGAGTTTTTAGGAAGTTTCGATGACTACTTCTGAGAGGGGTGTCACTATATATGAAAATGTGTGTGTGTGTGTGTATCGATTATCATCAACCGGGTCAAAATTATTTGACCGAGAATCGGTTGATTAGTTCAGAAATTCTGGTGGATTAAAAATAAAAAAAAAATGTATCGAACTCCTGTTAGACTTTTGATCTCGAAGAGCTTATGAACACAGAACAGCGATAGTTTTGCGATAAAAATCAGCGGGAAGTTGCAGGGATGACCTGCTTTCAGAACACTCACAAACAAAATGAATATGATAAATACCGGAAACTGTGAATATTCTCCACGACTATGCTTACATGAAAAAGTTAAATGAAAATTCAGATAATTTTTCGAACAGACCTCGTATAACCCAAGTAGTTTAAAACCGTTAACTTTAGATTAGTTTTAGGCAAAACACTATCAAAAGCATTTTTTATAATCATTTGAACAGCCACAAAATGCCAACTTTTCAATATTCTTGTGTTTGCACTCGTTTGGCCGCCTCCTGTTCTCTGAATGTGTATTCTAAAGTTGAATAACCTTCAGAGCCAACTTTCAAACCCACACAATATTTAATAGTAATAAATTGATAAAATCTAGTCTACCAAATCTATTTCCATTACAATTTTTTTTTTACTGCCACTCACTTTCAAGGTGGGCAGTTCTCTCTGTCTGTCTGCCTGACCACCGTATTCTTGCAGGCACTCATTTATCACAAACATGCATTTTATAACTGTAAATCTGTTAAATCTAATCTCAAGTCCTTTCCAACCACGCGTTATTATTTTATTTTTATATGTTCCTTTTAGCAGTTTGTATTAGGCACGCACGCAACTGAATTTCAACACCATTTATAAATGAGAAATTACAACTCGAGAGTTGTTGTACGAGTATCTAAAAGAAACACATTAAAAGTTGGTTATTTGCTTTTCATAAGTTAATTAAAAAGTCCAGTTAGATTTTGTATGGCATGGCAATATATTTACACAAGAAATATTTCTATGTCGTCTGCATATTTTCAATACGTAGGAAGCAAATGTTATGAATGAAATAACAATTTTTAAGGATACCCTACAACAGGTAGTTAAGTGCAAGCTGCCTATATGTACAGCTAAGAAATGTTGTTAAAAATTTGAATGAAAAAATTTAAAACTAAAAAGTTTAACTGCATAAAAATTCCCACTTAAAGGGTTTTACAGCAAATAACTAAATAGTGGCACACGGAATAAATTTAAGTCAATAGCAGTTTGGTATCGATAAGTTCTTCTTTATAATTTTTTCGTGAAGATCGGCAGTGATAAGCATATCTAAAAATGAGTACTGATGTTGGGAGTGCAACAACTTCTGAAAATTAAATTATCGTATATTTCCTCTGGTACGTTAAAACATTTCTGCATATAAAACGTTACAAATTTAGCACTACCAAATCTTGATTAGATTAAAATATGTGACAAGGATTTTTATTTTTATGATAAATAATATTTTAGACTCATAAACTAAAAATTACATATTTTGTTCTGTAGCATATTTTGCCTTATTACCGTTCTCGAATCGACCCGAGTGTTTGTAATAGATGAAAGAAAAATCTTGATTTTTTTTTTTTATTTATTACATTCTTTCGAGTCGAATCGAAAGATTTATTCAAACCTAAACCGATCATATATTCATACTTCCAAGTGGATATTTCTAAGTCTAAAATACGTTTAAAAACTGTAGCATAAGCAAATTGAGGAATATACAGTTTTTCGGTGCCCTTTCAAAAGTAAACCCTTTACGTAGAGTGTTTGAGTCAATCTATAAAAATTTAGCGATAGCAAGACTTTGGCTGCAATTGTTATTAAATTAATAAATTATTATATTAAATTGAATTAAGATTCATAGGCTAATTGTTCGAAATTTGTTTTTAAATCTCAGAAAGACATGATAAATATTCCAAGGTACAAAGGAAAGTCAACATCAGTTTTATTCAACTTACACAGCAGAGCAGAACAGCTGTTTTCGAAAGACGCAACCCTTTCATCATCAGTGCTCATGTGTATTGTGTTTGTCACCACTTATTAGGTGGCTTAGTTGAATTTGATAACAGTTCCTATTTACACAAATTTTATTGTGAAAAAGAATACGAGAACTGTATCAAGCTGATGTTAACATGTTATTGTTATAATACCCGTGTTACCGTTTGATTATTTTTTCTTCATGTCCCATTTTTCTGAATTTTTTGTCCCATCATCATAAATTATTGTGAAAAGCACACCACCAAAAGAATAATGATGAGTAGCTGTTTTGTTGTAGAAATGCGTACGTGGTCCAGTGGTGCCACTTTCAAATCACTGGTATTCCAGTCCATCAAAATTTACCTAGATCAAGAAAAAGAACGAAATCAAATCATTTCTGTTTAATTTTTAACTGTCCGCAAAGAAAATTGAAAATTTTCCAAAAATAGGGAAACTACTGTTTTTACACCGTTTTGATAAAGTCGAGTTTTCATCAAATCTCGACGTTCTGAGTTCCTACGAAGCTTTCCTGACTACTCCTGAGAAGTCGTCATTATATCTGTAATACAGACTCTGTATGTGTATGTATGCGTGTGTGTGTGTAAGTAAGTGACCCGCTTACAATTTTTGAACATCTGAACCAAATCGAACCAAACTAATCGTGTTTCAAAGAGTTCCTTCAAACTTGGATTTGCTGTAAATTAGAACAGTTTCAGACTGATAGATTTCAAAGAAACTAAAGAAATATGTTTTTTTGGTCACAAACAGGCTATAGGTTCAAATCTACGAAGCTGCAAATTATTTTTTATTTATTTTTTATTTTTATTTTAATAAATGAACGTGATTACATTCTATTTATTATATTTGAGAGTGGAATATTAAGAATATTTTTCATAGTCATAAAAAATAAATATTATTTTCTAAGAAACACCGAAATTATATATGTGATCAATTAGTATTCTCCTGATCCATTCAAAAGTTATAGCAGTTGTTTTTGGAATTAAAATTACCGGGAAGTTGCAGGGATGTGCTTTAGACTCAACCGTTTTCCCTACTTTTTTGTGTGCTGCAGTTTTGCCTGGTTACGTTGATATCAGGTTTCTGTGTACAATTGGAATTCTCATTGTGTTTATGTATGTGAACTGTGTATGTGTGCAACACTTCAATGTGTTTTACTGTAATTTTGGACGTGTATCATGACAATTCCTTTGCTTGTTGTATTTCTTTGCCACAGTGTACTGCCACCTTATATATACATATTTCACCACAGTACTACTCCTATTCTTGGGCAAAAAATCGTTGCCAGAAACAGTTTTTCTAAAAAGAACATGTTGCCAGACTTATTTGGCAATTTCAGCAATGGCCAATCTTTAGTATATAATTTCTTATAAATAGAAATTTTATTCCTATGCATATAGATCCTCGACGGAAGAAATATACAACCAAATATGAGTTTGCTTCTTCTAAAGTAGTTCCGAAATATAGACTAGACGCGGTCGAGTAACTTCAAAATATTCCATTTTCTGTCGGATGCAAGTGCTGTAAATAATAAGGGAATCAGAAGGTGTGAAGTATCTCTTGTCCATCTGACATCACACTGCACTTTCATGCCTAGAACAATTCAGGTCATTATTTAGTACTTCATTGATAGTCTGGCTCTTCATCGCGATTTCACACTTTGACGGCCTGCAGTTAAATTAATGTTAATGTAAAAGGCTGCTATCATTTGCGAAAGAGTGGATAGGACAGGAAGATTTGCAGATATTGTATTTGTATTGCTGTGAATATGTTTGGTTAGATTTAACCAAAATCCAAGACACTCAAATGTTGATGAAGTGAGCTGCGGCACATTAAATAAAGGGTGTTTTTTTTATGAAGTTTTTTTTTTATACGAATCACTCTGTTGTCTGACAGCTGTTTTGACAGTTTAAAGTGACGTCTCTACTCAGTATTGTTTGGCAAATCATCCAGAACAACGTTTCCAAATCGTGGAAATTTATTTTCAAAAACAGTGTTCAATTAAAAATGTTTATCCGCCTTTTTACCGCCAAATTCTCTTCAGTGATGAGGCGCATTTTTGGTTGAATGGATATGTCAACAAGCAAAATTGCCGTATTTGGAGCAAAGATAATCCACACGCCGTTCAAGAATTACCAATGCATCCCGATAAATGTACTGTTTGGTGCGGTCTATGGGCTGGTGGAATCATCGGTCCTTATTTCTTTAAAAATGAGGAAGGACGACGCGTTACCGTGAATGGAAATCGATACAGAATCATGATCAACGAATTTTTGGTGCCAAAACTTCAAGATATGGATGTAAACGAAATGTGGTTTCAACAGGATGGTGCCATTTGTCAACGTGCCATTGCTGAAATACGTCCCCAAATGCTTGAAAAGGTGGTCGAAAATTGGACCTCCAGAATGACGTTCGTGCAAAATAGTCGTGGTGGCCATATGCCCGAAATTATATTTAAATGTTAAATGACAAGAAATTATCTACCAAATAAAAAATTTTTTTTGGCCATTTCATAATTTGGCATGTGTTTTATTTAAATTTCAAATCAGCAAGCTCTTATAAAAACACCCTTTATATATTCTATTCTGTTGGCTTAACAAATTTTGTTTTCGTGCTGCCTTAATGAGCTTAAATGGTATATTGTTTTTATTTAATTATTAAGAGTAGTTTTTTAATGTCTGGTTTGGACCAAACGACCAGGCTACCAGACTGTAATAACCTCGTTATCATTATTATATAATAAATGATGGGCTAAACCAAACTATTTCTTGGATTCTATTTGTAGTGAAAGGGCCGTCAGAAAATCTATAAAAAAAATCATGTTCAAACAGGTCAGAACTTGTTTTAGCTTGAACAAGGAAAATGTTTTTCTTTGAAAGCGGTTAAAAATCGACTATATTAGAACTTCTTAACTCTTATTTTCATTATCCCTATAAATTAGCGTTTCAAAGCTCAATTTTCATTCACCAAACACCGCCATTATAATTATAAACTGATAGTGTTTAATTTTATGATACTGGCAGGCAACAAATAACAGCCTAGTTGCTGTTGCTGTTGCTTTTGCCAGCAAACACCATTAATTAAATGCCATTGACTGGACAACACCTGTTCAAAGTGGTGGGCTTAAATAAAGTGTAATTTCCATATTTCCCTATTTGAATATATAATATTTTTATACTCTGTGCAGTTTGGGTCTGTTATAATTTAATATGCGTGGTTGAGCTGTAACTGTTAAACACATACCGCACGAATTGCAGAGCATAATATTATTAATAACACGTCTCTATAGGTTGTAGATCTGTCTTTAGTGGTTTGTGTTGTTATTTCGCATTTAGATCTGGTTTAAAATATCAACATACAACTTACGAAATGTATGAATGAATACTGACCGAATGGCTGTTGCATTAAATATCCGGCAGTCATTCATTCAGTCCGTTTGAAGGCCCACAAAAACGTATTAAATGTGTGACATGAATTAATCATACGAGTCGCACTTTTTTGTTTTATCTATTTGTTTAAAATTCTGTACATGAACTCGTATTTGTTATTGCAGTTGCTTTCTATCACCAATGAAATAGATAAAATGTGGTTTGCATGCCAACATCTTTGTTATTTGTTTTGTTTGAAATGGAATCACATTTAAAATTGCATTTGTTTTGTATGCACTTCAATATTTAGATTACAATTCGCAAAATTACAAAAATGCTATAAATTTAATTAGAAAACAAAATGCTCTAAAATAACAATTTCAGAATATTAATTGCATTAAAATAGTGCAGGGTTTCATAGCGAATTTTTTCCAGTGCAGTTGCAAATGAAAAATTGATAATGGAATATATACGAGTGCTGGAGCAAAAGTGAAATAATTAATTGCATGCCAAAGGCGCACATGCACCGTGTAAATAACAAAGAATCCTGTGTACATAACGCATAATCCAGTGGTGTCAAGCGTTTTTTCTCTTTTCGAAATATACAGTTTTTTTTTTTGAAAATGGAGGATGTTGCACAGCGAACATATATTTGAGTAACTTGAAAAAAGGTTTTGTTTATCGAATAAAATAAAAACACTCAAATTCCAAAATAAAATTACCTTTAAAGGCGGATTCACCCATGTTGTCCGGACAAAAAATTTTTTTTATATGTAGTTTGACGTCTCTCTTCTTGAGAGAGAGAACATATTTTTTACGAACAACTCTCAGCTTGAATTGGTTTAATTTTATATTTTGTCCGGACAAAATTGAACTGAGTTGCCAATACGTTAAACTTTTTCACATAAAGTTGAAGTGTCATTGTGTGTTTGATATATTAAATTGTGTGTGAGACCAAAAAAATAAATTTTGGGAACTAATATTATCGATTTGTTTCTTTTATTATATGTATTTTGCTAATAACAATGCTTTATGCAATTCAATGGCCATAAGGTAAAGCAATTTACTTTTCCCGTCCATTATTATTATCACAAATTCTTGGAAAATAATTTAAAATATTTAATATCCAAATATCTAAAATATCAAGAAAACAAAGCAAAATATATCAAATGCAAAAAAATGCTGCAGTACTACCATTTTGCAAAACTAATTTTTTATATGAATGGCAACTTTGATTTTCCCAACAAATTTATCGAAATGAGTGAATCGTGCTGCAGAAAACTCTCAGTAAAATAAATTTTCTCCGGACAAAACTTTTGTAGTTTTTTGTAGTCTACGCAGTCGTTTTAAAAATATATTTTTTTTTTTGGCAAAAAATTAATAAGCTTTTAGAAAAAGAAATTAATTTTTAAACTGCATAAAAAAATTGCATTTCCGAAAAAATTTTACATTTCAAAAACAAGACCCTACATTTGGCTGCCCCAAATCTTATATACACTTCCCGACGTCTAGCTGGTTTATACACACACACACACACACACAATTTTGTGTGTTGCAATACTGATTTATTTCTTTATAAAATAGAAAAGAAATTTTTGTTGTTAATTATATATATAAAAAAAAATCAATGAGTGTTCGAACTCACGGGCGATGTGTTAACACCTTTTTGTTTATTTATTTTATATTAAACCCACAAAAAACAAAGAGAATGCAAAGCAACAGACAAATGTACATACTTTCTTGCTATCTCATTTTTATATATGTGCGTATAACCACGTCACTATTCTCTTTGCTATGCATAAGACAAAACCGAAGATCAACATAAAACACTTTTTTAATATTACTCCAAATTAATACTCCGAATTAAAACACTTAAATCTCCGCTCGCCGATATCGGATCGCCTTAATTTTTGGCCTAAACTCTTCGTCGAAGCCCGCACTAGCGTTTTAATCCAAAAATTAATAAAATCGGCTATGAATTTCCGGAGAAAATCGCGTGGGAAAATTATATGAAAATCGCCCAATAATCACTTTCAATACCGACTGCAACAACAAACAAACAAACAAACTCTTACACTTACACTTGCGTATGTATTGAAACTGATAGTTTACTGCCCTAGAGGCGCGCGTATAGATGTTAACACATCAAAAAGTTTACAGCTCCGAAACTCTACTTTTTGGCTTTTCTTATTTCTAATGCCGAGTAACTTCGTTCAAAAATATCAAATATGCTTAATTTATAAACCAGAAGAAGAAGAAGAAGGTGTTTCAGTTGGTTACTTTTATGTGCCAAAAAATTTGTCTAACACTGGAATCGAAATTAAAATTTTTTTGAATGTTAATACCAATTTTATTTTTCCTAAAGTATGAAATAATTTTAATTCACTAAAAAAATCTAAAATTAGAAACTTATGTGGTTCCAAAAATATTACTATTGCCTAACCCTGGAATCGATTTTTTTTATTTGTTTGATTTTTATTATCTTCCTGAAGTATAAAACATGTTTAATTCATAAAAAGAAGTGGTAAACTCTTTGGTCACTTTTATGTACAAAAGGTTTCGATTGTCCAACCCTGGAATCGAATTTTTGTTTTTATTTTGGTTTTTAATAACAATTTTATTCTTGCTAAAGTATGAAACAATTTTAATTCAATTAAAAAATCAAAATTAGGAACCTATTTGGTTACTTTTATGTACCAAAAATATTTCGATTGTCCAACCTTGGAATCAAATTTTTTTTAAAATTCTTTTTTAATATTTTTTTTATATATATTTTTTATATATTTTTTATATATTTTTTTTTATATATTTTTTTACATATTTTTTTATATATTTCTTTTTTTTTAATTTTTATTACCTTTCTAAAGTATAAAATATGTTTAATTTATAAAAAATGAGTAACCTTTTTGGTCACTTTTATGTAGAAAAAAAATTCCATTGCCGAACCCTGAAATCTTATTATTTATTTATTTTTTTTTTGCGTTTAATACGAATTTTATTCTTCCTAAAGTATGAAATAATTTTAATTCACTGAAAAAATTTAAAATAAAAAATTTATATGGTTACTTCAGTGTACCAAAAATATTTCGATTACCCAACCCTGGCATCCAATTTTTTATTATCTTCCTGAAGTATGAGAAATGTTTAATTCATAAAAAAATTGGTAACTTTTTTTACCGCTTTTATGTAAAAAAAATCCATTATCGAACCCTGAAATCTTATTTTTTATTTCTTTTGTGTTTAATACCATTTTTTTAATACTAATTTTATTCTTGCTAAAGTATAAAACAATTTTAATTCAACTAAAAAATCAAAATTAGGTACCAATTTGGTTACTTTTATGTACCAAAAATATTTCGATTGCCCAACCTTGGATTCAAATTTTTTTAAAATTTTTTTTCATTTATTTTTTTATATATTTTTTTATATATTTTTTTATATTTTTTTATATATTTTTTTATATATTTTTTTATATATATATTTTTTTATATATTTTTTTTATATAGTTTTTTATATATTTTTTATATATTTTTTTTTACATATATTTTTTATATATATTTTTTTACATTTTTTTTATATATATTTTTTATAAATTTTTTTTTATATAAAATTTTTTTTTATATATTTTTTTATATATTTTTTTTTATATATTTTTTTATATATATTTATTTTATATACATATATATTTTTTTATATATTTTTTTACATATTTTTTTTATATTTTTCGTTTTTTTTAATTTTTATTACCTTTCTAAAGTATAAAATATGTTTAATTTATAAAAAATTAGTAACCTTTTTGGTCAATTTTATGAAAAAAAAAAATAATTCCATTGTCGAACCCTGAAATCTTATTTTTTATTTCTTTTGTTTTTAATACCAATTTTATTCTTCCTAAAATAGGAAATAATTTTAATGCACTATAAAATCTAAAATGATATACCTATAAGGATATTTTTGTGTACCAAAAATATTTCGATACTCCAACCCTGGAATCGAATTTTTTATTACCTTTCTGAAGTATAACAAATGTTTAATACACAAACAAAAAATTGGTATCCTTTTTGGCCGCTTTTATGTTAAAAAAAAATTTCTGTTGTCGAACCCTGGAATCGAAGTTTTTAGTTTTTGAATTTTTCATACAAATTTAATTCTTCTTGAAACACAAAATAGTTTTAATTAACAAAATAAAGTAAACTTAGTAACTTTTTTCGTCACTTTTATGTACCATAAAAATCTTGAATTTTCGATCCCTGGAATCGAATTTTGGATTTTTTAAATTTCTAATACAAATTTAATTCGTCCTGAAGTATAAAATAGATTTAGTTAACAGAAAACAAAACAATTAGTTGTTTTTGCCAGTTGATTTTATGGACCAAAAAAGCCTTCCAGGTGTGGAATGGGATTTTGCACTCTTCTGGGGGCTTGAGGGAATTTCACACAAAATGTAGACCCTTTCACTGTTTTTTGAATGCTGCAAAAATATTTTACTATAAGGACAAACAAGTTTTATAAGCAATTTGGTGCCTTCACTACGTAAACGGTATTAATCATACGCCACCAGTCAGATTTGAATTAATTTCAGTTAAACTCGTTTAAGCTCCTTTATCCATAATTAAATAACGACTATTTCATTTCGTTTAATTAAAATGGCATATCTTTAAACATTTCGTTTAGCTGCCTCAACCAATAATTCGCTGCTACTTCATTTGCCACTACGAGCAGAACATCATAAATTCTCTTGTAGAAAAGTTCTGCTATAACTTCTTATCAAATTCATTTAAACAAATAACAATTAATATAATTTGCATAAATTCAACATAAATAAAAATTGAGAAATTCCATTTTAATTTCGTTTGCTTTGAAACTTTGTTTTCATATCATTTTGCGAATTATTGTTGGCAAAATTTCATTTATATTTTAAAAACAAAGTTTTTAAATTTATTTAAGCGCATAAAACAAGAGCTGTAAAAAATAAAGCTAAGAAAATTCTTCAAGTCTATAAAATGAATAAACATGACGGCAAGAAGTGAGAAAAATTTAACTGAAGTAGTGGGAGCAGCACAGTGGTGCTGCTATAAAATAAAAATGCTATAAAATAAAAATTATGTTAATGAATTTATTTACGAAACTACATTTTCGTTTGTACAACTGAAGATGTATCTGTGCATAAATGTGTGTGTGTGTGTGTTCAGTGTAAATATTTTGAAGGATATATACAGAAACTGGTTTTCTTATACCAGGCGAATACAGAGGAAAACTAAATTAGAGTTTACAATTTATAAAACAGGGGGCGCAAGGGGACTGTGCGATGTTAATATATTATATTCTTACTTTTTCACTTATGCCGTCATGAATAATGTCTATAAAACAATTTCTTTGTAGTATAACATTGCAGCATATTACATTCATGAAGTTGAAATGAAAATGCAAAATATGGGCAAATCCATGAATCACAGAAATATTTTATTTCTTCTGTTCAAAACAAAATTCTTCTACTGCGGAAAATTTATAGAGAAGAATTCCTTTTAAATTGATTCGTTTCAAGTTAAAGCTTTTGGCTTAACTGTCTTAATAGTGAAAAAGAACAATTTTACGAAATTATACAAAATTAAATATTAATCATACGCCTCAGCGATTTTTATTTGATTTACTCTTAAAGCCTCTCTTTAATGTCTTTTCTGTTATATATTACAATTAAAGAGCACAAATTTTGTTTGAAGATAATGCAAATATGTATTCAAAAATATTTAATTTTTTTTACAATTACCGAAAAACTTTAAGAAGTGTGAATAAAAAAGAAATAATATTATTTACATGCTTTAATAGAACACCTTCCGTCGCAGGAATACAAAAAAGAATTGGAGGGTATTTTCACTTTGTCATGCCGTTTGTAACACAGCGACATATCCCTCGGAGACCCCATAAAGTGTATATATTCTTGATCAGTGATGAAATCTAAGACGATCTGAGCATGTACGTCCTGGTGTCCGTCCGTCTGTGGAACTCACGATTCAGTTCAAACGAAGAGAGCCAGACTCGTGAAATTTGGTATAAATATATCTTGCAGGATGGCACAGGTCAAGTTCGGAAATGGTCTAAATCGGGCAAGAGGGAAAAAAGTTCCCCTAAGAAAAACTAAACCAACGTCTAAAAAAAACATAATTTTTAAAGTTTTTTTTTGTAATTTTGTTAAGGAAATGATATATTTTTATGTCAAAGAAGGTCCAACCCGTTAAACTTGCAGCCATAAAATCAAAAAAATTAATTTTTGGACCCTGTCCACTTTAGTGGGCGTTAGTATAGCCAAAAATAGTGTAAAAATTTACCAAATTTTTTTTGCTTAAGTCTACATTCCTTGAAAATAACATTTTTAATCTTAAATGACAAAGCTGAGACGTAACCTGGCACTCCTCTGCCCTATCCCCTCCTCCCCCTTTGCCTTCTAAATGACACTTTCAAAATAATTAAACATAAACTTATGTGTTTGCAGATAAATATGCCGAGTTAAACATGTTTTGACGTAATCAGTTACGAAGTAAAGTTCAATATGTTATGACGTAACGAAATGGCAATCAGTGAAATATTTTTTTTGTATAAAAATCCATATTTATATACAAAATGATTATGGGAGTGTCTTCTATTCCATACATCAGTTTGTATATACTGGCAATGCATGCCAACTCCTTAGTTGGCCACCTGGGGGCAAAATCCCTCCAAGATCACACACACAGGTCACACTCCGTGACCTGTAAATATTTTCACAAAATGCTTAAAAAATTTGTTAAATATAGATTTTCTTAAAAAAACTTAACTATTTGCCATTTCGTTACGTCATAACATATTTAACTTCACAGCTAAATACGTTGTTTCGTAACTGCTTACGTCAAAACATGTTTAACTCGGCATATTTATCTTCAATCACATAATAAATTTTACATTTAATTATCCCAAAACATTTATTTTTGGAGTTTTATGGCAAAGGTGAAATGTCTCCCCCACAGCCCTTGCCAGAGAGCCCTTGAAAAAAAATACAGTTTTAATACCCTCCAAAAAGAATTGGACCCCATAAAGTATATATATTCTTGATCAGTGATGAAGTCTATGACCGTCTAGCAATGTTCATTTAGGAAACATGATATAGTCTATATTTGGACCCCGCCCTTTTTAATGGGCGTTGAAGTACGATATTATATGCAAAAGTATTGTAAATATTGAACAATTTGTATTCCTTAAACCTATAAGAAGCTGAGATGTTTTTTGATCTTGCAGAGGTGAAACGTCTCTCTCACGGCCCTTCCCGGAATGACTCTGTCAATATAGATATTTAAAATTGGTTACAGAGATGTCTTAAAGGAAATCTGTCCCGCCAAGTTAAATATTTTAAATGTAATTCCTAAATATTTGGAGGGTATTTAAGATTCGGCCCGGTCGAATATAACGTTTTTACTTGTATTTTTTTTTGATGAATTAGAAATTCTTGTTTTGGCAATAAATATTTCAGTGACTTTAAACAATTTTCCATTTTAATATACTTTTATATCACCTCCACTATTAACTTGACTTCTAAAGACATATTGTAGGCCAAAGCTTTACTATCATTTATTTTCCCGTGGTAATACAAGGTAGCCCAAAAGAAGTCTTCCGATGACTCTTCCAGCGTGAACAGCTCACCACTTTGAGCGGGTGTAATAACTCCTAGTGCATCACTGCACGAGGATTTTCGGTGTCCCAGAAGCGATAGTTTTGCTTGTTCACGTACCCCCGCTGAGGTGGGAATGAGCCTCATCGCTCATTATGATTTTGTTGGAAAAATCGTCAACTTCGTCCTCGAGATTGAAGAGATGGGGAGTGTATCGCTCCATGGCTTGTTTACTTGTGTGTCTTCATCTGTCTAGTTCACAAATGTCAAAACAGATTTGACATTGGCCGCCATTTGCAAAAATAAGAGCATCTTCCAATAGGGTGATTTCTTTTTGCACAAGCACCGTCCTGTTCTGTAAATCAAGTCGAGTTGATATCGTACGATTTCCAAAATAAACTGTAATACTGAAGACATTCGGAAAGTCAATTAAAAATCAAATAATCGGGCAATGGAAAAACGTGAAATCAGAGAAAATTTTTGAAAAAAAAGAAAAATTATCTATTCGGGTGAAACTCATTTCAATCTGAATGGTTTCGTGACAACACAAAATTGCCGAATGTAATTCCTGAGCTGAAATTCGGGATCTAGCACATCATCGCGAAGTCCAGCCACATCTCTGTTAGGAACCCTACTTAAAACTAATTCGAAAGTGTTTTTAAGAACATAATTTTTTATGGTAAAACCAATTACTGGAAAATTGTGATTTTCTTGGAATTAAAAAAAGAAAAAAATATATGACTGCCTTTATTATGAATTCACCCATATTAAAGCGCTAAATATAATCTTTCTATGCATAAAATTAAACCCAAAAACAGCGTAGGATATATTATATCCTTGTACATCCTTTCTAAGTAGTTTTGTGTTTTCACAATTTTTCGTTTATCTTTTTATTTTAAAACAGTTCACTGCTCTAGCACGGCATCAGAGTAGTCAAGAAGACTGTATGCACCCAGAAAGTTTATCAAAATGCAAGACTATTTTAAAATATAAAATACATTTCATTATGGTGTTACATATTGTAAATTGTATACAAGTATTTATGCAAAAGGAAACACACACACACATGCAGATAAAGAAATATGTATATAAAAATTTGCATTCTAGCACACAACACATGAGCAGGGAAGGGACAAATACGCATACATACATGCCAGAGTATTAAGATCCTTGAACATTTTCTTGGAATTACAGAAAACCTAAGCAGCAGTGTTAGTTTATAAAAAAAAATATTGAGTTTAAAATGCAAAATTTAGTTGAAATTAGCAACAGAAATTTATGTTTTCTTTTCACTGGCTTATGACAAGTAAAATATTTATTTATTTATTTATTTCACCTAAAGTGCAAAAATCCTCCGACGAGTAATTGCTATGAAAATGAAAGAGAATATAAATTGTAAGACATTTTATGTTTGAAAATCTTGTGCAAGCCTTTAGTGCAATAATTGAAATTATTGGGGTTGAGGGACTTTTAGGATTGTATATGAAGACAACACAAAAAAAGGGAGGACTTTTTACGAAAACACAAAAATTGGGGAGATTTTTGTTAAAGTTTTATTTTATTTTTTAGGCAAAATTTTTAGATAAGTAAATTCTATATACTTTTATTATAAAAAAATAAACAATTAAAAAAAACGTTATTTTCGACGGGGTAGAATCTTAAATACCCTCCAAATATTGAGTAAGTAAATTTAAAATATTTAACTTTGCGGGACAGAGTTCCTTTAAGACATCTCTGTAGCCAATTTTAAAACTCTATTTTGACAGAGTTATTCCGGGAAGGGGCCGTGGGGGAGAGGTTTCCCCTCTGCAAGATCAGAGAACATTTCAGCTTCTTATAGGCTTAAGGTATAAAAATTGTTCAATATTTACACTAATTTTGCATATAATATCGTACGTCAACGCCCACTAAAGGGGGCGGGGTCCAAATATAGACTACATCATGTTTTCCACAGACGAACGTAAGGGCATTGCTAGATCCTCTCAGACTTCATCACTGATCAAGAATATATATATACTTTATGGGGTCCAATTCTTTTGGGAGGGGCCGTGGGGGAGACGTTTCACCTTTGCCATAAAACTCTAAAAATAAATTTTCGGAATAATTAAATGCAAAATTAATTTAAAATTTTTTTTTGATAGGGTCATTTAGGGTGCAAAGGGGGGGGAGGAGAGGGAGGTAGGGCAGAGGAGTACCAGGTTACGTCTCATCTTCGTCATAAAAACTTAAAAATGTTACTTTTAAGGGATGTAGGCTTAAGTAAAAAAAAAATTTTTACATTTTTACACTATTTTTGCATATAAAAACGCCCACTAAAGGGGGCGGGGTCCAAAAATAGACCATATCATGTATGGGCATTGCTTAGACTTCATCACTGGTTATGAATATATATGTTTTTTATGGGGTCCAATTCTCTTTGGAGGGTATTAAAACTGTATTTTGTCGGGGTCTCTCTGACAGGGGCCGTGGGGGAGACCTTTCACCTTTGGAGTTTTATCCAAAAATAAATTTTCGGAATAATTAAATGCAAAATTTATTTTAATTTTTTTTTGTTTGATAGGGTCATTTAGCGTGCAAAGGGGGGAGGAGGGGTTAGGGCAGAGGAGTACAAGGTTACGTCTCAACTTCGTCATTAAAGCTTAAAAATAATATTTTTAAGGAATGTAGGCTTAAGTAAATTATTAAAAGGGGCGGGGTCCAAAAATTATTTTTTTATTATTTTATGCTTCCATGGTGTTGGACTTTCTTTGACATAAAAATATATCATGTGCTTAACAAAATTACAAAAAAAAATTTCTAAAAATTATATTGTTTTTTAGAGGTTGGTTTAGTTCTTCTTAGGGGAACTTTTTTCCCCCTAGCCCGATTCAGCCCATTTACGAACTTGACCTGTGCTAGCTTTTTAGATATATTTATACCAAATTTCAGGAGTCTGGCTCTTTTCGTTTGGACTGAATCGTGAGTTCCACCCACAGACGGACGGATGGAAGGACATGCTCAGGTCGTCTTAGATATCATGGCTGATCAAGAATATATATATTTTATGGGGTCTCAGATGGATATTTCGCTGCGTTACATACGGAATGACAAGAATAAGAATATATATACTTGGAGGGTATAAAAATATAATAATGTGAATTACAAGACCCCTTTCACACACATCAGGTTTCACCCGTCAAGTCTTGATCTTTTAGAAGAGAGCGGTGAAGAGCGTGAAAAGGGGTACAGACTTGACGGTACTAGTCATTTTTTATATTTTCTTTTGTTTTATCATCCGTAATATATTAAATGAATGTTCAGCAATGAAGAAAAACTTGCCATGACGTTTCGTGTGTGAACGTAAATGCAGGTTCGAAAGAAAATTGAAGAAAACTGATCAAGTGTACCTGATGTGTGTGAAAGAGGACCAATTGTCTCGGTGAAAGAGAAAAAAAAATTTGTGAAACCTAGTGATATTCACAAAAGAATTTTTTTGTAATTTAAACGCCTGCCTTATGCATCCAGCAACTGAACTGATAATTAAATAACCGAACTTGACTCTCTAAATAAAAACATCCTTGAATTTTGAAATAATCCGATTTTCACATAGTCTTACTTGGCAAAAAGTTGCCAGCAATTTAGTTTGCAAACACCTACAAAATTTGATATTCCCCTGCCCCCTTCTATTTACTCGTAATTCTCTTCTCATGCGCTATTTGTTTTGCACACATTCCAGTTGAAAGGCCTCTTAATTTTCACCACACGTTTTGTGGAACATGTGTTTTGGGACACTTAATTGTGATCTAACAACAAGTGTATTGTTTGTCAATAACTACACGGGTACGGACAGTGTGCAGCATATCACAGTGGAAAAACAGCAGCAACAGCAACAACTACGAAAATAAAAATATTTATATGGACATGCCTTAAAAACAATGTTGTGCACACAACGGCCATGCAATAATATTCAGGCAACGTTATGGCGCTGGGGCATGTTGTTGCAGTTACAGAAGGAAAAAATATAAAAAATAAAAAAAAAAATAAATGTTTGCATACATCATGTATCATTTTAAAGTGGCGCTCTTGCTTGTTGTTGCAGTTGTTGCTGTAGTTTCAATTTGCCTTTAACGTGTCTGTAACAAGAACAACAACAGCAGTGCATAATTGCTGCAGGCGTTTAGATGTATTAATAAAATGCATCCGTTGTGGCAAAGTGCCTACTTTTATATTCTCTGTACTCAAATGTACACACATTCACACATACATACACACACTTGGGTGCGAGTACCACCTACTTGTGAAGTAACACACCGGCTACAATTAGGCAGCTACATGCAGGGAACATGTTGCCAATGCAAGAGGAAAAATTAGTTTTCAAATCAAGCTCATGTGCAACCAGAAGCTTATGCCCAGGAGTGGGTATAAAAGCACACTTGCACATACATGCGTGATTGTGCATGCACATACACACACAAGTGCCTACAATTTTCATGTATGAAAATAAATTTAAATTTTGAAAATTTTTCTTCTTAAAGTCCTCGTAGTGCGCTTTGCAACTTTGTTACGTTATTAACCACAAGTTGGTTTTGTTTTGTGGCACCAGCCACAACTGAACACCAGCCAAAAGCTAAGAGCTTTTGCCTAAATGAGACTCCCACTTCCGTATATATTTTTAAAGCCATCAGGGCCGTACAGTTTGTATTATTGTTCCACTTCTCTTTCTCCCCAATGGATTTAAATTTGTGTTGTTTTTGTTGCTTCCTTTGCTTTTGTCCTACTAAATAACGGACTGTGGCAGCAACATGATGTTACTGACCAACAACATGCATTTCCTGTGTGGTTTCAACGTATGCCCGGTGTTCAGGCTGTATGTAGTCGGCCGTAAGTTCTTGTGAGCATTTGGAGGCCTGTTTTCTGGGCTGCTGTCTTTAGCAAGCATCTGTATGGCTGATAAATGTTCTTTAGCAAAACATACGAATGTCAATATCACCAATTTGAAGTTAATGGCAGAGTGACGGTGCAATAGAGAAATACACAAGTTTTTTTTCACACTTAACGAGAAAGGGCACAAATTGCGAGTGAACTTTTGCATAGCAAAATTTCCATTGAATGCCTAAATGTGCAAACTTGAGACAATTTTCTTTTTTGAAACATGTAATAGTTTAATAAGTTGCACAGGTTTTAGAAAAGCAAATTTAAAAAAATTATTTCATCTACAGTCCTTAATTTTTGAGTGTTTTTTTTAAGAAGACACTGTCTGCCTGTTACCTGCAAATAAACTGCAGATTTGTATGCGTTTTGGGTATTTATAATGCAATAAAAATAATAAATAGATTAAAATTTATATTTATTTCAATGTAGAACCCCTAACGGATATTTTAAATTTATTTACATAAACTGGTTCTCATATCATAATGCCCAGTTTTTAACTTCAAAATTAAGTACTATTTAAACTTAAAGTCTATTTAAATACAAAATTTTGTTTTCCACTTTAAAATTAACCCTTTGACGACGAAGAATTTTCGGGTGGAAATTTTTAAAATTTTATTTAGGATTCTTACTCGTAAATGCTACATTTGAAGACTAAAGTGTTGTCAAAATTTAAAAATTGTTACTCCTTGTACTAGAAAAATTATGGGACATATTTGTCCCATCCATCGGCAAAGAGTTAAATAAGATTTAAATGTCCCGCTTTGTACATTTAAATTCAATTTAAGTTTTTCATAGTTTGTTTCACAGTCAACAACTTGAAAATTGGTAAAGCAGCTCTTCATTGAAACAAAACACACTGATTTAAACGCAGCTAGTCTTTTTTACGTCGCTGTAGCGAAACATCGCTTTACTGAAAATATTGTATTACTGAAAACCAAAAGCAATCCCACAACTACGTTTTGTATGAAACTTACTTCGCTTTAGTGAAAAAATAAACAATGACAAATTTATTTATTAGAAATCGATTGCATAACTTAAGGCTGAAAAAAATTGCGCATGTTTTGTCCGTTAAAAAATTAAATGGCAAAATGTATTTGTCCTTTTCGCTCTTACGTGCTTTATTGTATTTTTCTATTATATTGCCAATGCAAGTGGCTAGACATATTCGAGGAATTCGTGAAAAATTTCAACAACTAAATGAATAATTCTATAAATAATTTTTTTTAAATAAAATTTGTACGTTAAATTGACGTAAAAAAATATACAGATTTGATATAAACAATTAAGTTTTACTGAGTTTAAGCAATACGCTTAATTGTAACAAATTTCAGTAATCCGAACTACGTTTTAAAAAAAAAATCGGATAACTGAAAAAAATTTGGGTTTTGGTTGTGTCCAGTAAAGCGGAGTCGACTGTAAACACAACTTAAGTTTATGGAAAAATTAACTAATTTTGTACTTAAATTAGAAGTCAAAAACTGGGGGTAAAAGATTATAATAACTGGTGACAAACACAATACCCATGAGCACTGATGATGAAAGCGTTGCGGTTTTCGAAAACAGCTGTTCTGCTGTGCTGTGTAAGTTAAATAACTACAAACTGATGTTGAAGAAGTCAAAAACTGGGGGTAAAAGATTATAATAAGTGGTGACAAACACAATACACATGAGCACTGATGATGAAAGCGTTGCGGTTTTCAAAAACAGCTGTTCTGCTGTGCTGTGTAAGTTGAATAACTACAAACTGATGTTAACTTTCCTTTGTGCCTTAGAATATTTATCATGTCTTTCTGAATTTAAAACAAAAAATTTGGAAAAATTTGCATATGAATTTTAATTCACTTTAATATAAAAAAGGGTAACGTTCAATACCCACTTGTTAGAGTTACAACTGAGCATTTTAAAAATTGCATGTGTTTATATTTTACTTTCAGATAGTTCTGATATTCAGATGTTAAAAAATATTAATAAAGAAACATGTTTGAACATGTCCAATCAAAAAGAGTCTTTGTATTGACTCTTGAAAATTAATTCGCATTTCTCTGTCTCTTGATTGACCGTTAGGTTAATAGTGAGGCGACAGGTTTTTCTTTGTATTCTACAAAAAAAAGCTTTTGAATTGATGCAGTTAATTAACTGCATCTAGTTTTTTTTTCAAATCTATAACTGTTTGTTCATATTCCTAGAAGCGCTACAAAAATTAACAACTTGGCTCGAAGCTGCAACATTTACTGGATTGGCATTAAAAAATATACTGACGAAGATATAATGGCTATTGATCGCCATATAAATTAAGCGGCTCAATTTTCATTTGCGAACATTCCACCGCTTTCCTCGGCCAATAATTCAATCATTCCAGTATGCAAATATAATTGCAACTCAGGCCAAGCATCTATAACGATGGACACAATTAAATCTATAGATTTCTTTAAACACAACAAGCCTTTTAATAAAAATGATAATCACCACAAATAAAGACAACATCCTCAAATTAAAATCATGAGGAGGAGAAAAAAAATATTGCAAAAACTTGCAACCAGTTGCCAACAACGACTCGTTATAAAGAGCAGCAGCACCAACCATCACAAAACCTCACACACACAGCAGATGCAACAAGCTGTCCTCTAAGAGGGGACAGGACAGACACAAGCGATAAAGAAAAAATAAAAAGCAACAAATAACACACCTTGAAAGCAATTACTACCGATAACACATCACATGAAATCCAGCCGCCAGGTTTTTCTCCCCATACAGGAAATATTACTTTAGCTGACAAAGATTTCTACCAGCAAAATAAAGAGAGACAGACAGACAGACCGACAGACAGACAGGCTTGTTAAGTGCACAGCAATATTTATGCACTCGCACAGAAAAATGCTGCTTTGCATGTTTGATTTCAAGTACAGCATAATTGCGACGAAAAAACTTTTTAAATTAATTTCATACATGATCATAAACAAACGACTTATACGTTTTAGTCTCAATGCAGAGTGCTGAAGCATCTGAAAACCAGACTTGAATTAAGAAGACTTGCAATTGCAATAGAAATGAAGCCAAGACCATAATTTAGTAGAGGGCTATAAAAATATTTTTGAAAATATTAAATCTGAACACTTGGAAAAAGTAGTACCGCCGAATCTGTTGTACAAGAGTGTGAGAGAATTAAATATCCTGCACGCACATGGAATTCTATACACATGTTTGTCCTGCATTTCACACTCACTCACCCTCCCTCTTCACATTTAAACAATTTTCTTTGGCTTTGGAAGTTCATCTCTTGCTTGGGAATTTTTCTTCAAACTATAGTAAAAAAAAGCCATGCACTTTTCCACTGCTGTTAATGTTTTTGTCACGGTATTTCTTTTTCGTTCCTTCTTTTTTTTGGTGTAAATGACAGCTTAAGTGGCAGAAAACACAACTGCCTTTGCAATTTTGTGCCACTTACTATAAGCAGCCCTGGCTAAAGAAGAATTAGCAATAACAGCTAATAAACTAAACATGCAACAGGAATGCAGGCTGTTTGTTTTTATTTTTGTAATTCGCTTAAATATTACTGGCATTATAAATATGTGGCGCTCGCAATTAGTTCAGCCACTAAGATAATTCAACATCTCCTTCTGTTCGCGCCAACATTTATATAAAGCAATAAACTTTAAATTACAGTGGAGCCTGAATAATGTGGAAGTAATAATTTACAGAATAAACATTTATGCATTTATCTTAAATCAAACAAAATAATGAAAATCTCTTAAAAGAAAGTGGTCACAAAAGTGGGCGATTTTACCATTTCTCCTTTCAACACCATATCGCTTCTATCAACAATAATTTTTCTCTAGAAATCTTTTCCCCATTTTGCACATGAACTTAAAGTACCTTCTCCAAAAAATCGTTTTGAATAAACTTCATTCCTCAAAAGTACTTTCTTAAAAAAGTAGGCTTTAGAAAAGCTTATTTTTTCAATCAAGTACCTTTTCGACAAAGTACATTTTCTAAAAGACACCTCTTCTGCAAAGTACCTTATCTGAAAAGCACTTTTTCTGAAAAGTAAGTTTTCTGGAAAGTACCTTTACTGAAAAGTACCTTTCCCGAAAAGTACCTTTACTGAAAAGTACCTTTGCTGAAAAGTGAATTTTCTGACAAGTACCTTTTCTAAAAAGTACCATTTTTAAAAAGTACCTTTTCTGAAAAGCGCATTTTATGAAAAGTACCTTTTCTGAAAAGTAACTTTTTTAAAAGTATTTTTTCTGAAAAGTACCTTTTCTGAAAAGTACTTTTTCTGAAAAGTACTTTTTCTGAAAAGTACCTATACTGAAAAGTACCTTTTCTGAAAAGTACCTTTGCTGAAAAGTATCTTTTTTCAAAATGTGTTTTTCTTGAAAAGTACCTTTACTGAAAAGTACCTTTTCTGAAAAGTACCTTTGCTGAAAAGTATCATTTCTAAAAAGTACCTTTGCTGAAAAGTTCCTTTTCTGAAAAGTACCTTTGCTGAAAAGTTCCTTTTCTGAAAAGTACCTTTGCTGAAAAGTATAATTTCTAAAAAGTACCTTTGCTGAAAAGTGAATTTTCTGAAAAATACCTTTTCTGTAATGTATCTTTTTTTCAAAATATGTATGTTTTTCTTGAAAAGTGCATTTTCTGAAAAGTACCTTTACTGTAAATAATATTTTTTTTTAAATTTTGTTTTCTTAGTACTTTCTTCAAAAAGTTTTTTTTTTTTTTTGCGAAAATCACTTTTGCCAAAGGTACTTTTTTAAAAACCAGTTTTCAAATTAGTATCAATTCTCTGTAAAATTACGTTTCTAAAAAGAATACTTTTGGAAAGTATGTTTTTCAATAAAGTTTTAATTTTTCTAAAAACCACTTTTTAAGTAAATCACTTTTCTCAAAAGTAGTTTCTGTTCATAATGTAGATTATCAAAACGCACAACCATTAAGAAGAACAAAGTCCAAAAATCCTAAAAATACATTTTCAGAAATTACATTTTCAAAAATTAAATATTTAGTGAAGCATCATTTCCGAAAATACCATTTCCAAAAGGTGCCATTTTCAAGAAGAATATTAAATTTATTTATTTAAAGAAAGTACCTTTTTCGATGAATATGTTTTCAAAAAGGTACCAAATTAATATTATAAGCATTTCATTAATTAATGACAAACACAGCACATTAATTTAGATTTAATATGTTTCAAAATTAATAATTAAATTAAATTTAAAATGTTTCAGAGGTTAAATGAATTAAATTCATAATTAAATTAAACGAATTTCCTCCGGCTGTCAGAATGTTGTAAGAACAGTTCAGAATGGCTATATTTTGAACAAAATGACAAACTTTACAAAACGGCCCAAAATATAAATTTTTATTGATTAGAATATAAATAGCAGTTAAGAGTAAAGTGCATAAATTGTTTTAAAAATATCTATTTTCTTTTTGCTTTAACAGCCTTATGTCTTGCCTGCCAAATTCTTCATCTTTCAATTAGATGTAAATTCTCTTAACATTTGAATTTTTTTAATCAAATTTAGATTATTTTTGCATTAAACAGGTTGCCATTCCCACAAACTAAATTTATTGTTAAGCCTGATGCCAATTTTTTTTTCTAACTAATTGTACGAATTTGTAACAGAACAGCTTAAGTCAAGATAATGGTTTTCTAAAGTTATTATAAAAATTGGTACTTTTTGTTTGTTATGTGGTCAAGTATGTCTATATGCCTGCATTTCATTGGTTCTTACCCCAAATCATCAGTAGACTTTAAACTAATTCCAAAATAATAATTTAATTAATTAATTTAATTTAATTGATACAATATGTCGAATTAACGATTTTAAAAACGTTTTTATAAAATTTTTTTTGTGAAGTTTAAAAAAAGCTGTACTAGACAGCAGGCTACTGGCTATACGACTGAAATGGCGCTAGCAACAATTGTCGCCGTGTAGTCAGCTATTTAATTATTTCGAACGTGGCAGCTACATTGCAAGAAGCTGTTTTCAGTGCTGCCACTTTCATGCATAATAAAGTCGCTTATTCTAAATATATTCTTATACCCAACTGTTTTCAAGTCTTCAATGTTTTTATTGTTTTCGGTATAATTTTCACTTTGTCCAGACTTTTCAAGCAATAAATTATTTCTCAACTTTATTTATAATTGCTAATCAGACTTAAGATGTTTTGTGTAAGCTCTGCAAGTTTTTAGGAAAAATAATTTCAGGAAAAATAATCAAAAAAATAAATAAATAAATAAGAATTGAAATAAAAGTAGACTGTCACAGATGTTCAAAAAAGAAATATTTCTTGTTAAATGTTGCTTAACTTTGGCCAACAACAAACAGTCAGTGTCTGTGTTATATTTTGTTGTTGTTGTTTTTTCTCTTCTTGCAAATTGTTGCTGTATGTGTTTTTTTTTGTTTTTGTTTTTTCTTAAGTACATTAAAGATTTATGACCAAATATCATCTAATAAATCATGGTCGCATAAATTGCAAATGTTGGTAGTACTGCTTGCTATTAGAAAGTGTTAGAAAAGTTGCGGACCAGTTCACAGACGTGAACATACTAGCCCACATGCACATGTATGTGTGAGTATGTTTGCAGCAAAATGCGTATTGCATTTGTTTTATGCAAATAAATTGCAATCTTATGG
The DNA here is from genome assembly GCA_951800035.1 of Linnaemya tessellans. NCBI lineage: Eukaryota > Metazoa > Arthropoda > Insecta > Diptera > Tachinidae > Linnaemya > Linnaemya tessellans. The sequence continues at coordinate 116,447,632 of OX637535.1, forward strand.
CTTTTTTTGATGCTCAAGGCAGAAAAATAAATAGATACACTGTAACTAGGAGCATGACGTTAGCTGAAATGCAAAAAGGCGTAACCAACAAAAATTGCAAAATCGACTTTTTAATTGATTATTATGAACGTCATGAAACTACATGCCTTGACAAAATTTTACACTTTTCGACCAAAACTGGCACTTTTATTAAAAAAAAACCAAAAGGGCGTAAAATTTTAATAGTTTTCATTTTAGAAGGTTTTTGCTTCTCCTGTAAAATTTTATTTTTGTTGGCTACGCCCTTTCGCATTTCAGCTAACGATGTGTGTGTGGGCTTTTATGTATGGATGCATGTTAGTTTTTGGGAAGAGTATGTTTTAGTTGACCTAAAAAGTTTGTCTATCAAGAAAAAAAATGTGTAAACATTTAAAGAAATTTAAAAGATTTCAATTCTGTAGAAAAAGTTTTAATGTTTTTTTTGTTGAAACACACAACCACACACACACACATATACTCGTACATACATATATAAACAACTTGGTAATGAGGTACTTTTTGTCATGGATGTGTACTTGTGCACTTAAATATGTACCTATAACATATTATTTCAAGTAAATATTTGAAAATTATTTCCTGCCCATATGAAGATTTTCAATTAGGAATTTTTTTTCCCGTAAGATCTAAGTTAATTAAGAAATACATACTTACATACATAAATACATATTTACATATATGTATGTATATCTATATCTGTTCAGATAATTAATATTTCATTTAACAAAAAAATAAAAAGACAGCAAAAACAAATGTCTTAATAAATTCTGCTGTACACTAGGTCAGTACTGTTTTCCAAAACAATATAAGCAAAATAATAAAGTCAAAAATAACGATAAAACTAAATATTCCACACAATAACAAATCGAAATTTAAATAAATAAACAACCAGAATCATAGAAAAAAATACACAAAAATTTATACAAACAACAACTCTACGCACGTCTAAAGCATACGAAAGAAAAAATAATAATGAAAACAAATGTATGAATGTACTTACAAATGAACACAAACGCACACACACACACACACAACCATACATTCATATCTATTTATGTTCTTAAATAATCAATATTAGAAAATCACTTTATGTGAAATCAGTGTGACCGTTGTGCAACTAAAGTGGCAGTTTGCCACTTACCTCTCCACTCCAGGGACAGGTTTTCTAAAAAATTTTAATCTGCCACGTGGTAGCACTTTTTATCCTTTTTAATAAAAATACGCTTTTCTATACACTTTTTATCCCTTTTAAAAAAATATGCTTTTTTTAAACATGTTTAAATTTCCGGAATAATTAATTGCGTTAATTAATTTTTAAATTATATTAAATTTTTTATGTGATAAATAAAGTCACCTCAAATTAAATTGGTTCTTCAGTTCTAATCACATTGTAGAAGTATGCAAGCCCATTTTTGTAATATAAAGCTTTAAGGGAAAATATATGTTGAATATTTCTAATTGAGTCAATATTTCTAATTGAGTCAATATTCACTTTATTGCAATAATTATCTTACTGTTCACATATACAAAATTTAGTCAATTCAATTAAAAGTAACAATTTTTCACATTAATGAGAACCTCAAGTACAAATCTAGGATTTGTTTTTTTTAATTGTCTAATTAATAATAAATTTAATGAAAATAATTTAACTTCAATGTGACTCGATATATTTTGCTTATGGTTTTTTTTCACTTTTCCCACAATTTAGGTGCTAAATCTCTTAACTAACTTTGTTCAGTTAACTAACTGTTGTGTTTTGCTCACTAAACACACTTTTTAGCACTGCTCCATTTGTAATTTTACTCAATATTATAAAAATTTCATATTTATGGAATAATAATTAATTGAAATTTTATATGGATAATTGAGCTCAATAATGCTATTATTTGCGATAAACTCAATTAAGGTGTATGTATGAAAAAGTCCTTATTAACACATCAGAAAATCTCTTAAAAATAAAAACTAAACCAAAAGCAATTGTGAAGGTGAAAGTTATTTTAGCCAAATTCAAAAGAGGATAAGTAAAAACTTTATATTCGACTGGGTCGAATCTTAAATACCCTCCAAATATTTAGTAAGTAAATTTAAAATGTTTAACTTGATGGCACAGAGTTCCTCTAAAACATCCCTGTACCCAATTCTAAATCTCTATTTTGACAGAATCATTCCGGGTAGAGCCCCGTGGGAATATCTCAGCTTCTTATAGGGTTAAGGAATAAAAATTGTTCAATATTTCTACTGTTTTTGCCTATAATATCGTACGTCAACGCCCACTAGAGGGGGCGGGGTCCAAAAAAGATTATAACATGTTTTCCACAGATGAACGTATGGGCGTTGCCAGATCGTCTTAGACTTCATCACTGATCAAGAATATACATATATGTATACCTTATGGGGTTCCAATTCCGTTTAGAGGGTATTAAAACTGTTCTTTTGTCGGGGTCGATCCGGCAAGGGCCGTGGGGGAGACATTTCACCTTTGACATAAAACACTAAAAATAAATTTTTGCGATAATTAAATACAAAATTTATTTGTAACCTTTTTTTGATAGAATCATATAGTGGGCAAAGGGGGAGGAGGGTGTAGGGCAGAGTAGTACCAGATTACGCCTCAGCTTCGTCATTAAAGCTTAAAAATTTTATTTTTAAGGAATGTAGGCTAAAGTAAAAAAAAATTTTTAATTTTTAAAATATTTTTGCATATAATAACGCCCACTAAAGGGGGCGGGGTCCAAAAATTATTTTTTATTATTTTATGGCTCCAAGTTTCCTTGACAAAATATAAACAAAAAAAATTTTTTTTTTATTATGCTGTTTTTTGAGGTTGGTTTAGTTCTTCTTAGGGGAACATTTTCCCCTCTAACCCGATTCAGCCCATTTATGAGCTTTACCTGTGCTATACTTCAAGATATTATTATGTCAAATTTGAAGAGTCTGGCTCTTTTCGTTTGGACTGAATCGTGATTTCCACAGACGGACGGACGGACGTGTTCAGATCGTCTTAGATTTCATCACTGATAAGGAATATATATACTTTAAGGGGTCGCAGCTGGATATTTCGCTGCGTTACAAACGGAATGACGAAGTATAAAAAAACATTTTTAAATAAAAAATTTCTTACTTTCTTATATTTGATATTTCACAGGAAATTGAAACGCGATTAGTTTGGTTCGAGTTGGTTCAGCCGTTTAAAACTTAGAAGCGGTTCACATACAGGAACGATTTCTATCAACTTAAAACGTCGAGCTTTGATGAAATTTCGATTTTTTTTCAAAGCGATGTAAAACCAGTAACTTTTCGATTTTTAGAAATATATTCTGTAAAATGCTTATAATTACACCGTTTAACTATCAAATTAAAATTAATAAATACCACATGAATTCTGCAGTTTGAATTGTCTATCATATTTCTATTAACGCAAACATATTTGGCGATACTGTTAATAAAAAAAATATTTGCATAATTTCAGTACGCATTTATGGCACGTGTCTTTATGAAGAAACTTTTTCCAATTTGTGCACATTTGCAAATGCAGTTCAATTTGCACTTCTATGAATTTATGGATATCAAATGTTTGTATTTTCTTAATAATTATCTTGCATTTTGAGATCATAATGACTTTTGCTCTATTATGGTCTTGTAATATTCAAATAAAGGGTTTCGCCACTGTGGAGTGTGTGTACTTTTTTTACCCTCCAAAAAGAATTAGAGCGTATATTCACTTTGTCATTCCGTTTGTAACGCAGCGAAATATCCCTCGGAGACCCCATAAAGTGTATATATTCCTGATCAGTGATGAAATCTAAGACGATCCGTCCGTCCGTCTGTGGAAATGTCGATTCAGTCCAAACGAAAAGAGCCAGAATCTTTAAATTTAGTACAAATATATATTGAAAGACAGGACAAGTTCGTAAATGGGCTGAATCGGGCCAGAGGGAAAAAAGTTCCCCTAAGAAGAACTACACCAACCCATAAAAAACAACATAATTTTTAAAGTTTTTTTTGTAATTTTGTTAAGCAAATGATATATTTTTATCCAACGCGTTAAACTTAGAGCCATAAAATCAAAAAAATTAATTTTTGGACCCCGCCCCTTTATTGGGCGTAATTATATGCAAAAATAATTTACAAATTTAACAAATTGTTTTACTTAAGCCTACATTCCTTAAAAATAAAATTTTTAAGCTTTAATGATGAAGCTGAGTCGTAACGTGGTACTATCCGTTACTATTGCCAATGAGGGTTAATGTCGGCTGACTCAGAGCAGCTGTTCTTTATAAATAAATTTGCATTATACTCGTATTAAATAAAACAAGTAAAAACGTTATATATATTCGACCGGGTCGAATCTTAAATACCCTCCAAATATTTAGTAAGTGAATTTAAAATATTTAACTTGGTGGGACAGAGTTCCTTTATATTATATCGTACGTCAACGCCCACTAAAGGGGCGGGGTTCAAAAAATATACAATATCATGTTTTCCACAGACGAACGTATGGGCATTGCTAGACCGTCTTAGACTTCATCACAATTCTCTTTGGAGGCTATAAAAACTGTATTTTGGCGGGGTCGCTCTGGCAAGGGCTGTGGGGGAAACATTTCACCTTTATCATAAAACTCTAAAAATAAATGCTTGGGATAATTATATACAAAATTAAAATTTCTTTTTTTTTATAGGGTCATTTAGAGGGCAAAGGAGGAGAGGGGGTAGGGCAGAAACAGGTACACATAAAACTTTAAAAATAAATGCTTGGGATGATTATATACAAAATTAAAATTTTTTTTTTGGTAGGGTCATTTTAGGGGGAAAAGGAAGAAGGTGGGGGGCTAGGACAGAAATCGGCAGTCATAAAACTCTAAAGATAATTGCTTGGGATGATTATATACAAAATTTAAAAAAAAAATTTTTTTTTTTGGTAGGGTCATTTAGGGGGCGAAGGGGAAGGAAGGGTAGGGCAGAGTAGTACCAGGTTTCGTCTCAGCTTCGTCATTAAAGCTTAAAAGTGTTATTTTTAAGGAATGTAGGCTTAAGTAAAACAATTTGTTAAATTTTTATGCTATTTTTGCCTATAATAACGCCCACTGAAGTGGGCGGGGTCAAAAAATATTTATCTTTTATTTAATGGCTCCAAGTTTAAGGCGTTGGACCGTATTTGACATAAAAATATACCATTTGCTTAACAAAATAACCAAAAAACTTTAAAAATTATGTTGTTTTTTCTGGGTTGGTTTAGTTCTTCTTAGGGGAACTTTTTCCCCTCTAGCCCGATTTAGCCCATCTTCGAACTTAACCTGCTCTAAGCTTCAAAATATATTTTTTGCCAAATTTCAAGAGTCTAGCTCTTTTCGTTTGGACTGAATCGAGATTTCCACAGACGGACGGACGGACATGCTCAGTTCGTCTTAGATTTCATCACTGATCAAGAATATATATACTTTATGGGGGTCTGAGATGGATATTTCGATGCGTTACAAACGGAATGACAAAGTGAATATACCCTCCAAATTCTTTTTTGGAGGGTATAAAAAGTATATTTTTAAATTGTTTGTGCAAAACACCTCTTTTGAAATGACTCTGTTTCGTATCTTGCATTTCAATCATGTCATGCTGTAGCAATCTCTATATGGCTTCTCTCTCATTGAAAATTCATTCAGTTATGGAACAATAAAAAAAAAACGCTATTGTAGTCTCATAAAGAAAGACTTTAAGTGACACAGTGCCAAGATACAATCGTCACAGCGTCACATACGCTTCACTTTCAACTCGCAGTTGCTGGCGGGGCAAGTTGTATGTTGCAACTAAAAAAAGGCATATTAAATAAACAAACCAACAAACAAACAGACAGTCAAACGAAAACGATCAATGAGGCGTAAATTGATCTTGTTAACGTAAATAAGGGCAATTACTTACTCGCAGTATGTGCATGTCGGTTGGTAGGTTGCCTGGTTGGCATGACTATTTAGTTGGTTGGTTTACTGGCTGTCAGGCAGCCAGCCAGAGCTGACAGATATACGAGCATTTTATGCGGAGCTGCTTTAAGCAACAAAACTTTGTACTTTTCATATATTTAATCGAAGTGCTGCAAGTATGATGAATTCTCTTACATCTTGCGAGTTTATTTAATGTGTCAGTGGGCGAAGTTGTTGCTGGCTGGTTGGCTGCATGGCTAGAGTGTGTGCCCATTATTTAGCTGTTTCTTAGTGCTGACTGTCTATTCGTCTGTCTGTCTGTAAATTTGAGCACCCAAGACTGCGCCTAGTGCTTCTTTGGAGTTGTTGTCTTTGTAAAGTTTTTATTATAAATTTTTTTTGTTCCTTCCAATATGTTTACATAGTTGACATGCCACATGTGTCGCTTTATGTTGCATGTTACATGTGGTGGCTCTTGCTCATGTTTTTTTTTTTGTAGACACAACAAAGCGGTTAACATCAGTTGCTTCAAAGTACTCGTACTTAGGAAATTATATTTATTTATTTATTATTGCTAAATATTGAATTTATTGTCTTGTTTTTGTTGATTTTATTAATGATTTTGTGCAACTTTCAAGACTTTCGTGACTTTTATTAATAAAACGAAGAAAGAAAAGGCATGAGTGGAATTTCAATTGACTGACCCACAGATCAAATAAATAAAGCATTTCCAAGAATTTGAACAGCCTAGATAATGACTTAAAAAAAAAAAACTTGTATAAATTTGGACTGGGAACTTAAGGTGAAAGGAAAACTATTGTATAGACAAGTGCCTTATGGGTCACACCATAAATTCGGTTAAACACATAGTCCGACATCAGCTTAAAGAAAGATTGAAACTTTATTTTTGGCGAATTTGTTACATGACGTTGTTTTGCCGTATTTTCCAAGACAACACAAGTCAACACAAAGGACTAAGCAAGACTATAAATACAACAGCAGTTCTTTGCAACAAAACTTTAAGCAGATTGTTTTTAAAAGACATCCTAATATTTCTAAAGAAGTTACTGATGCTCCAAGAAATCATGCGAACTTCTATATTTATAATAGTGTTTCCTCTGCAAGATTTCGAACTTGCTTCTATAATAGATGGCAGCGGTTATAAAGACTTGAGAGGCGGAATTGGGAGATTTAGTTTGTGCTTGGCAACCATTAAAAGCAGATCACCTCTAGAATTTTAACAAAAAAGTTAAAGAAATGAATTTAGCGTGTTAGGTTAGGTTGAAAAGAGGGGCATAAGCATCCCAAACTGTCCTGGATTACACTTAGGTCTCATAGGCCTGTTGTGCGCTCTATAATAAGGAGTTCCCATTCCACTGTAGGGAGCCTCCACTGATACCATGGAAACCTCTTTGCGACTATTACGCTAATTTTGAGACCCTTGAGAGAATCTATTTTTTGGAAGAATTAAAAAAATTGCAAAAACGCTGATCTGAATGTATTGATCCAAAAGAACCCTCCGGTGATAAATCAAAATTTTATTTGCTGTCACGCAGTTATCAAAAATCCCTCATAATATTTGAGTGAGTTCACAAATTCGGCTTCAATAGAAAATTGGTAGAAATCAGTTTCGCACCATCTTTCATAGGTTATCAGTCCATATAACTGAAAATGTGGATAATCTTGTTCAGTTCAGTGTCATATATGAAGATGCAACTGATAATAAATAATTTTCTATTTTTTTTTGAATCTGAAAAATTTTAGTGCAACTAAAGAGGTTTGCAGTTTTTTGAAAAATCTCATTGATGTGCTGAAGCTAAAAGAAAATCCTGCTCAATTGAGTCTTATATAAACATTGAAAATTAATAAATTATTTAATTATGTATGAATTTTTATTAGTCGAAACTTTATAATGTAAATTGTTAATTTTATCAACGGGCTTAAGTTCGAATCTGCATGACTGCAAATGATTTTTTATTATTTTATTAATAAATGAATTTGTTCAAATTCTATTTATAATTTTTTTTTATTTTTTTTTATATTAAGATTGGAATATTAAGAATATTTTCAATAATCATCAAACCAGCAGAACGGATCAGTAGATGGCGTAGCGGCCTCGAAATCAGTACTGATCCGTTCTGCTGGTTTGATGATTATTGAAAATATTCTTAATATTCCAATCTTAATATAAAAAAATAATAAATAGAATTTGAACAAATTCATTTATTAATAAAATAATAAAAAATCATTTGCAGTCATGCAGATTCGAACTTAAGCCCAAAATTAACAATTTAAATTATTTAATTTAATAAGGGGTTTTTTTTTTATTAAAGTGATACAACTTTGAGTTGGCATCACTGCTTTATTCGACCATCCATTTAACAGCTGTTAGTTGCTTTTTGTTTAGTTTGCTTTGACATTTCATTATGGATCGACTTACGCCAGAGCAACGCGTGCAAATTGTGGAAATTTTTAATCAAAATAATGGTTCTATTCGTCAAACTCATCATGCTGTTCTTCTATTTTATGGCGTACACAATCGTCCTTCAGAGCGGCGCGGCTAATTCGAAGAACAATACAAATCGTTTTCGGACCACATTTATTGTTACTGTGATAATGTGGACTGGAGAAGCTGTTGCTGTTGCTGTTGCCGCTGCACAGGAAAGCATTGAAGATGATGCTAATCCATCAATTCATCGCCGTTCTCAGCAACTGGGGAGGTTGTGTGTCCTTTCACTTTATGCAAAATTTTTTTAGTTGTTGAAAATTGGTGTTCCAGACTGCGCCTTCTACGTGGCAGCCATGGCGACCACGTGGCAGAAATCATATTTAAACATTAATGCCATTAAATTTTCTATCCAATAAAGAGCGTTTCATTGATATCAAAAATATATTACCATATTAAATTGAATTAAGATTCTATAGGCTAATTGTTCGAAATTTGTTTTTAAATCTCAGAAAGACATGATAAATATTCCAAGGCACAAAGGAAAGTCAACATCAGTTTTATTCAACTTACACAGCAGAGCAGAACAGCTGTTTTCGAAAGACGCAACCCTTTCATCATCAGTGCTCATGTGTATTGCGTTTGTCACCACTTATTAGGTGGCTTAGTTTAATTTGATAACAGTTCCTATTTACACAAATTTTATTGTGAAAAAGAATACGAGAACTGTATCAACCTGATACCATGTTTTATTATGATTTCAACTTGTATCACTCTATAAAAACCACCCATTATAACGAATATATGAATTGAACCGCAAAAGAGCTGCACAACAATAACAAATATTTATTGATACATTTTAAACAAACAATAGCCCGCGCACTGTCCAAATATTTGTTGTAAAACAAATAAAGCAAATTTTACTTATTTCGCTTCAAAATGTTTGCTATACGACGATAATAATTAAAATAAATTTGCTTGCAGCAATAATACGGACCGGATCGAAGCCTCTTCAATCAATTTATTTGCCCATAAAGAAATCATAATATTTAATCTGCAGTAGGTAATTTTCGATAACGAGGCATTATTTTGAGAGTATCAAGTCACTCAATTAAAAATGTTTTGTCAGCGATACAACTTTAAATATTAAAATGTGTTTCTAATATTTTTTTTTTTTTTTAAATCAGGAACATTTAGTTGTTAAAGTAGATTAAAAATGATTCAAATTATATCTCTTTGGCTTGCCAGAGCACATTTTTAATTGTCTATTTGAGAACTTCGGTTGCATTTTAAATAACTGAAAACAATGAAAAATATTTTTGTAGGTTTTCAAAAATCCCTTTTAATGGCCATGACTCACTGCACTCCAGGTTATCCAAATAATATATTTTGTGGCAGAAAATTAAATAAAAGAAAAAAATATATATTTACACACATGATACAGCCAGCCGTTTTGACGTCTGATTGATTGTGTACGATTCTGCTGCTGCTGGATGCCGGGGCCCGCCACTAGTGGATGTTGTCGTGCCAATGACGTGATGTGTTGTAGCATTTCAAGTATTAGATTTAATAGCTTCTAGTTTTACATTTTTCGATTTGTTTTTATTTAACTTTTTTTTAATATTATTTTATATGGCAATAAAAAAAAAATTCACATCTCATGTATAGTTTTAATTGTTTTTTTTTTGTTTGTCAAATACAGATTTGCCGCAATAGTGCATGATTGCTGGGAGAGACTTAATTTGGGGGGAGGAGTGCGCGGCTTAATTTATACAAAATAGAAAAATGAATTTAAATAGTTTTTGCTGTAAAAGCAAGTCCCATGTGTAGTTCAATTACTTTTTATTTTTTCTATATTTTACAAATTCATAAAATGTCTTTTAAAGATTTAAATCTGTAGCTTTTATACCCTACAAAAAAGAATATGAAGGGTATATTCAATTTGTCATTCCGTTTGTAACACAGCGAAATATCCCTGATCAATGATGAAATATTCTTGATCAGTGATGAAATCCAAGACGATCTGAGCATGTCCGCCCGTCCATCCGTCTGTAGAAATTACAATTCAGTTCAAACGAAAAGAGCCGGACTCTTGAAATTTGCTATAAATATATCTGAAAGTACAGCACAATATTTCATGACTCAGCGTGGGTTTGATCTCAGGACCCACCGCTTCATGGTTTCGTGTTCTACTACTACTTCAACCAACAGCTGAATTTTGTTAAGCAAATGATATATTTTTATGTCAAAGAAGGTCCCACGCATTAAATTTGGCGCCATAAAATCCAAAAAATTAATTAATGTACCCCGCCCTCTTTAGTGGGCGTTATTAAATGCCAAAATAGTGTAAATATTTAACATATTGTTTTACTTAAGCCTGCAGTGCTTAAAAATACAATTTTGAGGCTTCAATGACGAAGCTGAGACGTAACCTGCCACTCCTCTGCCCTACCCCCTCCTCCCCCTTTGCCACCTAAATGACCGTTTAAAAAAAATTAAAAATAAATGTATGTGTGTGAAGATAAATATGCCGAGTTAAACATGTTTTAACGTAAGCAGTTACGGTATGACGTAACGAAATGACAATCAGTGAATTTTTTTTTTTGTATAAAATTCCATATTTACATACAAAATGATTACGGGAGTATCTTTTATCCCATACATCATTTTTGTATATACTGGCGATGCATGCCAACTCCTTATTTGGCCACGTGGGAGCAAAATCGCTCCACGATCACACACACTCTCATGGCCTGTAAATATTTTCACAAATTTAATTCAGTTATTCCAATTATTGTGTGTGATAGAAGGCACTCCCCTAATCAGTTTTTATTTACTGGCAATGAATGCCAACTCCTTATTTAGCCACTGGGGCCAAAATCCCTCCAAGATCACACACACAATCTCATGGCCTGTAAATTGACCTTCCGTGGCCTGTAAATATTTTCACCAAATGCTCAAAAAATTTATTAAATATGGATTTTCAAAAAAAAAAATTTAACTTTGTGCCATTTCGTTACGTCTTAACATATTTAACCTCACAGCTAAATACGTTGTTTCGTAACTGCTTACGTCAAAACATGTTTAACTTGGCATGTTTATTTTCACTCACATAATAAATTTTACATTTAATTATCCCAAAACATTTATTTTTAGAGTTTTATGACCAAGGTGAAAGGTCTCCCCCACCGGCCCTTGCCAGAGAGCCCCTGACAAAATACAGTTTTAATACCCTCCAAAAAGAATTGAACCCCATAAAGTATATATATTTTTGATCAGTGATGAAGTCTATGACCGTCTAGCAAAGCCCATGTAGAAAACATGATATAGTCTATTTTTGGACCCCGCCCCCTTTAGTGGGCGTTGAAGTACGATATTATATTCAAAAGTTTTGTAAGTATTGAACAATTTGTATTCCTTAAGCCTATAAGAAGCTGAGATGTGCTCTGATCTTGCAAAGGTGAAATGTCTCCCCCACAGCCCTTCCCGGAATAAAAAAAAAAAGAAAAAAATATATATATTTTTTCATATCAAATAAAATAATTAATTTCCTGAAGAAGTCACACAAAGGAGTGACGAAATATTGGAATTAAAAATTAAATTAAAATAAAGAGACCTTAAGCTTAAAAATATCAGAATACAATAATAATTAAAAAGAGGTCAAGAAACCAGAAGAATTTAAACATTTTAAATTCACTAAATATTTGGAGGGTATTTAAGATTCGACCCGGTCGCATATAACGTTTTTACTTGTTTCTTTATACATACTCGTATTAGCTTTCTAGAAAACGCAGCCGTCTTCTTCTTTTTACATAGACTTTGACTTTGACTGACAGTTATAGTTGTCGGCTTTTCACTTTAATCATATTCTCGTTGTTATATGCCCCCTTTCAGCACGTGTCAATTACTGCTGGGAGACTTATTTATTTTTTCTTTATAAATTCTAATGGATTTTCATATCGCCTGACAAGTGGCGAGATAAAAGTGCATTTGTTTTTTGCAATAGTCTATTTCTTTTAATTGAAAATTCTTTGTAAATGCATTTAAATTGTTATGATATGTGGCAAGGAAATGTTTGCAGGCACTCGTTATTTATTACTGCCATTATAATAAGATTGAGATTTGTAGTAATTAATTTAAAATAAGACGAAAAATAAATAAATAAATAAAAAAAATATTAGGAAAACAGGGAAGAACGTTATATTCGTCAGGGTCGAATCTTAAATACCCTGCAAATATTTAAGATCTATTATATTCTGATATTTTTAGGCTTAAGGTCTCTTTATTTTAATTTAATTCTTAATTTCAATATTTCGCCACTACTTCGTGTGACTTCTTCAGGAAATTAATTATTTTATTTTATTTTATGAAAAAAATTTATTTTTTATTTATGAAATAAAATTATTTTTTTTTATAAAAATGTTGATTTATTTTTATTGACCTTATCAGTTTATTGTAATATTTATCAAGCTTGTGGTCGTTTTTTATAATATATTATTCCTTATAATTTTTATTCGATATTTCGTTAACAGCTTGTTAACATCTTCAGGAAATAAAAATTATTAATTTTTTTTTTATAGAAAAATGGTTTTGAAACATGGCATGACATGTATTTTTATTTAATTTTTTAAACTTTTTATTTTTTTCTATTTTTATTGTTATTTGAATCTTTAAATAATTTTCCCTTGTCTTGTATCTAGGGAGTCCAACATATCGTCAATAAATGTAGGGTCATTTATTGGGAAAAGGTGGGCGGGTGGAGGAGTAGGACAGGGGAAGTAATACAATTTGTTAAATATTTGAAATCTTTTTTTATATACTCAACACCCACTAAAGAGGAGGCGGGCTCCAAAAATTGTTTTTTCTCTGGAACTTGTTTGACAATCCGTTGATGGATTGATGCCGATCTATAGACTTATTGTGAGATTGATTGATAAATGTATTATTATATTGTATCGTGCATTAATTAATGCTGCTAGAAACACAACTGCGACGAACGACGAATTTTTGGTCGCGAATATTCGTCGCCAAAAATAAAATACACGGTGTGTATGAAAGTGCACAAAATCGTGGTGTTGTTCGAAATTCGTCATACTCAGCGAAAGTTGAAATAGATTTATTTCTAATTGTTTCGTCAGCGAACGACGTGCAAAACAGTATCAGCTGACCAGGTTTCATATACTCAAACCAGTTTTTTGTGGAGAAAGTTAGTATTGTTGCACGTAGCACTAAAATTTTCAGTGCATACCAGGGACCGGAAATAAGAGTTATTTTTCAATTTTTGTAGAAATAAATCATACATAAATGAACATCGTAGAAAACTTTTAATTACACCATCATGATTTTTAGGCGAAATGCATCCAACATATTGCATGATTTTTAAATTTTTGATTTTAATTTTTTTAAATGAAAAATAAGAGTTATTTTTGATTTTTATTTTTTTAAATGAAAAATAAAAGTTATTTTTGATTTTTATATTTTTTAATGAAAAATAAGAGTTATTTTTGATTTTTATATTTTTAATTGAAAAATAAGAGTTATTTTTGATTTTTATTTTTTTAAATGAAAAATAAGAGTTATTTTTGATTTTTATTTTTTTAAATGAAAAATAAGAGTTATTTTTGATTTTTATTTTTTTAAAATGAAAAATAAGAGTTATTTTTGATTTATATTTTTTTAAATGAAAAATAAGAGTTATTTTTGATTTTTATATTTTTAAATGAAAAATGAAAATTATTTTTGATTTTTATATTTTTATGTCAATAATAAAAATCAATTCAAAACTCTAATTTATTGTTGATGCCGTATGTATTATAATATGCTGCTTCATTCAAATTTCTATATTAATATAATATATTATGTGACTTATCCATTATCAGCTATAAAAAAAGATGAATGCATTAGAAATAGCTTACAAGTTTTGGCTGCCATTCAAGTCAGTGTTAAGAGGTCGTTTTCAGGTGTTCAATTTTACCATCATAATTGATTTTGAATGTTCCTCAGATAAATTATATCTCAAATCTACCAATATTAATCTGAGTGCTGAAAATGACCTTTCTACACTGACTTGAGTGGCAGGTACAGAATGAACAATTAAAGCTAATTTTCGAAGCCATGGAAACACAAACATATTACCTATGTCACGAATTTGGAATTGATTTTTGTTATTGATATAAAAACCAAAAATAACTTTTATTTTTCATTTAAAAATATAAAAATCAAAAATAACTTTTATTATTGATATAAAAATATAAAAATCAAAAATAACTTTTATTTTTCATTTAAAAATATAAAAATCAAAAATAACTTTTATTATTGATATAAAAATATAAAAATCGAAAATAACTTTTATTTTTCATTTAAAAATATAAAAATCAAAAATAACTTTTATTATTGATATAAAAATATAAAAATCAAAAATAACTTTTATTTGTTATTTAAAAATATAAAAATCAAAAATAACTTTTATTTTTCATTTAAAATAATAAATATCAAAAATAACTCTTATTTTCTATCTAAAAATATAAAAATCAAAAATAACTCTTATTTCTTGATTTTTTTGATAAAAGTCATAACAGTTACGGTCCCTGGTGCATACTAAAAATTAATTCAGCAATTCATAAAAAATTATCATTAGGATGTTTTATTAATATTGAACACTTTTTATAATATAGTATTTCTTCCTATTTCCAACTTTTTCATATGGTCACCTCATCAGCTGTTAAGTGAAAAGAATAGTTTATTTACAGAAAAAAAAATTTCGGAAAATAAATATAAAAAGGAGTTTGTTGTGTAAAAAATGGACAACACCGGGGTAATTATTGAATGTCTAAACAATGTGGCATCACAGGATTACAAAAATTAAAAAAAAGAATTAGCAATTTTTTTTCATTTATTCGTCGTTATTGTGTTTCACACGACGAATTTATAGAGCGAACTTTTACCCACGAATTCGTCATACTATAAATGACGAATTGCTTTAAAAATTATGTTATAAAACAAAAAATTTATTTCACATTAAATTTTATTAATTTTATATGCCGTTAAAAGAGACACGAGTGTTGTGTCTTTCCTTGAGCTGAATATTGTCTTATGTTTTTACCCTGATTAATACATTTACGTTTGATAAAGCATTTCTTTAAATTTTATTTTGCCACTGATGCTAAACTCTATTACGACAATTTGTGCTGTTGTTTGGGGCTTGTAACCTTAAATGTGTTTTCATTGTTGGCCGTTTCTTTGCTTATCTGGCAACTGTAATTCTGTGCCTTGTCTGCCTGTCTGTCTTGACTTTTTCCTGATCTGCTTATCTAACCGCACCGCATTTGTTTTGCCAGTTAATTTTTTTTCAACTTTTTCCCATAAGTAAAATGTCAATTTTGCGGCTACTAACGGTAAGTTTAAGCGTTGGCCGTTGGCAACTTGCAACAAATAGTTGCGATTTCCTGTACACATTTTATTTATTTAACATTTTTCAACTTTGCAACATTTTGTTGTGCCTGGTATATCTACCACGGCCATAAAATTATTTTTGCATTTGTAATCAATGACAATTGACTTGACATTTCCTTATACAAAAATAGTCGTTACTAGGGCGAGTGAGTTTCTTTCTTTGCTTTTTTATATGATAATTTATGTTTTGCGCTGGAGTTTAAATGCGACTACAATTAAATGCAGTCACAATGTGTCGCAGCCAATTTTTGTTTGCGTCTTGGCATTTATTTATGGTGTTTGCAGTCTTTGAAGTCTTTAAATGGTATTTAGAGTGGGTTGAGTGCCGCTTGGTCGCTGGTCGTTGTTAAACATGTGATTTGAATTTCCTCAGCGAATTGTGGATGAGCTACACACGGAACGCTGTTCAAGCAGAAAAATATATAACTGGAGGATTCACACTGTAGTCATAAAGTCATAAGTCATAAAATAATAGCACGAAAAATATGACTAGTGTGAACAACCCGTCATAACTTGGTATGCTATTTCAAACATCGAGCAGCTGATAAGATAACAACACAAAAAAGCAGAAGAAAATTAATACAATTAAAGATGAATCGTCTAAAAACTCCATTTCTATTTAAAATAAAATTATTAAAGTTGTCTTCTGGTGCACAAGAATATCTAAATGAATTTTTATGTATAAACTAAAACAGCTGCTGCCTTGATATGAGCCGAATACATTTTTTTTTTGCGGCGGCATACGGAAAAACGTTCAGTGGCTGCCAGCTACGCAATTTAAACGAGACAAAGTTTTCACTTGTGCGATTATATATTTAGTTTTTGCGATTTAGTTCTCTTTTAATTATTTTTTTTTGTTATAAAAATGTGATTTAATGTACAGACATATAGGAATGAATAATTTTTTAGCCGTTTTTTATTCGTGAATCATATATATGTAAGTAACGACGGCAAACATATACTATCGCCGTCTCGCCTAAAGATTTTCAGCCGTTCGATAAAGATCTCTAGAGCTATTTTATGACAAAACAAAACAAAAACATACCTGAAAGAGTGCTATTATTTTATGACTTTTTTGTATGCGGCACAACAACAACTTTTTTAAACTGGTCTAAAATATAATGACTTTATGACAATATGACTAAATAGCACGAAGTGTGAATACCCCAAATAATTTTAAATTTGGTCGTTTAGAAAAAAAATTCTATATCATGAGAGCTAATGTTTTAGATTTTCGAAATGAAGAAATACGCAGAGACCGAAGCGGTTATATTTTAAAAATTTCATTTTAATCATTATATCCTGAGTTTTCTTTGCCACTAAGAAAACATGAATTATTTCCGGGTTTTATTTATTCCTCAGAATATAAAAGTAGTTTTTTTATGTGTATTTATTCCTCCCAATAAAAATAGAAGTTATTTTTTTACTTTTATTTACTCCTTTCAAAATAAGAGTTATCTTTGATTTTTATTTACTCCTCAGAAGATAAAAGTTATTTCTTGATTTTAGTTATTTCCCAGAAAATAACAGTTATTTTATGATTTTTAATTATTCCTCCCAAAATAAAAGTTATTTCTTGATTTTTATTTATTTCCCAGGAAATAACAATTATTTTATGATTTTTATTTATTCCTCACAAGATAAAAGTTATTTCTTGATTTTTAGTTATTTCCCAGAAAATAACAGTTATTTTATGATTTTTATTTATTCCTCCCAAAATAAAAGTTATTTCTTGATTTTTATTTATTTCCCAGGAAATAACAATTATTTTATGATTTTTATTTATTCCTCACAAGATAAAAGTTATTTCTTGATTTTTAGTTATTTCCCAGAAAATAAAAGTTAATTTTTTTATATTTAATTATATCCCAGAAAATAACAGTTATTTTATGATTTTTATTTATTCCTCACAAGATAAAAGTTAATTTTTTATTTTTAATAATATCTCAGAAAATAACATGTATATTATGATTTTTATTTATTCCTTACAAGATAAAAGTTATTTCTTGATTTTTAATTATTTCCCAGAAAATAACAGTTATTTTATTATTTTTATTTATTCCTCCCAAAATAAAAGTTATATCTTGATTTTTATTTATTCCCTAGAAAATAACAGTTATTTTATTATTTTTATTTATTCCTCCCAAAATAAAAGTTATATCTTGATTTTTATTTATTCCCTAGAAAATAACAGTTATTTTATGAGTTTTATGTATTCCTCACAAAATAAAAGTTGTTTTTTGATTTTTAAATATTTCCCAGAAAATAACAGTTATTTTATGATTTTTATTTATTCCTCACAAATAAAAGTTATTGTTTGACTTTTATTTATTCCCCACAAAATAAAAGTTATTTCCTGATTTTTAATTATTTGCCAGAAAATAACGATTATTTTATAATTTTTATTCCTCACAAAATAAAATTTATTTCAAAAAAAAATATATCTTAGCCAAAGTAGTATACCTTCCCGGCGGACACCCCGTATCACGATACTTCGGCCATTCTACGCCCATTGTAAAAGCACCCTGGATTTTATGATAAGTAATTTTATTTTAAGAAAAATATTTCATATAAATACCAATAACTCAAAATGGAAATCTTGTAGGATAAAATTGAACACTTTGAACAAAAATATTTCGATTTGAGAACCTTCTTATTTGACATTTTCCTATTTAAGAAATTTCCATAAAACTCGAGCTGGAGCTCTAGGCTTAATTGTGCAGTCAATTATAATTGGATGGCAAAGTGTTAGAATTTAATCGAAAATAATTTTATATTTGTTTTCACTAAATTTTTTACGTCCTTTTTTAATTGATTCTCTTCCTTGACGTGCTAATTTTCCTAAAGCAAATGTTCACTTAATTTTTTATCTGTTTGTAATTCGTAAAATTTCGTGGTATTATTTGTCACCTTCTTATTTGCAAATGACGGTTTTGTATGTATATATGGGAAAAAAATCTTTCCACTTCTACTCAATTATTAATGGACAAGTGGAGTATTGAAATTTCGCCCGATCGGCTGTCTTTCTCTTTCCATCTAAAATCAAAACAGTCATTCCGCTACAACTACATGAATACATGTAAGTGATGTCAATATGTTAAATGTATGTGTGGTTCGTATGTGTTTGACACTGTTTTTGATGTGTCTGTTAAGCGTATGCCAGACCGCCTGCAGAGAGCCAATTTTACACTTTGTTTTAAAAAAAACAGAATTTTTCAATCAATTTATATATTCATTAATTTTGCTAAATGTTTTTACTAAAGCTGCTTACAGCCTTGTGTAGTTTTAGTTGTTAGCGAGTGTGTGTGTTTTCCATTTGACAGCTGCGAAAATTAATAATTTTTTTTCTCCTAGAATTTTAAACGGTTTTGTTGTAGCTGCTGTCGACGCAAAGCCCATGTTAATTTTAATAACACGCCTAAAGGGGTTTTTATTGGTTGGTTTTTAAATGTGATGTTTCCAGTTGTTTGTTGGCAAATTTTTCCTTGCCTCTGCACTCTTTTAGTTACCAGTTTATTAGATAATTTTTGCTTATTAACGTGTCTTAGTTGCAGCTTGTTTGTTGATCTACTTAAATTTTAATGAGGCTTAATAATACGCCTGGCATGTTGTACTCGTAAGTAGTTTAAGGCTGTTGTGAACATTTTGTTGCTTTAGAAATTCTGCTATTTTTACTTGCAATCTGCACACATGCTTTGGCATTAAATTTGCTTACCATCAGATTAGTGTGTGTGAGTGTGTGTTTGTGTGTGTGTGAGTGTGTGTGTGTGTGAGTGTGTGTGAGTGTGTGTGTGTGTGTGAGTGTGTGTGAGTGTGTGTGTGTGTGTGTGAGTGTGAGTGTGTGTGTTAAAGAGGATTGCTAATTTCGCAAGTAATTAATGCCCTAATGATTGTGAGAAATTGTAACTGATTTTGTCACTAATTACTTAATTCCATTAGGATTGTGTATTAAAGATTTGAAATTAATATTTAGCGTTCAAAGATTTATAAGTAAAGGGTGATTTTTTTTGGAAAATTCTCTTTTTCTGGCAACACTTGTTTTGGCAGCTCAGCTGTTCTCGTACAACATGTTACTGTTAAACATGTTCAGTTTGGTCTATACTTGAAACAGGAAGAAATACATGAAGAGTATTTCTTATTCATTCAGAAATGAGACCATTAATGAAGACCATTTTTTTTTCTAAAAACTAAAATTAATTTCTTACAGCTCCGCAGGCGATTTGATGAAAACACGTCCATAATCTGCAAAATACACAAGTTTTTGTGAACAAATAATTGATATATCACTTTTATCTAATTGAAATTCTTTCGCCATAAATTTCATCACACTAATCAAACCAAAATAAACAACAACAAGTAATCCTTGGAAATAAGCATTTAATAAACATAATTAATTCAATTATTTTCCAATTTAATTGAAATCATTATTGTCAAGTGTCACTTAATTTGCAACAAAATTTGCAAAAAAAAAACATTTCAAAAATAATTCATGTGGCACTTCAAGCATACACACACACACTTACAGTAAATAAATATTCACCTCATTTAAGCGACAACGAGTTCTCTTAATTGGCTTTAAAAGAAAAACAAAAACAAAAAAAAAACAGCCATGAATGATTTTATTTTATTTCTGTTTAACGTGTTTCTTTCAATTTTATTTTTTCTATTAATTTGCTTGTGCTATTTGGCGGAGTTGCGTGACAGTTGACAGTTTATAATGATTCCAGGGGCAGTTTGTTTTCAATGAAAGAAAACAATCAATTTCTAATAATTGCTTGTGAAAATTGAAAGCTGAATAAAGGGAATAAATAAGAGAATAATTTAAATATTCAAGGACAAACAGAACAGCAGAAGTGTGAATTTATAGAGAAATATATTTTCCCTGAAACTATTCAGTAATTAGTTTTTCTACCTTTCAGCTGAGTTAGAAAAGTAGAAATTAATTTTCATTTTATGCATTAAGGATTTCCAAGAAGTCTACTTCTGCAGAAAATTGTGGTCAATTATGGATTTTAGGAAACTTGCTTTTGTTCAATGAAATTTGTTAGCAGCTGCATTTATGATTGAAAATTGTATTTTAAATTATTATCGATAATATTCTCAGCAAAACAAAAAAAAAAAAATTATAGTATATGAATACTTATTATGATTTCTTTTCTAAAACAGAATGCACTTTTCAAAAAAAAAAAATTGCAATATTATGACATTTGGAAATAGTGAATTTATTTCAAATGAATGTTCCATCTTTTGCGAAAAATTCTTGTTATTTTAAAAATGCGCCCAATTGCAGTTTTTTAGGAAAACACTGATAAAATGTGACATTTTTTTATGTGTTAACATCTTTACGCACGCCTCTAGGGCAGTAAACTATCAGTTTCAATACATACGCAAGTGTTAGGTGTAAGATGTAAGAGTAAATCATCGTTTGTTTGTTCGTTGCTTGGCAGTCGGTATTGAAAGTGATTATTGGGCGATTTTCATATAATTTTCCCACGCGATTTTCTCCGGAAATTCATAGCCGGTTTTATTAATTTTTGGATTAAAACGTTAGTGCGGGTTTCGACGAAGAGTTTAGGCCAAAAATTAAGGCGATCCGATATCGGCGAGCGGAGATTTAAGTGTTTTAATTCGGAGTATTAATTTGGAGTAATATTAAAAAAGTGTTTTATGTTGATCTTCGGTTTTGTCTTATGCATAGCAAAGAGAATAGTGACGTGGTTATACGCACATATATGAAAATGAGATAGCAAGCCAGCAACGTATGTAGCTTATGTACAAACATAACAATGTATGTATGTACATTTGTCTGTTGCTTTGCCTTCTCTTTGTTTTTTGTGGGTTTAATATAAAATAAATAAAAAGTATTAAGTATTTTTGTCATTTTGGGTGCATCTACTTAGTGCGTCGGTATTAAAAGAAAATATATGGCAGAATATCGGAGGAAAAAGAGAGAGCAGGCACAGCTTCTTGCTCAACCAGTCTGTCCAGAATATAATAAAATTTATTCATTTTTCACTTCTGCCCTATACCGAAAATGGTTCACGCGAACTAGAAGAGGACTATTTTTCAATGCCAATAATAATGGGTGGTGACTTTAATACGAATTTTTCAACCGTAATTCCTCTACGATAAATTCAAGCTTACCATGAATACTTCGTTAGAGTCCCCAACTACTATCCAAGGAACTACAATTGACGCTGTTTTCTCACGTTATATCGATAGGATACAATCAAAAGTTTATGTTTCATATTTTAGCTATCACAGACTAATTTTAACTGTGTTGAAAACATAACATTAATAAATTATACAAAGTAAAATTAAATTCAATAAACTATTCTTTTTCATTAAATACTTTATATTAACTCTACCTCCGGGTTTGTGGGTCTGTGTTCATAGAAATCGAACAGGTACCGTGTAACAAAAAGGTGTTAACACATCGCCCGTGAGTTCGAACACTCATTGATTTTTTTTTTAGAAAAGAAACCACCATTAGTATTAAAAAGTGTACAAGTGTACAGAGTTTGATAATTCCTCTTATTCTGTAACTATTTGTCAACGTCACGTCCTAACAATATCAAGAATACGACATTTCTGTACTTGTTTTCTTTGCCAATTAACAATTTCTAACAAACATCCAGGGCCATAGAGTTCAGTGACAACCTCTCACAACCTGTCACAAATGGCCCATTTTTACTATTGTCTTGACGTGACATTTACAAATACTTACAGAATAAAGAAGAGTATTTGCTTGATCTTATACAAGGTGGAAAAACGTTCAGTGGCTGCCAGCTACGCAAGTTAAACGAGACAAAGTTTTCACTTGTACGAGTATATATTTAGTTTTTGCGATTTAGTTCTCTTTTATTTTTTTTTTATGTTATTAAAATATGATTTAATGTACAGACATTTTGGACTGAATAATTTTTTAGCCGGTTTTTAGTCGTGAATTATATTAAAATGACGGCGGCAAACATTTGCCGTCTCGCCTAAAGATATTCAGTTTTTACAACTCAGATCTCTAGAGCTATTTTATGACAAAACAAAAACTTAACTGAAAGAATGCTATTATTTTATGACTTTTTTGTAGGCAGCACAGCAACAACTTTTTTAAACTGGCCTAAAATATTAAGACTTTATGACAATATGACTAAATAGCACGAAGTGTGAATATCCCAATTGTTGTTTTTTTTTTCAAAGTAAATTTCCACAATTTTGGTCGCATTATTCTAGCGCTGAATAATTAATGACGACTTGGAAAGCTTTTACGGAACAGAAATTTTTTAAACAGTTTGTTATCGATAACGATAGTTTTCATGCTGCTTAAAAAAAGTAGTCCATATATATAAAATCTTCATAAAGCCTTGGCGCATAAAAAGTATTTAATAAAAAGTTGTGGCAAATTATATTTTAATAACAAAATTTTAAAAACTTTTTTTTTGTAATTTTCTTTTCTGTAAGATATTTTCTTTATTTTTAATAAGATTAAAATTTCTTTGATTATTATTCATAACGTAAAGCTATAAATTTTGATTTTCTTATTAAGAAACAAATTCTTTTCTTATTAAATCAAGATTTAAAATGCTAAACTTCATAAGATTTTAAATTACGTACAACTTTTGTGCTCAATTCATTAAATTGAGATTTTTACAACACTTCATTTCTATAAAAGGCAGCATTTATAAGATTATTGATAACGCGGTGTTATCAATTTCTTTTCCCAGACAAACAATCATTTGGGGGAATACACGCAAAAAGTCTTAGACGCACAGATGTGTTTGGCATAAGTAATTTGAAATGTGTTTGCCACATTTTCCAAAGTGCGTAATTGGCAGCAATTTCGAATAAAAAGTCTTTATGTGTGTGTATTTTGGCTGCTAACGAATCAATGTTGTGTTGTCATGTTACAGCTTTTATGCACGTAGACAGTAACGCCGTAGTTAAATGGCATGTGTTTATACACAATTTTTGGCGGCCTAGAAGGTGCTTAGAAATACATTAAATTGTTTTTATGAGTTTTTAATAAGCCGTGGCACAGAGAAGCCCACACTCGCAGATTGTGCGGTATAAATAAATTTAAAGCTAAGCAATATGCCATGAAATAAAATTTGTTTCCTTTCCCACTTTCCGTTTGTGTTGCGACGCATTGACGTGAAGCATATCAAATTGATTAGCACACGAAATGTGGTCGGTAGCGTATGATTGATATTAATTCTGTTATAATCTGTATAATTTTGCGAATAGGTGAAACAATTTGTATCATTTCATCATGAAGAATACATCATTTCAATTTTCAAATAGTTTGTGTAATTAAAACTCCCATTTCCGTTTAAAGTTTAAACTAAATTCATACTTAAAACTCTGGCTAAACTTTGAATTATTTAATTTACTTTTTATATTCATAATTATTTCATTTGAATATTCTTTAATAAATTTCTTTCATAGTGAACACTTAAAATTTATAAGAAAATATATTAAAATTTCAATGTTTTTTTATTTTCTTAAAGGACGAGGAGGAAAAACACTGTCAGAGCGCTTTATAAGTCTTAAAAAAACATTAGCATTAACTTGTTGTTCTAGTTGGTTGTTAGTTTTTCATCTCATATTTTTTCCTGCTTTCACTATTTTTTTGCTGTTGTTTTTTTTAATAAACTCGTAGTGATGCTGCACAAAGAACTGCTTTGTTGGTTGCTGAGGGAGAGAAAAAAAAAATTGAAAATTGTGGAAACAAAAAAGTGAAGGGAAAAGCAAGGAATGCTTAAGCAAATGAAGCATGATGAGCTTAAGTTGCATTAGTGGTAGATGTTCTAGAGGTTTTTGTAAGCTTTTGCTACACAGTCAGCTATCAGCACAAGTTTTTCTTTTCACTGGCATAGAAAATATTTGCTTGCAAAGAGTGAGTTGAATTTTAAATACAGGGCAAAAAAAAAACAAAAACTTCATTTACAAATTAATATCAATTAGTGTGTAAAAGATATTGAAGGTACAGACAGCAAACAGAGAATTAAATATTGGAAGATTTATATTTTATAGTAATTTAATTTTTCCTAAATTTTCTTTCTCTATAAGTCGGTGTGGAAAATTGATTTTTAGAATTTTATTTTAGGCGGCCTTCGAATTTAATGCAATATATTAATTTATTCAATTTTGTGTTTTGTGTCTGGCCAGTTAAGTATGTCTCATGAATAAACTAAGAGGTTTTGTTTTTGTTTTTGAAATTTCATTCGAATTTCATTATTGTAGAGCATTATTTAAAACACAAACCTGTAAACTCAATCAATTTATCTTTCAGGAAAATATGTAAAAAAACTACTGGTTTCAACATACAGTCGAATCCGCTTTAGCGCAACACGCATTACTGAAAAAATCGTAATACTGAAAGCGATACAAATACCCGCACTGATTTTAAACGCAGCTAGTCTTATTCACTTCGCTTTAGCGAAACATCGCTTTACTGAAAATATCGTATTACTGAAAACCCAAAGCAAGCCCACAACTACGTTTTGTATGAAACTTACTTCGCTTTAGTGAAAAAATAAACAAAGACAAATTTATTTATTAGAAATCGATTGCATAACTTAAGGCTGAAAAAATTGTGCATGTTTTGTTCGTTAAAAAATTAAATGGCAAAATGTGTTTGTCCTTTTCGCTCTTACGTACTTTATTGTATTTTTCTATTATATTGTCGTCAATGCAAGTGGCTAGACATTTTCGAGGAATTCGTGAAAAATTTCAACAACAAAATGAATAATTCTATAAATAATTTTTTTTTAAATAAAATTTTCACGTTAAATTGACGTAAAAAAAAATATACAGATTTGATATAAAATATTATGTGTTACTGATTTTAAGCAGTACGCTTAACTGTAACAAATTTCAGTAATCCGAACTACGTTTTAGAGAAAAAATCGGATAAGTGAAAAAAAATAAAAATTGGGTTTTGGTTATTTCCAGTAAAGCGGAGTCGACTGTAAATCAATGTTTAACGGTACGGTCACACTTATCAAATATTCGTCCAAAAAAGCGTAACCACTAAATACTAATGAAAGACTGTTTAATTAAGGCAAGTGCTTATAGAGTCAAACAATTTCCAATGATATTGAATTCAGTGACACTTTTTACTCACTTTGAATGAAACTGTTTTACTTGATCAACATTTATCTAAATCAAAATATTTTTCATTAGTTTTTAGTGGTTACGCTTTTTGGGGCAAATATTTGATAAGTGTGAACGTACCGTAAGACGTATGAGTAATACGATTCCATACAAACAAATATGAATCATACGCAGCCGTGCCGTGACAGAATTCAATTTCGTTTGGGAACAAAATTGATGCTGGTCGTTGGTCGGCGAAAAAAAAGTAATCATAATAAAAAATTTATACCCGAATAATTATTTTCTTTATACCGCGAATAGAACTTAAAATTAATATTTTTATTATAAAGAACTTCCTTCCTATCCGGTGTCCCACGACACCACACATCTTTTTTCAATATTTACACTATTTTTGCATATAATATCGTACGGCAACGCCCACTAAAGGGGGCGGGGTTCAAAAATAGAATATCTCACGTTTTACACAGACGAATGTATGGGCATTGACAGATCATCTTAGACTTCATCACTGATCAAGAATGTATATACTTTATGGGGTCCAATTCCTTTTGGAGAGTATTAAAATCGTATTTTGTCGGGGTCTCTCTGGCAAGGGCCGTGGGGGAGACATTTCACCTTTGCCATAAAACTCCAAAAATATATGTTCGGAACAATTAAATGGAAAATTTATTTAATATATTTTTTATAGGGTCATTTAAGGGGCAAAGGGGGAGGAGGGGGTAGGACATAGGTGTACCAGATTACATCTTAGCTCCGTCAAAAGTGTTATTTTTAAGGAATGTAGGCTTAAGTAAAACAATTCGTTAAATTTTTGCACTATTTTTGCATATAATAACGCCCACTAAAGGGGGCGGGGTCCAAAATTTTTTTATTATTTTATGGCTTTAAGTTTAATGCGTTGGACTTTCTTTGATGTAAAAATATATAATTTGCTTATCAAAATTGCAAAAGAAAACTTTAAAAATTATGTTGTTTTTTAGAGGATGGTTTAGTTCTTCTTAGGGGAAATTTTTTCCCTCGGGCCCGCTTTTGCTCATTTATGAACTTGAGCTGTGCTATCCTTCAAGATATATTTATAACAAATTTCAAGAGTCTGGCTGTTTTAGTTTGGATTTCCATAGACGGACGGACGGACATCGTCTTATATTTCGTCACTGATCAAGAATATATATACTTTATGGGGTCTCCGAGGGATATTTCGCTGCGTTACAAACGGAATGACAAAGTGAATATACCCTCCGTATTCTTTTTTGGAGGGTATAAGAAAAATAACTTAAAGTAAATTTTCTATCTCCTGCATATTAAACATTCTTCCTGATTTTGCGAACGTCCACTATCATTCGTATTTCACTGTTTTCTTCTCTGTATCTAGAATGTTAATAAATCCAACTCAATTTGACTTAAGCACAGATTGCAGTTTATTTAGCAACACTTCACTAATGCATCCTGTTCACAAGTCTTAATGCAAACGCTTGACATACACACAGAATACGAAAGGCTTTAAGGCACAATTAGTGCAGATGTAAGACTATTTGTCTGTTTTTTTTTCCTCTTTATCTGCTCAACACAAGTTGCTTTAACTGCTGTCAGGACTTACGGCTAGACTTTAACTGTTGGCAGTGCGTTGCAGTTTATGTTTGACAATTACTTCCTGGCAGGTTGTCTTGTTATTTATAGTTTTATATTTTCTTTATATTTCATGCGATTATTTTTGCATTATTTTTAAAGTTGTTTTATTGTTAAGTGCTCTTAATGTTTAAATGCTTTTAAAAAATACTATAGGGCGATATTAAATTAAAATTTTTTTACTTAAAACATTTTTCTGCACAGATGTCATTCTTACAGCATTTTAATTTAATTTATTCTTATTTTTATTTGGTTTTTTTTTTTAAATTTACCATCAAATCAGTGAGTCATTGAATGCTTCATGTCGTTTATCCATGTTGACAAACAGCTGGAGGAGTTAATTTTGGTCTTTCAAATCTTGCAAAAGACTTAAATGTTTTCTCTCGTCCGTTTCATCATCCGCATCTTTATCATCTTTATCTAGAAGTTCTTGTGAAAGTATTTTTGTATTGAAACTGCTACTAATAAGTAAAATGAGTTGTTGAGCATAAATGAGAATTTAATTCATTAAAAGTTACAAAAAGTAACAAAAGGAAGCAGAAAGAAAAAGTCTCCATGGCTGCAGTATTAGTCAAGGATTTAGAGAATAAATAGTGTTTTTTGTTGTATTTTTCTCTTAAATTGATATGGTTGGCCTTTAAAGTTGAAAAATATTTTTTTAGTTTAAGGAAAAGTATTTGTAAATATTAAATATCTTTAGAATATTTTTCTTTGTTCTTCTCTATGGGAATTTTTCGCTAGAAAATTGTAATAATTTTTTTATATAAATTATAATGGCCAAATTTCTTTTCTTTTTGATTTTGAAGTATTTTATCAGCTACTGGCCTACCGTGTTTTTATATAAATAAAAATGCAATTTTTATTTCATGTTTGTCCCGACGTTTCGTGAATTTCATGTTCACTTTCTCAAGGGAACTTCGTCTATAATAATGTAATAATTTTTGTTTATTTTTAAGTGTCTGTATTCTTCTTTAATTTTCTCATTATTTTTTAAATAGTTATTCCACTTCCATAACAGCCCTTATATAACATTTTATGAGGCCCCTTCATGATGCACAATTTGATCAGGTTTTACAGCCAATTGCTACGTGGGAGGTGTGATTGGCCATCGTTTAAACAAAAGATTAAACATATTGGATTTTTATTAAATTTTTAAATGTATTCGTGCTGATTCTTTCCCGAATTTACAAGTAAAATTCAAAATTGGGCTAATGCATAACATGGGGGAACCCCTCTACCCAACATTTCTTAGAATAACTAGAGATTTTTTTTTTGCATTAAATTTAGTGTTTAACAACAAATTCCCAAAAATATATAAAACATATTTGGTTTTTTCAACTCGCTTGTATTTTAATAATCTTTGCTGCCACTCCTACTTTAAGGGCAAAAAATCAAACAACTCTGTCTCGCCACATGC
This sequence comes from Linnaemya tessellans, assembly GCA_951800035.1. Classification (NCBI taxonomy): domain Eukaryota; kingdom Metazoa; phylum Arthropoda; class Insecta; order Diptera; family Tachinidae; genus Linnaemya; species Linnaemya tessellans. The sequence continues at coordinate 116,476,634 of OX637535.1, forward strand.
CTCCCTGCGTATACTTAATATAGCTGTTCAATATTACTCATACGCAACAATGGCTTCATCTCTTGTCAGGCTAACAACCTATTTAATTTAAATTAAAAAGAGTCAATAATTCGATTCCAGGGTTCGAAATTAAAAATATTTTTTGGCCTATAAAAGTGGCCAAATAAGTAATTAGTTTTGTTTTTATACCCTCCAAAAAAGAATTGGAGGGGGTATATTCACTTTGTCATTCCATTTGTAACGCAGCGAAATATCCCCCGGAGACCCCTTAAAGTATATATATTCTTGATCAGTGATGAAATCTAAGACGATCTGAGCATGTCCGTCCATCCGTCTATGGAAATCACGATTCAATTCAAACGAAAAGAGCCGGACTCTTAAAATTTGGTATAAATATATCTGAAAGTACAGTACAGGTCAAGTTCGTAAATGGGCTGAAGCGGGTCAGAGCTCAACACAATATTTCATGGCTCAGCGTGGGGTTGATCTCAGGACCCACCGCTTCATGGTCACGTGTTCTACTACTACTTCAACCAACAGCTGAATTTTGTTAAGCAAATGATATATTTTTATGTCAAAGAAGGTCCCACGCATTAAATTTGGGGCCATAAAATGCAAAAAAAATAATTAATGGACCCCTCCCCCTTTAGTGGGCGTTATTAAATGCCAAAATAGTGTAAAGATTTAACAAATTGTTTTACTTAAGCCTGCATTGCTTAAAAATAAAATTTTTAGGCTTAAATGACGAAGCTGAGACGTAACCTGCCACTCCTCTGCCCTACCCACTCCTCCCCCTTTGCCCCCTAAATGACCCTATAAAAATTGTTTATTTTTGTTTAAATTTTGTATTTAATTATCCCAAAGATTTATTTTTAGAGTTTTATGACAAAGGTGAAATGTCTCCCCCACAGCCCTTGCCAGAGCGACCCCGCCAAAATAAAGTTTTAATACCCTCCAAAGGGAATTTGACCCCATGAAGTATATATATTTCTGATCACTGATGAAGTCTGAGACGATCTAGCAAAGCCCATACGTTCGTCTGTGGAAAACATGTAATAGGCTATTTTTGGACCCCACCCTTTTTAGTGGGCGTTGACGTACAATATGACATGCAAAAATAGTGTAAATATTGAACAATTTGTATTCTTTAAGCCTATAAGAGAACTGAGATGTTCTCTGATATTGCAGAGGTGAAACGTCTCCCCTACGACCCTTCCCGGGAAGGACTCTGTCAAAATAGAGATTCAAAATTGGGTACAGCGATGTCTTAAAGGAACTCTGTCGCACCAGGTTAAACATTTTAAATTTACTTTCTAAATATTTGGAGGGTATTTAAGATTCCACCGGTCGAATATAACGTTTTTACTTGTTTTATATATAGTTTTTTACTTTTTTTCAAACCCTTCGGTGTTTGTCTGGAAAAATTGTGTGTAAAGTCGTCTTTTATAAGTGACAGTGAAATAAAACATAAAGAGTGTTTTATCTTCAAAATGGGAATTTTAATTAGAAAATAAGATCGAATAAAATACATCAATCTGATATCTATTTGTTAAGAAGAAGTGTGAGCCCTTTTTACAAACAAGTAAAAATATTAAATTTTTAATGATTTGTAGTCTTGCAGATTCGAACTTAAGCCCGTTGAGAAAATTAACAATTTACATAAGAAAGTTCGACTAATAAAAATTCATACATAATTTCTAATTTCCTTGGTGGGAAATGTGGACGAAATATCACTTATAACATACATTTTTTTCCAATTATAAAAATAAAATGCTAATTGCGATTTTCGACCAAATAATATTACCAAATAAATTTTAATAAAAAGATTTTTATTTATTACCCAAAATAGAGAATTTTTTTTCCGTGGGTGATATTTTCAATTGATAAGTAAAACTATGGTTCGATGCCTGAGTGATTTGCTGCATTTTCCCTAAAAATATGTTTATTGTTGATTTATTATATTTCATGTTATTCCATTTAAACAAAAACTGAACTTTTTTCCACAATTTTTGTTTTAATTATCAATTTGTGTTATTTTTACTGCATATTTTTAATGCTGGCAAATAAACATTAATTGAAAATATTTACAAAAATTTAAAAAAAAATTAAGAATAAAAATCATTTAAACGTATTGCGTGCTTGAAAATAATTGCATTAGCTTATTTATTTTATTTTGTTTTAATTAAAAACTCTTGTTGCATTTTTTGTTTGTTGTCTTTTTCTGCTGCAATTTTTGTGGCTGAATGCAGTAAATAATCATGTCATGTGTTAAGTGCGCTGTGGGAATTCGCCATTCTAGTTGTTCGCTGTAAAATATCGTAGTTTTTGCGCAATTGCACACTTAGAACGTGCTTATTTTATTTAGTGTAAACATTATTTAAGCCAAGGCTGTAGGTATTATTTTTAACATTTAAAATTATGTTTATAAAATTTTTATAAAAATATTTTGAAATTTTACAAAAAAAAAATTTATTGATTTTATATCTTTAAAATAAAACTTATTGCTCATCGAAAAAAATGCACAACGTACGGCGAAACAATTAGTTGGCTGCAACTAAAACTGAGATAAAACTCACTCTAAATTTATGAAATTATATTTTGTAAGACAAATTTCATTAAAACTGTAACAGCTGTTTATTAGCACTTCTTTTCCCACCGTCCCCACTGTGCAGTGTAAGCGTATGATAAATGTGAGTCAATTAGCGGCTTTACCTTTATAGTTTTTTTCTTCTCCACTATCGTTTTACTTAATTCAAAACTCATGTAAATATTATAATTCTTTGTATTTAATAAACGTTTTCAAGTTTTTATTTATTTTTTTGTGTTGAATAAATCAACTTTATTGTTTATGATCAATTACTTTAAGATCAAAATCGCAGTAAATTGTTTACTTTACGTTTCAGCTATAATTTTTTCTTTGAAATGTTTAAGCTTAAAACCCCATTATGAGATCATAAATAAAAAATAAAAATAAATAAAAAAATGTAGTAAAAAGTTCAAGTTGTAACAGTTATTTTTATGACTTAAATTGCATATGACGTGGTTTTCTTGCTTGTTGTTGTCTATTAAATAGTTGAAATATTTATTTTTTGGTCAGTTGCAGTTGGGGATTTATAATCTGCCAGTTGCGTTTTTTTTTTCTTTTTGCTGTTCAAGTTAAAAAATAATAATTTTTCACGTTTAATTTAGACGAGACAGTTAAATGCTGGTCATAAACAATCATTTAATGTTTGCCTGACGCCAGGTTACTGCCAATGCTTTCTAAGCTCCACATTTCGCGTCTAATTGAAAAATATAACAGAGGGAATATACCAGCTTTAACGATAAAATTTAAAGTGGGCTGCTGGCAATTTTTCGTTTGTTTGTTTGTTTGCAAAATGCACAATTAAATCATATCAATTGACAGTTGGAAAAGTGAAATAAAATTCAATTAGAAAGATAAACAATTGAAATATTGCTTCATGCTAGGAACACAACTGGGACGAACGACGAATTTCGTTTAGTACGACGAATTCGTTGGTAAAAAAATCGCTCTATAAATTCGTCGTATGAAACACAATAACGACGAATAAATTAAAATAATAAGCAAACAAAATTTTAATATTTGTTTTTTAAATCATTGTAATCCTCTGATGCCAGTCAGATTGTTTAGACACTCAATAATTATCCCGGTGTTGTCAATTTTTTTTCAGAACAAATTCCTTTTTGTAATTATTTTCTGAAAAATTTTTTGTCTGTAAATAAATTATTATTTTCACTTAACAGCTGATGGGGTGACCATCTGAAAAAGTGAGAAATAGAAAGAAAAACTATATTATAAAAAGTGTTCGAAATTGATAAAAAGTCGTCCGAATGATAAATTTTTGTGAATTGGTGAATGCATTTTTAGTATGTACTGAAAATTTTAGTGCTACATGCAACAATACAGTAGTGAACTATGTTTTTCCACAAAAAACCAGTTTGAGTATATGAAACCTGGTCACTTTATATTGATTTGTTCGCCGTTCGTTGACGAAACAATTAGAAATAAATCTATTTCAACTATCGCTGAGTATGACGAATTTCGCCCAACGCCACGATTGTGTGCATTTTCATATACACCGTGTGTTTTATTTTTGGCGACGAATATTCGCGACCAAAAATTCGTCGTTCGTCGCAGTTGTGTTCCTAGCATCAGGCAAAATACAGTCGACTCTTGATAATTTGAAACTCGTTAATTTCAATCTCGCGGTAATTTGAACTGTTTTCCAAGTCCCTTGAAAAACCCTCAATAAATTGAAAAATATCTATGTAATTTGGTCCCCTCAATAATTTGAAATTATTTGAATGGCATTTTGATCGCCGACTCGCTATAATTTGATTTTTTTTTGCTCTACGCTCTATAATTTGAATTATTTTAATTGCGGTGTTTTAAAATAAAGGGTGTCTTTTTATGAAGTTTTTTTTTTATACGAATCACTCTGTTGTCTGCCAGCTGTTTTGGCAGTTTAAAATGACGTCTCTACTCAGTATTGTTTGACAAATCATCATGAACAGGTTAACGCCAGAACAACGCTTCCAAATCATGGAAATTTATTTTCAAAAACAGTGTAAACAATTAAAAATGTTTATCCGCTTTTTTACCGCAAAATTATCTTCTCTGAGGCGCATTTTTGGTTGAATGGAAATGTCAACAAGCAAAATTGCCGTATTTGGAACAAAGAAAATCCACACGCCGTTCAAGAATTACCAATGCATCCCGATAAATGTACTTTTTGGTGGGGTCTATGGGCTGGTGGAATCATCGGTCCTTATTTCTTATTTAAAAATGAGGAAGGACAACGCGTTACCGTGAATGGAAATCGATACAGAATCATGATCAATAAATTTTTGGTGCCAAAACTTCAAGATATGGATGTAAACGAAATGTGGTTTCAACAGGATGGTGCCACTTGTCATACTGCGGGCGAAACAATGGACTTATTGAAAGAACACTTCAACGACAACATTATTTCGAGAAATGGACCGGTGAATTGGCCTCCGCGTTCGTGTGATTTGATGCCACTCGGTTATTTTTTGTGGGGATACCTGAAATCATGGGTTTACGTGGAACGAGTATTCAACGTGTCATTGCTGAAATACGCCCTCAAATGCTTGAAAAGGTGGTCGAAAATTGGACCTCCAGAATGACCTTCGTGCAAAATAGTCGTGGTGGCCATATGCCCGAAATTATATTTAAATGTTAAATGACAAGAAATTATCTACCAAATAAAAAATTTTTTTTTGGTCATTTTATAATTTGGCATGTGTTTTATTTAAATTTCAAATCAGCAAGCTCTTATAAAAACACCCTTTATAAAATAAATAAAACAACCATTTATATTAGTTTTTTGCCATGTGCTACAAAACGTGGGTGCTGTTGGCTGAAGTAGTAGAACACTAGACTATGAAGCGGAGGGTCGTGAGTTTGAGTCATGATATATTATAGGGGTCATCCCCTGAGTGCTGGTCCAAGATAAAAAAAAATGACATCTTGCTCGCCATCTTTCTATAATTTGAAGTTCGGTTATTCTACACTCTTTAATTCGAACTCCTAATGTGATTTTGTTTCTGCTTTTTAAAGAAATTTAAATCGTTTGCATTAGTTGCTGTGCCACGATTTTAGTACAAACCACTACATCGACAGTTGCTAACATAAAAAATTAAATTTCTTTGCTTTGGTTTAGTGCGTGCAAATGGTTTTGCTTTTTTTATGAAAACTCTTGTTAATTTGCATTTTTTTCTGTCTCGCTTTCGATATTTTGAAGTCTTGTTAAAATGAAAACTCGATTATTTGAACTTTTTCTCTGGTCCCTTCAGTTTCAAATTATCACGAGTCGACTGTATAAAAATGTAGTTTTCGTTTCCAAATAATACTGCGGTGTGTGAATTTGAATTTCGAAATGTATAAGCCTAGACACAAACCAAGTATGTTAACAGAGCTCTGTTATCATTTTAACATAACGCTGTTAAGAATGAAAAATCCGAGTGTTTGTATTCTAAATGGAATACTGGCCACATTTCTGGACCAAGCTTGAAAAAAATCAAGGGGACAGACAGCCAGGTCCATAGCTCTCATAATATATTAATACTTTGGCATGGCTATGCCGATAAGCTTTGATTTTTCGTACACAAAAACTGTCAAATTCTAGACAGGATAACCCAGGATCCTAGGAGAACGGTAACATGTGGACGACTAGAAATTTTGTTTTGTTTTGTAGCTCTTGTCTATCTCTATCACATCCAATGGCCATAAACCTTATCAGTTTGATTTTTAATAGAGAAATTTGGATTTTAGTAACGAGGATGAGTAAAAATGGGAAGAGTAAAAATGGGAAGAGTAAAAATGGGAAGAGTGAAAATGGGAAGAGTAAAAATGGGAAGAGTAAAAATGGGAAGAGTAAAAATGGGGAGAGTGAAAATGGGAAGAGTAAAAATGGAAAGAGTAAAAATGGGAAGAGTAAAAATGGGAAGAGTAAAAATGGGAAGTGTAAAAATGGGAAGAGTAAAAATGGGAAGAGTAAAAATGGGAAGAGTAAAAATGGGAAGAGTGAAAATGGGAAGAGTAAAAATGGAAAGAGTAAAAATGGGAAGAGTAAAAATGGGAAGAGTAAAAATGGGAAGAGTAAAAATGGGAAGAGTACAAATGGGAAGAGTAAAAATGGGAAGAGTAAAAGTGGGAAGAGTAGTTGTCATAATTTGGTCATTATAAAAAAACGGAGCTAAGTCCACATATGCCACTACCCGCAATTAAGGCTGGAAACTAGCATAGATGGCAAGCGGGCCCCTACTACTTTAAGTCTTCTTACATACACTAGACCAGCAAATTTCCTACCGAGTCCTGTGACACGTCCTTTCGGAAATAGGCAGCTACATATCAGGTCTATGGGTTACCGGCAAAAGTTATTTTAAGCTTGAGAAAACTGTGTGAGATCGGAGAGCAAAACCAGTATAGATTTTACCTCTCCATTACTTTGGTCCTCTTACGGCAGCCAGGCGACTTTTTTTACCTTCTTTCTTACATCAGGCTATTTTATGCTCAAATTTCCATGCATCTGCTCAGATAGTCTGTTTTCGGACTGGGAAGCACCTCCTACTTAAAAGGTCCTACTTGGACTATATCCTACACATGGGCATAGCACTTTTGAATTTCATATACGCCCTCACGTTGCACTGCCCATCTCTACTCGTCTGACTTTCAAACCAAATGGTTATATATTTATACCAAAGGTCATTTTATTGTTTTAATCGTTGTGCTTAAGATTTGTCCTAATAAATTTGTCATAATTGATTAAATTGTTCATTTGCTTTCAGGTTCTTGTTTTTTATGACCGCCGTTTTATTTTCAAAATATTAAAATAATTTATCACTCTTATAAAAGCATTCTTGCATTATCTCTTTATCATTTCTTTCTACTACAAAACTTTCAACTTAATCTAATTTCTTAACAACTAAAGCAGCCAATAAAATTTCAGCTATTATTGTTTAATTTTCAAAGCTGACTTTTTCCTTATCTAAGGAATTTTTATATGATACGATGCACTTATAAATTGATAAGACAAAAGTGTTTAAAAATAGCACTTGAATGTGTGATTTGAAGCAAAATAGAGGAAAACAATGCAACTTAAATTTATTGTTGAAAATGTAATAAATTATAAAGGAAATTAGTCTCTAGTAGGCCAAACAAAAAAACAAAAAAAAAAAAAAAAACGAAAACAACAAAAAAAGGTGAGACAAAGGGAATATAAAATGCTTATTTTTTATCCTGGACCAGCACTCAGGGGATGACCCCTACATATGCAATGCATTGCGCCGCAACTGGAAACGAGGGGATAGTTTTAAGGGACAGATTAGGAAAGATGAGAAGATAGACAATGTTTTGTAGCTTTTTCAACCTTTTTTTTACTTCGCCGACTAATATTTTGCCAACAGGACCGATGAAGGAGGGGTCTGCTGTTACTCTGCTTCTTTTAGTACATGATCGTGCCAACCGCTGCCAATTATTTTCAGTGACCAGTGACTATGCCTTCATCATTGAAACAGGCTGGCAACAACTAACACAACCGCGCACTAATGCTGATCAGATGAATTTAACACAATCAAAGATCAACAAATAAAAACTTTATATTCGAATCTTAAATACCCTCCAAATATTTAGCAAACAAATTTGAAATGTTTAACTTGACGGGACAGAATTCCTTTAAGACATCGCGGTATCCAATTTTAAATCTCTATTTTGACAGGATCATTTCGGGAAGGGTCCGTGGGAGAGACATTTCACCTTTGCAGGATCAGAACACATCTCAGCTTCTTATAGGTTTAAGGAATACAAATTGTTCAATATTTACAATACTTTTGCATATAATATCGTACTTCAACGCCCATTAAAAAGGGCGGGGTCCAAATATAGACTATATCATGTTTCCTAAATGAACATTGCTAGACGGTCATAGACTTCATCACTGATCAAAAATATTTATACTTTATGGGGTCCAATTCTTTTTGGAGGGTATTAAAACTGTATTTTTTTCAGGGGCTCTCTGGCAAGGGCCGGTGGGGGAGACCTTTCACCTTGGCCATAAAACTCTAAAAATAAATGTTTTGGGATAATTAAATGTAAAATGTATTATGTGATTGAAGATAAATATGCCGAGTTAAACAGGTTTTGACGTAAGCAGTTACGAAACAACGTATTTAGCTGTGAAGTTAAATATGTTATGACGTAACGAAATGGCAAATAGTTAAGTTTTTTTAAGAAAATCTATATTTAATAAATTTTTTAAGCATTTTGTGAAAATATTTACAGGTCACGCAAGGTCAATTTACAGGCCGTGAGAGTGTGTGTGTGATCTTGGAGGGATTTTGCCCCCAGGTGGCCAACTAAGGAGTTGGCATGCATTGCCAGTATATACAAACTGATGTATGGGATAGAAGACACTTCCATAATCATTTTGTATATAAATATGGATTTTTATACAAAAAAAAATTCACTGATTGCTACTTCGTTACGTCATAACATATTTAACTTTACTTCGTAACTGCTTACGTCAAGACATGTTTAACTCGGCATATTTATCTGCACACACATAAGTTTATGTTTAATTATTTTGAAAGTGTCATTTAGAAGGCAAAGGGGGAGGAGGGGGTAGGGCAGAGGAGTAGCAGGTTACGTCTCAGCTTCGTCATTTAAGCCTAAAAATTTTATTTTTAAGCAATGCAGGCTTAAGTAAAACAATTTGTTAAATGTTTACACTATTTTTGCATATAATAACGCCCACTATAGGTGCGGGGTCCAAAAATTAATTTAATTTTTATTTTCTGGCTCCAAGTTTAATGCGTTGAACCTTCTTTGACATAAGAATGTATCTTTTGCTTAACAAATTTACAAAAAAAAACCTTAAAAATTATGTTGTTTCTTTAGAGGTTGGTTTAGTTCTTCTTAGGGGAACTTTTTCCCTTCTGACCCGATTCACCCCATTTACGAACTTGACCTGTGCTGTCCTTCAAGATATATTTATACCAAATTTCAAGGGTCTGGTTTTTTTTTTGGTTTGGACTGAATCGTGATTTCCACAAACGAACGGATGGACATGCTCAGATCGTCTTAGATTTCATCACTGATCAAGAATATATATTTTTTATAGGGCCTCAGACGGATATTTCTCTACGTTACACTGGCAAAGTGAATATACCCTCCATATTCTTTTTTTGGAGGATATACAAATACCAAAATTGACGAAGGCCATCCAAGACGGCCGTCGTCAATCACCTCTTCTCCGCATTCTTTAGAAAGCTGTACCTTCTGCGAACTCTTATGTGACTCTAGAACTTTTGAGCATTTAATTCCATTTTTTACACCAAATTTTTTGCAATTTAGTTGATTATGCAAAACATTTTTTGACTTTTATGTCGTACGTTCGTAGCGACATTAGAAAGTTTATGTGATATTAGAAAATGTACCTTATTCTTTTAACAGACCTCGTATATTACTTCTAAGTGAGCGCAATATATACCAAAAACAATAAGTTGGTGTGAAATTAAAAACAAAATTGCTTTTTTTTAAACTTGTTGGTAAGTGTAATGCCCTTTTAATAAATCAACTTATTTTGATTTTAGTGCACCCTGGCGTATGATTAATATTAATTTGTGTGTATCTCTGCAAATTGACTCGTATATTTTTTACTGTTTACAATAATTGAAAACTCTAAGCTGCATTAGTTGCTTCAAGCTTTAAGCAATAAATTTTCCGAATTTTGGAATTTTAAACAGTCACAGAACAACAATAAATTATTAAAAACCTCTAGTCGCTCCATATTTATTGATGATATTTTTAGCTTGAAAATATTTCCACTTTTTTTTTTCTTATTTCATACCAAGATATTATTATTATTATTTTACTACCAAAAGGTAAATATTTACTTTGATCAAGGCAAAGAATGCAAAAGGCATGGCAAATAATATATATATAAATTTTATAACGTCTTTTGCTTGTGAAAGTAAGTGAAAATAAATAAAAAAAGTAAGGGATAAAGTAAAACAAACACACATGATGCTTTTCTAAAAACCCATGGATTCATTTTTATAAAAAAAAAAAACAGTTGGGTTTCGACAACAAACCAAATGAAGGCACACTTCAGCTGCAAACTATTGTCCTCAAATCGTGTCTCATGGTTTTTCTGAAAAATTCCCCAAAATTAATTTAAATTTTAATTCAATTATGTTGCGCAGAAAAGTAATTTATCGAATATATCCAAAATACTGTTCCAGAGCTGGAAAGCTCTTAAACACATTTTTGGTTCATAAAATGAACTAACTGAAACTAATTTTTGTGTTTTTTTTTTGTTAATTAGGCCTATTTTATACTTAAGGAATATTCATATTTATATAAATAAGAAAAGAGACGCTTTCAGGGTCGGACAGTTAAAATTTTTTTGGGCATATAGAAGTAACTATTAACTTTTTTTTTAATAAAAACTATATTAGCTATATATTTTTGGAAAAATAAAATTGCTAATAAAACCAAAAAAAAGCAAAAAAAAAAAATAGTAATAATAATTAAGAATAAAAAAATTCGAAAATTTGGCTCCAGGGTTGTAAAATCGAATTTTTTGTAACATAATATTATCCAAACGGCTAGATATTAATTTTTGTTTTGTCTTAGAACAAAAAATTTTCTAAAGCTTCAACCAGCATAGAAATGGTATTAGAAATAAAAAAAAGGAAAATTAAAAAAAAAACGATGCCAGGGCTGGACCATTGACAATTTTGTTAGTTACTAATTTTGGTTTTTTTGTGTATTAAACTTTTTTTTACACTTCAGAAAGATTACAATTTTAACAAAAATAAAAAAAAATCAAAGAGACCTTTCCAGGGTTGGACAATTTATTGGCACATAAAAGTAACCAAAAACTCTATTAATTTTTTTTTTCAATTAAAACTATTTTACGCTTCAAGGACAATAAAATAAATATTAAAAATTTAAACAAATTGAAAAAATGATTTTGAGGTTGAACAATTGGAGGTTTTTGTGACAAAAAAGTTGAAAATTTTGTTTGTTTTTTTTTTCTTGATGAAATAAATTTTATATTTCAGTAAAAATTAAATTGCTATTAAACAAATTCCAAAAAACGTTTCCAGAGTAGGACAATTGACACTTTTTTGGGTACATAAAAGTAACCAACTGAAAGAAAAATTTTTCTTTTTATTTATACTTGCAAGTTGAATATATTTGATAGTTTGGAAAGAAATTTATTGTTATTAGAAACTAGACAGTCCACAACGATAACTCCAGAGCTGATAGATTCAAATTAATATTAGGAATAATTAAAGTAACCAATTAAAATTATTTGTTTTTTTGTAATCAAACATATTTTCTAACTAAGAAAATATCTTGTATAAAAATTAAGAAGATAAAAATTATAATTCCAAAAATATACTCCAGACGTACATCGATGAAGGGTATATATTGGAATTTCATATACTACTTCGTTTAATTTCTAAATAAATGAAAGTGAATGAATCTTATATTGATAAATGTTTTATTTAATGTCGGCAATTGTGTATGGAATACAATATCAGATAAATGTCCGTTTCTGTTGGCCTCATAAATGCCAGTCCTTTTGAGCACATTTTTCATTACATTCTCACACATTTCACGCGGTATTTCATTAATTTCATTACGAATATTTTGTTTCAGTTACGTTTCTGGTTTGTTTGCATCAATCTTGCTTTTCAGATATCCCCCACAAAAAGAATTCCGGAGCAGTCAAATCAACCAACCGTGGAGGCCAATCAACATCAGCATTTCTTGAAATAACTTGTTGTGGCAAGAGGTCTCGCAGTAATTGCATTGTAATCCGTTGGTTTATCGAATATTTTTACATAATAAATTTGCCACGTGTCTACTTCACGACTGCACAAATATGAACTGTCATGTTTACCAAAATGGCGGCAAAAGAAAGTAGTATACCTTCCTGGCGGAACTGCCTTTACTTATTTACTCTTAAAATATTTTTGCCTGTTTGTCCGCATATCTTAACCTTAATGTTTTTCCTTATTTCCTGCTCTTTCAATATAAACTCAAAATGATATTTTCAGCTGGCAGTTACTTAAAGGAAAATATATTTCACTGGATCCTTTTTCTGTTCACCACCTTTGATACGTATTCCCAACTCAATACGGTTGTAAATTTGTCTTGCGTGCATGACAGTTGCATAATAATGATGATTTACTGCTTGAAGAAAAAATAAATATAATAACAATCTCTCATTTTTCCTTCGTTGAAAATATCTATGGTTTGATTTATATTTATTTTCATGACAATAATACAAAAGAAAATAAATAGAGATCAAATAAATGATGGGAAATACTTATATAAAAACATTATTTTAAAAATGCCTGAAAAAAAAATTCAAAACTAAAATACAACACCAGCTGATTACCGAAGGTTTCATACAGGAAAATTAAAAGGGGGCGTATGATGAATATTAATAAGAAAGGAAAAACATACAAAAGCTAAGGAGACCATAAAAATTATAATGGAAAATGCCATACAGAAGGGGTCTTTCATTAGGCAGGTTTTCCCTTTGAATTAAAAAGACTCAAACTGTAAGTGATGGGCCTGTGAATGCATATGAAAGATCTATTGTTGCCATTATGTATGGAATATAATGACATGAAAATATACTCCGCTTCCTTTGAAAATGTCTAATTTTCCATGCCTCCTATTGCACAATTCTCAGGCTGCATTTGACCGATAAAATGGAGGTTATTGTATTTGGGGGTCATAAAACTCCTCAGCGTAATTTCACGTTATGATGAGGTTAAAGTTAGCGGGAAGTTGCAGGGAAGGCCTTTAGGGTCTACGGTTTTCCCTATAGTTTTTTTGTCTAAGAAAAGTCTATAAAAAATCAAAATAAAATAAGACGAGCCATGTAGAAGTTAAATTATTGCCCTCAAATTGACTATTAATTAGAACATTAAAAAAAAAAAAAAAAAATAATCCCATATTTCAACTTGAGTTTCTCTTGAATATGAAAAATGTTAATTAATTTAAATTCTAAATAATATCTTAAATAAAAACAATTTTGAATTGAATTAAGATTCTATAGGCTAATTGTTCGAAATTTTTAATTTAAATCTCAGAAAGACATGATAAATATTCTAAGGCACAAAGGCAAGTCAACATCAGTTTTTTGTTATTCAACTTACACAGCAGAGCAGAACAGCTGTTTTCGAAAGACGCAACCCTTTCATCATCAGTGCTCATGTGTATTGCGTTTGTCACCACTTATTAGGTGGCTTAGGGCTTATTTAAACAAGCGCTGCGGCTTTCGAAAACAGCTGTTCTGCTCTGCTGTGTAAGTTGAATAACAAAAAACTGATGTTGACTTGCCTTTGTGCCTTGGAATACTTATCATGTCTTTCTGAGATTTAAATTAAAAATTTCGAACAATTAGCCTATAGAATCTTAATTCAATTTAATATAGCAATATAAAATGTTCGGTAAAATTCTTACTACATACAAAAACAATTTTGTTTTTTTAAATAAAATAATTTGAAACCTTTCATTTAAATAACGTACAATTTCATATGTATTTTTATTTGCAGGAACATTTAAATAGTTCTATGTCATCCAGCGCTGAAAATATATTTCATTTACTTTCACCGTCCACTTTCTTATAACATCTGACAATTAATATAGCGTTCATATGTGTGTTTGTGTGTGTTTATGTTTTTGTTTGATTAATTAGTTTCACACTAAATTCAAAGTCTGTCAAAATCTATGACATGCGACATCATTTATTATGGCGCTTTAAATTTGTGTGTCTTTTCACAATTATTCCGTGAATAATATATTACGTACAATCAAAATGTCAGAAATTATTTAAACAGCAGCCAAATGCCAGTGTCGCAGCACGAATTCACCCCCCTAAAATGCACTCATTCACACACTATAAATAATAGGCCAAATGGAAATAGAGGTAATTTGATTTTTAGGAAACTGGCGACAGAAAAACAAACATTAAAACAATTTACGATTATAAACAAAGTATTAAAAAAAAAAAAAAAAAAACAAAATCATTTGAAAAACCTTGAAAATAAAACATCTGTCAATCAGATGACAGGCAATGCGTTTTTAAATAATATAAATTTCAAATTGGTTTTTTAGTTGTTAATATATTTTTGTTGTTGTCAAAACTGACCCTGGGACCAAATAAGTTGATTGACAAAAAGTCATGCAAACGTATAAATATTTATTGCATACAGTAAAATTAATTGTGCCCTGTAAAAAATAAAATAATGGCCAACAAAATGTTGGTTTTAAAGTTACATTTTATTTCATTTTATTTTATTATATTTTACAATATTCTATTTATTTTAGGTCAACTGAAAAAAGGGATAAATTTCCATAACATGCATTTCTATAAATAATAAATAATATAAAAATCATGCTGGTTTTTAAGTTGAAACACTCTAGGAGTGATTTCTCTTCTTTAATTGGGAGAATGGATTCACTATTTAACTGCAAACGAATAATACGATTTTCTTTGGCATATTTTCGTATTGTGTCCAAAAAAGAATTTGAGGGGTGTATTAAGTAACGCATCGTGAAATCTAAGACGATCTAGCCATCAGTTTGTCCGGCTGTTGAAATTACGATACAGTCCAAACGAATATAGCCACACCCTTAAAACTTGGTATAGACAAATTTTGAAGGATAGCGCAGATCAGGTTCGTAAATGGGCTGAACCGAAGCAGAGGGAAAAAATTTCCCTAAGAATAACCAAACCAATCTCTAAAAAGGACATCATTTTCAAAGTTTTTTTGCAATTTCGTTTAAGCAAATGATTGAAACTAGAAAATCAGAAAATTTCATCCTTGAATCCCGCCCACTTTAGTGGGTGTTGACGTAATATATTAAATGCAAAAATCGTATGCCAATTGTGTGGCAGCACTGTTTTTGGGCAGCACTGTTTTTGGCAGCACTGTTTTTTAGCAGCACTGTATTTTGTCAGTACTGTTTTTTGGCAGCACTGTTTTTTGGTAAAACTGTTTTTGGCAGCACTGTTTTTTGGTAGAACTGTTTTTTGGCAGCACTGTTTTTGGTAGCACTGTTTTTTGGTAGAACTGTTTTTTGGCAACACTGCTTTTTAGCAGCACTGTATTTTGCCAGTACTGTTTTTTGGCAGCAGTGTTTTTTGGCAGCACTGTTTTTTTGGCAGCACTTGTTTTTGGTAGAACTGTTTTTTGGCAACACTGTTTTTTGGCATCACTGTTTTTGGTAGCACTGTTTTTTGGTAGAACTGTTTTTTGGCAACACTGCTTTTTAGCAGCACTGTATTTTGCCAGTACTGTTTTTTGGCAGCAGTGTTTTTTGGCAGCACTGTTTTTTTGGCAGCACTGGTTTTTGGTAGAACTGTTTTTTGGCAGCACTGTTTTTCGGCAGCACTGTTTTTGGTAGCACTGTTTTTTGGTAGAACTGTTTTTTGGCAACACTGCTTTTTAGCAGCACTGTATTTTGCCAGTACTGTTTTTTGGCAGCAGTGTTTTTTGGCAGCACTGTTTTTTTTGGCAGCACTGGTTTTTGGTAGAACTGTTTTTTGGCAACACTGTTTTTTGGCATCACTGTTTTTGGTAGCACTGTTTTTTGGTAGAACTGTTTTTTGGCAACACTGCTTTTTAGCAGCACTGTATTTTGCCAGTACTGTTTTTTGGCAGCAGTGTTTTTTGGCAGCACTGTTTTTTTGGCAGCACTGGTTTTTGGTAGAACTGTTTTTTGGCAACACTGTTTTTTGGCATCACTGCTTTTGGTAGCACTGTTTTTTGGTAGAACTGTTTTTTGGCAACACTGCTTTTTAGCAGCACTGTATTTTGCCAGTACTGTTTTTTGGCAGCAGTGTTTTTTGGCAGCACTGTTTTTTGGCAGCAGTGTTTTTTGGTAGAACTGTTTTTTGGCAACACTGTTTTTTGGCATCACTGTTTTTGGTAGCACTGTTTTTTGGTAGAACTGTTTTTTGGCAACACTGCTTTTTAGCAGCACTGTATTTTGCCAGTACTGTTTTTTGGCAGCAGTGTTTTTTGGCAGCACTGTTTTTTTGGCAGCACTGGTTTTTGGTAGAACTGTTTTTTGGCAACACTGTTTTTTGGCATCACTGCTTTTGGTAGCACTGTTTTTTGGTAGAACTGTTTTTTGGCAACACTGCTTTTTAGCAGCACTGTATTTTGCCAGTACTGTTTTTTGGCAGCAGTGTTTTTTGGCAGCACTGTTTTTTGGCAGCACTGTTTTTTGGTAGAACTGTTTTTTGGCAACACTGCTTTTTAGCAGCACTGTATTTTGCCAGTACTGTTTTTTGGCAGCACTGTTTTTTTTGCAACACTTTTTTAGCAGCACTGTTTTTTGGCAGCACTGTTTTTTGGCATCACTGTTTTTGGTAGCACTGTTTTTTGGCAACACTGTTACTGGTAAACATGTTCAGTTTGGTCTCTAATGTAACTATGAATTAACTAACAAATGAACAACGCAGGCTTATTCTTGAATCTTATTATCGAAATGCTTGTTCGGTCAAGGAAGAGCGGTGCTAACCTAGGAGTACAGAGCTCGCGAATTCGATTGCCTCAAAGACCTAGGGTGTTCAGGTAAGACAATGGGACCTACGAGGACCCAAATGGGTTGGATTTGTTAATCCAAAGTGGCAGCCTATTCAACCTAACCTAGGAAAGTTTATAGTGCTCAATTCTGGTTGAATGGATACATAAACAAGCAGTGGGAATCATTGCGATAACTGCCGATGCATCTCAAAAATTTCCTGTTTGGTGTGGATTGTGGACCGGTGGCATAATTTTTTACATACGACGAATGCTACCGTGCGATGGTAAAAATTTTTTTTTGTCAAAAATGAAGAGTTGGTTGTTCGTTAGCAAATCAATTCATGCTTAACTTATATGTAGACCAAACTGAACATGTTTAGCAGTAACATATTGCACGGGAGTCAACAGCTGAGCTGCCAAAAAAGACAGTGCTGCCAAAAATAAAGATGCTAAAAAAAATCACCCTTTACAAAAGAAAAAACGCCACTCGCACATAAACAGCGTTATCAAAACTTCTTTTATTTTATCAGCCATGTTGAACTTAAAATGGCGAACAAGTAAATTTCAAGGATACGACTGAACACTTAGACAAAAAAAAGATTAAAATAAATTTAAATTTAACAACATGCCGTTGTATTCTACGTCAGATAATTTAAGATGCTTACACAGGCCTACAGGGAAAATTGCAAGCGCGTGTGCTGACTGTATTTATTTTTATTTTTTTATTTTTCGTCTTCAAAAGAAACATAAATTAAAATAGTCTTGTTTTGTTTTTCCACAATCTCACTTTCTTGTTGGCAACGAGTCAGTCTCACACAATACGACCCGTGGAAAAACTGCTGCAATATAACCAAAAGATAATAATTGCACTGAAATTAATACTTTTAAATGAACCTCAATTAAAGCCATAATACTCGTATATACGAATATGTGTGTTCCAGAGACAAGACGGTTGCTGCAGCAGCAGTAGCAGTAGCAGCTACAAGATACGAATACATGCTGTAATTGCAAATAAATTTATGCACACATACTGCAATAATAATTGTACGTGCAAGTTTTGCTTTCATCTATTTGTTGTGGCAATACTCTTGCATAAGTAATACTCGCATGTAAATGTAATTGCACGCCACATGGCTTTATGTGTTAATATGAGCAAAGATTTCCCAAAATGCGTGAATGAAATGGGGGGAAAAAAATCAAATGAATATTAACCCGGGAGTCATGCAGGTTGGGTTATTATGACCCATACACTTTTTAATGTCATGTAACTTTTCACAACTTTTTGCTTAGTTTCTAAATTTCTCAGGTCTGGAATATTTTGTTTCACTTTGAACGTTAGCAGAGGTAAATATCATCCATTTTGCTGCAAACGCTTCAGTTTTGTAGGAAAAATAACTAAAATATAAATTTTTATTTGAAAATTAATATGAATGTTTTCTGTATAACAATTATTTTGAGCTATAGTAATAAATTCAGTGAGGCAATAAATGCAATGCATCTACTAAAGTTATCGGCAAAGTCCATAGAAAAATCGTACTTAACAATAACATCGTTTTAAGACAACAATAACACTTAAATTTGAATAGAGCGACATCATAAAATACGAGCGAATATGCTGAAATATTCCTACAGTAGCAGCTACTGTAATCATTAATTCTGCGAGTGTATTCACGTAATGAACATAATTTTTATAATCCTCAAGTTTAATATTCCAGCCTGATGTTGTGTATAAATTTATGTACAAATTTTCATAGATGCTTCATACAAATTACACCAGAACATGGTATGGGTTTTCTTTAGATGGTTGGTCTTTTTCAATTAGAATTTAATGAATAATTTTAGTCAGGCTCTATAGTGTCTTTTTCTTAATTCCCTATTACAAATGGAAATTCGTAACGAACAAGATTAATTTATTAATAACATCACGTAAAGTATAATGAAGAATGAATTATAAAGAACAAATAATAGTCTTCTCCCATACAATAAATAAATAAATACACATTTGAGACAAAAAAAAAACAATTGCAATCCTTAATCCACATATTATTTTATTAATTACCATTTTAACGAGTAACTTTTTTTTTTTTTAAATATGTAGTACAATATAATCAAAATAACTTGTCTGTCTTAGATTGAACTAAAATGATATTTTGCTTTAGAATAATTTGTTTTTAGGTTATTTATATGAAAATTATTTATATGACAATTTCTTTTCAAATTAATTATATAAATAATATAATACAAATTACACTAGTAAATACGAAAAATATTCATTTGACTGAGCTTAATTTGAATAATTTTATTCGTATAATTTTTATTCGTGTAATTTTTATACAAATAACGTTTGTTTTAAATATTTTTTATTAAAAAAATTTTTATTCGAATGGTTTTTAATCGAACAATTTTTAATCGAATCATTTTTATTCGAATAATTTATATACAAATAACGTTTGTTTTAAATATTTTTATTAGGAAAATTTTTATTCAAATGGGTTTTAATCGAACAATTTTTAATCGAATAATATTTATTCGAATAATTCATATACAAATAACGTTTGTTTTAAATATTTTTATTAGACAAATTTTGATTCCAATGGTTTTAAATCGAACATTTTTAATCGAATAATTTTTAATCGAATAATATTTATATGAACCATTTTGTTCGAATAATTTTTTATAGAATAACTTTTAATCGAATAATTTTTAATCGAATAATTTTTTTTCGAATAATTTCTAGTAAATATATACAAATAATATTCATTCAACTACGCTTAATTTGAATAATTTTATTCGTATACTTTTTATTCCCATAATTTTTATACATTAAACGTTTGTTTTAAATATTTTTATTAGACAAATTTTTATTCGAATGGTTTTTAATCAAACAATTTTTAATCGAAAATGTTTATTCGAATATATTTTATACAAATAACATTTATTTTAAATATTTTTATTCAAATGGTTTTTAATCGAACAATTTTTAATCGAAAAATTTTTAATCGAATAATTTGTATTCGAATAATTTTTATTCGAACATTTTTTAATACACAATTTTTATTTCAAATTTTTTAATTCAATTTACTTTAATAATTCTTCTTTTGAATATATATGTTTGAAGAGTTTTTATTTGCTATACTTATTCAAATTAGCTTAATTTTAAATCATTTTTATTCGTATAATGTCCATTCGAGTAATTTTTATTCAAATAACTTTTATTTGATTTTTTCTTTTAAAAATAACAGATATTAAATTTTTATTGGAATAATTTTTAATCGAATCATTTTTAAAGGAACAACTTTTTTCGAATATTCTTTTATAGAGTAGGTTTTACTCAAACAATTTTTAATCGAATAATTTTTATTCGAATAATTTTTATTTGATTATTTTTGAATGCACAATTTTTATTTCAAATTTTTTTAATTCGATTTACTTTAATAATTCTTTTTTTGAATAGTTATGTTTGAAGAGTCTTTACTTGCTATATGTATTCAAATTTTTTTATAACAAATACAACGCACGAAGCGATTTTCTTGTCTGCGGAAAACACTCTGAGTATCCGGCGGGAATCGAACCCATGACAAGCTAGCATTGCTACTAGCCGTAGAGGCACCTTATACTATAATCTTAATTTGAAATCCTTTTATTCGTATAATATTTATTCAAATAACTTTTATTTTATTTTTTGTTATTAAATTCTCATTGAAATAATTTTTAATCGAATAATTTTTATATGAACAACTTTTTTCAAATAATTTCTTATAGAATAATTTTTAATCGAATCATTTTTAATCGAATAGTTTTTATTCGAATAATTTTTATTCGAATATTTTTGTATGCACAAAAGTTTTAATTAGATTTAAATTTTTTTCTCGAGTAGTTTTCCTAATATAACTTGATAAGGAGGAGAAAATAACTTAGATTTAATGACTATGTGACCCACGTTTTGAAAGATAAATGCCAAAGGTAATTACCATTACCCTTTACATATACAATATATATATATATATATATATATATATATATATATATATATATATATATTTTTTTTTTTTTTTTTTTTTTCATTTTGCTCTTCTCTATAAGCAAAACCATCTCATCTCTGTTGTTAAAACTTAAAAAGTAAATATTTGGGGAAATTTCCTTTGTCGTAAAAGCTTAAAAATTTAATTTTTAATGAATGAGCGTGTATACACAAGCGAAAATATAGTGAAACACTTGAAAATTTTTCCAGAGCTGTACGAGTATGGAAATCAAAAACAATGGAAGTACTAAATTTTTTGACATTGATAACTCTTTGTAACATATTACCAAATATTTTTTTCCGAATACCTTTTACACACAGAACAAAGATGTTCGAAGATGATTTTTCTAATATTTGAGTACCTACTTTCCTTTCTTCTGCTTATTATTCTTTGTATAAACCACGATTCTTAGAAAAGGTCAAAAACTCACCAAGAAAATGCATTAAAAAAGAGATGGAAGGAAAAATTAATTAAAAAGTTTAAAATGTATATCCTCTTGATAAAGCAAAGAAAGACAAATCCCGCGGACAAAGGCAACAAATTATAAGACAAGCCAACATCTGCAACAAAAAAAAAAAAAGAAAAATCTCTTTATTCTTAAGCAATGACCTGTTAAGACTCCATTAGATGCGTTCGAATGAAAAACTAAACATTCAAAAGGAAAACTTTAAACAACAAAACAAAAAATCACAAACCTTTTATGCTTTTGTACTACAAAAAAGATGATTAAAATTGGTTTGTTAGCTTAACAGGATATTGGCGACTAATTATAAGCATAAAAGGATTATGCATTGAAAAGGAAAAATTGTGGTATCGTGAAATTATGAAATTAATTTTTAAAAAATTTTATATTATTTTCATACACAATAAATTTATAGCTCATTATTATGGGTACTCTGCATCATCCATTTCTAGGGTAGAGAAAGTGGTTTACTGCATTTCTATGTGGCCGTACACGCACGGAACATGCCATGCCGCATGTTCTGTACGCAAAATTGGGGGTGTCTATATCAAACAATTGAAAAAACTCACGATATTCTTTGAGCCGATAGGAGATTGAAAATGAGAGAGATTATGGAAGCCATAGGCATCTCATAAATGATCATTTGGGTGCCACATTTCCATGGCAAAAATCCTTGAATTCGGCTACGAATTGTACCCTCATCAGATCAATTCTCCAGATTTAGCCCAGAGTGACTAGTTCTTGATTGCAAACTTGAAGAAATGGCTCAACGAAAAAAAAAATTAATCCAACGCCGAAATCATCTCACAAACAAATGCCTATTTTGACGGCCTTAACGAATTATATTTTTCGGAAGGGATAAAAAAAAGGTAGAGAATTCCTTCATTCAATAATTTCGTGATAAAGAAAAATGCGTTCTACGAATGAAAGTGGGCGAAAGCCCGTATTGGTGAATCGGTGATGATGGCTTCTTATGCAAAGCGAATGAAGTCTGTAATTACACTGGTCAGCAAAAAATCATTTTTTGCCTCTCCTTTAAATAAAACTGTGTGGACTAAATGGATTTTGATGCGCTAAACTCAAATCCGTTTTCGGTTTTTTTCCATCAGGTCGGGATTTTTTTTTTATAGGCGTGGCAAATTTTTTCCCCCATAAATTAGTCAGTTACGGAAACATATTTCACCCTAACTCGAGAACGGGTCAACGATTTTCGAAAGTAGAACATCAGAAGATGCGTAACAAAATTTGTATTTATTTTAGTCGAATATAAATTATCTCTATCTCTTATCGTTTTGGAATTATTGAGAAATTCATGGAGAATCAACATTTTTTTCGTGCGAAATTCGTAATTTTTTGTGTTATTTTATGATACGCCAATTATTTGAAACATTTCGGTGAAATATAGGACTACTTTTTTTTTTAAAACAACTTTCCGTGACTTCATGCTGTATTAAGTTTTCAAACAGACCGGTTTCGGTTATGTACTATTCTTACCCCCTTATTCATAAAAATTATGAGAGCCTTATAAGAGTGTAATAGAGCAAATTTCTTATGAAACTTTGTTTTATTACGCTGTTATTAGACTCACATAATTTTAATGAATAAGAGGGTTAGTGTTCTATTTCTCACTCAAAACGGGTCTGTATAAGAACCAAATTGAACATGAAATCATGGAAAATCGTTCTTAAATAAAACGCACCTCGTCAGGATAAAAACACAACAACCACATTTATTTCTCACAAAAAAGGACCATTTAATCGAAATCACATTTTTTTCGCAACCTTTAAATTAACTTCAATATCAAATTAATTTTTCATTGACGACCTTATAGATCTTCACTTTTGATTTATTTATAATCTCACTTTTTGTTTGTTTCCCTTAAAACCTTAAGAGCCATTAAGCACTTTTATGCCTGCTGTCATCCTGATGCTAAACCATTAAAAAGGGTTTAGATAACTTTTTTATCTCCACATCTTTTTTGTCGTTTTATATCCAACACACGGTAATAAATTTGCTATAAAAATAAACAATGTAATATTAAAAATAGATTGCGACCCCGATCTCTTTTTAACTTTTTAACGCACTATTAAAATCTGTGAATTGTGACTTTTATAGGTTTTTAATCGATTTGAGTTGCTAGTGCAACGCTAATTAAATAATATTGTAAAAGTTTTTCTATAATTAAGTTTCTTGTATTGAATTTTATGTTGCCAGAAATAAATTTGTAACACCAACTTTAAGAGATTTTAACTACAATGAAGTATTTGAGACTTCATTATAAGAAAAAATTAAGGCAATAGTTTTGACTATGAAGCTGAAGGTCTTGGGGTCGATTACGTAGTCAATTATATTCTGCATACGTCATTAATCTCTTTTTTGTGTTTGTGCATTTTTGTGCTAATTCGAATAGGACTCCTTAAGGCACGAAGGACTGTTCATTGTTCATGTTGCATTTCTTATTGATTACCAAAGAAATAAATTACTTTTACTCAGTTACTTTAACATTCCAAAAGAATATTAAATTTTCCAGCTCTGCAACCATCTGCTTTTCTTCTCTGACTTGTAATACCATTGAAATTATTTCCAAAATATCAAATCTGATTAAATTAGGAATTGAAATTCCTTCCAAAATATCAAATCTGTTTAAATTAGGAACAATTAATTTAGAAATGTTATATTCGACCGGGTCGACTCTTAAATATCCTCCAAATATTTAGTAAATAAATTTAAAATGTTTAACTTGCAGGGACCGAGTTCCTTAAAGACATCTCTGTACCCAATTTTAAATCTGTATTTTGACAGAGTCATTCCCGGGAGGGGCCGTAGCGAAGACGTTTCAACTCTGCAAGAGGTCAGTTTCTTATAGGCTTAAGGAACACAAATTGTTCAATATTTACATTATTTTTGCATATAATATCGTACGTCAACGCCCACTAAAGGGGGCGGGGTCCAAAAATAGACTATCGTGGTTTCCACAGAAGGACTTATAGGCATTGCCAGATCGTCTTAGACTTCATCACTGATCAAGAATATATATACTTTATGGGGTTTTTGGAGGGCATTTAATTTGTATTTTCTGGGGGTCTCGCTGGCAAGGGCCGTGGGGGAGACATTTCACCTTTGCCATAAAACTTTAAAAATAAATGTTTTGGGATAATTAAATGTACAATTTATTGATATTTTTAATTTTTTTTTAATAGGGTCATTTTGGAGGGCAAAGGGGGAGGAAGGGTTAGGGCAGAGGAGTACCAGATTATACCTCAGCTTCGCCATGGAATCTTAAAAATGTTATTTTCAAGGAATGTAAAATTAGGCAAAAAAAATTTGGTAAATTTTTACACTATTTTTGCCTATAATAACGCCCACTAAAAGGGGGCGGGATCAAAATATTAATTTTTTGGATTCTATGGCTCCAAGTTTAATGCGTTGGACCTTCTTTGACATAAAACTATATCATTTGTTTAACACAATTACAAAAAGAAAAACTTTAAAAATTAGGTTGTTTTTTATGGGTTTGCTTAGTTCTTCTTAGGGGAACTTTTTTCCCTCTGGCCCTATTCAGTCCATGTTTACGAACTTGACCTGTGCTATCTTTCAAGATATATTTATGCCAAATTTCAAGAGTCTGGCTTTTTTCGTTTGCACTGAATCGTGATTTCAACAGACAGACGGACGGACATGCTCAGTTCGTCTTAGATTTCATCACTGGGGGCAAATTACGGCAATCGATATCGAACGGAATTTGTATTTAAATTGTTTGGAAAATTCGCTCGGTATCGAATGTGGTAATTTGGCCCCTGATCAAGAATATATATACTTTATGGGGTCTCAGATGGATATTTCGCTGCGTTACACACGGAATGACAAATTGAATATACCCTCCATTTTTTTTTTTTTGAGGGTATAAAGACAAGAATTATTGATGTGTTAACATCTATACGCGCGCCTCTAGGGCAGTAAACTATCAGTTTCAATACATACGCAAGTGTAAGTGTAAGAGTTTGTTTGTTTGTTGTTGTTGCTTGGCAGTCGGTATTGAAAGTGATTATTGGGCGATTTTCATATAATTTTCCCACGCGATTTTCTCCGGAAATTCATAGCCGATTTTATTAATTTTTGGATTAAAACGCTAGTGCAGGTTTCGACGAAGAGTTTAGGCCAAAAATTAAGGCGATCCGATATCGGCGAGCGGAGATTTAAGTGTTTTAATTCGGAGTATTAATTTGGAGTAATATTAATAAAGTGTTTTATGCTGATCTTCGGTTTTGTCTTATGCATAGCAAAGAGAATAGTGACGTGGTTATACGTACATATATAAAAATGAGATAGCAAGCCAGCAACGTATGTAGCTTATGTACAAACATAACAATGTATGTATGTACGTTTGTCTGTTGCTTTGCAAACTCTTTGTTTTTTGTGGGTTTAATATAAAATAAATAAACAAAAAGGTGTTAACACATCGCCCGTGAGTTCGAACACTCATTGATTTTTTTTGTCAAATTAATACTATGAAAACCTAATTCATAAAAAATATTTTGTACTTACAAATTTCTTTTTTGACAAATTTCTATAAAAAAAAATTCAAATAAGCGGTTTATAAACATTCGTGGAAGTTTTTTATAAACTCATGCGTTTGCCTCGCCCTTAACTCGGACTTTAGCGTGCACATGTTTCCTCGAATGCGTGATATTTAATTTAATTTAAAATATAGCAAAAATAGTTATTAATATATTTCAAAATGTTCAAAATGTTTATTTTATTTAAGTGCATTTTGTTGTAATTTTTCTTTCGTTTCTTGCTCTTTTTCAAGTTGTTGTTATTTATCAGGCCGTTTGTATTTTTGCTATTTGCGCTTTGTTTAGTTTTTAGTACATGTGAAGTTAATTTTCTTAATTAATTTGTTCTTTATATTTAAAATAAATAATTTGAAGTGGCTGCTTTATGTTGTCGATTGGTGCTGTCTGGCAGGGTGTGTTTGAGTGCTTGTCTTTGTGTGCGTGTGTGTGCTTAAACATTAGATAAAAATCATTTGTAATTTTAAAATGCATATTAATTGTTTATATTTGAAATTACATCGTTTTTTCCATTTAATTTGTTTTTCTAGTCAATTGCAACATTTTAGTTCATTTTTTCAGAGTAACAAAACAAAACGAGTCATAAATCAGATGTAGCGGCGAGTGTAGAATGAAACAAAATTGTTAATTTTAAGCCAATTTTTAGATGGCAGTTACCGATAGAAATTTTGCATTTTATATAATAAACGGAAGCTGACACAATTGCTATAAAAACAAAAAATTATCCTTATAGAACAACAGTGTGGCATAATGACATAAAATAAAACATCTACTCGTATGACAGCAGATAAGAGGCAAATTTATGGCCAGTAAAAGCTAATTGTAAAATTGTAATCACTAAATTGTTACGACTCAAATATGTATTTTAATTTCGTTTTATTAAACAAATTTATTCTATTACATTTTGTTTTTGCAATTGAATAGATCTGCATTAAAAAAAATATGCTTTTCATACCCCCCAAAAAAGAATTGAAGGGCATATGCACTTTGTCATTCCGTTTGTAACGCAGCGAAATATCCCTGGGAGACCCCATAAAGTATATATATTCTGGATCAGTGATGAAATCTAAGAGGAACTGAGCATAACCGTCCGTCCGTCTGTGGGAATCACTATTAAGTCCAAACGAAAAGAGCCAGACCCTTGAAATTTGGTATAAATATATCTTGAAGGATAGCACAGGTCTAGTTCGTAAATGGGCTGAAACGGGCCAGAGGGGAAAAAGTTCCCCTAAGAAGAACTAAACCAACCTCTAAAATAAAACAAAATTTTTAAAGTTTTTTTTTTAATTTTTTTAAACAAATGCTAAATTTTTTGGTCAAAGAAGGTTCAAAAAAATAATTTTTAGACCCCGCCCCCTTTAGTGGGCGTTATTATATGCAAAAATTGTGTAAAAATTTAAGAAAGTGTATTACTTAAGCCTTTATTCCTTAAAACTAAACATTTTAAGCCTTAATGACGAAGCTGAGACGTGTCTTGATCCTCCTCTGCCCTACCCCCTCCTCTCCTTTTAACCCCTAAATGACCGTATCAAAAAAAAATCAATGAGTGTTCGAACTCACGGGCGATGTGTTAACACCTTTTTGTTTATTTATTTTATATTAAACCCACAAAAAACAAAGAGAATGCAAAGCAACAGACAAATGTACATACATACATTGTTATGTTTGTACATAAGCTACATACGTTGCTGGCTTGCTATCTCATTTTTATATATGTACGTATAACCACGTCACTATTCTCTTTGCTATGCATAAGACAAAACCGAAGATCAACATAAAACACTTTTTTAATAGCACTCCAAATTAATACTCCGAATTAAAACACTTAGATCTCCGCTCGCCGATATCGGATCGCCTTAATTTTTGGCCTAAACTCTTCGTCGAACCCTGCACTAGCGTTTTAATCTAAAAATTAATAAAATCGGCTATGAATTTCCGGAGAAAATCGCGTGGGAAAATTGTATGAAAATCGCCCAATAATCACTTTCAATACCGACTGCCAAGCAACAACAACAAACAAACAAACTCTTACACTTACACTTGCGTATGTATTGAAACTGATAGTTTACTGCCCTAGAGGCGCGCGTATAGATGTTAACACATCAAAAAAAAAATTTTTTTTTTTTTACATTTAATTATCCCAAAAATTTAGTTTTAGTTCGTTATGGCAAAGGTGAAATATCTTCCCCATCGGCCCTTGTCACAGCGACCCCGACAAAATACAGTTTTAATAAAAAAAGAATTTGGCCCCATAAAGTATATATGTATATTCGTGATCAGTGATGCAGCCTAAGACGATCTAGCAATGGCCATACATCCGTCTGGGGAAACCTGGATATAAACTATTGTTGCAACCCGCCCCCTTTAGTGGGCGTTAAAGTTACATATTATATGAAAAAATAGTGTAATTGTAAATAACAAATCGTATTCCTTAGGCCTACATATTCCTTAATAATTTAATTTAGAAGTTTTTACAATGAAGGGAAGATCTTCGCCTGCCCTACCCCTCTACCAACCAACCTTTGCCTCCTAAATGATCTTATCGAAACAAATTTTTTTTCTCTACACTTAACTACCCCGAAAATTTCGTTTTTAAGTGTTTGCCATTTAGGTGACATGTCTCCCCCATGGCTTTTCTCGGAGCGGCCCTCTACAGAATTTCACAATTGGCCACAGAAATGTCTTAAACGAATTGTGACCCAGCAGTTTAAACATTTTCAACAAACAAAATACACTTGAATACTGATAATAAAAGTGTAGCGGCTTTCGAAAACAGCTGTTATGCTCTGCTAGAGAAGTTGCATAATTTTTAAAACTATCCTTGGCTTCCCATTGTGTCTTGAAATATTTATCATGTCGTTTTAAGATTAAAACGAATTTTTAAACAATTAGCCCATCCATCAATCGTTTTGATTATTTTCTTACCATCGTTAAGAAAGTTATTAAAAAATCACCCTACCCTTTTCATGCAGAAATTGTAAGTGAAATAAAAATCTGGAATTAGAATTTTCTAAAATTGTAACCGATAACGATCAAGGCAGTGTGCTTAACTGGCCAGTTCCGTAGTTTGTTTTAAACTCAAACATCCCTGTTTATTACCATGAATTTTATTGTCATCAAATTTATTGGCCTGCATAATTTTATTGACTTGAATGCATATTTCTTTTTTTAATGAGCTCTTTTTAACACATTTTCATTTAAATTGTTTATACAATTTTATATACGAATATTTTCTTCTACATATTCAGTTTTATGGTCAAATATATTTATTATCAAACGCGTGCCGCTTATGGTTTGCAGTGTGTTTTGCTGATTTTATTTTCAAATAAATTAAAAACGATGCATAATTAATCCTCTTTAAATTGCCATAAAATGATTTAACATGTTTATATAAGTTTATTGTTGTTGTATGCCAAATAGCCATAGACTCGTGTGTATATGTATGTGTGTGTGTATGTGTTTTGTTTAACACTTTGTTGCCGCTGTGATTTATTCGTTATAAAGAAAATTTGCTAAAACAAATTGTGTAGAGATTCATTATGTATTCAGCAGGAGGCTCGGCCATTTGAATTAATTATTTTTATACTCGTATGAAGGTATTAGAATGAGTGAGCCGATAATCAATATATTGAATAATTATTTAAATATGAGACAATTTAAATTGATTTTATGTGCCATCTTTTACGGCAGTTAAGTGGTAGCTCTTACTGGCTGTCGCTAGCAGGAGATAATAAATTGAAATTTTGTAATTAATTTTAAATTTGATTTAGATAAAAATATTATTGTAGGGTATATTCACTTTGTTGTGTGTAACGCAGCGAAATATGCATCTGAGACCCCATAAAGTAGATATATTCTTGCTCAGTGAGGGAATCCAAGACGATCTGAGTATGCTGCCCATCCTTCCGTCAGTCCACCCGTCTGTGGAAATCACAATTCAGTCCAAACGAAAAGAGCCAGACTCTTGAAATTTGATATAAATATATCTTAAAGGATGGCACAGCTCAAGTTCAGAAATGGGCTAAATCGGGCAAATATTCCAAGGCACAAAGAAAAGTCAACATCAGTTTTTTAGTTATTCAACTTACACAGCAGAGCAGAACAGCTGTTTTCGAAGGCCGCAACGCTTTCATCATCACAGGTCATGTGTATTGCGTTTGTCACCACTTATTAGGTGGCTTAGTTGAATATAATAACAGTTCTTATTTAAACAAGCGTTGCGGCTTTCGAAAACAGCTGTTCTGCTCTGCTGTGTAAGTTAAATAACTAAAAACTAATGTTGACTTTACTTTGTGCCTTAGAATATTTATCATGTCTCTGAATTTAAAGCTAAACATTTAAAAAAAGAATTTAAAAAAATATTATTTTTGGGCCTCGCCCTCTTTAGTGGGCGTTATTATATGCAAAAATTGTGCAAAAATTTAACAAATTGTTTAACTTAACCCTACATTCCTTAAAAACAAAATTTTTAAACTTTAATGACGAAGCTGAGACGTAACCTGGTACTCCTCTGCCCCTCCCCTCCTCCCCCTTTGCCCCCTAAATGACCCTATAAAAAAATAATAATAAAAATTAATTTTAGATTTAATTATCCCAAAACATTTATTTTTACAGTTTTATGGCAAAGGGGAAATGACTCCCCCACGCCCCTTGCCAGAGAGAGACCCCGACAAAATACAGTTTTAATACCCTCCAAAAAGAATTGGACCCCATAAAGTATATATATTCTTGATCAGTGATGAAGTCTAAGACGATCTGGCAATGCCTATAAGTCCTTCTGTGGAAACCACGATAGTCTATTTTTGGACCCCGCCCCCTTTAGTGGGCGTTGACGTACGATATTATATGCAAAAATAGTGTAAATATTAAAAAATGTTTATTCCTTAACCCTATAATAAGCTGAGATGTTCTCTGATCTTGCAGAGGAAAAACGTCTCCCCCATGGCCCTTTCCCGGGAAGGACTCTGTGAAAATAGAGATTTAAAATTTTGGGTACAGAGAAATGTCTTAAAGGAACTCTGTCCCATTAAGTGAAACATTGTAAATTTACTTACTAAATATTTGGAGGGTATTTAAGAGTCGACCCGGTCGAATATAACATTTTTACCTGTTATAAGTCAGATTTTACGCTGGAAATTTAATAGAAATCATGTTATTTAATATATATATTTTTTATGCCGTCTGTCAGTCTACATGAAAACTAAAAAAAAGTTGTTGAAAAAAAAGGAAACCAACACAACACCGACTTCATGCAAATAGTCTTCAGAATATTTATTATGCAAGACGCGTATTAAATATT